>CM053030.1:314984073-316288267 GCA_028564925.1 Lithobates sylvaticus
CCCTAAGGTTTTAACCTTTTTGGTTCAACATGCCCTCACTTTCTACTTTCATTAGGTCATGTTTACTTAGCAAACATCCAGAGTTCTAAAAAGAAAGGTAGTGATTTTGGAAAATCCAACCTAACAGCCCATTTTTTTCCAAAAAAGCTTGGATGGGCCATATCTGCCACATTCAAGTAGGCCTTCAGATATAATTTTTTTCTGAAATTGGATTGGATTAGGAAAATATTTTACATGTTTTTATGTAGGCAGGTTAAAAGCACTCTGTTCAGCATTTGATGTCTTATGAAATGGCCTAGTTGAGTAACAAAGGAGAGTTGTGACACAGAGGTTGATTTACTAAAGGCAAATAGACCTTGCACTTTGCAAGGGAAGTTGCTCCTGGGCTTAGTAAATGAGGGGAAGCACTGCTGACTTCCATCATCCAATCATGTGCTGTTTCTTTATTTCCCTTACATGTGATTGGGTATCCTTTGTAAAGAGCAGCTTTACATCATTTACTAAGCTCTAGAGCAACTACACTTGCAAAGTGCACAGTCTATTTGCCTTTAGTAAATCAACCACAATGGGTCCATATTTTTGTCAGTATTTGATACTTGGAAAATGTGAGTCTGTGACAGCTAAGATTAGTCACATGTGTTTTGCACATGGGGCTCACACCAAAAACCTTAAAGGATTAGTTCACTTTTGAGACATGTTACACCCGTTTTTACCATTTAACATGTCCCAGCATCTGCAGCTCTCCCCCTGTTACCCCCCCCCCCCCCTCCTCCATTCCCCATTCCCATGACAGCAGGTGGGGGATCTCAGTGTATATTATGTGATTAGTAATCGATCAAATACAAATTAGATCCTTTTCTTATACATCCTTATATCACAGGTGGAGAAATGGTTAGCAAAGCGTAGAGCCCTCCCATATTTCAACGGAAGCCTTCAACTCGTTTAATCTGTCAAAAAGAAACATAGGGGGCGTGTCCTGGCAATGGAGGAGTGAGGACGTGTCTCTCCAGAGCTCCGTACCATTGCCGCATTTAACCACCGCTACAAGGGGAGTTTTTACCACGGTCAACTCCTGCTATGTCCCAGAGGGATCGGCTGTCATCGCAACCACTGAGGACCGATCACACGAAACAGGGGCAGCTGGAATGGTACTTCCCCGGGACCCGTGGGCAGAGCCGTGAGGCTTCCAAGATATCGCTGGCCACAAAGGCCCAGAAGGAAGCCAAGGCCTCCCAGCACACCGCTGCCCAGCTACAGCAGCCTGCAGCTTCTCGTTTGATCGCTGACAAACTAATCATTACTACATATTCCCTCTGGGTATTAATTGAAATAACGATACTTACAGGTAATTCAAACTTTAATTACTGCAGACCATTGTGCTGGAACTATCTAATTATAGTATATTATTTTATCACATTATTTACACACCTCGTTATTTATTGTTAATAGGGTTGAGCGAACCCGAACTGTAAAGACCCGGACCCGAACCCGAACCCGAGCATTCCTTAACTTTGCTTCTAATTAGTTAGATCAGTGAGCAATCTACATAGCTAGAGTAGAGTAGGGAGTTTCTTTAGTAAGGAAGAGAAAGAGACAGAGAGAATTATTGAAGAGATTCCTAAATCAATTGTACCCTGGCTGGGGAGCAGTGCACAGTCTTTTAACAGTGCCATGAGGCCAGTGCCAGACAAAATATAAAAGTTTTACCTGCAAGCTCAGTGCACCTTTAGGACTAGAGTTGAGCGGACACCTGGATGTTCGGGTTCGGCGGGTTCGCCCGAACTTCGGAAAAAAGTCCGGGTTCGGGTCCGAACTTGACCCCGAACCCGGAACCCCATTGAAGTCAATGGGACCCAGACTTTTGAACACAAAAATGTCTGTAAAAAGGTAATGGAAAGGGCTAGAGGGCTGCAAATGGCAACACAATGTTGTTAAGAGCATGGCAAGTAATCTGCAAACAAATGTGGATAGGGAAATAACTTAAAATAACATAAAAAAATAAAAAATAAAAATAAAATGCTGGAGGCCCCCTTCTCAGCAGAAGAGGTACAGGAAGTCATTAAGAACCTCAGAAACTCAACGGCACGATGCCGCACATATGGTGGGAATACCCCAGAATACGCACTTTCTGGAAAAAATTATTCAATTTAATGGATAAGATAGTGGGAAAATAAAATACTTGGAAATTAAAAAAAAATGAAAAAATTATAATCTTGACCTAGGAGGACGAAATTCAAATGGAGTAGGAGGTTGAGGTGGCGGTGGATGTGGCGGTGTAGGTGGAAGCGGCGGTGGAGGAGGACGAGGTAGCCAACACTGGTTCAAAAATACAACAATGGCTGGGTAAGGCTAGTGGTGAATGATGTGTCGAATTCTGTCCCCTGTCGCATAGTGTCTGCCCCGTACTGCGCTTGCTCAGTACGTAGGACAAGGGGATTTTGAAACTCTCCGAAGACGATGCGCGGTGACTCCAGGTTCAAGCCACATCATCCGAGGTTGAAGCCTAGCCAAGCGAGCCCGTGAGGGGCCCTGTTACTATGTGCTACCGTATGTCCACTTGGATGGTCGGGCTTGAACCTGCACTCACTGCGCAGGCGACGTTCATCTTTGGAGATTTTGTGAATCTCCTTGTCCTCCGTACTGCGCAAGCACTGCACCTGCGCAGTAAGTGGCCGGACACTATCCGATAGCAAGACAGTTTTCGTCAGAACACCGGTATATGTGTCTATTCTGCACAAGGTACGGCCAAGTCCTGTGGGATCCATGCCTGGTTCATTTTAATGAACGTGAGCTTGTCCACATTGGCTCCGGACAGGCGGCTGCGCTTGTCTGTGATAACGCCCCCTGCCGTGCTAAATACACGTTCAGATAATGCACTGGCGGCAGGGCAGGCCAGCACCTCCAAAGGCGTAAAGGGCAAGCTCAGGCCATGTGCCCAATTTGGAGACCCAGAAGTTGAAGGGGGCAGATCCGTCATGCAGTACGTGTACGTGTGTGCACACATACTGCTCCACCATGTTGGTGAAATGCTGCCTCCCGCTAAGACGTTCCATCTCAGCTGGTGGTGCTGGTTGTTGTGGCGTGCTGACAAAGCTTTTCCACATTCCGGCCATGCTAACCCTGCCTTCCGAG
This sequence comes from Lithobates sylvaticus, assembly GCA_028564925.1. Classification (NCBI taxonomy): domain Eukaryota; kingdom Metazoa; phylum Chordata; class Amphibia; order Anura; family Ranidae; genus Lithobates; species Lithobates sylvaticus. The sequence goes on from CM053030.1 coordinate 314,987,206, forward strand.
GTGCTGGCGGTGCCCCGGCTGCGTTGGCGACCTCTTCCTCCTCCTCTGCCTTCGCCTTGTGCTTCCACCGTACCCCCGCTTCCAAGTAGGAATACCACCAGCAGCGCGTCTACCAGCGTGCGCTTGTACTCGCGCATCTTACGATCACGCTCCAGTGAGGTAATTAAGGACGGCACGTTGTCCTTGTAACGGGGATCCAGCAGGATGGCCACCCAATAATCAGCACCAGTTAAAATGTGGGCAACTCGGCGGTCGTTGCGGAGACACTGCAGCATGTAATCGCCAGGCTGCCCAGAGGCAAGGAAAAGCTGTCCTCTGTGGGAGGTGTATCGTCTGTGTCCTCTGTATCCCCCCAGCCACGCACCAGTGATGGACATGAGCTGGTCTGGGTGCCACCCTGCTGTGAACATGGTTCCTCCTCCTCCATCTCCTCCTCATCCTCCACCTCATCATCCTCCAGAACTGTGCCCTTGCTGCCAGACAATTGTGTACCTGGCGCTTGTTGGTGCAGGAACCCACCCTCGTAGCCACTTGTAAATGACTGCCCTGAAAGCCTTGGAAATGAACCCTCTTCCTCCTCCTCCTCATCCTGTGCCACATCCTCTTCCATCATCGCCTGAAGAGTTTTTTCAAGGAGGCATAGAACTGGGATTGTAACGCTGAGAACGGCGTCATCGGCACTGGCCATGTTGGTGGAGTACTCGAAACAGCGCAACAAGGCACACGGGTCTCGCATGGAGGCCCAGTTATTGGCGGTGAAGTGGTGCTGTTCCGCAGAGCGACTCACGCGTGCGTGCTGCAGCTGAAACTCCACTATCGCCTGCTGCTGCTCGCACAGTCTGGCAAGCATGTGCAAGGTGGAGTTCCACCTTGTGGGCACGTCACATATGAGACGGTGAGCGGGAAGGCTGAAGTTACGCTGCAGCGCTGACAGGCGAGCAGGGTGAGAACGCCGAAAGTGCGCACAGACGGCCTGCACTTTCTGCAGCAGCTCTGGCATATCGGGGTAATTCTTAAGGAACCTCTGGACCACCAAGTTCAGCACATGCGCCAGGCAAGGGATGTGCGTCAAACCGGCAAGGCCCAGAGCTGCTACGAAATTTCGCCCATTATCGCACACCACCAGGCCGGGCTTGAGGCTCACTGCCACCAACCACTCATCGGTCTGTTGTTCCATGTCCCTCCACAACTCCTGCGCGGTGTGGGGGTTTTCCCCCAAACAGGAAAGTTTTAAAACTGCCTGCTGTCGTTTAGCCCTGGCTGTGCTGAAGTTGGTGGTGAAGGTGTTACGCTGACCGGATGAGGAGGCGGTAGAGGATGAGGAGGCGGAGTAGGAGGAGTTAGCAATAGGAGGCAAACTGAAGTGCCCTGCAATCCTCGGTGGTGGAAGGACATGCGCCAAACTGCTATCCTCCTCAGGCCCAGCCGCCACTACATTTACCCCGTGTGCTGTTAGGGAGATATAACGTCCCTGACCGTGCTTACTGGTCCACGCATCCGTAGTTAGGTGGACCTTGCCACAGATGGCGTTGCACAGTGCACACCTGATTTTGTCCCCCACTTGGTTGTGCAGGGAAGGGATAGCTCGTCTGGAAAAGTAGTGGCGGCTGGGCACGACGTACTGTGGGACAGCCAATGACATCAGCATTTTAAAACTCTGCGTCTCCACCAGACGGAATGACAGCATTTCAAAGACGAGGAATTTTGAAATGCTGGCATTCAGGGCCAGGGATCGTGGGTGGCTAGGGGGTACTTCCTCTTCCGCTCCAGTGTTTGGGAAATAGAGAGCTGAATGCTTCCATGGGACATTGTGGAGATGGTTGGTGACCCAGGTGGTAGTGTTGCTGGCAGATCCTCTGTTTGCGGGTTGGCAGGCGTCACTGTCACTACAGAGGTGGATGAAGAGGCCGAGACTGCAGCAGAAGAGGAAGCAGGAGGAGCCAGAGACCTTTCTTGGTTTTTAAGGTGTCTACTCCACTGCATCTCGTGCTTTGCACTTAGATGCCCGGTCATGCAGGTTGTGCTCAGGTTGAGAACGTTTATGCCTCGCTTCAAGCTCTGATTGCACAGCGTGCAAAACACTTGTGTCTTGTCATCAGCACGTTGTCTGAAGAACTGCCACGCTAGGGAACTCCTTGGACCTGGCTTTAGTGTGCTCGGTCCCTTGTTGCGTTGGGCAGTAGCAGACGTACTGTCTAGGGGACGGACGCTCCGCTTTTGCACCCTGCTCCCTCTTCTGCTGTGCTGGTGGCTCTGTGCGACCACCGCCTCTTCCTCCGAACTACACTGGTCACCTGCATGACGTTGATTCCATGTGGGGTCAAGGACCTCATCGTCCTCCACATCATCTTCCACCCAAAATTCATCCCTGCCCTCCTTGTCGGTCTGCACAATGGCGAAAGCAGCAGCAGTTGGCACCTGTGTTTCGTCATCATCCGAGACGTGCTGCGATGGTCCTCCCATGTACTCATCATGAAACATAAGTGGTTCGGCATCGGTGCACACAATCTCTTCCACTTCTGGGGCAGGGCTAGGTGGATGGCCCTGGGAAACCCTGCTAACAGAGTCATCAAAAAGCAGAAGTGACTGCTGCATGATTTGAGGCTCAGACTGATTGGCTGATTTGCAAGGGGGTGAGGTGAAAGACTGATGGACATCGGCTTCAGGTGCCAACTCAGAACTTTCATCAGGAGACTGGGTGGGAGACAATGTGAAGGAACCGGAGGCACTGTCAGCAGCAACCCAATCTACTATCGCCTGTACTTGTCCTGGCCTCAACATTCGTACAGCCTCATTAGGCGCGCCAAAATACTGCTGCAGGCTCTGTCGCCTACTCGCCCCTGAGGAAGGTGTTTCACTAGTGCGTGTAGCTGGCACAGATCGACCACGTCCTCTCCCTGCAACAGGAGCACCACCAGCATCACCACGACGGGCCACGTCCCCTTTTTGATGATCTCCTCATATTTTCAATATTTATGATCTCGCCCTAAATGGGTGTTTTTGTATATAGCAGAATACACGTACAGTGTCTAAAGCGTTTATGAAAACGCAGAAAATGCTATTGGGAAAAAAAAAACACTGCAAAATTAAAAATTTTTGCAATGTTTTTCCAATATCAGAATAAACGGATAGTGTCTAAAGCATTTATGAAACCGCAGAAAATGCTATTGGGAAGAAAAAAAAACACTACAAAATTAAATTTTTTTGCAATGTTTTTCCAATATCAGAATAAACGGATAGTGTCTAAAGCGTTTATGAAAACACAGAAAATGCTATTGGGAAGAAAAAAAACACCGCAAAATTAAATTTTTTTGTAATGTTTTTCCAATATCAGAATACACGGACAGTATGTAAAGCGTTTATGAAAACGCAGAAAATGCTATTGGGAAGAAAAAAAACACTGCAAAATTAAAAAAAATTTGCAATGTTTTTCCAATATCAGAATAAACGGATAGTGTCTAAAGCGTTTATGAAAATGCAGAAAATGCTATTGGGAAGAAAAAAAACACTGCAAAAAAGGAAAATTTATTATCAAATACTTACCGTAATTTTCCTTTCCTGATGGACTCCATGGCAGCCTACGTGTGGGTTAACCCCGCCTCCTCTCCAATGCTATAGGACCCCATTACCATAAAAGAACACTCACCACTCCATACTGTGTTCCGTAACTAGCCTACTCATATGACTCATGGGTGGGAACTCCGTCTGCCATGGAGTCCATCAGGAAAGGAAAATTACGGTAAGTATTTGATAATAAATTTTCCTTTTTCCTGACAGACTCCATGGCAGCCTACGTGTGGGAAATAACTAGCCAACCACACGGGTGGGTATGCTTTAAACAAAAAATATTTAATCTGGTCTATCAGCCGATAGAATTTTCAAACCAAAATTAACAGAGGATAAAGAAGCAGGTTCAACGCAATAGTGTGACATAAAAGTATTAATAGAAGCCCAAGAAGCTGCCTTGCAGATTGTCTCGGGAGCCACGTGCCGGGCCGCTGCCCATGAAGTAGCCATTCCTCTAGTCGAATGCGCTGTCACCGCCTCAGGAGGAGCCAAGCCCTTAGCCCTATAAGCCTGCTGTATCGTTCTCACAATCCAAGCTGCAAGAGTCCTGGTCGAAGCTTTGTTCCCCTTGTTGCTGCCGGAGTGCAGTATGAAAAGATGATCTGAACGCCTAAAGGCGGAGGTAACGCGAAGGTATTCCCTCAGTGCTTCCCCGACATCCAAAGGATGAATGTCATCAGATCCCGGCGATTTAAAGGTAGGTAGAACAATTTCCTGATTCTGATGGAATACCGAGGTTACCTTAGGATTGGATCCCAACATAGGAATGAGGACCACCCGGTCCGGAAAGAAAGTCAAAAAGGGTTCTTCAAAGCCCAGCGACCCGATTTCTGATACCCTCTTGGCCGAGGTGACTGCCACCAGAAAGGCAACTTTTTCCGAAAAGTCTCTAACGGAAAGCGGGGATGGCCCCGTCATACTCAGCCCAGAAATATAATCCAGGACCAGGGGAAGATCCCACTTAGGGAATCTCGACTTCCTTTGGGGCTTGAGTCTTGAGGCCCCCCTGAAAAATTGACGAACTAACGGATGGATTGCCCAGGAGGTACCGGAGAAGGCTGACAAAGCTGAAACTTGCACCCTGAGAGAGCCTACGGATAAGGGAAGGTCAAGGCCAGTCTGTAGGAAACCGAGGATATCTTGGACACCTGGATGTTCAAAGGACCTCTCCGTAGATACACAAAAACTCACAAATCTGGACCAGATCCTGCCATATACCTTATTCGTACTTGATCTCCTGGAACTCAATAAGGTAGAAATCACACTAGAAGCGCATCCGATGGATTCTAGCCTCTTCCTTTCAAGAACCAGACCATCAGTTTCAGTATTGCTGGACATGGGTGCAGTACCGCCCCCTGAGACAGAAGGTCCGTCCTGAGCGGGAGAGATACCGGCTCCCGTATACTCAGTTGAACTAGCAGAGGGAACCAAGGCCTGTTGGGCCAGTAAGGAGCGATCATCACTACCTCCACCGTCTCCATCTGGAGCCTCTGAAGAAATCTGAGAATCAGGGGAAGTGGCGGGAAGGCATAGGCCCTCCTGAATTTCCATTGGTCTGTCAATGCGTCTGTCCCCAGAGCTTGGCTGCAGCGGTTCCGCGTGTAGAACCTCTCTATTTTGAAGTTGCACGGGGAGGCAAAAAGGTCTACCTCTGGATCGACACCCAGCGACAGGATCCACTTGAAGGACTGAATGTGGAGGGACCACTCGTTGTTGTCCAACTGGGTGCGTGATAGAAAGTCCGCTTGCGTGTTCTGCACCCCTGGGAGAAAAACCGCAGAAATATTCACCAAGTTCTTCTGTGCCCATGACAGAATGGGTTCCACTTCCCGGAGAAGGGTAGAGCTCCTGGTGCCCCCTTGTCTCTTCACATAGGAGACCGCTGTGGTGTTGTCCATTCGTAACAGTACCGACTTCCCCTTCAAGATCTGGGAGAAGTGCTGGAGAGCGCACCAGGCTGCCCGGAGTTCCAGAATGTTCGATCCTAGGACAGGAAGACTTATGTCCCACTTGCCCTGTGCAAGATCCGACCCGCAAAGGGCCCCCCAGCCGGTCCCGCTGGCATCGGTTGTGACCGTTACCCAAGAGATGGGAGCTATCGAGTGACAGTTCAGGAGATTCTTGTGTTGGAGCCACCAGAAGAGACTGTTCCTCATTGTTGATGTTATTCGTATCTTTTGGCTTTTGCTTCCCGACTTCCATTGTTTCAGAAAACCCGACTGGAACGGGCGTAGTCTCCACAAGGCCCACTTGACCATGGGTGTCGTGGAGACCATTGTCCCCACGAGGCTCTCAGGTATTGTATATGAAGGGCTTGAGAAACCCTTTCCCGGATGACCGGGATCTTTTCCACCGGTAACGAGATTGTACTTCGCACGGTGTCGAACTGGGCACCCAGATAAATCAGCCGTTGGGTTGGCACTAGCTGGCTTTTTTCCATGTTTAGGAGCCAACCGAAGCTGGTTAATGTGGACATCACCTGCTCGCGATGAACTAACAGCTGCTCTTTGTTTTGCGACAGGACCAGCAGATCGTCTAGATAATGATACAGTCTTACCCCTTTCAGCCTTGTCAGGGCCACCACTGCCAAGAGCACCTTTGAAAAGACTCGAGGGGAGGTCGTCAACCCGAAGGGGAGGCAGATAAACTGTAGATGGTCTTGATCGACATGAAATCTTAGAAACCTTTGGCAGCTTTCCTCTATTGGAACATGAAAATAAGCGTCCTTTAGGTCGATCGAGACCATCCAATCCCCTGGTTGGATGGCTTGTTGTATAGTTAGAAGAGTCTCCATCTTGAATTTCCCGTATTGTATATACCGATTTAAGTATGTCAGATCTATCACTGGTCGCCATGATCCGCTTTTCTTCTGTACTAAGAAGAGGGGAGAGTAGACCCCTTGAAAACGCTCTTCTTCTGGCACCCGGACCACTGCCCCCTGGGCTTTTAACAGCTCCACGTATGAGAGTAGAACTTGTCTCTGGTCCTCCGACCGAGGAAGTTGGGTAGACACGAACCTGGGAGGGGGAATGCTGGAGAAGGTCCACCTGTGCCCTGACGAGACCGTCTTGATGACCCAATAATCCGAGATCGAGGCCACCCAGACGTGCCGGAAGAGGGATAGACGGGCCCCCACCCGACCCGCCTGGGCGGGCACGATCTCAGAAGGACTTGGGTGGCTCACGTCCACCAGACGACTGGTTCTTGATGGACTTGCGAAAGGAACTCTGTCCCCTGTTCCAATTCCTTCTGAAGTCCCTTCCTGGTTTGTAGGAGCGTACCTCCCTCGAGCGCTCAGGACTTCGTCTCTTGAATTGAGGCTTCTTCCGCCCGAGCAGTCTTCTGTCCTGGGGAAGGAACCCCGACTTACCGCCTGTCGCCCGCGTTATGGCATCATCCAACTTGTTACCGAATAACGTAGATCCCTCGAAGGGGATTTTGCACCAGGCTTGTTTGGAAACAGGATCGGCGAGCCAAGGACGTAGCCACAAGGCGCGCTTAGCCGTGACTGATGACAGCATAATGCGTGCCAACAGACGAATTAAGTCGATGGAAGCCTCCCCCAGAAAAACTGCTGCGAGTTTTAGTTCTGCTGCTGCTGAACTCCTGGCCAGTTCGGCCGATACGCTATTCAGGAAGGAGTCCACATTTTCAGTCCATGCCTCCATGGCCTTGGACATAGCCGCTAGGGCTAAGACGGGCTTACAGGCCATTCCAGCCAGACCGTAGATCCTTTTGAGGTCCTGGTCGATCTTCCTCTCCAGACCATCCTTAAAGGAAACCGAGTCCTCCATCGGGAGAGTGACATGCTTGACCAAGCGCATCAACGCTGCATCCACAAGCGGAGCGTTCTCCAGATGCTTCACCTCTTCCGTCTTAAAGGGGTACAGCCTGGAAGTCTTGGTAGTCATGGAGGATTTCCTATCCACCCTGCTCCACTCTTCCTCTATCACATCCTTTAATTCTGTGAGTAAAGGGAAGTTTGGCCGCTCTTTACCCAGCTGCTTGAAAAACTTCTTCTGTTTGGCCGGGGGAGTAGACGCTTCTTCCCACTTGAGGGCTTCTTTAATTGCCTTAATCAGTGGTGAGACCATGGCGAAATCAAAGCCCCCGATCTCTTCGTCCGGGAATTCTTCTCCCGAGGACTCACCAGAAGCCTCGTAGGGCTGGGACGTACCCGGATCGTCACGGGATTCATCAGCCTGAGGACCAGACGCCGTCGTTGACTGGCTCAACGTGTGAGGGACCACCATGTCCTTAAGCGACTGCTGTACAACACGTTTCACCAGGGACTCCATGCGCTGGTTTTCCGTGTCTTTTTCCCCGACCGCCTTGGCAAAACATCTGTCACATAATGACTTGTCATCCGGGACTCGTGTCCTACAGCCCCAGCACGTTCTGTACTTTGGGCGTTCATCATGGCGGTGGGAGCGGTGTCTGGAGGAGGAATGAGAACTTCTCCTCTGATGATGAGACCCATGCGAGGATCCTTGCTTAGATCTAGAAGATTGCTTTTGTTGTGGCCTGGCAAGGTCCCTATCCTGCGAATCCGGTCTGGAAGGGCTGAAGCACAAACAGGGTGGGGAAAAAAACATTGGCATCAGAGAAAGCAAACAAGCCATACAGTTGTACATCAACCCCTCCCTTACCAGCACATACCTAGTGCGTATGGGCTGGCCACTAAAAGGCGGTGAATTGTCCATAACCTGTGGACGACGGGCGTCACAATATGAATACTGCAGTCTGTAAGAGAAAAATACCCTAAGCAACAAACCGGCCAAAAAGAACTAGCAAGGACAATGCGTGCCATCTCTGTTTTTTTTTTTTTTTTTTTTTTTTTTTTTAAAACATCATATTACTAAATGCATATATATATCCACGCATAAAAGCATAAGACGGTATTGTGCCATTACATTTGGAAGAAAATAACCCCAAAAGAATATATTCACAATTTTAAATACATGCATATACTTTTAAAAGAAACTTTACTTTTTTTTTTTTTTTTTTTTTTTTTAAAACAGTACACTCAGAGTAACAAGCACTGACCTTGTAGTAGTTTGCCTGGGCTGGGGAACGGGCTTGCTGCTTCCACTCTCCTGGAAACCCAGATAGGACTGCAGCAGCAGCCCAGAATTTAAATTCCCCGCCCGTGACGTCACCGCTCCTCCACCGCACACCTGCGCCGTGGGAAAACCATACTGCGCATGCGCGACCGTCAGGCCGCGCACGCGCGAACCAGGCCTCGCTTTCGCCGGAGGCTGGTGCGCATGCGCAGACCGCCGAAGCGGCCAGGAACCCGGAAATCATACGGCGAGCTGGAACGCAGGAGCGCTCCAGCCGCCATCCAGGGGGGGAGTACACTAGACGCCAGGGACAACACATATAACAAATAACACTGCCATGGAGCCACAAATAACGGTGCAGACCTTGCCAGCCGCCGATGCCATCCGTCCAACGTCCCTGCGACCACCAGCATACCGAGGCAACACCACCCCGTTCTGGGGGGAGAAGGACATCCAGCCTCAAAAAGCTTACTCGCCCGCCCATGGCTGAGCACAGAGCTTTGCACCGCATAGGTATGCTTCTTCAGAAACGAAAAATCCGAAATCCTACCGGACGCGAACGGAATGTGAAGGTCCATAGGAGGAGGACAAAAAAGGAACACAGTATGGAGTGGTGAGTGTTCTTTTATGGTAATGGGGTCCTATAGCATTGGAGAGGAGGCGGGGTTAACCCACACGTAGGCTGCCATGGAGTCTGTCAGGAAATTAAATTTTTTTGCAATCTTTTTCCAATATCAGAATAAACGGACAGTGTCTAAAGCGTTTATGAAAACGCAGAAAATGCTATTCGGAAGAAAAAAAAAACACTGCAAAATTAAATTTTTTTGCAATGTTTTTCCAATATCAGAATAAACGGACAGTGTCTAAAGCGTTTATGAACACGCAGAAAATGCTATTGGGAAGAAAAAAAACACTGCAAAATTTAATTTTTTTGCAATGTTTTTCCAATATCAGAATACACGGACAGTATGTAAAGCGTTTATGAAAACGCAGAAAATGCTATTGGAAAGAAAAAAAACACTGCAAAATTAAATTTTTTTGCAATGTTTTTCCAATATCAGAATACACGGACAGTATGTAAAGCGTTTATGAAAACGCAGAAAATGCTATTGGGAAGAAAAAAAACACCGCAAAATTAAATTTTTTTGCAATGTTTTTGCAATATCAGAATACACGGTTAGTGTCTACAGGGTGTATGTATGAATACGCAGAAAATGCTATTGGGAAAAAAAAAAAAAAAAAGCAAAATTTAATTTTTATGCAATGTTTTTCCAATAGCATACTACACACAGACTATGGTGTATCTCTTATGCCGCGTACACACGAAGGGACTTTTCCCGGCGGACCTAGTCCAGCGGACAATCCGCCGGACTTTCCAGCTGGCTTCGCCGGACTTTCCGAGCGTGTGGACTTGCCCACACACGCCCGGACTTCTCGGGCGGACAATCCGCCGGACAAAGTCCGCGGGACTTTTGAAAATGAACGGACTTGCCCACACACGGAGCAGTCCGTTCATTTCGAACGTAACTTCAGGTACATAGCTAGCGTAGGCAGTAAATGCCGGCGCGCTAGCTCCGTCACCTGGCATGGACTTAAAGGGAATCCCCACGCCGAAAAACGGCGTGGGGGTCCCCCCCAAATCCATCTCAGACCCTTATCCCAGCACGCAGCCCGGCAGGCCAGGAAAGGGGTGGGGACGAGCGAGCACCCCCTCCTGAGCCGTACCAGGCCGCGTGCCCTCAACATGGGGGGTGCCCTGGGGAAAGGGGGCCGTGCGGTGGGGGGTTATCGGAATCTGGGAGCCCCCCACCCTATGTGAATGAGTATGGGGTACGATGTACCCCTACCCATTCACCTAAGGTGTAAAATGTAAAGTAAAAAAAACACACTTTTGAAAAAATATTTTATTGCACTGCTCCGGGGGTCTTCTTCCGTCTTGGGGGTCTTCTCGCCGGACTCCTCCGCCATTTACGTAGCTCCTTTAATGAGCGGAGAAGTCCGGCTACCTTCTTCGTCGTCGCCGCCGTCGGGGGTCTTCGGGGGTCTTCCGGGGTCTCTTCTGTTCTTGCCGCTGTCGTCGCTTTCTGCGCCGCCTTCTTCTTCTTCTTCTTGTTCTTCTTCTTCTTCTTCTTCCGATGTTGACACGGCGCTCTCTCTGGCCGGAATGCCAGAGCCGCGCTGTGCTGGGACTTATATAGGGACAAGGGGACAGGGTCACATGCTCATGTCACATGGTGACCCCGCCCCCTTGTGATGTCACAGTCCCGGAGGATGCTGGGACTGTGACATCACAGGGGGCGGGGTCACCATGTGACATGAGCATGTGACCCTGTCCCCTTGTCCCTATATAAGTCCCAGCACAGCGCGGCTCTGGCATTCCGGCCAGAGAGAGCGACGTGTCAACATCGGAAGAAGAAGAAGAAGAAGAACAAGAAGAAGAAGGCAGAAGAAGAAGGCAGCGCAGAAAGCGACGACAGCGGCAAGAACAGAAGAGACCCCGGAAGACCCCCGAAGGCGGATCGAGACCCCCAGACGACGGCGGCGACGACGAAGAAGGTAGCCGGACTTCTCCGCTCGGTAAAAGAGCTAGGTAAATGGCGGAGGAGTCCGGCGAGAAGACCCCCAAGACGGAAGAAGACCCCCGGAGCAGTGCAATAAAATATATTTTCAAAACTGTGTTTTTTTTACTTTACATTTTACACCTTAGGTGAATGGGTAGGGGTACATCGTACCCCATACTCATTCACATAGTGTGGGGGGCCGGGATCTGGGGGCCCCCTTATAAAAGGGGGCTCCCAGATTCCGATAAGCCCCCGCCCGCAGACCCCGACAACCAACGGCCAGGGTTGTCGGGAAGAGGCCCTTGTCCTCATCAACATGGGGACAAGGTGCTTTGGGGTGGGGGGGCCGCACGGCCCCCCTTTCCCCAGGGCACCCCCCATGTTGAGGGCACGCGGCCTGGTACGGCTCAGGAGGGGGGGGCGCTCGCTCGTCCCCACCCCTTTCCTGGCCTGCCGGGCTGCGTGCTCGGATAAGGGTCTGAGATGGATTTGGGGGGGACCCCCACGCCGTTTTTCGGCGTTGGGACTCCTTTTAAATCCATGCCAGGTAAACGGAGCTAGCGCGCCGGCATTTACTGCCTACGCTAGCTACGTACCTGAAGTCACGTGCTAAATGAACGGACTTTCCGATGAGCGGCAAGTCCGTTCATTTCAAAAGTCCGGCGGACTAGCCTACTAACGGCGGGATTGTCCGCTGGACTGCCAAGTCCAGCGGATAATTTTAAAACAAAACTTAAAACTTTAGTCCGCCGGACTTTTTGAAAAAAAGTCCGTTGGAGGCCCACACACGAGGGGATTATCCCCTGGACTTGAGGCCAGGGGATAATGCCACGGGATAGTCCCTTCGTGTGTACGCGGCATAAGTATATGCAGTGTTGGTCCTAATGGTGCACTGAGCTTGCAGGTAAAACTTTTATATTTTGTCTGGCACTGGCCTCATGGCACTGTTAAAAGACTGTGCACTGCACAGCAGCCAGGGTACAATTGATTTAGGAATCTCTTCAATAATTATCTCTGCCTTTTTCTTTTGCTTAATAAAGAAACTCCCTACTCTAGCTATCTAGATCACTCCCTGATCTAACTAATTAGAAGAAAATTCAAGGAATGTGGACTGACTGACTTTATCACACTAACTCCTAAAAATCCTCTCTCTCAGCAGCACAGGAACCTGTCTAAAGCAGAATGACGCTGTGTGCTGTGTGTGTGTACTATATATAGAGGCTGGGTCACATGCTGCACTGGCCAATCGCAGCCATGCCATTAGTAGGCATGGCTGTGATGGCTTCTAAGGGCACACTAGTGAAACTAGCGTTGATTGGCTGCCCTGCAGCTGTTAAAAAGGCGCCAATACAGCGCCGAACACCGGACCCGAACCCGAACTTACAGCCAATAGTTCGGGTTCGGGTCCGGGTCCCGAACACCCAAAAGTCCAGAACGGACCCGAACTTTACAGTTCGGGTTCGCTCAACCCTAATTAGGACCAACACTGCATATACTAAGAGATACACCATAGTCTGTGTGTATTCTGCTATTGGAAAAACATTGCATAAAAATTTAATTTAGCTTTTTTTTTCCCAATAGCATTCTCTGCGTGTTCATACATACATCATACATACACGCTGTAGACACTATCCGTGTATTCTGATATTGCAAAAACATTGCAAAAAAATTTAATTTTGCAGTGCTTTTTTTTCCCAATAGCATTTTCTGCGTTTTCATAAACGCTTTACATACTGTCCGTGTATTCTGATATTGGAAAAACATTGCAAAAAAATTAAATTTTGCTGTGTTTTTTTTTCCCCAATAGCATTTTCTGCGTTTTCATACATACACGCTGTAGACACTATCCGTGTATTCTGATATTGCAAAAACATTGCAAAAATATTTAATTTTGCTGTGTTTTTTTTTCCCAATAGCATTTTCTGCGTTTTCATAAACGCTTTACGTACTGTCCGTGTATTCTGATATTGGAAAAACATTGCAAAAAAATTTAATTTTGCCGTGGTTTTTTTTCCCCAAAAGCATTTTCTGCGTTTTCATACATACACGCTGTAGACACTATCCGTGTATTCTGATATTGGAAAAACATTGAAAAAAAATTTAATTTTGCAGTGTTTTTTTTTTCCCAATAGCATTTTCTGTGTTTTCATAAACGCTTTACATACTGTCCGTGTATTCTGATATTGGAAAAACATTGCAAAAAAATTTAATTTTGCAGTGTTTTTTTTCCCCAATAGCATTTTCTGCGTTTTCATAAACGCTTTACATACTGTCCGTGTATTCTGATATTGGAAAAACATTTAAAAAAAAATTAATTTTGCAGTGTTTTTTTCCCCAATAGCATTTTCTGCGTTTTCATAAACGCTTTACATACTGTCCGTGTATTCTGATATTGGAAAAACATTGCAAAAAATTTTAATTTTGCAGTGTTTTTTTTCTTCCCAATAGCATTTTCTGCGTTTTCATAAACGCTTTAGACACTATCCGTGTATTCTGATATTGGAAAAACATTGCAAAAAAATGTAATTTTGCGGTTGTTTTTTTTTCCCCAATAGCATTTTCTGCGTTTTCATACATACACGCTGTAGACACTATCCGTGTATTCTGATATTGCAAAAACATTGCAAAAAAATTTAATTTTGCAGTGTTTTTTTTTCCCCAATAGCATTTTCTGCGTTTTCATAAACGCTTTACATACTGTCCGTGTATTCTGATATTGGAAAAACATTGCAAAAAAAATTAATTTTGCGGTGTTTTTTTTCTTCCCAATAGCATTTTCTGCGTTTTCATAAACGCTTTAGACACTATCCGTGTATTCTCATATTGGAAAAACATTGCAAAAAAATTAAATTTTGCAGTGTTTTTTTCCCCAATAGCATTTTCTGCGTTTTCATAAACGCTTTAGACACTATCCGTTTATTCTGATATTGGAAAAACATTGCAAAAAATTAAAATTTAGCGGGTTTTTTTTTTTTCCCAATAGCATTTTCTGCGTGTTCATAAACGCTTTAGACACTGTACGTGTATTCTGCTATTGACAAAAACACCCATTTAGGGCCAGATCATAAATTTTGAAAATATGAGGAGATCATCAAAAAGGGGACGTGGCCCGGGTCGTGGTGCTGCTGGTGGCGCTCCTGTTGCAGGGAGAGGACGTGGTCGATCTGTGCCAGCTACACGCACTAGTGAAACACCTTCCTCAGGTGCGAGTAGGCAACAGAGCCTGCAGCGGTATTTTGGCGCACCTAATGAGGCTGTACGAATGTTGAGGCCAGGACAAGTACAGGCGATAGTAGATTGGGTTGCTGACAGTGCCTCCGGTTCCTTCACATTGTCTCCCACCCAGTCTCCTGATGAAAGTTAATAATTTTTTCCAGAAAGTGCGTATTCTGGGGTATTCCCACCATATGTGCGGCATCGTGCCATTGAGTTTCTGTGGTTCTTAATGACTTCCTGTACCTCTTCTGCTGAGAAGGGGGCCTCCAGCATTTTATTTAAATTTTTTATTTTTTTATGTTATTTTAAGTTATTTCCCTATCCACATTTGTTTGCAGATCACTTGCCACGCTCTTAACAACATTTTCTTGCCATTTGCAGCCCTCTAGCCCTTTCCATTACCTTTTTACAGCCATTTTAGTGTTCAAAAGTCCGGGTCCCATTGACTTCAATGGGGTTCTGGGTCAAGTTCGGGTCAAGTTCGGTCCCGAACCCGGACTTTTTTCCGAAGTTTGGCCGAACCCGCCGAACCCGAACATCCAGGTGTCCGCTCAACTCTAATTGTTAATCTTTTCCATCACTTTGTCTTTTCACTGTAGATTACTGCGCTCAAATTAGTCAATCACTGCACACTATTGCTCACTCACATCATGCTAATCACACACTTACATTTACTGTTAGTTTTTACATTTTTCCTCCCTTTTTCTCCTTTCCCCCCTCTTCTTCCTTTTCTTTTTTTCCTCCTTTTTCTTTTCCCTTTTTTTCTTTTTATCCCCACTTATTTATTTATTCATTTATCTATATATTTATCTTTATATACACATCGTCACTTTTTATAGTTCATATTGACGAAATTCTCTATCTTCATATTACTTTTACTGCACATATCATTTGACACCACTATAACCCCAGCATATATCTTTAAGACAGTATAATATACAATATAATTAACTAATTGTAGCTATTTAGCCAATAAATCAAACATTTTTTATGTGTCAGCTATGGCCCATTCCTCTCATGAGACGCAGTTAGTTTAATGCTGATAATATGTCATAAAAGAAATACTCTCTTAAAAAAAAAAGAATTTTCATTTATCACAAAATAATTATCATTGCTTCCAGGTGTGTGTCTCCGTTGCGCTTCCTCCCTCATAGGTGGATAGTGCTATTCCAGCGCTGTACCCTGTTAGCCCGTGATCTACAACCTCCCCCTCTTTTCTACGGGGGTTTCCTTTTTCTCTTCCCATACTCTGGGAAGTGAGGGGACACTCCAGGATGGCGAAGACGGTGTAAATCTCCAAGAGATAAAAAGGAAAATTCTTGGGTTCTCTTTTAAACAAGTCTCTGGTCCATGCAACACATCTTGACAAAGGGGTAACTATGACATGCATGTAACTGTACGGTAAAAGAAAATAATATAACCATGTATAAATGATTGATAATAATTTCTAATAATTTTTTCTGATGTTTCGCAGAAATGCAATAAAGTGAGCCCCCCTCTTTTCTCTCTCCCCTGAAGAAGACCAAAAATACGGTCGAAATGCATTGGGGCAGTGGGGCGCACCTTCGCCAGATAAAATTCTTTCCTTGAAATCCACTTTACTACAACTGTTTTATGAATATAATACATTGTTGTACAGACTTTCGCATGTACCTCTCTTTGGCCAGATAGATTGCAACATGCAAACCAGAGCTCGTATTTTAACAATATAAATCCATATGTATGGTTTTTTGGATACTATATTAAATAAAACTTTTAGATTTTTTCAAGATAGTGTTTTTCTTTGCTGCCTTAAACCCCCAGGGGGAACATTATATACTTTTTCCCAGCAGCCTGCAGCTTCCCTGATTCCCTCTCCAAGGTTGATAAGTGAATATGTCCCCCCCACCTCCCGGGGCTCCACGGAATCCCCAGACAGAGGCTCTGAAGCCCTAGACCCCCTGGGGGATGAGGACATCAGGCGCCATATTTGGTCGCTCCCTACCAGGGAGGACCTGAAACGCTTTTCTGACAGAAAACTTTCAAGGAGGACATTGCACAGCTAAAAGCTGACACCTCATACCTGGGCAGCAGAGTGGAGTCCCTGGAGCAGAGATTTGAAGAAGCACTCCCAGTCATCTCTAAGCTGCAGGCTAAATGCATCACACAGGACCAGCAGATTGAAACTTTGCTCTGCCAGTTAGATGTGGAAAACCACAGTCTGCAGGCGAATATTAGAATCAGGGGCCTACCAGAAGCCACAGCCTCCAAGGACATTATCCCCACCTTGGTGGGCATATTTAACCACTTGCTTACCGGGCACTTAAACCCCCCTCCTATCCAGACCAATTTTCAGCTTTTGGTGCTCTCACACTTTGAATGACAATTACTCAGTCATGCAATACTGTACCCAAATTAATTTTTTGTCCTTTTTTTACCACAAATAGAGCTTTCTTTTGGTGGTATTTTATCACCTCCTGGGTTTTTTATTTTTTGCGCTATAAATGAAAAAAAAAGAAAATTTGGAAAAAAAAAATGCATTTTTTTTTGTTTCTGTGATAAAATTTAGCAAATTATTAATTTTTCTTCATAAATTTTGGCCACAATTTATACTGCCCTATATAATTTTTATCTTTGGTAAAAATAACCCAAATTAGTGGATATTATTTGGTCTTTGTGAAAGTTACAGACTCTACAAAATGTGGTGCGAATCATACAAAATTGATCATACCTGATGCTCTGGTGGCCTATCTCAATTCTTGTGGCCCGAACAAGCCAGGAAAGTACAAATACCCCCCAAATGACCCCTTTTTTGAAAGTAGACATTCCAAGGTATTTAGTAAGAGGCATAGTGAGCTTTTTGATGTTGTCATTTTTTCCCACAATTCTTTGCAAAATGAATAATTTTTTTTTTTTTTTTTTTTTTTTGTTCCACAAAATTGTCATTGTAATAGGTTATTTCTCTCACATGGCATGTGTATACCACAAATGACACCCCAAAATACATTCTGCTACTCCTCCTGAGTATTACGATACCACATATGTGGGACTTTTACACAGCCTGGCCACCTAGAGAGGCCCAAAATGCAGGGAGCGCCATCACGTGTTCTAGGAGCATAAATTACACATCTGACTTGTTGACTACCTATTACACTTTTGAAGGCCCTGGAGCACCAGGACGATGACACGTGACACTGACGTGGCACTGATGACAGATGGCACTGATACGTGGCACTGATGACACGTGACACTGATGTGGCACTGATGACAGATGGCACTAATACGGGGCACTGATGACCCTTGACACTGGTGACAGATAGCACTAATATGTGGCACTGATGAGAGATGGCACTTATACGTGGCACTGATATCACGTGGCACTAATATGTGGCACTGATGAGAGATGGCACTAATACGTGGCACTGATGACAGACGGCACTAATACGTGGCACTGATGACACGTGACACTGATGACAGATGGCACTGATACGTGGCATTGATGACAGGTGACACTGATAACAGATGGCACGTGACACTGACAGGTGGCACTGATGACAGATGGCACTAATACGTGACACTGATGACAGATGGCACTAATATGTGGCACTGATGACAGGTGACACTGATATGGCACTGATGACATGTGGCACTGATGTGGCACTGATGACAGATGGCCCTGGGGACAGGTGGCACTGGGGACAAATGGCACTGATAGATGGCACTGGCGACAGATGGCACTGGCAGATGGCACTGGCGACAGATGGAACTGGCAGATGGCACTGGGGACAGATGGCACTGGCAGATGGCATTGGGGACAGATGACACATTTATTTAGTTTTTTTTTTTTGACACTTACGGCCGCTGCAGCCGTTCATCTCTCCCTCCTCACACGCTGTCTCTGTGCGAGGAGAGAGCGCGGCGCTGAGAGATGATCTCATATGTTTACATCTGAGATCATCTCCCATTGGACACGCCGATCGCGCTGTAAACGGCCGCTGTGATTGGCCGTTTACAGCAATCTGTGATTGGCTGTGTCCGAGGGACACGGCCAACACAGAATGTCCCTGCTGCGCGCTCGTGAGCGTGCACAGGGAGCGAGGGAAGGGGAGGACGTCATATGACGCCCTCCCAGGAATTGACATCCGCGCCGAGGCCGTCATTCGGCTATGGCCGGATGTCAAGTGGTTAAGGAAATTAGAACTGCCTGCCACTGCCACGGTCGGGAACGATCGCGCCCATAGGGCACTCAGACCTCCTTCTCAAGATGTGAACAATCCAAGGGACATCATATGTTACATAAATACACGCTTAAAGACCGCATTATGCAAAAAATGCGTGGCAAGCCTTACTTTGATTTTGATGGTGCACACTTATCCTTCTATCAAGATATTTCTAGGCACACCCTCATGCAGAGCAGGGCACTCCGTCCCCTCCTGGCAGCCACCCAGGACGCAGGTATGCCATACCGATGGGGTTTCCCCTTTTTTCTCCAAGTGACCAAAGAGGGCAAACCTGTGACCCTACGCACCAAAGATGACCTTCCGCACTTCCTATCCTTTCTTGGCTGGATCCTGTGGACTTTCCGGACTGGAGGGGATCCACAGATCTCCCAACCATCCGACCACCTCAACCGTGGCTACTTGCTACGCGCAAAAGTCATAAAAGGGAACGGCAACGTCACCCGTCTGGTTCCTCGCCAGGTCCAGCTACCTCCAGAGACCTCCAGAGACTGACGGGGCGAATCTTCCTGTCCTCCATGCTTGATCCTTCTCTATCGGGAGGTGGCCCTGCTGTTGTGCCTTAGACCCCCTGGGTCTCTCACTCTGGGTCTTAAATGACTACACATATTGCGCAGACGACCTCCAGTGGAGTTTGGGGTCACCCACGATGTGTTCTGACCCACCCTGATACTGCTTTACACTAACTTTATCTTGCCTAGTTTGCACCACAACCCGCGGGCAGATATTATTGAAAAATATTCCTCCCCTTCCTAACCTATAGCACATCGTTAGATGTGGTGGAGGGGGGCAGAGATTCCTTACCCCCCCATGTTGGCACGCATTCCCCACGTAGGCCACCCTTTATTGGGTATTGATGCCCATTGGGATCCTGAGTCAGGGCTTGGGACCTTTCCCCCTAGGGGGCAGGGCCCTGGCCATGACAAACAGATGCTTAGACAGTTACTATGGTTTCTGCCTTGTTTGTAATGTTTTTACCGCTAATTTTACATGTTTGCTCTTTTTATTCCTTCCCTCTTCTCCTTTCTCCTCTTTTTCTCCCAGGAGTGGCCTTCTACATAATCGCCCACACCGAGAACACCAACGTATTTGGCACACCAACTGTCCTCTAGATCCTCCACGACTACTCTAAAGGTAAGCTCCTATAATGTCTGGAGCCTTTGCTCCCCAGGCAAACATAGCAAGTTGTGGTGGGACTTAGGGCACAGGTGATTTTCTTGAAAAATACCCATTTTACCCCCCATTCAATTCCTAAGCTACCCACTGACCTCTTCAGTCAGTGGTTCCTTAGCACCTCCCTGATATCTATCGCAATCCACAAATCCTGCCCCTTACAGCCCACTGAGAATAAAATAGATCCTCTGGGAAAATAGGGAGAGTATTGCTGGACAAATGTATACGTTTGCCACGATCTATGTCCCTAAAACTAACCAACTCACCTTCATTGATAATTGAATGAAGGAGCAATTGGCTGAGTTTAAGGAAGGTCTCCTTGTCCTTGGCGGGGGTTTAACATTAGCCCTGACCCCCTACTCAACACGTCCCATACCACACTCCTATGCTTTCCTAAAACACTTTCATAGGATCCTCCAGTCCCACCTTTTGATGGACAGCTAGAGAGAACTCCACCCCTCAGGTCGAGATTTTAGCTACTATTCCAAAGTGCATGACGTATACACCCGCATAGACCATATTTACGTAGACCGCACTACCCAGTCGGCGTCCATTACTTTCACCCTGCCATTAGGCCCCTATAGGGCCTGGACATGGAGGCTGAACGAAAATCTGCTGGACTACACTGCAGTAGTGGTGGGGGTAATGGACATTTTATTTCACTACTTCAAGGAAAATACCACAGATGGCCTGGGGGAAGGCATTGTGTGGGAAAGCCATAAGGGAGGAGCTGATCTCCCTGGGCTCAAAACTCAAGAAGGCACGCCGGGCAGACTTTCAAAAAGTACCTGATGCCCTTCAAAAGGCAGAACTCCAACATAAACATAGCGGAGACCCTGAGGCACTGAAGAAACTGACCAAATTAAGGGAGCTATTCTTGTGTTTGCTAGACCGTCAAGCCCGTAAACAGTTTAAATATCTGTCTCATAAATATTATGAACATGGTAATAAATGCGGTCGTATGCTTGCAAGGGCCCTCCAGAAAAACCATGCTCAGGCATACATACAAAAACTTCATTCCTCCTCTGGAGAAATGATGGTACAGTCTTCTAAAATTGCCTCAGGGTTTCGGGAACAAAATCTCCGACCCCTGATTTTGTTGCCTGACCTGATGAAGGAACTCAAACATTTTGGATCGCTTTCCAACTTTAAGATTAACTACGCAAAGTCAGAAATCCTACCTAACCATTTGACTCCCTCTTTAACAAATAGCCTCCAGGCTGCCTTCCCTTTCACCTGGGCTAAGTCTTCCCTTAAATATCTGGGCATACAGCTCACAGACCACTTTGAAACCCTTTACGCTGCCAATTACCCCCGTTACTCAATGCGGTTAAAAAAGACCCCTCACAATGGACTGCTTTCACGTGGCTAAGACGGGTAAATATCATAAAAATGTATGTTTTGCCACGTATTCTCTTCTTCCTACAGATGATACCGATACCCCTACCCAGAAACTTCTTTGACCATTTGTCCAGCATGCTGTCCGGGTTTGTGTGAAATGCACGGAAACCCAGAATAGCCCTGAAGGTAATATGACGTCCAAATTGTGGAGGTGGTTTGGGAATCCAAGACATACAGCGCTACTACCAGGCCATTGTCCTTCAGAGGATACTCAACTGGCATTTTCATACTCACTCCAAGCTGTGGGTCTCCCTGGGGAAATGCCTTGCGGGCAGGAATTTATCCTATGCACCATGGTTGCACCGGGAACACAGGGTCTGATACAACCTCCACATTGACGGCCCATGCGTTTTCAGTCTGGGATTGGATCAACCAACTTCTGAAGGTGGCCCTTCCTGTGTTCCCGTTGGCTCCGCTGGGTGGGTTTCCTGTGGTTTCCTCCTGGTGAGCAAATGGCCTTCTTTGGGCCCTGGATAGACGATGGCAATGCCAGTTACGGTAAACTCATGAAGGATGGTAAGCTCTGTAGCTTTGACGCCCTGCAGGCTAGACATAAGGGTTCATGAATGAACTTTTTGAGATATAGACAACTTCATCACTTTTTTGAGATACATGGGCGCTCAATCAGAGATCTGTCTTCCCTCACACCATTTGAGCGCCTTTTTGTAGATGAAGAACCAATACCTCATATGGTATCTGAAACATACTGACTACTGGGCTCCACCACACACGAATCTAAGCCTACTTATATTCAGGTGTGGGAAAGGGACTTGGGACGTGAACTTACCGAGACCCAGTTAACCAATTATATCAGCTCACCCACTCATGCTCTATTGACTCTAAAACCCAGGAAACGAACTATAAGATAATGTCCCGCTGGTACTGGGGTGCCCACAGACCTGGCACGTATTTATCCCTCCAGGTCTGAACTATGTTGGCGAGGCTGTGGACACAGGGGTACGCTTCTCCATATATGGTGGGAATGCCCCTTAATTAGGCCTTTTTGGGAAGATATCAAGGGCCAAATAACAGACATACTAAGGCTAGATGTTCCTCTATCCCCGATTCACTTCCTCCTGCATATCCCTCCGATCCCAATTAGCCAATACAAAAAGAGCGTATTTCCTTATTTACTGAATGCGTCACAGTGCTTGCTTCCTACCTACTGGAAGCAGCCCAGAGTTCCTACCTAGGAGGAGTGGATCAACTGGGTGAGTGACATCAGGGAAGTGGAAGACTGGATAGTGACTTGTAGGGGTTCTCGAGTCCGCTTTGTCGGGTGTCTGGGCACCCTGGATAGAATATGTCTCTGACCCTGGACACATACCCACTAGCCTAGACACAGCTAGCTGTTGGAGTTGGCAGAATCATCCCTTAAAACCCGTATGTCACCAGGAACCTAGGGGGCAAGGGGACAATCCTTGCTGCAAGGCAACTCTCAGAGTTCCAATAGGCCACATAACAATCAAGAATGAGGTGCTCGGTGTGGTGATGAACAAGGCTTCTCACAAAAAGACTCCAGGTATGATTCGATCATCTCCTCTCTCCTCGTTTCTCTACTATACATTTCAGACATTGTATACTTTCCCTGTTATGTGGATGGAGGTTTATATATTGCACACAATGCTATTGATGGACATAAAGCCCAAAGCCTCACCGCTGGAGGGGAGGCCCCCTCCCTCGAGGGTGGCAATGTTTATCCCCTCGGGCGATTAGCATTAGCCTCAGGTACCACTGGCTCATGTGGAGGGCTATTTCGGCCCCCCTCCCCCGGTACCTGGCGCTGGCTAGGTGACCCTGTTTTCACGAGAACTTATTGATAGCACCCGCTGGCTTAATGCCATCGGCTGAGATATCAAGCAGAGGCTCTTTTGTACCCAATTCTATATGCAAACAAAATATGTTCACCGTGATTATTTCCAATGAGGCTTCCCTAAATCCCTAACGGGGACAGCCCTTCGGCTGTATCGCACAATAGTCACCATGGTATTTCCTTTCTTTCTTTTCTTGTTTAGATTGATTGCATGTGATGTATATGTGATACAGGCCCATTTGGGTTCGAGACTTTATTCAGATACAAATGTTGGACATGACATGTTAATTGTCTTCTATAATTAAAGATTATACAAAAAAAAGAAACATGAACACAAGGTATCACTATCTGGCCTTCATATCGAATTAATTACCACCTACCATATTTATCAGCACCACACACTTAAAATCAGGGGAAAATCGTGGGTGCGTGTTATACGCCGATCCCCGCTGATCTCCGCTGTCTGTGGAGCGCCGCCGACATTGACCGAGCCGAGCCGAGTGTACTGTGTACTCGGCTCCGCTCGCAGCCACGCCCAGTCCTGCCTCCTAGCCTTTACGTCCTGTCATTGGACCGGTGTTGTGTCCATCATAGGAGCCGGGCCAAGGGGCGAGATGGGGGCATTACTGCGAGCGGAGTACACTCGGCTAGGCTCGGTCTATATGTTGGTGGCGAGAGGAGCCGAAGATCTCGGCGGCGGGGGCGGCGCTAAATTTAAAACCAAAACATGCTGCAATTTTGGGGAAGGCTGCAGATAGACACTGGAAGGATGGACACTGGAAGGCTGCAGATGGACACTGGGGAAGGCTGTAGGTGGACACTGGGGAAGGCTGCAGGTGGATGCTGGGGAAGGCTGCAGGTGGACGCTGTGCAAGGCTGCAGATGGACAGTGTGCAAGGCTGCATTGATGGGCATTTAAAATGTACGTTTTTTTTCCTTAAACTTCTCTCCTAAACTTGTAACACTTGTAACACGTGTTATACGCTGGCACGTGTTACACGCCGATAATACAGTAAATAAACAAATATGAATCCAGATCTGTATTCAACCCCTTAGGGGCAATAGTATCAAGAAAATTAATCCAATGTACCTTTGATTTTAATATCATATCTCTTATATGGATGGGATATATCGTATATACTTGAGTATAGGCCGACCCGAATATAAGCCGAGGCACCTCATTTTACCACAAAAAAATGAGAAAACGTATTGACTCGAGTAAAAGCCTCGGGTGGGAAAATGCAGCAGCTACTGGGTAAACAATGCCCATCTGCAGCCTCACTGTGCCCATTTGCAGCCTCACTGTGCCCATTTGCAGCCTCACTGTGCCCATCTGCAGCATCACTGTGCCCATCTGCAGCCTCACTGTGCTCATCTGCAGCCTCACTGTGCCCATCTGCAGCCTCACTGTGCCCATTTGCAGCCTCATTATGCCCATTTTCAGCCTCACTGTGCCCATTTGAAGCCTCATTGTGCCCCTTTGCAGCCTTACTGTGCCCATTTGCAGCCTTATTGTGCCCCTTTGCAGCCTCAATGTGCCCATTTGCATCCTCATTGGGCCCATCTGCAGTCGTACCTTTGATTACAAAAACCGCCTTAATTTAAAGGGGTTATAAAGGTTTGTTTTTTATTTTCTAAATAGGTTCCTTTAAGCTAGTACATTGTTGGTTGGTGTTGTCCCTCGATTTCCCTTCTAAATGTTTTTTTTCCTTTGTCTGAATTTCTCACTTCCTGTTTCTCCTCAGTAAACTTCACACCATCATCCGAGCGGTGTTTAGTCAGCCAGAACAGCTTACTGAACAGCTTTCTGAGGAGGAAAAGGAAGTGAGAAATTCAGACAAAGAAAGCAAAGACAAAAAAACATTTAGAAGGGAAATCAAAAGTAAAGGTAAGTGAACCAACAATGCACTAGCTTAAAGGAACCTATTTAGAAAATAAAAAACAAACCTTCACAACCTCTTTAATGTCTTGTATAGCAATAGGGAGATTTCATTTTTGAAAACATTGCTGAAAATAAATGGTACAAACATAATGAGTGATTTGTTTATAAAAAGTACTGATAATAATCAATTATTACGTTATAAGAGTTTTCACCCCCATGGTGTGTTTAATTCGATACCTAGGAGCCAGCTACATAGGGGTAAAAGAATCATTAGTGATCCACAACAATATGAAGTAAGATTAAATGAAATGGAAACCAGGCTTGTTAAGCAAGGTTATCCAGTTTCTTTAGTTAAAAAGGAACGTATACATTTAGCAGAGAATAGGCATCACTATAGAAAAGATAGGAGAATTCCATTTGTGTCACAGTATCATCCATATTCACTTTGTATCCATAATATCCTTAAGAAACATTGGGGTTTATTAAGAGAGAATTATCCGAATGTTAGTGAATCCCAAGCTCCCCCCTTATCCTCGTATAGAAAAGGTAGAACACTAAGGGATCGATGGTTCAGATCTGACCAATATACCCCTCCTAGCCCATTAGTAATCCCGTAATACAGGGCCATACCCATGTCTATCGTGTATACAATGTAACTCCATGATAAAAGGCAAGAGTATATCCCATTCACATAAGGGGTATGATATTAAAATCAAAGGTTATTACACTTGCCATCGTCATATGTAATATGTAATATATGCAGTAAAATGTCCATATGGGTTACTTAACATAGGAGAGACCATCCAGAAAGTTAAAGATAGGATAGCAAGGCACAAATATTCAATCAGAGACAAATTGGTACAGTTGCCTTTAGCGAGACATTTTTTGGGGGAAAGGACGTTTGATTTCCCAATTAAAATTCATGGTACTGGACTAATAGAGGGCCTTACGCTTGTGAGCCCAAAACTTAATGAACCTACACATCATGTAATGTTTGTTTGAACTTTGGTTTAATAAAGAAATTTTATGTGCAGCGATCCTCTGGACTTTTTCTTATATTTTGGTCAGTGGGATGACCAGATCGCATTGCACTAATTGAAGACTTTCCTCTACTTATATATATATATATATATATATATATATATATATATATATATATATTAAAACTGAGGCTGAGAGGTCAGAGGTATGATTTTTGTGTTCTGATGTTTAGACAGATTTCTTTGTTATGGTTTGTTTTGTGTTACTATTGTGGGTTATCTAGATCTATTGCCAACTTAGTGAAGGAAACACAGCTGTTTAGCTTTATCTTGTATGTATATATATGAATGCCTAAAGCCTCATACACACGATCGGACCGTGGACCAACTTTCCTGTGGATTTTTGTCCAAAGGGCGTTGGCCCCAAGTTGGTATTGCATACACACGGCAGGACTTTTTCAGCCAACTTTCACCAAATAACTTGGTTTTTCTGCTCTTTACCGCCACCTTTGGTCAACTTCTGTATTGTTGCCTGATCTTTTGCATTGGTTCTGCATTGGTTTGTACAAAAGTCCGTTGGTTTTGTGTACACACGGTCGGACTTTGGTCCATCGGACTTTTGTTGGCAGAAAGTTGGTCCGTTCGCACAGCCAACAAAAGTCCGATGAAACCTGGAAAAAGTTGGTCCGATGGAGCGTACACACGGTCGGATGTTGGTCCAAAACAGCTAATTTGCATGTTGGTTGTCAAAAAGTCAGATCGTGTGTATGGGCCTAAAGACTAACAGAAATTCACAGATTGCTGCATTATAATGAAACTGTACAGTTGCTTGTTTAAATTTTTCTGATTTTGTATGAAGATGGACTGGAAGTAAAATTATTGCGTCACACAGAGACCTCATCCTCATTTTTGCTGTTCCAAATTAGTGGAATTGGAACCTGCTGTTGCACAGTGCATCTGGAAAGTATTCACAGCGCCTTTTTCACACTTTGTTATGTTACAGCCTTATTCCAAAATGGAATAAATTCATTATTTTCCTCAAAATTCTACAAACAATACTCCATTAATGATAACGTGAAAGAAGTTTGTTTGAACTCTTTGCAAATTTTATTAGAAATAAAAAACTAAACAAATCACATGTACATAAGTATTCACAGCCTTTGCTCAATACTCTGTTGAAGCACCTTTGGTACCAATTACAGCCTCAAGTCTTTTTAAGTATGATGCTACAAGCTTGGCAAACCTGTTTTTGGACAGTTTCTAACATTATTCTTTGTAGGACTTCTCAAGCCCCATCAGGTTGGATGGGGGAGAGTTGATGCACAGCCATTTTGAGATCTCTTCAAGGATGTTCAATGGGATTCAAGTCTGAGCTCTGGCTGGGCCACTCAAGGACATTGACAGAGTTGTCCCATAGCCATTCCTTTGTTATCTTGGCTGTGTGCTTAGGGTTGTTGTCCTGTTGGAACATGAACCTTCACCCCAGTCTGAGGTCCAGAGCGCTCTGGAACAGGTTTTCATCAAGGATGTCTCTATACATTGCTGCATTTATCTTTCCCTCAATCCTGAATAGTTTCCTGCCACTGAAAAACATCCCCACAGCATAATGCTGCCACCACCATGCTTCACTGTAGTGATGGTATTAGCCAGGTAATGAGCAGTGCCTGGTTTCCTCCAGACATGACGCTTGCCATTCTGGCCAAAGAGTTCAATCATTGTTTTATCAGACCAGAGAATTTTGTTGCTCATGGTCTGAGAGTCCTTCAGGTGCCTTTTGGCAAACTCCAGTTTCCATGTGCCTTTTATTTACTGAGGAGTGGCTTCCATCTGGCCACTCTACCATACAGGCCTGATTGGTGGAGTGCTGCAGAGATGATTGTTATTCTGGAAGGTTCTCCTCTCTCCACAAAGAAACACTGGAGCTCTGTCAGTGACCATCCATTTCTTGGTCCTTCTAAGGTCCTTCTCCCCCAATCACTCCGTTTGGCCGGGTGGCCCACTCTAGGAAGAGTTCCAAACTTCTTGTATTTACAGATGATGGAGGCCACTGTGCTCATTGGGACCATGAGTGCTGAAGACATTTTTTTGTACCCTTCCGCAGATCTGTGCCTCGATACAATCCTGTCTCAGAGGTCTACAGACAATTCATTGGACTTTGTGGCTTGGTTTGTGCTCTGACACGCACTGTTAACTGTGGGACCTTATATAGACAGGTGTGTGCCTTTTCAAATCATGTCTAATCAACTGAATTTACCACAGGTAGACTCCAAGCAAGTTGTAGAAAGATCTCAATGATGATCAGTGGAAACAGGATGCCCCTGAGCTCAATTTTCAGTGTCATGGCAAAGGCTGTGAATACCTATGTACATTTTTATTTTATTTCATTTTTAAGAAATTTGCAAATTTCAAACAAACTCCTTTCATGTTGTCGTTATGGGGTATTATTTGTAGAATTTTGAGGAAAATAATGAATTTAATCCCTTTTGTAATAAGGCTGTAACATAACAACATTTGGAAAAAGGGAAGCACTATGAATACTTTACGGATGCACTGTATACAGTATATAATGAAAAAACAAGTTCAACTAAGTAAAACAAAATTGCAGGATAGCTGTTGATAGATTTTTCACAGTTATTCTACTTCGGGTTTCAAAACCCCAAGTAGTAATTTACAGGTCATCCTCTTTGGTGTGTTTCTTCATTTACAGCTTCATTTACACATCAAGAGCTGGAGTTGGGAAACACTGCTTAATTGAATCAAAATGTAAGTACTTGATTTTAGGCATTTTCAGAGGATGTACAAATTGCAGAGTCCTACTTTAGAGACTGTCTTCTCCATCACCAAACAGTGTGAGTGTCTCCTTCATTGCATACAGGGTCTCATGCACACTAGTAGCATGTAGTTGCATTATTGTGCAATATACTAAAATACTTTAGTTTTTAGCAAATGTCTTTTGCCATTCACAGCGATAACATCTTTATGCATCCTTCTCAGTCTGTTTTTATTAAAACTTGTTAAATGTATAGCTACCCCACAATTGCACAAAGTGATGCACTACCTCTATACATAAGAACACTGACATACATGGCCAGTTTCGATGGACTTGAAAGAAGGCATAGACCCTTAACCTAGGTTCACACCTAAGCGTTTTTTTGTGCGTTTAGCAGATTGCAGAAACACACTACTATTTAACATGGTTTCCTATGATACAAGTTCACACCTATGAGTTTTGCTGCTAATGCATTTTTGGAATGGGTCGGGACTTTTTCCCATGATTTGCGGGTTAATAGACTTCAATGAAATTGCAACAGAAATGCAAGTGTTGTGTTTGTGGTGCGATTTTTGATGTGTTTTGCGTTTTCAGTTTTTTTATAACATTGTATATAGCTGGTTGCCAAGGAGAGGGCTGGGAAGCTGGTCGCCACATCCTTAACAACCGATGAGCCATCAGCTGGCAGCAGACTTCCCCGCTGAAGAAAGCTAAAAGGAAAAAAATATTGTTGCCAAAAAAATGTATGAAAAAAAAATGCATGGGGTTCCCCCCAGGTCTATACCAGCATGCCACCTGGTAGGTCAGGAAAGGGAGGGGACGAGCGAACCCCACCTCCTGAACCATTCCAGTTCGCATGCCCTCAATATTGGGGGGTGGGTGCTTTGAGGCAGGGGGGCTTTGGGCCCCCCACCCCAAAGCACCTTGCCCCAAGTTGATGAGGACAAGGGCCGGTGGTTGTCGGGGTCTGCGGGCGGGGGCTTATCGGAATCTGGAAGCCCCCATTAACAAGGTAACATTAACCTAGATGCCGCCCCCCTATGTGAATGGGTATCGGGTACACATTCACCAAAAAAAACGGTGAAATGTTAACAAAATACAAGAGCTGATTTTTGATAAGTCCTATATTAAATAAGAAGCCCGGAGCCATCTTCTCCCGGAACCGTCATCTCCCGGTGCTGTCTTCTTCTTGTGCTGTCTTCTTCCGCTGAGCTGTCTTGTTCCTCACCGCTGCGGTCTTCTTCCTCGCTGCCGGTTCACCGCTAAAAAAAGGATAAAAAGACGATCTTGTCCTGAAGCTGTCTTCCTTCGTTGTGATGTCCCTACTATCCGGCACCTCATATAGCCACGTGGCATGGCCATCCAATGAAGTCTCCCAGAGAGCCTGCCCCTTGTGATGTGACATCACAAGGGGCAGGCTCTCCGGGCAACGTCATTGGAGGCTGATAAACACTTCAAGGTTCTCTTATCACCTATGAAGGTCCTGAAGGTCCAGTAGCAACTCTGTATGGACATGAAACTGGAACAGCTGAATACTGAAATATCATACTTGTAGGCACAGCAGCACACTGCCTTGGGGAACTTTAGGCCCATTCACCCCAGCAAAGCACAGCAGCCATGTGGCCCCCAGCAGAAATGCCCAATCAGACCTAATTGGAGCACAATCAGACCTAATTGGAGCACAGTATCTCACAGCATAGGGAACCTGAGCCCTGCTCCCCAGCTTCTCCAGCAACTCTCGGCACACACAGCAGCAGTCTATAATAACCCTGAGCCATGTACACAGGCTCATGTGCTATTGGAACAAACTCTCTTGGTCAGATGCCTCCCCACCTGTGACGGGAGGGCACATGGAAGCAAGAATCCGTTGCAAAGGTTGGGAAACCCATGTCTCAGCTCCCCATACAACTCTTATGTCTAAGTTACCCTGTGCCATCCTGGTACAGGGTGAGTGAGAAATTATATCTTGGATTACTTAAAATATAAGTAAGTAATATTTATCCACAGTATCTCCCAGGATATATGTTAAGACTATTCTTAGGTTGTTAATTTGGAACAATACACAATCCTTGAATGAGCTGATCACATTGACCTCCGGAGACGGACTGTCTGGTCACCTAGGCTGCCTTAAGTGCTGTGTTAATTAACATGTTAATTATGTGAATGTCTTTTAAGTTGTTGCTATAGGGGAAGGGGGAGTATCCATGAGCAGCCCTATCTCATTATCTAACCTCTTGTGTAAAAGTGTATAAAAAGGCTGTATTCTGTCCAATAAATCAGTTCAAGATTCTACAAGCTATTTTCGGCTAGACTTGTATTGAATGCAGCTATAATAATATATCTCTCTGAGGGTCAGATTGGAGGAAGCAGTATTACTGACGGAAGCACTCAGTGGAGTGAGGAAAAGGATCCGTCACACCACCCATCCCACTTTGCCCATGGGCACAAACTTTCTCAGCCAGGCCTCTCCACTGCTTAACTATCACACTCTCTGGCTACTCCATACTCCCCATGCAGGTACCCAAGTTCTCAGTCCTGTTGGGTGATGGACAGGGTATACCTCAACCATGTAGCAGTCAATCACAATCCTTCCTGCTGTTGCCAAAGGTGGGCTTGGCCCAGGCTGCAGAAGCAGCCAATCAGCAGTCCTCCCAGTACTGGTGGTCAGCCTTCCTCTCCCTGCACTCTGTCTCTGGACAAGGAAGATAGCACAAGCTGCAGGCAAGGCAGTTTGCGTCAGAAGCTGGTGCTACCCAGAAGGTATGCAAAATTGCAACAAGCACAATGAGAAATAACATACTTGCCTGCTCTGTGAAATGGTTTTGAGTGGACTTCTAGGGTCTCCTGTCAGCGCTCCTGGCTCCTCCCCCTTTCAAACCACTTTCTATGGGGACACTTATGCAGGCTCAATTCCAAACCAGTCTCTGTGTTTCCACTGGCACACACAGAGCAGCTCGGCCCAGCCCCTCACTCTCTCCTCATAGGCTGTGTTTGACAGCAGCAGGAGCTAATAGCTCCCACTGCTGCCTTCATGTCCAGTGAGGAGAGAGAGAGAGAGAGCGGCTTCTCTTGGGCACAATGCTGGATCGAGATTGGACTCATAAATATTAGGAGGGGAGCTGAAGGTTTTTATCTTATAGTGGATGTAAACCCACTCTCATCATTTCTAAATTACTTCCATAGTGCTGATCTATAAGGATATACATGCCTCCTGCATGTATCCTTACCTGTCAAATATCTCCCCTTTAGCTGTTTGGAGCTCTGCAATACTCTGGATTCTGTGGGCAGGTCTGTTGTCCAGGGCTTGGTGGGTGGAGTCGTGATGACAGGAGACTCCTCACCCACCTCTACACTCCCCTTGGCCAGGTATCGATATTTCTTACACTGAACTTCTGCTGGTCTCATGGATTATGCCCCATGATCACTAACATCCAGTCAAAAACCCAGAAAAGTCACCACATGACTTAAGCATGCCCAATCATGCTGAGGTGTGGAGCAGCCAATCCTGGAAGAGCTGGAGAAGAAAGGAGGGGGGGTGTGAGGTACACCGAATGCTACTCTCGCACTCCTGAATCAGTGTGTCTGTTTTTATCTTACTGAAGAAAGATAAGAGGATTGCTCAGAGCTGGATTAACTCTTCGTGGCAAGACTGAGCACAGATGACATGACATCCTCTACTGTAACAGATATGAGTCTTAATAAAAAACAAAATGTTTTGGGTTTACATCCACTTTAATGCAGAGAATGCTACTTTCTTCCTTTACGAAATTTTTAAGATAAGATTGTAATAGAGTAATCGCTTTCAGCAATACAGACTGGGAAAAAAAAGTACACTTCCCATTCTTATACCAAAGAACGTGGGTATCCTAGCTCCAAAAGTCTTTGTTAATGAAACAATACACTTGAATAATCAGAACTTTAAAGTGAAAGAACAGCTTTTATTTAGTTATGATGGGTGAGGGTGAGTTTACAAATGAGAGAGAAGGAAAAGGAGAAGGTGGATGTAAGAGGGTAAGGACAGGGAAGAAAAAGGGATAAGAGAATGAAAGTAGGGGAAAGAGCTTAGGTAAGAGGGAGTGAGGAGAGGGCCAAAAGAAGCAGGGATATTGCCTGGAAGTAGCTTACACATCTGACCCATATCAGGTGAATGAAATGCTCATCAGCATATCTTCTTTACATCTTAGATATCACTTTTTAAAATATAATTTACTCTATGAGCTTTCTCAGAATGATTTTGGGATTTTTATTCATCTTCCCAAGGATCAGTGATTTGGTTGTATTCAATAAATTAATAGAGAGAAATGTCTAGAAATGTCTAGAAAGGGCAGAGTAGTGTAATTAGCAGGCTGGAGTGAATGATGCAGGTGGAGAATTTCACATACTTTCTTCTAAATATAGTATGACCGCCATCAGTGATGCACCCATGTCTCTAACAAATTTGCAATAGTAATAGGCTTACACTGCGGGAGTTCGTCCCCGTGCCGACGGCGTTCTGTGATCGCCGCCGGGCGGGCGTGATGGTGACGCGCATGTGCGGGGAGGTCGCCACAGCTTCAGCGGTGGGGCTCTATCGCGCGTGCGCACTGCCCTCTCACCCCGCGCATCACGCAGCAGCATCTGAGGCGTCGGAGGACTCTATGACACACAGTGTCTTCCGGAACACCGAGGGGGCCACAGGAGAGCCTCATTAGTAGGCTCAGGTGGCCACCATCACTTGGGTATTCGAGGTGGAGTAATAAGATCACCTGGGGTCAATCTCCATTTAACAAGTAAGTGCTATATAAAACTGTCTGCACGCCAGGATCTACAGCTGATCCCTGGCTAGCAAATGGTCATTCTGACACAAGAACGAACAGCTAAGGATTACTTCAGGAGCTTGGCCGTTACAAGGACAATATTTATGCTTAGGGCTTAATGAAAAAATTCTTGTTGTTATTACTTAGACGCAGCTATTGCTCTGGTTATCTTTAACCATAGAGGCACTGCATACTCTCCCTGTGTTCATCTTGCGCATACCAGGATTAATTATCAGGTATTTATTATTCATGGTCTATGGGGCAAATAATTCATCATATGGTTCTTTCTTTTAATACCCTCTGTAATGGTTTCATACATTTGCAGTTCATTATTTTTACTCTATTGACTTATTGGTATTTCCTTATTCCGCACCTCACTCATTCACTCTTATAACTTGCATTCACTTTAGTAATTTATTTAATCTACTCATGTTTATTTTTATTATTATTCATCATTCAATTTTTGCATCATTTCACTGTTTATCACATGAATTTTCTATTACCACATTCCGCATTACAATCCTCACTTATTTTGATCGCTTAAAAAATAGCTTTTTCAGCAATGACCATCTGGGAGGTATATAAAATACACAGATGATCATCCTACTCACTTTAATGCCATTTATTATCATTACGATTTTTAACCAACTACATAATGATATAATAAAGATTTTTACAAATATAGGACCATTCCATATCCACTTAGATGCCATCTATTATTACTCACAAACCATTTACACATAAGCCCCATACACACGGTCGGACAATCCGCGGACCAGGTCCGTCGGACCATGTCCGTCATACTTTGTCCGATGTTGGTTTTGCGTACACACGGTCGGACAAAGTTGTCGGAAAATCCGATCATTCTGAACGTGGTGACGTTTGTTGCCTACGACGGGACTACGTAGAGGCTAGTAGCCAATAGCTTTGGTCTTGTAATGTGATCTGAGCATGCGTAGCACTTTGTCCGGTCGGACAACCGTACACACGATCGGATTTGGTGTGATCGGACCGGGTTGACGGCAAATCTTTCCAGCAGGAGATAAGACTTTGTCCGACGGACAAACCGACGAACACTGTCCGATGGTGCATACACACGGTCTGATTTTTCAACAACCTTGTCCGATCGGACCAAATTGATGAAAAAGTCCGACCGTGTGTATGGGGCTTAAGGCTAGAAACAAGATGTTTATCAACATAGGATGAAAAACATATATCTAAAACTTTTTGTAATAAAGTAAAATGATCCATTAATATATAAATAAATAGGTAGGAGATATCAAGGGATCTTGTATCCTTTGGTAGGCATTGCTCCCTTTGGGTAGCATGCATATGCTCCTTCTCGTCCTTCCCTTAATAATAGGCCCTTTTGACACAATAATATTTTATAAATCATTCATTCCAGGTGCAACCACCCACATGCCCCTTGTCGTGGAGGCCCAATATTTCTGTGACCACTTGTAAGCCTGTGTCCGCTGGGATAGCTGCCGCCCTCTTCTCCCCCGCTTTCCTCCTTTTTGAGGAGGGAACCACGAGGCGATAATGCGGCGGCGGAGTCCGGGATCACCTTCAGGGAGGAGGTTTGGATTTTAAGGGAAGACTGGTTCAAGCGAACCCACTTGGTGGAAAGGGTAAATATAACATGTTGAATACTGTTAGAAAAGTTTTAAATGTTTATTGTGTGACTATTTGGAAAACAATCCTGAGACTGGTTTTTAATTCAACCTATGAGCACTTTCTGTATTAATTGTTATGTATGTTTTTACTAACTTCACAGTAAAAACTTCAGGATGATTTCAGTATAACCATGTATGGTAACATAAGATTGTAAGGGAATTCGCAGTCCTCACATAATAAAGGTAAATATCGAATTTCACCCAGATAAGTGAAAACTGTGATTTCCTCAGCCAATAGGGAAATAGGGGCTGGGTTATGAAGGTTTAAGATAACGAAAGATATTGCCTTTGTTCATTCCTTTGCCTGACCCATTTGTGTAAGGAAGGGGATCCTAATGTGTTAACATATTAGAATAAATCTTTTACTTCTTAATACATCTCGAGTTGACTGATCACAAGCTGAGGATATTCCTAACATTTGTGGACCTTTGAGCCGGAGGCAACTCTTTATTTGGGATTTATGAGCCCTCTTCATCTTCGGTGAGTAGTTAGTGAAAGAAAATCACTGAAATTTAAAAGTCCCCCCACTCAACGTTAGTGGTGAAAGAGGGGCAGGGGGCCGTATCACCCGAATACATTGTCTGCTTGCGAACTTGATGATCTAGTCCTTCTGGTGTGTTAAGGGGTAAGAGATTTTAATTATTCTTAATTCTTTCTAAAAGTCTTTCTTCTCTTTCTGTTTGATTCTGGTTTAAATGTGTTGTAATTGCCGACATTGGTATTGATCGTATAATAGCTTGATAATCCAGTGTTCGTAGACAGAGACATTTGGGGACGTTGTCTAAGGTAAAAAATTACGTTGCCTGCTGTCCGGACAGATAAAAAAAAGATTTGAGGTATACCTGAATGTCAGAGGTCGATTTGCCTGACGATTTAAGCGCTATTTAGTTAAGTGATCTAAAAAGATCACAAAGCTAATTTTTTTTTTTCTTTTCTCTGTGTGTTTTATTTTCTCCTGTCTCATGTTTAACCATTCTGTTGATGTTACGAGCTCATTTTATAATAATACTGCAGAGGTACGTTTTAATTTTTTTTTAATTTTCCCTATAGTGTGGGGAGTGTTGATGTTTATACTTTTCTGGTATTCCTTTTATTACCGTGAGCGGAAGGTCACGATCCCAGTGTTTTATAGGTTAATGAGAGACTCAACAAACACCGAAAATTGGGGAATAGTCTCTGTAAAGGAATTTCTTGTGTTTGTTTATGTTGCTGTCGTGTTCCTAATGTGCTGTTAGAAGGTGATAAGAAATGTATGCATAGCAATGACCCCAAGTCCGTTCAGTATTGTGCTAAGTGGGAGAGGAAGTTTGGGTTTAATGGTAAATTAACTGTGAAAGGATGTCAGGAGTTGGTGGATAAGCTTAAGTTGTTAGGACCCAAAGGGAAAAAAAAAAAAAAAAAAAAAGGTATTGGTTAGAGTTGGCAGAGTACTGGCTCCAGCAAGCTAGACTTAGGGTAGAAGGAAAGAGAACAAAGGAGAAATGCCAAGCCCAACTGCCCCTAGTGGACAAAGAGGATGATCTCATCTGTTATACCAGTTATCTGTTATACCACTGGCCCCCTCCCTCGTGTTATACCCTCCCTTCCTGTGTGAGAGGTTGTGTCTGTAAAAAAAAAACAAGAGGTTAACCCTTGACCAGCCATGGCAAAACGGAAGGTTTATATTGTAAATATTGAAACTAGGTAAAAGAAATTTAAAAAAAAAGGTACCAGGTTGCTTTATTATTTTAGCATGCCATGGTGTTAAAGGAAGTACATTGCAGAAAGTGTTGATGTTCTAAGGCAGTAGAGAGCTGGAGGTGGATTATACTGTCAGTGAATAGAATGTTGTATTATTAAGTGGCTTGAGGAAAGTGAGAAAAGTAAAGACTGAGGATGTTTTTGAGAGACAGTGCTAATTGTACTGCCATAAGGAAACTAGGATTTGAATGGGCTTTGCCAAGAGAAGTGTGTAATAATATTGAAGCTCAGAGAGCTTGATGTTTAAAAAAAAAAAAAAAAATGGTCAAGAAGGTGTTTCTCGGAAACAAGAAAATGCAGATTGCCTGACGGAGGTAGCAGAAGAGAGGGGGCAGCATTAACCCTTTTAGCACACAGAGGTTAGGTTGTGAATCTGTGAAAACAGGACTTTCGGTCAGAAAGAAAGTCTGCATAATAGTTTTAAAGTAAATATTTCTTTCATATGTTATTTTTAGAATTCACAGACTTTCAACTGTGAAGTGTTAATGATTCAATGCTGTTTATTTGGGTACATATATTATAAAGTTAAAAAAGGCTAAGTTCTGAATCAGAATATGTGTTTTAAAAAAAAAAAAAAAAAAAAAAAAAAAGGGGGGAGGGAGGTTCTGTTTTAGGACCCTGTGAATTTCATTCAGGACCAGAGAATAAGGGGAACAATACAAAAGGAGGTTCAAGACTTCTTAAATTCTGCTAAAATATTGGGGTCTGAGGAAAAATATTCAGAGATGTATGTGTGTGTGAATATATATATGTATATACATTGAATCTATATATATATAAAAAAAAAAAAAAAAATGAAAATGCTAGGAAACATTTTATGTCTGCATAGTTGATGGACTTATATTTGAACAAATGAAAGAAAATTGTTAATAACAGCTCCAAGATAAGGAAGTATTTGGTAGTTTGATTTATGATACTGTGCAGAGTAACCATGTTCCCCAGCTCCAATTCAAGTGCAGACATGACACCCCCCCCCCCCCCCCCTCCTTCTACACAACTGAAGAATGAGGCGGGTTCCTTTTTATGGGGTGGGTGTCAGAATACATGCATGAGTACAAAATTGAATCTTTGGAGGTATTTTAGAGTTTAGAGCATTAAATTAAGGAAAAAGTAGACTACACAGTTCTTAGAGACAAAGAAACAAATGGTGTCCTTCCTGGGTATGTATCATGGTTATGCAGTAATCTTCCCCTGTTTGCTTATCTCTCCCTCCATGTGTTCAGACTAAGAGGCCAGCCACTCTCACCTGGGGTTTTTATAACCTCTCCTCTAAGCATGGTTCCACTCTAGGCCCTATCAGGGAACCCTATATTAACCTGTGCACTGCAAGCCTGTGGTGCTGATAATCCATTGTGTATCCATGGGGTGTTTGGCTTCCTGTTTGCCGTTTGTTTTATGTTTGTTTCCGTTACCGACCTTGGTGTGTACTCTGTGGTTCCTGTCTGCTAGTTACCCGTGACCTCTGCCTTATCCCCTTACTATCCTTGTCGTTCCAGCCTGCTGCTTCCTTCTCCTGTAGTCTACTGTAAACGTGAGCTGTGAGACCCTGGGGGCCGCGACCTGGAGCCAGACTGCAGCGAAGTCCATCCTCACCATTAGAGGCTCTGGTGAACACCTGCTGGCTTTTAGACTCCGCGCCCTGGGGAATCTATGCTCTAGCTCACATTGGGATCTGTGTTAGAGATCCAGTAGATCTGTGTCCTGAATCTCCCTGGGTAAAATCCACAGCAGTCAGTCCTAAGGTCCACTTCCTAGCGGTGCACTTCCGATTAATACTGAGTGCACCTGTCACCTGGTCTCAGGTGACCTGACAGTATGACAAATCTTTTGAACAAACGGTAGACAAAAGGGAAGGACACATGACATCAGTACTTACAGTCATATGGTGGGCACTAGAGGTCGATTGTTTACTACTCTACAAAATTAGACAGTGTAACTAGAGCACTTCCACCCTGTGTACAGGCAGTGGTAGCTGCAGCCGAAGCAGTCAAGGCCTCAGCATCTATAGTGCTGTATCACCCGCTGACACTTAAGGTGCCGCATGTAGTGTCTGTTATTCTTTTACAACAAAAGATATCACATTTGAGTCCAGCATGGCACCTTTCCTGTATGACAATACTCTTGGCACAACCTCACTTAACAATACAGAGGTGTACTACTTTAAACCCATCCACACTACTACCACTCCCTACTGATGGTTATAAACATGACTGTTCTGCTGCCATCGCTGAAAAGGTACTGCCACAAAGTGATTTGAAAGACGTACCGTTAGCTGACCCTGACATGACACTTTTTGTTGACGGTTCTAGTAGGAAAAATCCGGGTGGTACAAATGCAACTGGATATACAGTAGTGACACAGGATGACATTTTGGAAGCTAGGCCACTACCAAAACATTATTCAGCACAAGTAGTGGAACTTGTAGCACTGACAAGAGCATGCATACTATCAGAAGGAAAATCTGTAACCATATACACCGACAGTCAATATGCCTTTTCAACAGTACATGTTTTTGCACAACAATGGAAAAACAGGGGGATGGTCACCTCCAGTGGTAAACCAATTGCACACACGGATTTCATTTTAGAACTTCTGGATGCAATACAGTTACCAAAAGAGCTTGCAATCTGCAAATGTCAAGCACACACAAAATATACGGACCCCATCTCAAAGGGAAACAAAAGGGCGGATGAAGCGGCCAAAATAGCGGCACAAGAAACACATCAAATAATGACAGAACAGGAAATTATAGAGATAGATCATACAGTCCTTACTGATATGCAGCAGAATGCACCCCCCGGGGAAAAACAATATTGGAAAACAAAGGGTTGCACAATAATAAATAATATTTACACATCACCTGAAGGGAAACCGGTATTGCCAAAGTCCTTATTTAGGTATGCAGCAGTATTGACACATGGAGTAACACATGTGTCAAACAGGGGGATGACTGAGATGTTAAATAAAGTATGTACAGCTTATGGCTTCACAAACTACTAAAAAACTTTTTGCTCTCAATGTATTATATGTGCAAGACACAATGCTCAGGGAGGCATAAGACCACGGAAAGGGAAGTTCCCCACACCGCAATATCCATTCCAACACATTTGCATGGATTTTATTGAATTAGACAAATGTGAAAGGAAGAAATATTGTTTGGTAATTATAGACGCCCTGTCTAAATGGGTAGAAATTTTCCCGACAGGAAGTGCGGACGCACAGACTGTAGCCAAAGCATTACTAAGAGATATTATCCCTAGATTTGGAATCCCTGAAAAAATCTACAGCGATAATGGACCCCATTTCGTAAATAAAACTATACAACATTTGACAGAAGTGATGGGTATTCAAGTAAAAAACCATTGTGCCTATCACCCCCAATCAGCTGGATTGGTGGAAAGACACAATGGAATCCTAAAAAATAAGCTGAGAAAAGCTATGGAAGAAACTGGTAAAAGTTGGATGTACTGCTTACCATTGGCAGTGACTAGTATGCATATTACACCAACAAAAGAGGGGTTGAGCCCATTTGAAATAATATATGGAAGGCCATATAGAATATCTTTATTACCAAATGAAACACTAACTGAAGAATCTGAACGTACTCTATCAGAATATATGTCTAACCTGTTGAAACAAAAACAAATTAATGAAGTCTGTTCTATTCCAGAAGATCCAATTCAAGGAGAAGAGAAAATCCATATTGGAGACTGGGTCCTGGTAAAAGTAATAAAGAAAAAACATTGGCACTCACCTAAGTGGGAGGGACCATATCAAGTTCTTCTCACCACTCCCACGGCTATAAGGATAGCAGAGAGGTCTACCTGGATTCACCAGTCCCATTGTAAAAAGGTTTTACAGGTAGAGTAGGGCCAGTTGGCTGCAGAGATCCAGAAAATCCGACTACAAAGGGAGGTTTCGCACAAGGCGGGCTTGTCTCAAACCGGTGAAGTCTCCCCTACCCTATCCGCTGGAACCTCTGTAGTTGGTTAGAATGAAAGGGACAGTAATTATCCTTGGGTTACTGGTGAGTCTAGGGAAGGCATCCATAAGAGGGGGTAGATGGTATGGAAGAGTAGAGGAACCTTTGAATTGGGAAAGAACAGGAAAAGCATTGAATTTAACCTTTATAGAAGGAATAACTAGTACTATACTGGTAGACTTCTGTCAGATCGCAGATTGTGGGGATACAGTTGGGGCTAGAGGACTTCTATGGGCAGATAAATATATTTGCTGGCTCTGGGATAAGGTAGGATGTCAAGCATGGAATCAGGCCCTGTGGACCACAGCACATCAAGATTGGGGGTATAATCAACCAGGGGCTGAAAAGAGTGGAATAAAGGGAAGACTCATAATTACAAAAGCGGCTAACTCCCCCTGCACAAATAGTAAAAACTGTAATCAACTATTAATAACATTAAAGGAGCCGAGGAAGGAAGATCAGCGGTTGTATTCTATGGGAGCATGGGTGTCAGGAACTGATCCTTCAGGCACATTTTTCCTCGAGGTATTATCACCCAATAAAACCAAACAACAGGAAAAGGTAGACCTAGAAGGGAAAGAAGAAGGCCATACTAAAATAGAAGTTCTGAGTGAAACCATAAGATTTACTAACCTAACAATAGAAGATGCCATAGCTTTAGAGACGGGTTATCAAGAAAGCAATGAGTGGTTAGAATGGTTGAGGTACACGGTTAAAACTCTAAAAAAAGAAAACTGTTTAGTTTGTGCCAGTGCAAGACCACATTTAGCAACAGTTCCTTTTCCTCTAGATCACAAAACAGATCCAAAAGGTTTAAAATGTATGTTGCAATTATATAATAAGAGCTATAAACCTGAAAACAATTCTACCTGTCACACATTGAGTTTGTTGTTTCCCCCAGTGGAGAGACCTCAGATACCTCCAGCGGTCACTGCATATCCGGGAAATTTTACTTGTTTTGCACTCCCAGGGAACCGTAGCGGGGTAGATCTTGGGTCATTACCTGATGACTACTGTGTGGAGAGGATTAACATAGACAACGGTGACTGGGTTGAACATGACATTCAGAGAGCTGACATCTGGTGGATGTGTGGGGATAAGAAACTGCGAGCTAGACTACCTGCCAAAGCCCAAAGGGGATTGTGCTATGGTCCAGCTGGCTATGCCCCTGAGGATCTTGTCAGAACACCCGTGGACTAAGAGTCACCAACGGTATCGGAGGGACACCTCTCCCATGGGGTCATTTGACTCTCAGGTCTACATAGATGAGATTGGGGTTCCTCGTGGGGTGCCGGATGGGTTTAAGGCCAGGAATCAGGTGACAGCTGGGTTTGAGTCTCTTTTCTGGTGGGTAACTATAAATAAAAATGTTGACTGGATTAACTATATATATTATAACCAACAACGATTTGTAAATTACACTAGGGATGCTGTGAAGGGCCTAGCTGAACAGTTGGCCCCCACATCTCTAATGGCATGGCAGAACCGAATGGCTTTAGATATGGTCTTAGCTGAAAGAGGAGGGGAATGCAAAATGTTTGGCAACATGTGTTGCACCTTTATCCCCAATAATACAGCTCCTGGAGGGACCGTGACCAGAGCCTTGGAAGGACTGACTGCTCTATCGAATGAATTAGCGGAAAACTCAGGTATTACTGATCCATTCACAACCTGGCTTGAAGGATGGTTTGGTAAATGGACTGGATTTATTACATCATGTTTGATTTCAATCGCTGTGGCTTTGGCTGTTTTGGTCACTTGTGGATGCTGTTGTATTCCCTGTATTCGAGGACTTTCACAAAAACTGATTGGAACTGCCGTCTCAAGAACGATGTATCAAACTCTTCCTACCTCTGAGGAGACCTATGTGGACATTGAAGCTCAACTTAATGACATACAGTCTGAAAGTGTATAACACAGGGACTATTATCGAAATGTGTTGAGATAAAATAGTCACACAAAGAGGAGGGAATGTTAGAAAAGTTTTAAATGTTTATTGTGTGACTATTTGGAAAACAATCCTGAGACTGGTTTTTAATTCAACCTATGAGCACTTTCTGTATTAATTGTTATGTATGTTTTTACTAACTTCACAGTAAAAACTTCAGGATGATTTCAGTATAACCATGTATGGTAACATAAGATTGTAAGGGAATTCGCAGTCCTCACATAATAAAGGTAAATATCGAATTTCACCCAGATAAGTGAAAACTGTGATTTCCTCAGCCAATAGGGAAATAGGGGCTGGGTTATGAAGGTTTAAGATAACGAAAGATATTGCCTTTGTTCATTCCTTTGCCTGACCCATTTGTGTAAGGAAGGGGATCCTAATGTTTTAACATATTAGAATAAATCTTTTACTTATTAATACATCTCGAGTTGACTGATCACAAGCTGAGGATATTCCTAACAAATACCAAATGTATCAGCATTGTAATGTATTTTTCCTGACAGACTCCATGGCAGCCT
Organism: Lithobates sylvaticus; assembly: GCA_028564925.1. NCBI lineage: Eukaryota > Metazoa > Chordata > Amphibia > Anura > Ranidae > Lithobates > Lithobates sylvaticus. The sequence continues at coordinate 315,030,512 of CM053030.1, forward strand.
ACGTGTGGGTTAACCCCGCCTCCTCTCCAATGCTATAGGACCCCATTCCCATAAATGAACACTCACCACTCCATACTGTGTTCCTTTTTTGTCCTCCTCCACGGACCTGCATGCTGTTCGCGTCCGGGTGGACTTCGGATCCTTGGCATACCTTTGCGGTGCAGCTCGGAGCCCAGCCATGGGCGGGCGGGGAGCTTAGAGGCTGGATGGTACCCTATGGTGGTGTGGGGGGTCGCCTCTGTATGCCCATCGGACGACCGAACGGGATGCATCAACGGCTGGCAAGGTCTATGCTTATTTCTCCATGGCAGTCATATTTGTACCTATATTTGTTGTACATCTTATGGTGTTCTTTGCTGTCCCCTATGGCGGCTGGAACGCTTGTGCGTTCCAGTTTGTTTGGTGCTTCCGCATTACGGGCGCCTCGGCAGGCTGCGCGTGCGCATTGATCACTGCGAAACCGAGGCTTGGTTCGCACATGCGCAATGGCGCGGCCAGGTCGACGGCCGCGCAGGCGCCGTACGACCGTCTACGCCGTACGACCAGGCGCGCGTCGGAAGAAGCGGTGACGTCACAGGCGGGGAATTTAAAAACCGGCTGCTGCTTCAGTCTCTCTGGGTTCTGTCAGAGAGTTGGAGACAGCGCAGCCAGTTCCCCAGCCTTGGTCAGGTCAGTGCCAAAATGTTTAAAACTGCATTGGTTTATGCTCTGCACATTTGGTCTATGCTCTGCACATTTGGTCTATGCTCTGTACATTGGGTTTATGCTCTGCACATTGGTTTATGTTCTGCACACTGGTTCATGCTCTGCACATTGGTTTATGCTCTGCACATTGGTTTATGCTCTGCACATTGTCTATGCTCTGCACATTGGTTTTACTCTGCACATTACCTGCTCTGCACATTACGGTTCTGCACAAGCGATGCTCTGCATACTATGGCCTTAGGTCCACGTTTTTTCTCTTTGCAGACCAGAAAAGACTGTTTTGTGACGTTCTCAGTCCAGAGTATGGACAAATCACCGCCTTTAAGTGGCCAGCCCTCACGCACTAGGTATGTGTGGGTGAGGGAGGGGGTTGAAATACAGCCGCATGGTTTGCGTTTTTGATGCCATATTTCCCTCCCCCTGTATTTTTTGTCTCCAGCCCTTCCAGGTTGGATCCTCAGGATACAGACCTTGCCAGGCCACAATACCAATCATCATCAAGATCCAGAAGAGACTCTCCGCATGGATCTCACCACCAGAGGAGATGTTCACATTCCTCCTCCAGACACCGCTCCCACCACCATGATAGCCGCTCTAGTCGTAGAGCCTGCTGGGGATGTGGGACTCGAGTCCCGGAGGGCAAGTCCTTGTGTGACCGATGTTATGCCCGGGCGGTCGGGGAAAAAGAGACTGAAAGCCAACGCATGGAATCTCTCGTAAAACGTGTGGTACAACAGTCGCTGAGAGATATGGATACAGCGCACACGTTGAGCCAGTCCACAATTGCTACTGGCTCTCAGGTTGGTTCAGCCCGCGAGGATCCGGGTACCTCACAGCCCTATGCGGCTTCTAACGAATCTTCGGATGAGGATTTCATTGGTGAAGAGGATATTGGGGGCTTTGACTACGCTATGGTCTCACCTCTAATCAAAGCAATTAAAGAGGCCCTTAAGTGGGAAGACAGAAGAAATTCTTCAAGCAGCTGGGAAAGGAGCGTCCAAACTTCCCCCTTCTGACAGAGCTGAAGGATATCATTGAAGAGGAGTGGAGTAAAGTGGATAAAAAATCTTCCATGACAAGTAAAACTGCCAGGTTATACCCCTTCAAGATGGAAGAAGTAAAACACCTGGAGAATGCTCCCCTTGTGGATGCAGCGTTAATGCGCCTAGCCAAACATGTGACTCTCCCATTGGAGGATTCAGTGTCCTTTAAGGATGGTCTCGAGAGAAAAATCGACCAGGACCTGAAGAGGATCTATGGGCTTGCTGGTATGGCCTGTAAACCGGCCTTAGCGCTAGCAGCCATGTCCAAGGCCATGGAGGCTTGGACCGAAAACGTGGACTCCTTTCTCAGGGGTGTGTCCGAAGAGCTGGCTAAAAGTTCAGCAGCAGCAGAGCTGAAGCTTGCGGCAGTCTTCCTGGGGGAAGCGTCCATTGACCTTATCCGCCTTTTGGCTCGCGTTATGTTGTCCTCGGTCACGGCCAAGCAAGCCCTGTGGTTACGGCCCTGGCTGGCTGACCCAGTTTCCAAGCAAGCTTGGTGTAAGATCCCCTTTGAGGGGTCTTCTCTATTTGGCAACAAGCTGGACGACGCCATATCGCGGGCTACGGGCGGTAAGTCTGGCTTCCTTCCCCAGGACAGACGTGGGTTTGGGAAAAATAAACCTCAGTTTAAAAGAGGCAGCCCAGATCGCTCAAGAGACGCACGCTCCTACAAGCCCGGACGGGACTTCAGGAGGAATTGGAGCCGAGGTCAGACTTCCTTTCGGAAGCCCTTTAAGGGTCAGACATCCAGTGGACGTGATCCAGCCAAGTCCTTCTGAGATCGCGCCTGCCCAGGCGGGTCGGGTGGGGGCCCGTCTATCCCTCGCACGTCTGGGTGGCCTCGATCTCGGATTACTGGGTAGTCCAGACAGTCTCGTCGGGTCACAGATGGACCTTTTCCAGTACTCCTCCCCCCAGATTCCTGTCTACCCTTCTACCTCACTCGGCGGAGCAGAGGCAGGCGTTGTTGTCGTATGTGGACCTGTTGAAAACTCAAGGCGCAGTGGTTCCAGTGCCAGAGGAAGAGCGGTCTCAGGGAATCTACTCCCCGCTCTTTTTGGTGCAAAAGAAGAGCGGAGCTTGGTGCCCAGTCATAGACCTGACCTACCTAAACAGGTTTATAAAATATGGAAGGTTCAAGATGGAAACACTCTCGACGATTCAGCAGGCTATACAGCCAGGAGATTGGATGATTTCAGTCGACCTAAAGGACGCGTATTTTCACGTCCCAGTAGAAAAGGAATTTAAAAAATGTCTAAGATTTTGTGTCGGTCAAGATCATCTGCAGTTTATTTGCCTCCCCTTCGGGTTGACGACATCCCCCCGTGTTTTTTCGAAGGTGCTCCTGGCCATAGTGGCTCTTATCAGGATAAAAGGCATACGTCTGTACCATTACCTAGACGACCTCCTGGTGCTATCCCAAAGCAGAGAGCAGTTGTTGGTACATCGGGAACAAGTAATTTCCACTCTGTCCAGTTTCGGGTGGCTCCTGAACCTGGCAAAAAGTCACTTAGAGCCAACCCAACGGCTAATATATCTAGGGGCTCAGTTCGACACTCTACAAGAAACCATCTCTCTTCCGTTGGAAAAAATTCCAGTTATACGAGACAGGATCTCTCGGGCCTTGCACACCCAGTTTCTGAAAGCCTCTCAGTGCCTCAAAATAATAGGTACAATGGTCTCAACGACTCCTATGGTCAAGTGGGCCCTGTGGAGGTTACGTCCATTCCAGTCGGGCTTTCTCAGACAGTGGAAGTCAGGTGACAAAAAACAAGACATACACATATCCACGGCAATGAGGAACAGTCTCTTCTGGTGGCTCCAACGAAAGAATCTCTTGTCTTGTCACTCCATCGCTCCCATCTCGTGGGTCACGGTTACGACCGACGCCAGCGGGGCCGGTTGGGGAGCCCTTTGCGGATCGAGCTTTGCTCAGGGCAAGAGGGATGCATGACTCCCTGTTCCGGGTTCGAATGTCCTGGAACTCCGAGCAGCCTGGTGCGCTCTCCAACACTTTTCTCATCTCCTGAAGGGGAAGTCAGTACTACTAAGGATGGACAACACCACGGCGGTCCCATACGTGAAAAGGCAGGGGGGCACTCGGAGCTCTACTCTTCTCCGAAAAGTAGAACCCATCCTATCATGGGCACAGAGGAATCTGGTGAACATCTCAGCAGTCTTTGTCCCAGGGGTCCAGAACTCTCAGGCGGACTTCCTGTCACGCTCTCAGTTGGACAACAACGAGTGGTCCCTTCATGCTCAAACGTTCGAGTGGATCCTGTCCTTAGGGGTCAATCCCGAAGTGGACCTATTCGCCTCCCCCTGCAATTTCAAGATGGAGAAGTTTTACACCCGAGGCCGTTGCTGCCAGGCCTTCGGAACAGATGCTCTGACGGACGAGTGGAGGTTCAGGAGGTCATACGCCTTTCCCCCACTTCCAGTGATACTCAGGTTCCTTCAGAGACTCCAGGGGGAAGCAGTGGACGTTGTAACAATAGCTCCCTATTGGCCCAACAGGCCTTGGTTTCCCCTCTTGGTCCAGCTCAGTGTTCGGAATCCGATACCGCTCCCTCTCAGGCCGGACCTTCTCTCTCAGGGTGCCGTCCTGCACCCCTGCCCAGCACTTCTGAAACTGACGGTCTGGTTCTTGAGAGGAGGAGGTTAGAATCTATCGGGTGTGCCTCAAGAGTAATTTCCACCCTTATGAGCTCGAGAAGGTCAAGCACAAACAAGGTTTATGGAAGGATCTGGACCAAGTTTGTGGAATTCTGTTCTTCTACGGATAGATCTTTTGAGCACCCAGGAGTCCAGGACATCCTTAGTTTCCTGCAAACCGGCCTTGATCTTCCTCTATCAATAAGTTCCCTCAGGGTTCAGGTATCGGCCTTGTCAGCCTTCTCCGGCATATCATGGGCAGTTCAGCCATTGATCCGTCAGTTCTTTCGGGGGGCAGCAAGGCTTAAGCCCCAAAGGAAGCCTAGATTCCCCAAATGGGAGCAGTTGATATTTACATAAGGGTCTGATAATTAAAAGATTGCTATAATGCTCCCTCTTTGAAAAAGGGAGCACAGTTTTCTTTTCCAAGTATAACTAAAGACAAAGCACTGTGTAAACTGTTGGTGCTATATAAATCCTGTATGTATGTGTGTGTATATATATATATATATATATATATATATATATACACACACAGTATCTCACAAAAGTGAGTACACCCCTCACATTTTTCTAAATATTTTATTATATCTTTTCATATGACAACACTGAAGAAATTACACTTTGCTACAATGTAAAGTAGTGAGTGTACAGCTTGTATAACAGTGTAAATTTCCTGTCCCCTCAGAATAAAATAACTCAACACACAGCCATTAAACTGCCAGCAACAAAAGTGAGTACACCCCAAAGTGAAAATGTCCAAATTGGGCCCAATTAGCCATTTTCCCTCCCCGGTGTGATGTGACTGTTACAAGGTCTCAAGGGGGGGAATGGGGAGCAGGTGTGTTAAATATGGTGTTTTTGCCATCACTCTCTCATACTGGTCACTGGAAGTTCAACATGGCACCTCATGGGAAACAACTCTCTGAGGATCTGAAAAAAAATATTGTTGCTCTATATAAAGATGGCCTAGGCTATAAAAAGATTGCCAAGACTCTGAAATTGAGCTGCAGCATGGCCGCCAAGACCATACAGCGGTTTAACAGGACAGGTTCTACTCAGAACAGGCCTCGCCATGGTCGACAAAAGAAGTTGAGTGCACGTGCTCAGCGTCATATCCAGAGGTGATCTTTGAGGTGGCATTGCTGCAAAGGTTGAAGGGGTGGGGGGGTCAGCCTGTCATTGCTCAGACCATACGCCACACACTGCTCTGCATGGCTGTCATCCCAGAAAGAAGCCTCTTCTAAAGATGATTCACAAGAAAGCCTAAAACAGTTTGCTAAAGACAAGCAGACTAAGAAAATGGATTACTGGAACCATGTCCTGTGGTCTGATGAGACCAAGATAAACTTATTTGGTTCAGATGATGTCAAGCGTGTGTGGTGGCAACCAGGTGAGAAGTACAAAGACAAGTGTGTCTTGCCTACAGTCAAGCATGGTGGTTGGAGTGTCATGGTCAAGGGCTGCATGAGTTCTGCCATCACTGGGGAGTCACAGTTCATTGAGGGAACTATGAATGCTAACTAGGGATGAGCTTCGAGTTCGAGTCAAACTCATGTTCGACTTGAACATTGCCTGTTCGCCTGTTCATCGAACAGCGAACAATTTGGGGTGTTCGCGCCAAATTCAAAAAGCCGCAAGCACCCTGTAAAAGTCTATGGGAGAAATCTAAAGTGCTAATTTTAAAAGCCTATATGCAAGTTATTGTCATAAAATGTGTTTGGGGACCCCGGTTCTGCCCCAGAGGACATGTATCAATGCAAAAAAAAGTTTTAAAAACTGAAGTTTTTTCAGGAGCAGTGATTTTAATAATGCTTAAAGTGAAACAATAAAAGTGTAATATTCCTTTAAATTTCGTACCTGGGGTGTGTGTATAGTATGCATGTAAAGGGGCGCATATTTCCTGTGCTTACAACTGTCCCTGCACAAAGTGTAATTTTTTCAGGAAAAAAAGCTATTTAAAATCACTTGCGGCTATAATGAATTGTCGGCTCCCGTAATACAGAGAACAGTCATTGAAAAAAAGAAAAGAAAACTGCGCCAGGTAAAAACGACTAATCTAAACAGTGAATAAGAGGAAAACCAATACCCATTGACAATGTATGTATCCAATTATTTAGTACTTGAGGTACTATTGACAAAAGGAATATGATTTGCATACAAATTAACATAGGCATAAGCAAAAAAATATATTCTTAGGTCAAATAAACATACACATCAAGATGTTCACAAAGAAATGTCCAAACAGTGGAACTAAAAGCTGTTAGTAGATAATTCTCAGGGTGCTTGTAGCAGATAATCCTCAAAGCAATAAGTGGATCCCTATATGCATAGCAATTTCCACCACACCACTGTGCTCCACTTCTAAAGGAGTGCCACCACCAGTAAGTAGGCTCCTTACCAGATGAACAGATAAAACCAGCACTCAAAATTGAGCCTTGAGCCAGGATTCCGAACACCAGATGTAGTTACACCTCAACCAAACTGATAAGAGGCATGGAGGAGCTCAGCTATGAGGAAAGATTAGAGGAACTGAATTTATTCACCCTTGATAAGAGGAGATTAAGGGGGGATATGATCAACATGTATAAATATATAAGGGGTCCATATAGTGAACTTGGTGTTGAGTTATTCACTTTACGGTCAACAAAGAGGACAAGGGGGCACTCTTTACGTCTAGAGGAGAAGAGATTTCATCTCCAAATAAGGAAAGGTTTCTTCACAGTAAGAGCTGTGAAAATGTGGAATAGACTCCCTGCAGAGGTGGTTCTAGCCAGCTCAGTAGATTGCTTTAAGAAAGGCCTGGATACTTTCCTAAATGTACATAATATAACTGGGTACTGACATTTATAGGTAAAGTTGATCCAGGGAAAATCCGATTGCCTCTCGGGGGATCAGGAAGGAATTTTTTTCCCCTGCTTTAGCAAATTGGAGAATGCTCTGCTGGGGTTTTTTTTGCCTTCCTCTGGATCAACTGTGGGTATAGAATGGGGTATATGGGATTGTATGATATATATATGTATATATATATTTTTTTTGTTTAATTTGTGGTTGAACTGGATGGACTTGTGTCTTTTTTCAACCTAACTAACTATGTAACTATGTAACATATATCCTCCAAGGGTCTGCTGTTTTGAACTGGAACTTCTTTCTATTCTTCTTTACAGCCACCATATCATCTTTGTCATGATCATCAGAATTTGGGTTGCCTCAGTGTTAAGAAGTTTTGAGCAGGAGGAGAAGAAATTCTGAGACCATCACTTTTACACGGTCAAAAGTGATGTCTTCATCTTTCACACAGTGAGGGATTGGAAATTCTTAGAAGAAATAGTCTCAGTGTTAAGAAGTTTTGAGCAGGAGGAGAAGAAATTCTGAGACCATCACTTTTACACGGTCAAAAGTGATGTCTTCATCTTTCACACGGTGAGGAATTGGGAATTTTTAGAAGAAATAGTCTTTTCCCTTGAGTTCCGAAAAAAAATGACGTGGGGTTCCCCCTAAATATCCATACCAGACCCTTCAGGTCCAGGAAGAAATTGATCTGACCGAAGCTCGCATTCCTTTGTTTTTACCATGGAGAAGGACGAAGAGAAACTCTGTTTGTCTGAAAGAAGGCATAACCTCCAGTTATTGTTTTAGAGTGTGGCCTACATCAAGAGGATGAACATCTTGATTGTCTGTTTTAAAAGTAGGAAGCACAATCTCTTGATTTTCATGGAAGACTGAGGTCACTTTATGATTTGATCCTAACATGGGAATCAACACTGCTCTGTCTGGGAAAAAAGGACGAAGAGAAACTCTGTTTGTCTGAAAGAAGGCATAACCTCCAGTTATTGTTTTAGAGTGTGGCCTACATCAAGAGGATGAACATCTTGATTGTCTGTTTTAAAAGTAGGAAGCACAATCTCTTGATTTTCATGGAAGACTGAGGTCACTTTAGGATTTGATCCTAACATGGGAATCAACACTGCTCCGTCTGGGAAAAAAGTCAGAAAAGTTTCCTCTGAACCTAGATTTCTAATTTCTGAAACTCTTTTGGCCGAAGTCACAGCTACCAGGAAAGTAGTCTTGAGCGCGAGGTCTCTTATGGAAAGAGGTTTGTCCGGATCTGAACCGAGATTGAAAAGAAAATCCAAAACAAGAGGGAGGTCCCATTTGGGGAACCTAGGTCTTCTTTGAGGTCTAAGCCTGATGGCTCCTTTAAAGAACTGATGGATGATGCATGATTTGCCCATGAAACTCCCGAGAAGGACGAGATGGCTGATACTTGCACTCTTAGTAAGCTGACTGCCAGCGACAGATCAAGTCCTTATTGAAGAAAACTCAGTATGTCTTGGACTGCTGGAGAGTTACAAGAATTCGATCTGGAAGACATGTGATCAGTAAATCTGGACCATATGCGCTCATATACCCTATTTGTACTCTGCCTCATGGCACTGAGAAGGATTGGAATAGCTTCTTCAGGACAACCTAGAGCTTCGAGCCTTCCCCCCTCAAGAACCACACCCTGAGGTGTAGGCAGGATGGACACAGGTGTAACGTTGTGCCTTGAGACAGTAGATCTGGCCTGAGAGGCAGGGGAACTGGGTCTTGTTAGCTGAGGAGTGATAACAGAGGGAACCAAGGCCTGTTGGGCCAGAATGGAATCACTGCTATGATTTCGACCTTATCTGTTTTGAGCCTCCGAAGAAATTGAAGAAACACCGGTACTGGAGGGAAGGCATAGGCTTTCTGAAACCTCCACAGATCCATGAAAGCATCTGTTCTATATGCCTGAGGGTCTCTGAACCTCGAATAATATTTGGGCATTTTGTGATTGCATGGGGAAGCAAACAGATCGACCTCTGGAGACACTCCCAGGGTCAGAAGCCAATCGAACACCTCTCTGTGAAGAGACCACTCGTTGTTGTCCATTTGGACACGAGATAGGAAGTCTGCCTGTACATTCTGAATCCCTGGAATGTAAACCGCAGAGATGTTGGACAAGTTCTTTTGAGCCCAGCTCATTATTGGCTCCACTTCCTGTATCAGGGACCAGCTGCGAGTTCCACCTTGCTTTCTTATGTAAGCCACCGCGGTTGTATTGTCCAACCTTAACATTACTGATGAATTCATCACTAGCTGGCGAAACGACAGGAGTGCCTGAAAGGCTGCCCTCAGCTCCAGAATGTTGAAGACAATCCCTCGAGTAGGGGATTTCCACCTGCGTTGAGACATTTCTGTAAGACAGTGAGCACCCCATCCCCGATTGCTGGCATCCGATGTTATCGTGACCCAGGAGATGGGAATGATTGAATGGTGATTACGCAGATTTTTCCCTTGAAGCCACCACAGGAGAGACTCCTCTCATGGTTGGAGTAAGGTATATACGCTGGGTTTGGCTGAAAGAATCCCATTGTTGTAGGAACCCTTTTTGGAAGGGCCGTGTATGCCATTGGGCCCACTTCACCATAGGAATGGTGGCTGTCATTGTGCCAATTACTTTCAGGCATTAGAGAGCAGAAAGGTGAGATGATGCGAGGGCTGCATGTATTCTGTCTCGGATCACTCCAATCTTCTCTTCTGGAAGGGAAATAGTGCCTTCCATCATATTGAACTGAGCCCCTAGAAACACAAGGGATGTGTTAGTTCTAGATCGCTCTTCTCTAAGTTCAGGAGCCACCCAAATTCTTGCAGGATGGAAATGACTAAGCTTCTGTGCTCTGTGCTGATCGCCTACCGCAAAGTGGAGGAATTGCTGAAAGTCCTTTGCCACTGGCACGTGAAAGTAGGCATCCTTTAGATCGATTGAAATCAACCAGTCTCCCAGATGTACTGACTATTGAAGCCTGATTTTCTGGATAGGAGAATCTTTAGCTGTTTCACTGGACATACCTCTTAGGAATTCATCAATATTGTCAGCCCATGATTTTCTCTGTTTTGGGGGGGAAGTAACAGGGTCTTCCCACTTCAGAGCTTCTCTTACTGACTTGACCAAGGAAGGAACTAACGCATATTCAAATCCCATTGCTGGATCTTCCAGATCCGATTCGCTGTCCGAAACAGGAGCAGAGTGGCGACTTGCCAGGGAAGATTCCCATGTCTCTTGCAATAAACCTTCTTCCACTGGAGGGCATAATGGGTCTCATGGGGAATCATGGGGCTGTTGAGCTTCTCTTTCCTGTAGAGACTCTTTCACAACCCGCCTCACCATAAATTCTAAAAGCTGGTCTGCACCATCTCTCTCATCTGCGGCTTTAGAGAAGCAGATGAGAGAGATTTGTCTGTTGGAATAGGCATCCTACACCCCCAGCGCGACTTTTCTGGACTCTTGCTAGAGTGAGAAGAAGGGGGCGAGGAAGATCTTTACTGCGCTGTTCAGATCTGGAAGAAGACCTACGATTGCTAGACCTGGAGGAAGATTGCCGGTGGTGTGATTTTGAAGATCCACTACCTCTATGAGAACTACGCTGTGGATCAGACCTAGAAGGGCTGTGAGAAAAAAAAAACAGAAAGGGATAGAAAGAAATCAGCTAGTATCTTATGCTCTACTCTCTCCTTTAAAATAAACAGAACCCAATTATGGACATACCTGCTACAAGCAGGCTGGCCACTAGGGGGCAGTGAGGAATCCATAGTATCACAATAAAAGGAAACTGCAGAGATAGAAAATCCCATCAGCTGTCTGCCAAGAAACAAACCTCTAGCATTAGAGCTTGTTCTTACCTTGAGTCACCACGAAAATAGCCTCGGGAATTTTGAAGAAGAGCCCACAATCATTCCCGGGGCTCTGTAGGCTTCCTACAGTTTTTAAAAGTGGCGCCCGTGACGTCATCGATAGTGTCAGACGCGAGACGCGTATGTGCGAACCAAGCCCTGTTTCTGAATCAGGTCCGCGCATGCGCAGATCGCACAGCAGTACCCGGAAATAGGAGAGAGCGGCTGCATCAGCGCCCAGCACAGAACACCAGCGGAATTCAAACACGAACAGGAAAAGCAAGGTACAAAAAACAACACATAAACACTGCTGCCATGTAATTATAGAGACTTACCACTCCACCTACGATCACCTGGCCAAGGGAGCTGACACACACACACCGGACATTATGGCAGATAATGGCCGCCTAACAGCAATAGGCATACAGGTCGTGCACACTTAGATGAACAGGTTCCACTCCTTCAGCGCTACTCTGCTGTACACTCCATACCCTGCTTAACAGTCAGGGCCTATCGGAGGAACATAACTTGTCACTCGGCCGACTTTGATCATAGGGAAGTCATCTTCAGGTAGGAGAACCAACCTGATCCTACGGAGGAGGACAAAAAAGGAACATGGATAGCAGTCTGGAGCAAAGATTTATGGGAGAGGGGTCCTATTGGGTAGTTATGGAGGCGGGGGTTAACCCGTATGCTGCCATGGAGCCTGTCAGGAAAAAATATTTACAAAAATGTGAGGGGTGTATTCACTTTTGTGAGATACTGTGTATATATACATACACACACACATATATATATATATATATATATATATATATATATATATATATATATATATATATATATATATACATACACACACAGTTGTGCTCAAAAGTTTGCATACCTGGCAGCAATTGTGACATGTTGGCATTAGTGTTGAAAATATGACTGATCATGCCAAAAAACTGTCTTTTAGTTAAGGATAGCAATCACATGAAGCCATTTATTATCACATAGTTGTTTGGATCCTTTTTAAATCATAATGATAACAGAAATCACCCAAATGGCCCTGAAAAAAAAAAAAAGTTTACATACCCTGGAATGTTTGGCCTTGGTACAGACACAGAAAATTGCAATTAAAGGTTAATTTCCCACTGTTGTGGCTTTTTAAATCCCATTAGTGTCTGTGTATAAATAGTCAATGAGTTTGTTAGCTCTCACATGGATGCACTAAGCAGGCTAGACACTGAGCCATGAGGAAGTAGAAAATAACAGTCAAAAGACCTGCGTAACAAGGTAATGAAACTTTACAAAGATGGAAAAGGATATATAAAGATATCCAAAGACTTGAATATGCCAGTCAGTACTGTTCAATCACTTAATAAGAATTGAAAAATTTGAGGATCTCTTGATACCAAGCCAGGCAAGGTCAGGTAGATCAAGAAAGATTTCAGCCACAACTGCAACAGGAACTGTTTGGGATACAAAGAAAAACCCACAGGTAACCTCAGGAGAAATACAGGCTGCTCTGGAAAAATATAGTGTGTTTTTTTTTTAAGGCGCACAATACAATACGACTTGAACAAAAAAAGAGAGCTGCATGGTCAAGTTGCCAGAAAGAAGCCTTTACTGTACAAGTTGTGCCAATAAAGCCTGGTTACAATATACCCAATAACACCTTGTCATGCCTTATTGGCTTTTTTGTGGCATTGGTGCAGTAAATAAAGTACCGTAATAGTTGGTGTTGCACTCCTATAGGTTATGCTTAAAATCAACTTGCAAATTTACAATAAATGCTGTTAAATAAATAAATCAAAGTGAAATTGACATGAAACAAGCAATAAAATTTCATATATCACAATAAAGTGTAAATGTGCAAATAAATAAACACATGCAAATATGAACGGAAAAAAAACCTCAAATAATCGTGAATGTAGGCTTAAAATAGCCGAGAGTGAAGAAATAAATAATCAATTAAAAGTCCAAAATGTGAACGGCTGGACACTCTTCGGGGTCCAGTGTGCAAGGTGCAAATGTGGGGGTGTTCTACAGGAACATCATGTGGCAATGGGGTAACATCTGGTGGCACTGTGACTTTAAGTGCAAGGTGTTCCTTCGGTGTCACTGACACCCGTGACTGTAGTAGATTATTACCTTACTGCTGTGAGGTAAACAGCATATAGTAGAGAGAGAAGGGAAATCCCTTAGGGTGGATGCGTCCCTGCGCATTCCTCCTAATTGTCCTAGTGTGTATGGAGCATTACCAGGGAGGGATCGTTTTCTTTCCTTCCAGTAGGTTGGTATCAGGGATCACTCAGATGCTCAGTGTACCAGGTAAAGAGAAGGATATAGAGCCTGGATCTCTGCAGCAGCTTCTCTTCAGAGGAATTCTGTCCCTCCCACCAACACAGGAAGCACCAGGCTCTTCAGTGATGGTCCAATCCCATGCTGAGGACATGGAGAATCGGAAATGGGGGAACATGCATATCCTGGGCCAACCTAGTTTACTGAGCAGTTGCTCACTCAGCTCTTGCTGTCCGGGGTCCCCTGGGGCTCCTCCGTGCACATTTATTTTCAAGCTGTTGCACTTCAAAGCCCATGACCTCCCAATGGCCCGAGCCCAGGGTGATTTGCACTATGGCAATACTAAGCTGATAAATTTCCCTGACTCATTCGTTTAAACGCAATGCCTCCGCAAATCTTTTGACACGGCGTGCACGCCACGATGCGAGTGAAGGGGGTGAAATACGGAATGCTCTTCCCTACTCGTCACCAGGTACAGGATGGGGACTTGGTCAATAGATATGTGCAATTGATTTCAGTCCGAATACAAACTCGGACTAATTTCGGGCTATTCAGAGATTTGGATACATCCGAATCTCCGAATAAAGTAGCAACAATAGTAACAAATTTCACAGAAATCCGTTGTTTATTCATTTTGAAAAGGAATTAATTTTTTTTAGAACGACTGAAATTTGGATCAGAGTAGATCTTGTGCTATAATCATTGCTATCGCTCTAACGATCCCGGCGATACCTCCCATGTGTGGTATGAACAACGTGTACATTTGCGGGCGCAACTTACATATGCGCGAGCACAGAGGGATGGGGCGCTTTACATTTTTTTTTTTTTTTTTTTTCAAATATAATTTTTTTTTTCAAATATGCATTTTATTATTTTTCAAGAAAAAGCAAGCGGAAAGAAAACAATGCGAAAACATAAGGTACAGTACAGTACAATGCAAGCCATAACATTTGGTGTTCGCAGGTAAGTATATGTAACATTTGTAAAGGTGATATCAATGATATCAGTGATTGTGGTGCAGCATTCATCACCCACGCTTCCCATCTGCTATATAGAGAGAAAACAAGTGTAATGGGCGAGGGATTTCACCACGTCTTCGTATTTATAGGTCAGGTTGTACTGCCCAATCCCTGAGTACAAATACCTCATAAAACCGAGAGAGAGAGAGTGAGAGAGAGAGAGATTCCAGCGAGACTGGATGGGGGGGAAGACAGAGTCAGGAAGGGAAGAGGGAGGGGAAAGGGAGGGAGGGGGAGGGAGATCGGCCTGGGTGAGGAGAGCATATTATATTCCAGGCTATAGTGTTTATTTGTTCATGTGGTCAACATAGCCACTCCTTCATTGGAGAATATAAACAAATTCCAACGCATCCATGCTGTGGAGTGTTGTTCTTGTTTATTTTGTGCTGTCAGGACTAGGGATGAGCTGAACACCCCCCGGTTTGGTTCGCACCAGAACCTGCAAACAGACCAAAAATGTCCATGAACTTTAGAACCCCATTAAAGTCTATGGGACTTGAACGTTCAAAATCAAAAGTGCTAATTTTAAAGGCTAATATGCAAGTTATTGTCCTAAAAAGTGTTTGGGGACCTGGGTCCTGCCCCAGGGGACATGTATCCATGCAAAAAAAACTTTTAAAAACTGCAGTTTTTTTGGGAGCAGTGATTTTAATAATACTTAAAGTGAAACAATAAAAGTGTAATATTCCTTTAAATTTCGTACCTGGGGGGTGTGTATAGTATGCCTGTAAAAGGGTGCATGTTTCCCGTGCTTAGAACTGTCCCTGCACAAAGTGTCATTTCCGAAGGAAAAAAAGTCATTTAAAAGCACTCGTGGCTATAATGAATTGTCGGCTCCCGGTAATACAGAGAACAGTTATTGAAAGTCATTGATAAAAAAAATTTTAAATGACTTTTTTTCCTGCAGAAATTACACTTTGTGCAGGGACAGTTCTAAGCACGGGAAAGATGTGCCCCTTTACAGGCATACTATACACACCCCCCAGGTATGAAATTTAAAGGAATATTACACTTTTATTGTTTAACTTTAAGCATTATTAAAATTACTGCTCCCGAAAAAACAGCCGTTTTTAAAACTTTTTTTGCATTGATACTGGGCAGGACCCAGGTCCCCAAACACTTTTTATGACAATAACTTGCATATAAGCCTTTAAAATTAGCACTTTAGATTTCTCCCATAGACTTTTACAGGGTGTTCCGCGGCTTTTTCGAATTTGCCGCGAACATGAGTTTGACTCGAACTCGAAGCTCATCCCCAGTCAGGACTAAGTCCTCCATTTTCTTGATCTCTTCCACTCTGCGTAGCCACAACCCAATGGTCGTGGTGAGCTTTTTTCCACATAAGTGGGATGCAAGATTTAGCTGCATTCAATAGGTGTCATATTATCGACTTTTTGTAGCTCTGTGCTGGGATTGTAGTGGCATGGAGCAGGATAAAAGCAAGATGGTCACTTATCGTGTAATCCGTGAATTTTTGAGTGATCGTCCGGACTGTCATCCAGAAATGGAGAAGCAGAGGGCAAGATCAGAAGATATGGAGGAGTGTCCCTTTGTCCTTCTGACATCTCCAGCATTTGTCTGTGGTGGCAATCGAGGTGCTTGGTCTGTCCTGTGTTGTCCTGCTTATTAGAAGAGGTGGGTTTTGAGTTTTTTTCTGAAGGCCCGATGGCTTTCTTCCATGCGGATGTTGGTGGGTAGAGTGTTCCATAGCCGAGGTCCTTGGACTGCAAATCTTCGTTCTCCCTTAGATTTGTAGCGGGCTTTAGGGATGAGAAGGCGGTTTTGGTTTGTTGATCGGAGGCTGCGATTGGTTATGTATTGTTTTATTTTCTCAGATAGGTATTTAGGAGCGTTTCCTTGTGTACATTTGTGGGTGAGGCAGAGGGTCTTGAATGTGATCCTATCCTTTACCGTTAGCCAATGGAGGGTCCTTAGGGATGGAGAGATGGATTCCCAGGGTTTCTTTCCCGTGACTAGTCTTGCTGCTGTGTTTTGGATGACTTGTAGGCGTGCAATCTGGTAATTAGGTAGTCCTATGTAGATGGAATTTGGGTAGTCGAGTCGCGAATTGATGATTGTTCCAACTACTACTGCTTTCTCCTTTTCTGGAATGAAGGGGATGAGTCTGCGTAGCAGGCGGAGAAGATGGTGGGATCCACTGACTACTGATCCTATTTGTGCATCCATAGTCATCTCTGAGTCAAAGATGACTCCGAGGCTTTTGGTTTTGGTGCGTGTAGTACCATTTGGTCAGGATCTTATAGTTAAGTTCCTGTATCTTTGTGCATATGGATGTTTTTAAGGAGAATCTGAGAATCGTTAGAATTTGGGTGTTGGTGAACTTGCGTTGTAAGTCAGTTTCCCATTTCTGTATGAATGTCAGGTCGGGTTGGTCTGCTGGGGAGTTGAGTAGCTCATATGTTTTGGATAGTACTTGGAGGTAAATCTCCCTCGTCCCTACAATAATCTTCAAAAGTAGTCAGGTCACGGTTAAAATGTGTTGGGTTGGGGATTGAGTGTAAAAATTGGTGTAGTCGTATTGCCTTCCAGAATGGCAGTTGGAATTGACCCCTGTCAGCAGTTAGAGATTGAATGGAAGGCCATTGATTTTCAACCAAGAAGTGCGAAGCTCGGTCCCTGCCAGTTGATGTAAGTGTCTCGTATTTCTGATTGTCCCAACCCGGGGGTAAAGTTAGGATTGCCTAGTATCGGATATAGAGGGGAGTCTTTAGTGGTGAGGGATGTAGTAAATAAAAGTAGATGCGCCTACCCGGAGGGTCGTGCCTATTACGGGGTGTGACTTCAATTTTGGTGGTAACTGGTCGAAGCACCAGACCGCACCCTTCAGTGGAACCGCGGACTGGGCCTGCTCTAATTGTGTCCACAGCTTGTTTTGGCCATGTCGGTTCCAATCTATTGTTCTAGCTAGATGGACTGCTAGATAATAATTCCGTAAATCTGGGAGGGCCAGTCCCCCGAAGTGTTTGAGCAGTGTTAAATAGCGCCTACGCAATTTAGGTTTCGAGTTGCCCAGATGAATTTAACAAACAGGGAATGTACCTGTTTAAGGTATTGTGGCGGAACCCTAACTGGTAGTGCTTGGAATAAATATAAAAATTTCGGGAGTATACACATTTTAAGAAGGTTACACCTACCAAACCAGGAGTGTAATCCTTTGTTCCAATCCACTAAGAGTAATCGAGTCTTAGTCAGTAGTGGTGGAAAGTTAAGGCTGAAGGTGTGTTTTAGATCATTGGGGATCAGGGTTCCCAGATATTTGAGGGATACATCTGACCATTTAAATCTAAACTTTGATTTTAGAGAGCTCAATGTATTCGGTGTTATATTTATCCCCATTGCCTCCGATTTATCAAAATACATTTTTAGGTTGGATAAATTCCCATACCTATCAAATTCCCTAAGGAGGTTTGTTAAGGACACTACTGGGTTAGTCAAAGAGAACACGAGGTCATCAGCGTAGGCTGAGATCTTGTATTGGGCATTTCCCACTGTCACGCCGGATATATCTGGATCGTACAGTGCACAAGAAGGGTTATAGGGCTAAGGCAAAAAGGAGGGGCGAAAGGGGGCATCCCTGTCTAGTACCATTTGTTATAGGGAATGATTCTGATTCTGATAGGATCCCGTTGGTTTTGACCTGGGCAGTGGGGTGGAATATATGCTAAGAATCCATTGTAGCATCTGGTGTCCCAGACCGATCTTTTTGAGAACAGAGGTTATAAAAGCCCAGTTGACATCAAGTAAATCGTATGTGCTCAGCGCAGGAGCATTCGGCGTCACGGGATGACGTAACACGTGTTATGGAGGGAGAGACCTAACAGAGCCGCGAGGTCTGCGCGCTGGCAGGAACCCGGAAGAGCTCCTGTGTCATGGAGCGTGAGAGGCTCCGGGACCAGGACTGACGGAGCGTAAGATATCCCCACGGTCTCCGAGGAAGAGCGGTGCTCGCGGTCGGACCGGCGAGCCCAACCTCCCCCCACTCGCTATTCCACCCTCGTGTCTCCACAGAAGCAGGACACCCGCACGAACAAGGAGACAACCTATCTCGTGAGAAGAGGTAAGGTAGAGCCTGGGAACAGACAACCCGGCGGGATCCTACAAGATACCAAGGTAAAAAACGGACGCTGTTCCCGTCGATGAGCAGAACCATAAGGTACCCTTGGATTAGGACACAACTGTAATGCCCATAATGATAAAGATGTGTAAGCCAGGGGAAAATGTTTTACAGGCGGCTATGTGAACAGTGAAACGGCAGAGGAGCGGACATATGAGTAAAAAGACCTGCAAGGGGGGACATTACACTAAACAGGTTAAGACGCTGAAAATATAAAAGGTGAAGCCGGGGCCCGGCTCTGTGTCACATAAGGAACTGTCAAAATCCCAGATCCACACCAGGTGCGCAATATACATGTGGGACACAGGGCATCCCCCATATATGTATCATTTAGAGCTATTTTTGGGGGCATTGGTGTACGCGGCTAGTGGAAACTAGACCTCGCCAGGAAATAAATAGGGAATGAAGACCCAATCACCCTGGAATAAATACACCTACCTCTTAAGTGTAGTTTGGGTACAGAAGTATATTAAAAATGGAAGGGGGGCCGGAAAACTGGGAACCTAACCAACAAAGGGAGGGGCAGCAGTTGAAAGAACAGGGGTTGTCCCTTTTCTCCTTTCAGACAGAAGAGGAGGAAAAGGGAAAAGGGGTCTGAAAACACAGGTCTTGGTGTAGAGACCCCCCCGCAGGGAGGTTAAGACACT
Source organism: Lithobates sylvaticus (assembly GCA_028564925.1). Classification (NCBI taxonomy): domain Eukaryota; kingdom Metazoa; phylum Chordata; class Amphibia; order Anura; family Ranidae; genus Lithobates; species Lithobates sylvaticus. The sequence goes on from CM053030.1 coordinate 315,049,698, forward strand.
GGGCCACACAGGCTGGGACGTTTAAAATCGTCAAAGAGACATAAATTGCCTATAATTCTATGTGACCGGGTATATAGTGTCCGCACTTACCACCCACCCCCCAGAGAAAAAGACAGGAGGAAGCAGACACAGTGGAGTGTCCACAGTTTTGCCGACCCCCCCGGATAAAGGGAGCGACAATATTGTTTTCCCTTCCCTTTGCTCTCACTAAAATCTGCAATGTAAATTTTGGAGTATGCTTGGAACACTCTGGGAGGTGATGTGTAAGAGGTGAGAGGATTTCATGGTATATACATAAAAACAAAAAACCCAGATAAATATAGAGGAGTTATATATACATAAGACGAGAAAGGGAGAAAGAATCTCATACAGTTGCGAAAGGAAGAGGAGAGTTAATCACAGAAGAGGCGGTGCCTGAAAACGTGAAGGGAATAAAGACCTCCTCCTATTTACCATCTTCCACTCTCTTCCTTCTTCCGTTTTTTTTTCTCTGTCCTCTTTTGTTTTTTACCTCTCCCCGTCTATCAAATATTTTAACCGGACAGGATCCGCGGGACTACAACATTACCTATATATATAAGGTCCCTCCCTACCCAGGGCTGGGAGCCGATTGTGCGTGAGCACAGAACCTCTCTCCCCCCCTCAGCAGCGTGTACCCTGTATACCATATCAGGGGCTCGAGAAGCAAGCGATTAGGAGGGAAAAGGGTGGGACCCTGTCTTGGAATTTAGATACAACTATCCCGCTTGGGAGGAGTGGGAGCGGAAGGAGAGACTTGCTTGACAGAGAGGAGGGTGGAGAAAGCGACAAACTGGGGAAACGAATAAGAAGATTAAAGGAGAACATGGCGAGTAAAACCACAAATAAAACAACAAAGGGGAGCGCCCTAAAAACTCCAAAAGCAACAAATAGCACGATAAAACAATACATGAACCCAGGATTAAGCCCACAAGCAACAGAACAGCAACAAATAAAAATGGATAGAAGAAGAGGAAACGCACCAAAACCCAGTGAAGGCCCAGATCAATCCCGAGAGGAGCTAACCGCGGAGAGTGAGTCAGATTTAAGCAGGGTAGAAGAACAAAGAGCAGACCCGCAACTGCCTACAAAAAAAGAAATGATGGATATGTTCCAAAAGCTGGAGAACGTAATCAAATCGGACATAAACGCATTAAGAGGAGACCTAGGACACTTACTGACGAGGGTGGAGGAGGTAGAAGAAAAAACTGATAAACATACCCAGGAGTTAAATAAGTTAAAAGAGCAACTAAAAACAACTAAACGCAATCAGAGGGAAATCCGCTATCGTTTAGAGGACCAAGAAAATAGAAATCGAAGACAGAACTTGAGAATCCGCGCGGTCCCAGAGAAAAGAGGTGAAGACCTGATTGAAGTAATGGAAAAAATATTTAACCCCCTAATACAGAGAACCCCAGATGACTTTCCGAGGATAGAAAGGATCCATAGGGTAGGAAGACCAAAAAACTCAGCAAAAGAAAGGCCACGGGACATTGTCGTTAGATTCCGATTTTACGAAGACAGGGCGGAGGTATGGACCAAAGCAAGACAGGCACCACCTCTGATCTATGAAGGAGTGGAGATACAGTTATACATGGACCTCGCCCCAGAAACTTTAACAAGAAGAAGACTCTTGAAACCTCTACTGGAACAGATGCGCGCACAGAATATCAGATATAATTGGGGGTTCCCAGCGTGCCTTATAGGACAGAAAAAAGGAATATCAGCTAGATTAGTATTTCCAGAGGATCTGGCGGGGTTTTGTAATAAATTGACCCTTCAAATACCAGATCTACCAGGTTGGGAAGAGGAAGGAGAATAGGAGGAGGAAGAGGGGACAAGGGAGGGGAGAGGAAAAAAGAAAGTTCATATGTATAAATATATGTTATCTCTCCTTCAATTATCCCTTTCTTTGGAATAAGAAAAAAAGCAAGAAAGAAAGCAAGAAAGAAAGCAAGAAAAAAAGCAGTTGGGCAAGTATTGATAGGATAAGAAGGGTCTATCACTTCCCTATTGAATTAAATATGAAATATAATTGATAGGCCTAGTGTGCATATACACAGCCAATACCCCTAGGGGAAGCTTAAATGGATAGACATGGAAAGATGTATGCAATCAAAAATGTATTTTATTTGGGGCAATACCCTGTGGCCCTCTCCTGGCCTCCAAATCGCCTATGGATTTTCTTCCTATCGAGGTGGTTTTCCCTACTTGCCGGCCATGCCCATATTCCCTTTCACAAAAAGAAAGGGAAATAGGTGGTATATATGGGCATGTCAGTCGCGCCCTAGCCTAGGGACCCGGAATCTAATTTTCCTATTCCCCTCGTCTTAGCCTCCTCTTCTCTTCCCCCCACACTTCCACTCCCCTTATTCCAAAGAAAGGCCTAGTGTGCATATACACAGCCAATACCCCTAGGGGAAGCTTAAATGGATTGACATGGAAAGATGTATGCAATCAAAAATGTATTTTATTTGGGGCAATATATACCCACAGTGGCAATGATAACTGTACAGATATACAATAAATTGACCATACATAGGGTTTAACCATATGAATATACATATATATAAGCATTTGCAAATTAACTTGCGGTACAACAGTAGTCTTTAGGAAAATGCCGACATGTTTCGGACGGAAGTCCTTTTTCAAAGGCAGTTAAACATCCTGAGGTTTCACAGATAAACTGTATAGAATAGAGGAAACATTAGTACATAGAGTATAATTGGTTGTATTGCCATAGATTGGTCTGTCACTACCATTATGTGGTTTATGGTACTCACATGCAAAAGCAGGCCGGGGGATCCCGGTTAAGGGAAAATCAAAATGGTCTCAAAGTAGTGACTGTAGGTACAGGGAATCTGTGCTGTTAAAAGCAAAGGAGTATCGCCCTGTGGGTTGGAGATGGGCTGCTGGGAGCTCAGATGGCTGCGAGATCTCGGGCTAGGTGCAGACAATGCACCGTGGCCTAAGGGCCTATTGACCGTAGTATGTAAAGAGCTGGAATAAAATATGAGAATATGGTTGGTGTTAGAGTGAGTAGGTCAGGAAGTATATAGTAAACAAAGTCTGAGGTAAAAATCCAGAATAGAGGAATATATTACCTGGATCTCAGAAGATTGTTGTGTGAGGTGATCCCAGAACGCCAGAAGGGAAGTAATGTATCAATTCCCGCCATTGCCTGCACCTTATATGATGTGTGTAGAATGAATTTCAGCTGGGTATAGACGCCGTGTGATGACGTTAACCTCATTGCTCACAGTAGATGGGTCAATGTGGCGGGGAGAAACAGCTGAGTGAGCTGTGTTGACGTCCCTAATGAGATCCCTGACGGAGCGGCGCCGGGCGTCGCCCCGCACAAAGTGGACGTGATCGCGTCCAGCGTCGCGGCGTCACCGACGCGGGCATATAGTCCCTCCCACTTAGCGCTCCGTGGAGCGCAAGTGGAGGGCGCACGAAGATGGTGTGCGTCCTGAGGAAACTGAGTGCGCGCATGCGTGGAATGAAAAACCGCGCATGCGCGCTGTCTTACCCGCGCCGGGCAGCCATCTTGGGCATGCGCAGCAGACGCCCAAAGATATGTATAGGAAAAAGGCCTACAAACTGTGTGTCACCTTACTCCCTGTGATAGCGTCAATGATTAAAGCTAGAGAGTATTGTTGCTTGTGCATGTGAGTCCAAGTACACAGAGATGGTTAGCGCCACCTTCCGGAAACAATGTATATTACATGGTTACAGCATAGTCAACAAAAAGGGCATCTAGACAGGAGATAGAGCATGGATAGCGGTACATAAATTTAGATATGATATAACCTGTAGTTTAAACAGCACAATATATAATATATAATACAGTTGTTGACAGTAGTAATATGTAACATGACATACATTGAATTACATAATAACAGTAAATAATGACATAGAGAAAACATGTGTATTGTTATGTGGATCTCTGTACTGTAAACTAGGGGTTATAAATCCAATTCACAGACCCCGGATTGGAACCCTTAAAGATATGGTTTGAAGTTGAATGCCTCGTTAAGGCCAGGGGGGGATGTAGCATTAAGATGGAAAATCCATCTAAGCTCGCTCTGTAGTAAAGCCTTATTGTAATCACCCCCACGGCTAGGTGGGGGGATATGGTCAAGAGCTTTGAACAAAATTTTTGGGGTAGAATCTCGGTGTACAAGTTCGCAGTGTCGCCCGAGGGGGAGATCAGGGTCTTTGTGTTTGATGCTGAGAGTGTGACGGTATATACGTTTCCAAAATGGTAATTTGGTCTTTCCGACATAAAAACATCCACATTCGCATTCAAGTAAGTATACTATGCCGATTGAACGACAATTTACAAAATGTTGAGGAAAAAATTGTTGGCCATTGGGCAAAATATTTGATCTATTAGATTTGTGGAGGTATCTACAGTATTTGCAGTTGCCACAGGGGAAAGTACCTTTAAGCTGTTTGTGTAATGGGTGAGACGACGTGTATTCACTTCTGATGAGTTTGTCGCGGAGGGACGGAGCTCTTCTGTAGGTAAGTAAGGGATATGTGGGAACAAAGGGGGACAGAGAGTTATCTGTCGCGATAATATGCCAATGTCTGGACAGTATTTGAGTGATGAGAGTATGTTGTTCACAATAATTGGTTATGATTCTAAGGGGGCTGCCAGTTTCCTTAGACCTTGTGGTAGAGAGTAAAGTAGAACGTAATTTGGATTTAGCTTTTTTGTATGTGGTTTTTAGAACCGTCTGTGAGTAACCTCGTGCCTGAAGTCTTCTGCGTAGGACAGAAGCCTCATGTTCAAAGGAGGCTTCGGTCGAGCAGTTGCGACGGGCGCGGAGGTATTGAGCATATGGGATTGATTTCAAAAGAGGTTCTGGGTGGAAACTGGAGGCAGCCAAAATAGTATTTCCTGCTGTTGGTTTGCGGTATAAATGGCTTTGTATATGTCCCTCCTGGTCCTTTTCTAATGTGAGGTCCAGGAAGGAAATGGAGGTGGTGCTGAAGGTCATGGTAAATTTAAGATTTAATGTATTAGACGTATTTAGATAGTGTAAGAATTGGTGTAGTACTTCTGTGGGTCCCTGCCATAAAATAAGGATATCGTCGATATAGCGACGAAAGGTCGCGATATGTTTGGTATATGGAGTGGCTGATGGATCTGCAAAGAGTAGTCGTTCCCACTCCCCCAAGTACAGGTTCGCGTAGGCTGGTGCGCAGCAAGTGCCCATGGCCACGCCCTGTACTTGGAGGTAGTGGGACCCGTCAAAGGAGAAGAAATTATGAGTAAGTATAAAATTTAAAGCCTTGATGATGAAAGTGGAAAGATTGGGAGGGTATATGGAAGTAGTAGAGAGTATGTGCTGGATGGCCAGCAATCCCAAGGAATGGGGAATGGAACTGTATAATGCCTCGACGTCGATGGCGACAAGGAGGGTGTCGCCATCGACGTGGAGGTCAGACAGTCCCTGTAGTAAGTGTGTGGTGTCCCGTATATATGAGGGTAATTGCACAACTAGGGGTTGCAGGAGCTTATCAATGTATCTGCTAAGGTTGTCTGTAAGAGAACCCCTTCCAGATACTATAGGCCTACCTGGTGGTCTAGACAGATTTTTGTGTACTTTAGGGAGCGCATAAAATGTTGCTTCCCTAGGGAATTTAGTCCTCACATACTCAGTGGTGTGTTTGTCTAAGACACCCTGTAGGGAGGCAGAGTCAACAAGTGTATATAATTCCTGTTGTGAGGAGAGAATGTAAGATACAGGGATTTTTTTATACCATTCCTTATTTTGTAGGATATCTAGATATTTTTGTTAGATATCCTACAAAATAAGGAATGGTATAAAAAATCCCTGTATCTTACATTCTCTCCTCACAACAGGAATTATATACACTTGTTGACTCTGCCTCCCTACAGGGTGTCTTAGACAAACACACCACTGAGTATGTGAGGACTAAATTACCTAGGGAAGCAACATTTTATGCGCTCCCTAAAGTACACAAAAATCTGTCTAGACCACCAGGTAGGCCTATAGTATCTGGAAGGGGTTCTCTTACAGACAACCTTAGCAGATACATTGATAAGCTCCTGCAACCCCTAGTTGTGCAATTACCCTCATATATACGGGACACCACACACTTACTACAGGGACTGTCTGACCTCCACGTCGATGGCGACACCCTCCTTGTCGCCATCGACGTCGAGGCATTATACAGTTCCATTCCCCATTCCTTGGGATTGCTGGCCATCCAGCACATACTCTCTACTACTTCCATATACCCTCCCAATCTTTCCACTTTCATCATCAAGGCTTTAAATTTTATACTTACTCATAATTTCTTCTCCTTTGACAGGTCCCACTACCTCCAAGTACAGGGCGTGGCCATGGGCACTTGCTGCGCACCACCCTACGCGAACCTGTACTTGGGGGAGTGGGAACGACTACTCTTTGCAGATCCATCAGCCACTCCATATACCAAACATATCGCGACCTTTCGTCGCTATATCGACGATATCCTTATTTTATGGCAGGGACCCACAGAAGTACTACACCAATTCTTACAGTATCTAAATACGTCTAATACATTAAATCTTAAATTTACCATGACCTTCAGCACCACCTCCATTTCCTTCCTGGACCTCACATTAGAAAAGGACCAGGAGGGACATATACAAAGCCATTTATACCGCAAACCAACAGCAGGAAATATTATTTTGGCTGCCTCCAGTTTCCACCCAGAACCTCTTTTGAAATCAATCCCATATGCTCAATACCTCCACGCCCGTTGCAACTGCTCGACCGAAGCCTCCTTTGAACATGAGGCTTCTGTCCTACGCAGAAGATTTCAGGCACGAGGTTACTCACAGACGGTTCTAAAAACCGCATACAAAAAAGCTAAATCCAAATTACGTTCTACTTTACTCTCTACCACAAGGTCTAAGGAAACTGGCAGCCCCCTTAGAATCATAACCAATTATTGTGAACAACATACTCTCATCACTCAAATACTGTCCAGACATTGGCATATTATCGCGACAGATAACTCTCTGTCCCCCTTTGTTCCCACGTATCCCTTACTTACCTACAGAAGAGCTCCGTCCCTCCGCGACAAACTCATCAGAAGTGAATACACGTCGTCTCACCCATTACACAAACAGCTTAAAGGTACTTTCCCCTGTGGCAACTGCAAATACTGTAGATACCTCCACAAATCTAATAGATCAAATATTTTGCCCAATGGCCAACAATTTTTTCCTCAACATTTTGTAAATTGTCGTTCAATCGGCATAGTATACTTACTTGAATGCGAATGTGGATGTTTTTATGTCGGAAAGACCAAATTACCATTTTGGAAACGTATATACCGTCACACTCTCAGCATCAAAAACAAAGACCCTGATCTCCCCCTCGGGCAACACTGCGAACTTGTACACCGAGATTCTACCCCAAAAATTTGGTTCAAAGCTCTTGACCATATCCCCCCACCTAGCCGTGGGGGTGATTACAATAAGGCTTTACTACAGAGCGAGCTTAGATGGATTTTCCATCTTAATGCTACATCCCCCCCTGGCCTTAACGAGGCATTCAACTTCAAACCATATCTTGAAGGGTTCCAATCCGGGGTCTGTGAATTGGATTTATAACCCCTAGTTTACAGTACAGAGATCCACATAACAATACACATGTTTTCTCTATGTCATTATTTACTGTTATTATGTAATTCAATGTATGTCATGTTACATATTACTACTGTCAACAACTGTATTATATATTATATATTGTGCTGTTTAAACTACAGGTTATATCATATCTAAATTTATGTACCGCTATCCATGCTCTATCTCCTGTCTAGATGCCCTTTTTGTTGACTATGCTGTAACCATGTAATATACATTGTTTCTGGAAGGTGGCGCTAACCATCTCTGTGTACTTGGACTCACATGCACAAGCAACAATACTCTCTAGCTTTAATCATTGATGCTATCGCAGGGAGTAAGGTGACACACAGTTTGTAGGCCTTTTTCCTATACATATCTTTGGGTGTCTGCTGCGCATGCCCAAGATGGCTGCCCGGCGCGGGTAAGACAGCGCGCATTCGCGGTTTTTCATTCCGCGCATGCACGCACTCAGTCCACGGTCGCTAAGTGGGAGGGACTATATGCCCGCGTCGGTGACGCCGCGACGCCGGACGCGATCACGCCCACTTTGTGTGGGGCGACGCCCGGCGCCGCTCCGTCAGGGATCTCACTAGGGACGTCAACACAGCTCACTCAGCTGTTTCTCCCCGCCACATTGACCCATCTACTGTCATCAATGAGGTTAACATCATCACACGGCGTCTATACCCAGCTGAAATTCATTCTACACACATCATATAAGGTGCAGGCAATGGAGGGAATTGATACATTACTTCCCTGCTGGCGTTCTGGGATCACCTCACACAACAATCTTCTGAGATTCAGGTAATATATTCCTCTATTCTGGATTTTTACTTCAGACTTTGTTTACTATATACTTCCTGACCTACTCACTCTAATACCAGTCATATTCTCATATTTTATTCCAGCTCTTTACATACTACGGTCAATAGGCCCTTAGGCCACGGTGCATTGTCTGCACCTAGCCCGAGATCTCGCAGCCATCTGAGCTCCCAGCAGCCCATCTCCAACCCACAGGGCGATACTCCTTTGCTTTTAACAGCACAGATTCCCTGTACCTACAGTCACTACTTTGAGACCATTTTGATTTTCCCTTAACCGGGATCCCCCGGCCTGCTTTTGCATGTGAGTACCATAAACCACATAATGGTAGTGACAGACCAATCTAAGGCAATACAACCAATTATACTCTATGTACTAATGTTTACTCTATTCTATACAGTTTATCTGTGAAACCTCAGGATGTTTAACTGCCTTTGAAAAAGGACTTCCGTCCGAAACATGTCGGCATTTTCCTAAAGACTACTGTTGTACCGCAAGTTAATTTGCAAATTCTTATATATATGTATATTCATATGGTTAAACCCTATGTATGGTCAATTTATTGTATATCTGTACAGTTATCATTGCCACTGTGGGTATATATTGCCCCAAATAAAATACATTTTTGATTGCATACATCTTTCCATGTCAATCCATTTAAGCTTCCCCTAGGGGTATTGGCTGTGTATATGCACACTAGGCCTTTCTTTGGAATAAGGGGAGTGGAAGTGTGGGGGGAGGAGAAGAGGAGGCTAAGACGAGGGGAATAGGAAAATTAGATTCCGGGTCCCTAGGCTAGGGGGCGCGACCGACATGCCCATATATACCACCTATTTCCCTTTCTTTTTGTAAAAGGGAATATGGGCATGGCCGGCAAGTAGGGAAAACCACCTCGATAGGAAGAAAATCGCAGATGGTCATGGCACTCCAGACCATAGGCGATTTGGAGGCCAGGAGAGGGCCACAGGGTAGGGGGAGGAGGGTGGGCGGAAGGGGGGGGAGAGGGGAGGAGAGGGAGGAGTGATAGGTTTTTTGTGGGAGGGGGGAGGGAAGGGGGAAGGGGGAAGGGGAGAGGAGTGCCTCGCCCACCTCGGTCACCACAGTACCTAGAAGAACGAGTCCCAAGGAAACGCAAAAGGTCGAATCCCTTAAAAGGGACGAAAAATAAGAGATGACAGAAACTCACTTTTTGACTTATAATGTAAGGGGCTTAAATACACTATCTAAAAGAAATAAGATATTAAACGAGCTCAGGAACTACCGAGCGGAGGTCGTATTCCTACAAGAATTAAATATAAAATTATTTTCACCTAATTACCCGACATGGTATTATGGGGACACGATGAGTGCAAGAGCGAGAGGAGTAGCAATAGGGATCGCGAAAGGAACTAGATTTCAGCTAGAAGACAGGCTGACTGACCCAGAGGGAAGGTATCTGTTCTTGAAGGGAAAAATAGGAGAAACAGAATACACTTTGGCAAATATTTATGCCCCAAATACTGAACCAGTGAAATTCATAGTTAAAGTAATGGGAAAACTGATGGACTTCAAGAGCGGCCGTGTACAGGGGACGAGTAACACACAACTAAAAATTTTAAAGCAACAATTACAAAAAAGTCAGCTTGCGGATGTATGGAGGATCCAACACCCTAACACAAAAGATTATACGTTCTTCTCCCCTGTACATAGGACGTACTCTAGGATAGACTACATTTTATTAGATCACAGACTACTGGGGGAAGTGGTGGAAACTAAAATAGAAATAGCTTCACTATCGGATCATGCCCCCGTATCAATGAGATTGAAAACCGCAGGAAATCAAAGATATCCTAGGATGTGGCGAATGAATGAGGAATTACTAAGAAACGAGGAAAGCTCAGAAAACGTAAGGAAAGAAATAGAGCAGTACTTCTTACTAAATAATACAGAGGAAATATCAGCATCAACACTATGGGAGGCCCACAAGGCGTATGTGAGAGGAGTACTAATAGCAGAGGGAGCTAAAAAAAAAAAAGAGAGGACGGAAAAAAATAAGAGACTCAGGGAGGAACTAGCCATGATAGAGCAACAACATAAAAACAACATAGGTCCCCATCCCACTGTTTACCAAAAATTAATAATAAAGAGGGGAGAACTAAAAGAACTCTTGGACCAAGAAGAAAAAAGAATTTACAATAGAATAGCGCATGAAAGATATAAATGGGGAAATAAATCTAGTAAACATTTAGCCAAAATACTCCAAAAGAAAAAAGCGATAAATTTCATTGATAAGATCCAAAATGAAACGGGCGAAACGGTGCATGAGTCTAAAAAAATAGCAGAGACTTTTTAAAAATATTACAAAAAACTGTATTCAGTAAAGAATAAGGAGCTATTGCCAGAAGAAAAAATCTGGAAAACAAAAACTTTCCTAAAAAACACACAACTACCAACAATCTCAGATGAAGAGAGGGAAGCCCTAGAAAAACCGATTACCATGTGACACCGCATCAGGGAAAAGCCCGGGCCCAGATGGGTTTACGACGCTATATTATAAGAGGTACAGGGAGATTCTAATTCCAAGACTATGCCACTACTTTAATGGTTTGGGAATGGATTATGGATTAAGCAGGGATGTGATGACCGCCTCGATTACGGTTATCCCAAAAGAGGGGAAGGATGTATCATTGTGTTCTAGCTATAGACCAATATCACTTTTAAACACAGATATAAAACTATATGCCAAAGTGTTGGCTAGCCGAATTAAGGGCTTAATGAACACAATGGTACATCCCGACCAAGTAGGTTTTATACCATGGAGGGAGGGGAAAGATAATGGGGTGAGGACTCTCCTTATACTTCAGAGGATAAAAGAAAGTGGGTCCCCAGGTCTATTCCTGATGATTGACGCTGAAAAAGCGTTCGACAGGGTAGACTGGGGACTCATGATACAGACTTTAGAAGAGTTAGGTATGGGGCCAAGAATGATGCAGTGGATTCAGACACTGTACCAGCACCCCACGGCAACAATTAAAATAAATGGAACATCATCCCTCCCTTTCGTGATGGAGAACGGGATGAGACAGGGATGCCCCCTGTCTCCCCTGCTCTTCATACTGTCTTTAGAACCACTCCTGGCCACGATACGAAACAGTGAGGAAATAAGAGGAATTATGGTGGGCAAAGAGGAACACAAACTAGCGGCTTATGCCGATGACGTACTGTTCTATATAGGAAACCCAAAGACCACACTGCGAAACTTGGTAAAAATCTTAAAACCATACGGCGAATTATCAAACTTCAAAATAAACCCAGCAAAATCGGAGATCCTGAATATAAATCTAGGTAGAAGAGCTAAACAGGAGATCCAAGAAGAATTTCACTTTCCCTGGCAGAAAACACTAAAATACCTCGGTATAAGACTAGCAGACTCTCTCAAGAAAATTTACAAAGTGAATTATATTCCACTTTTAGACGAAGTTAAACAAGAATGTAAAAAATTCCAGAGTAAACCAATATCTTGGATGGGACGCATAAACACTACAAAGATGGTTATCCTCCCAAAAATAACCTACAAAATGCAAATGATACCAATAGCACTATCACAAATGTTTATAGGAAAACTCAAAACTTTAATTCTGAATTTTATATGGAAAAATAAAAAACCCAGGGTGTCCTTCCAAACACTAAAACAGGGAAAACACAGAGGTGGTTTAGCAATACCCGATATTCAAAACTATTATAATGCAGTAGTCCTGTCTAGAGTTGTGGAATGGGTTAAGGATAAAAACGAAAAAAGATGGGTTAAAATGGAGAATACACTGAGCAATGCACGTTTGAAAGATATAATATGGAACCCTCCAAAATTTAGAACACTTTCTAGGGATAATAACGCACTGACGCAAAACACTTTAAGAATATGGGACAAAACGTATAAACGATTAAACGGGGACTTTAACTCACCTTTAATAGCTTTAAAAGAAAACTAATTTTTCGCACCGGGGGGAAAAAAAATTGGAGGAAACTGGATTAAAAAAGAGGGGGCACAATTAGGGGATATAATGGAAAATGGAAAAATATTAACACTATATGATTTAAAACACAAGAGAGAGTTAATGGTGATCAATGAATGGCGATATTTACAGCTATGTCAGTTCGTAAAGAGTCTTCCCCAGCCAGTTAGGACGAGGGATGACCTGTCTCAACTGGAGAGATTGTGTACATCGGAAAACACAAGAAATACAATATCAAAAATGTATCAATTACTTATAACGACTGACCGGATGGAGATACCGCCTTTTATTGGTAAGTGGCAAAGAGAATTAGGATCACAGAAAAATTTAACCACAATAGGAAAAATATTAAAACTGGTACACAACTCAGCAGTCGACATAAGGACAGCCGAGCTAAATTACAAATGTATTTCGGGTTGGTATGCGACGCCAGACAAAGTAAATAGATATCAACCTGCAAAATCTCCAAAGTGCTGGAGAGGATGCAGGGAGATTGGCACCATGGCCCATATATGGTGGCAATGCCCAAAAATTAAAAAATACTGGGAAAATATAATAGACCTAATTACAGAAATTACCAAAAAAAAAAAATTAGAGGTAGACCCGTGGGTTATTCTGTTCCATGGAACAGACGAAGGGATGAGCCACTATAGAGAAACAATAATTCCACATCTCCTAAATGCAGCAAAGCGACTTATACCCAAGAATTGGCAAAAATTAGAGAGCACACAAACCTGGGAATGGATAGATGCCGTAGAAGAAACGTATAAAATGGAAAGCTTGAGAAACGAGGTAGAGGAAAAAACAGGACGGGAAGGGAAATGGGAATGCTGGAAAACGTTCAAAAAATCATGGAGTTATGCGCAAGCACTGAGACCCTAGAATAGGTTAGGTAGTAGAGGGCATATTAAACCGGATGAATCGCAAGTGAAACAGGAGGGAAGCGTAGATATGAGAAATGACGACCGAGGTGGGCGACGGAGTAGGGAGGAGGGAGGGAGGGAGGGAGGGATATCACCACGGAAGAAGGCAATGGGGAAAACTTTCTTTTGTCTTTTTTTTTTTGATTCATAAAAAGTTTTCTTTTTCTACAAAATCAAAGCTACAATGATGTGAAAAGGAGAAGGGACAAAAATGAACTTCTAAGTTGAATTAAGTCTCTCAAAAGCTTTCGCTGAGGTGGCAAAAAATAAATAAAAAATAAATAAAAAAAGCCCAGTTGACGCGATCAAACGCCTTCTCTGCATCTGTACTAAGGAAGACGCATGGGGTTTTAGTAGTAGAAGCTTGAAGGAAAACAAAAAGAAAGAACAAGAAAAGAGGGCCTCCAATTCCCTGTTGAGACATATACGTCAGTACTGTGTATGCCCCGATGCGGTTCCGATGTCCTTAACAATGTGAGGCTATGGACGCTGCCGTCCACTCAGTCTATCCCCTTACCCATAAAATCCTCCTCCCTGCAAGTCTAGGTCCTGTATAAGGGAAGCAAGTGTCTTCTGGGATGTATCATGATGAGAAACAAGGAACGGGGAGGGGTGGGGGGCACACAGGCCACAGTCCCGCTTGTTTGTTTTGGGGGCACGTAGCCGCAAGCACATTAACCATAGTGCCCACCACCCTGTCTGTTCGTATTGCTAGCCTGATTATTGGGCATATAGAACAAGGCTGCTTCCCCCCCCCTGTAAATCAAATGACCCATCCTTCACCCCCAGCCTCCCCTGCTCTGTCTGGGGGCGCTGGTGATTCCATGGATAAGGCTCCCTTCACACTATTCTGCCTAAATATTAGCCCTGGGTTTCTGGATGGTCTCAGGGGGGTATGACCAAAGCAGTGGAAGTCCACCCCCCCCCCCCACATTCCAACACATTAGTTAACCCTACAGGTTTTAAGACATAGGAGTAAAAGGGAGATAAATCTCCAAACCTCCAAACATAGCGACCAGATCCTCTGATCATAACACCATCTCCGTTTGTCTTAGGCATGTCAGGTATTTCTGATCATCTGGTGTCTCTAGCTCATGTTCCGTAGCATTAAGATGGTTACCATGACGTCCCAGCTGCCCCTCTGCTCCATACAAGACCGTACAAGTCCTGCATTAGGAGGGCGTAGGCTTTAGTGGGGGGGAGGAGAGAGAAAAAAAAGAAAAAAAAAAGGAAACCAGCGGGATGTCCGTGGGCTCTTCAAGCAGGACCTGCAGTAAAGATGAAGAGAGAAAGGAGGAGCCCCCCTTCCTATTTTTGCAGCCCCCCCCCCCAGAACCCTCCAAGAGAGGATATCATAACATTCGGCAGACGTGCATAGACAGTGCTGCCGCCCGTGCACAGCGCCCCCCTCCCCTCCACGACCCCCCCACACAACATCATTGATTCTGGGCAGCTGGTTATATATGACACTGGGGGGTGGAAGCACAGTAACTAAATGGGCAAATGCAACTGGGGGGGAAGGACTACGTGGTGCATGGAGGAACATGAAGGGGAGGGCAGGGTGTATCAGGTGGGGATCGGCTTCCAATATCTCACTGCTTCACTGGTGTCCATCAGTCTTCTCTGGCTGCTTCTGCCGAAGTGAAGCCAGATCTGCGCCGGCTCCTCTGCGGTCTGGGTAATCGTGTTCTCCGCGTGCTGTATGGTCCGAAACGGGGTGTGAAGCGCTGCAGTGTCTGTAGCCAATCAGGAACCTCAATGGGGTCCGTTTCCATGAAGGAGAATAGGGCGAGAAGATCCGCGGGTGTCCGAAGAGTAAAGGATTGCTGGGCCTTCTTAAATGTTACTGAGATGGGGAAGCCCCATCTATATGTGAGCCCAGCATGTCTAGCAGCCTCGAGCACTGATTTCAGGTGGGCCCTCCGCTGCAGTGTCGCTCTCGCTCTAGATAGGTCCGGCATGATCCGGACGACAGCCCCGTCAAATACCACGTGTCCTTTCTCCCATGCCGTTCATTGTATTAGCTCTTTGTGGGCATACTGGTGAATTTGGCATATTACATCTCGCGGTCTGTCCGGGCCTGTCGAGCGGGGGCCAAGGGCTCTGTGAATCCGATCGAAGGACAGGCGAGGGGGGAGTAATTCTCCCATTAAGTCCCCGAAATTGCCAGGGCGGAAGCCGCCAGGTCTTCCACCCCAGTAGCCTCTGGCAGACCCCTCGGGTGCAGGTTGTTCCGTCCTCTGCAGTCCTCGATTTCCTCCAGTTGGAGTTGTTGTGTGAGGATAGCATTAGCCTGGGATGTTTGTGATGATTCAACTGTCGATATCTGTCATTCCAAAGCAGCTATTGAGGATTTTCCAGTCCCTATTCAGTCTGATAGTGAATGTACCTCTTGTCTCACTGCCTTTACCTCCTTGCGGTGTGTCGCTTCCATTCTGCTGACTATGGCTTCTATATCCGCCGGGGTTGGGAGAGCTTGTAGCAGAGCTCTCAGCTCGGCGTCAGCTCTCAGGAGCAAAGGTGTGGAAGAAGGCTGTGATGGTCCTTCAGGTTCGGTACATCGCTGGAGTGGTATAAGTCTTCAGTAAACCGGAAGTGATGTCATGACATCGCTTTCCGGGTTACTAGATTACGGCTTCATCCGGGTCTCCAGGTGTGTCAGCTGGTTGCTCGGGCCTCCCGGTGAGACGGGAAAGCCACGGAATGCGGCAGGAGGGGGAGGGACTTGCCCTCCCACTCCTTCTGATAACAAGCCAAGTGGCTTTTAGCCACATCAATTGTTACCTCAATTAAGCCGACTGTTCAGCTGCATGCATCACCCCGGTATAACCCTTTCAAGCCTGAGGCCGCATATGGTTGGCGTGAAGGGGTTAAGCAGCGGGCTGGGAAGCGCCCTTAACAACCGATGACTCATCATCTGAAATGTAAACAAAACAATGCTGGCAATAAAAAAAAAAAAACAGCTTGGGGCCCTCAAAATCCATACGAGACCCTTATCCAAGCATGCAGCCTGGCAAGCAAGGAAAGGGGGGGACGAGGAGCGGTCCCCCTCCTGAGCCATATTACGTCACATGTCCTCAACGAGAGCCCCCCTGCCCCAAACACCCCCCATGTTGAGAGGATGTGGCCTGGTATGGCTCAGAAAGGGGGGAGCGGCACTCACTCACCCCCCCTTTGCTGGGCTGCATGCTTTGATAAGGGCCTGGTATGGAATGGGGAGCCGACACTGTTTTTTTTTCAGAATTTATAGCCGACATTGTTTCTTACTATTCAGCTGTCAGTGGGGAAGCGGGCTGACAAGTCATCAGGACACGGCAGTCGGCTTCACGGCTCACTGCTTAACAACCAGCTATTCTTCACACAGATCATTTTTCGACCAATCCAAATTCGAATCGTTCTGAAAATTTAGAATTCGTTAGAAAATGTATAAACTGAACAAAATTAAATTAAACAAAATTTAACCAAAACAAAATGAAAATAAACAAATTCCAAAACGACACTTAACACATTCCGAAAGGAAACATAATTTGTAACATAACAAATATATCCAAAATTAAACTAAACACATTTTTCAGTTCTGCACATGTCTATTGGTCAAGTTTTCCACCTGACCTGAAGATGCCATGTCCTGGCTGGGAACCTCACGTGGCCTGTTATGCTTTCTCCTTTTCTTGATCGAGGTTTATTCTGTTTTACTTTGGAAAGGCAGCCAATTATGCCTCAATTTCCTATATGACTACCTTGGCTCAGTGCTCTGCCTGTTTTGCTGGATGTACTATTGGGTTACCACAGATGACCATCAGTTTTAGACCTGGACCCTTTGTGGCTGGCTTCCCAACGGTTCACTTGTTTCAAGTTTGTACCCCCGGCTTTGGCTGGGTGCCCTGCACCTACTTATATTGCGGCCGCTGGAGACTCCATCTACAAACTGTAGGTAGGATTAACCTATTAAAAATTATCTATTTGCCAAAGTTTTTGTATTTTTTTTAGAAACACGCTTGTCTGTAATATCCAAATCATTTTTCAGTAAATTAGATGGCATTGTTGGTTAAATCATTTGGGCTGGCAAAACCCCTCGATTGGCAAAATCCACATTGATGCTCTCTCTCTCTCCCTCTCTTTAATGGGGCCTTTCCCTTGCAGTTTTCATCTGTATGGTCTGTAGTAGAGCTGCATGATTCTGGGAAGAATGAGAATCAGAATTTTTTTGCTTAGAATGAAGATCAAGATAATCTCACGATTCTCACGGTGTAACATCATCTTTCACATTATACAAAAAAATTGGGCTAACTTTACTGATTCGTTTTTTTTTTTTTATACATTAACCACTTAAGGACTGAGCCTCTTTCTGAGATTGTTTTTTTTACAAATTAAAAACAGTTTTTTTTTTGCTAGAAAATTACTTAGAACCCCCCAAAATTATACATTTCTTTCTAACACCCTAGAGAATAAAATGGCGGTCATTGCAATACTTTCTGTCACACCGTATTTGCGCAGCGATCTTACATGCGCACTTTTTTTGGAAAAAACATTTTTAAAAATAATTAAAAAATAAGACAACAGTAAAGTTAGCCCAATTTTTTTTATATTGTGAAAGATAATGTTACGCCGAGTAAATTGATACCCAACATGTCACGCTTCAAAATTGCGCCCGCTCGTGGAATGGCAACAAACTTTTACCCTTGAAAATCTCCATAGGCGAAGTTTAAAAAATCTACAGGTTTTATGTTTTAAGTTACAGAGGAGGTCTAGGGCTAAAATTATTGCTCTCACTCTACCGATCGCGGCAATACCCCACATGTGTGGTTTGAACACCGTTTTCATATGCGGGCGCTACTCATTCAATACTGCATATTTATTTATTTTTTATTATTTATTTTACCTTTTATTTTTTATTTTTACACAGTTTTTTTTTTTTTTTTTTTTTTCACTTTTATTCCTATTATCAAAAAGATCTCATATTTAGACTAAAATGCAAAAAAAAAGAAAAAAAAAATTGTCATTTAAAATCTTTTTATTAAAAATTATTTTAAAAAATGGCCCTTTAAGAGCTGTGGGCGGAAGTGATGTTTTGACATTACTTTCGCCCAGCAATTGTATGGAGATGGGTGGGGGCCATCTTACCCTCACTCGTCTCCATGCACCACTAACGACAGGACGTGATCCACTCTGCCGCTGATAAAAGTGATCTTGTGGCAATTCTCCCACAGAGACCACTTTTATCTTGTAGCGGACCGCCCGCTGAAGACGAGGATACCGGGGTTATGGCAGCTAGCTTCTGCCATAACAACGATATTCTCCTTCAAACAGCCAACGTAAAACTGTGGCGGGCGGTCCATAAGTGGTTAAAGTGTATTTTTTTTCCAAAAAAATTGCATTTGATAGACCGCAGTGCACAACACACCCCAACAACCACTTTATTCTCTAGGGTCTCTGCTAATATATATATATATATATATATATATATATATATATATATATATGAGTTTTTCTAGCAAAAAATAATGATTTTAACTTGTCAGAAAAAGGTTTAGTCTTTAACCACTTTCAGACCGGACCATTTTGCTGGCTTAAGACCACTTTAACTGACAATTGCGATCGTGCGACGTGGCTCCCAAACAAAATTGGCTTCCTTTTTTTCCCACAAATAGAGCTTTCTTTTGGTGGTATTTGATCACCCCTGCGGTTTTTATTTTTTGTGCTATAAACAAAAAAAAGAGCGACAATTTTGAAAAAAACGCATTATTTTTAACTTTTTGCTATAATAAATATCCCCCAAAAATATATAAAAATATTTTTTTTTCCTCAGTTTAGGCTGATACCTATTCTTCTACATATTTTTGGTAAAAAAATCGCAATAAGCCATTATTGATTGGTTTGCGCAAAAGTTATAGGGGATAGTTTTATGGCATTTTTATTAATACGTTTTTTTTACTAGTAATGGCGGCGATCAGCGATTTTTATTGTGACTGCGACATTATGGCGGACACATCGGCCATTTTTGACACATTTTTGGGACCATTGTCATTTATACAGCAATCAGTGCTATACAAATGCACTGATTCCTGTGTAAATGACACTGGCAGTGAGGGGGGTAACCAGGGGGTGGCAGTGTAGGGGTTAAGTGTGTCCTAGGGGCGTGTTACTAACTGTGGGGGTGGGGCGTGGCTGTGTGTTAGTGAACACTGATCTCTGCTCCAATCACAGGGAGCAGAGATCAGTGTCACTTGTTTCTAGGCAGAATGGGGAGATGCTGTTTACTTCCGTATCGCCCCATTCAGCCTCCCCGCGAGACGATCGTGGGTATCCCTGCGGCGATCGAGTCCGCGGGACCCGCGCCCGGAATCACGGGGGTCCTGACCGGCGCGCACGCAATGGCACGGCAGCATTCTTAAAGGGACGTACCTGTACGCCCTTATGCCTGTCCGTGCCAGCTGCCATAACCCCGGTATCCTCTTCACCAGCAGGCAGTTCTCTTCCAGATAAAAGTTGT
This sequence comes from Lithobates sylvaticus, assembly GCA_028564925.1. Taxonomy (NCBI): domain Eukaryota; kingdom Metazoa; phylum Chordata; class Amphibia; order Anura; family Ranidae; genus Lithobates; species Lithobates sylvaticus. Next base: position 315,069,603 of record CM053030.1, read on the forward strand.
CTCTGTGGCAGATTCACCACAAGATCACTTTTATTAGGGTCGGGAGAGGCCCCCCTCCCGCCGCGCTCCAGTGGTCCCCGCCGGTAGCGGCAGAGATAATTGGGTCCTCTTCCCTGACAGGTATGGACCTGAGTGAGGGAAAGATGGCCCCCACTTGGCTCCACACCATTGGATGATGGAAGAAACGTCAAACGTCACTTCTGCCCAATAGTCCTAAAAGGGGACAATTTTTTTTTTGCAAAAAAAATTACATTTAATTTTTTTGTTTTTTATTGCATTTTAGTGTAAATGTTAGATCTGAGTTCTTTTTGACCCCAGATCTCACATTTAAGATGCTTTTTTTTTTTTATTACAAGGGATGTTTACATTTCTTGTAATAGTAATAAAAGTGACGCAAAAAATTTATTTTAAAAGGCCAGTGTCAAAAAAAAAGAAAAAGTTAAATAAATAAGAAAAAAAACAAACAAAATTAAAGCGCCCCGTGCCGCCGAGTTTGCACGCAGAAGCGAACCCAAGTCACGCGAATATATACAGATATGAAAACGAAGTTCAAACCACACATGTGAGGTATCGCAGTGATCATTAGAGCGAGAGCAATAGTTCTAGCACTAGACCTCCTCTAACTCTAAACTGGGAACCTGTAGAAATTTTTAAACATCGCCTACGGAGATTTTTAAGGGTAAATATTTGTTGCCATTCCAGGGGCTGGCGCAAATTCGAAGTGTGACATGTTGGGTATCAATTTACTCTGCCTAACATTATCTTTTACAATCTACAAAAAAAATTGGGCTAACTTTACTGTTGTCTTAATTAAAAAAAGTGTATTTTTCCAAAAACATTGCACTTGTAAGACCGCTGCACAAATACGGTGTGACATAAAATATTGCAACGACTGCCATTTTATTCTTTAGGGTGTCTGGGAAAAAAATTTAATGTTTGGGGGTTCAAAGTAATTTTCTGGCAAAAAAAAATATTTTAACTTGTAAACACCAAGTCTGAAAAACAGGCCTAGTCCTTAAGTGATTAACGATTAATCGTGCAGCTCTAGTTGGTCCAGTGGTGGTTCTCGCAGCCAAGGGATAACTCTGCAGTTATGCTGGAAGCGGCCATAGTTGGCTCATATGCTACAAAAATAGGAAGAGATAGCCTGCCCGCCGCACACCTCACCCGGCCTACATGCTTTAGGTCTGGATGGATGTTTCCTCAGCCTGCACCCTCATGAGCCAGCGACATCCAACTCATCGGTCCTTGACAGCCTGAGCGGGGACCCTTAAGCATTTCTTATGGCTCATTTGCTACTCTTTGTCTTTCGTGGCCTAGGGGCTCACCCGACACTTATTTTACATAGTTACATAATCGGTAAGGCTGAAAAAAGACAATAGTCCATCCAGTTCAACCTGTGTAGGTGTATGTGTATCTGTGTCTATAATAATATCCCATATCCCTGCATGTTGTGTCCTTTAAGATGTACATCTAATGCCCTGTACACACGATAGGATTTTCCGACAACAAAATCCTTGGGATTTTCTCTGACGGATGTTGGCTCAAACTTGTCTTGCATACACACAGTCACACAAAGTTGGTCGGGAATTTTTGAACGTCAAGAATGCGATGACGTACGACACATACGACGAGCCGAGAAAAATGAAGTTCAATAGCCAGTGCTGCTCTTCTGCTTGATTCCGAGCATGCGTGGCACTTTGTATGTCAGGAATTGTGTACACACGATCTGAAAAACTGATTTTGTTGTCGGAAAATTTGAGAACCAGATCTCAAATTTTGTGTGACGGAAATTCCTCTGGAAAATGTGTGATGGAGCCTACACACGGTCGGAATTTCCGACAACAAGGTCCTATCACACATTTTCCATCGGAAAATCCTATCGTGTGTAGAGGGCATTAGAGTCTTTTAAAATTGTGGGTTGGAGTTCCACATCCTTAGTGCCCTAACAGTGAGGAACCCCCTATGCAGTTTAAGGTTAAACCGCCTCTCCTCCAGTCTCATTGTGTGCCCCTGTGTCCTTTTACACTCCCTGGGACTAAATAGTTTATTTCTTATGCTGGGATCCCCAATAAGATATTTGTAGATCGCTATCATGTCCCCTCTCAAGCGTCTCATCTCCAGTGAAAAATAAATTTAGTGTTTGCAGTTTTTCCTCGTAATTGAGGTCCTCCAGTCCCCTTATTAGTTTTGTTGCTCTTCTTTGGACTCTCTCCAGCTCAAGCACATCCCTTTAGAGGATTAGTGACCAGAATTGGATGAAAAACTCCAGATGTAGCCTAACCAGAGTTTTATAAAGTGGCAGAATTATAGTTTTATCCCTGGAGTATATCTCTTTTTTTATGCATGCTAACATTCTGCTTCCTTTGGTAGCTGCAGCTTGACACTGCATGCTGTTGCTCAATCTCCCCTTTATTAGCATCCCTAGATTCTTCTCCATCCTTGATTCTCTCAGAGGTTCTCCTATTTGCATTCATGTTTTTTGCCCCCAAGTGCATTAGTTTACATTTCTCCACATTAAACCTCATTTGCCATTTGTCTGCCCACTCCTGTATCTTATTCAGGTCATTCTGCTAAATTTCTATGTCCTGATGTGAGTCAGGATATAGAAATACAAAGTCCATTCAGGATTCCCACGCAGGAATTCAAACTTCATTTAGCACTCAAATGAAAAACATACCGAGCCTCCTGGCTCTCTGGTCAGCAGTTCTTCTGCTTGCTCCCAACAGACTTAGCGATTCTTTCCAGCCCCCTGGACTCACTAGCTTTCTTAGTTTCCTTGACTCTTAAGGCTGGCCAGCCTTTCCTAGTCCCTTACACAGGCTGCAGTCTCCCGCAGGGCAGACAGCTTTCCAGACACAGGTATGTCTTCCAACAGCAGGAGAAAGCTGCTCACACTTCCACCACCTTCTGCTCTCACCATCCCCTCGTTATATGGGCTGTGTGCACCTGGGCACACAACCTGCTGGCTATACACAAGACCCAGACACTGGGTTGGAGATCCCATCCAAGACTCTTGGGGAACTCCAAACTACAGAGCCCCATCCAGAAATAGCAAAATCCGGAGAAAGCTGCCAAAGCAGTTTTCTCAGTTTCAAAGCTATGCTCTGTAGCTCTGCAGTCTGCCGATATGCAGACTCTGTGTCCACTTTAACCACATTTTCCCAGAGACAGGGACTCTAACTATTACAATACAGTGTATATATATATATATATATATATACAGTATATGTTACTGATGCAATTCTTACCAAAAACCCCAATCACCACTTACTCCCACAATCCAGGTAGAGACACTCCCCCTCACATATCTTAAGACTTTGCCACATTCAGTCAACGAAGGGTGCTCTTAGTTATGCTATGACAAATCTTAAATTGGGTGTTAACCCTTACATATACCCAGTGAAGTGAACAGCCTCAGATGATACACAGAGATTAATAGACATGTGCGATTAGTTTCGTACGAATTCGAAATTCGTACGAATTTTTCGAAATTCGAACGAATCCGTAGTACGAATTTTTTCGAATACGAATTCTGTACGAAATACGAAATGCCGTTTACGAATTTCGGCTCCGAATTATTTGAATCCAACTACCAAATATCGAATTTCAACTAATACGAAAGACATTATTATAGCGGATATAATGAATAATTCGAATGATTCGAATGACAATGTGTCATTTTTGCAGGAAAAATTCCGTTTATGAATTTTGGCTCCAAATTATTCGAATCCAACTACCAAATATAGAATTTCAACTAATACGAAAGAAATTATTCTAGCGGATATAACGAATGGTTCCAATGACAAAGTGTAATTTTTGCAGGAAAAAAAGCTATTTAAAATCACTCGCGGCTAATGAATTGTCGGCTCCCGTAACACAGAGAGAGAGGTTCCCCTTAATATCCATAGCAGACCTGAAGGGCCTGGTTATTGAATTTGGGGGGACCCCCACGCTTTCTATTTTATCAAAGACTTTCAATGAATGACTGTTCTCTGTGTTACGGAGCCGACAATTCATTAGCCGCAAGTTATTTTAAATAGCTTTTTTTTCCTGTAAAAATTACACTTTGTGCAGGGACAGTTCTCGATATTAGATATACTGAATCTCGAATTCATTCGAATCATTCGTTATATCCGCTATAATAATTTCTTGCGTATTAGTTGAAATTCGATATTTGGTAGTTGGATTCGAATTGTTCTCTGTGTTACGGGAACCGGCAATTCATTAGCCGCGGGTGATTTTAAATAGCTTTTTTTCCTGCAAAAATTACACTTTGTACAGGGACAGTTCTAAGCATAGGAAACATGCGCCGCTTCACAGACATACTAGAGAGTTGTAACGTTAATACGTTTTTGGATAATTCGTTATTTATCGTTACAAATATCGACACTACGCATAATAACGAATTATCCAAAAACGTATTAACGTTACAACTCTATAGTATGCCTGTGAAGGGGCGCATGTTTCCTGTGCTTAGAACTGTCCCTGTACAAAGTGTCATTTTTAACAGGAAAAAAAGCTATTTAAAATCACTCGCGGCTAATGAATTGTCGGCTTCGTAACACAGAGAACAGTCATTCATTGAAAGTCGTTGATAAAAAAAAGCGTGGGGGTTCCCCCAAATTCAATTACCAGGCCCTTCAGGTCTGCTATGGATATTAAAGTGGAGTTCCACCCACTTTTACAACTCTTCAGCATGCCTCACTAAACTGTGCACTGTAAACGAATTGGATATTTTTTTGTTTTTTTTCTCAGCACCTACTGTATATCTGCTGTATTCATTTTTAACTTCCTCCTGACTGGCCGTGGCCCATCGCATCATGTCCTGTTTGCAATGCCTCCTGGGAAGGGGGGGCAACTTCCTCTGACACTGTCGTTGCTATGGAAACCTGACCTGAAACCTATTACACTGCTTGTGCTGCACTGAGCATGTGCGAGATCTGCAAGGATGAGATCCAGGAAGAAATACAGTCTGGCTTCAGATGCCCACACTTAAGATGGCCACGGCCTGCTGTAAGTTTATAAAATAACAAACTACTGCTATAAACTAACAAAACAGACCTTAGTTTTTAGACTAAATTTACTAAATTACATTAAGCTTGTGTATTATAGGGGTATTTTTATTTAAAAAGTATAATTTCGGCCGGAACACCGCTTTAAGGGGAACCCCCGCTTCAAATTAAAAAAAAAAATGACGTAGGGGTCCCCCCTAAATATCCATACCAGACCCTTCAGATCTGGGGTGGATTTTAAGGGGAACCCCAGCCAAAAAAAAAATGGCGTGGGGTCCCCCTCAAAATCCATACCAGACCCTTATCCGAGCACGCAACCTGGCAGGCCACAGGAAAAGAGGGGGGACGAGAGCGCCCCCCTCCCTCCTGAACCATACCAGGCCACATGCCCTCAACATTGGGGGTGCTTTGGGGGTCTGAGACCCCCCAAAGCACCTTGTCCCCATTTTGATGAGGACAAGGGCCTCGTCCCCACAACCCTGGCCATTGGTTGTGGGGGTCTGCGGGCGGGGGGGCTAATCGGAATCCGGAAGCCCCCTTTAACAAGGGGACCCCCAGATCCCGGCCCCCCCTGTGTGAAATGGTAAGAGGGTACAAATGTACCCCTACCATTTCACCAAAAAAGTGACAACAATGGTAAAAATGGAGACGGTCTTTGACAATTCCTTTATTAAAATCTTCTTTCTTCTGGTCTTCTTCCTTTCTTCATCCTTCGGTTTCTTCATCTTCTCCTTCCGGCATCTTCTTCCATCTCCTTCCATCTTCTTCTTCCTCCGATCCGCTTCTTCTTGCTCTGGTCTTCTCGTCCGGCATCTTCTTCCATGGTGTCGGCGTCTGTTCTTCTGTGTCGGGCCGCTCCTCGCAATGGGAGGCTCCCGCTGTGTGAGGCTTTGCTGCGTCTGACAGGTCTTTTTATAACGGAGGGCACCTAGTGACCCCGCCCCCCCTCTGATGTCATGGGGAAAGCCATAGGGAAGTCCCCATGACGTCCCCGTGCATCAGAGGGGGGAGGGGTCACCAGGTGCCCTCCGTTATAAAAGTCCTGTCAAGTCCTGTCAGTGGCAGCGAAGCCTCACACAGCTGGAGCCTCCCATTGCGAGGAGCGGCCCAAGAAGAGACACCGACGCCATGGAAGAAGATGCCGGACGAGAAGACCAGAGCAAGAAGAAGCGGATCGGAGGAAGAAGAAGATGGAAGAAGATGCCGGAAGGAGAAGATGAAGAAACCAAAGGATGAAGAAAGGAAGAAGGAAGACCAGAAGAAAGAAGATTTTAATAAAGGAATTGTCAAAGACCGTCTCCTGTCTTTTTTTACCATTTTTGTCACTTTTTTGGTGAAATCGTAAGGGGTAAAAGTACCCCCTTACCATTTCACACAGGGGGGGTCCCCTTGTTAAAGGGGGCTTCCAGATTCCGATGAGCCCCCCGCCCGCAGACCCCCACAACCAATGGCCAGGGTTGTGGGGATGAGGCCCTTGTCAATGCGCTCTCGTCCCCCCTCTTTTCCTGCGGCCTGCCAGGTTGCGTGCTCGGTCAAAGGGTCTGGTATGGATTTTGAGGGGGACCCCACGCCATTTTTTTTTTTTTGCCCGGGGTTCACCTTAAAATCCATCCCAGACCTGAAGACCTGTTCTCTGCTAACCTATTTATAGCACCCACCCTTACACAAAATTCTGCCTGGTTTTAACACAGTTGTCGGAGAACTTGTCAGAAGTTATCATGCTGACAACAGAAGAACGGAGCAGGAGAAAGCCATGGGACTTAGAGCTTTGAAGAGAGATAAAAAAAATACTCCAGATATATGTGCCCAGCTCAAATTTCATGAATGGGGTTTAAATAGCCTTTAGGGCTATGTAACATAACAGTTAGATTACATATTTGGATGAGGGGGCCTAGTGGACAATAGACCTTTTCCAGATACTACCTGTAGATAAAATTCCAGAGCTGATTCATGTTGTTTCCATATTACTTCTGTTCTCAGAATGTCCAGGCAGTGTTCTGAAACTTTTTAAGCCATACTGTATGTCAAAAGTTCACTGTAAGTCACATTAATAATTATGTCTATCATTAATGTAATCTGTATTGTAAAAATCATTGTAGGTCTCATATTTCCATTATAGTTCCCCCTGAAGTTTATTCTTGAAATTATGCCCTCCCTCAATAATTTTGTACCCACCCATGACATCCCAAAAACGGCCCAACGTTTGGGCTTTCTTGAGCATGATAGAACTCTTTATCCGTTGTGATAAACACATCAAGATAGACTTGAGACTGAGTGATCAAAGTAATCCTGGTGCCTCTGAGACCTCACGTCCCAACAATGAGTGACTTTGCTGCAATGTTTCCTTGCCCCTCTGCCTTGGAAAAGCAGAACTCCAACATCGATGGCGTGATCCTGGCATCTTTAGTCCTGTAGCTTGGGAATGCTGTGTGATGTTTTAAAAAAGTGTAGCACCCGTATGTATGCTAGAATTAGAGCAGGCAAACTATACTCTGACTCACACTAACTCTGTCCTAATTGGGTCAGGGTTTATTGGAGTTCAGAGCTGGATGACTCATCATGGTAGTTCTCTGGTGCCTACTCCTGATGTCTGGAAGGTTGGATAACTTTTTAGAATTAGAGGGTGGGGATTAGGAGGAGCTGCCATGCATATTTATGAGGCCTCAGCCAATCTCTAGTGGTGGACTGACAGGGGACTGAGATAACCTTATAAATAGGCATGGTCGATGCCAGCTGGGGCAGTCAGGTGGAAGATGGATATGTAGTGTTGAAGAGGCTGTCAGTGGTCCTGAGGGGATCCCGCCAAAACACACAGGAGGAAATCTTCCTCAAGGAAAGGAAGCAAGAGAGGACAGAGTGAGTAGTTCAACACTGTTGGGGACTAAGAAAGGGGGAGACTGCCACATGTAGCCAGTCTCTCTTGAAGACAGTCCTTTCCCTGAGAGATCTCCTCAGACTCAGCCAGGTGGGCTGGTGAAGAGTCAGTCGGGTGGACTGGTGTAAAGAGGCAGCCAGGAGGGCTGGCAGGGCCTGAGGAGGTGGTGCTGGGATCAGTGGCCACAAAGAAAGCAGGAGAAAAAAAGATTACATGCTGTTTCACTACATCTGTGCTACACTTAAGGGACTGCAAGTTCCTGCCTGTAATAGGCTGTTACTGATGTGACAGGGGGTGTGTGAGATCCTACAAGAGTGAATCAGCAGAAGCTGGCAAGTGCAGGAGGAAAGTGAAGAGGAAAGTGAAGAGGAAACGAGAGAGAGATCGAGAGCGAGAGAGAAAGAGAACGAGAGAGAGAGAGAGAGAGAGAGAAAGAGAACGAGAGAGAGAGAACGAGAGAGAGAGAGAACGAGAGAGAGAGAGAACGAGAGAGAGAGAGAGAACGAGAGAGAGAGAGAGAACGAGAGAGAGGGAACGAGAGAGAGAACGAGAGAGAGAACGAGAGAGAGAACGAGAGAGAACACGAGAGAGAGAGAGAGAACGAGAGAGAGAGAACGAGAGAGAGAACGAGAGAGAGAGAGAACGAGAGAACGAGAGAACGAGAGAGAGAGAGAGAGAGACTGTATTTATCTACGTCCAAATCAAGAAAAAGATTAGATAGAAAACAATTACCAAAAGGATCCAATTTAAGGTGATGGGTGAATGAAGGGTATACACATTACCCGAGACTAAACCATAGAAAGTTTCCAATCCAGAGTGATGTAATGTGGCTCACTACTCTATAGCTCATAGAGAGCCATAAGTAGGACCACCATAGTGAATCAACCTCCCATGAATGGAGCCTATATGGACACGGCCGCCACACGTCCACCAACATCACGCAGGCGTGCGCTCGGGGAAGGAGGCACCAACAATTGGATGGACAAGCCATCCAAGATTTGCGCCAAATAGAGTCCTCCAATCGGTCGCCAGGTGGACAATAACGTGCTGGCACAACGGCGACACGAACTGTGTCATTGCATGTCCGGCACAGAGGGCATTACGTTGACGCGTGACGCGGGGGTATCCACCCATCCCAGAAAGGGGGAGGTGGAGATCCCTCGGCACGCGTTGCAGCTCCCGGAAGCGATGGGAGCAAAAAAACAGATCTTGTGCCACACTGATCAAATATTAAAGATGACTAGATAGCAAGGAATGGGGAATAATTGCCCCATCCCATGGGTAAAAACCCTATAGAGAATGGGGGATTGTCGAGGCAAAAGGTTGGAGTAGAAATTGCATAATATTGGTTAGAAAGCATCAGACATAACTAGATAAAAACTATGCGCTTCCATCCCTAATTATTATATAAAAGAAACTTATTTTAATTTCAAAGTATTTTATTATGTTTGACAAAGTGTATACAATAAAAAATGACAAGACATAAAATCAGTACAAACTTAAACATTAGCAAAAACGGGTAGCATATGGTAAACATCAAAGATATGCGAAAGAAACTGGCATAGGTTGAGGAGAGACGTGGTGGGACCCGTAGGTCCAACTTATGGGATATGGGAGGTGAAGGCCTGCTCGGCGGTGTAGCGGATGGGGACCCCCCTCCATCAGGCACCCCAACTGGGATCTATCTGTGCCCAATAGGGGGGATCAGCGCCGCCCCACCACCCCGCCTTTTGGTTGTATAGCCTCAATCGGGGCCTTCTCTTCTGGATTGCCAGTAATCAAGGATGCCTCCGAAAGTAGGGGCCTGTCATTTTCCTAACAAACTTCAACAAGGAAGGAGAGAAAAGAGCGGAAAGCGGAAGAAGAGAGAACAAGAGGAGGAAAAAAAGGGAGGATAAAGAGAAGTTGGAGGGGGGTATGTCAGGGTAATCGGAACATCAATTTCAGGAAATAAGTATCTCAGGGAAGTATTGAGTTAGTGAGCCATGGGGCACCAATATAAATGGCCCAGGGTTCCCAGGTGGATTCAAATTAACTGACCGTGTCTGAGATAATGTTGGATAGCTTCTCGTGATAAAAGGAACTTTTTATATGCTCTTCCCCATAGATATTCCTGCACCATATAATGCAGATGCTGGCGATGGTTGCTTGAACTTATCAGCTCTTGGTGCTGAGGACTGAAAAATTGTTTAACCAATTAGCAACCGGCTCATAGTCGAATGACGGCTACAGGGCAGTTGCTTAACTCCGGCTTATCGCGGCCGTTTACCACGTGATCGCTCCGTCAAATGATGGAGCGATCACATGTAAACAAACCAGCGTGATTTCTGGTTCCTCCCTCCCCTCTCCATCCAGTGTGAGCAGAGAGGGGAGAGATAGGTGGCAGCAGCGCTGTGGGCTCCATGTGTAGTGCCCACAGCGCTGCTCAGTGACAGATCCATCGATCCATCCATCCATGCTCACCCATCCATACTCTGCATAACCATCCATACTCTGCATAACCATCCATACGCTGCATACTCTGCATAACCATCCATACTCTGCATACCCATCCATACTCTTCATACTCTGCATAACCATCCATACCCATCTATATTCTGCATACCCATCCATACTCTGCATACCCATCCATCCATACTCTGCATACCCATCCATCCATACTCTGCATACCCATCCATCCATACTCTGCATACCCATCCATCCCTACTTTGCATACCCATCCATACTCAGCATACTCATCCATCCATCCATGCTCACCTATCCATACTCAGCTTACTCATCCATCCATCCTCATCCATACTCAGCATACTCATCCATCCATCCATCCATGCTCAGCCATCCCATCCACCCCCATCTATAATTAGCCATACCCGGCCGTACCCAGCCATCCCCAGCCGTATGCAGCCATACCCAGCCATACTCAATCGTACTCAGTCATACCCAGCCATACCCATCCATACTCAGCCGTACCCAGCTGTACTCAATCATACCCAGCCATACCCGGCAAAACTCATTCATGCTCAGCCATCCCCATCCACAGCTCATCCATCCCCATTCATACTCATCCATGCCACTACAGTGCTTCAAAAAAGTGTAATAGGTAGTCAAATTAGATTTGAAACTTATGTCCCTAGAACACCTGACGGTGCTCCCTTCATGTTGGTCCTCTGTATGTGGCCATGCTGTGGAAAAGTCTCACACATGTGGTATCGCCGTACTCAGGAGTAGTAGGAGAATCTATTTTGGGGTGTCATTTTTGGTATGTACATGTTATGTGTTAGAAATATTGTGTAAATTGACAATGTTGTGTAAAAAAAAAAAATGCGTTTTTATTTTCTTTACACATTTTCCAAAAACTTGTAGAAAAAAATGACATGTTCAAAAGACTCGATATGCCTCAGATTATACATTTGGTTGTTTTCTTTCAAAAATTGGGTCATTTTTGGGGCGTTTCCATTGACCTGGTTCTCCAGGGCCTTCAAAATTGTAAGAGGTAGTCAAGAAATTATATGTGTAATTTATGCTCCAAGAACGCCTGATGGCGCTCCCTGCATGTTGGGCCTCTGTATGTGGCCACTCTGTGTAAAAGTCTCACACATGTGGTATCGCCATACTCAGGAGGAGTAGCAGAATGTGTTTTGGGGTGTAATTTGTGCTATGCATATGCTGTATGTGAGAAATAATTCTGAGCCCTCTGGGTCACTAAGGATGACATTGTCAGGCACTACCTCCTCCCAGCCATGTACAACTCCTTGGGTATCTTGGGACTGAAAACCATCGCTTGAAGACTGGTGTGTCTTCTCCCTGTGTGTTTGGTGGCCTGCAGGAATGCTATCTGCATAAAGGGGGCCTTGAGAGGAAAGAAAGTCCTCCTCTTCCTCCCTCTGTTCTGCTTCAAGTGCCCTGTCCATGATTCCACAAAGCGTATTGTCAATGTAATACTGTGTTACAATGTAATACTGACATATAATCACTCATAGGTTGGACTTGATGGACTTGTGTCTTTTTTCAACCTCACCTACTATGTAAATATGTAACTATGTGTGCTCCAGCAGAAAGACCAAAGGGACAGTGTCACTGATACATGCATTGTTGCTGCTCACCATCCTTGTGATCTCCTTAAATGGTGACAGGACAGTGCATGCATCCTTAATCAGTAGCCAAAAAAAGAAAAGAAGCCAAACTCCCCTGAGCCTGTTCTGGTGCCATTCTCACACAGGTACTCATGTATGGCCCTCTGCTGTGTGTGCAGCTTCTGCAGCATTGCAAATGCTGAGTTCCATCTGGTGGGCATGTCACAAATGAGGCGGTTGGTGGGCAGGTTGAATTTCCATTGAATGTCAGCCAGTCGAGCACTGGCATTGTATGACCGCCGGAAATGGCCACAGACTTCTCTGGCCTGCCTCAGAAGTTCCTGTAAGCCTGGATACCTGGTAAAGAAATGCTGAACCATCAAATTCAGGTTGTGTGCAAAACATGGAACTTGGGTCAAGTGTCCCTGTCGGAGGGCGGAGAGAAGGTTGGTGTCATTGTCACATACAACCATTCCTGGCTCAAGCTGCCATGGCGTCAACCACCTATGAGCCTGCCCCTGCTGAGCTGACAAAATCTCTGCCCCAGAGTGACATCTGTCCCCTAGGCAGACCAACTGAAGCACTGCATGGCATCTTTTAGCCTGACTGCTTGCGTAGCCCCTTGATCGCTTAGGGAGCACTACTGGTTCAGAGGACAATTATGCAGAAGAGGCCATAGAGAAAGAAGAAAAGGAGAGGGTGGAGCAGATAGATGTGGCAGTATCACCACCAGCTTTTTGGAGGCATGGTGGCGGAACAAGCTCCAACACTGAACCCTGTCCTGCATTCTTCCCAGCTGCCAGCAGAGTTACCCAGTGTGCCGTAAAGGATAGGTATTGTCCCTGACCATGCCTGCTGGACCATGAGTCATTAGTAATATGAACCTTGATACTGACCAACCTGTTGAACAAGGCCAAAACACATCACGGTAGAGAGCTGGAATGGCCTTATGTGAAAAAAATGTTTTTGGAACCTGCTACTGTGGTACAGCACATTCCACAAATTCACGAAAGGGGGCAGAGTCTACCAGCTGAAATGGTAGCAGTTGCAGTGATAGCAATTTGGCCAAGCTAGCATTTAGACACGGAGTATGTGGATGGCTGGGACAGTGTTTTTTTTTTTTTTACGGTTCAGCAACTGGGGTAGCGAAATTTGCCTGCTGATATCAAAAGGTGGTGTACTGCTAGCAGATTGGCTGCAAGTACTTGTGGCACCTATAGCTATATCTTCATTCCTCTCAGTGCAGGTTTTTGAGAGGACTGGAGGTATAGTAGGGGTCGAGATCACAGAGGAGGAGCAAGACGTAGTCTGCTTTTTTTATTATGTGGGTCTTTCAGGTGCTGTTGCCAACGGACTGCATGGCAGGTCGTCATATGCATAAAATTCACCCAAAAAACACTTGAGTGAACAGCAGCGCTAAAACAAACTACACATAAATATGCGGACACAGAACAGTGAGTAAATGGAAATTCAGTGAAAAAAGTTCATAAATAATGATAATAAAGACATTTCCAAAATCGTATCATGTCGGCACTTCCTCTCGTTCGGTCTCAGCAAATCTGGATTCCGGAGCCGCTGCCAATTTCATGGATTGAGAAACTGCATCCTCCATGAGACTTACCCTTTTGCCCCTTACAACGCCATTGGTGGTCTTGGCGATTAATGGCACTGTTCTCCCAGGGGGCCCTATCCGCTTCCAGACCCTTCCTGTCAAGATGTCAGTAGGGACACTCCACCAGGAGTGGATATCCTTCCTTGTCTTACCTAAGGCTTCATCTCCTATCATATTAGGTCTTCCTTGGTTACGGCTCCATTCCCCATACGTTGACTGGACTGCTGGACAGATCCTGGCTTGGGGTTCCTCCTGTTCCTCTTCCTGCCTACTCAAGGTTACCCCAAAAGAGAGACTTCCTGTTGCCATCATCCCAGTAGCTTCCGCTTTTCCAGCTGTATATAGTGATCTCTGGGATGTGTCCTGCAATAGTCGGACTGATGCGATTGAGATGGTCACTACACCTGACAATACTATTCAGTCGGCCTCTGCACTAGTTATGCCAGTCCAGCCTATGCCCAGTGAGCTTTCTGCTTCTTGTTCAGGACCTTCTGTAACCTGGCCTCACCCTACTGCTACTATGCCCTTAACCATTCCTAAAAAGCCTTTAGTCCTCAAGTCCTCTCGTCCTCTCCCTACCTCGGTTCCGGTCTCTGAGGATAATCTAAAATACGAGGTTAGTCAAGTTTTGGATTCCCGGCTCCGTAAAGGCATTCTTCAGTACCTCATACATTGGAAAGGGTTGGTCCTGAGGAGAGGTCTTGGATCACTGCATCTGAGGTCCTTGCTCCTCATCTGTTGAGGAGGTTCCATCTGGAGTTTCCCTTTAAGCCTGGACCCAGGTGGGGGAGGGGGAGGCCTCATAAGAGGGGGGTACTGTCATGGTTATGCAGTAATCTTCCCCTGTTTGCTTACCTCTCCTCATGTGTTCAGACTAAGAGGCCAGCCACTCTCACCTGGTGGTTTTTATAACCTCTCCTCTAAGCATGGCTCCACCCCAGGCCCTATCAGGGAAACCTATATTAACCTGTGCACTGCAAGCCAGTGGTGCTGATCAACCATTGTGTATCCATGGTGTGTTTGGCTTCCTGGTTCCTGCTTGCTGTGTGCTCTGTTTGTCTCTGTTACCGACCTTGGCGTGTTCTCAACGATTCCTGTCTGCTTGTGACCTTGACCCTTTGGCATGTCCCCGACCATCCCTGTCTGCCTGTGACCTTGAACCTTTGGCGTGTACTCTGTTGTTCCTGTCTGCTAGTTGCCCTGACCTCTGCCTTATCCCCTTACTATCCTTGTCGTTCCAGCCTGCTGCTTCCTTCTCCTGTAGTCTACTGTGAGCGTGAGCTGTGAGACTCTAGGGGCCGCGACCTGGAGCCAGACTGCAGTGAAGTCCATCCTCACCACTAGAGGCTCTGGCGAACACCTGCTGGCTCTTAGACTCCACGCCCTGGGGAATCTATGCTCTAGCTCCCACTGGGATCTGTGTTAGTGATCCAGTAGACCTGTGTCCTGAATCTCCCTGGGTACAATCCGCAGCAGTCAGTCCTAAGGTCCACTACCTAGCGGTGCACTTCCGATTCCTACAGAGTGCACCTGTCACCTGGTCTCAGGTGACCTGACAGATACACAGGGACATAAATTGCACTCCACACCAGACATAGCAAACCAATTTATGTCATACTATTTCAAGCTATATAATTTACCTACTACACAATCGCCTTCACAAAAAGAAGGAAAGAATGCAATTAATTAAGAATAGAGAAAATAGAGAAATATAGCCCTACGCCCATTTCGACAGAACAATGTCAAAACCTTGATAAACCTCTGAACCTGGAGGAAACACTCCTAGCTCTAAATATGCTAAAAGTTGGTAAAAGCCCTGGCCCAGACGGCTTTTCAGTAGGCTATTATAAAACCTTTAAGGATATTATGACACCTTTATTCCTTTCAACATTTAACACATACGAAATGCCCACAATACCCCCAAGAGATCTGTTATCTGCCCACATAACAGTCATCCCTAAGCCTGGCAAAGATTCGCAATTTACCACCAATTACAGACCAATTTCACTACTAAATGTCGACCTAAAATGGTACGCTAAAATATTATATATTATAGATTGCTCCCTTTACTCCCCCAATTAATACATTTAGACCAAGTGGGTTTTATCCCTGGAAGAGAGGCAAGGGATAACACCCTCAAAGCCAATAATATCCAACATTGGCTTGCAAAATCAAAACAAAAGGGATTTTTTTTATCATTGGACGCGGAGAAGGCGTTCGACAGAGTGGCCTGGGATTATATGTCCCAATCTCTATTTCATATTGGTCTTCCAGAACGTATGCTCAATTTCATACTCATTTTCATTTTTAGGTTTATATTTCACGATATTATATGCTCTGTAGGGTGTTTACCAATTTTTCATAAAAAGTTGTTTCTTTCTTTTTTTCTTCTTACACCGATATCACGGAGTATATGACAGTATGTCACTAAATGTTTCATAGGGTGTTTATCTAATCTCACCAATTTGTTCACACCTATTTTCTACATACTGCCTTTCTTCAGAAATAGTCACACAGTGGCTGCTTTTAAAGAGCCCCTTACAATATAAGTTTTTTTTTTGCAACAGCATAACAGCCCTGCCGGGCGTTTATTAGGGTGTCCATTAACTCTCACAAAGTTTTTTCACCCACACCATATAATACACAACTACATGTCAGTAAATGCTCTGTAGGGTGTTCACTAAAATTATATATAAAGAGTCTTTCGTGATATATTTCCAACTAATCTGAACAGCCCTATCTGGGAGTTGATTCAAAATATTTTTAGACATACCAATAGAGGCTGTTCTGATAGAACTTCTGTTACACATACACGGAAGAGACGAATACTAGCCATATTGGTCAGCTTTTCACTTTTACCTTCTATTTATGTGTAAGATAGCACATACACCTTCGTGGGTGTTTTTCACTATATAGCGCGGCTCCTTTCCACACTCAATTTCATACTCACATTATATTCTAATCCCACTGCAAAAATAAAAGTGAATGGCCACCTGTCGGACGCCTTCTCCATTTCTAATAGAACACAACAGGGCTGCCCCTTATCCCCCCTCATTTATGTCCTCACATTAGAACCCTTGTTAAGATGCATCAGAGCAAATTCAGATATTAAGGGCGTTGACATACAGGACCATTCATACAAAATAGCCGCTTTTGCGGACGATATCCTGTTATTCTTAACGAACCCACTGATAACGATCCCAAACCTCCTCAAAACCCTTGACCATTTTAAACTCATATCTAATCTAAAAATCAACTTTACCAAGTCCATCGCTTTAAATATCTCTCTCACTAAAGACCAATGTACGCAATGCCAAATGAACTTCCCTTTCAAATGGAATAAACAAGCTATTACATATTTGGGTATACAACTAACTGTCCCGATCACCAACTTATACTCTGCAAACTACCTTCCCCTTCTTCAATCCATTTCGAATGATTTAAAAAAATGGTCAAGCGGTCTATTCTCCTGGTTTGGCAGAGCAGCAATAATTAAAATGAATATATTGCCAAGACTGTTGTATCTTTTCCAAACAGTCCCGATCAAACCCCCCTCAGCTTTTTTTACTACCTATCGTAAAGCCTGCACTAAATTTATTTGGGGCACATCACGCCCAAGAGTAAATTATGACAAACTCACAGCTCCAAAATTGAAAAGAGGAATAGGATTACCTGACATTAAAAAATATCATCAAACATGTCAGCTGACAAGAATTATAGATTGGAATATACATTCCCACACCACAGAATGGGTTAAACTGGAAAACTCTCTAGACCATATCCCACTAACCCAAACCCCTTGGATGAAAGACAACCATATTCCAACAAAATACAGATCTCATCCAATTATAGGTCCAACACTTACCACCTTTAAATTTGCTTGTACCAAGTATAAAATTGTATCAAACACAGGTCCACTAACCCCTCTTAAAATTAACCCAGATTTCCCACCAGGAATGAACACCTCTTTCTTAAAGGACGTTTGGCCATACACAAATATACAAGTCAATCATTTCCTTACCGAGAACAAACCCACTTCCTACTCTGACTTACAAAATATTATACAGCCAAAAACCCTACCTTTCTGGACATACCGACAAATCAGATGCTTCCTTGATAAAAAGGCAAAACTTTTTGACTGGCACCGTTCTCTTACCCCATTTGAAGAAATATGCCAGAAAAAAGAACCTCAGAAACATCTTATCTCTCTCATTTATGCTCTCCTTTGTTTAAGCCAAACCCCTACAAACATTGAAAATAAATCTAAATGGGACAAAGATCTTTCCATACATATCCCAGATAAAGACTGGGAATCGATATACACGATTGCCCATAAGGGATCCCTAAATGTAAATGCACAAGAAAACGCATATAAAATAATATTGAGATGGTACAACACACCTCTCAAATTAAATCGAATATTCCCTTCTGTTTCTCCACTGTGTTGGAGATGCGGAACAGAATCAGGATCTCTAACACATATGGTGGTCATGCCCTAAAATCAAATTGTTTCGGAAAAAGGAACACAAACTTATATTTCACATTACTTCTTTTCAAACAGATTATACACCGGCACAATACTTACTTCACTATTCAGCACGATCATCTCGAAAATATTTACGATCACTACCTATGCATATGATCTCAGCTGCAAATATGTGTATCCCTCGCAAATGGCGCTCGCCAGATCCGCACACAATAAAAGATTGGTTCATTCAAATTAAAAAAATAGCAGAAATGGAAGATTTAATACACCAAGCTAGAGATTCCCCTTCCAAATTTATCCATTTATGGTCTAGCTGGTTGCAATTCACTAAAACGGATACTTACCTCAAAATCCTCCAATAATATACCCGATTTATTTTGACAATGTACTTACCAAATCTTATGAACCACTCTTTTTGACACTTCTCGGACATAACAATATTGATAGATTCTAGATATAAGGTTGATATACATAGACTAGTTTTGAGAAGAAATTCATCTTAGAGAAATACCCTCTAAATATTAACTGGATCTCAGAAATTTGGATTACACATTATAGTTATTTCTCTTCCTTTTTCGCAATCCCCTGATCCCTTTCCCTCACATTCTACTCACTTCAGGATCTGCTAATAAAGGTCATTATCTTCACACATTCTGAGAAACATTGGCTAACAATTCCCTTTTTTCCTTTTATTTTTATTAGAAATAAATAAATATGCTTATTAAATTTTAGAGCAGCTGTCCCACACTAACAACTTCACAACTTGAAGCATAAAAACTCTCCCTTTACTGAGTCTGAGGTCTGCAAGGCCATACACACATTACCCAACGGCAAATCTCCAGGTCCAGACGGTCTGCCAAATGGTTATTATAAAACATTCTCAGACACCCTGCTTCTCCCACTTCAAGAAGTATTCTCAGCAGCGGCGTCCTCTGCCTCTTTCCCATCCGAAATGTTGAATGCTTATATTGTTACTATCCCAAAACCTGGCAAATCACCTGACACCCCACACAACTTCAGGCCTATCTCCCTTCTGAATACAGACGTAAAATTGTACGCCAAAATTATTTCCTACAGACTCTTGTCAATTTTACCAACATTGATCGATCCAGATCAGGCCGGGTTCACTAAAGGCAGACAGGCAGCAGACGCCACCCGTAGGGTTGTGAATATCCTGCAGCATGCGGACTCCTGTCGGGTGCCTTCTCTGCTGTTGTCCTTAGACGCGGAGAAGGCATTCGACAGGGTCCACTGGGGCTACATAAAGCAGACGCTGGAGAAATTTGGTTTCACCGGCTTCATTCTATCAGCAATTCTTGCCCTATACTCTTCTCCCTGCGCACAAGTATATACCTCGAACATGTTATCCCGTCCTTTCTCTATTACCAACGGTACTAGGCAGGGGTGCCCTCTTTCACCCTCAATTTTTAACCTGGTCATAGAGCCACTAGCTGAAAAAATTAGATCCCACCCAGGAACCCTGTGCTTCAATATACTAGGTGAATCCCACAACATTTTTTGCAGACGACATCATCCTCCTTTTGACCTCCCCCAGACTTCTCTATCCCAAGCCCACACCATTCTTGTTAAATTTAGCCAAATATCGTATTACAAAGTGAATTTCACTAAATCCCTCATTCTGGGAATCAACCTACCCGCCCACCTCCAAAGACAACTGCAACACGACTTCCCTTATACTTGGAGCTCCTCCAGTATACCCTACCTAGGACTCCATCTAACAGCAGACCCTAACAAGTTAGCAGAAGCCAACCACACTCCTCTAATAACCAAACTGACGTCAGATACTCAACACTTGTCTAAAACTGAGTTGACATGGTCTGGCCGCCTTGCATCATTCAAAATGCTACTTCTCCCCCAAATTTTGTATGTATTCCACTAAAACCATCCCATCTCAAGGCACTCAACCTTCTACTAAAACAATACATTTGGAACTCAAAACGTCCGAGATGCTCAAAACAACTTCTTGTCAAGCATAGACTAGCAGGGGGCATGGGACTTGTAGATCTAAAAGATTATTACAGAGCAGC
This sequence comes from Lithobates sylvaticus, assembly GCA_028564925.1. Classification (NCBI taxonomy): domain Eukaryota; kingdom Metazoa; phylum Chordata; class Amphibia; order Anura; family Ranidae; genus Lithobates; species Lithobates sylvaticus. The sequence goes on from CM053030.1 coordinate 315,089,712, forward strand.
ACTACTTACCCAACTCAAATACTGGTTCCCTTCACAGCCAACTAACCCCTGGTGCAGACTGGAACAAGCACTATGCCCAACACACAACCTTTACCACCTCTTGCTTATAGATACCTGGAAGCCATTTTCCCTTCGAACACTCCCACTCACTATTAGAGCAACACTCATGGCATGGAGGGACCTCCGCAAATACAACACACTTTCTGACATGGACTCACACCTTACGATTCCACTAGAGGTCATGAACAGCGCAATCCCAAATGCAAACTTCTCTGGATGGGTGACGCAGGGCATCACTTCACTATCTGACTTATACGATAACAAACTACTCAGATCTAGGGATGAGCCGAACACCCCCGGGTTCGGTTCGCACCAGAACCTTCGAACCGACCGAAAGTTTGCGCGAATTTTCGAACCCTATACGTTATAATGGACGCGAACGTTCGAAATCAAAAGTGCTAATTACAACGGCCAATATGCATGTTAATGTCATAAAACAGGTTTGGGGACCCGGGTCCTGCCCCAGGGGACATATATCAATGCAAAAAGAACTTTTAAAAACTAACGTTTTTTCGGGAGCAGTCATTTTAATGATGCATAAAGTGAAAAAAAAAAAGTGAAATTTTCCTTTAAATATGGTACCTGGGGGGTGTCTAAAGTATGCCTGTGAAGTGGCATGTGTTTCCCGTGTTTAGAACTGTCCTTGCACAAAATGACATTTTTAAAGGAAAAAAAGAAGCCATTTAAAACCACTTGCGGCTTTAGGTTTGTTCTTAAGTAGAATCTGAACAGGTACATTATGAAGTGTAGCTCCATCCCAAAAAAATCTATTTTTAAGCTTTTTGGAGAACATAGGGAGGGGTTATCACCCCTGTAACATTTGCTGTCTTTGCACATCTGTTCAGAACATGTCACCTCACTTTCCGTCCCAATGACAAATGTTTTTGGAAAAAGTGGGGTTTTAATTGAAACAAGGATTGGTGATAAAGTATCAGTAGAGAGGAGATACCTTTTTCCCAAATTAAATCTAACAGGATAGAATTTCCCTTCCTAGGGGTAGATTTCCTCTCACTTCCTGTTTTCTCTTTCCATTTGCAAGTAGGAGTCGTTTGTAAGTTGGATGTATGAAAGTAGGGGCCTGGCGTATATACTCTGCAGAAATTTGCCCTATTAGATGTTGGTGTAGCCACAAGACTGGTGGGCACAGGAATGGGCCCTGCTGTGAGTTAATAGATCAAGATTTGTAATTGCATGCACCTGTTGAACAGGGCAGAAAAATTGGGGGTGGTGGTGGTGGTGGTGGACGGTGTTGCCACAAGACTGTAAGCTCTCACAGTTACTCTTGGTGGGCGCAGGAATGGGCCCTGCTGTGAGTTATTAGATCAAGATTTGTAATTGCAAGCACCTGATGAACAGGGCAGAAAAATTGGGCCTTTGGCGGTGGTGGTGGACGGTGTTGCCACAAGACTGTAGGCCCTCATAGTTACTCTTGGTGGGCGCAGGAATGGGCCCTGCTGTGAACTATTAGATCAAGATTTGTAATTACCCGCCCCTGTTAAACAGGGGCTGAAAAATTGTGCCTTAGGCACTGGTGCCACAACACTGCAACCCCTCACAGATACTGTACTTGGAGCACAGCAGTCACACGTGTTGCGAAGCATTTTTTAAAAAAATTGTAAGTACACGCCCCTGTTAAACAGGGGCTGAAAAATTGTGCCTTAGGCACTGGTGCTGGTGCCACAACACTGCAACCCCTCACAGATACTGTACTTGGAGCACATTGTTGCGAAGCATTTTTTTATAAAAATTGTATGTACACGCCCCTGTTAAACAGGGGCTGAAAAATTGTGCCTTAGGCACTGGTGCTGGTGCCACAACACTGCAACCCCTCACAGATACTGTACTTGGAGCACAGCAGTCACACGTGTTGCGAAGCATTTTTTTAAAAAATTGTAAGTACACGCCCCTGTTAAACAGGGGCTGAAAAATTGTGCCTTAGGCACTGGTGCTGGTGCCACAACACTGCAACCCCTCACAGATACTGTACTTGGAGCACAGTGTTGCGAAGCATTTTTTTTTATAAAAATTGTATGTACACGCCCCTGTTAAACAGGGGCTGAAAAATTTTGCCTTAGGCACTGGTGTGGTGGCATGGATCATTGAGGAGGAGGAAGAGGATAGTCAGTGAACATAAGAGGACAGTCACTCAGCATCAGCATAGGCAGTCTTGAAGGGATGTGATGTGACATTAAAAATTATTCGGTTATATCCGCCTCAGGTGCCTGGTAGCTGGTGGTGATCCAAGACTGATTCATTTTGATGAAGGTCAGTCGATCAACCGAGGCGGTGGACAGGCGCACCCTATGATCAGTCACAAATCCTCCAGCAGCACTGAATGTGCGTTCGGACAGAACGCTGGAGGCAGGACAGGCCAGTAGCTCAATTGCATACTGTGCAAGCTCTGGCCAGTGATCCATCCTCAGGACCCAGTAAGCCAGAGGATTTTCGGTGGGAAAGGTGTCCAAGTCTGACCTTGCCCCAAGGTATTCCTGCACCATGTATATCAGACGCTGGCGATGGTTGCTGGAACCGATCATACCTTGGGGCTGCGGACTAAAAAATTGTCTGAACGCATCGGTCAGACGTCCACCTTCCCCACCGCTCCTTCTGCTACTGACCGAAGCCTCAGCTACTCGTCGCCCAGGACCAGGAGTTTGTAGCCTCCCAGTTTCTGGGAACGCGTTGCACAGACCTTTCTGCAAGGCCTCCCTGAGATGTCTCATCCTCTGCTCCCTCTGCGACGGCAAGATAAGGTCCGCAACCTTACCCTTGTACCGCGGATCAAGGAGAGTGGCCAGCCAGTAATGGTCCCTCTCCTTGATCCGAAGAACACGAGGATCCTTCCGCAGGCTTTGCAGGATCAGGGAGGCCATGCAGCGTAGGTTAGCTGAGGCATTCGGTCCGGAGTCTTCTGGGTCACTGAGGATGACATGATCGCCAGCCACCTCCTCCCAGCCACGTACAAGTCCACTGGTTTGTTGGGACTGTACATCATCCCTAAAAGACTGCTGCTGCTGATGCTGAGTGCCAGGCTCCACCTCCATGCTCACACAATCCTCCTCCTCCTCATCCTCTTCCTGTGTGATGGGTGGGACAGGAGGAACACTGTCCGGATAAAGGGGGCCTTGAGAGGCAAGGAAGTCCTCCTCTTCCTGCCTCTGTTCTGCCTCAAGTGCCCTGTCCATTATCCCACGCAGCGTATGCTCCAACAGGTGGACAAGAGGGACAGTGTCACTGATGCATGCACTGTCACTGCTCACCATCCTCGTGGCCTCCTCAAATGGTGAGAGGACAGTGCATGCATCCCTGATCATGCTCCACTGACGTGGGGAAAGAAAACCAAGCTCCCCTGACCCTGTCCTGGTGCCGTAGTCGCAAAGGTACTCATTGATGGCCCTCTGCTGCGTGTGCAGTCGCTGCAGCATGGCCAACGTTGAGTTCCACCTGGTGGGCATGTCACATATTAGGCGGTTCTTGGGCAGGTTCAGCTCCTTTTGCAGCTCAGTCAGCCGAGCACTGGCATTATAAGATCGGCGGAAATGCACACAGACTTTCCTGGCCTGCCTCAGGACATCCTGTAAGCCTGGGAACCTGCCCAAGAACCGCTGCACCACCAGGTTGAGGACGTGAGCCATGCAGGGCACATGGGTGAGCTGCCCCTGTCGCAGGGCGGAGAGGAGGTGTGGTGCCATTGTCAGAAACGACCATTCCTGGCTTAAGCTGACGTGGCGTCAACCACCTCTCGGCCTGCCCCTGCAGAGCTGCCAGAACCTCTGGCCCAGTGTGGCTCCTGTCCCCCAAACACACCAGCACAAGCACGGCATGGCATCTTTTTGCCTGCGTACTTGCGTAACCCCTTGTACGCCTACGGAGCACCGCTGGTTCCAAGGACAGAGCACTGGAGGAAGAAGAAGAGGAGGGGGTGGAGGAGAGAGGTGTGTCACAACCAGTAGCAGTAGTAGCGTTTTGGAGGCGTGGTGGCGGAACAACCTCCAACACTACTGCACCTTGTCCTGCATCCCTCCCAGCTGCCAATAGAGTGACCCAATGGGCCGTGAAAGAAAGGTACCGTCCCTGTCCATGCCTGCTGGACCATGAGTCAGCGGTAATATGCACCTTACCGCTGACCGCCCTGTCCAGCGAGGCATGGACATTGCCCTCCACATGCCGGTAGAGAGACGGAATCGCCTTCCGTGAGAAAAAGTGGCGTTTGGGAAACTGCCACTGAGGAACCGCACATTGAACAAACTCACGGAAGGGGGCCGAGTCTACCAACTGAAAAGGCAGCAGTTGAAGTGCTAGCAATTTAGCCAGGCTAGCATTCAACCGCTGGGCATGTGGATGGCTGGGAGTGTACTTCTTTCTACGGTCCAGCAGCTGGGGCAGGGAAATTTGCCTGCTGCAATCGGACGTCGGTGTACTGCAAGTACTTGGTTGTGACACACCTAATTCTACACCTTCAGTCCTCTCAGAGCAGCTTTCAGAGAGGACTGAAGGTGTAGTGGGGATGGAGATCCCAGCTGAGGAGGAGCAAGGAGAGGTCCGCTTAGTTCTTTGGTGTGGGTCTTTTATGTGTGCCTGCCAACGAGCTGCATGGCAGGTCGCCATATGTCTGGTCATGCTTGTGGTGCCCAAGCGGCTGATGTTTTGGCCACGCGAGATACGCTTGAGACAAATATTGCAAATAGCAGTGGTGCGATCTGCTGCACTCGTCTCAAAAAAGGCCCACACCAAAGAACTTTTCTGATAACGTGCAGAGGCAGCGCCCTGCACAGGCGGAGCTCTGCGGTGTTGTACAGTTGCTGTGCTGGCCTCTACCTGGCCTCCAGGGGGCACCCTGCCTCGTTGGACATGTGACGCCGCATCCTCCTCCTCCTCGTCCTCCTCCTCATCCTCTCTCCCTTCAGGCACCCACGTGGAGTCAGTGACCTCATCATCCCCTCCCTCTTCACCACTAGAGCAAACCTGGCAGTAAGCTGCAGCTGGTGGAACAGTACTGCCAGATTCCTCAAGCTGGGTATCATCATCCGAGCCTTCGAATCGTTGGGCATCCTCCTGGAGCATGTACCCAACACTGTGCTCAAAGAGTTCGGGGGACTCCTCAGGAGGACATGGTGGGTCTAGGGAAGGGGTGGCTGATGATGCTCTGCCAGTACCCTGAGCCTGGGTGAGAGAGGATGAGGAGGATGAGGAGGGCTTGGTCATCCATTCTACCAAGCCTTCAGCATGATGCGGCTCCACATGTCCAGCTGCCGAAAACAAAGACGCGCGTGTCCCATGGCCACGTGCTGATGACGATGCACGACCACGTCCACGGCCACGCCACGTCCACTAGAAACAGAGCCTGCCTGCCCTGTGTTCTTGGCTCTGCACGCTCTGCCTCCCCTTGGCGGTCTTCCAGCCATTGTAGTCGGTAGTCCTGTGGGTGCTGCTGAGAAGAATATATAGGAGCTCTGTGTGATGCCACTAACACACTAGAAGTCCTGTGGGTGCTGCTGAGAAGAAAATATAGGAGCTCTGTGTGATGCCACTAACACACTAGAAGTCCTATGGGTGCTTCTGCAAAGAAAATAGAGGAGCTCTGTGTGATGCCACTAACACACTAGAAGTCCTATGGGTGCTTCTGCAAAGAAAATAGAGGAGCTCTGTGTGATGCCACTAACACACTAGAAGTCCTGTGGGTGCTGCTGAGAAGAAAATATAGGAGCTCTGTGTGATGCCACTAACACACTAGAAGTCCTATGGGTGCTTCTGCAAAGAAAATAGAGGAGCTCTGTGTGATGCCACTAACACACTAGAAGTCCTGTGGGTGCTGCTGAGAAGAAAATATAGGAGCTCTGTGTGATGCCACTAACACACTAGAAGTCCTATGGGTGCTTCTGCAAAGAAAAAAGAGGAGCTCTGTGTGATGCCACTAACACACTAGAAGTCCTATGGGTGCTTCTGCAAAGAAAATAGAGGAGCTCTGTGTGATGCCACTAACACACTAGAAGTCCTGTGGGTGCTGCTGAGAAGAAAATAGAGGAGCTCTGTGTGATGCCACTAACACACTAGAAATCCTGTGGGTGCTGCTGAGAAGAAAATAGAGGAGCTCTGTGTGATGCCACTAACACACTAGAAGTCCTATGGGTGCTTCTGCAAAGAAAATAGAGGAGCTCTGTGTGATGCCACTAACACACTAGAAGTCCTGTGGGTGCTTCTGCAAAGAAAATAGAGGAGCTCTGTGTGATGCCACTAACACACTAGAAGTCCTGTGGGTGCTTCTGCAAAGAAAATAGAGGAGCTCTGTGTGATGCCACTAACACACTAGAAGTCCTGTGGGTGCTGCTGAGAAGAAAATATAGGAGCTCTGTGTGATGCCACTAACACACTAGAAGTCCTATGGGTGCTTCTGCAAAGAAAAAAGAGGAGCTCTGTGTGATGCCACTAACACACTAGAAGTCCTATGGGTGCTTCTGCAAAGAAAATAGAGGAGCTCTGTGTGATGCCACTAACACACTAGAAGTCCTGTGGGTGCTGCTGAGAAGAAAATAGAGGAGCTCTGTGTGATGCCACTAACACACTAGAAGTCCTATGGGTGCTTCTGCAAAGAAAATAGAGGAGCTCTGTGTGATGCCACTAACACACTAGAAGTCCTGTGGGTGCTTCTGCAAAGAAAATAGAGGAGCTCTGTGTGATGCCACTAACACACTAGAAGTCCTATGGGTGCTTCTGCAAAGAAAATAGAGGAGCTCTGTGTGATGCCACTAACACACTAGAAGTCCTGTGGGTGCTTCTGCAAATAAAATAGAGGAGCTCTGTGTGATGCCACTAACACACTAGAAGTCCTGTGGGTGCTTCTGCAAAGAAAATAGAGGAGCTCTGTGTGATGCCACTAACACACTAGAAGTCCTGTGGGTGCTGCTGAGAAGAAAATATAGGAGCTCTGTGTGATGGGACTAACACACTTCAAGTCCTATAGGTGCTTCTGGGAACAAAATATATGATCTCTGTGTGATGGGACTAACACACTTCAAGTCCTATAGGTGCCTCTGGGAAGAAAATATAGGTCTGTGTGATGGGACTAACACACTTCAAGTCCTATAGGTGCTTCTGGGAACAAAATATATGATCTCTGTGTGATTGGACTAACACACTTCAAGTCCTATAGGTGCTTCTGGGATCAAAATATATGATCTCTGTGTGATGGGACTAACACACTTCAAGTCCTATAGGTGCTTCTGAGAACAAAATATATGATCTCTGTGTGATGGGACTAACACACTTCAAGTCCTATAGGTGCCTCTGGGAAGAAAATATAGGTCTGTGTGATGGGACTAACACACTTCAAGTCCTATAGGTGCTTCTGGGAACAAAATATATGATCTCTGTGTGATTGGACTAACACACTTCAAGTCCTATAGGTGCTTCTGGGAAGAAAATATAGGTCTGTGTGGTGGGACTAACACACTTCAAGTCCTATAGGTGCTTCTGGGAACAAAATATATGATCTCTGTGTGATTGGACTAACACACTTCAAGTCCTATAGGTGCTTCTGGGAACAAAATATATGATCTCTGTGTGATGGGACTAACACACTTCAAGTCCTATAGGTGCTTCTGGGAACAAAATATATGATCTCTGTGTGATGGGACTAACACACTTCAAGTCCTATAGGTGCTTCTGGGAAGAAAATATAGGTCTGTGTGATGGGACTAACACACTTCAAGTCCTATAGGTGCTTCTGGGAACAAAATATATGATCTCTGTGTGATTGGACTAACACACTTCAAGTCCTATAGGTGCTTCTGGGAACAAAATATATGATCTCTGTGTGATGGGACTAACACACTTCAAGTCCTATAGGTGCTTCTGGGAACAAAATATATGATCTCTGTGTGATGGGACTAACACACTTCAAGTCCTATAGGTGCTTCTGGGAACAAAATATATGATCTCTGTGTGATTGGACTAACACACTTCAAGTCCTATAGGTGCTTCTGGGAAGAAAATATAGGTCTGTGTGATGGGACTAACACACTTCAAGTCCTATAGGTGCTTCTGGGAACAAAATATATGATCTCTGTGTGATTGGACTAACACACTTCAAGTCCTATAGGTGCTTCTGGGAACAAAATATATGATCTCTGTGTGATTGGACTAACACACTTCAAGTCCTATAGGTGCTTCTGGGAACAAAATATATGATCTCTGTGTGATGGGACTAACACACTTCAAGTCCTATGGGTGCTTCTGGGAACAAAATATATGATCTCTGTGTGATGGGACTAACACACTTCAAGTCCTATAGGTGCTTCTGGGAACAAAATATATGATCTCTGTGTGATGGGACTAACACACTTCAAGTCCTATAGGTGCTTCTGGGAACAAAATATATGATCTCTGTGTGATGGGACTAACACACTTCAAGTCCTATAGGTGCTTCTGGGAACAAAATATATGATCTCTGTGTGATGGGACTAACACACTTCAAGTCCTATAGGTGCTTCTGGGAACAAAATATATGATCTCTGTGTGATTGGACTAACACACTTCAAGTCCTATAGGTGCTTCTGGGAACAAAATATATGATCTCTGTGTGTGTGATTGGACTAACACAATTCAAGTCCTATAGGTGCTTCTGGGAACAAAATATATGATCTCTGTGTGATGGGACTAACACACTTCAAGTCCTATAGGTGCTTCTGGGAACAAAATATATGATCTCTGTGTGATGGGACTAACACACTTCAAGTCCTATAGGTGCTTCTGGGAACAAAATATATGATCTCTGTGTGATGGGACTAACACACTTCAAGTCCTATAGGTGCTTCTGGGAACAAAATATATGATCTCTGTGTGATGGGACTAACACACTTCAAGTCCTATAGGTGCTTCTGGGAACAAAATATATGATCTCTGTGTGATGGGACTAACACACTTCAAGTCCTATAGGTGCTTCTGGGAACAAAATATATGATCTCTGTGTGATGGGACTAACACACTTCAAGTCCTATAGGTGCTTCTGGGAACAAAATATATGATCTCTGTGTGATGGGACTAACACACTTCAAGTCCTATAGGTGCTTCTGGGAACAAAATATATGATCTCTGTGTGATGGGACTAACACACTTCAAGTCCTATAGGTGCTTCTGGGAACAAAATATATGATCTCTGTGTGATGGGACTAACACACTTCAAGTCCTATAGGTGCTTCTGGGAACAAAATATATGATCTCTGTGTGATGGGACTAACACACTTCAAGTCCTATAGGTGCTTCTGGGAACAAAATATATGATCTCTGTGTGATTGGACTAACACACTTCAAGTCCTATAGGTGCTTCTGGGAACAAAATATATGATCTCTGTGTGATTGGACTAACACACTTCAAGTCCTATAGGTGCTTCTGGGAACAAAATATATGATCTCTGTGTGATGGGACTAACACACTTCAAGTCCTATAGGTGCTTCTGGGAACAAAATATATGATCTCTGTGTGATTGGACTAACACACTTCAAGTCCTATAGGTGCTTCTGGGAACAAAATATATGATCTCTGTGTGATGGGACTAACACACTTCAAGTCCTATAGGTGCTTCTGGGAACAAAATATATGATCTCTGTGTGATTGGACTAACACACTTCAAGTCCTATAGGTGCTTCTGGGAAGAAAATGTAGGTCTGTGTGATGGGACTAACACACTTCAAGTCCTATAGGTGCTTCTGGGAACAAAATATATGATCTCTGTGTGATTGGACTAACACACTTCAAGTCCTATAGGTGCTTCTGGGAACAAAATATATGATCTCTGTGTGATGGGACTAACACACTTCAAGTCCTATAGGTGCTTCTGGGAACAAAATATAGGAGCTCTGCCTGCCTGCCAGGAACACACTACAAGTCCTATAGGTGCTTCTGGGAAGAAAATATAGGAGCTCTGCCTGCCTGCCACGAACACACTACAAGTCCTATAGGTGCTTCTGGGAACAAAATATAGGAGCTCTGCCTGCCTGCCAGGAACACACTACAAGTCCTATAGGTGCTTCTGGGAACAAAATATAGGAGCTCTGCCTGCCTGCCACGAACACACTACAAGTCCTATAGGTGCTTCTGGGAACAAAATATAGGAGCTCTGCCTGCTTGCCAGGAACACACTACAAGTCCTATAGGTGCTTCTGGGAACAAAATATAGGAGCTCTGCCTGCCTGCCACGAACACACTACAAGTCCTATAGGTGCTTCTGGGAACAAAATATAGGAGCTCTGCCTGCCTGCCACGAACACACTACAAGTCCTATAGGTGCTTCTGGGAACAAAATATAGGAGCTCTGCCTGCCTGCCACGAACACACTACAAGTCCTATAGGTGCTTCTGGGAACAAAATATAGGAGCTCTGCCTGCCTGCCACGAACACACTACAAGCCCCTCTTTCTAAATCAATCTAAATGAATGAATCTATCTAACTCAATCTCTCTAAGTAAATCTCTCTAACTAACTAAATCCAGCAGAGTGTCACAGATCTAGCCTGCTCTATCTGCGCCGGAACAGCATGTGACCGGCGCAGACGGCGTGGCGGCCTTTTATAGGGGGGGGGCGTGTACTACAGCCCCTGAGCTGTAATTGGCTACAGGCGTCCTGCCTGTAGCCAATTATGGCTCTTCGAGTTTCCGGGGCTGTGATTGGCCAAGCATGCGGGGTCACAGTGCATGCTTGGCCAATCATCAGCCAGCAATGCACTGCGCCGGCCGCGCCGGCCGCAATGCATTGCGGGGCCGCTCGCATCACACGAACGTGATGCGAGCGGCCAAAATAGTTCTGGGCTCGCCGAGCGAGCGAACGCCCGGTGCTCGATGCGAACGTGGGTTCGCATCGAGCACCGGGCCCATCCCTACTCAGATCCTTTACTGACTTAATTTCAAAATACTCTATCCCCCAGACCGACCACTATAAATACCTCCAACTGTCTCATTTCCTGAAATCCCTAAAAAAAAAAAAACATATCCTCATACAAGGTGACATAGGGAATTTCCTTAGCAGAGACTCCAACTCCATAAAGCTTTTCTACAACCACTTCCAAAGCAAAGCGCTGTTCACTAAACTACCATCATTTCACAAATGGGAGCAGGAGATGGGAGAATCCTACACGGCCGGACAATGGAGATTGGCATTTAAATCCTTATACAAAGCTTCTAGGTGTGTGAACCACTGGGAACTCTCGTTAAAAATAGCTCAAAGATGGTACCTCACCCCGTATAGAATGTCCAAATGCTACCACGACAATTCCCCCCTATGTTGGAGGGACTGCGGGGACGTAGGTAACATACTACATATATTCTGGAAATGTAAGAATTTGACCAGTTTCTGGAAAAGTGTTTTCTCAAGTATCTCTCGGATCACTGGAATCCTCCTATCTCCTGACCCTGGAATGGCCTTATTAAACCTCAATATTGAGAAGTTTCCCCCTAACTATCGTACTGTAGTAACACACATCTTTCTTGCTGCCAGATCAATCATAACTAAAAACTGGAAGTCAAATGTAACCCCCAATGTATCTGAGGTCTTAGATATCACGCATACTAACTACCTTTTTGAGTCAATGATAGCAAAAAAGGAAGGTAGAAACCAGTTGCTACAAAGTCATTGGAATGTATGGTCTTCATGGTATAAAATATAACAGATAATTGTTTACTTATAACATACAGCTGTCTGAAATGTTCTCTTGTTCCACCTCTGTGCGTTCCATCCCCCCCTTCCATCCCCCCTCCCCCTTCTCTTCTCCCCCCCTTCCTTCCCCCCCCCCTTCTTTCTACCCTACCCACTTCTGGTTATAATAGAAATACGTATATCTCTGGGAAGGACTCCCTACCCATCTCTGATCTATACTTAAAGCACTCAAGAAGCGACTGCACTTGTAATTTTGGAAGTTTCATGCCATACTATGTAACCACTGCTATTTCTACTTTTATATTTACCGTACAATGTTTGTACTCTGTTTATACAAAATCTTATTTTTCAATAAAAACGAATTAAAAAAAAAAAATAATAATAATAATTTTAGAGCAGCTGGATCTGGAGCAGCTGGATCTGGAGCATTTGTGATCTATTTTACGTATCCCGTAATTCCTATAAAGGCCTCACAATGGATTTTTTCATGGCTCCATTGTGATACGTAACAACTGACAAGATTCTCATTACACCTCTTTCAATTGATCTCATATATAACCCCAACCACAGATAGATCCCACTTGGGTAGGTTGGGATGAGAAGAAATTAATAATATAATGTGCTACATTATTTGGCAAAACGTAACATTACTTTAATACAAAGTTAAGTTTGTCTTTTAAGGATATAGGATAGGGATTATACGTCTTAACCATTTATAATATGAAGCTCTGTATCCTTCTGAGACAAACATGTGTAAACACCATATGAACTTGGAAGATCAACATGAACGCCAAGAATATATCTGTGCATATTGAAAGAATAATTTATTTGTTACGTGTTAGGTTTCTTATTTATACAGGAATGGACATTTATTTTTATTTATATTTTTTATTTTTCATCACTTTACATTTTCTAAATGTTACTTTTGCTTTAATATAGTCATTAGCATTTTCTGGAAACAAATGTTTCTATTATTATTCATCTTACTATATACCCAGAAATTCGAATTCACTGATGTATACCAACATATGCAATTGTTTGTTCCGTATTGTCTTTGTATTTTTCTCTCATAAAATTCAATAAATATTACTTGGAAAAAAAAAAAAACACACTGATGTATTTATTGAATAAAAACCTTTATACATTGCACTTGCATAGTTACATAGTTACATAGTAGGCAAAGTTGAAAAAAGACAAGTCTATCAAGTCCCACCTATGTGTGTGAATATATGTCAGTATTACATTGTACATCCCTGTATGTTGTGGTCGTTCAAGTGCTTATATCTAAAAGTTTTTTGAAACTATCGATGCTCCTCGCTGAAACCACCACCTGTGGAAGGGACTTCCACATCCTTGCCGCTCTTACAGTAAAGAACCCTCTACGCAGTTTAAGGTTAAGTCTCATTTCTTCTAATTTTAATGAGTGGCCACATGTCTTATTAAACTCCCTTCCGAGGAAAAGTCTTATCCCTATTGTGGGGTCACCAGTGTGGTATTTGTAAATTGAAATCATATCCCCTCTCTAGTGTCACTTCTCCAGAAAGAGTAAGTTCAGTGCTCACAACCTTTCTTCATAACTAAAATCCTCCAGTCCCTTTATTAGCTTTGTTGCCCTTCTCTGTGCTCGCTCCATTTCCAGTACATCCTTCGTGAGAACTTGTGCCCAGAACTGGACAGCATGCTCCAGGTGAGGCTGGACCAGAGTCTTGTAGAGTGGGAGAATTATCGCTTTATATCTTAAGTTAATCCCCTTTTTAATGCATGCCAATATTCTGTTTGCTTTGTTAGCCACAGCTTGGCATTGCATGCCATTTCTGTGCCTGTCATCTACTAGGACCCCCAGGTCCTTTTTCATCCTAAATTCCCCCAGAGGTTCTCCTCCTAGTGAGTAGATGGCATTCATATTTTTGCCACCCAAATGCATTATTTAAAATTTTTCAACATTAAACCTCATTTGCCATGTAGTTGCCCACCCAATTAATTTGTTCAGATCTTCTTGCAAGTTTTCCACATCCTGTGGAAAAGTTATTGCCCTGCTTAGTGTAGTGATATAATATATAGTTCGTAGATGATTTGTAGTTATAAATAAGTATTGTTCCCGCAGCAAACCCAATTCTCCAGAGAGAGATTTTATTGGCTTCCAAAACAGAACAGTCTCGTAATAGATGACAAAATCCGACAGGGTATAATCATGACAGTGTTCTAGAGCCCCATGAATCCATGTGACTTTTGGTGCCTTCATAAAAACACACTTCTAAACAGATTGAATGCCCTGTTATATCCCCCCCCCCCACACACACACTGAATGGCTGAGCAATTTGATTGGCCGTTTCCATTAAATGCTTTGATCTGCTCCTGTCATTCAGAGTGACAGGAGATCACCCCAAGCTGTGAACAGCTGTAGTCATAAACTGCCCTAATATGCATTCTTGCATATTAACATTAACAAGTCCCCTTTGATATGCGTGACTACTGATTAGATTAAGAGATGCCACCTGAACACCCTTTTGAGGTGTAGAATAGACTTGAATCCCCAATCTATATTCTTGCATAATAACATCAACAAGTATATGCAATTAGATTAACAGATACCACCTTAACACCCCTTTGATCCACAAGCCCCCTTTAATATGCGCAATTAGATTAACAGCTACCAATGTGGCCTGCCTAGAATGAACTTTGTCTTAGAATGCCTACACAACCATATATAAAATATATAAAATGCATGCATATCTATATATATATATATATATATATATATATATATATATATATATATACATACATACACACACCATACACATATATATCTATATATATATACATAAAAAAACACTACATATATCCCCACTTGGATCGGTTCGAATCAGAATCGATTCAAAACCAAACTGCTCTGACATCCCTGGCTCTTAAGATTGAGGCCATCTCTCTGCTTTCCTTATTTTTCTGGATTGTTCTTAGTTTGTCTTCTACCACAACAATATAAACCAAACAAAAAACATATTAATATAAATTGAACGAACACAAAAATCATGGAAAGAGTTCTCAATAGCGGGTGAGAAAGAGTGTTATTGGGTATGCTCCACCAAGGCTCCTGAAATTCTTTAGCAATTTTATTAGAACTGATGAGGTTTTCCTTCACCAGTTCTTGTAATTCTATAATTTTCCTACTATTCCTCTTAAATAATGTATCCAATTCAACTGTAAGTGGTGGAATTTTCTTAAATAAAGGAGAAATCATACAGTCCCAATTGCCAAGATCGGTTTGCTCAATGTTTACAGATACTTGATTCATCTGGATATTGGCTTGAATGTCTTCCTGTCCGATTGTTAACAGTCCATATGTGAGGCTCACACACCACCCTGTGATAGGTGTCCGGCAATGAACTTGTTTCTGCCAAGTGAATGAGGGAACCCTCAATGCACAGACCCTCGAGTCTTCTCCATGAATTATTCTCTTCCAGGCCGGTTCAAATTTTTGTAATTGAACCAGGCAGTTTCCAGAGTGTGTAGCAGCACAACCCTCTACGTACTCCAGGCACTCAAAATAACAGGAACAAAGCCAGGCCTGGGCACGTTTGGTACAGCAGTTGGGGTCCATGGTTTTCCATACTTGGTTGTCCTTGACGACGAGTCTGCTTTGTGGTAGCAGTTGTTTCAGTATATTAGTGCCATTTCTCACCTCCACCTCACCAAGAATGATCATCTTGTATACGGGTAAGGGTGTTGTTGACCATGTAGGGATGTCGACGGTCAGAGGTACTTCCTGCTTTCCGATGCGATCTTTATTACAAAGAGTATCCAGGCTCCTTACATTAGCAAGGGCAAAGTTCCTACAAGTAACACCACTGTCTTTGATAAGATTGAATAATAAAAGTTGAGTTCATTATCCTTGGCCATTCTCCTCGTTTGATTTCTTGAAGCCCCAGGCTCAGATGTTCACTCAGCAAGTTTCCTATAATACCACAAACTATAGGCTTGGATACATTATTTGTTTGAATGGTTTTATTCAGTGCATTCACCCACATTTGAATGTTATGCAAATCTGCAGCAATGGTGTGAATGTTCTGAATATCTATTTTCATTTCAGCTAGAGCGTTTAAATCCACTCTTCCCCCTTTAAGCAGTATCTGCTGTAATCCACCCACAAAATTCTGTCCTCTCATATTGAGACTCTCTATATCAACCCTATTCCAAATCAAACTACCCAAACTGAGGACTGATATGATATCAGTACCCAGATCCCTCTTTGAAACTTTCTTAAAATTAAGCCCTTGTGTAGCATCCCAAAATAAGTTTATGTGTGTTTGAAAGACTGTTTTAAACCATAATCCCATTGATTTTGGGCAACTCTCTGGAATGTTAAATGATGTAAAATTCAACAATAATGGTAATGATAAATATGAAACGTCGCTATACACTAAATTTTGAGTCCGCTCAAGGAAAAGTCCATGTTCTGGCCACTGTAAAATTGTAGGACAGTCTCTAGAATTTGTGACCATTATCTTTAGGATTTTTGTATAGACTCCATCCTTCACATCATGAGGGCTACAGGATATAATAGGATGTAAGATAAAAGGGTAACTAGTGCGCTCAACCAAGGTAAAACTATGTTTATCAATGAGTATAAGGGGAGAGCAGCCAACATATGAGTGATCTCACACTGAAATAGAAAATAGACAAGGGGGGTATGTGACGCTAACCCCTAAATAAATATCTAAAATCTCCTATAGAATTTTCCAAAAGTATGGGTTACCTTCAGTTATTAATGGGTTAAACCAGCATAAATAAATGTGAACAGCAAAAATACATATATAAAATATCATACAAATTCATAAGATTTCAATAAAATAGTGGATGAAAAAGTGAATAACCAATATACGTGGTTGTTAAAAACGTGCTGGAATAAAATAATTCATTGATGATAATAAAAATAATTCAATAAGATTTCCAATAAAATGTGATGTGAAGTAAAAAACACTAAGAAGGAAATGCCCTCTGTGGATCAATACTGAAAAAGATCTAAAGTGCACAGTGCAACGTGCAAATAACGTGAAAATGTATGACCAGCCAATGGTCACGTGCAAAAAAATATAAGAATAAGAATAAAAAGTGCTTCAACTAAGTGACTGTAAAAGAATAATAATGACCTGGATGATTAAGAGTAAATAACCATATCTAATCCAGTAAAAAGCTGCAGAGAATTCAAAGCAGAGATAAATAAAAGACGTGGTGCACTACAACTCCCAGCTTGTAGTGTGGATTTGCACAACAGTAGCAATAAGGGTAAAAGCTACCCCCACAGTATGTTATAAGTAATGAACTTCAGGATAAGTGCAAAGCGGGGGAGAGTTCAAGATGGCAAAATGCAACAAAGTTCAGTGGGATCCTGTGCAGATGGAGAAAGAAGTGCTCCGTGGCATTTTCAGGGGTGCTCCCCACTGTTACCCCCAGCCTCTCACCTCTAGAAATGGCCCGAACAGGCCTAATCAAGCATAGACCCTCTGGGTGGTGATCCTGGCAATCCCGGTCGGTATCCTAGTTAACCCTCGCTTTCCAATCTGTTTTCTATGGTTCCTCCTGCCTCTTACTCCGGTCCCCTTGCTATATCCAAACATCACTCCAGGGAACAGCAATCACTCCCAGTACAGGTTGGTATAAGGGGTAAAGGGCAAAAGACAAAGGCGCTCCAATGTGTAGTAGTGTAAAAGTAATATTTTAATGTAAAATAGCCACTTACATTTAGGCAAACAAATCACCGCTCAGCATGGATGGACTTCCGGTCTCGGCCGAAAACCGGAAGTAAACAATAGGCACCTGACTTCCTCCCTCATGCGTATCGTCACTACACACGTGACTTTGTCAAAGGGTGAGGCAGTCAGGTGTCTGCAGGCCTATTTATACTGTGTCAGAATAAAGTTTAAACAGCGGCGGTGCATCAAACGGATTCAAATACAATATGCATACATGATAGAAGATTCCTAATGGTCTAAGTAATACATATACAATAAAATGGATAAACTTTGGAATATGACAATTAATAAGGCAAAACTATTTTAATCCCCATTGAATAGCATTGTAAAATATAAAACTTCGCCATCTGGTGGCTAAAAATAAGCATTACTTCCTAATGCCACTGTGAATACTCATTAGTGATATCTAGTGGTAGAGAATGGAAGCTTCCCAATGGATAATCTTTAATATTGCCATCTAGTGGTTGTTTAATAGAATGTTTAATAAAATAATTCTAGTCTAAAACCTGAATAAAAGCGATTAAAACTAGGAATAAAAAAATTCCTAAAATAAGGTTCAAAATGATTAAAATAGATGGTAAAAGTAATTATGACTTATGTTAAAGGAGACCCGACTGATAATGTAAAATATGAAAATATAAAATTAATTATGGTAGTAGTGAAGAAAAAAATAATGGTAATAATAGAGAATATTAATAATTCGATATAAAACTTATTACCTATTTAGATCAAATTCGACATTATGTCCCCAAGGTTTAAGTGTGCGTAATTCATAAATCTATCTTGATTCGGCTTGGCTAATTCTAATAACTTTATTGTCGCCTCGCCAATGGGGCTTATATTTTTCTATAGCACAGATTTTTAAAGATGATGGATCTTTTTTATGGTATTTGGCATAGTGTCTTGACAGGCTATGTTTATCAAATCCTTTTTTAATATTTTGGACATGCTCCCACAGTCTTTTCCATAGTTCTCTTTTTGTCCTACCTATATATTGAATCTGGAAAGGGCATTCCATCAGATAAACTACCCCTTCGGTCCTACATGTTATGAAATCTTCAATATTGTATTCCTGTTGTGTAACAGTTGATATAAAGGAGGGTTGCAAATATTTGATCTCTTTTTTGTTGAGTAATCCTTTATCTGCACCCTTCTGTATCACTTGAGCGAGTTCCTTCCTGTATCTCATAGTTGGGTTGCCGAGGAGTTTCTGGTAAGTAGTCTCATCATTTAGTTGTCGATGGATTTCTTCATTGTAATCCGTTTTTGACTGAATGACAATTGCTCCTCCTTTGTCTGCCTGGTGTATCACAATGTCTTTTCTTGATTCCAGTTTTTTTATTCCATTTTTTATGTCTCCAGGGTTAAAAACCTTCTTTATTTTAAGTTCTTGCAGGTCTTTTAGTACCAATTTTTTAAAAACTTCTATGTGACCATCATTCCCTGGTGGAGGATTAAAAAGGGATTTGTTCCTTAAATTACTGAACTGGATTCCATTGGTATCGGGTATTTTTACTCCCCTTCCTGTTCCTGAGTTACGGACAGGCATTAAGGAGGGACTTGTATATATGCCCTCCTGCCTGTACGTGCCATTCTGCCGACGTATATCGTCGTGCGCCAGTCGGGAAGTGGTTAAAAGAAAACAAAAGAAAATTAGGATATTAAATAAAACGATAGACGGAATTAAAAACTACCCTAGAACCACTAAAAGATACACCAGAATTCCATGCTCAATGCATGTATTTCTTTATATTGAGGCCCCTTATGAATTTATTGATGTCCACATAGGTGTTAAATTTATTTATATTCTTCCCTGGGGCAAATTTAAGTCCTTTATCAAGTACTTGGTTTCTTCTTGTGTTAGCACTACTCCACTTATATTTATAATTCCATCTCCTATTATTCTCTTTTCCTTTTGCTTCTTGACTCCTGCCCGGCATCCTCTTCTCGTTTTTCGTTTCTTATATTTTTCTTCTCCACTGATCTCCTTGGTGTTTTTCTCGTGCGATCCTCTCTGTGTCTGTCCCTCTGTTGTTCCTGTTTCTTGTCTTCCTCTTTCGTAGTCTTTCTGTTCTTGTTGTCTTCTGGGGTGTGTCTGTCGGGTCTCCGGGGTCTGTCTTCTTGGTAGTGTCGTCTTGGGGAATCTCTCCGTCTATGATCTAAAAAACGTGGTGGACTTCTTTCTCGTCTCTGCCTTTCTTGTGGGTATCTTTGGTAGGCTGGGGATCTTCCATCATCATACCTTCTTAGATGTTCGAATTTATTGTGAACTGGTACAGTATAATGATTGTTGTAGGGAGATCTACCTCCTTTCATCATGTCGGTATGGTCTTTCATCTCTCCACGGTCTTTCATCTCTTCTTGTCCTATCTGTATATTGGTTTCTTTCTCCTTCTCTTTCTTGATTTCTCCAAGGTGGTAGGAGACATTGAATGTAGGAGACATTGAAAGTTCTTTCCGAAAGATGGGTCATCTTATGGAGAAGAAAATAAATGCGAGTTGGGATATAGCAACACATGAAAAATATATTTAGGATAAACTAGTAGCTAGAAGATTACGTTGAAATGTACCAATGAATGATGGGTTAACAGATAAGGACTCCATAGATGAGTGGTTTCACTTTTTTAATAATAAAGGGCTAGATCTATTAGATCTGTTAATTAACCACTTTCAGACCGGACCAACTTGCAGCCAAAGGACCAGGCCCCTTTTTGCGATTCGGCACTGTGTCGCTTTAACTGACAATTGCGCGGCCGTGCGACGTGGCTCCCATACAAAATTGACGTCCTTTTTTTCCCACAAATAGAGATTTCTTTTGGTGGTATTTGATCGCCCCTGCGGTTTTAATTTTTTGAGCTATAAACAAAAAAGAGCGACAATTTTGAAAAAAAACGCATTATTTTTTATTTTTTGTTTATAATAAATATCCCCCAAAAATATATAAAAAAACTATTTTTTTTCCTCATTTTAGGCCGATACCTATTCTTCTACATATTTTTGGTAAAAAAAAAATCGCAATAAGCGATTATTGATTGGTTTGCGCAGAAGTTATAGCGTTTACAAGATAGGGGATAGTTTTAAAGCATTTTTATTAATATTTTTTTTTATTAGTAATGGCGGCGATCAGCGATTTTTATTGTGACCGACATTATGGCGGACACATCGGACATTTTATGACACATTTTTGGGACCATTGTCATTTATACAGCAATCAAATGTTATAGCTATTTAAATGCATTGATTCCTGTATAAATGACACTGGCAGTGAAGGGGTTAACCACAAGGGGGCAGTGTAGGGGTTAAGTATGCCTAGGGGTGTGTTTCTTACTGTGGGGGGGGCGTGGCTGTCAGCTAGTGAATGCTGATCTCTGCTCCAATCACAGGGAGCAGAGATCGGCGTCACTAGTTGCTAGGCAGAACGGGGAGATGCTGTTTATCTCGGCATCTCCCCGTTCAGCCTTCCCGTGAGACGATCGCGGGTGTCCCCGCGACGATCGCGGGTGTCCCCGCGGCGATCGCGGGGCCCGCGACCGGACTCACGGGGGTCCCGACCGGTGCGGGAGCGCGCCGCTCCTGGCGCGCTCCCAATGTTACGGACAGGCATTAAGGAGGGACTTGTATATATGCCCTCCTGCCTGTACGTGCCATTCTGCCGACGTATATCGTCGTGCGCCAGTCGGGAAGTGGTTAAAAGAAAACAAAAGAAAATTAGGATATTAAATAAAACGATAGACGGAATTAAAAACTACCCTAGAACCACTAAAAGATACACCAGAATTCCATATACTTTCAACACAGCTAAGTAGAGATATGGAACAAAAAGATAAGGAAACTGCATCGAGTAAAAAGAAGAAGTACCAAAGAGATGTAAAAGACTTCGATGATGATCTGGTATTTAAATGGCAGAATAAAATAGATGAGTCTGGAATCAGTTCAAATACCAGTTCACCTGTGAAAGAAGTCAAATTAGATCTGAATCCCAAAGGGGATAAATTAAGAGAAATACCACCTAATACCAATACCCAGGGCAATTATAATGTATATAATACACCAAATCAAAAACCTAGATGGTACGGGAATAACAACTGGAAAAAAACATTTTGGAAAAACAACTGGAACAATGGATACAACTACAACCCCCAAGGGAGACCATATTACCAACCTCCATATAATAGAAGATCACCCACACCACCTTGGAGAAATCAAGAAAGCGAAGGAGAAAGAAACCAATATACAGATAGGACAAGAAGAGATGAAAGACCGTGGAGAGATGAAAGACCATACCAACATGATGAAAAAAGAGGTAGATCTCCCTACAACAATCATTATACTGTACCAGTTCACAATAAATTCGAACATCTAAGAAGGTATGATGATGGAAGATCCCCAGCCTACCAAAGATACCCACAAGAAAGGCAGAGACAAGAAAGAAGTCCACCACGTTTTTTAGATCACAGACGGAGAGATTCCCCAAGACGACACTACCAAGAAGACAGACCCCAGAGACCCGACAGACACACCCCAGAAGACAACAAGAACAGAAAGACTACGAAAGAGGAAGACAAGAAACAGGAACAACAGAGGGACAGACACAGAGAGGATCGCACGAGAAAAACACCAAGGAGATCAGTGGAGAAGAAAAATATAAGAAACGAAAAACGAGAAGAGGATGCCGGGCAGGAGTCAAGAAGCAAAAGGAAAAGAGAATAATAGGAGATGGAATTATAAATATAAGTGGAGTAGTGCTAACACAAGAAGAAACCAACCAAACCAACCAACCAACCAGTACTTGATAAAGGACTTAAATTTGCCCCAGTGAAGAATATAAATAAATTTAACACCTATGTGGACATCAATAAATTCATAAGGAGCCTTAATATAAAGAAATACATGCTCAATAACTCAGGAACTGGAAGGGGAGTAAAAATACCCGATACCAATGGAATCCAGTTCAGTAATTTAAGGAACAAATCCCTTTTTAATCCTCCACCAGGGAATGATGGTCACATAGAAGTTTTAAAAAAATTGGTACTAAAAGACCTGCAAGAACTTAAAATAAAGAAGGTTTTTAACCCTGCAGACATAAAAAAATGGAATAAAAAAAATGGAATCAAGAAAAGACATTGTGATACGCCAAGCAGACAAATGAGGAGCAAATTGTCATTCAGTCAAAAACGTATTACAATGAAGAAATCCATCGACAACTAAATGATGAGACTACTTACCAGAAACTCCTCAGCAACCCAACTATGAGATACAGGAAGGAACTCGCTCAAGTGATACAGAAGGGTGCAGATAAAGGATTACTCAACAAAAAAGAGATCAAACATTTGCAACCCAATGTATGTAGGGTACCAGTAATTTATACAGTGCAAAAGGTACACAAAAATGCTAATAAACCCCCTGGGAGACCCATAGTCACTGGGATCAATTCAATATGCGCCAGAATAGGGGAGTACATCGATGGTTTCCTACAACCTGTTGTTAAAAAAACGAAATCGTACCTCAGAGACACAAAACATCTCATCCAGCTTTTAAATACTCTTAATCTTGAAAATGGACCCATCTACTTGGCAACGGCAGATGTGGGATCTCTCTATACCATTATAAACCACGAGGAGGCAATACAAGCCACAAAATGGGCCCTCAGAAATCTGAGCGATCTCAAGTGTGTACAGAGAAGATTCCTACTAGATTGCCTTAAATTCAGCCTTGACTCAAAATATTTTTGGTTTAATAATGTCTACTATAAACAAATATGTGGTATAGCTATGGGAGCAAAATTTGCCCCTAGCGTGGCCAATCTATATATGGCAGAGTGGGAAGAAGAGGCCTTATATAAACAGTTACCCCACCAGTTAATTTTATTTAAACGATATATTGACGATATTATTTTAATCTGGTCTGGGGATAGAGAAAGCCTCAGTGATTTTTGCTTCCATTTAAACACAAATACTAAAAATATCAAGCTCACTTGGGACATAAGTGCGGATAAAATCAATTTTCTGGATCTAGTTATTGAGAAAGAAGAAAACCTACTTACCACACATACCTATTTTAAAACAGTAGACAGGAACAGCTATCTTCCCTTGGATAGCTGTCACCATAATACCTGGCTGGAAAACATACCAAAAAGGTCAACTTATTAGACTACGGCGAAATTGCTCTGACAAACAAATCTTTTTAAAACAAGCTGAAATGATTGGGGAGAGATTTGTCCAAAAAGGATATAAGATGGACTTTATCGAAGAAAAATAAGAGATATCTCACAGGTGGATAGAGAAATCCTAATAAAAGATACTATCCGCAAAACAGAAGAAAAAGAGAGAGTACCAATCATAATGGACTTCAATGTGCAACATAAACATGTTGAGAAAATTTTCAAAAAACATTGGGATATTCTAAAAACAGACCGCTATCTCGGCACTATACTCCCGGAAAGACCAAAATTCATCAAGAGACCAGCTCCTACCCTAAGAGATAATCTAGCTAAAAATGTCCTAGACCCACCCCCAAAGAAGGCTTTTTCGTTTTTCGAGGGTAAAGGGTATTACCCGTGCAAAAATTGCTATGCGTGTCGACACATAAAAGGAAAGTAAGAAAAAGAAATCCTCCTTTATATCAACTGTTACACAACAGGAATACAATATTGAAGATTTCATAACATGTAGGACCGAAGGGGTAGTTTATCTGATGGGATGCCCTTGCCAGATTCAATATATAGGTAGGACAAAAAGAGAACTATGGAAAAGACTGCGGGAGCATGTCCAAAATATTAA
This sequence comes from Lithobates sylvaticus, assembly GCA_028564925.1. NCBI lineage: Eukaryota > Metazoa > Chordata > Amphibia > Anura > Ranidae > Lithobates > Lithobates sylvaticus. The sequence continues at coordinate 315,113,950 of CM053030.1, forward strand.
AAAAGGATTTGATAAACATAGCCTGTCAAGACACTATGCCAAAATACCATAAAAAAGATCCATCATCTTTAAAAATCTGTGCTATAGAAAAATATAAGCCCCATTGGCGAGGCGACAATAAAGTTATTAGAATTAGCCAAGCCGAATCAAGATAGATTTATGAATTACGCACACTTAAACCTTGGGGACATAATGTCGAATTCGATCTAAATTGTTTTATATCGAATTATTAATATTTATTCTCTATTATTACCATTATTTTATTCTTCACTACTACCATAATTAATTTTATATTCTCATATTTTACATTATCAGTCGGGTCTCCTTTAACATAAGTCATAATTACTTTTACCATCTATTTTAATCATTTTGAACCTTATTTTAGGAATTTTTTTATTCCTAATTTTAATCGCTTTTATTCAGGTTTTAGACTAGAATTATTCTATTAAACATTCTATTAAACAACCACTAGATGGCAATATTAAAGATTATCCATTGGGAAGCTTCCATTCTCTACCACTAGATATCACTAATGAGTATTCACAGTGGCATTAGGAAGTAATGCTTATTTTTAGCCACCAGATGGCGAAGTTTTATATTTTACAATGCTAGGCAATGGGGATTAAAATTGTTTTGCCTTATTAATTGTCATATTTCAAAGTTTATCCATTTTATTGTATATGTATTACTTAGACCATTAGGAATCTTCTATCATGTATGCATATTGTATTTGAATCCGTTTGATGCACCGCCGCTGTTTAAACTTTATTCTGACACAGTATAAATAGGCCTGCAGACACCTGACTGCCTCACCCTTTGACAAAGTCACGTGTGCAGTGACGATACGCATGAGGGAGGAAGTCAGGTGCCTATTGTTTACTTCCGGTTTTCGGCCGAGACCGGAAGTCCATCCATGCTGAGCGGTGATTTGTTTGCCTAAATGTAAGTGGCTATTTTACATTAAAATATTACTTTTACACTACTACACATTGGAGCGCCTTTGTCTTTTGCCCTTTACCCCTTATACCAACCTGTACTGGGAGTGATTGCTGTTCCCTGGAGTGACGTTTGGATATAGCAAGGGGACCGGAGTAAGAGGCAGGAGGAACCATAGAAAAACGATAGGAAAGCGAGGGTTAACCAGGATACCGACCGGGATTGCCAGGATCATGCTTGATTAGGCCTGTTGGGGCCATTTCTAGAGGTGAGAGGCTGGGGGGGAAACAGTGGGGAGCACCCCTGAAAATGCCACGAAGCACTTCTTTCTCCATCTGCACGGAATCCCAATGAACTTTGTTGCATTTTGCCATCTTGAACTCTCCCCCGCTTTGCACTTATCCTGAAGTTCATTACTTATAACATACTGTGGGGGTAGCTTTTACCCTTATTGCTACTGTTGTGCAAATCCACACTACAAGCTGGGAGTTGTAGTGCACCACGTCTTTTATTTATCTCTGCTTTGAATTCTCTGCAGCTTTTTACTGAATTAGATATGGTTATTTTCTCTTAATCATCCAGTTCATTATTATTCTTTTACAGTCACTTAGTTGAAGCACTTTTTATTCTTATATTTTTTTGCACGTGACCATTGGCTGGTCATACATTTTCACGTTATTTGCACGTCGCACTGTGCACTTTAGATCTTTTTCAGTATTGATCCACAGAAGGCATTTCTTACTGTTTTTTACTTCACATCACATTTTTTGGAAATCTTATTGAATTATTTTTATTATCATCAATGAATGATTTTATTCCAGCACGTTTTTAACAACCACGTATATTGGTTATTCACTATTTCATCCACTATTTTATCCACTATTTTATTGAAATCTTATGAATTTGTATGATATTTTATATCTATGTATTGCTGTTCACATTTATTTATGCTGGTTTAACCCATTAATAACTGAAGGTAACCCATCCTTTTGGAAAATTCTATAGGAGATTTTAGATATTTATTTAGGGGTTAGCGCCACATACCCCCCTTGTCTACAGGATATAATACCCTCCTTAAATATTGTAAAATTCCTTTCTAAAGTTTGCATTTGTGGTCAATTCTTCGTCTCCACTAATATTATATCTGTACTCCTGTGATGATCGCTTCCTTCTGGGTAAGTCCAAACAGCAGACTCCATCAAGTAATCAGATTTCGGCATCATGATCTCACATCTAGCGACTATACACCCCCCGACTATGCCCTTTACAGTATCCCCATGTATCTGGATGCCTTCCGAGTCCTCTAAAACAGTAAGTTCTGTAGTATGATCCATTACATTTCTTTTATTTCGATCAGATTTCCCCACTGGGAAGCATTTTGATTCCTCGAATTGGCACTTTTCCACTCTGATGTTTGTGACGCAAAGAAGTAAAGTGATTGACGCTGTTATCAACACATATGTTAATAGAGAAGGCTTGTATTTGTCCAGAGGGGATGTCTTCATTATGGTGTAGTCTTCTGGTATTCGCATCACTCCTGGGACCTGAAAGACAATCTCAGCAAGAAAGACAATAGACAATGCTCACATCCATCAAATCCATTTTTCCTTTAAATGCTTTGATCTGACATGCATGACTCCATCTTGACCTGTCCTCTCCCAAGTCTAGTAAGTAAACAGAGGGTCCAACTTTTCTCTAGGAAATGGGTGAATCCCAGAAAAATCCTGTAACATTACTCTAGACCCAATTTGGTATTCACTAGTGTCACCCATTATATTAAACCACTGTTGTGAGCTTTTATGGGTACATTCATCAGTGGCACATACAGTCTTATGTACTGTAATCACATGATCCTTTAAGATCTCTACCCATGATTCAGATAATGACACAGTTTCTAATGCTGCTGGGACTGGATTTATCAGATGTTCCCACGTTCTCATTGTTCTGCCGAGCAGAGCTTCATAAGGGGCTAAGACTATTGACCTGCAAACTCTGGAACGAATAGTTGCCAGAACAAAGGGTAATTTTTCATCCCAATCAGTACCTTGCTCATTTACAACCTTTCTAAGGGCATTTTTAATTGTCCTGTTCATTCGTTCAACCTGTCCTGCAGACTCAGGGTGATAGAAGATGTGAAATTTTTGAATAACACCAAGGAGCTTACATGTCTCTTGTATCACATTACCTACAAATCCTGGCCCATTGTCACTGTCTAAAACTTTTGGTATCCCCCACCAACTAAATATTTCTTTGACCAAGATCCTTGCAGTAGTAGTGGCAGTACAGTTTTTGGTAGGGAACGCTTCAAGCCAGTGACTGAAGGAATCCACCACAACGAGTAAATATTTGTTCTGGTGTGCAGTGTTAGGAAATTCACCTGTGTAATCAATTTGTATTCGCTCCCATGGTCCCATGGGAGTTTGCCTCATCAGTGCCCCTCTCCTCTTCCTATTTGCGGGATCATGCCTGGCACACATCAAACATGATAAGATATGGTCCTGCATGTGTTGTTTATTTTGAGGCCACCATGCTACATGATCTAATCTCTCTAAAGCTAAAGGAAGTTTGGGGTGTCCACCAACAGGGGACCCATGAATCCATGTAAGAATGTCTTTCCTCACACCTTTTGGGGCAACCCATAAAGATAAATCATTTTTGTAAGTTATTAAAAGGCCATCCTTCACCTGCATCTCTTGACCTTCAAATTGTATGGGCCCAGTCCCACACATTTATTTTAGTTGAGCTAATTCCTCATCCTGATCTTGTAATTTACCCAACTCACATGTCCTTTCTTCAACTCCTTTTGTTTGAGCACGTGTAAGGGCAGACACTGAAAAGGATAAAGTATACTCTATATGAGGCCATTCGGGGGATGTTACTGCAGCCTCCTTCGCTAATCTATCTACAGTATTGTTCCAGTAGTGCTCGTTGTTTGCTTTCTGTGGGCCTGTACCTTTCGGATATTGATTTTTGAAAAGAATTGCGTTTCCTCCTCTATCATTTTCCATAAGGATGCATATCTTATCTCACTTCCATCTGTTCCTTTAAAACCCATCACATTCCACCATGAAAGATAGACAACTGCACCCTTGCATATCTGGTATGAGTCAGAAGCAATGTTAACAACTCCACCATCGTCTCTTAACTCTATGAGAACTTGCAGAAGTGCTGCTATTTCCACATATTGTGCAGAACGAGCTCTACATGAATATGAAAATTGTCTCTGTACCTCGCCATCTTTTACACAAACATATAACATGTAGAGATATCGCTACATTGGTGCCGTTCAAGTGACCAGAAGAGCATTATCAGGACTTAGTAACAGATGTTGGTGGTGACAACAATCCTGTGAGGTGGACAGAAGTCTGATGGAGACCCAAGACCTGTGCTGTGACTCTAATGTCTGGTTGTGACATAAGAGAGTCTGATCTACAAAATCAAACAAGTTTGGAACCCCAGAATTATTCTCTGGAGACTGGAAACAACAACAAAAAAAGGACTGTATCGTGTACCAGAAGACCTGAGCTGGAAGCTGAAGGAGTAACTAATGCGGTGAGTAAAATATTTCCTTTTTTTTTAATTATTAATAATATAGTCAATATGCTTACTCAGTGTGAAGCTAGTGTCAGTTCTGATAAAGTTAACAGATGGGTGTTAAAATATATTAAGCGTCATGGCGGTCCTTATGAAGTTCCAGAAAAATATAAACAAACGTGAACTATGATGAATGAATTTTTAGAGAAAACAGTTTTTGATAGCAAAATTTCAGAAAGTAAAAGAAAAGGTTGTATTGTACAGGGCTTGTTATCTTGCTGCTTAACAATGGAAAGTTCTTTGAAGGATAAGGTTGAGGAAATTACCCAGTTACAGAGTGTAGTTGATAATAGTAACAAGGATTGTCAGAGGTTACAAAACCAATCAGAATCTGAGACCGTAAATTTTAAATTGCATGCAGTTACCATTGGGGGTGCGTTGCTTGAGAAATCTAAACGTTGTGATGAATTATCAGAGGAAAATGAGAGATTGAAATTAAGAATTATGGAATTAGAGAAGAGATCTCAGGAATGCAGATATGCATCAAATCTTGGATTCAGCAATCTGCAGCAAAATACAAATACAAACATTCTATCAAATGAAACAGAACCTCATATTAACCACTTCAGCCCCGGACCAATTGGCAGCCAAAGGACCAGGCCCCTTTTTGCGATTCGGCACTGCGTCGCTTTAACTGACAATTGCGCGGTCGTGCGACGTGGCTCCAAAACAAAATTGGCGTCCTTTTTTTTCCACAAATAGAGCTTTCTTTTGGTGGTATTTGATCGCCCCTGCGGTTTTTATTTTTTGCGCTATAAACAAAAATAGAGCGACAATTTTGAAAAAAAATGCAATATTTTTTTGCTTTTTGCTATAATAAATATCCCCAAAAAATATATAAAAAAAATTTTTTTTTCCTCAGTTTAGGCCGATACGTATTCTTCTACATATTTTTGGTAAAAAAAAAAAAATCGCAATTAGCGATTATTGATTGGTTTGCGCAAAAGTTATAGCGTTTACAAAATAGGGGATAGTTTTATAGCACTTTTATTAATATTATTTTTTTACTAGTAATGGCGGCGATCAGCGATTTTTATTGTGACTGCGACATTATGGCGGACACATCGGACATTTTTGACACATTTTTGGGACCATTGTCATTTATACAGCAATAAATGCTATTTAAATGCATTGATTCCTGTATAAATGACAGTTGTAGTGAAAGAGTTAACCACTAGGGGGAGGGGAGGGGAGGGGTTATGGCTCTGACGTGTGTGTGTTTTTTTTACATTAACGTCATTGATCGGCTTTCCCGATGACCGGAACAGCCAATCAATGACAGGCAGAGTAGGAAGCGCGGGGAGTGGTTTGTTTACACAAACCTCTCCCCGTTCTTCAGCTCCGTAACCCGATCGCGGGACACCAGCGGCGATCGGGTCCGTTGGTCCCGCGGCCGGGGTCACGGAGCTCCCGACCGGGTCACGAGCGCGACCCACAGGCAGGCATTTAAAGGGCCACGTACAGGTACGTGGTTTTGCCTGCCCGTGCCATTCTGCTGACGTATATATGCAGTGGGCGGTCGGGAAGCGGTTAAATCTGATAATTCATTGCCAGCTGCACCCACTGTGACCACCACAGTTTATAACAATAATAATAATGCAGGTGAAGTTCAGCTTGTAATGAAGCCTTTGAAACCAAAAGAATTAGATGCAATTCTTAAAGAAATAGGAATGATTCCCTGCCATGATTTAGACTGATTTTTAAAATGGTTTTGTGACTTGCAGAATGTCAGAGATATGTACAATCTCAACCCATCTGATTTAGAACGAGTTATACAACATTGTATAGGAAGTAGTCTTTGGATAACAATTAAACAAATCTGTATTCAGCCTCTGAGGACAAGGGACATATTACTGGAATTATTATGTGTTTTGCATGGTGTACTGTGATGTTACTATTCATGGGAAGATCAAACAAATGCAAAGTGAATCTCCCTATGAATTGTCACACAGGATAGCAACTATTATGGAATTATTGGTCAGTAATAATCTTGCATTTGAGCGTGGTGGCTTGATACATATGAGTATATTTCTACATGCTTTGCATGAAGATATCAAACAAAATATTTTACTAGTTACCCCAAATCCTCATGATTTAAAAGACGTATTGTTGAGAGCAGACCATTTATGGAGAAAGTCAAATGAGCAAGCTGTCAAAATTGATTTAGCCACATTGTTTAGGGCAAATACTGAACATAAAGGTCAAAAGATAATGTCTTATGATAACAATCAAAGAGGAGACACCAGGTCAAATATAGGTGATATTAATATGAAAAACAGAGCTGACCAAAATAATAATAAAATGTCCAAGACATGGATACCGTTTTCTCAGTTAAAACAGAAATATGACCACCTAAAGATTGAGTATGATAAGATGAAAATAGAACATTACACATTGTTGGAACAGCTGAACAGAAACCTGGGTGTCAAAAATGCAGATGTACATTCTCCAGATCTGTTTTTGAATGCAAATGTCACTTCTCTAGCAGTGGGGTGTGAATTCAAACTGTAAATGTGTAAATAGTCCTTTGTTTTAACTTCAAACAATGTTCAAGGACCTTGCTAATTATTTTTTGTTGGAGAGTTTTTTGTCTTTCAGATTGCGGAGATACTCGCTTGCATGTGAATAGCAGAAGGACAGTCTGAAATTGCTGGCTAGTGGGGGAAAATGTTATGGACTCAATATTCATCAAGCAATGGACCCTTTTTTTTTTTTTATTTGAACATTATAATTTTTTTTTTCTTGTCAATGGACTTTTCCCTATTTTTTATTTTTCACCCTTTCCCATTTTTTTTTTTTATTTTATTATTTTTTATTTCTTGAACTCTATCTTAAAACCAGAGCGAAACATTTAAACCTAAAATTTTCATAACACCTGTACATATTACATATTGCATATTGATCAATAGATTTGACATCTAAGGTAAGATGCTGCACAATGGCTTGGCATAGCATAAATGATAGTATGTTGGGTGGTTTTCCTAAATTTATAAGAGGGGTGAGTGAAATTCATCACTCCAGTCATGATTTGAAACTTTGTTGAATCAGCCGTTGATCAAAAATGATGAGAGCGATGTGTGAGTGCTGGGCGTAAGGGGAAATGATCTGGAGCCTCCCCCTAGCATGCTGAGCTAATTGGAAGCTAATTGGGAGCCGACCTGAAGCCTAACTCGTGAGCCGTGCACAAGAGATCCCCATGTTAAGCTACGGGATAGCGTGACGCAAGCTGTGTAGTGCGGGCCGTGGAGACCCGTGGAGATCGGGACTTGAGACTGGGGAGAGCCCTGCGTCCGGAGCTGCTGTGTATTGCGGTGTATCCCACACACATACTTGTGAAGACACAGCGCTTGAGAGTCCGGGACCTGGAAGAGCCCTGTGCCTGGAGTTCCGCGCCGGGAGAGACAGAGTGAGTGACGGACTGGAACTGAAGCCGATGAGGAACCACAAAATATACTTACCATAAGCTGCCTCTATCCTCTCTCCTCTGTCCTACCTCTATCCTGCCCCAATCCTGGAATAATGGTGAAGTGAACAACGGGCTGGGGAGCAGCATCGACAATAGGGGTGAGTCATTGATTGGATGGACTGACATATTAAATCTGCTATAAATCTGCTATATACATAACTGCCATACGGACTCTACAAAGTGTAAAGAATGTACTGTGTGCATAGATACAGGTACAAAGAGTGTATATAGACTGTAGACTGTACAATGGATGTTACTACTAAATGGAAAAAATAAACGGAAAAAAACAAATATAAGCTAAATAACTCCCAGCCTAAAAATACATACTATTGCTCACCATAAATAGCAAAACAGAGTAATACAGAGCAACACTGCACAAGATTAAAAGTGGCACAGACTATGTAAATTGCAGAGCTTATTTAACCTAGGGACAGTGGATTGAACACGTATATCCCCCCCACCTTACCCCCCACTTCTCCATTATACCATCATTTAAACCATTACTCAACTCCCACCTCCAAACATCTTTGGTGGTCGAGAAAGTAAATATATTTAAAAAGGACAGTGGACTGAATATGTATAATTACCCCCCATCTAACTACTCCACTATCAACCCCCCACACATTCTGGGGGTCGAAAAAGGAAACCAAATCAAATAGGTGGAGGGCTGTGGCAAAAGAAAGGGGGGGAGAGTGATGCCGACACGTAGACAAGCAGCACAACAAGCAGGCACGATAAAAGCATACCTCTCCCCACGCACTGTAAGTGGAGGACAGAAACGAGATATGTTGGAGGCAAGTAAATCTCGTCCCGTTATGGAAAGGACACCAGAACGAAGTATAAGTAGTATATCAAATCCAACCAAATCAGAACGTGGATCCCTGACATCTGGCAGGGGTACCCAGATTAAAGAGCGGGGTTCTCCAGGGATGGGCAGAGGCCGGATAATGGTGAACAGCAGAAATCCTAATACCAGCCCAACTCATGGCAATTCCACTCCAGTAGAGGAAGAGGGCGATAAGGAAAGACAAAACGTGATGGGCAAGATGCAACAAAAAGCATTAACACTACCATTATCAACAGGACAAACTCAGGGACAAGAGAAAAGGGAAAGTAGTGACAGAGGGAATCCCTTAAGGAATCAGGAATATGAGGTGGATGTACAGGAAAATGGCCAAATTCCACCGATATTTACTACATCCCCTATGTCCCCCACTATTGCAACCTGTACCCCCCCCCCCCCCCCCCCCAGCGATACCAATGGAGAGGAGAGAAGGAGTAGTAATGGAGGACAGAGGGAACCTCCATAGTGCTAACACTGAACCAACTGAAAACGCGGTGGCAGAAATAGAAGGAAATGGGGAATCAGGAATAATGCCTAACCCGGTGCTAAGCCCTAATGGAAAAAAACTCATAAACCCCCAAAGTATGGCAGTACAAACTCTGAATACAGGTTGGGATGGAGGTAAGAAGTCCTCAAGGCCCGAGAGACAAGCAGAAAGCTTAGAGAAGGACATTAGAGAACTTAGAGATCTTCTCAAAGCACTACCCACCAAAACAGATATTCAACAGTTAATATCAGCAGTAGAGCAATCTTGCCAGCAAGCTGTAGAGGGCATCAGAGAGGAGATCTGCGAACTGGGACACAGAGTAGAAACAGCTGAAAACAACCAGGAGACAATAATACAAACAGTCGCGGATATACAGGACACAGTAAACTATCAAGAAGAGCTTTTAAACTCCTATAAAGATCAACTAGACGATTATGAAAACAGGGAACAAAGACAAAATATTAGAATAAAAGGAATACCAGAAGCGATTCAGAGAGCAGAACTACTTCCTGCAATTCAGCAAATATTCCATCAAATAATGGGAGATGAAGCACCAGAAACCATTGAGGTAGATAGAGTCCATCGCATCCCATCATATATTAGGCCAAATGCTGAAAAACCAAGAGATATAGTGTGTAAGCTTCATAAATTTACAGTAAAGGAGAATATAATGAAGCTTGCACGGGGAAAGATGGAGATTGCCTATGATGGAGCACAGATATCATTATATCATGATTTATCAAACTGGACTCTAATGCAAAGACGGAATGTAAAGCCAATACTGGAAGCCCTTCGCGCAGCGGAAGTTAAATATCGCTGGGGATTTCCATTTAGTCTCACAGCCACTCGAAATGACAAAACAGCAACCCTTAGATCTAAGGATGATATGCAGTCGTTTGTAGAGACACTCGAATTACCCCCAATAGAATTCATAGACTGGAGAAGAATCGACATAAGAAAATCCCTACAACGCCCAGAACAATGGCAACAAATCCCCCCACAAAATCTTCATAGGAATAGAGACAGAGGGAGGGAGGGGGGGGAGGCTATAGAGGAAAATGATGGACAACTTGAAACATATTATTGGAAGTTCACGAGGTGGGGGGAGGGGGGGAGGCTATAGAGGAAAATGTTGGATAACTTGAAACGTACTGTTGGTAATTTACGGGGGGGAGGTAGGGATGGGAGGGGGTGAGGGGATGGGAGAGAGGGGGGAGATGCTGATTTTTCTTTTTTTTTTTTTGGGGTGTTTTTTTTTTTTTTATATTTTTTTTTTTCTTGTGGTATGTTGAAACGATATAATGAATACTAGATGAAAATGAGAAATCTGAATAATGATAGACTGTAAAGTCAGAGAGAGAAGGGGGGCAATGGAAATAAGACACAGGAGGAGAAGCACACATAATTTTTTATTTTTTTTTTGTGTGATGCAAAGTCTTACATTGGGAGATTTCAAAGTATATGGTGGAAGGGTACTATAGTCAATAGGGGAATACACAAATCACTAAATATAATGGGAAGACAGAGGGCAAGGGGCTTAAGGGGAGGTGGGGAGGGGGAGGGAAGGAGAAGATATTTAAGGGTAATACACATAAATGAAATATATATCTTTTTTCAATTTTGTTTTTTTGTTTTTTTTTATTACTCACTTATTTTTGATGCAAAGTTACACAAAGGGTGTATGCACAGATATGTGGTAGAAAGGACCGACTGGGGTTTTTTTTTTTTTTTGGTTGTCCCCCCGTCCCACTTTGAAGGGAAGATTACAACTAACAAAAGCAAGAACTTTATGTACAGTATGTACAGATATATGTGGTATAAAGGACCGACTTGGGTTTTTTTTTTTCCTTTTTTTTTTTTGGACTGGTATAACGGTCCAAGGGAGGTTCATTAATAATAGCAAGAACATTATGAAAATGTAGATATATGTGGTATAGTGAACCGATTTTTTTTTTTTTATTATTATTTTTTTGTATTTTTCTCTTTTTTCTCTCTCTCTCTCTCTCTCCCCCCCTCTCTCTTTCTCTCCCTCTCTCTTTCTCTCCCTCTCTCCCCCTCTCCCTCTCTCTTTCTCTCTCTCTCTCCTCCTCTCTCTCTCTTTCCCTCTCTCTTCTCTTCCTCTTCCTCCTCCCTCCCTCTCTCTCTCCCTCCCTTTTTTTAGGAGGACTTAATGCAAAATAAGAGTGGAGATATGGGGGGGGAAGAGGATAGGCACAACTGGTGGGGATATGGGGAGAGGGAGGGTCGAGACTAGCGAGGGGGGAAGAGCAGTGATGAATAAACAAACAACATAAGGTATTAAGTAAGAAAATAAATAGGGGGAGGGGGCTTCAGATCAGTGGGGCGGGTTACAGAGTTAATAAACTCAATAGGTTAGGTCCAATACACGGGACTTAGAAAATTGCAATCTTGCAAAAAGGTCAGAGAGGTTGAAGAAGGGGGCTTAGCCTCCCTCTAGACGTCACTGCCCAATTAGTTAATAACCCAGAATGGATTACTGGGTTATGGGGAGAAGGGTTTTTTTTTTTTTCTCTTTCTTTTCCTCTCTCTTTGCCAGCCCCCCCCCCACTCTACCCTCAAGGGCTCCGGGAAATAGTGAAGATAAACGTTCAGAATAAAGAAAGACTTAATGGCAGTCCCAATAAAAATAATATCATATAATACAAGAGGCCTAAAATCAGCCCAGAAAAGAGGTCGCCTATGGCAAGAGTTACGCCACTACGCGGCAGATGTGGCCTATTTACAAGAAACTCACTTCGTGAAAGGGGACATACCAAATATGCCAACATACGAATTCAATCAGTGGTTCCATGCCCCTTCCCCGATTGCCAGGGCAAGAGGAGTAACAATAACATTTAGAAAAACTTGCCCGATAATAATGGAATCTACCCAGATAGATCCAGAAGGTCGTTATCTTTTTGTGAAAGCCAGATTAAACGGTCACTGCTATACCTTTGCCGCAATATACGCGCCAAATACAGGAACATTGAATTTTTTGATAAAAACTCTGAAATTACTAGAAAAATACAGAGAAGGTTTTCTGATTTTGGGGGGAGATTTTAATTTAGTTCTGGATCCAAGTATGGACACCTCAACAGGTAAAACTAACATATCTTTTAAAGCACTAAAACATATAAAACAACTTATGAGGTCTGCACATTTGATAGATGGATGGCGGGTAAAACACAACGGGAATAAAGATTACAGTTACTTCTCCAAAACACACAATATGTACTCGCGCTTGGATCTTTTCCTGGTGGATCAGTACCACCTGGAAAAGATCCGATCATGTACGATTGAACCAATAACAATTTTGAATCATGCCCCCATCACAATGACTATCTACCCTATGGCTGGGGGCTATAGGGAACGAATATGGCGGCTGAACGAGACACTGTTAGATGATAATCGTATAGTGGAGGAGATAAACAGTAAAATAAAATTGTATTTTGAGATGAATATTCCAGGAGAAACATCCGAACAAGCGGCCTGGGATGCTCATAAATCGGTGATTAGGGGTGAACTGATAGCACAGGGGTCAAGGATTAAAAAAGAAAAACAAAAAGATATAACAGAGTTGTTAGAAGAAATTAATGAATTAGAAAAAAAACATAAAAGACACCTAGACCAAGCTGATTTTGAGAAACTGGAAATCGCAAGGGGTAAACTAACACAATGCTTAGACTATAAAACTAGAAATAAATCTAGGTATTTTGCTCATAGGTTCTATAAACAGGGCAATAAATGCGGCCGCCTCTTAGCAAGACAGCTTAAAAAACAACAGGAGTCTAGACACATTCATAAATTAACAGTTAAAAATAAAAAGATAGAAACTCAGGCAATAGCGGCAGAATTTCATAGATATTATGAAGCTCTGTATAATATTCACCCCAAACCAACAGGTGCTAAGGAAGAGCAGCAACTGAATGAAACTAGAGACTATATAAGAGATGCGGAGATGCCACCGCTGCCGACAGAAGTAATAGAAGAGATAAACAGACCAATAACGATCGAAGAAGTAAACGGAGTGATAGCAAATCTGGCATTGGGGAAAAGCCCAGGGCCAGATGGCTTCACAAATTCGTACTATAAAAAATTTGCTATACTTTTGGGAATACCGATATGTAATTATTTTAATTCAATCAACTCATCAAACCCCTTACCACCAGAAGCCTTATTAGCGTATATTACAGTGCTTCCAAAGCCAGGAAAGGACCCCCAGCAATGTGCAAATTATAGATCAATCTCCCTGCTGAACGCAGATACTAAACTCCTAGCATAAATGTTGGCTCTTAGGCTACAAGATCATTTAAATAACCCAAGGTTGGATGTCTACCTGAGCCACTACAAGTCTTTTTTGCGCAAAAACTTTTAACCCTTTTTAAACTAATAAACACCAATTGAAATATTGGGTTTACACTATGAGGAGTTGCCTCCTTTTCTTTTATCTCCCTTCTTAAACCATCGCTGGTGAGGATCCACACAAGGACCCAGTTTACTACAGCCCTACCGGGATCTTCCAACAAGTGGTTGGTAAGTGGACACGTTTATCTAGAACAACGCTCCAGTCTATCTGGCAGACTGCAACGCGCCCACCACAGATCCGGTTTATCCGGCCCAAGCTCATTCGACTCACCACCGAGAGGTCTGTGAGTCCAACGGTTCCGGTAAGGGTATCCAGATTATTACGTATATGCATAGAGATCAATAAGTTGATTGAAAACTCAGAGTACCCATAGCGACACACCTCACTTTCCTGGGGACTATATGAACATAGTCGCATTACTTCAGCTGGGAGAGATATCATGAAAATGGACTCTTTCTACTTTCTCCATTAATGTTTAAAATAACCCTCTTACTCCCATATACTGTGGTGTATTACATGAGAGTCTGTTTGACGCAAACCTATTAATGCTGCCTTTTTTTACTTTAACCACAATATTATAACCATTATATATTATGTCACGTAATGTCCTAGAACATTGAGATGTTTATAGTGCATATATCTTACTTCGTTCACCCTCTGATTAGTGTGATGTTTAGGAGGATGTTTGCTGGATACTAATTGACAATACCACAACTACTATATATTTTATCATTCAATGTCCTGGAATTTTGAATTATCCATAGTGCACATTTTTCACTCTTTCCTCTTTCCGATTGACGCGATTTTTCACTATATTTCTTGCTGCGTTTTTTCAGAAAATCGCATGCAGCGATACCATATATAAAATACCTATGTTTTTCCACCCTTGGGGATTAAATACAAGCTTCCTCTAAACAGAGGTCTTGCATTTTTCTCCAGCCCAACTAAGTTTCACACCTAGCGATTTTCTAATCGCTTTGGGTTAGGATCACACCCACAAGTGTGTGCCTTCTACGGCTATCTACCATAGATGATCCTGAACCAGTCTTTATAATTTTGATCAAGTGTATTATATTATTTACTTTATTGTATAATTTCTTTAGTTTTATTTCACTACGTTATAGCAACACCAACCTTCGGGGATTAGTTTATACATACCAGTGGAGAAATTCTACTGGCACACCCACTTACGATGATATTTACCAGATAAATTCCTGCTACACATTTTTGCCCACAGGCCTTTGCTTTCCTGTGCGGCTGTATGTGAAAATCAGGGACATTTATGATTACTTAAGCGCTGCACTTTCCTATCTTCACAAATAACGGCACTAGACAAGGATGCCCCCTGTCGCCTTTATTATTTGCAATAATATTAGAACCCTTTTTACGTAAAATAAGAAAAAATAATGAAATTCAGGGGACTTGTATAGAATCAGAAGAACATAAGGTCTCGGCATATGCCGATGATCTGCTATTTTACCTGTCAGCACCCCAGTCCTCACTATCCGCTCTGATGGTAGAAGTATCAAAATTTGGCGCCATATCGAATTTTAGGATTAATTTCGAAAAGTCTGTAATCCTTCCTTATCATATATCCTTAGAAACAAGTAGGATACTGAAAAGATCGTATTCCTTTATATGGGAAAAAAATCTCTCGTCTATCTAGGAACACATATAACAGCAGACCTTAAACTCCTATACGACCTGAATTACAGAGTTTTAATGGAAGGGGTAATAGAGGATCTGAGGAAGTGGAAAGTGCAAACCCTAACTTGGTTTGGAAGGGTAAGTGCTATAAAAATGAGCATCTTGCCTAAAATGATCTATACCTTATATACAGTGCCAATTCCACTCCCTCAGATCTTCTTCAAAAACATACGGAGGGCCTTCACAACCTTTGTATGGAATAATAAACGTCCCAGACTAGCATATGATATATTATGTAAGGGGAAGTCAGAAGGAGGTATGGGGTTACCAGATTTAAAACTATATTATAAAGCAATGGCCCTAGTACGCATCTTAAACTGGAGTCATGACCAAACAGAAAAAATCTGGGTATCTTTGGAACAGAACATGGCAGGAAGGAGTCTAAAGGGAATCCCTTGGATCCCAAAGACAGACAGGGGCTTATCAAAAGGGACATCATTGTTAACTAAGAACACCTTAAAAATATGGGACCAACTGAATGAATATGGAGACTATGCCCCACAGATATCACCGCTAACCCCATTGGAAGGATTCCCATGGTTCTTACCAGGGGAAGAAATGGGATCAATGGGGAAATGGGGGAACGATGGGGATTCGACATGTGGTAAATTTGCCCCGACGGGTACATTAATAACACTAACAGAATTAATACAAAAAATGGGAACAATCCCATTGATGGAATGGAAGTACCTCCAACTAAAAAGCTTTTTTTAATAAGCTGAAGACCACGATGAGACCCTTGAACTCACTTACTATATTCGAAAAGAAAAATTCAAAGATGACGAAACCCAGACATTTACTGTCCCAAATGTACTCACTAATTTTAGGGACCAGGAAAAACACAACACCATATTATATCAAAGAATGGGAAGGGGAATTAAAATACAACTTTACTACGACACAAATTAAAGAACTTATAGACTCAACATATTATACCTCTCAAAGCTCACATATTCAGGAAACATCGTATAAACTCCTGACCAGATGGTATCGAACTCCAGCAAAACTGGCACAGATATACCTGACAGCAGATTTCAGATGTTGGAGAGGTTGTAGTCAGAGAGGTACTCTATTTCATTTATGGTGGACATGCCCCAAGATAAGAAGGTTTTGGCAAGAAATTGCCCCTTGGATAGAGAGACTATCACAAGATCAGATAGAATTAACACCTTTAAACTTTCTATTCCATGGGTCAATGAAGACACGTAAGAAATACATGAATAGCATTTTACCATACTTATTAAACGCAGCTAAATTACTGATACCGAGGTTATGGAAACAGCCTAAATGCCCAACTATTCTGGACTGGAAGAAGGAAGTGGAATAATGGAGGCCGAGAGATGGATACATAAGATTGAAGGTAGAAAAGAGAGGTTTGCGCAAATATGGACAGAATGGGAGCTATGTAAAGCAGAGATTGAATAATTAGAATAATAACAACCGAACCTGGAATGCCTCGGGGGAGAGGGGGAGGGGGCAGCGGAGAGAGGAATTGCTCCTTTTTTTTTCTCCCCTCTCCTACTTTACCCCCCTCTGCATTGAAATGGGAAGTAAATTATGGATTAAATTATAAACACAAACCGCACGGAGACCTTAGTGAACCCTTTTTTTTTTTTTGGATAGAAGTGTAAGTGCATATATGATATTATGGATTAAATTATAAACACAAACCACTTGGTGATTTTTTCCCCACTTTTTTTTTGTAGACATATGGATAGAAGTGTAAGCGAATATATGAGAATAGATGTGTGAGGGGGGAGGGAGAGAGAGGGGAGGAACATACAATTTCTTTCTTTACCTTTTTTATTTTTTTATTTATTTTTTTCTTTCTTTTTTTTTTACATTTCTTCTTTTATGTTTTTGGGGGGGAGGGAGGAATAAGAGATTAGAATAATTTTGATGTTATAACGTGTGTATAAATGATACAAGATGGCTTTTTTAATGGAAATGTGAAAGAAAAACCAATAAAATTTGATAATAAAAAAAAAAAGAATCAGTCGTTGATAATATGCTAAAGGCTATGACATATATGGATGAAAAAGACCTAACTTTACTGGCAAGATTTTCCACTGCTGCTTTGTCTGGATAGAAGATCTGATAAACACTGATATCAAGCTGATTCTATCTAAAGTGGGGGATTATATATGGATTATATGGATATATGGATTATAGATTGGTATACCATTTAGATGGAATTATGGACTGAACAAAAAAAAAAAGCAAATTGTGGCTGGCAATCAACAAATTCAGGTACTTGACAGGTACACAACAGGTCATCATTGCTCAAATAGGAAGATGTGAATGGTAAAATGCTTGCAAGATGGACTCATGAATGTCAAGTGCAATAGTTTGCAGCACAGTTTTTTCTGCCGTATCCAAACCTTTTGAACTTGAAAGTGAGTGCTGGTACATTGATGGTTCTTCTTACTATAAAGATGGAAGTAGAATTTCAGGATTTGCTGGTGCTTGTGCAAAAGCATCTTTAAAAAATGAAAACCTTGAGCCTGGAGATGAGAATCCTGGATTTATGTGGATCGGAGCTCCCAGAGCATACCAAGTTTACTTTCAGTGAGAGATGTGATGACGTCAGAATCGAAGAATGGACTGTGACATCAGCTTGTTTTTGTGCAATATTTAAGATCTTGATGTGATATAATAAGGCCTAACAGCTATATGGGCCACGGATGTTTACCGAATCCTTTTCCAGTCATGGTCAAAAGCTATATTATCTAATGACTGTTTCATGGGGATATTTTAGAGGCTGGCGAAGAGAGATGTAACCAGTTTCAACTTTATATTTTATATGAGCCATTGTAAAGCATCCAGTACCTCAAATCGTAATGATATGTTTGTTGCTTGATTTATGGGTCAGTTCTAGTAGTTAGAACGACCCAAGTGGGGGTATATGTTGTAATGTGTTGGCCGATTTATGTGGGATTTTATATTATTATTATATATATGTACTGTATTACACACACAGTATAAGATTGACCAGGCCAGATTTCAGTTGACATTGTTATCTGTTAACCTAATTACACATATCAAAGGGGAAGTGGCCAAACAAGAATTACTCCACATATCAAAGGGGAACAGATAATGATTCTGGGCTATGTTGATGTTAATATGCAAGAATATAGATTGGGGATTCAAGTCTATTCTACACCTCAAAAGGGTGTTCAGGTGGCATCTCTTAATCTAATCAGTAGTCACACATATCAAAGGGGACTTGTTAATGTTAATATGCAAGAATGCAGATTAGGGCAGTTTATGACTACAGCTGTTCACAGCTTGGGGTGATCTCCTGTCACTCTGAATGACAGGAGCAGATCAAAGCATTTAATGGAAACGGCCAATCAAATTGCTCAGCCATTCAGTGTGTGGGGGGGATATAACAGGGCATTCAATCTGTTTAGAAGTGTGTGTTTTTATGAAGGCACCAAAAGTCACATGGATTCATGGGGCTCTAGAACACTGTCATGATTATACCCTGTTGGATTTTGTCATCTATTACGAGACTGTTCTGTTTTGGAAGCCAATAAAATCTCTCTCTGGAGAATTGGGTTTGCTGCGGGACAATACCTTTTAATAACTACATACCATTTACGAACTATATATGATATCACTACATTGGTGCCGTGACCCGGATACAAAATTTGATTGGCCGTTTCCATTAAATGCTTTGATCTGCTCCTGTCATTCAGAGTGACAGGAGATCACCCCAAGCTGTGAACAGCTGTAGTCATAAACTGCCCTAATCTGCATTCTTGCATATTAACATTAACAAGTCCCCTTTGATATGTGTGACTACTGATTAGATTAAGAGATGCCACCTGAACACACTTTTGAGGTGTAGAATAGACTTGAATCCCCAATCTATATTCTTGCATATTAACATCAACAAGTATACGCAATTAGATTAACAGATAACACCTTAACACCCCTTTGATCAACAAGCCCCCTTTAATATGTGTAATTAGGTTAACAGATAACATTATCAACTGAAATCTGGCCTGGTCAATCTTATACTGTGTGTGTGTAATACATATATACAATACATATATATAATACATAAAAAAACACTACATATATCTAATATATTGTGACAGCAGGCAGGTAAAATCACCTGGTTGTATTCAGGATGGAAAATATGTATGCCCTAGATTCAGGCTTTATGCAGACTTATACCACTAGAGGGGAGTGCTGGGAGTCCTATAGGGGAAGAGTTAATGAGCCCAGCTGAAGTAAGTGGGCTCATTAAGACCTCTACAAAAAACCCCAGCATGCTGAGGGAGATGCTCCATCCTGGAACCAGTTTTGTGTTTGTATAGACTGGGGAGTGTGACTTCTGTTCTGTGCGGTGAGTTAATGCCTGTGTGGCAAACCTCTACAACAGAGATAGGGACTGGTGCAGCACAAGGCTGCACTCAGTTGATAGACAGGGGATCTACATGTGTAGTAAGAGGTCAAGCTGACCAGGATTTCTTTTTATGTTTCTTTTTGTTTGGCTGCTATATTTTTCACTGCATGTAGCATAAATAAACCGCACCTTTGTTTTTTCACCTACAACGCTGTCTGCTGTGCCTGATTTTGTGTTGTGAACCCATCCAGGGGGTCACACACACCCGTAGGGATGAGCCGAACACCCCAGGGTTCGGTTCGCACCAGAACCTTCGAACGGACCGAAAGTTTGCGCGAATATTCGAACCCTATTCGTTATAATGGACGCGAACGTTCGAAATCAAAATTGCTAATTACAACGGCCAATATGCATGATAATGTCATAAAACAGGTTTGGGGACCCGGGTCCTGCCCCAGGGGACATATATCAATGCAAAAAGAACTTTTAAAAACTAACGTTTTTTCGGGAGCAGTCATTTTAATGATGCATAAAGTGAAAAAAAAAAAGTGAAATTTTCCTTTAAATATGGTACCTGGGGGTGTCTAAAGTATGCCTGTGAAGTGGCATGTGTTTCCCGTGTTTAGAACTGTCCTTGCACAAAATGACATTTGTAAAGGAAAAAAAGAAGCCATTTAAAACCACTTGCGGCTTTAATGTCATGTCTTGTCCTGGCCGCCATATGGCTGAAAATCCTTGAGAAAAATGGCATGGCTATACTCTGCAGAAATTTGCCCTATTAGATGTTGGTGTATCCACAAGACTGGTGGGCACAGGAATGGGCCCTGCTGTGAGTTAATAGATCAAGATTTGTACTTGCATGCACCTGTTGAACCGGGCAGAAAAATTGGGCCTTTGGTGGTGGTGGCGGTGGACGGTGTTGCCACAAGACTGTAAGCCCTCACAGTTACTCTTGGTGGGTGCAGGAATGGGCCCCTGCTGTGAGTTATTAGATCAAGATTTGTCATTGCATGCACCTGTTGAACAGGGCAGAAAAATTGGGCCTTTGGTGGTGGTGGTGGTGGTGGTGGACGGTGTTGCCACAAGACTGTAAGCCCTCACAGTTACTCTTGGTGGGTGCAAGAATGGGCCCTGCTGTGAGTTATTAGATCAAGATTTGGAATTGCATGCACCTGTTGAACAGGGCAGAAAAATTGGGCCTTTGGCGGTGGTGGTGGTGGACGGTGTTGCCACAAGACTGTAGGCCCTCATAGTTACTCTTGGTGGGCGCAGGAATGGGCCCTGCTGTGAACTATTAGATCAAGATTTGTAATTACACGCCCCTGTTAAACAGGGGCTGAAAAATTGTGCCTTAGGCATTGGTGCTGGTGCCACAACACTGCAACCCCTCACAGATACTGTACCCTTAGCACAGCAATGAGACCTGTTGCAAAGCATTGCCTAAAAATTGTAATTACACGCCCCAACAGGGGCTGAAAAATTGTGCCTTAGGCACTGGTGCTGGTGCCACAACACTGCAACCCCTCACAGATACTGTACTTGGAGCACAGCAGTCACACCTGTTGCGAAGCATCTTTTTAAAAAATTGTAATTACACGCCCCTGTTATACAGGGGCTAAAAAATTGTGCCTTAGGCACTGGTGCTGGTGCCACAGCACTGCAACCCCTCACAGATACTGTACTCTGAGCACAGCAATGAGACCTGTTGCAAAGCATTGCCTAAAAAATTGTAATTACACGACCCAACAGGGGCTGAAAAATTGTGCCTTAGGCACTGGTGCTGGTGCCACAACACTGCAACCCCTCACAGATACTGTACTTCGAGCACAGCAGTCACACCTGTTGCGAAGCATCTTTTTAAAAAATTGTAATTACACGCCCCTGTTATACAGGGGCTAAAAAATTGTGCCTTAGGCACTGGTGCTGGTGCCACAGCACTGCAACCCCTCACAGATACTGTACTCTGAGCACAGCAATGAGACCTGTTGCAAAGCATTGCCTAAAAATTGTAATTACACGCCCCAACAGGGGCTGAAAAATTGTGCCTTAGGCACTGGTGCTGGTGCCACAACACTGCAACCCCTCACAGATACTGTACTTCGAGCACAGCAGTCACACCTGTTGCGAAGCATCTTTTTAAAAAATTGTAATTACACGCCCCTGTTATACAGGGGCTGAAAATTTGTGCCTTAGGCACTGGTGCTGGTGCCACAACACTGCAACCCCTCACAGATACTGTACTCTGAGCACAGCAATGAGACCTGTTGCAAAGCATTGCCTAAAAATTGTAATTACACGCCCCAACAGGGGCTGAAAAATTGTGCCTTAGGCACTGGTGTGGTGGCATGGATCATTGAGAAGGAGGAAGAGGATAGTCAGTGAACATAACAGGACAGTCACTCAGCATCAGCATAGGCAGTCTTGAAGGGATGTGACATTATAAATTATTCCGTTATATCCGCTTCAGGTGCCTGGTAGCTGGTGGTGATCCAAGACTGATTCATTTTTATGAAGGTCAGTCGATCAACCGAGTCGGTGGACAGGCGCACCCTATGATCGGTGACAAATCCTCCAGCAGCACTGAATGTGCGTTCGGAAAGAACGCTGGATGCAGGACAGGCCAGTAGCTCAATTGCATACTGTGCAAGCTCTGGCCAGTGATCCATCCTCAGGACCCAGTAAGCCAGAGGATTTTCGGTGGGAAAGGTGTCCAAGTCTGACCTTGCCCCTAGGTATTCCTGCACCATGTATATCAGACGCTGGCGATGGTTGCTGGAACCGATCATACTTTGGGGCTGCGGAATAAAAAATTGTCTGAACGCATCGGTCAGACGTCCACCTTCCCCACCGCTCCTTCTGCTACTGACCGAAGCCTCAGCAACTCGTCGTCCAGGACCAGGAGTTTGTAACCTCCCAGTTTCTGGGAACGCGTTGCACAGACCTTTCTGCAAGGCCTCCCTGAGATGTCTCATCCTCTGCTCCCTCTGCGACGGCAAGATAAGGTCCGCAACCTTACCCTTGTACCGTGGATCAAGGAGAGTGGCCAGCCAGTAATGGTCCCTCTCCTTGATCCGAAGAACACGAGGATCCTTCCGCAGGCTTTGCAGGATCAGGGAGGCCATGCAGCGTAGGTTAGCTGAGGCGTTCGGTCCGGAGTCTTCTGGGTCACTGAGGATGACATGATCGCCAGCCACCTCCTCCCAGCCACGTACAAGTCCACTGGTTTGTTGGGACTGTACATCATCCCTAAAAGACTGCTGCTGCTGATGCTGAGTGCCATGCTCCACCTCCATGCTCACACAATCCTCCTCCTCCTCCTCCTCCTCTTCCTGTGCGATGGGTGGGACAGAAGGAACACTGTCTGGATAAAGGGGGCCTTGAGAGGCAAGGAAGTCCTCCTCTTCCTGCCTCTGTTCTGCCTCAAGTGCCCTGTCCATTATCCCACGCAGCGTATGCTCCAACAGGTGGACAAGAGGTACAGTGTCACTGATGCATGCACTGTCACTGCTCACCATCCTCGTGGCCTCCTCAAATGGTGAGAGGACAGTGCATGCATCCCTGATCATGCTCCACTGGCGTGGGGAAAAAAAGCCAAGCTCCCCTGACCCTGTCCTGGTGCCGTAGTCGCAAAGGTACTCATTGATGGCCCTCTGCTGCGTGTGCAGTCGCTGCAGCATGGCCAACGTTGAGTTCCACCTGGTGGGCATGTCACATATTAGGCGGTTCTTGGGCAGGTTCAGCTCCTTTTGCAGCTCAGTCAGCCGAGCACTGGCATTATAAGATCGGCGGAAATGCACACAGACTTTCCTGGCCTGCCTCAGGACATCCTGTAAGCCTGGGAACCTGCCCAAGAACCGCTGCACCACCAGGTTGAGGACGTGAGTCATACAGGGCACATGGGTGAGCTGCCCCTGTCGCAGGGCGGAGAGGAGGTTGGTGCCATTGTCAGAAACGACCATTCCTGGCTTAAGCTGGCGTGGCGTCAACCACCTCTGGCCCAGTGTGGCTCCTGTCCCCCAAACACACCAGCGCAAGCACGGCATGGCATCTTTTTGCCTGCGTACTCGCGTAGCCCCTTGTACGCCTACGGAGCACCGCTGGTTCCGAGGACAGAGCACTGGAGGAAGAAGAAGAGGAGGGGGTGGAGGAGAGAGGTGTGTCACAACCAGTAGTAGCATTTTGGAGGCGTGGTGGCGGAACAACCTCCAACACTACTGCACCTTGTCCTGCATCCCTCCCAGCTGCCAATAGAGTGACCCAATGGGCCGTGAAAGAAAGATAACGTCCCTGTCCATGACTGCTGGACCATGAGTCAGCGGTAATATGCACCTTACCGCTGACCGCCCTGTCCAGCGAGGCATGGACATTGCCTTCCACATGCCGGTAGAGAGACGGAATCGCCTTCCATGAGAAAAAGTGGCGTTTGGGAACCTGCCACTGAGGAACCGCACATTGAACAAACTCACGGAAGGGGGCCGAGTCTACCAACTGAAAAGGCAGCAGTTGAAGTGCTAGCAATTTAGCCAAGCTAGCATTCAACCGCTGGGCATGTGGATGGCTGGGAGTATACTTCTTTCGACGGTCCAGCAGCTGGGGCAGGGAAATTTGCCTGCTACAATCGGACGTCGGTGTACTGCAAGTACTTGGTTGTGACACACCTAATTCTACACCTTCAGTCCTCTCAGAGCAGCTTTCAGAGAGGACTGAAGATATAGTGGGGATGGAGATCCCAGCTGATGAGGAGCAAGGAGAGGTCCGCTTTGTTCTTTGGTGTGGGTCTTTTATGTGTGCTTGCCAACGAGCTGCATGGCAGGTCGACATATGTCTGCTCATGCTTGTGGTGCCCAAGCGGCTGATGTTTTGGCCACGCGAGATGGGCTTGAGACAAATATTGCAAATAGCAGTGGTGCGATCTGATGCACTCGTCTCAAAAAAGGCCCACACCAAAGAACTTTTGTGATAACGTGCAGAGGCAGCGCCCTGCACAGGCGGAGCTCTGCGGTGTGGTACAGTTGCTGTGCTGGCCTCTAGCTGGCCTCCAGGGGGCATCCTGCCTCGTTGGACATGTGACGCCGCATCCTCCTCCTCCTCCTCCTCCTCTCTCCCTTCAGGCACCCACGTGGAGTCAGTGACCTCATCATCCCCTCCCTCTTCACCACTAGAGCAAACCTGGCAGTAAGCTGCAGCTGGTGGAACAGTACTGCCAGATTGCTGTCCTTCAGCATCCCCTCTCTCTGCGCGCACACTACTGACTTCCTCAAGCTGGGTATCATCATCCGAGCCTTCGAATCGTTGGGCATCCTCCTGGAGCATGTACCCAACACTGTGCTCAAAGAGTTCGGGGGACTCCTCAGGAGGACATGGTGGGTCTAGGGAAGGGGTGGCTGATGATGCCATTGAGTACGCGTTGGCAGCTGCTCTGCCAGTACCCTGAGCCTGGGTGAGAGAGAGGATGAGGAGGGCTTGGTCATCCATTCTACCAAGCCTTCGGCATGATGCGGCTCCACATGTCCAGCTGCCAAAAACACAGACAAGCGTGTCCCATGGCCACGTGCTGATGACGATGCACGACCACATCCACGGCTAGCACTGTTGTCTCTAGAAACAGAGCCTGCCTGCCCTGTGTTCTTGCCTCGGCACGCTCTGCCTCTCCTTGGCGGTCTTCCAGCCATTGTAGTCGGTAGTGTATATAGTATAAAAAATGGGTGCTTCTGGGAAGAAAATA
Source organism: Lithobates sylvaticus (assembly GCA_028564925.1). Taxonomy (NCBI): domain Eukaryota; kingdom Metazoa; phylum Chordata; class Amphibia; order Anura; family Ranidae; genus Lithobates; species Lithobates sylvaticus. The sequence continues at coordinate 315,139,432 of CM053030.1, forward strand.
TAGGAGCTCTGTGTGATGCCACTAACACACTAGAAGTCCTATGGGTGCTTCTGGGAAGAAAATATAGGAGCTCTGTGTGATGCCACTAACACACTATAAGCCCTATGGGTGCTTCTGGGAAAAATATATAGGAGCTCTGTGTGATGCCACTAACACACTAGAAGCCCTATGGGTGCTTCTGGGAAGAAAATATAGGAGCTCTGTGTGATGCCACTAACACACTAGAAGTCCTATGGGTGCTGCTGAGAAGAAAATATAGGAGCTCTGTGTGATGCCACTAACACACTAGAAGTCCTATGGGTGCTTCTGGAAGAAAATATAGGAGCTCTGTGCGATGCCACTAACACACTAAGAAGTCCTATGGGTGCTGCTGAGAAGAAAATATAGGAGCTCTCTGTGATGCCACTAACACACTAGAAGTCCTATGGGTGCTGCTGAGAAGAAAATATAGGAGCTCTGTGTGATGCCACTAACACACTCGAAGTCCTATGGGTGCTTCTGGGAAGAGAATATAGGAGCTCTTTGTGATGCCACTAACACACTAGAAGCCCTATGGGTGCTTCTGGGAAGAAAATATAGGAGCTCTGTGTGATGCCACTAACACACTAGAAGTCCTATGGGTGCTTCTGGGAAGAAAATATAGGAGCTCTGTGTGATGCCACTAACACACTAGAAGCCCTATGGGTGCTTCTGGGAAGAAAATATAGGAGCTCTGTGTGATGCCACTAACACACTAGAAGTCCTATGGGTGCTGCTGAGAAGAAAATATAGGAGCTCTGTGTGATGCCACTAACACACTAGAAGTCCTATGGGTGCTTCTGGGAAGAAACTATAGGAGCTCTGTGTGATGCCACTAACACACTAGAAGTCCTATGGGTGCTGCTGAGAAGAAAATATAGGAGCTCTGTGTGATGCCACTAACACACTAGAAGTCCTATGGGTGCTTCTGGGAAGAAAATATGGGAGCTCTGTGTGATGCCACTAACACACTAGAAGTCCTATGGGTGCTGCTGAGAAGAAAATATAGGAGCTCTGTGTGATGCCACTAACACACTCGAAGTCCTATGGGTGCTTCTGGAAGAAAATATAGGAGCTCTGTGTGATGCCACTAACACACTAGAAGTCCTATGGGTGCTTCTGGGAAGAAATTATAGGAGCTCTGTGTGATGCCACTAACACACTCGAAGTCCTATGGGTGCTTCTGGGAAGAGAATATAGGAGCTCTGTGTGATGCCACTAACAAACTAGAAGTCCTATGGGTGCTTCTGGGAAGAAAATATAGGAGCTCTGTGTGATGCCACTAACACACTCGAAGTCCTATGGGTGCTTCTGGGAAGAAAATATAGGAGCTCTGTGTGATGCCACTAACACACTAGAAGCCCTATGGGTGCTTCTGGGAAGAAAATATAGGAGCTCTGTGTGATGCCATTAACACACTAGAAGTCCTATGGGTGCTTCTGGGAAGAAAATATAAGAGCTCTGTGTGATGCCACTAACACACTAGAAGTCCTATGGGTGCTGCTGAGAAGAAAATATAGGAGCTCTGTGTGATGCCACTAACACACTCGAAGTCCTATGGGTGCTTCTGGGAAGAAAATATAGGAGCTCTGTGTGATGCCACTAACACACTAGAAGTCCTATGGGTGCTGCTGAGAAGAAAATATAGGAGCTCTGTGTGATGCCACTAACACACTAGAAGTCCTATGGGTGCTTCTGGGAAGAAAATATAGGAGCTCTGTGTGATGCCACTAACACACTAGAAGTCCTATGGGTGCTTCTGGGAAGAAAATATAGGAGCTCTGTGTGATGCCACTAACACACTAGAAGCCCTATGGGTGCTTCTGGGAAGAAAATATAGGAGCTCTGTGTGATGCCACTAACACACTAGAAGTCCTATGGGTGCTGCTGAGAAGAAAATATAGGAGCTCTGTGTGATGCCACTAACACACTAGAAGTCCTATGGGTGCTTCTGGGAAGAAAATATAGGAGCTCTGTGTGATGCCACTAACACACTAGAAGCCCTATGGGTGCTTCTGGGAAGAAAATATAGGAGCTCTGTGTGATGCCACTAACACACTAGAAGTCCTATGGGTGCTGCTGAGAAGAAAATATAGGAGCTCTGTGTGATGCCACTAACACACTAGAAGTCCTATGGGTGCTTCTGGGAAGAAAATATAGGAGCTCTGTGTGATGCCACTAACACACTAGAAGTCCTATGTGTGCTGCTGAGAAGAAAATATAGGAGCTCTGTGTGATGCCACTAACACACTAGAAGTCCTATGGGTGCTTCTGGGAAGAAAATATAGGAGCTCTGTGTGATGCCACTAACACACTCGAAGTCCTATGGGTGCTTCTGGGAAGAGAATATAGGAGCTCTTTGTGATGCCACTAACACACTAGAAGCCCTATGGGTGCTTCTGGGAAGAAAATATAGGAGCTCTGTGTGATGCCACTAACACACTAGAAGTCCTATGGGTGCTGCTGAGAAGAAAATATAGGAGCTCTGTGTGATGCCACTAACACACTAGAAGTCCTATGGGTGCTTCTGGGAAGAAAATATAGGAGCTCTGTGTGATGCCACTAACACACTAGAAGTCCTATGGGTGTTTCTGGGAAGAAAATATAGGAGCTCTGTGTGATGCCACTAACACACTCGAAGTCCTATGGGTGCTTCTGGGAAGAGAATATAGGAGCTCTGTGTGATGCCACTAACACACTAGAAGTCCTATGGGTGCTTCTGGGAAGAAAATATAGGAGCTCTGTGTGATGCCACTAACACACTCGAAGTCCTATGGGTGCTTCTGGGAAGAGAATATAGGAGCTCTGTGTGATGCCACTAACACACTAGAAGCCCTATGGGTGCTTCTGGGAAGAAAATATAGGAGCTCTGTGTGATGCCATTAACACACTAGAAGTCCTATGGGTGCTTCTGGGAAGAAAATATAAGAGCTCTGTGTGATGCCACTAACACACTAGAAGTCCTATGGGTGCTTCTGGGAAGAAAATATGGGAGCTCTGAGTGATGCCACTAACACACTAGAAGTCCTATGGGTGCTGCTGAGAAGAAAATATAGGAGCTCTGTGTGATGCCACTAACACACTCGAAGTCCTATGGGTGCTTCTGGGAAGAAAATATAGGAGCTCTATGTGATGCCACTAACACACTAGAAGTCCTATGGGTGCCTCTGGGAAGAAAATATAGGAGCTCTGTGTGATGCCACTAACACACTCGAAGTCCTATGGGTGCTTCTGGGAAGAAAATATAGGAGCTCTGTGTGATGCCACTAACACACTAGAAGTCCTATGGGTGCTTCTGGGAAGAAAATATAGGAGCTCTGTGTGATGCCACTAACACACTAGAAGTCCTATGGGTGCTTCTGGGAAGAAAATATAAGAGCTCTGTGTGATGCCACTAACACACTAGAAGTCCTATGGGTGCTTCTGGGAAGAAAATATGGGAGCTCTCTGTGATGCCACTAACACACTAGAAGTCCTATGGGTGCTTCTGGGAAGAAAATATGGGAGCTCTGTGTGATGCCACTAACACACTAGAAGTCCTATGGGTGCTTCTGGGAAGAAAATATGGGAGCTCTCTGTGATGCCACTAACACACTAGAAGTCCTATGGGTGCTTCTGGGAAGAAAATATTGGAGCTCTGTGTGATGCCACTAACACACTAGAAGTCCTATGGGTGCTTCTGGGAAGAAAATATAGGAGCTCTGTGTGATGCCACTAACACACTAGAAGTCCTATGGGTGCTTCTGGGAAGAAAATATAAGAGCTCTGTGTGATGCCACTAACACACTAGAAGTCCTATGGGTGCTTCTGGGAAGAAAATATGGGAGCTCTGTGTGATGCCACTAACACACTAGAAGTCCTATGGGTGCTTCTGGGAAGAAAATATGGGAGCTCTGTGTGATGCCACTAACACACTAGAAGTCCTATGGCTGCTTCTGGGAAGAAAATATGGGAGCTCTGTGTGATGCCACTAACACACTAGAAGTCCTATGGGTGCTTCTGGGAAGAAAATATAGGAGCTCTGTGTGATGCCACTAACACACTAGAAGTCCTATGGGTGCTTCTGGGAAGAAAATATGGGAGCTCTGTGTGATGCCACTAACACACTAGAAGTCCTATGGGTGCTTCTGGGAAGAAAATATGGGAGCTCTGTGTGATGCCACTAACACACTAGAAGTCCTATGGGTGCTTCTGGGAAGAAAATATGGGAGCTCTGTGTGATGCCACTAACACACTAGAAGTCCTATGGGTGCTTCTGGGAAGAAAATATGGGAGCTCTGTGTGATGCCACTAACACACTAGAAGTCCTATGGGTGCCTTTGGGGTGCAATGCTGTGCTAACAGCACTGCGGTTGGTACTACTGCAATACTGTACTAACAGTAAGCACGCACCAGACTAATCCCCAGCAGCAGCTAAAAACACAATCAGCAGCAATGAACGATCAATGACTTAGGTAGCAATGGTTTAGCAAAGAACTAGCCAATGGTTTAGCAAAGAAGAGCAAATCTTTCTGGAGCAATGTATCAAGCAAAGACAGAATCAGCAGACTGATCTCTCCTAAAGCCGGAACTCATGTGACCGGCGCTGACAGCGTGGCGGCCTTTTAAATGGTGGGGCGTGTACTAAAGCCCCTGAGCTTTAATTGGCTACAGGCGTCCTGCCTGTAGCCAATTATTGCTCTCCGAGTTTCCGGCGCTGCGATTGGCCAAGCATGCGGGGTCACAGTGCATGCTTGGCTAATCATTAGCCAGCAATGCACTGCGCCGTCCGTGCCGGCCGCAATGCATTGCGGGGCCGCTCGCATCACACGAATGTGATGCGAACGGCCCAAATAGTTCTGGGCTCGCCGAGCGAGCGAACGCCCGGTGCTCGATGCGAACGTGGGTTTGCATCGAGCACCGGGCCCATCCCTACACACCCGCTGCCGAGCTAACCCCTCACAATATATATATATATAAAACATACTACATATACCCCCACTTGGGTCGTTCTAACTACTAGAACTGACCCATAAATCAAGCAACAAACATATTATTACGATTTGAGGTACTGGATGCTTTACAATGGCTCATATGAAATATAAAGTTGAAACTGGTTACATCTCTCTTCACCAGCCTCTAAAATATCCCCATGAAACAGTCATTAGATAATATAGCTTTAGACCATGACTGGAAAAGGATTCGGTAAACATTCATGGCCCATATAGCTGTTAGGCCTTATTATATCACATCAAGATCTTAAATATTGCACAAAAACGAGCTGATGTCACAGTCCATTCTTCGATCTGACGTCATCACATCTCTCACTGAAAGTAAACTTGGTATGCTCTGGGAGCTTCGATCCACAGAAATCCAGGATTCTCATCTCCAGGCTCAAGGTTTTCATTTTTAAAGATGCTTTTGAACAAACACTGGCAAATCCTGAAATTCTACTTCCATCTTTATAGTAAGAAGAACCATCAATGTACCAGCACTCACTTTCAAGTTCAAAAGGTTTGGATACGGCAGAGAAAACTGTGCTGCAAACTATTTCCTTGCACTTGACTTGAGTCCATCTTGCAAGCATTTTACAATTCACATCTTCGTATTTGAGCAATGATGACCTGTTGTGTACCTGTCAAGTACCTGAATTTGTTGATTGCCAACCACAATTTGCTTTTTTTTGTTCAGTCCATAATTCCATCTAAATGGTATACAAATCTATATACCAATCTATAATCCATATATAATCCCCCACTTTCAGATAGAATCAGCTTGACATCAGTGTTTATCAGATCTTCTATCCAGACAAAGCAGCAGTGGAAAATCTTGCCAGTAAAGTTAGGTATTTTTCATCCATATATGTCATAGCCTTTAGCATATTATCAATGACTGATTCAACAAAGTTTCAAATCATGACTGGAGTGATGAACTTCACTCACCCCTCTTATAAATTTAGGAAAACCACCCAACATACTATAATTTAAGCTATGCCAAGCCATTGTGCAGCATCTCACCTTAGATGTCAAATATATTGATCAATATGCAATATGTAATTATGCAACATTATTTTAGGTTTAAATGTTTCTCTCTGTTTTTAAGATAAAGTTCAAGAAATAAAACATAATAAAATAAAAAAAAATGGGAAAGGGTGAAAAATAAAAAATAAAAAAAATAGGGAAAAGTCCATTGACAAGAAAAAAAAAAAATGAATGTTCAAAAAAAAGGGTCCATTGCTTGATGAATATTGAGAGAGTCCATGATATTGTCTATTCAGCGTCTCCCCCACTAGCCAGCAAGACTGTCCTTCTGCTATTCACATGCAGTATCTCCAATATCTGAAAGACAAAAAACTCTCCAACAAAACTAATTAGCAAGGTCCTTAAACATTGTTTGAAGTTAAAACAAAGGACTATTTACACATCCACAGTTAGAAACTAATTCACCCCCACTGCTAGAGAAGTGTCATTTGCATTCAAAAACAGATCTGGAGAATGTACATCTGCATTTATGACACCCGGGTTTCTGCTCAGCTGTTCCAACAATGTGTAATGTTCCATTTTCATCTTATCATACTCAATCTTTAGGTGGTCATATTTCTGTTTTAACTGAGAAAACGGCATCCGGGTCTTGGATATTTTCTTATTATTTTGGTCAGCTCTGTTTTTCATATTAATAGCACCTATATTGGACCTGGTGTCTCCTCTTTGATTGTTATCATAAGACATTATCTTTTGATCTTTATGTACAGTATTTGTCCTAAACAATGTGGCTAAATCAATTTTGACAGCCTGCTCACTTGACTTTCTCCATAAATGGTCTGCTCTCAACAATACATCTTTTAAATCATTAGGATTTGGGGTAACTAGTAAAATATTTTGTTTGATATCTTCATGCAAAGCATCTAGAAATATACTTATATGTATCAAGCCACATTTGTTTGATCTTCCCATGAATAGTAACATCAGAACGTACACCATACAAAACACATAATAATTCCAGTAATATGTCCCTTGTCCTCAGAGGCTGAATACAGATTTGTTTAATTCTCATCCAAAGACTACTTCCTATAGAATGTTGTATAACTCGTTCTAAATCAGATGGGTTGAGACTGTACATATCTCTGACATTCTGCAAGTCACAAAACCATTTTAAAAATCTGTTTAAATCATGGCAGGGAATCATTCCTATTTCTTTAAGAATTGCATCTAATTATTTTGGTTTCAAAAGCTTCATTACAAGCTGAACTTCACCTGCATTATTATTATTGTTATAAACTGTGGTGGTCACAGTGGGTGCAGCTGGCAATGAATTATCAGATTTAATATGAGGTTCTGTTTCATTTGATATAATGTTTGTATTTTTCTGCAGATTGCTGAATCCAAGATTCGATGCATATCTGCATTCCTGAGCTCTCTTCTCTAATTCCATAATTCTTAATTTCAATCTCTCATTTTTCTCTGATAATTGATCACAACGTTTAGATTTCTCAAGCAACACACCCCCAATGGTAACTGCATGCAATATTAAATTTACAGTCTCACTTTCTGATTTGTGTAACCTCTGACAAACCTTGTTGCTATTATCAACTGCACTCTGTAACTGGGTAATTTCCTCAACCTTATCCTTCAAAGAACTTTCCATTGTTAAGCAGCAAGATAACAAGCCCTGTACAATACAACCTTTTCTTTTACTTTCTGAAATTTTGCTATCAAAAACAGTTTTCTCTAAAAATTCATTCATCATAGTCCATGTCTGCTTATATTTTTCTGGAACTTCATAAGGACCGCCATGATGCTTAATGCATTTTAACACCCATCTGTTTATTTTATCAGAACTGACACTAGCTTCACACTGAGTAAGCATTTTGAATATATTATTAATTTTAAAAAAGGAAATATTTTACTCACCGCATTAGTTACTCCTTCAGCTTCCAGCTCAGGTCATCTGGTACATGATACAGTCCTTTTTTTTTTTGTTTCCAGTCTCCAGAGTATAATTCTGGGGTTCCAAACTTTTGTAGATCAGACTCTCTTATGTCACAACCAGACATTAGAGTCACAGCACAGGTCTTGGGTCTCCATCAGACTTCTGTCCACCTCACAGGATTGTTGTCACCACCGACTTCTGTTACTAAGTCCTGAAAATGCTCTTCTGGTCACTTGAACGGCACCAATGTAGTGATCTAATATATAGTTCGTAGATGGTATGTAGTTATTAAAAAGTATTGTCCCGCAGCAAACCCAATTCTCCAGAGAGAGATTTTATTGGCTTCCAAAACAGAACAGTCTCGTAATAGATGACACAATCCAACAGGGTTGGATCATGACAGTGTTCTAGAGCCCCATGAATCCATGTGACTTTTGGTGCCTTCATAAAAACACACACTTCTAAACAGATTGAATGCCCTGTTATATCCCCCCCCCCCCCCACACACTGAATGGCTGAGCAATTTGATTGGCCGTTTCCATTAAATGCTTTGAGCTGCTCTTGTCATTCAGAGTGACCGGAGATCACCCCAAGCTGTGAACAGCTGTAGTCATAAACTGCCCTAATCTGCATTCTTGCATATTAACATTAACAAGTCCCCTTTGATATGTGTGACTACTGATTATATTAAGAGATGCCACCTGAACACCCTTTTGGAGGTGTAGAATAGACTTGAATCCCCAATCTATATTCTTGCATATTAACATCAACAAGTATACGCAATTAGATTAACAGATACCACCTTAACACCCCTTTGATCAACAAGCCCCTTTTGATACGTGTAATTAGGTTAACAGATAACATTAGCAACTGAAATCTGGCCTGGTCAATCTTATACTGTGTGTGCAATACATATATACAATACATAAAAAAACACTACATATACATACATACATATATATATATATATATATATATTGTAGAGGGTCAGCCTGGGGCAGGGTTAAGAAGGGGTTAATCAAAGAAGGCAGGTTCTTCCCCTTCAGACCTGCTTATTATCACGTGTGCTGAAAGTGTCAGAGAGGAGCTGTTTGAGTAGGAGAGAGAGACACAGCAGGACGCTGTGTGGAAATGTCCATTGCTGGATGGTGAACTTTCTGGGTGAGCTTATAAACCACATAAAGACTGTAGCTCTGATTGGAGCCATGAACTGTTAGTTATAAGCCTGTGTGCTGCTGAACTGTGCCGGTGTGCACATCCATGTGATAAGACAAGTCTGTCTGGCCTTATGTCTACTTTTGGTTTGCTGTTTTGCTGAATAAAGCCATTTTTATTTAACTGGACTGTCTCTGAGCCAGCTCTTCACCCCCTGATCCCCTACAATTGGTGGAGCGTGCATTGGGCAGTTTGAGGGGTCCAGTCTAAATCCCATGTCCTGGGTTAAAGCTGCACAGACGGTGAAATCTTCTGAACAAGCCATGGAGGACGTGGTTAAGCAGCTGGTACTGGCTAATACACAAGCGCAGGCCCGCCATCAGGAGGCCCAGCAGGCCCTGATACAAGCACAGGCTCGGCAGGAACAGATCCTGGTGCAGACAGTCGCTGTACAACAGGAAACAAATCGCTTACTGAGTGAACAGATAGTGGGATTGCAAAAGGCGGTGACACAGCAGGCTGAAATGATGAAAGGTGACCCCGCTGTAAAGAGTGACCCCCGGAAGGCAGTGCAGCGGACCCTGCAAAAGATGACGGCCTTGGATAATGTGGAAGCATACCTAGCGATGTTTGAGCGGGTTGCAGCAAGGGAAGGTCTGCCTGATAAAGACTAGGCAGATGTACTGGCTTCTTTCCTGACCGCAGACCCCCAACAAGCATACTGTGACTTGGCCCCTGAATCAGCACGGGATTATAAGCTTCTGAAAGCAGAAATCCTAGCAAGGCTGGGAGTGACTGTTGCTTTAAGGGCGAACTGAATTCATGACTGGCGCTTTGACAAGGCTAAGCCTGCCCGTGCTCAGCTCTACCACCTGATGCACTTTGATGCACAAGATTGGCTGAAACCTGAGGAAAGGACACCCAGTCAGATTATAGAGAGAGTCGCACTAGACCGTTTTCTGCATGCACTACCCAGGGAGCTCCACCGATGGGTGGCTCAGTCCGAGCCTCAGTCCCTGGATGAGATGGCTGCAGCTGTTGAGCGCTACAGTTGTGCAGAAAAGGTCCAGGAGAGTCCCTCTGTTACCAGAGAGTTGGTCCGTTCTAAGGAAGTGCGTTCCAGCGTGAAGATGGCACCAGTTGAACGCATGGTGTATGCTCGGGTGCCTGACACTCCCGCTAGGAGCACCCTAACGACAAACCCTCATGAGAATCGTCAGGGAGAACGGTAACCCCGTGAGGTTCGCTGTTGGTCCTGCCAACAGCTGGGTCATATGGCGGCCCAGTGTCCAAGACGGGAGGAGCCAATGGAGTGTGACATGGCTCGACATGGCTCTATGTTTGCTTTTGCCACTGGTCCCATGAACAGTCTAAGCCCACTTGAGACTGTGGTGCGGGTTAATGGGCAGAAGGTTGTAGCACTTCTTGACTCTGGGAGTGGGGTTACCCTGCTCCGATCGGACAGGTTACGGGGTAATCTGATACCCAGGAAAAAAATTGGAGTGGTCTCTGTACATGGGGTTGTCAGGGACTATCCAATGGCCCATGTAAACCTGTCCACAACCGCAGGAACTGCTACACTTAGAGTTGGGGTGATCCCGGGGTTACCCCATGATTTGCTAATTGGGCGAGACTGCCCCCTGTTTTGGGACTTGTGCGAACAAAAGTTCAAAGGTTCAGGGGCCTCCCCTAAAAAGAAGAAACCCCCATGTGAAGTGTTAAATACTGTGTTGCAGGAGGTAAAGGGTAAAGAAATATGTGAACCTGCAGGAGCTGACCTAGATCCTCTGGAGGTGTTTGTAGGGTTGGAGGCAGAGAGTTCTCCCTCTGGGCCTGATTTGTCATATCTTGGGGGTTCCCGAAGTGATTTTATTGGTGCCCAGAGGAAGGACTCCCCTTTGGTCCCCGCCAGGGAACAGGTCACATCGTTGAGTGGCGAGACACAGCATCCTGCGGAAGATATGCGTTCTCCCCGAGTTGCTGTGCATCATACTCTATGCTACAAAGTAGCTAAAAATCGCAAAGTGCTTAAACATGGGCATAACCCATTAGCGAGGACCCGGAGGGGGGTTGCCTACCGGTCTGCCAGGGTCAGAGAGTCCAAACCTGGGGATCAAGTGCTAGTGGTTGAACCTACTGTGGAGAACAGGTGTCTCGCAGAGGGACAAGAACCATCTGAGATGGTAGAGAAGGTTGGCGCTGCTCTCAGTGGTAACGAAGGTAGAATCTGTGCTGATGACTTTTTACAGCCGATGCTACCAGACGACCACATTGAGGATTGCCTGGCTGAATTTGAAAACATGGCATCGTTTAAAAACTGGCCCAGAAGCCGCTGGGCTGAATAGGTGCAACCGCTCCTCACAGAGGAGTACCAGGAAGTGTACCGCCTAATGGAAACTGATAAAAATGACTATGATAGGTTTACAGCAGCAATCCGGTCTAGAATTTATGTGGATTCAGAGGAGGAAGGGGGCATAGACCTGGGTCTATGCCCACTGGATTTGTGGTGTCCAGACCCCTGGCCTGGAACAGAGGGGGGGATATGTAGAGGGTCAGCCTGGGGCAGGGTTAAGAAGGGGTTAATCAAAGAAGGCAGGTTCTTCCCCTTCAGACCTGCTTATTATCAGGTGTGCTGAAAGTGTCAGAGAGGAGCTGTTTGAGTAGTGTGGTGGAGAGTTTGAATATTTAAAATGGAATTGGATTGCCACGCCCCATCGGATGTATATATATATATGTGTATATTTTTAGGACAGGCAAGCTAGATTTTCCTCTTTCCATAGATTGACTGTGCCCAGGTGTTAATTGAATATCTCTTGTTCTCTTACAATAGATGTGGCTCCTTCTCCCCAGGGGTCATTAACATACTATTGTCATATCTGGTTATCAGGACCTGTGTGTCACCAGTCCCTCCCTTTTACCTAGGAGGAGCTGATGACTCATAGATCTTGGAGACCACCTGACAGGGATTTTGCCTTTAGAAAAGGACCAATCACTGAGCTAGCCCCAAAGACCCCCGGGAGCCAATGAACATTGAGACTGGGGAAGGGGCATTTTTGGCATATAAATAAGTCTACAGCTGTATACGAGCCTTCTCTTTGCCTGATGATTTTGGAGATGTAGCTGCCGGGGTAATGTACTCTTTCTCTCTCTCTCCCCCCCCCCCCTCTCTCTCTCTCTCTCTCTCTCCCTCTCTCCCTCATTATTAATATGAAGTGTAATGTATTCTGTGTATCCCTATCCTTTCTCTAACTTTAATCTTTCTCCTAAGACTTTAATATGTATTAAGTAACAGCCTGTGTATGTCCATTGTAATATATCCCCCTTTCTGCATTAACTATCTTTGTAAACACTGGCAACATGGCATTTATAACATCTCTATACTATGTTGGGTAATCTAAAATGTTTCTTTATTATTTTTCTGGACATATAAATAAATTGTAATTGTTTATCCTGTTCGCACGGTTATCGTACGTTTATATACTTATACAGACAAAGGTTTAATTGCGTTATTCACTTTATCATTTTTATATCTATAATGATTTTAACTAAGCTATAATTCAGCTTTAACAGATGTTGCCCGTGTGTGAGGAGTTTTGACGTTTTGAGCGAAACATTCAAAACTAGCAAGCTTCTTTGAACACTGTTTATAGATATATAACCTTTCGTCTGCACTAATACTTTGATGAGACTGATATGAACAGTATAAGTGAAATAAATTGTACGTGCGAATGTGGCTTTAGTTGCAACTTACAATGTGGCTGGCTGAGCAGTTGGTAACTGCATGTTTGAGCCATGTGCCTTGGGGGAAGGGCAGCCAGGCTTACAATGCAAAATGGTTGTTACAATAGGAACTGTTTTTGTGTTGAACGGGCTACCCCCTGTGGCAAGGGAACTCTAATGTTCTGAATAAGAATGCAAGTAACATTTGTCCTGTGTATCTTGTGATCTTTCAGAATGAGAAGGTGAACTTATGTTTGAGCCGTGTTATATTGTGGTTTATGGGGCGTTGTTGTTTCATTGGATAGCGTGTGTTCCTAAGTGTACATTCTAAATTGTGCGGTGAGATGACATGCTTTTCAGTGGAATTGTTCCTAAAGTGAGGGATGGTTTAAGTGTTCATCTGGTGTCTCAGGTGGGTGGCTTTGTGGAGATGGAGAACCTGTGTTTGAGGCCTCCCAAGGTCTCTAGTGGTATATAGAGGGAAATGCTTGTAAGTGTTCATTTGGTATTTCAAATGTGTAATTTTGTGGGGAGAAGTTTGTGTAGCTAGCGAAGAAGTTTGGTTTGGCGGGAAAAATGCACAATTTTGTCACGGCCTGGCTTTTGTAGTCTGTCATGTGACCAGGGTCGGTGGCCATTTTAAAGACCTGTGAGTCTTCCTATAGACGAAGGTGCAGACACCATTCCCTTGTGTGTGAAACCATGTGTCATGAGCCACCTTGTTTATAGGCATAATTTCTGTTTTCTTTTAAGTGAAATTGTACTGAGTGTATGAGAAGACATCCTGCCTCAATTGGGCCAAAATTGCAGGAGGGTGTTGGAATGAATGATATGGGCTCTGATTGGGTGCTTGAAGGCAGTGAAAAGAACTAGGATCTGGGCCTTTCTGCCAACAAGCGCTTCTGATTGACCCTTGCATGAGTCTAGGTCAAGACGCTTCCCAATCTTTGAGATTGAAATGCACCTGTGGGCCTAGGTCAAACTGAATGATCTTGCTGTACATGGATCTATCTTTCTGTGTGAACTACAAGGGCCAGCATTGTACTATGGGGGGCATTGGTGGACTACAAGGCCCAGCATTGTACTATAAGGGGGCCATTGGTGGACTACAAGGCCCAGCATTGTACTATAGGGGGGCCATTGGTGGACTACAAGGCCCAGCATTGTACTATAGGGGGGCCATTGGTGGACTACAAGGCCCAGCTTTGTACTAGTAGGGAAGTTGTGCTTTTTCATGAGGTCCCATGTGTCTTTTGTTGGATGTGCTAGGCATCATCTTTTTAAGTGAATGTAAGCTATTGTAAGTTAGCTATTTTTTTGTTTGGCGGGAAAATCCCATTGTTATGATGGCCTGCGATTTGTTTGTAAGCACCATGAGGGTGCAGACGGCGGCCATTTTAAGCTTGTGAATCATCCCAGAGCTCGGATTCCTTTGTGTGTAGCCATGTTCTGTGCAGGCATCATCTCCCTTTTTAAGTGAACTCTATTTTTGTACTTTTTATATTTTTTTTGGGAGAGTTTGTTTAATGTTTTTGGTCAGTGGTGGGGTACCAGCCATATATTGTATAGGAAACTGCTGACTGTAACTATATGTTGTAGGTAGTTGTGGTGTATATAGGAATGAACTATGATTTTGACCTTTATGACCAGTCCCCATAAGTGTAAAAATATATTTTTTTTAAAGGGTTTGGTTTTTCAGTTGAAAAACCTGTTTCTTATCCAGTAGACCATGTATTGTTGGGACACAATAGAAGTTGTCACACCCTAGGAGGGGGGTGGGGGTGCTTTGTATTTGGGACAAGAATGCACATCGGTCCCGGCCCTCAGGGCACAGTGAGGGCACGCAGACTGTTTTGTTGAATAGGCCTATATTTTAGGATAGACCCTAATTGTGTTTGTCTAGGGATAAGTGGTAATAGTGGTGTCTCAATTGTATGGTCAGTGTTTGTAGGGAGAAAAAAGTTTGTGTGTTGGTTTTCATTTGTTAATGTCAGCCATTTTTGTGTAGTCCGGATCTCATCCACCATTTTGCCGTTGACCGATTTGCGATTACTGCAACTGCTTTTTTTTTTTTTTTTTTTCTGATAATTTTAGCCCCGAGCTGAATCTTGTACTGAATTAATGGCGCCATTTTTCACCATGGACCAGGTCTTGATTTTCGTTTGGCCCGGCTGCCATTTTGTGTCCGCTGTGTTTGGATGGAATTGCTATTTGTGTTTATAGAGGCGCACTTTTAAAATGGCGTGTGTTGTTTTTGATTGTTTGTGGCCTACAGTGGAAGGGAAGGGCTTTGATTGACCTTTTTCAGCCGTCTTTTTGCAGGAGTTTTGTTGCACTGTTGTGTGGTATTCTGGTTTTAAAACTGGTGGTTTGATTTCCCAGGGGATATGTGAGTCAAGGGGGTTAATTGCAACATGGGGGTTAATTCCACCCACTCCAGGAAAAAAAGTTTTTTTTTATTTGCTGATGCTAGCCATAGATTTTTTCTAATGTCTTGATAGACAAAATATGACGCTATTCAAGACTCCCCCTCCCTCTTCCTGTTCAGGTGTGCAACAGGAAGTTGATGGGAGGGGCCTGGGGTCTTTTGAATTAGGACAAAATCTTTTAAGGTTTATATTGTAATACTGTTTTGGGGAGGCATTAAAATTATTGTAATATCGAGGTACAGAGAGAAGCCATAATATTTGTTTTGAATAGTGGAGGATTTCATGGTGTTTTGTAGTTTGTCTGACAACACATTTAATCGGTAGTAGAGTAAATGTGAGGATTAGTACGCTAGCATACTAGTAGGCCGTGTATAATAATCGGAAAACGCTGGGTGCCAGTACTGTAAAAATAAGTCACTAGCAGTACTGATCTGATTAGTGCATGGGTGCCCTGGGTGAGGCCCCAAACCAGTCAGACAGCTGCCTTACACATGAGATCTGGGTTTGGGGCTCCGGACATGAGACCCCTTAAAGCTGTGGAGGGTATTTTTGATGTCTGGTGGTAGACCCCAGAATAAAAAATATCTTGGAAGTAGTTCAGTTGTGGCTTCAGAAATCTGTAATGAGTGGGATGATGGATGTGTAGTACATGCTTTTGTGATTCTCAGAGGAGGAACTGTGCTTAAAATCCAGATGCCCATTCCAGAACTTGGTGTGGCTGGTCCATACAATATTCTGAGATGTTCTCATGTCTGTCCCATTGTATGTAGTTTTTTTTTTTGCTAAGAGTGAAGGCAGAATTCCATCTGGTTGGTTTTAATTAAAATTTTTGATTTAGGAACTATGAAATATCTCCCCCACATTTGTATCAAAATGTTTGTCTAAAGTTTTAGTTGTGTCATGTTCTATGTGGTAACAAGAATAAGTCTGAACCTACCGCGACAGTCGTGTTGTGGGTGTTGTTTTTTAGTAAAAAAAAAGGTATTATCGGTTATGAGGAATGTCATTGACAATTTACGAATGTTGTATTGTTTATGAATGACACATTAATAGCTTGTGTGTATAAGTATCTTTTCAGGTCCAAGGAGTTTCTGAGGCTCTGCACCATTCTAAACCCGGCATGTCTTCCTCCACTTTGTAAAGATGAGGAAAAGGGGGGGAAGAGGATGGGCTGAGTGACAATTTTCCAAACCAATGATACTAACCACTCTAATTCTAGCCAAGTTTGTGACAGGTGACAGGTGACAGGTGACAAGTGACTCGGACGTTACAGAGAAGATTGATGAACAAGACAACAAGGAAGAGAAGTATCTTTATTTATATTTTTAAAGTGTATTTTCCAACTAGCTAAGAAAGTGAACAGGACACATGGTTGGGTCTACTCTGAGTCTCCACGGAGCTCTAGTGATGACAGCGGTGTATGATATTTAGGCATATTGGATGAGGAGTTGTGACAAACTAGTAAAGACTCTAAACAGACATTTCTAAATGGAATTTATCGATACATTTCAAGAGGGTAATTTGGGGAGCAGATAGTCACTACTGTATGGGGTTCAGTTTTACTGTAGAGCTGTGGAAGCTATAGTTTACATTTGTGATTGTTGTTTTTTTTTGTACAATAGAGGGCTCATTTTGTTTTTTTAATCCCATGGTGTTACTGGCCGATCAATTGTGAAGGTAGTAGTCGATTGATTTTATGGTGGAGTAGTTGTTTCAGCCCTAGTATGAATCTTTCTCTTTATAAACTGCTAACTGTGAATCGTAAGTTTTGTAATTAGATCTGTAAACACTGGCGATGTTGTAACTACTATAAATCATATTGCAATTAGGTGTGCATCAGATAACTACCTCCTGTAATAATACTCATAGGGTCCGGATTATCCAAGTTTGTGCTAAACATTCTTGAGATAACAGAAGTAATAAGCTTTTGTTAAGCATTCCTTTTGGAATATTTCTGAAAAGTCCACGGAAGGGATTGGACTATTATTTGGTTCAGGAAGTCTCTAGGCTAATTTTTTGAAGGACTATAGCCGGGCAGAGAATATTGCTCTGGCAAGTAGTGAAAAAAAGGCAGCAACGTTGATAGGGGAGGGGCCTATCTACCCACTTCTTGTCCAGAGGGTCGCTACCTCTGAAGTAGGCAACCTCTAAAGAGGTTGGGGGATCAGTTCAAGGTCCATTGTCCGTAAAGGATGGGTAATCGAATCGCTTTAAAGAGGGTGTCTAACCGTGGGGAACCATACCACTTGACCCCGAAGGAAGAAATGATAGATAAATATGGGCCTTGGACTGTGAAATATGCAAGAGTGGGATTGCTGGACTGACAGAAATTATTCTAAAAAAGGTACTTTTAAACCAAAAGCTTAGGAAGCCCGGTGGTACAATAAAGAGATGCATGGAACGCATGGATGGTAGAATCCATGCATAGAACTGATGATGTGAATATTTTTATGGTGGGAGGTAAGGAGAAAGCGCACCAAATGCTGAGAAGTAGGGACAAACCGGGCCAATAGAACCACATCCCCAGAGTAGTGGCGGTGATGATCAGGGGAACAGCCTCCACACCTAAGGTATGTACCAATAATGCTACTAATCCAGTTGTCACCAACAATGTTTCATTCCTGGTGTTTTTGCAAGGATAAATCCCTGGAAGGTGAGCGTTTTTATTATAGAAAATATGAAATATGTGTGACGTCTAGAGTTCATCTTTGACCCAGCTAATTGTGTGCGTGTGTGGAATATGCCATATATATTTTGTGTCCTGTGATTTCTGTTGTCGCAGCTGCTGACAGCCAACCCAAATGACCCCCCCCCTTCTTTCTGACCAGGTCAGTGAGTGTAAAGCAAACTGTATTGACATGCAAATTACCTGAGCCAAGATAACTATATGTAATAATGAATTGAAAGGTGCTTTACTAAACTCAGTTTGTTTTCCAGAAGACAGTTCGGCAAGAGATTTTCTGGTGAAGTATGATTTGTTGAAAAATGGAAAAAAAAACGTTTTATTGCGAGTTGCTAATTTTGTTTCTCCCTCACCATGGTGAATATTTTTTTTTGGGGAATTATTGGTATACCATAAAACAAAAATCCACGTGGTATTAATATGTATTAAGTAATACATATTAATAATAAGTTGAGCTCAACAATGTTTGCTATTATAAAATCAGGTGCACTGTTTATGTAATGTAAATGTATATTTGTTTCATATGCTAATGTCTTGTTACAGATATATAACCATTGTTTTTTTCAGGCGAAAAATTGAATGTTTATTACTAAATTTCATTGGTGTTTTTCAGATGATAATTGGGTTTCACGGCGTGCAGAACCAGAAGGAAATCGTAGACAATTTTTTTATTATTTTCCCTGGGTTCAGCACCATTATGTGGTTTGTGCTCCTATTTGTCAGCCCATTCAGCTGTGTTTTGGACTCCCTAAGTGGGTGTGGTATTTTCTAATCCAACCTGTATAAAGAACGAGTTTCTGTGCTCCACTGATTACTTGTGGGGGGAAAAAATACTGTTTAGGACTGTTTCACCCCCCTGCGGGTATGGTAATTAGTTACCTAGTTGTACCAGCTCTGCTCATTGCCTCAGGCTAAGGTATGTTAATGTCCCTTAAGCAACCTGTGTCTCCAAGTAAAGATTCAACCCACATCCTGTCCAGTGTCACTATGTTTACGTGACGATGTGTTATGAATTGTCTAATGTGTCTGTGGCATATCTGTCGCTAATATCTGGGGGGTTTCAAAGTACACAGGTTGGCTCGAATTGTACCCCCGACTGTTCAGCGTTCTCAGTGCTGCAAGGGATTCTTCTTTGCCCTTTGGTCAGTGGTGTCTCGAGCAAATGAAAACCAACACACAAGTTTCTCGAGCTGGATACACATTATGCAATTTTTATCTTATTTTTTTTTCAATTTTGTTTAGATTTATCTGCAGAGGTGAAGTATGAGGGCCTGCCGGATTGCATACAAGTTGAAAGTGTATAGGTCTGGCCTCGTATTGGATAGTTTTGGTTGAGTCTGGAGAAAAAGTTGTGCAGGATGTATAGGCATGCCGTATTCTCCTCAGTTTGTCATGCAGGCCAGGAAGCCCAGTGCCCCAGTGACGCTATGCCCCTGTCATTAATTTTGTATGGGTGAAGGATAACATGGTCTGATTACCGAATTGATAAAGGAGGGAGAAGGTGTGCAGCCTCTATAAAGAATCGAGGGTACCTGTTGGCAGGTGGTTTTCAATACGGGTTTTCAGACTATTTCCCATACTTAGGATAAAGAGAGGCTTAATGGAGACTGCCGTTGGAGCTGGAGGGGGGGCACCGGGTAGGTGAGGGTAGTATCCAGGTTGCCTATGAATCATAATGGATTGGTAGACTCAGTTCCAGGATCATCAAAATCTAACTTACACTGGTCTCATCCCTAATGACAGGGTTGGAGCATTGTGCAGATATCTCGGTCAATCTGGGTACTAGCCTTTAACAGACTCTACTGGGTTACACCCTGCAGTCCATCTTGTTCTGATGGTTTGAGTCCGGACAGCCTCAGATGACTGGTACGAATGAGTGCTGGAGAAAGGAAGGTGTTGTGCTATGGGAAAAGGCAACAATGCTGGCACAGGAGGGGGTCGTGTCTAATGGAGGCCGGGGTAGTGACCCAACTGGTCCTAAACAAAGTTACCAGGGTACTGGTGCTGGTATCACATGTCTAATGATGTACTGTTTTCAGCATCAGGTTAAATGGTAATCAGCAGGGTACACTACCTCGGGGAGTCTATTGTACATCTCCTCTTGCCCTTGGCATGGATATAGCAGGAACCCCGGGTTGTACCCCAATCACCCCTGAAGGAAGGTTTTTATGGAAAACCTGACCTCCCCTTACACCTACTGAAACTTCTGTTGGGGTTCGGGGAGGAGTTAAAAATTTGGTAGTTGGGTGGTTTGTGCAACAGGATCTGATAATGACAACAGTTTGTGCAGGGCTTGAATAGAAGGGCCCTACTCAGGGGTTTATGATCCAAGGAGAGGAGGGTGGTGCAAAATAATAGCGGTTGGGAATTATCTGATATGGAGCTAGCTGAGGTAACATTAAAAGAGTTTCTAGGGATCACCTAGTGGTGGTCAGGGTAGGGGCTGGCTGGACATATTGGGGTGGAGGAGTTCCAGAGCGGTCCTAATGTTGAACATGGGAGGAGTGAAGTGGACGATTTGGGTGATCTCAAGATCAAAAGAGGTCAATCCAGATATCTCTAAGGTTGAGTTTCTTAGTGGGAAAAGTTAATTCAGGTACAGTCTTAGGGCCACAGCTTTAGTAAACTCCACCCTGTTGCTGTCCTAATTTGGGTAACTATTAGAGACCAACGTAGGGGATTGTGTGCATTTAAAAGAGGACCCTAGAACTATATTTTTCCTTTTTGTTCTTTGCTGTTCTGGGGATAAGCCTTTTCAATTTATAGTAATAATATGCGGTCAGGTTTTACCTAAATTCCAAAAAAAGGTTTTGATCATTTTTTATTTTATTTTTTTCCTCCCCCTCATTATTAATATCTGTGTACCTGACCTGGGAAAAAAATACTGCTAATTGCTAGTATGGGAGAATTTTTTTTTTAAGAAACTATATTTTGTTTTTGATTTTTTTATTATGATTTTTTTGGTGCTATTTTTTTTATTTTTCATTTTTATTTTTTTATTTATTTTTTTTTTTTTTTTCCAACCATTATATTTGTTTTTTTTTGTCTAACCCAGATTCCATGCTCTTTAACCGTCTTGGTTGGAGTAGCATTAAATCTGTAGGTTTTTTTTTTTTTTTTTTTTTTTCTTCCCTTTCCATTATTAATTTCATTACTCACCTCTCTTCCGTTTCTTTTGCTTCATTCTAAATTTTTCTCTGGGTTTTCATCATCCATCTTCTCAAGACAATGTATCTGTTTAAAAGGATTTTCCCTGTCCGCCAGTAGTGTACCATACTTTGAACTAAAAGTATCCCTGGACATCCCGTGTTTTTATGTCTTAATGTAATGCTACCCCCCTAGTCTACCTACTGCTTTAACCTGAGCCCCGTGAGCAGGTGTGGTGGACCCCGGGACCTTGCAATAACAGGCAGTGTTGACTATCCCTACCATCAAGGGCCATGGATGATACTGTCTGTTGCTTGGACTCCGTTCCCTGTGGGGAGCCCACTTTACTCATCCCCATTGCACCCCTTATAAGTATTAAGTCTTGATGACCGTTGCTCCTGTCTGGCATTCCTCCAATATCTGTACACTGACATTCTGTTTTTTTGTTTGTTTTATGTATTCATGCACGACGGTCTGGAGGCCCGCCCAACCACCACCTGAAGACAATCAAGTCATCTCTTGAGACAAATGTGACAAGTAAGACTACCCTGAACTGTTCTTCACCATGCTGAAAAGTGCTGTCTCGCGGTCCGATCCAAGCAGAGAAACCATTACACGGTCTCACCAAGTTACAGGACTAGATATGCCAGGATCCCGCCATCAATGTTGGAGTTCCGCTCTTCCAAGGCAGAGGGGCGATGAAACATTGCAGTACAGACACTCATGGTTTAGATGTGAAGCCTCAAGGGCACCTGGATTTGTTCCTACCTTGAGGAGTTCCGGCGTGTTCAAGAAAGGAAGGAAGAGGAGGCCGTGGTGGTGGTGGGGAAGGGTTGGGACTTCTGGGCTGTTGTGGGTGGGTACAAAATCATTGAAGGACTACTTAAGTTCAAGAATGAACTTCAGGGGGAACTGTGGTGGAGAGTTTGAATATTTAAAATGGAATTGGATTGCCACGCCCCATCGGATGTATATATATATATGTGTATATTTTTAGGACAGGCAAGCTAGATTTTCCTCTTTCCATAGATTGACTGTGCCCAGGTGTTAATTGAATATCTCTTGTTCTCTTACAATAGATGTGGCTCCTTCTCCCCAGGGGTCATTAACATACTATTGTCATATCTGGTTATCAGGACCTGTGTGTCACCAGTCCCTCCCTTTTACCTAGGAGGAGCTGATGACTCATAGATCTTGGAGACCACCTGACAGGGATTTTGCCTTTAGAAAAGGACCAATCACTGAGCTAGCCCCAAAGACCCCCGGGAGCCAATGAACATTGAGACTGGGGAAGGGGCATTTTTGGCATATAAATAAGTCTACAGCTGTATACGAGCCTTCTCTTTGCCTGATGATTTTGGAGATGTAGCTGCCGGGGTAATGTACTCTTTCTCTCTCTCTTCCCCCCCCCCCTCTCTCTCTCTCTCTCTCTCTCTCTCTCTCCCTCTCTCCCTCATTATTAATATGAAGTGTAATGTATTCTGTGTATCCCTATCCTTTCTCTAACTTTAATCTTTCTCCTAAGACTTTAATATGTATTAAGTAACAGCCTGTGTATGTCCATTGTAATATATCCCCCTTTCTGCATTAACTATCTTTGTAAACACTGGCAACATGGCATTTATAACATCTCTATACTATGTTGGGTAATCTAAAATGTTTCTTTATTATTTTTCTGGACATATAAATAAATTGTAATTGTTTATCCTGTTCGCACGGTTATCGTACGTTTATATACTTATACAGACAAAGGTTTAATTGCGTTATTCACTTTATCATTTTTATATCTATAATGATTTTAACTAAGCTATAATTCAGCTTTAACAGTAGGAGAGAGAGACACAGCAGGACGCTGTGTGGAAATGTCCATTGCTGGATGGTGAACTTTCTGGGTGAGCTTATAAACCACATAAAGACTGTAGCTCTGATTGGAGCCATGAACTGTTACTTATAAGCCTGTGTGCTGCTGAACTGTCCCGGTGTGCACATCCATGTGATAAGACAAGTCTGTCTGGCCTTATGCCTACTTTTGGTTTGCTGTTTTGCTGAATAAAGACATTTTTATTTAACTGGACTGTCTCTGAGCCAGCTCTTCACCCCCTGATCCCCTACAATATATATATATATATATATATATATATATATATATATATATATATATATATATATACACACACACACACACACACACACACACACACACACACACACACACACACACACACACACACACACATACACATATACATATATATATATATATATATATATATATATATATATATACACATATTACATACTACACTTGGCTTAGTATTGTCTGCAAATACAGAGATTGAACTGTTTATCCCATCCTCCAGGTCGTTTATGAACAAATTAAATAGGATTGGTCCCAGCACAGAACCCTGGGGGACCCCACTTTTCACCCCTGACCCTTCCGAGTACTCCCCATATATCACTACCCTCTGAACTCGCCCTTGTAGCCAGTTTTCAATCCCTATGGTCCATGCCAACGGACCTTACTTTGTACAGTAAACGTTTATGGGGAACTGTGTCAAATGCTTTTGCAAAATCCAGATACACCACATCTACGGGCCTTCCTTTATCTAGATGGCAGCTCACCTCCTCATAGAAGGTTAATAGATTGGTTTGGCAAGAATGATTCTTCATGAATTCATGCTAATTACTGCTAATGATACCGTTTTCTTTACCAAAATCTTGTATATAGTCCCTTATCATCCCCTCCAGGTGCTTGCATACTATTGATGTTAGGATAAATGGTCTGTAATTCCCAGGGATGTATTTTGGCACTTTTTTAAATATTGGTGCTACGTTGGCTTTTCTCCAATCAGCTGGGTACCATTCCTGTTAGTAGACTGTCAGTAAAAATTCGGAACAATGGTCTGGCAATTACTTGACTGAGTTCCCTAAGGACCCTCGGTGCAAGCCATCTGGTCCCGGTGACTTATTAATGTTAAGTTTTTCAAGTCCATCTCTAATTCTGTCCTCTTAGCCATGAGGGTGCTTCCTGTGATGTGTCATGAGTATAAACCCAGCAGTTTTGGTTACTGGAACCTGATTCCTTCGTGAAGACCGAAGAGAAGAATAAATTCAATACCTTCACCATCTCCCCATCCTTTGTAACCAGATTTCCTTACTCATTCTTTATGGGGCCAATATGGTCTGTCCTCCCTTTTTTACTGTTTATATACTTAAAGAATTTCTTGGGATTTTTTTTTTGTTTTCCTCCGCTATTTGTCTTTCGTGTTCTATCTTAGCCGCCCTAATTGCACCCTAATGCAGCGTACACACGGTCGAAAATTTCCGATGAAAACAGTCCGATGGGAGCTTTTCATCGGATTTTCTGACCGTGTGTATGCCCATCAGTCCTTTTCTGTCGTAATTTCCGACGGACTTTGGATTGAGGACCTGTTCTCAATTTTTCTGACGGAAAACCTTTCTTTCTATCGTATTTTCTGATCGTGTGTAGGCAATTCCGACACGCCAAAAATCACGCATTCTCAGAATCCAGTACGAGACGGAACCGCTCGGTCTGGTAAAACTAGCGCTCGTAATGGAGATAGCAGATTCTTCACACTGCAATTTATTTAATTGTTCAGTGCCGCGCATTCTCTTCTTTATAATGCTAGAAGAATGAAGTTGTTTTGCTGCTCATATTCACACAGAGTTTTCACAAACGTATTTCTTTATTATTTCTAGGTCTCTCCTAAATAATATATTTATATTTGAATTTAAGCCAGATCTGCATAAGATATATATCATTTTTTAAGTGCTTTTTTTTCTTTAATAAGAATATTTGTATTATTGTATTATTTTCTCGTGCTCTCCTTTTTATTTTTTATGTTACGTTTCCACAACACCATTATTCTGTATAATTTGTAAACCTGTTTGTTGTTGGTGTCCCTTGTTAATTTTGACATTGTATTTTTGAAATGTACCTGCCTACTCACCTAAAATAAATTGTTTTGCTATTTGTAGAAAAACACATAGGCAAGTATGTTCTGAAACCAAAAAATTCAATTTATTTAACATCATAATAACAAAATAAAGATAAAGGCAACGCAGGAGAAATTGCTTGAATTTGCGCAGCCTTTGGCCCCCAAGGCAGACATCAAAAAAATTGGTAGCTTGAGAAGTCCAATCTGGTCCAGGAATCCCAGAGAACAGGAGCAGCAGCAGATGATATATGTACCCAGGCTGTGGTACTACAACAGGCTGTGGGTTCTTTGAGACTAGACATGTGCAATTCGTTTATATTTTTTTAGTTTTTCTTCGTTATATTCGTTCATTCGTTATCGTACGAATGAACAAACGATTCGCAAAAATTTTTAAGGAATAACGAATCGAACGAATCCGAAAACAACGAAAATCCGAAAAAAACTAATTAGAAACAACGAATCTACGAAAGAAGAAAATCCGAAAAACAAAAAACAGGAACAACGAAAATCAAAATGAACGAAAAAATTCGTACATTCGTAACTTTTTTTTTGTTGTTGAATTGGTAATTTTCCGTGTCCCTTACAATGGTGCTGCTTAACGTGCCTCGAATGGATTGAACAAAAAAATTTGTACATTCGTAACTTTTTTTTTTTTTTTTTTCGATTCGTAATTTTCTGTGTCTCTTAAAATGTAATAATAGCATACACATTACATAAAATTATGAATTATGCTCCGATTACGAATCTACGAATGTTACGAATGTTATGAAAGTACGAATAAATACGAATGCGTCCGAATTTCGAATAAACGAAAATTAAACTAACGAAAAAACGAATCAACGAAAAAATAACTCTTCCGAAAATAGGAATCGTTACGAATACGAACACCGACGACTTACGAATTTACGAATCGTTACGAATACGAACACCGACGACTTACGAATTTACAAATCGTTACGAATCAACGGAAACGAAAAAAACGAAATGAAAATAAACAAATTTTTCTGTTGTGCACATGTCTATTTGAGACCAGACTGAAGGCAGGGGATCACTTCCTGGTCTTCCGTGCAGCCTTCCCTGCAGCCTTCCCTGGAGGCTGTGGCTCTGGAGGTGGCATTGTGGCAGGAGGAGGAGGAGGATGGGGGAGAGAATACAGGTGTTCGTCTTCACAGATTTCCCCACTCAACCCCTTGTGAATTGCATTAAAAATTAATTTTTCACATTTCCGCCGTTGGCCCTCCTCCATTTGTTGTACATTTGAGGCTATGTAGATGCCATAGACCTCTATAGCATCGAGGGGGGATCTGAGGGCGTCATTAGCCTCCTGCCTCCTGTTTTTGTGCCCTTCCTGGGTCTTTTGTAGGTAAGGATGAGGGGAGGCACCTGGGATTGTGTGTTACTGGGCCCTGCCACCTCCTGGCTGACAATTCCCCCTGCCTCCTCCTGTGTGCCACTAGCCAGAGCCTCGTCCTGGCTGAGGTCATCCTGTGTATGAAAAAGGGACATAGTTTTAGTTTTTTGTTCATCAAACAAACACAATTTTCAGCTCATGACTGTTGCAAATTTAATGTTAATAAATAGAAAAGACTATCATTGTGAGCCCAGCATTTTTCCTTCTTGTCCTAATCTTTTTTGGCCACTTATGTCTATTAATATGTTAAACACTTTTTGTTACTTAATTCATTTATTAGCAATAATAACATCTACTTGCCAACAATCTTTTTTTTTCACTGAAAAATGATGTATAAAAAACCTATACCTGACTCCATCTGGGCTCCTCAATCTCTTCCTGTATGGAAGGCCCAGGTTGGTCCACAGATGCCTCAGCTTGGGTTGAGGGAAGGCTGGATGGAAGGCTGGTTGGAAGGCTGGAGGGAAGGGGTGCCGGAAGAGTGGAAAGGGATTCCCTGCCCTCAATCTGGTCATCTATAAACCGCATCCTGCTGTAGTACCACAGACTGGGTACATACACCTTATCTGCTGCTGCTCCGGACCTCAGGGACTTCTGGACCTTCTGGTACTCCTTATAGGTGCTTCTCAAGCTACCAATTTTTGATTCAACAAACTTGATGTCTGCATCAGGGACCCGGGTCTTTACAAATTCAAGCAATTTCTCCAGCGTTGCCCTCCTAGCTGGTTTATTGTGATACAAGGGGTTTTTCACCACCCAGAGATTTCTCATCTCCCGATATTTATCAATGAATTCACCAAGGAATTCTGGGTCCTTAAATGGCAGCATTATGTCTGCAAGACCAAACAAAATACAAAAATAAACATCTCAGGATAATCTTTTAACACAATATTGGCCTCAATCTAGATTCACTATAGGCCGCATATGTCTCCAAAATTCAAATCTTACCTTCGTTCTAACGTTCGTCGTTGTTCGTGGCGTCCGTTCCTCCTTCCTCTGCACACAGAACGTAGTTACGACACACACGTGTTTGAAGCTTTATATACACTGCGCATGCGTGAATCTCCGCCCGCGTTGCCCACCCCTGACGTTCTTTCTAGAATATTCGCCGCCCCGTCTCTTTCGTTGCAGTGGAAGCGGAACATGGCGGAGACACAGCAGGTGCATAATAGCAGTAACGAGGAGGAGGAAAGGCCGGAGCCTGAAACGTCACGATCGAGGAGGAGATTTAAGGCCTCAAATATGGCCTTTGTGGAGATGTTGGAGATGGTGGACATCTTGAGAAGTAACGACTATGACGAGAATTATGGTCCGTACCCAAATATGAGAAAGGCCAAGATCATGAATAAAGTTGTGAAAAGTCTGTACAGTAATTTTGGGGTACGACGATCCAAGGATCAACTGAGGAAACGCTGGTCGGACCTCAAATTAAGGGAGCAGGATCAGTACAGAAAGATCAAAAAAGTTCTTTGAAAAAGTAAGTATATGTCGTGTTTACCTATTATTAATATTGCATGCTGCGCCATGTGTTTTTCCTTAATAAGGTCTTGTACACTCCAAAATGGCTACTTTCATGGTCATACGCACAGTAATCGTTCGTTGTAAACCTTGTTCGTTATCCAAAATATGATGTTTTCACAGATAAATGATTAAATACATTTGTTGCTTCAAATTTTTTAGTTAATCCAAAAGAGTTTTTAGGACATTGTTGTCTAGATGTGTTTGAACCTAGAAGGAATATCAATCTTCATTCAGTGTAATGTATGTAGAGGACACTCTGCAGCTGTTTACACATCTGGACTCAGGTGCACTAGTGTGGGACACCAGAACAAACATTTTAGGGTCTCTCAAACACAGGTACTCCAGTGGATACTTTGGGGTGTCTCCAGGTGGGAAACTTATCCAAAAAAAGTAAATATTCCAGCCTGTGGAATTAAGGGAATAAATCATGTCTTCAGCTTGTAATTCTGCCCAAACAGACAATTGTCCCCCACTTCCAAGCAATGTTTATCATTCATATTTGTTGGCTCAAATATCTGTGTGCTAAGTATACCTTTTGTTTTATTCTCATAGGGGAACAAAGAATCTGGAAATATCATGTCACCAGGGACCACCCACCTCCTGAAGAAAGGGAACAGAGGTCACCACAAGATGAGGATGTGGAGGAAGGAGAAGTGGTCGAGATTAAGACCACAACAGGTGAGTGTCTGACACCCCAGATTCAGGTAATAAGACATGTATGCCTGCATATTTATAATAGATGTTTTTTTTTTTTTTTTTTTAGGTGAAGTACAGGTGGTGGAAGAACAATCAGATCATTTCACCAGTGACAGTGCCCAAAGGCTAATCCAGGACATCATGTGGTGTAGTCAGGAAGTTAAACTTAAAAACATGATTGATGTCCTTGGAAGAATATAATTTTCACAAAAATTGCCACCATTTTGTTTTGTTTTTTAGATTGTACAACATTTTAAAAAGCCTACTTTTGAAGATGCACACAGTATGTCAACATGTGCTATCTGCCATCAGGGGATATCAATGTACGCGTTTTGTGCCTGCTACCCCTTCCTCAAAACTCAAGTCAGTGAGAGGAAGGGGTTGCACCCCCAAAACACATACATTGATCCCCCATGATGGGAGATAGCACATTTTGACATTAGGCATGGGATCAGGATGTAAATCCCCAGTTTGCCTCACAATTTGTGTGCATCTTCAAAATTAGGCTTTTACAGGGGTGACTTCACCCCATCTGATGAAGGCAAGATCCACACATTTTGGACAATGTAGTGTGTGAACTTGGCTTTAAAAGTTTTTCTACGTTGAACTTTGTTATGTTCCAGAGTTGTGTATGTTGTGTTTGGAAACATGGCTGTTTATGTAACTTAACCACAATCTTTTGGGGTGAAAATGCAAAACTTGTTATTTTTGTAAAAAAAACAAAAAAAAAAACACATGTGAATGTGTATGGAGTAAAAAAAAGTATTTTTTACTCAACAATGTGTGGCTTCTTCTTTCAATGATCAATACCATTTTTTTTGTGTTGAAATTGGTGTTTACAGTGACAATGGGTATTTAGATAATAATGTACAAACCACTTGGCACTACAAGTGCACTAGGAGACACAAAAAAGAAACACAAGCAGGAAATTCAAAGCAAGATTTTTAAAGATAAATAAAGGTAAAATTTATTCCAAAAGTGCTGGCAAAGCAATGGCCCCCCTCCCCGAAAAATATTCGGAATAATTTTGGCGCACTTCACGGGCGCTTTGGGGGGGCAAGCCAGGGCCGCTTCCAGAGACGTCAGGGATTGCAGTCCAGCGTCAGGCCCAAGTGTAACCACATAATTGGGGTTGGTCCTTTTTAAAAAGTTATGCAAGATGCAACACGCTACCACAATGGTGTTAAGTTTGTATTCCGCCATATTAATGGCCATTTGAAATAGGCGGAACCGGCTGGCCAGAATACCAAACGCGTTCTCCACGACTCCGGGGTGAGGGTCCTCTGGGGGAATGGTCTCATCAGATGGTTTCCCAAACCAAAGCCTCATCTGCGACGAACACAAATGTCCTTCGACATTCTCCTCCGGGGGTGGCAATCCCAAGCCACCACTCTCGAGACGTCGGTAGAACTCGGTCCGGCAAAAGACTCCTCCATCCTCCATCCGGCCATTCCTCCCCACGTCCACATATATAAACTCATAGGTCGCCGACACCACCGCCATCAACACGATACTATTGAACCCCTTACAATTAAAATAGTATGACCCCGAATGGGGTGGTGGGACGATGTAGACATGCTTTCCAATGATTGCCCCTCCGCAGTAAGGAAAATCCCACCGCTGGGCAAACTGGGAGGCCACAGTCTGCCATTCCTGTGGCGTGAAAGGAAACTGTGGAGTCAAACAAGAAAAATATAATAATTAGTACATTTCATAATAAACATTACAAGCAGATTATACACAAACATTGTTGGCAAACATCAGTATAACATTTCTTGTAGTATTTAAAGGCTAAAATATAAGGTCCACTTATCAGATTCCTCCCCCCTCTGATGGCCCCTTGTAAATATTTTAGGGGGAGGTATGTTTTGGACAGGTAACCACCCTCTCCACTACGTAATGGAGTAACAAAGTAATGTGTGATAGTTTGGCCAGCCCCTCCTTCATTACACTATTGGCAGCCCACTGGACAGGTAAGAAGAAGTGGCCTAAAAAAAAAAAAAAAAATGGAAGCACATTTTTTGATTCTGCTATTACCTATCACAATAATAACAGGAGAAGAAAAATTTAAACAGTAGCATTTGAAAGTATTGAGGCAGGCCCTTGCACTACATGCTTTGAAAAATTCATCCATAAATATGACCACTAAAGAGGTAGGTATAGTGTGTATTGGGTTTGGCAAAGTCAGCAGATAGAGGATAGGTATCAGCTGACTGAGCAGTTGGAGGGAGGGTTCCCAAAAGATTTTGGGAACCACAAAACAAAGCCTCAGGCACTCTGAATGAATTTAAGGACAACTATAACATTTGTACAAATTTTAGGGGGTGTTTAGGGTAAAGCATTACAATGGAGCTGACAAAATACATTGTTAAGTGACTAGACTATAGGAGTATATGGGCCCCGGATAGCATGCTGGGGGGGTTAGTGAAGGCAAATATGCATGAAGGACAAAAAAGGAACGTACAAAAATCCAACATGCATGAGGACAAAGGGGCACAGCATATTACAGCATATTGAAATCCTGGTAATTAGGGAACGAGGAAAGAAATACCATACATTAGCAAACAGTAAATACATAGAATGTGATGTGAAAGAATAAAACTTACCCTCATATAGTCCTTCTGCAGGACCTGGATGATGGCAGAACAGGTCTCTGCAATAATGATCCCCAGAGCCTGGGGGGAGATGCCTGTCGAGAACTTGAGGTCCTGAAGGCTTCTCCCTGTCGCCAAGTACCTCAACGTGACAACTAACCTCTGCTCCGCAGTGATGGCTTGCCGCATGCAGGTATCCTGCCTGCTAATATAAGGGGACAGCAAAGCCAACAGACGGTGAAAAACAGGGTCCGTCATCCTGAGATAATTCCTGAAATCATCAGGATTGTTCTCATGGATCTAACGAAGCAGAGGCATGTGCGAGAATTGGTCACGCTGGAGCAACCAATTCTTGGTCCATGAACTCCTCCTCGCCCTGTTCATGGACTGGGCTTGTGTCAAAGTAAGAACCCCAACACCAAGCCCCCGCACAGCACGAACTCTACGACGAGTACGTACACGCAACATCGCTTCTAAACGGTCGGCTGGTCAGAACGGACTAAAGAAAGCACTGATAAACAGCAAGGCCTGAAAGAACAAAATGCAAATCAAGCAACGAGCGGACAATAAGCACTGAAAATCAAAGCGTACTATATATAAATATATAGGCAGCAAAGACAAACAAATGCGAACTGACTACATGGACTGATAAGCAGATACGCACCGACAAACACAAACTGTAGAGCAGGAACGATCTGAAGCACAAGTCTGAAAAGCGCGAAACGTAAAAAACTAAACTTCTACTAACACGAGATAAACGCGAGATCAGCAGAAGGTGCCCAACGGGTGCCGGACGTGGTGCTGAACTTTCCTTTTATGGTCTCGTCGTACGTGGTGGACGTCACCGCGTTCTTGGCGGTCGGAATTTGGTGTGATCGTGTGTAGGCAACACAGCTTGAGCGGAATTCCGTCTGAGTTTTTTCCGACGAGAATTCCGATCATGTGTACGCGGCATTACATATCTTGTTGCATTCCTTGTAAAGTCTGAATGCTGATGCTGATTCCTCAGCCTTGTACTTTTTGAAAACCTTCTCCTTTGCTTTTATATGCATTTTTACATTGGAGCTAAGCCATCCAGGAAGGAGGTACATATATGAACAAGAATAGAGGGTATGAAAATCAGAGCGCTGTATCAATTTCTAAATAGAGTAATTCAGCCAGCGATATCTCACCACACTGCAGATACAATCCAAGCATCTCTCATTGTGACCAAATCTTCCTACTAGTTGCCGTACAGCCACGCTTCAACGTGTTTCGTCATCTTGACTTTGTCCTGGGATTGGCTGTATGGCACGGCAACATTGCTAATATACCAAAAGGCGTGCAGATGATTATTACCTACACGCCCCTCTCTAGGTCAATCCTGGGTACCCTAGTAACCTAAATAGCACAGCCGCATGAACCATATTGCCTCTGAGCGCAGGTAATCGTGACAATGTAGCTAAATAATTATAAATCAGAAACGGTGTCACCTGACACCTCACTATTCGAGACTACGACTGGGAGAAATCACACCGAAGTCTGCCTGAAATACATAAATGACTATATAAAGTAGAATTATAAATACTAATTAATAAACAAAAGGGCTGGAAGAAAAATAAGTTATACCAAAACGAAAAAATTACTGATAAAACAATTTAGGTCGAGTTCAATATTTAACCCATTAGGAATTAACTTATTTAATTGGAATATCCATTTTTTTTTCTCTTTTAGTCAAGTCCCTCACTAGATTTGACCCCCTCCAATTAGGGAAAATTCTATCAATGCCGCAAAATTGCAACAATGATGGGTCTCTATTATGTACATTTTTAAACTGAAGGGACACACTGTGTTTTGTAAAACCATTCCTGATGTTAGTCATGCGTTCTGAGATACGTAGCCTCAATTATCTTTTAGTGCGCCCCACATAGTACAGCCCACATGGGCACCACAACAAATATACAACATGCGTTGTGTTGCAGCTGATAAACTCCATGACCACAGGACATGGTTCCAGTAACCCAGGTCCTTAGTCTGCTTGTCTTCAGCAAATTGCAGGCTTTCTTGTGCATCATCTTTAGAGGAGGCTTCCTTCTGGAACGACAGGCATGAAGACCAATTTCATGCAGTGTGCGGCGTATGGTCTAAGCACTGACAGGCTGACCACCCCACCCCTTCAACCTCTGCAGCAATGCTGGCAGCACTCATACGTCTATTTTCTAAAGACAACCTCTGGATATGTTGCTGAGCACGTGCACTCAACTTCTTTGGTCAACCATGGCAAGGCCTGTTCTGAGTGGAACTTGTCCTGTTAAACTGCTCTATGGTCTTGGCCTCCATGCTGCAGCTCAGTTTCAAGGCCTTGGCAATCTTTTTATAGCCTAGGCCATCTTTATGTAGAGCAACAATTCTTTTTTTCAGATCCTCAGAGAGTTCTTTGCCATGAGGTGTGCCATGTTGAACTTCCATTGACCAGTATGAGAGAGTGAGAGCGATAACAACAAAATGAACACACATGCTCCCCATTCACACCTGAGACCTTGTAACACTAACAAGGGAGGGAAAATGGCTAATTGGGCCCAATTTGGACATTTTCACTTATGGGTGTGCTCACTTTTGTTGTCAGCGGTTTAGACATCAATGGCTGTGTGTTGAGTTATTTTGAGGGGACAGCAAGTTTACACTGTTATACAAGCTGTACACTCACTACTTTACATTGTAGCAAAGTGTAATTTCTTCAATGTTGTCACATGAAAAGATATAGTAAAATATGTACAAAAATGTGAGGGGTGTACTCACTTTTGAGAGATACTGTATATACTAGACTGTATGTGTGTGTATATATATATATATATATATATATATATATATATATATATATATATATATATATATATGTACACTGCCTGTAAGCCACTGAGTGTCTAATCTAGCTCAAGTTATCTCTAGCTTTGTCCACTCCAACACACTAGATATTGCCGCTGTGTAGGAAGCCTTATATAGTGTGGGGCGTGGACTTAGCCCCCTGAGCCATGATTGGCTAAAGGTACCCCACCTTTGGCCAATCATGGCTCTCACGGCAGAGCGCACTGTGATTGCCCAAAGCATGCAGGTCAGGTGCATGCTTTGGCCAATCATCAGACATCAATGCACTGTGACCCTTGCAGTGCATTATGGGGCATTCAGCGAGGCGCGAATTTGCCACAAACACCCCATAATGTTCGGAATTCGGCGATCACCCGATGTTCGAGTTGAGCTTATGTTCGACTCGAACTGTAGGACCATCCCTAGCCATAGTTGGTAATAGCTAAAATGACATAAGGGAGTTTCCATAAATTTATATAAAACAATTATCCAATGTTGAAAGGAAAAAAAAAACTGTTGGAATTTGGCCCAAACCCAAAATGCTATAGGGAAGGTTTAATATTCTATATAAAATATTTTTTTTTCTATGAAAATAGTTTTTATTGCAATTTTCAAGGTGAAATACAATACAATACAGACACACAAAAACAGAAAATGAATATCAAATACTTACCGCAATTTTCCTTTCCTGACTGACTCTATGTCAGCACACACATGGGTACAGGCCCCGCCAACCCCCCACAATGATAGGACGTTTAATTCCTAAATCTTAGCCCCTGAGCCAGCACCGTGTTCTGTAACTAGCACTCCGAACGGGTGGGCAGGTATGCCGACATGGAGCCAGTCAGGAAAAGAAAATTGCGGTAAGTATTTGATATAAAATTTTCAGTTTTCCTGACAGCTCCAGGTCAGCACACACATGGGAAATAACTAGAGAAAACACAGGGTGGGTATGCTTGCAGAACAATTTTAATCAATGTGAAACAGAGCCCACAACTCTGCGCACAAACTCCACCGTAGTTACGGCAGCTGGCTTAATACAATAGTGAGTAAGAACGGTATGTCTTGAGGACCAAGTGGCCGCTTTGCAGATAGTTTCCATAGACACACGATTCACTGCTGCCCAGAAAAATTGAACAAGACTATTGGCGGCCCACTGAATCCCTGTGAAGGCCGACAAAGCAGAAACATGACCCCTAAGAGTACTGAGACTTAAGTTCATATCTAGGCCTTTTTGCAGAAAGTCCAAAATACTACTTATTTGGGGAGAGGAAGGAAATAATCCTTGAGTGGCAGCAAAGTCCTGGAACTTGATCCACACTTTGTTCTAAGTTGCATTAGTGCTCGTTTTCCTAGACTTTAGCAGGGTGCCAATTACAGCATTTGAACAGCCTGCCTCAGTCAGCCTCTGCCTTTCAAAATCCAGGCCTGCAACCGCAGTCTCTGTGGTGATGGATGAAGCACTGCACCCTGAGACAGCAATTTACTGGAATTGACTTTGGAGGCCTCAAACTCAGTAGACACAGGAGCGGAAACCACAGACATTTAGGCCAGTTGGGTATTGCTGCCAGAACTGTGACTCTCTTTGATTAGTCTTCTGAGAAAGTTGAAGATTAGTGGTGTCGTGGAAAGGCATATGCTGTCTGGAAGGACCACGCTGCTGTCGGAGCATCAGTCACAGCTGCCTGTGGGCAAGGTAGCCTGGTGTA
Source organism: Lithobates sylvaticus (assembly GCA_028564925.1). Classification (NCBI taxonomy): domain Eukaryota; kingdom Metazoa; phylum Chordata; class Amphibia; order Anura; family Ranidae; genus Lithobates; species Lithobates sylvaticus. Next base: position 315,175,226 of record CM053030.1, read on the forward strand.
AGACATTGGCAGTTTGGCATTTGCAGGGGATGCAAATAGGTCCACCTCTGGCTAGAAAGCCCAACTCGTTAGCATCTGAAAGGTTTTGTGGATACAGGGACCACTCATTGTTGTCTAACGGATGTCTTGACAAATAGTCTGCCTCAAGATTGGAGGGACCCAGTATGTAGGCTGCCCACAGATGGAGAAGATTCGACTGGGCCCAAGTCATTATGGGCGTCACTTCCATCAGAAGTGAACGGCTGCAGGTCCCTGCTTGCTTCTGGATATAAGCCACCGCTGTGGCATTGTCCATCTGCAACAGGACTGAACATCCACGAACGATATCTTGAAAGGTGAGAAGGGCTTGAAAGGCAGCTCTTATTTCCAGGATATTGGACACTACATTCTTCATTTGACAGGGCCACCTGCCTTGAGCCACTCTCCCCTGGCAACTAGCTCCCCAGCCTATTGTTTCTGTGCTATTCTTTTCTTTTTTTTGTAAATTCTTTATTTAACAGGGTATATCAAGCAGTGATGCATAAGGCTCAACAAGATATGTTACAAGAATAGTACACTTATATCTCTACACCCCTATTATATATAATCCTAGGGGTATTTTTCGTAAGTTACCTTCTCTGGATCAATGCAGAATGTATGTCTATCGAATAGGAGACCTCCGCACCCCGCATGACCTCTGTAATTTTAAAATGTTTACGGGCAAATGCTGTATTTTATGGGATTAGGTGTGGGGTTGTAGCCGGTACACACCGACCCTGGAATGTCTACGTCCAACGCAAACGCATAGGACGAGAAGCAGAAACAGAAAATGAAAAGGATAGAGAGGGTGAGATTAAAATCTGAATCTGAGATGAGGTGAGAGTATAGGAGGTGAATAGAGAGAAGAAGAAAAAAAAAAAAGGGGGCGGGGAACAATCTCCCTGGCCAGTCACCTCCGCTCCTGTCGGGAAGTTTTGCCATTATTCCCCTTCATGGGGTCGGTTAATTAGCTGTCCATATTCCATAGTAGATAAACTTGTGCCAGAAGTACCATTTTTTAGAGAATTTTTAATTTAAGCCTTTTTCGTGGCCACCAAGTCCTCCATTGCATGTATGTCTGCTACTTTTTTCAGCCATACTCAGGGGAGTCTGGCAACTCACGATCCATGAATTTCTGAACGATCCGGTGCACTTCTGTCCAGAAAGGCTGTATCAACTTGCATGACCAGAAAATATGTAAAGCCCCATACACACAGTCGGACTTTTTCGTGGATTCTGTCCGATCGGACAAGGTTGTTGAAAAATCAGACCGTGTGTATGCACCATCGGACAGTGTTCGTCGGTTTGTCCGTCGGACAAAGTCTTATCTCCTGCTGGAAAGATTTCCCGTCAACCCGGTCCGATCACACCAAATCCGAGCGTGTGTACGCTTGTCCGACGGACAAAGTGCTACGCATGCTCAGAAAAAATTCTGTGACGGAAGCGCTCGGTCAGGTAAAACTACCTTTACTAATCGACACTGCACATTCGTCACGCTGCAATGTTAAAATGTCTTTTTTTTTTTTTTTTCTTTTTTTTTTTTCCACTTCAGAAAGAATATTCGTGGGTGAGTGTCAGCTATGCCCGCATCTCCATCCCTCTAATTGTCTTAGCATCATTAGTGGATTGTTTCATTCTCCCCCATTTTTTTTTTTCCCCCTGGAGTTGGGGGGGATAGGGGTCCTGAGTCGGGCATCCATGAGGTTTACAAAGCCCAAAAATACATATAAACATCTGAGATCCCACCCAGCCTCCTCTCCCCCTCCGCTTCCTTTATCCTAAGTCCCGTTCCATCACTCTTCCAGTTAACCCCCCTGGGGGTTTTTATTTTTATTTCCCCCCCCCCTCCCCCCTGTCCCCCCCGTGCCCCCGCCCTCCCCATCCCCGTCCGCTGTTTTGTTGTTGTAAGGTGGCCCTTTCTCCCCAGTGTCTTCTCCTGCCCTTAGGGTCTGCCTTTCCACGGCTAGAACTCTTTTCGGCTTCACCCCCCAGGGATCATCGGTTGTCACGGCTGCACACGCAAAGCCTCCCTGTAGCTCCAAGACCTCTTGAATTTTCTCCAGCTCTCCCATCTAGCCCTCGTGGCCTCTCTGTCCTCCTCCCCGGTGTACAACACACATTCCATCATGTAGGTGGATTCCACTGCGTCAACCCATTCCCATAAGGGTGGGCTTTCCTTGTCCTTCCACCTCCTTGGAATTACCTTTTTAGCCGCGTTAAGCAGATGGGGGATCAATGAGCCTTTATATTGTTTAATTTCCTTGGGTGTGGCATGCATAAGTGCCACCCAAGGGTCATTTTTTACCTCAATCGTTGTTATTTCTTTTATGTATTTTAGGATAGTCTCCCAGAATTTTTTGATTTTAGGACACCCCCACCATAAATGACCCATCGTGCCCCTTTGATCACACCCCCTCCAACAGTTCGCAGATGTATCCGCCTGGAAATTGCTGACCCTGTCCGGGGTTCTATACCACCTAGCCATGCACTTAAAATTTGTTTCTGCAGTTCTCGCATCTACCGCTGACCCATGTGCTAATTTTAAAATTTTCTTACTTGTGCCTATTTCTAATTGTGTTCCTAGTTCGCTTTCCCATTTGGTGAGGTATGGCGGCATCTCCGATCTATCTCTTTCTAATAACAATTTATATATTCTGGATATTCTTTTTTTTGAACATTCTGCCGTAAAGATTTTCTCTAATTTTGTTAGATCCTTAGCCTCCCTTAATGGGCTAGGGAGAGAGCCCACAAAGTGGGTTAGCTGGCGATGCCGCCATCCATCTATGAAAAAAGCCTCATTATTCTGTAACTCGTGCGATGTCATAACCTTCCCCTTACTAATAACTTCCCCTAGTCTCGTGCAGTCCTTTCTAATCCAATCACCTCCTATTTCCTTTAACCCTGGCGGGAAAAAAGGATTTTCTTTAAGTGCTATAAGTGGCGAGTTATAATTTTTGTTGAATATTTTATATATTTTGTCCCAGATTTTCAAAGTCGTGATGGTGATTATGTGTGTTTTTTCTCCCAGTGTCCGGCTTTTCGGAGGATTCCACACAATCTTCCCCAGCCTAGCTTCACTCAGTGCTTCCTCCAAACTAACCCATCTTTTAGTGTTACCTGTTTTACCCCATTCTGCGATTCTCAGTAGTGCTATAGCATGGTAGTAACTTTCTATGTCTGGGACCGCAAGACCGCCCTGACTTTTGTCTTGTTTTAGAACTTGGAGGGAGATTCTATGTTTTTTGTAATTCCATATGAAATTCATTATAATAGCTCTTAGTTTACCGAGGTACTGTTTTGGGAGAGGGAGGGGGAGCATCTGGAATTTATATGTGATGACTGGTAGGATCATCATTTTTACCGAATTAATCCTGCCTATCCAGGATAGGATTTTTCCCTTCAGCTCTTGGCATTTTTTTTTTATGTCTTCTAGGAGTGGGATATAATTTATTTTGTATAATTTCCTCGGGTTGTTGGCCAGTTCTATTCCTAAGTATTTTATCCTTTTTTTCCAGACAAAACTAACTGTTTTCTGTAGGTTCTGTTTCTCTATTTTATTGAGGTTAATATTAAGGATAAATGTTTTTGAGGCATTAATTCTAAAGTTTGTTAGTTCCCCATATTCCTTTAAAGTTTTAAGCAATATAGGGACTGACTTCTGGGGTGAGCTTATGTAAAAGAGGACGTCGTCCGCGAAGGCCGCAAGTTTGTGCTCTTCGCTGCCGACTTTACAGCCTTCCACCTCTGGGTTTCCGCGAATTGTTGCTAACAGCGGTTCCAAAGAGAGAATAAAAAGGAGAGGGGAGAGTGGACAGCCCTGCCTGGTACCATTAAACAATTCGAACTCCGCGGAGGTCACTCCATTGGCCTTGATGTTAGTTTTCGGATGATTATATAGGGTTTTAATTTTTTGAATAATTCTTGGTCCAAAACCCATCTTCTGTAGAGTGTTGAGCATGAACCCCCAGTCTACTCTGTCGAACGCTTTTTCAGCGTCTATCGAGAGAAGTAGACTGGGGGTTCTCGAGTCTCCCATCCTCTGTATGGCTAGCAATGTCCGAATCCCATTGTCCCTCCCCTCTCTGCCCGGGACAAACCCGACCTGGTCCGGATGGATCAGTGTGCCCAAGTGCCCCTTTATTCGATCCGCCAGTATCTTTGCGTATAATTTTGTGTCGAAATTTAATAAGGAGATGGGTCTGTAGTTCGAGCACACCGATCCATCCTTCCCATCCTTCCTCAAAAGAGTGATCGTAGCTTTTAGGGCCTCTTCGCTCATATCATAGTCTATCCCTAATCCATTCATATAACGCAGCAATCTCGGTATAAGAATCTCTTTGTACGTTTTATAATATGAGGCCGTGAAGCCGTCCGGGCCCGGGCTCTTCCCTATTGGAGAGTTGTTGATGGCTGCTAAGATCTCCTCCTCAGTTATTGGCCTCTCAAGCTCATCTCTCTCCTCCCCCCCTAGAGCCATTAGCCCTGCCCTCTCTAGGAACTCTGATGTTTTCTGGTTATTTCCAATGCTGTCGTTGTTTCCCTTGGTTTTCACCTCATAAAGTTCTTTGTAATAGTCTCTAAATGTAGAGGCTATTTCACTAGAGGTAAACTTCATCTCCCCGTTTCTTGTTTGAATTTTTTCAATAAAATTTCTGGTTTTCTTTTTTTGTAATTTCCTTGCTAAATATTTCCCTGGCTTGTTGCCCCATATATATTGTTCCCTGGTCAATTTATTGAACTTCTGTCTAACTTCCTGTTCAGCTAAATCTTTCAATTCCTCTCTCTTATTTATAAGCTCTATGTATATGCTCTGGCTAAGTGCCCCCCCAGATTTGTGCTTTTGCTCCAGGGTTTTAATCTCGGCCATTAGAGCCTGCGTTTTTCCCACCCTCTCCTTTTTTTCCCATGAGGCTTTAGCTATCAGGAGCCCCCTAATGAACGCTTTATGAGCGTCCCACAGTTGTGCCTCTGAGACCTCTCCGTTGTCGTTGATTTGAAAGAACCATTCTAGCTCCTTTTTGATATAATCCCTAATTTCTTTGTCATGTAACAGTTCTGGATTGAGTTTCCATCCACTAGAGGGTTGTTTATGTTCGGGGAACCTTAACCTCATGGATACCGGCGCGTGGTCCGAGAGGGAAGCTATTCCAATTTCGGTTTCTTTGACCCTTTCCAATATGCCATGGTCTATTAAAATATAGTCCAGGCGAGAATACATCTGGTGGACAGGGGAGAAGAACGAGTAGTCTCTCAACTGCGGGTGCTGGATCCTCCACACATCCAACAGTTGGTCCTCCGATAGTTTTTTTTTAATCCGCTTCAGTTGTATGTTGCCCCTCCCCGTGCCACCAGACGTACTGTCCTTCGCGGGGTCCATCACGAAATTGAGGTCCCCCATCAGGATCAAATATCCTTTCCTGAAGGCCCTTAGCTTACGCAGAATTGCTTCGAGGAATAAGATAGGTTTGGCGTTGGGGGCATAAACATTGGCCAGTGTAAGTTCTACCCCTAGGAGGGAACCCCTAAGAAACAGGTACCTCCCCTCGGGGTCCGTCACTCTCTCCTCCACCGTGAAGTCAATGTCCCTCGCAATCCCAATAGCCACTCCTCTTGCCCTGCTCGAGATAGTATCCCCATAAAACCAATTTGGGAGAGCTGGAGAAAAAAGTCTAATATTTGAGGAATGTGCCAGGTGAGTCTCTTGCAAGAACACTATACCTGCGCCATATCTCTCTGCTTCCTCCAAAATTTTAGATCGCTTGCCGGGAGAGTTTAAGCCTTTCACATTATATGATAAAAATTTGATTTCTATGTCCTTCATTTATTTTTTGGGATTTTTTTTTTTTTTTTTTTTTCCCTCTGAAGTATTGATGGTGATAACAGCCCCACAGCGGACGTGGTTTCCCTCCCCCTTCCCCCCATCCCCCTCCCCTCCCTTCCTCCCCTCCCTCTCCCCCCCCCTTCTCCCCCCCCCCCCCCCCCCTTTCACCCTTCCCCCCTCCCCCCCCCCCCCCCCCCCCCCCCCCCCCCCCCCCCTCCCCCCCCCTCCCCCCGCCCCCCCCTCCTTTCCTACCCCCTCTAGGGTTTCTAGGTCCTTGGGGGCCATCTTTTGTGGCTTCCTTCGGACTCCAGATTCCTGGTGAGGTGGAGTTAGTTAGGCCCTCCGCCACCCTGTACCCGAGCGACATGTAGGGGGGTGGGCAGGGCCGACTTGATCAGGATTATTTTACTCCCTCTGGTGTGGGATCTCCCCACCCCTCGACCCCCCTCCGCTCTCCCCCCCAAAATCCCCCACCCCCTCCATCTCGTTCCAGCCCTGAAGCTCCGGGACTGGGATCCCGAGTTTCGCACAGAAACCTTGCACTTCCTCGGGGTACCTCAACCTGGCCGTAGACCCCTCTTTTAACCCAATTAGGCACGAAGGAAAGCCCCAGTTGTATCTTATATTTTCCTTTCTGAGGATTTCCAGCAGTGGTTTTTGACTTTCAAGGGTACGGGCCGATAGATCCGCATAAATTTGCACCTCTACGCCCTCAAACAATAAGGGAGACTTATTTCTTATTTTCGCCCAGAGGTCCTCTTTTTCTTTGAAGTGACTAAATCTGACTATAATGTCCCGTGCCCTTTCCAAGTCTCGCCTTTCCGTTCTTCCTACACGGTGTATCCTTTCTATGCCAGGATAATGGTCTGGGTCCTTGCCACTTATTGGGCCCAGGATTGCCCATAGCTTTTTGTCTAAGTCTTCCCCTCTTTGTTCCGGAACGGCCCGTAGCCTCAGATTTTGCCTCCTGTCCCTATTCTCTTGGTCCTCGATTTTATAGAGGGTGTCTCTCTGGGCAAAGGAGGCGCTTTTCAATTGTGCTTTTAATCTCGAAATTTCCATATCCATCATCTCCATTTTCCCTTCTGCCGCTTCTACCCTTAACAGCAGGTGGCCCATGTCCTCCCGCAGAGAGTTAATTTCTAATTTAATGACATTTTCAAGGCGTAGAAGCATTGCCTCCATTTCTAGCTTGTTAGGAATATGGGCTCCTGCCAGCTGGTCTTCCCCCCGGCTGAGATCAGTCTCGGTCTCCATAGTGAGGTCCGCTCTAGAGTTGTTGATTTCGCCCTCGGCCCCGCCCCTGCTCTCCGGGGAGGCTCTGACCTGGGTCTCTTTTCCAGATGTTTTTGGACTTGCGGCTTGTCTTAAGTAATGTTTAATTGTGCTTGTCTCCCCCTTACCACTTTTGGTGGTCGCCTTCTTTGTCTGTTTCGCTTGGTCTTTACTCATCTTGACCTTCCTGGTGGGTCTTATCCTCCTCCCCAGTTTTATTGTATGCCTGGGTCGCCTGGGCCCTTTTTCCTCCGCCTCTAACCCTTATATTAGGGCTGTCGCAATAATTACGCCAAGCTACCTTAACGGGGTACAGAACCTTTTAAGAGTTGAGAAAAAAAAAAAAAAAACAAGCACAAAAGGATAAATAGAGACGGATGGACGGTTCACCCCTTCAGGTAGAATATTGAGGTATATCCTCCCAGAATCCCACTGTCTCCTCTATCATGCTTTGAATATCACTCTAATCAGGTGAGGGGGGGTGTGGGATCTGTACCTTCCTGAGATGTTTCAGTTTTTGTCGCCTTCCTATGCAATAATCGCATACAATTATCCCCTACAGACCCTATTTGCTGGCCCTTGACGCGAAGTTCCAGACAGGATGGTTAGGGCTGATGGGCTTGTGTTGAGCCTTCCTCTGATACCCAATAGAGAAAGGGGGGCTGTTTCAATCAACCATTCAGTACCATTCTATACCAGGTTATCCCATCAGGGTTCAAGACGTTTCAGGGATTGGAAGGAGGCAAGCAATTCACTTTTCCAAGTAATAGGATATGGTATATCCTCCCCTCGTCCCGTTATCTCGCCTGTCATACTATGTATGTCACTCTAGTCAAAATGGGGGGGGATGTGATGTCTGTGCGTTCTGAGGTGATTTCAGCTTTTGTCGCCGTCCATCCTAGAGCAGTAATCGCATGGACTTGTCCCCTGTGTTCCCTGTTTGCTGATCCCTGGTGTGAAGTTACAGATATGATAGCTGTAAGGGGGCTATTTCAAGCACCCCTTCTGTAGTCTTCTGTCTCCTCACCCTTTACACCTACTCGCTATATTAAAGACAGCTGCCTCGTTGCAATTCAAACATTTCAAGCATTGGCAGAGTAAAAAAAAGGACAGTTCCCTTTTTCGCAGTATATATTGTGGTGTAACCTTCCAGAGACCCCCTATATTTTCTGTTTATATAACTTGATCTAGCAGGCCCAGAGGGGATGTGAGGTCCTTACGTTCCTGGGGTGTTACCGCCTCTGTCACCCCCCCGAGAGGTAATCGCGGGGTTCCGTTCCCAAATGTCCCCCTGTTTATTGATTACTGTGCCCAGGCCCCTGCTTGTTCCCGGCTGGGGCACCTCTGTAGTGTTTCAATAACTACAATATGATATCACCCCTTGAGGAGAGCGGCCTAAGCACCCTGCGGTATTTCATAGAGCTTCATCATAATGACCACTGACCTCAAGGAGCTGACAGGGGCTAATAGCAAAGACAAAAAAAAAAAAAAACGAGACAGTAGAAGAACATGTCCTGGTATAATTTTCGGTTTTGGAAAAGAAAGATCCTCTGCCGACCATATCTGTGGGTAGCTTGGTCTTACCTCCTGGTGGTGCGGGCTTCATGGAGTGTGTGACGAATACTCACGGTCGGCTCCATTATCTTGCTGCCGCCTGTGAGTCTGCCGCGCTATGCTTGAGGAGGGGGATTAGGTGGAGGCAGAGCGGGGAGGGAGAGCTGGTGCTGCACATACCGATTCGATGCTGGTTAAAGCCGTCGTTTTTGTAGCTTGCCTTGCCTTTCTCTTTGGACTGGTGCCCCAGCCTCCTGTGCTGCTTTTCCCGGGAAGACGAGCTGGTCGGCGGGCGTCCGCTGCATCTTACCCACGGAACGATCCCGCGTCCTCCCTGGCTGCACACCTGATCTCCTCAGCCCTCAGGCTCCTGAACTCCTCCCTCCGTGCGGACGTTACGTCAGCACGTCCATGCTGTATGTTAAAATGTCTTTAATGCAGCGCATTCTCTTTTTCTTTACAATGCAACAAGAATGACATCTTTTAGCTGCTCCTATTCACCCGCACTTCTCACAAACTTACTTCTTTATTACTTTGCAGCATTTATACACTACATGTTTATTTTTACTCTGAACGGAAAAGAATCTTTGTTATTTTTTTTTTACCATGATTTGTCTTTTTTTTTTTTTTTGTGGAATACATATTTGATTTTTTTTTTTTTTTTTTTTTGGAGGGGGGTTGTGTGTCTCAAATTACCAAAAACACATTATTAACATTTGTATTTCTTGCTTAAATTTACTAGGAGGTTGTTTGTTGTTGGTGCCCCTTGTTAATTCTACTTTAGGATTAGTGAAATGTACCTGCTTACTCAAAGAAAAACTGTCATTGTAGCAAAGTAAAACACAATAGTCAATGATTATTTCAAATCCAAAAAACCTTTATTTAGGTCACACCAACAAACCAAAGAGGAACGCAGCCATGGTGAAACTTGGGGAATTTGCAAAGTCTTGGCCCCCCACGGCAACCATCATTGTTCAAGCGTAGAAAATTGGGGGCCTGAGGAGTACGTATATTAAGGGGAGTGCAATCTGGTCGTGAAGTCCAAAGTATCCGGAACTGCAGCAGATGCCATCTAGGTCCCCAGGCTCTGGTACAACAAGAGGCTCCATCTTCTCTCAGACCAGACTGATTCCAGGTCGTCACTCTCAGGTCTTCCTTCCACGCTTCCTTCCACGCTGTGGCTGTCGTGCTGGTGGGGTGGCAGAAGGAGGAGGAGGAGGAGGAGGAGGCGGAGCATGGTAGCTATGGCAAACATGTGTGACTGGGGTCATCTCCCCAGCCCTACCCTTATTTAGGACATGGAGGATGAGCCCCTCACACATGTTGCGTTGCCTCACCTCCATACCCATCATTTTTGTGACAAAGGTCTCCTCGTCGGCGGGTGTGGCATGTAGGGAGTCTGAAGCCTCTCTGATCATGCGGAGCGCTGACTGTGCCGCATAACCCCCCCTTCTCGCCCTTTTGTAGGGAAGGCGGAGGAGAGGGATTTGGGAGTCAGTCAGGCTCCGCGGCCGAGCCCCCTCTTGGCTGCCACTACCCAGCTGGTGGCTGCCACTAACCCCTGCCTCCTCCTGACTGCCACCTTCCACAGCCACCTCCTGGCTGAGGTCTTCCTGTGTATGAAAAAGGGACATAGTTTCAGTTATTTGTTCATCAAACACACACAATTCTCATCTAGTGACTGGTGCAAAATGTTTACAAATAGAAAACCATACAATTCTCAGCCCTGCAGTTTAGATTCTGGCCCCAAATGTCTCCCACACCACTGTCTGTTGATATGTCAAACACGTTAGGAACTAAGCAATTGGCGATCCTGAATTAAGTGAACATCATTCATTATTCCCATAAATGGTAACTAAACTACTATACCTGGAACAAGCTGGGCTCCTCCACCTCTTCCAGACTGGAAGGCCCAGGTTGCTCCTCGGAAGCCTCATCAGGGGTGGGCTGCGCGCAAGGAAGCGTGGAAGGAGGAGTTGAGGTTGGCTCCGTGACATCAGCCTGGTCCTTCAGAAAATGGAGACTCTGATAGTACCAGAGCTTGGGCACATAGACCTCATCTGCTGAAGTTGCAGTTTCCTCAGACTTCACGACCTTCTTCCGCTCCCTGATATACGCACTCCTCAGGCTGCCAATTTTCTTTCTTATATCATCAACAGTTGCCGTGGGGAACCTTGGCTTGACAAATTCCACAAGTTCCTCCAGGGCTGCGTGCCTCTTTGGTTTGTTGGTGTAATGTGGGTGTTTACCCTGCCACAATATGGGAAAATCCCTGTATTTGGCAATGAAGAGGGGGAGAAAACTCATGTCGTTGAATCCCTTCATATCAATCTCTGCAAGACACAACACCACACAAAACCCTATAAATTATGTCAGGCTAAACTCTCCTAATCTTCTCCATAAAGAAGCCTCAAGTTCAAATCAGTCTAGGCTAGTTATGTACCAACGTCAAATTGTACCTTCGTTTGTAGCGATCGTCTCGTGTGAGTTTTCTCTCCCCTCGTCTCCCAGATCGTGGCTACGACACAGGCGTGTGACGTTTTTATATACAGTGCGCATGCTTCAAACTCCGCCCGCCCCTGACGATCTTTCTCGTCTATTCCCCACCCCTTCTCTTTACGGCGTAGTGGGGAGAGCACATGGCGGGGACACAGCAGGTGCGCCACAAATATCCCACCAACGAGGAGGAGGACGAGGAAAGTCCGGAGGCAGAAACGTCCCGATCCCGGAGCCTGAAATTCAAGGCCTCCAATATGTCATTTGGAGAAATGTTGGAGATGGTGGACATATTAAAGAGGAGCGACTATGATGGGAAGTATGGGCCTTACCTCAACCCCAATGTCCGCAAGGCCAAGATCATGTCTAAAGTTGTGAGGAGGCTGTACAATCATTTTGGGGTACAACGATCCAAGGAGCAACTGAGGAAACGCTGGTCAGACCTGAAACTGAGGGAGGCCGATCAGTACAGAAAGATCAAGCGAATTCTTCTAAAAAGTAAGTAGTTGTGTTTTGTGTTTGATTTCTTGCTTGCATACTGCTCCATTGTGGTTTGATTTTTACAAAGTTGTACATTCCAAAATGGCCACTTTCAGGTTCGTCTGTGCATTCGATCGAACTCAGCCTCGATCTTTCTGCCACTGTCATGTGTGTGTCCATTCGATCGTACGCAACCTCGATCGTTCGGCCACTTATAATACGAGGTTTGGTGAAGTTTTTATTGAAAGGAAGTTTGTTCTCACTAGAGATGTCAGCAAGAGCGTAAACCAAATTTTGTCAATGTAAAGGAGAGGTCACTCAGTAGCTGTTTACCCATCTGGACTCTAGAGCACTAGTGCTGGGACACCCAAACCCCCTTTTTATTATGCTTTTCCACACATGTGCTCCAGTGGATACTAGAGGGGGGTCTCCATCACACAAACTTCTACCAAAAAGCTAGTCAGTTTAGCACCTTTACAAAGTGACTACATTCATGTAGTTGACATTTGTAACTGGCCAAACTAAAATAGTGTCCGTCACTTTCAAGCAATGTTTGTCATTTCCTATTTCTGCCCTCAATAGCTTGTGTTGCTAAATTTTCCTTTTGGACATTCTCATAGGGGAGCGAAAACTTGGGCCGTCTGAGGAAACCCCCAAACCAACACCTCCCAAAAAAGGGGAAAGAGCAGAAGCAGAGGAGGAGGAGGAGGAGGAAGGAGAGATCATCGAACTTGGAGAAATTGTCACCACAACAGGTGAGTGTGGGAGAACACAGCTACTGGTAAGCTAATCCATGTATGGCTGCCTCATTTCCAACACCCCATTTTTGTTTGTTTGTGGTTTTTAGGTGACGTGGATGTTGTGGAAGAAAAATCGCACTTTACCACAGAGAGTGCCCACGTACTCATCGGAGAGATAATGGTCTGCAATCGAGATCTAGATTACATAAAGCAAAACATCAATGATGTTCAACAAAAATTGAAGAACATCATTGATGTTTTAGGAAAAATATGAAAACGCACCAAGTAATTAACACACATTTGTGCCAGCTTCTGAACACATTTGCAACTTAAAAACTGTGTGAAATTTGGAACATGCACACATTGTGTCCACATTTGCTAGCTCCCATCATGGTGGATGAATGCCAATGTTTTTTTGGGGGTGCAAACACTTTACGAACTACGAAAGTGGTTGTGGTGAAGGGGTTGCACCCCCAAAAAACGTCCATTCATCCCCATGATGGAAAATGGCACTTTTGAAGCTTCTAGGCATGTGTTTTACCATCTAATGTCCATTTTCAGACCCAAATTGTGTGCATGTTCTAAATTTCCACTTTCCGGGGGTGACCCCCCCATGTGATGAAGGCAAGATCAAACACACTTTGAACATATAGTCATGTCTGATCTTGTCTTCACTTTACAAAGTTGAACTTTCCGAGTTCCTAGGTTCTGTTTTGCTCCATGCCTGGTTTTACCAATTGCGGAATGTTTGTAAACAATGTTGTAAATAAACAAGATGTTGTCAGTTTTGGCGTGAAGATTGTAAACGCACTTGTGAATGTTTTCCTAGTAAACTTTTTTAGTTTTCTAAATGTGTGGCTTCCTTATTTAAAAAACACAATGCATTATGTATGTAAAATGTAAAGGATATGGGGGGCAATGGGTGTTATTTACTAAAGGCAAATCCACTTTGCACTCCAATTTTCTTTCGCTGGGAACTTTTTCAATGCACTTGTAGAGCATAGCGGATTTGACTTATGTAAATGACACCCACAGTGCTTTGTACGAAAACACGGAGCACAGCATTTTTGAGAATACACACATGTCAGACCTGGTGCTGAAAAGGAGTATTTTGGGTGTCAGTTATGCAGGACAAACCTTCTCTAGACCAAAGATTAGGTAGCAAACACACAACATGAGAATAATCTTTTTGGGAAGAAGAGACTGTTACCTCCTTTTGCCCAGAAAGTGCATTCCCACTGTCGAAGGCAAAGGGAAAAAATGTCAAGGTAAAATAATCTAAAAAGAAGACTGAAATGACAAGAAATTAGAGGTTGGTTAAAATATCAGATTTATTAAAAAATGCCTCTCACACATCGTCAGGCAGAGCAATGGCCCCCCTACCCACAAAGTACTCCATATATTGGTCCCGGACCACACGGGCATTTAGAGGGGGCAAGCCTGGACGTGCCACTCGAAGGGCTGTGAGGTCCGCATTTGGAGGGCCCTCCACATCTGGGCCAACGGGCACCACATAGTTCCTGTTATGTCTTTTGAGGAAGTTGTGCAATATGCAACAGGCAAGAACTATGTGGTTCAGTTTGTATTCCGCCAAGTTAAATGCCGTCAGGAACAGGCGGAAGCGACTGGCCAGGATGCCAAAAGTGTTCTCCACCACTCTTCTGGCTCTGGACAGCCTGTAGTTGAAGACCCTCTGGTCCGGGGTGAGGGTCCTCATCGGGAACGGCCTCATCAGATGGGGAGTCAACGCAAACACTTCATCTGCGACAAAGACGAAGGGGAGTCCTTCGGCATTCTCCTCTGGAGGTGGCAAGCACAGACTGCCACTTTGGAGACGCCAGTAGAACTCCGTGTGCGTAATGGCACCACCATCCGATATCCGGCCGTTCATCCCCACGTCCACATACATAAACTCGTATGTTGCCGACACCACCGCCAACATCACTACACTATTAAACCCTTTATAATTATAATAGTAGGACCCCGAGTTGGGCGGTGGGACGATGCGGACGTGTTTCCCATCAATTGCCCCTCCGCAGTTAGGAAAGTCCCAACGGCTGGCAAAGTGGGAGGCCACAGTCTGCCATTCCTGTGGCGTGGAAGGGAACTGTGGAGTGAAACAAGAAAAAAAAATTATTCACTTTGCACATAAACATTGCAAGCAGATTAGACAATCAACATCTTGGAACAAGAGCATTGTATAAAATTTGAGGCTGGAAAGTATTTGCACAGAAAAGTAGAGGCTCCCCTTCACAGATTACTCACCCCCCCATCAATCCCCCCACTTCTGATGGGACATTGGCAATAACTAGGGTTTTGGGGGGGGGGGTGGTGGACAGGTAACCCTCTGCACTTCATTGATTGGCAAATGGCTCAAAAATGGGGGCTAGTTTGCCCAGACCCTCTGTACTTAACACTATTGGCAGGCCACAGGAAAGATCAAATAACATTTCAACCCCCCCCCCCCCCCCCCCCAAAAAAGGCAGGCACAGTGTGACATTATGAAATTACCAAGCAAGCTAATAGGAGGGAAAGAAGACAAAAAAATAGGAAATGGAAAGTATGGAGGCAGCCCCTTGCACTACATGCTTTGCTGAATTCATCCCTAAAGATGCGCACTATAAAGAGGTAGGTATATAGTGTGTATGGACCTTGGGAAAGCCAGCAGATAAAGGATTGGTACCATCTGACAGAGCAGTTGGGGGAGGGGGTTCCTAATGAGTTTGCCCCCCCCCCCACCAAAATAAAAAAAAAAGGGGGCTCTACATGAAGTAAACCACACAGCAAACATTTGTGCATATTTTAGGGGGTGTTTTGGGGCAAACAATACTATGCAGCAGACAAAAGACATTGCTTAAGTGACTAGGCCATAGGTGTCTATTGGGGCAGAA
Source organism: Lithobates sylvaticus (assembly GCA_028564925.1). Lineage (NCBI taxonomy): Eukaryota > Metazoa > Chordata > Amphibia > Anura > Ranidae > Lithobates > Lithobates sylvaticus. The sequence continues at coordinate 315,190,501 of CM053030.1, forward strand.
GAGCATGCTGGGGAGGTAAGTGAAGGGAAAAATGCATGAAGGAGAAAAGGGGCACAGCATATTAGAACATATTGCAATCATGGTAATTAGGGAAGGAGGTCAAAAATAGAAGACATTAGCAAACAGAGCATACATAGAAGGGAATAGTAAAGTATAAATGTTACCTTAATATAGTCCTCCTGCAGGACCTGAATGATGGCAGAACAGGTCTCTGGAATAATGAGTCCCAGGGCCTGGGGAGAGATACCTGAAGAGAACTTCAAATCCTGAAGTCTTCTCCCTGTCGCCAAGTACCTCAACGTGGCAACAAGCCTCTGCTCCGGAGTAATGGCTTGTCTCATGCAGGTATCCTGCCGGCTGATAAAGGGGGTCAGCAAAGCCAAAAGACGGTGAAACACGGGGTCCGTCATCCGGAGAAAGTTCCTGAAATCATCAGGATTATTCTCCCGGATCTCACGAAGCAAAGGCATGTGCGAGAATTGGTCACGCTGAAGCAACCAATTCTTGGTCCACATACTCCTCGTCACTCTGTTCATGGACGGGTCTTGGGTCAAAGCTAAAAGCCCGACACCAATTCCGCGTACAGCACGAACTCAGCGACGAGTACGCACGGGAAACATCGCTCACAAGGTCACAAAAGGTCGGCTGGTCAGAACGGACAAACAGAAAGCACCGATAAACAGCAAGGCCTGAAAGAACGAAATGAATACCAGCAACGAGCAGACAATAAGCAGTGCAAATCAAAGCGTCCTATATCAAGATATAGGCCGCAATGACCAACAAATGCGAACTGACTACACGCACTAATAAACAGATACGCACGACAAGCACAAACTGAAGAGCAGTAACGATCTGAGTCAGAAAACTGAGAAGCGCGAATCTTAAGTCACCAAACTTCGACTAACTCTCGATAAACACGGGATCAGCAGAAGGAGCCCAACGGGTGCCTGACGTGGTGCTGAACTTCCCTTTTGTAATCTCGTGGACGACGACTTACGTCACGACGTTCTTGCAGACCGGATATTCCGACAACGTAGTCCGACCGTGTGTACGCAACACCAACATCGGACCAAGTACGTCGGACAAAATCCGACCGACCTGGTCCGCGGATTGTCCGAGCGTGTGTATGGGGCTTAAGAGTGTTCCAACCTCCTCTCCACATCTCCAGCACAGATCTGTAGATCGAGGGAACATTTTGTGTATTTTAACTGGCGTGTAGTACCAGCGAGACAACACTTTGTATCCGGCTTCTTGGTGTCTTGCACATATGGAAGTCTTGTTAGAAAAAAGTATGATCCGATCCACCTGCTTATCCGTGAATTTTTAGCCCGAGATCACGCTCCCAATCTGTCTATGTAAGGTGGTCTGGCGTCTGGCTGTGGAGACACCAGTAGTTGGTATGTTAGAAAGATTGCGTGTCTCAATGGTGTCTGGTCTAGGCAAAGCATCTCAAAGGGTGTTAGTTGCCTCTTAAATGCAGCTGGTGATGGCAAGGAGCTAATGTAATGAGAAAGCTGGATCTTCTGCCAAAAGGAGAGTCCTTGCAACGCCGGATCATCCATGATTTGTTGTTTAGTTTTCCACCTCCCGTCTATGATAAAATGTCTAGCCTGAGATCTCTCAGTCAACTTCAGGTCTAGGAATCTAGGATCCCTTAGTCCAGGAGTGAAAGCCGGGTTACCCAATATAGGGGTAAGTGGAGAGGGGATAGGTGTGACAGACAGGTCTCCGAAAACCCTCCAGGCGGTCCGGATTGTCACATCCACCATAGGGTGAGACATTATCTGTTTTCGATAGAGGTTGCTGGCACCAGGGGATTTGTTCCAACCGGACCCCCACCAAGGAGTTCTTTATTTGTACCCATTGTTTCAAGGCTCCGTGTCTGCTCCAATCCAGTATACGGGTTAGATGACAAGCTGTGTGGTATAAAATGGCATCTAGGAGAGCAATGCCACCCTTCAATTTTGGGAGTCAAAGTATTGTTTGTGCTAGTCGTGGAGTTTTACTGGCCCAGACAAATTGGGTTATCAATCTATTTATCGTTTTCAAGAAGGTAATAGGGATTTGTATTGGGAGTGCTTGAAAATGATATAGAAGTCTGGGCATAATATTCATTTTTATTTTACTGCTGCGTCCGAACCAGGTAAATAGGCCCTGCTGCCACTCCTTCAAATCTTTTTTTCCTGGTGCCTCCATGGCAGCATACATGTGATAGAGCTCCGCCTCTACTCCGCCTTCAGGACTAGTGAATAGCATAAATTAAAGGGCATAGCCCCTCCCCCAACATTCTCCTTTTTTTTCCTCATTCCTCTTGACTGGTGAAGAGTAGCAGTATGTATGTCCATACCTCTGCAGTCGGCAGCGTCCGCCGGGTTAAGCCTCTCCCGTGCGCAGTCCCTGTTCTTGGGTCCGCTCAATGCACTGATAAGACTGGGAACCCCTTCTGAGGATCTTTTGGGGTCTTGCAGAGTTTCCTCATAGGAACGCAGTCTGCTGAATTTCCAGAAAAACGAATGCTGGTGATGACGGCGGGAGGATCAGATTCTCTTCCTTCTTGGTCAGGTTAGGTTTTCCTTTTGCTTCCATGTCTGCACTGTTTTTGAGCCCTGGTGGTTAAAGCTTATAGGTTTAAAAAAAAAATAAAAATATGTCCCCTTTAAGACATTTATTCCTGGTCTGCACATGTGCAGAATGGGCGTTTCCTTGCTATTTCTGAGGTTTTTTCTCTAGCTTTTTTTGTTCTACCCTTCAGGGTTCTCACTCTCTTGCTGTGGCCTTGGTTTTGTTTTTTTTTTTTTTTGTCAGTAATAAGGTAGGTCCTTTTTAATTAAGCTGCTCTCCCTTTTTTAGCTTTAAAGTGTTGGCTCTAAATTGGATTCAGGACTGCTCTGCATATCAGGTGTATGCCCTGCAGTCCAGATTACTTCAGCATTACAGGTATGTGTGGAGCTGGCCATTCACCATGCAATTTTCTTGTTCGATTTCCATTAGGTTTGCCTTCAACTGTGTGGTACAGGGGCCTGCCTGATTGCATGCAAATTGGGGGTGATTAGATTTGACCACATATTGTATGTTTTTTTTTATAGATCTGAGGGAGATCTATAGACGGGGGTTGGGTAGTGTATGGCCAGCCTTATACTTTTATCTCACTCCTATTGCGTTGACTTCGTTTAAAAATTTGGTGTGCAAATAGACTCTATTTCTTTTTGCTTCTTACTTCGCCTTACTACAGCTGATCCTCCTGCCCATTATTTACCATGAGCCATTCGTCACAAAGCCAAGATCCTCTCATATCCAATAGGTATGTGGACCACCTGTACGTGAGTATTTAAAAAAAAAAAAAAAAAAGAGTGCGCCACTGACAAACTTTGTTTGTTTCAGCCCTGTTCCTTCAAAGCGGTCCAGAAAGTCCTCAAGGCGCTATGACAATGACGATAGTCCTGAGCGAAGACCGCCCTCTTCTCATCATAAATCTTCCAGAAGACCAGGATCTTATAGACGTCGTCATTCGCCTTCGCCTCCACCGCGGGCGTCAAGGAAAGAATGTTGGGCCTGTGGCGCGGTTCCACTCCCTGATAAGCTCGTCTGCAGAGACTGTCTCAGGGACTACGCAGCTAACCGGGAATTAGAAGGCCAGCAGGTGGTTGACCTGCTTAAGCAAACCATGAGAGACTCTCTTTCTGAACTGACGGCCATGATTCCAGCTCACCCGGTTTCACAAGCTGCCCAGGTGTTGGATTTGGACCCCGACATTTCGGGCCCATCAGCTGTTAGTACTCCTTTGCCTCCATCAGGAAAAACAGCTAAACAAATCCCACCGGTAGATTCATCCGAGGAGTCCTCAGATGATACAGAACTGTCTGGTTTCAATTTCTCCCTGGTTCAACCCTTTGTACAAGCGGTGAGGAGCGACATTGCCTGGGAAGACCCGGAAGGGCCTCCTCAAAATCAAAAACCTATTTCTCATTCCTCAAGAGAAACCAAATCTTCTTCCCATTAATGGGGGAGATCATAGAGGATGAGTGGAACAAAACTGATAGAGTTTTCTGTAGCACGTTTATGCAAAATGTATCCACTGGCAGATTCGGATACTCAGTTCAATGACTGTGGTTGATGCGGCTGTAGTGCGTCTGGCAAAAAATGTAACAATGCCAATGGAGGATTCAACGTCTTTCAAGGATCCCCTAGATAGCTCCATTTGAGGTCTAGATCAATACATCTATCTAGAAGCAGGGGTGGCTTGCAGACCAGCCATTGCGCTGACATCTGTTTCCAATGCCATCAGGGCTTGGACGGAAAATATTGAGACATCCCTGCACCAAGACGTTCCCAAAGATGACATAATCAAAGCTCTGGAGGAGCTTAAGTTGGCGGATTTCGTGGGAGAAGCTGCAATTGACACAATCCGGTGTTCAGCCAATTCAAGCTAAAGCCTTGGACAGCCGATCTAGCATCAAAGCAGAATTGGTGCAAGATTTCCCTTGATGGAAAATCTTTGTTTGGTGAGAAACTCGACAAAGTAATCTCCAGAGTAACAGGGGCAAATCTGGCTTACTTCCTCAGGACAGGAAGGTCCGGAGAACAAAGGCCTATTTATCACGATTCCGGCAATCAAATTCTAGAGACTTCAGGCAGTCTCGCCCCTTTAGGGACAACAAGAAATCGTGGAGAGGCACCCAGACTTCTTTTCTGGGAGCCAGAAAGTACAAGTCCCTCACTGCTCCCCAGGAGGGGACAAAATCCTTTTGACGTCAGCGGGGAGGAAACGCCCCCAGTGGGAGCCCGGTTAAAAAAACGTTTTCCCCATCTGTGCCTCCAAATGTCAAGACCCATGGGTCCTAGCAACGATCCGGTACGGTCACTTCTGGACTTTCTCTCAGCAGCCTCCTCACACGTCCTTCAAAGAGACAGTTACCAGCCTCCCCACAGAAGGCACTGGCCTTAAACCAATTTTTTTTTGGAGTCCCTGCAGCGTCAAGGGGCAGCAACACCTGTCCCCCCATCAGATCGATTTTACAGGTTTTTCTTCCACCCTTTTCCTGGTGCAGAAAAAAACAGGTGACTGGAGACCTGTAATAGATCTGAAAAAGCTAAATTAATACATCCATCTCGAAAGCTTCAAGATGGAGTCACTCCAAACGATCATACAAACCATACAACCAGGAGATTGATTAATCTCGATAGACCTGCAGGATGCGTACCTCCACATCTCTATTCTACCATCCTTCCAAAAATACTTAAGGTTCGCAGTGGGTCATGTCCACCTGCAATTTCAAGCTCTGCCCTTAGAGCTATGCACCTACCCTCTGGTGTTCACAAAAGTGTTGATATCTGTCTTGGCCCCTATGAGAGAGAGAGGGGGTTAAGAATTTATCACTACCTGGACGATATCCTCTTGCTGTCAAAAAAAAAAAAAAAAAAAAAACTCGAGCCACCTTTTAGTCCACAGGGAGATTCTTCTCCAGTCGTGGTCGGAGTTCGGGTGGCTGGTGAACCATCGGAAGAGCCAATTAGTTTCAACACAGCAGATGGTTTACTTAGGAGCAATGTTCGATACGCTCCTAGGCACAGTCTCTTTACCCCAGATGAAGATGGAGGGCATCATTCAGAAGGTATCCAAGGTCATAGAGATCCCATCTATCAGCCTTGCAGTGTCTGAGCCTTATTGGCACGATGTCCTTGTGCATACCTCTAGTTCCATGGTCTCACTAGCATCTGAGACACTTCCAGACGGGATTCTTAATGCAATGGAGATGACAACATCTGTCTCAGACAATCCGTTTAACAACGCTAATAAGCAGTGGTCATTACACTGGTGGATGAATCCAGAGAATCTCTCCCGGCTCTATCATTTGGGTTCCCACTCATGGTCCACAATTACGTCAGATGCGAGTGGCCAGGGGTGGGGTGCCCATTGCAGAGAATTCAGGGAAGATGGTCCTTGCCCACCAGAGGGACAGTGTCCAACGTCCTAGAAATGAGGGCAGCATTTCTAGCCTTAACCTCTTTTTCATCTCAGGTCAAGGGACAGAGAGTACTTCTATGTTTTGACACCAAGGTGGCGGTCTCGTACCTTCAGAAACAAGGGGGCACCCACAGCAAGACACTTCTGAGGGAAGTGGAACCTGTAATGCTCTGGGCAGAGAGGAACCTGGTAGACCTCAGGGCAATGTATCTCCCAGGCAAGATGAACACAGAGGCAGATGTCTTATCGAGGAGGTTTGGGGACAACGAGTGGTCTCTACATCCCCATGTGTTCATCCAAATCTCCAATCTAGGGCAGACCCCACTGGTGGATCTTTTGCTACGCATGAGAATTGCAAAATCAGGAGATTCTTCTCTCACCTTCCACATCCACAGGCGGAAGGAGTAGATGCGCTATCTTGTCCTTGGACCTTCAAGACAGCTTACGCCTCTCCTCCTCGCCCACTCATTTTGAGGTTTCTCCTCAGACTCCTGAACGAACCAGTTAAAGTGCTAGCAGTGCTACCCTATTGGTCGAAGAGACCGTGGTTTCCACTAGCCATGCACCTCAGTGTGGATCATCCGATCAGAATTCCTCCCTTTCTGCAGTTGTTGGCCCAGGGCAGGCTGGACCATCCAGACCCACAGAAGCTGGATCTTTGTGTATGGAAGTGGAAAGGAGGAGGTTTGAATCGTTAGGCTGTTCCCAAGAGGTCATATCCACCCTGTTAAAAGCTAGAAAGGCTACAACCAACACAATCTATGCAAGAATTTGGGACAAGTTCTTATCCTATGCCCCAGGAAAAGGATTTGATCCTATCTCTCTCTCTTTCCACTGCTGATGTTCTGAGTTTTCTGCAAACTGGTCTCGATTTGGGGCTCAGCCAGAGTTCCCTCAAGGTACAAGTTTCCGCAACTTCTGCAGCAACTAACACCAGGGGGTCAGAAGACCCTCTAGTGGTTACGTTCCTCAGGGGAGTATTGAAGATGTGTCCCCCATCCAGACGTTCCTTTCCAAAGTGGGATCCTCCTCTAATATTGGAAGTCCTATCCACTCATCCGTTTGTACCGGTTGAAGAGGTCTCAATTTGTAACTTGACTTTAAAAACAACTTTTCTGTTGGCTATTACATCCGACAGGAGGATTTCGGAAATCCACTCCCTGGGCATTGGGGATGATCACATATCCCTTTTTTTTTTCCAGATAGGGTAGAACTTCGCCCTCTCAGAGGTTTCACACCCAAGGTCACCTCAATGGCAAACCTATCAACCATGGGCGTTACCAGTTTTTTCATGGACTCAGAATCAATCTCCTCTTATGAGTTAGACATATTCAAAGTTCTCAGGGCCTACTTGGAAGCCACAGCAAGTTTCGGCTCAGGTGAATGCTCTTTCAACAAGTGCAGTATCGGCATCTTGGGCACTGAGGGCAAATGTTTCTCTTGAAGCATTAGGCTTGGTCTTCCCGACACATGTTCCTCAAACATTATCGTATTGATCCCGGGGCTCTTACAACCGTAGAGTTCGGGAGTAAAGCGCTTCATGCTGCTATGTCTGTGTTTGATTAATTGTTAAAGCATTAAACCCACCCATGTGAGCTAGTTATTTATCACATGTATGCTGCCATGGAGGCTTGTATCATACTTACCGTAATTTTCCTTTCCTGGGGGGTAGCAGGATTCCCAGGTACTTAATATGTGAGGTGGCCCATTTAAAAGGGAAATCCGATCGGAGTAGTGGAGTTAGCGAGGACGGTAAATTAACATCTAATGCTTCAGATTTCTGGTAATTGATACGATAATGTGATAAACCTTCAATTCTTTAAGTAGATTTGGGATGACACCAGGGGCTTGGTCAGAAGAGGAGATAGTCTGCGAAGGCTGCTACTTTCGGGGACAAAGTGGTGTCTAGTCCCAGGCCCTCAATATCTGGGTTATTTCTAATGGCGCGTACACATGGTCGGAATTCTCGTCGGAAAAAGCTCTGATGGTTTTCCCGTTGGAATTCCGACGGAATTTCGCTCAAACTGTTTTGCCTACACACGGTCACACCAAATTCCGATGGTCAATAACACCACAGCATAAAACATGTTCGACTGCACTATAAAAGGGAAGTTTAATGCTTCTGAGCATGCGTCGAATTGTTTCCGAGCATGCGTCGGAATATTGCGTGTCGGAATTGCATACACACGATCAGAAAATCCGATAGAAAGGTTTTCCGTCTGAAAAATTAAGAAAAGGTTCTCAATCCAAAGTCCGTTGGAAATTCCGATATATAAAAAGACCGATGGGCATACACACGGTCGGAAAATCCGATGAAAAGCTCCCATCGGACTGTTTCCATCGGAAATTCCGCCCGTGTATGCGGCATAATAGTTTGCAAAAAGGGTTCGAGGGTGAGAACAAAAATCAGTGGTGACAAAGGACACCCTTGCCTTGTCCCATTCGATATTTTAAAAGTGTCAGAAAGATGGCCGTTGACCTTAACCTGGGCCGAAGGTTAAACAATAGAACAGAATAGAATAAAATATAATATATAATGTTTTTTTCTATTCTGTTCTATTGTTTTTCTATTCCATTATTTTAGATTCCATTGTTTTGCATTCTTTTCCAATCTATTTTTTAATTCGATTTTATACTATTCGAAATTCGAATTTCAGAAGACGGTCTGAAAGTCAATACTCGACTGCTGATGCAGCCTTTGTTGAAGGAATATCATAGTTATTTACAGCAGACTCTGGACGTGTTGCTAAGATGGCGCTGAGCCATGAGGAGAAGTGCGGCTCTCTAGACACCAAAGGTGGCTTTCCAGCACCCATCTGTGGCCCTCCAGTACCCCGCCGTGGTTTTCCAGCAACCAGCCGTGGTTCTCCAGCACCCGGCCGTGGTTCTCCAGCACCCGGCCGTGGTTCTCCAGCACCCGGCCGTGGTTCTCCAGCACTCGGCCGTGGTTCTCCAGCACTCGGCCGTGGCTCTCCTGCACCCGGCCGTGGTTCTCCGGCACCTGGGCGCAGCTCTCCAGCACCCACCCATGGCTCCCTGGCATCCGGTCGCGGTTCTCCGGTTCGCTGGCTCCGGGTGATGGTTCTGCAGTGTCCGGTGGTGGCTCCCCAGTGCCAGACTGTGGCACCCCAAAATCCGGCCGTGGCTCTTCAGTAGGCGGGGACAGTTTTTCAGTTCCTAGCCAAGGCTCCTCAGCATCCGGCAGCGGTATTGCAATGCCCAGTGATGGCTACACGGAGCTCCAGTCCACACCACACGTGCATTATTTTAGTCCCTTAGCTCTAAGCCCTCAGGTGACCAGCGCTCCTCTCAGTCAGACCTAGCTGCTGCAGAAATGTACTGGGAACTTAGAGAGCATATAAGAGCTCTCCCCACTAAAGGAGCAACTGATAGCTGTTGTTGAACTGTTGTGTAAACAATCGGTTGACGGGCTAGTGGAGACTGGTCAGGATGACACTATGCAAGTTGTGGCTGGTATCCAGGATAAACATCATGAGTAGGTTCTGAACCTCTGCAGTTCGATGATTATGAAAATAGGGATCGCCGGCAGAATATTTGCTTAAGGGGCTTACCTGAAGTGACCCGGGCCTCTGATCTGCTTCCGACTGTGCAAGGCCTAATTCCTCAAATCTTGGGGGACCCCGAATTTGATACCATTGGATAGAGTTCTTCAAGCTTTGTTCCCTACTCCCCAGGACACAGATAGGCCAAGAGACGTTATTTGTAAGTTACACAGATATTCCGTAAAGGAGGATATTATGAAAGCAGTTAGTGGCAGACCTACTTTTCATTTTGATGCAGTTCATCTTTCTTTGTATCCTGACCTATCACGCCACACTCTTATGCAGCACCGAACTGTTCGACCTGTGTTAGAAGCTCTGCACTCCGTAGATGTTAACTACCGCTGGGGTTTCCCTTTTCTCTTAACAGCCTCATGGAACCAAAAATTACTTGAAACACTTTGTGGATACGTTGGATCTCCCCCTAACTGACTTCCCAGATTGGGGATTGAACAATTCCTAAACCTCCTCTACAGCCCCCTGAAAGGTGGCGCCAGGCCCCGTTTAGATCCCAATGCAAGAACTGGTCAGGCAGGCGAGGTCAATCTGACATCTTCTAGGCCTACCTGATTCTCCATTTGGTCTAAAGATAATGGGTGTCCCCTGCTCAGAATGGATTATCTGTTTGAGAAGGGTTTTTTTTTAACAGAAAAGTTTTTATTGAACAAATCAGTATTACAATACAGTAAGCTTCCGACAATCAAATCATGCTTAGTTGCAGTATCAGTTTGCAATATTCATATTTAGCATTCTACAAATCCAATACAATTCCTACCATTTCTCAATCGGTGACAATTCCCAAGTATATTCCCATCTAGATCCGGTCCGCGGTAACCTTAGGGTACTTAATCATTCTCTCCTGGGGGGGGGGGGGGGGGGGCACGACTGCTGCCCCAGCCTGTATATAAAAACAGTTTTTTTTCGGTGTGGTCGGGTGTCGCCCGGTGGGAAGGGAAGTGGGACGGTGCCCCCCATCCGGAAAAGGGGGAAATCCATCATTTGGTCCCCCCCTTTCTGGCTCCTCACCCACTCGCGTCCACCCATGCAGCCCACACCTTGTCAAATTTAGCGGGGCATTGCCTGTTCTCGTAGGTGAGCTTGTACAGGGGGAGTACTAAATCAACCGCTTTTTGCCAGGATTTCAGTGTGGGGGGATCGGCTGACTTCCAGTGAATCATTATCTCCCTACTGGCATACAATAGTGAGAAAGTAATGCAGAGTTTAGTATACCTGTCCCCTTCAACCTCCCCTAAGTGGCTCAGTAGGAGCACCATTGGTTCCCTCGGTACCAGAGTCCCCAGCATTTCACCCAGCTTCCCTGCTACATGCTACAACTGGGGGGATCCATAGTGGAGAAGGATCTGGGGGTTTTGGTAGATCATAAGCTCAATAATAGCATGCAATGCCAAGCTGCGGTTTCCAAAGCGAGCAAAGTCCTTTCTTGTATTAAGAGAGGTATGGACTCCAGAGAGAGAGATATCATTTTGCACCTGTTCAAATCATTAGTAAGACCTCATCTGGAATATGCAGTTCAGTTTTGGGCACCAGTTCTCGAAAAGGATATTGGGGAACTGGAGAAAGTGCAGAGAAGGGTAACCAAACTGATAAGAGGCATGGAGGAGCTCAGCTATGAGGAAAGATTAGAGGAACTGAATTTATTCACCCTTGATAAGAGGAGATTAAGGAGGGATATGATCAACATGTACAAATATATAAGGGGTCCATATAGTGAACTTGATGTTGAGTTATTCACTTTACAGTCAGTCAACAAAGAGGACAATGTCTAGAGGAAACAAGAGATTTCAAATCCAAATACGGAAAGGTTTCTTCACAGTAAGAGATGTGGAATAGACTCCCTGCAGAGGTGGTTCTGGCCAGCTCAGTAGATTGCTTTAAGAAAGGCCTGCATACTTTCCTAAATGTACATAATATAACTGAGTACCAACATTTATAGGTAAAGTTGATCCGGGGAAAATCCGATGCCTGGAGGGGAATAAGGAAGGAATTTTTCCCCTGCTTTAGCAATTTGGAGCATGCGCTGCTGTTTTTTTTTTCCCTTCTTCTGGATCAACTGTGGGTATAGAATGGGGTATATGGGATTGTATGATATTATTTTTTTTTATTTGTGGTTGAACAGGATGGACTTGTGTCTTTTTTCAACCTAACTGTGTAACTATGTAACTATGTTCCCAATAGGTATGGATTTTAGGGCAGGCCAACACCATATGCCAGAATGTGCCTACTTCTGTGTTGCATCTGGGACATGAAGGGTCTAAGTTCGGGTATATGTTGGCCATCCTATGCGGGGTGTAGTACGCCCTGTGAATAAACTTCAACTGGATAAATCTATCCTTGGCCACTATCATAGATGGGATAAAGGTTGTTATACAGTCCTCCCATTCGTCTTCTCCCAGGCCCGGGATGTCTTCCCTCCATTTGTCGATTGTGCGTGTGGGTTTGGTGTCATAGGCTACCGTCAGGTAAAGATAGAGGGTGGAAAGGGGTTTTACCATTGCACTAGAGATGAGCAGGCGCTCGATGGAGTCAGACTCAAGTGTCAGTGCCTCCGGGAACTGAGCCTTTATGGCATGTCTCAGTTGCCAGTACCTAAATTCTGAGGTGTGGGGAAGAGAAAATGTCCGCCTCAGTTCCGTGAAGGACAAAAGTTTCCCATCTTTTATAACGTGTTTCAGGGTGGTTATCCCCCGCTCAGCCCAGAATGATGGGTCCGGGATATCATTCAAATGGGGCAGTGTGGGGTTACCCCAAAGTGGCGTGTGTGGGGATTCGCAATTTGGCTTCTGATAGATTAGTCTGGCCTCTGGTGTTTTCATAGGCATTGTCAGGTCGTGTGGAGCCTTGAGCCCCCTAAATGCGAGGTTGCTCAATGCCGCATAGGACCCTAGTATGGCCGCCTCCAGTCTCACAGCTGGATTTTGTCTGGGCTGGGAAAACCACCACCTAACCATGACCACTCTGGGTGGCTTCCCTACTCAGACAAACAAAGTCATTATTCCCTCAAGGCGCTTGAAAAAGGCCCTGGGGATGTGTGAAGGGGTGTTTTCTGAAGAAATATAAGAATTTTGGGAGGTATACCATCTTCAGAAGATTGACTCTGCCGACCGGGGTCAGCGGGAGGGCGCGCCACGCTGCGCACTTCGCCGTCAGTAGGGACAAGTGAGGCTGGACATTATGTTCTATGAATGTTTCCGTCGTACTAGTGATTTTAACCCCTAAGTATGTGAAATCGTCCACCCACCTGAGGAGAGTACCCGTGTCTAATCTAGGGACGGAGGGGTGCAGTGGGAACACAACTGACTTGGCACAATTTATACGGATGCCCGAGAACCGTCCGAAGTGGTCGAATAGCTGTAGAGCCCTTGCCAGTGATTCAGATGCATCTGCAAGGTAGAGCAGGGTGTCGTCCGCATAAAGGGACACCTTCTCCTCTATCACTCCCACTGGTATACCTTTTACCCTCTCCTCTGCACATAAGGCTATGGCCAGGGGCTCTAATGCCAGTGCAAATAGTCCCAGCGATAATGGGCACCCCTGACGCGTGCCCAGCTCCAAGAGAAAGCTGTCCGAGAGGCAGCCATTTGTGCGTATTTTGGCGCTCGGATTGGCATACAGCAGGGGTCTCGAACTAGCGGCCCTCCAGCTGTTGCGAAACTACAAGTCCCATCATGCCTCTGCCTGTGAGGAGTCATGCTTGTAACCGTCAGCCTTGCAATGCCTCATGGGGCTTGTAGTTTCGCAACAGCTGGAGGGCCACCAGTTTGAGACCCCTGGCATACAGCATCCGCAGCCATGTCATGAATCTAGGGCCAAATCCAAACCTAGAGAGGACCTCCCAAAGGTAGCCCCACTCGACCGAGTCAAAGGCTTTCTCTGCGTCGAGTGAGGCCACAACTCCCGCCGACTCCGGCCGGGCTCTAGCCATATGTGTGAAGAGTCCCCTAATATTAATATCCGTGCCCCTCCCAGGCATGAACCCCGTTTGGTCTGGGTGCACCAATGCTAGTATAACCTTGTTCAATCTGGTGGCCAGAACTTTGGCCAGCAGTTTTGCATTAACGTTTATCAATGAGATTGGGCGGTATGAGGAGCACAGAGAGGGGTCCTTGCCAGGCTTAGGAATCACCACCATCAAGATAAGAATATTGTCATTGGCAAAGTTAGCGATTTTTTAGGTGATTTGAATTAGAAGAGTCAATGATGCGGGTGAAGTAAAGGCCTGCTATGACCACCTCATTTGACCCACCTGAGCGTTATTTAATACGTATCTGCCCTCCAAGTCAAGCACCAGGTCCAGAAGTCGAAAATTGATAGACTTGTGTACTAGTATACTAACACCCCTCGCAAAGTTGAAGAATGTAGAGTGGTAATGATGGCCGATCCATGGCTTTATTAGAGACATGGTTCTACTGCCCACTAGGTGAGTCTCCTGTAAAATAAATATGTGCGGGTTGTGGGCCTTGATAAACTGAAACACCAGGGATCTCTTAACTGACGAGTTTAATCCCCTGGTGTTCCAGGACAGAATGTTAAGGGACACCATCATCAAATTGTTGTGTGTAGACAGGGGCGGGCTGGGCCGGGGGGGAAGGGATGCAATTCCCCCCAGGCTGCTCTCTGATTCCCCGTAAAAAGGCCGATGTGCTGCCAGCTGGGAACTGAGCATGTGCAGTTGGCCGAGTGTTACTGCTCGGGTGACTCCGGAGGGAGGCTGGCAGGGCTGGATAACAGCCCAGAAGTGAGCAGGAACATTAGCGCTGTAGCGGACATCTGTCCTGTCACAGACAGTGCTGTTCCCTGCTTCTGAGCTTACAGTCTGAGTCCATTCCATTCAGACTGAGCACAGCCGAATGCAAGAGGGTGGATCCGCTCTGCCTCCTCCAGCCCCCTCTCTCACTGTGCCCGCCCACACTCCGGGCAGCCTGTGTGTGCTGCGTCTGTGAATAGGACGTGTGGGCAGGAACATTCAAACTGAGATCCGTCGGTGATCTGTATGGGACACTCTGGAAGCCGATAACCGAGCCTGAGCCTTCTGCCTGCTGGGTCCTTCCTTCTCTCTCCTCTTCTCTCTCCCAAATTCCTCTCCCCCCCTCTCTCTACAGATAAGATTCCTTTCAGCAGCCTGTGCAGAACCTGGTCCTATGTACTATGTAGTGGGCACACACTGGTCTGCTGCAGTTTTGGTGATCTCACTGTCTTCCTGCATGTCCTGTAGACTTCTATTAGTTTGCACATTTTTGCTGCATTTTCTGAAAGTGCACAAAAACGGCTGCATCTTTGGTGCGCTATAAAAAAAACTGCAGCAAAAACGCACAACCTAAAAGAAGCCTATGGGACTGCGGCTAAGGAAAACTGTGTACATAAGCACTGCGGGAAAACTGCAGCACACCAGTGTGTTCCCAAACTTGCACTTGCACTGCACTTGCAGCAGGCACTGCCACTACGCTGAAAAGTGATGAATGCTCAGGTCACTTTTGCTCATGCTCAGCAGCTCCAACCAGAGCTGTCAGTTTTTTTATTTTTTTGTTCAACTCTGTTATGTCTCCAGGATACCTTTCTCTCTTCTGAGGTTCAGAAAAGAGAATTACCTTGTCATTTAATTTGTATATTGTGTTGTTGCATTATTAAGCTATAAATTATGTTTGTTCTAGGTTAGCTGTTACGCTTGCGCCACCTACTGGCCAAATATTAATATCGTTTATAAGAGATATTATCCAGCTACTTAGGAAGTGATGTAAAAATCGTCATATGCTCTTTAGTCAGGAAGTGAAACAGCCACAGGGATAAACATGTTCAATATCATGGCAGCAGCCTAGATGCCATCTCTCCCCATCCATGGCATCGGAGGTAAGCAACATTCATTTTCCTCCTCCACAAGCTATCAGGGAAAGGAGTTAGTCATTTTAGTTACTAATTTTATATGATGTTTACTATTGTATGGTAATGTTATAGTATTCTTGTTGTTTTCAGTTTTACCACATATCACATGTGTCATTCACATGTATATTAAAATCTGCAAAGTGCCAATAAAAGACACAGACAAGAAACAGCAATCAATTATTGTGTGCGCAGAAAAAGGTTATCTGCCTGGATAGCTACCCATAGACTCCGGGAGTACAGGGGGCGAGGCCAGGACAGTAAAACTCCGTCCAGGAACACTACAGATAATGCAGAAGGGGAAAAGGTTTGGCCACACGGAAGAGCTACAGTCTGCAATCGACTATACAGCCAATTTTTATACAGCCAAGCAGCATACAGAGAATGCAGCCCTTTACTGCTCCCACAGGCCGCTACTCAGTCAAGCAGCCATGTCACGCAGTAACACATCCTCACTCAAAACCAGATCACGAGTTTACGGTTCCAGTAAGTTGGTGACAGCTAGTGTTGCAGCCGGCATTGCCCGTGGGAAAGCCGAAGTGGCAAAGACGCGAGCTACCTTTGCCGAACAAGAAATGCAGTTGAAGTTAGAAAGGGCCTCGCTAGAAGCCAAGCAAGCGCAAGATAGGGCCGCAATAGAAGCCAAGCAAGCGCAAGATAAGGCCGCAATAGAAGCCAAACAAGCGCAAGATAAGGCCGCAATAGACGCCTCTATATAGTTTGAACAAACACGTCTAGATGTCACACTGGAGAAGCTTACTACAGAAAAGGAAGCTGCAATTGCCATAGCTGAAGCAGAAGCCCTGGAAGCAGCCGTGAGCCTCAGTGGTGAACGCATCAATGTGCTTGGTTCCGAACAAGGAGAGCCGAATCCCTCACAACGCACTTCAAAGTACTTGCACCAACACTTCAAATCAACCTACGATACCTCTTCTCTACATGGAATAGACGATGTCCTAGGAGAAACAAACCAAACACTGCAGGTAACAGAGCATGAGAGCAACCAAATTCCTCAGAGCTGCAAGCAGCAGAACTCCTGCCAGCACATTACAGATCAAGCCTACGTCTCTGCACGCCACGACCCTCAATCTCCAAACCAGCATCCGAATAACCCTTCTACTACACAACGATACGAGACAAGAGAGCCTAAAGCAGAAACTTCTGACAGGTATGGTTGCACACCACACTCCCACTACAGTAGTGAATTGCCAACATGCTCTAACACCAACCAAGTTATAACAGACTTTGCCAAGTTCTTCGCCAGACGTGATTTAATCACAAAAGGACTTGTAAGTTTAACGATCGGCCAGAAAATTACAAAAAAGCCTGGCGGTCTTTTCAAAATACCATAAAAGGTCTAGACCTGTCTCACGCCGATGAAATAGACCTAGTCCAATGGCTTGGGAAGGACTCTGCCGAACATGCCAGTAGAATCAGGAACATTAACATAAAACAACCAGAGACTGGTCTTAAAAAGATTTGGAGCAGATTAGAAGAGTGCTATGGCTCGACAGAGACTATAGAGCATGCACTTTTTAAAAGGATTGAAGACTTTCCCAGAATACCTAGCAAGGGTTATCACAAACTACGAGAATTAGCCAACTGGTTAGAGGAACTACTTCTTGCTAAATATGAGGGAGACCTGCCGGGTCTTGCCTCCCTGGAGGCGGCCAGAGGGATTAAACCTAATTCTGAAGCTTCCTTACGACCTACAACAAAGGTGGGTCACATATGGTTCTAAACATAAGAAAAGGTTCCAAGTACCATTTCCACCATTCAACGGTTTTGTAGACTTTGTTTCAGAGCAAGCTAAGTTCCTGAATGATCCCAGCTTTGACTTTATACTGCCATCAGCCACGCCCCCTAGCTTCAAACAGCACAGGATGCCAGTGACAGTGAACAAGTCTCATGTTTCTCCTACAGATTTTTCCTATAGGTCTTCCAACATTGTTCACCCAGAAGACAAAGTCGGAGATCCTAGCAAGCAGTGCCCTCTACACAGGAAGCCACACCCTCTACCAAAATGCCGGACCTTCAGGGAAAAGTCTCTAGAAGATTGCAAAGCCTTCCTAAGAGAGAACCGCATATGCTTCAGGTGTTGTTCATCCACATCACACTTTGCCAAGGACTGCAAGGTTAGTGTATCATGCACAGAGTGTAACATCACAGACCACAACTCAGCACTACATCCAGGCCCTGCTCCTTGGACCGCCCAGCGAGCTAGCGATACCAACGAGCATGGCGGGGAGCAAGAGAACACTGGTTCAAACACTTGCCCATCTCAGTGGTTACCTCACAGTGTACTGAGGTATGCAAAGATCCTGCAGGCGGTAGGTCTTGTTCAAAGATCTGTCTTATTAGAGCTTATCCTGTGATGAATGTGGTTAAGGTAATATTAAAATGAAATATTATCATCCTATAAGGTATTAGGTAGAATGCTAAAATGTCTATTTCAATGTGTAATATTATGTCATTGCTTGGTTTGTATTGACCTTAATTCTAACTCAGATAACTGCTAGCTCTCCCCCCCCCCATTCTGAAGCCGAACCGCAAAGAATTATAAGAAGACTGTGCCTCTTTTCGGAGAACTGGACCCAAGACAGACATGACATCAACATCCAACGTCTCGAAGAAGAAAAGAAGAAGTTACAAAGAATATCTAATATAATCTAATATAGTTAGGATTAATTACTAAACTTGCTAAATCAGCTAAAAATTCATACACTTGTTACAGTAATATGTCGCAATAATATGTCTTTGCATACATCTCGCCTGTGTTATATAAACTGCAAAAAAGAGGAAATTAAAGAGCAGAAAGTGATTTCACACTGGACTTAGTGTATCAGAGTGATTACATTACTTCAGAGCGTGCACGCTTCATATTCAATAATTAGATCAGGGGCAGATATAAAAATACCTTGGTTGTGGTCCTTCCAAAACAGCTAGCGCCCAACGTGGGGCTATTTGGGTTCTGTACCGGAGGATAGCCGATCGAGAAGGGACTGAGACAGGCCAACACAGAGACTGGAGGAGACCGATCAACTCTAAAAAAACGGTAAGACACTTTTGATATCTTGTATATTTAGTCTACTGTTTATCCTGTACCCATTATTGGCTAGTCTCTGACTATATCGGCTCTCCACAGTCAGCAAAGAGACAGGTACATCTTGCCCATAGCCTATTGAACCTGTACTAATTATATTTGCCGCCTGTTTTTGTTCTGTCCTGTTTTGTTGATCGATCTTGTGTCTTGTGACGGCTGTTGGGAGTGAGGGATTGATTACATAGTCACGGATGAAGACGTGGTTAAACTTCTCCTGGGAAGTGCGGTAAAGCACGGGAACACCAGGAGGAGGCGTCAGGACGTGGTTTAAACTTCTCCTGGGAAATATATTGTGCGGTAGAGCACGGGTGCAGTGAAGCGCGGGAAACCAGGAGGCGTCAGTTACACACACAGTGGCGTGGGGAACCCGTGACAGTTTGAGTAATCCTGTACTTCACTGTGGCCGTCACATATCTTGTTGGTAATGTCATGTCCTAAGTGTGTTTGTGTACTGTTTGCCATAAATGAAGAAGGCTGGGGTCTTGTCGAAGTAGTAGAGCCAGGATAGAGAACTGAGTCTCTTGGTTATAAAACCTTATTTCCGGAGACCGCACACGTATTGGTGTTCAGATTAAATGTGCATTACCCAGTCAAATTTGTTTGTGGTATTTGTTTGTGGTAAAATCATTGAAAGTTATAGAAGCTGGATCTAGAATAAGAGGATAGGGAGACGAGAGGTGTCCCTTATAGATTGACCTTGAACAACCAGAAGGACTTGAAGAGGTGGAAGAGGTAGAGAGAAATTTGGGCTTTGAGCTGGGACATGTAAGAGCTTTAAGCTGGCACTTGTAAATTAAAGTGAAGTATTGAATTTCATCTTAAAGTGGTGCATTGAATATTAATTACTGTACTCCTTATCCGTTTGTTAAATGTCTTGTTGAGAGTAATAAGTGGTCACATATTGCTCGGCTCGCTCCCCTACCTGTGGCCACCTCGGGGGTGGAAAGGGCTGTGACTGGTCTACGTTTTGGGAAGACGCGTGTAAGGAGACTTGCGCAGCAGTCGAACACTGTAGATGTTCCTTTCTCTCTCTCGCTATCCTTTTGTCCTCGTTAACTTGAGACTGTGATATAGTCTGAACCGGTACCAGGTGACGGATAGAGGAATTGTCGGACCCTTTTGAGTCCAAGACAGCCTCGTGACCCGTCTAAAAACCTGAGCAGACACACATAAATATCCCAGTCATCAAGACAGAATACAGCAGCGTTATATATTGGAGGGTGGTCCAAACGAGGACAGGTGGCAGTCAGAGGATTGTCGGACCCTTTGAGTCCAGGACAGCTTCATAAAACTGCCATACAAAACCTGAGCCTGGACATATAAACTTCCTAATAGCTAACGATGGGGCAGAAATTGGAGAGACCTAAAGAAGATAGTTTTGTTTGCTATTTGGTGTTAGAGCGAGAAGGAGAAGATGCTATCAAGAAGGGGAAGAAATTGGCAAAAGTGTGTGGGGTCACTATGCATTTGGGTGGTCGGTTGCAGTCAAATGAATGGCGTGCTCTTTTGAAAGGAAAAAGGGGTTTGCTGTCAGGCAAGGGGCTGCTGCGAACTGCAGATGCTTGGTTCAAAGTTGCGAAAGCTATTCATGAAGAAGGGTGGACAGAGGAGGAATGTATCGAAATGGTTGTATTGTGTATGTGTATAAAAAGCCAGTAAATGGGTCAAAATTCAAAACAGCCAGCCAGTCACCGCCCTATAATGGCGTCTGGTCCCCAGGAAGTAGACACTGCCCTTCGTCTACCGCCCCTCTGTTCCAAGTGACACCTCCCCCGCTGTGCTATGTCCTCCAGGACATATTACAAGGGTGTCTTGATTATTTCAGCCAGAGTCTGACTTTAAGGACTGTTTTAGTTGTAGTTTCCTATCCTTGCATTATTGAAGTTAAAAAGGTGCTTCTTTTCTAATATCAGCAAATGTAGCAAATGCGCTATATTTGTGCAAATGGTTTTAATTGTATTTAAGCTGTATTAGCAATAATTGGGGAATTTAAATGTTGATTTTTAACCAGATATAAGTTTTAAGAATATTATAAATGGAGAAGTTATATATATTCTGGACGTTACGCCAGATGAATTGTGGTCAGTAAAAAAAAAAAAAAAAAAAAAAAGGGAAGTGATTTAACCACTTCAATACCGCCCACAAGGTAGATCTACCATCCTGGGTGGGCGTCATATGACGTCCTCGGATTCCCGGCCGCCTGGGGGGCGCGCGCGCGCCCGCGGCATCGCTCGGGACCCGGTGCGATTGCCCGGCGGCCGCGATGTCCGCCGGGCACCCGCGATTGCCCGTTAAAACAACGGGACCGGGCGGGACCGTGGAGCTGTGTGTGTAAACACACAGCTCCACGTCCTGTCAGCGGGGAGGAGACCGATCATGTGATCCCAGTACGGAGGAACACATGATCGGTCTCCTCCCCTTGAGTCCCCTCCCCCCACAGTTAGAATCACTTCTATAGGGAACACATTAACCCCTCCAGCGCCCTCTAGTGTTAACCCCTTCCCTGCCAGTCACATTTACACAGTAATCATTGCAATTTTATAGCAACGATCGCTGTGTAAATGTGAATGGTTCTAAAAATGTGTCAAAAGTGTCCGAAGTGTCTGCCGCAATGTCGCAGTCACGAAAAAAAAAAAAATCGCAGATCGCCGCCATTACTAGTAAAAAAAAAAAAAAAAAAAATTTAATAAATCGATCCCCTATTTTGTAGACGCTATAACTTTTGCGCAAACCAATCAATATACGCTTATTGCGATTTTTTTTACCAAAAATATGTAGAAGAATACGTATCAGCCTAAACTGAGGAAAAAAAAATTGTTTTTTTTTTAAAAGTAAAAAATATTGTGTTTTTTTTTCAAAATTGTCGCTCTTCTTTTGTTTATAGCGCAAAAAATAAAAACCGCAGGGGCGATCAAATACCACCAAAAGAAAGCTCTATTTGTGGGAAAAAAAGGACGTCAATTTTGTTTGGGTGTAACGTCACATGACCGCGCAATTGTTAGTTAAAGCGACGCAGTGCCGAATCGCAAAAAGTGCTCTGGTAAGGAAGGGTGTTTAAAAGCCCTGTATTGAAGTGGTTAAAGTTGCATAATTCTATGCACTAGAATCACACAAAAGTTTATTGATTTGGGTATTAGCATGCTGAACAAAGTATACAAACATGCTGCATTTGTCTTAGGTCTTAAATAGTCAATCCAAAAGGGTCTGCTCCCATCACGCCCAGAGTATAGAGTAATGGATCTTGAGATGTTGTTATTAGTAGCAAAGGGCCTAGAATCTGCACAGAGCAGTAAAAAATGTAGCTCCTCTCATGATGGCCTCTGACACACCGTATTCATGCCCACCCGTACCAACCCCTTGTGTTTGTTACAACTGCACTCCAGACGGGAACTCCGGAGCGGAAGACCCAGAAGTCTGCCCACAAGCAACTAGGCCCCCAACCATGACCCACATGAAAGCGCTCAGTACCAGGGACATGACTGCCCACCTCGCCCACCTTCTCTGGATCACATGTACCTTCTCCGCTAGGATTCAGGCAAGCCTGTCTCACCTGCCTGCTACACCTGGACTGTTATGCCACAAAGTGCCCAAAACTCCCCCTCCCAATTCAATCCAAGGCAATGGCCCTCATCCTGCACACCTGGATGAAGTTACACCCAGACATTGTACTCCTTCAGTATGTAGATGACCTCCTGCTTTGTTCAGATACCCTCCAACGTGGTGACATCTCAAACTTCTCTGAAAGCCTCTTACCTGCTACCTCTCTCCTCTTTCCGGCGGGGGACCTGAGATAGGCTGTGCAGACATGAAGCTTAATATCTCTTTCCTAGCCACTGGCTGCCAGAAGCTTATTGAAGCTGATAATGAACGCAAGCTGCATAATTTTTATGAGAAACGCATGGCCACAGCAAGGTTTCCCCATGAAACAGGGAGTTCTCACCCATGGCCATGTTCGTCTGCTATTGAGTAAGGGTCACTCTTGTTACCGCCCCAGGAGGACTGGCGAGCGCAAACGCAAGTCTGTGCATGGCTGAATTGTAGATGCCAACTTAAGTGTGTTAAACTTGGTGATTGTCAGGAAAGGTGAGGAGGACATCCCTGGCCTCACAGACAACACTGTTCCACGTCGTTTGGGTCCTAAAAGGGCAAGCAGAGTCCGCAAGCTCTTCAACCTGTCCAAAGAAGATGATGTACGCCAATATGTGGTTAGAAAGCCTCTTGCTAAGGAAGGGAAGAAGGACCGAACTAAGGCCCCCAAGATCCAGCGTCTTGTAACACCTAGAGTTCTTCAACACAAGCGCAGACATATTGCCCTGAAGAAGCAGCACACTCAGAAGAATGAGGAGGAAGCATCAGAGTATGCCAAGCTCCTTGCTAAGAGAGCAAAGGAAGCAAAGGAGAAGCGCCAGGAGCAGATTGCCAATCTGGCAAGAGGCGTAGACTTTTATCACTGAAAGCCTCCTCCACTATGTAGCCAAGCAAGGATGCAAGGCCTCAAAGAAAAAAGGTCCAGTGGTGCAAAGAGAAGGTGTTTTTTCTAGGTCACTGCATCTCCCATAGCACTCGACATCTTACTGAAGAAAGAGTTGCTGCAATCAAGGCCATCCTTTTGCCTCAAGGTCAAAAGCCCCTTCACACCTTTTCTAGGATTAATCTCCTATTGCCGCTCTTGGATCCCGGGCGCCTCCCTCTTGACGCAACCTCTCTATGACGTCCTGAAATCCCATCCCTTCTTACTTTCCCCAGAAGCTGTGGACAATTTTGAAGTTTTGAAGGAGATTCTCTCCACGGCCCCTGCATTGGGCATCCCGGACAATGAAAAGACTCTCAAACTGTTTGTCTCAGAGAGACAAGGGCATGCCACAGGAGTTTTGGCTCAGGCCCATGGCAACAGACTCAGACCCATTGGGTATTACTCTTGCCAACTGGACCCAGTGGCCAAGGGGGGACCCTCCTGTCTTAGAGCCGTCTTTGCAGCCCAAGCCCTTTTGGACAAAACCGCTGACCTGGTGTTGGGCCATCCTTTAATCCTCCTTGCCCCTCATAACATGACATAACTGCCATACTAAACCAAGTACAGCCCAAACACCTGTCTTCAGCAAGACACCTAAGACTCCAGTGTGCCTTGCTTCTCCCCGATAATATCACTCTCCTCCGATGTGATACTCTCAACCCATCCACTCTACTTCCACTTCTTGAGGGGGTAACCTCTTTGGGGAATGATCCCCACCTCGCCGCTCATGACTGCTTTGAAGTGATGAAGATGGAGACTTCACACCTACTGACAGTTAGTGAACTGAGAATCCTGACTTGACAACCTTTGTGGATGGTTCCAGGTATGCAGACAGCGCTGGACGGTACCACACAGGGTACGCAGTCACCACCGGAGATACAGTTATTCAGGCTTCAGCATTACCTTCCTCCATGTCTGCCCAGGAAGCAGAACTCCAGGGCCTAACAATGGCATGCAAATTGGCAGAAGTAAAAATAGCTAATATCCATACAGACTCAAGATATGCCTTTGGAGTCTCCTGCGATTTTGGGGTCATTTGGAAAACCAGAGGGTTCCTAACAGCAGCGGGTACACCTGTAAAACACAGTGCAGCTATCAAGGACTTAATGGACACCCTACTCCTACCAGAACAAGTGGCTATAATTAAGATAAAGGCACACAGCAAGCTGAATTCTCAAGAAGCACGAGGCAATCACCTGGCAGATACCGCTGTGAAACAAGCTGGAAACAGGACGCAAGAAGTGGCCAGCAGAGTGAATGCACCCATCCTGGATGATACAGTGGATACCCCTGAAGAAACTGTAACCCTGAAGACCACCATGATTCTACAAAACCCTCCTGTGAGCAGGACCCATCTCAAGGAGCAACAAGAAGCGGCTGACAAAGAAGAAAAAGAAGTGTGGATCAAGAAAGGAGCTACAGAAACTGAAGGGATCATGGAATTAAACAAGAGGCCGTGTCTGCCACGATCACTGTTTCCTGCAGTGGTACAGTGGGCCCATGGTGCCTCTCATCTGTCAAAAACTTTGATGAACGCCCTGATCAACAAATACTACTTAGCTCCGGGGATTACTCCACTTACCAACAACTTCTGCAAGTCATGCACCATCTGTGCTAAATGTAACCCAGAAAGAATGGAAAAGGTACCTTTGAAGCATCTGGCAAAAGCCCAGTACCCCTTCCAAAGGACACAGATCGACCACATCCAGATGCCAAAAATTGGCCAATACGAGTACGCATTAGTCATCATATCCTAAAGGCCTATCCCGTCAATAACATGACAGCAAAGACCACAGCTAAGAGAGATTTTTAACAGAAATAGTGTGCAGATATGGTGTCCCAGAGGTCTTAGAGAGGGATCAGGGGCTGGCTTTCACAGCCTCAGGAACCAAAGAAATATGGACAGCTTTAGGGGTCACACTAGCTTTCCACACCCCATACCATCCTTAGAGCAGTGGGAAGGTGGAAGGATTAAACGGCACAATAAAATCTAGAATGCTAAAAATGTCTCAGGAAACGGGAATGAGTTGGCCAGACAGCTTAGCCATTGCCTTATTCAGTGTTAGGTACACTCCAAGGGGAAACCATGGCTTGTCACCCTATGAGATATTGTTTGGTTCAGCCCCCAGACTGGGTTGTTACTTTCCACAGCAATTACAGCTCCCATCTGATGTATTGACTGATTATGTGACTGCTTTATCTAGAGAATTAACCCGTATCCCTTATTTCCTCCAATCCAGATCCCGAGCTAGATACAGGAACACACAAGCTGGTTATCGGTGACTAAGTCCTAGTAAAGAAGTTTGTGAGCAAACACACCCTTGAACCCAGATATAATGGTCCTTTCCAGGTTCTCCTAACAACTGCCACACCAGTCAAGGTTTCAGGGAAAAACACGCCTCCCACTGCAAGAAAGTCCCTGTACCTGAGGAAGAGGCCGAGGGGACCAAATGATTCTGTATATTCTTTTCATTGTATTCATTGCTCAGGCACAAGAGGTAGCCATCAAACAAAAAGATGGTATAACCCAATTCTGGTATAACTCATCCAATACACATGTTGCCACTTTTATATCCTCTTATGAGAAGATAATTCCAGGTACTATGTACAGGATCCGGACCTGGGATTAGGTAATAGGACCCATGACTGTATGTATGTGTCACTTACACCTATTGGGGTAACAACTGTGATTCCTGGGGAGCAGTGGGTTGGAACACTGGCGGTACAAACCTGAAAACGCCCAAAATAGAAAAGACAAAAATGGGAAGTCACTCTTAGATAGAATGACAAACAAGCACACAGATCAGTATTTCACCAAGGAGTTCAGGTTGACCATTTAAAATCCTAGCCCAGGAGACAGCGGGACCTATATTCTGGTCCTATGGTGGGGAAGTGGGTATTCCAGTTTTAGAAAACCTTTCCAGCTGAAAGATATGTTCAATAACCCAGAGTGGGGAGTTCCCCAATCTACATCTAGCTCCAACCCCCTGAGGCCCCATACACAGACATTAAAGGACATGGTTGCCATAGCAGACCCTACCTTTGAGGATACTATGGCTGCAGAGACCGGGTTCTCAGATGTCAACCTGTGGCTAGAGTGGATGAGGTACAGTGCAGGGAAACATAACAAAACCAATTGTTATGTATGTGGGGGGCTAGGCCTCATTTGGGAACAGTACCCCTAAACATACCCCCAGAACATGTTTCCTTAGCCTGTTTACCAACACAACCACTAACCACTCCCTGTGTGAACATTGGAAGAAGGAGTATCCCGTAGTCACCAAGACCCCCAATCCGGGAGAAGGTATCACCTTATAACCTGGCAATTACACATGCTATGGACGATATCAGGGAGTGGGGAAATCTCTTGGAAATTTCACTAAGGGTTACTGTGAATCTTATAGTGAGGCCTCTGCAGATCTAGTGCAAAATCAAGTCCAGTCCTTGGGAGACGTGTACTGTATCTGCGGAGGCATGAAAATCAGAAGCAGATTGACAGAACAGTGGACAGGAGAGTGTGCACTGGCCAAGGCCATAATGCCTCTTCATATTTTCTCAGAGGCCACTCCACAGATAGAACCAGATGCAAATAACACACCCAGACCTAACAGGAGGCGTAGGAATGCCCCAGCAGGAAGCTTTGACCCACGTGTATACATACATGCCATAGGGACCCTAGAGGAAGAGTTTAAAGCAAGAGACCATAAAGCAGCAGGATTAGAGTCTCTAATCCCCATCATCGGTGTAAACAAGAATGTAGATTGGATAAATTACATTTACTGCAACCAACAAAGGTTTGTCAATTACACCAGAGATGCACTCTGAGGTTTAGCTGAACAACTAACACTGGTCCAAATGGCAAAGTGACCTTAGTCATCAGGAAACTTGAGGATTTGTCTGAGGAATTAAACACAGAATTCAGGGCTCACCAACCCCTGGGATCAATACTTCACCTGGATTAAAGGAGGGTGGCAGGGATTATTAACACAGATAGGAATAACCATCCTAATAATTTTAGTGACTTTGGCTGTCATTGTCTGTTGTATTCTCCCCTGTCTTAAAAAGTGTGTAGAAAAAGCGGTTGACCAAGCCACTCCCACGTTTGTAAACCAGGAAATACCAGATAAAGGTTATGAAATGCACTCCATTACAGACATCTCCTCCCCCAAGATGTAACACCATAGGGGTATAGGATAGGGATAGACAGCACCTGACTGTCCTGTATTGAGGGGGTGGTGAGTTAGTCACTACCTTTCTCTATATGCAGTCCGAAAAGAGTTACTGGCAAGAGAATGGACCAGGTGTAGGATTTCAGTGTAAGGGACAGATTTAAAAAATACATTTTAATATACATTTTAAAGGGGGAACTGTGATGGATGTGGTTAAGGTAATATTAAAATGAAATATTATCATCCTATAAGGTATTAGGTAGAATGCTAAAATGTCTATTTCAATGTGTAATATTATGTCATTGCTTGGTTTGTATTGACCTTAATTCTAACTCAGATAACTGCTAGCTCCCCCCCCCCCTATTATGAAGCCGAAACGCAAAGAATTATAAAAAGACTGTGCCTCTTTTCCGAGAACTGGACCCAAGACCGACATGACATCAACATCCAACGTCTCGAAGAAGAAAAGAAGAAGTTACGAAGAATATCTAATATAATCTAATATAGCTAGGATTATTTACTAAACTTGCTAAATCAGTTAAAAGCTCATACACTTGTTACAGTAATATGTCGCAATAATATGTCTTTGCATACATCTCGCCTGTGTTATATAAACTGCAAAAAAGAGGAAATTAAAGAGCAGAAAGTGATTTCACACTGGACTTAGTGTATCAGAGTGATTACATTACTTCAGAGCGTGCACGCTTCATATTCAATAATTAGACCAGGGGCAGATATAAAAATACTGGACCTTGGTTGTGGTCCTTCCAAAACAATCCAATGGGTCACAGAAACAAAGCTGTCAAGATGTATGCACTCTTAGACAACCAAAGCAACCACTCTATGGCTAGATCCACATTCTTTGACACTTTCGGTGTCAGGGGTCCAAGCTCCCCTTACTACCTAAAGACTTGTGCAGGTACTGTTGAGACGGCGGGGAGAAGAGCCACCGCCTTCTGTATAGAGTCCATAGACGGTCGGACTCGCCTACCTTTACCCACCATACTCGAGTGCAACCAGATTCCAGACAACCGTTTAGAAATCCAGATGCAGCAATTCACCAACCTCATCTAAAACGCATGGCCCATCTCCTACCAGAATATGACGAGCAAACTCAGTTAATGCTGCTCCTGGGAAGAGACATTTTGCAGGTTCATAAAGTAAGGGAACAGATTAATGGTCCCCGCAATGCTCCCTTTGCCCAAAGACTTGACCTGGGGTGGGTCATCGTAGGGGACGTCTGCCTAAAGACTGTGCACAGACCCACCACGGTCAATAGCATGTTCATTAATGTACTTGAAAAAGGAGGTCATTCCTCTTTGCAACCATGTCACAACAGCTTCATCATAAAAGAACTTCCAGGTAGTACTCACATACCTTGTTCCTCTGTAGACCCAGACACAGATGACCACGCTTGTGACAGTGACCCAGACCACCTAGGGTGTACAGTCTTTCATAGAACAAAGGAAGACAAGCAGGTAGCAATGTCCTTTGAAGATAGACTTTTCTTGCAAATAATGGAAAGGGAGACAGCCAAGGAAGAGTCAAACAATTGGGTCGCACCTCTCCCATTTAGAACCCATAGACAGCGTCTACCTAATAACAAGGAACAAGTCCTTAAATGCTTTGCCTCCCTCAAATGCAATTTCCAGAGAAAACCAGACATGAGAGATCACTTATTTGCCTTTATGGGTAAGATATTTGAAAATAATCACGCAGAGTTAGCTCCTGCCCTTAAAGACAACGAGGAGTGCTGGTACTTACCTATATTTGAAGTGTACCACCCAAAAAAACCGGGTCAGATTAGGGTGGTGTTTGACTCTAGCTCTAGAGAAGAAGGCATGTCATTGAATGATGTTCTTCTCTCAGGGCTGGATCTGAACCACAGACTTATTGGGGTACTCCTCATTTCCGCAAAGACTCTGTGGCATGCATGGCGGACATCCAGCAGATGTTCCACTGTTTTCTCGTTAAAAAGGAATACAGGACATTTTTGAGGTTTTTCTGGTTTAAAGATAACCCTTCCAAAGAAATTGGAGAGTATCGCATGCAGGTCCACATATTTGGGAACAGCCCTTCCCCCGCAGTTGCCATTTATGGGCTTAGACGCTCGGCTCACGAAGGTGAATCCATCTACGGGTCTGAAGTGAAACACTTAGCAGAAAAGGACTTTTATGTAGACGATTGCTTAAAATCTCTACCCACCGCTGAAGCAGCTATCAGTCTCCTCAAGAGAGCGCAGGAGATGCTAGCCTGTTCCAATTTGAAGCTCCACAAGATCGCCTCTAACAGCGTAGAACTGATGAAGGCCTTTCCCTCTCAAGACCACTTGGGTGAGTTCAAAGACTTAGACTTGGGTTCTGACTCTCTGCCAATGCAACGTAGCCTTGGACTACTCTGGGACTTAAGGTCAGACACCTTCACCTTCCAGGTTAGTCAGGAAAAAAAAACCTTTACACGCAGAGGCGTTCTGTCTACCATAAACTGTCTGTATGACCCTTTAGGGTTTGTAGCTCCAGTCACCATTGAGGGTAAAACACTTCTCAGAGACCTGACTCAAGAGACAGTGAACTGGGATGATCTACTTCCCCCCGAGAAAAGAGATCAGTGGACAGAGTGGAAAAATTCCCTAACAGCCTTGTCTAACTTAAAGGTCCCTCGACCATATGCTCCTATACCGTCTACAGAAATCCAAGAACAAAGACTTTGTGTTTTCTGCGATGCTGCTGTCAAAGCAATCGCTGCGGTAGCTTACCTCAAGACCAAGGACATGAAAGGACAGTGCCATATAGGTTTTGTCATGGGAAAAGCAAAACTTGTTCCACTCCCAGAACACACAATACCTAGGCTAGAACTTTGTGCCGCAGTGTTAGCTGTGGAGTTAGCCGACACGATCACTAGAGAGATGAACCTAGAAATCAAAGACACTGAGTTCTACACTGACAGTAAAGTAGTCCTGGGGTACATCTACAACGAAACCAGACGCTTCTATGTCTACGTCAGTAATAAGCCCCATACACACGGTCAGACAATCCGCGGACCAGGTCCGTCGGACCATGTCCGTCATACTTTGTCTGATGTTGGTTTTGCGTACACACGGTCAGACAAAGTTGTCGGAAAATCCGATCATTCTGAACGCGGTGACGATTGTTGCCTACGACGGGACTACGTAGAGGCTAGTAGCCAATAGCTTTGGTCTTGTAATGTGATCTGAGCATGCGTAGCACTTTGTCCGGTCGGACAACCGTACACACGATCGGATTTGGTGTGATCGGACCGTGTTGTCGGCAAATCTTTCCAGCAGGAGATAAGACTTTGTCCGTCGGACAATCCGACGTACACTGTCCGATGGTGCATACACACGGTCTGATTTTTCAACAACATTGTCCGATCGGACAGAATCCATGAAAAAGTCCGACCGTGTGTATGGGGCTATAGAGTGTTGAGGATTAGGAGATCCGTACACCTGAAACAGTGGTACTTCGTTCCAACTAAACACAACCATGCAGACCTAGCGACCAGAGCTGTCCCAGCCAACTGCCTTAAGGACACAACATGGTTTACTGGCCCTGCATTCCTGTATAATTCAGAACACAACACTTCTGAATCAGAGACCTTTAGCTTGGTAGATGCAGTCAAGGATGCAGAAGTTCGGCAACAAGTGTCTGTATTAGTCACGGTGGCTTCGCAAAACCAACTCAAATCTCATCGGTTCTCCAGGTTTTCCACATGGAAATCACTCTTTAGAGCCATTACTTCCTTATCCCACATAGCCCGTTCATTTGGGAAAAGGACTAACTGCAAAGGCTGGCACCGCTGTAAAAATACCTACTCAGTGACTGACCTAGAGAAATCAAAACATCTGATCATTTAAACTGTGCAACAAGAGATCTTTGCTAGAGAGATTGACTATTAACAACAAAAAGCCAATCCCTAAAGACAGCGTCTTAAGGAAACTCGATCCATTCCTCAAAAGCAGTAACCTGTTGAGAGTAGGAGGATGCCTTAAATAAGCTACCTTGGAGTACGACGAGAAGCATCCTCTCATTCTCCCAGCTCAGCACCATGTCACTGCCCTGCTTGTACAACACTATCACAGTCAAGTTAAACACCAAGGCCGACTATTCACTGAAAGAGCTTTGAGGGTTGCTGGACTGTGGATAATAGGAGCAAAAAGATGTGTGAGCAAGCGTATCTTTAATTGCGTTACCTGCCACAAACTCCGTGGACTCTTACAAACCCAAAATATGGCTGACCTTCCACCTGACAGACTTAACTCAGATCCTCCCTTTACAAGTGTGGGCCTTGACGTATTCGGTCCTTGGTCTGTTACCACTCGCCAAACCAGGGAAGGCCACTCCAGTAGCAAACGCTGGGCAGTTATTTTTACTTGTATGACTGTTCGAGCTGTTCACATAGAGTTGATTGAATCAATGGACACTTCCAGCTTTATCAACGCTCTCAGGCGCTTCATTGCCATTAGAGGTCCTGTTAAGCACATCCGCTCTGATAGGGGCACCAACTTTGTTGGAGAGGCCAAGGAACTTTAGATCCTTTCCAATCTAGACAACAACAGCGTGGAAAGGTATCTCAATCAACAGGGATGTACCTGGACATTTAACCCTCCTCATTCTTCCCATATGGGTGGTGTGTGGGAAAGAATGATAGGCGTAGACTGCAAGATCTTGGATTCTATTTTTCTTCAAATGGAAATGTCAGACTCACGCATGAATGTCTGTCCACTTTCATGGCTGAGGTCTCAGCCATCATAAATGCTAGACCTCTGATCCCAGTTACTAATGATCCAGAGGACCCCATGTTGCTGACACCTGGAACTCTACTCACTTAAAAAACCAACATGGTCAGTGCTCCAAATGGAGAGTTTACTGATAAAGACCTTTTCAGACGTCAATGGAGACAGGTGCAATGACTAGCCAACACTTTCTGGGA
Source organism: Lithobates sylvaticus (assembly GCA_028564925.1). Lineage (NCBI taxonomy): Eukaryota > Metazoa > Chordata > Amphibia > Anura > Ranidae > Lithobates > Lithobates sylvaticus. Next base: position 315,222,656 of record CM053030.1, read on the forward strand.
CAGATGGAGGAGATATTACATCCAAACCCTACAACTCAGAAATAAGTGGCAAGTTAACAAACCAGACCTGAAGTCAGGAGATGTGGTGCTCGTTAAAGACTGCCAAGCACACAGGAATGACTGGCCGTTGGGACTTATCACACAGACATTCCCAAGCAAAGATGGACATGTCAGGAAGGTCGAAGTTAAGATTTCCAAACAGGATGAAGTAAAGTAATTTCTCAGACCCATATCGGACTTGATTTTACTTGTGTCCAATGACGCGGTTAGTGGCGGTGGTTAATGCCAGATGGGGAGTGTTATGTCTCCAGGATACCTTTCTCTCTTCTGAGGTTCAGAAAAGAGAATTACCTTGTCATTTAATTTGTATATTGTGTTGTTGCATTATTAAGCTATAAATTATGTTTGTTCTAGGTTAGCTGTTACGCTTGCTCCACCTACTGGCCTAACATTAATATAATTTATAAGAGATATTATCCAGCTACTTAGGAAGTGATGTAAAAATTGTCATATCCTCTTTAGTCAGGAAGTGAAACAGCCACATGGATAAACATGTTCAATATCATGGCAGCAGCCTAGATGCTATCTCTCCCCATCCATGGCATCAGAGGTAAGCAACATTCATTTTCCTCCTCAACAAGCTATCAGGGAAAGGAGTTAGTCATTTTAGTTATTTTATATGATGTTTACTATTGTATGGTAATGTTATATTATTCTTGTTGTTTTCAGTTTTACCACATATCACATGTGTCATTCACGTGTATATTAAAATCTGCAAAGTGCCAATAAAAGACACAGACAAGAAACAGCAGTCAATTATTGTGTGCGCAGAAAAAGGTTATCTGCCTGGATAGCTACCCATAGACTCCGGGATTACGGTGGGCGAGGCCAGGACAAACTTGCTGGATTGAGGGAAAAAAAAATAGTGGTGTGTACAAGGCTTTACTATGTTAATAAAGGAATCAAGCAATTTTCTTGAGGAGTGGCCTCTCTGTGCGGACAATTTGGAGCGATGTCTCTCTCTGTCAGTGGTGGCTGGTGCTCAAAATGTTTTTTTTTGGGGGGGGGGTTGGGGGTGCAAACAAAAAAATACTGAAAAAAAACCCCCATCAATTGCAGCCTCACTCTGCCATCAAATGCATCCTCACTGTGCCCCATCAAATGCAGCCTCACTGTGCCCCATCAAATGCAGCCAATGTTACCCACCCCCCATCAGCATTTAACCAGCACCCCACCTCGCCCGCTGTCTGACAGGCACTTACCCCGTCTTGGTGGCGGGTCAGGCAGTGAGTGACGGCGGGGAGCTGTGGGACAGGCAGCGGCTCCTGTGTTCTCACTTACTCCATGCTTTTCCTCCTGTTGGACATCCAATAGGAGCGCCTGTCCTTTCAGCCAATCAGGTGATGGATATCAGACCCGCTCTTCCTGATTGGCAGAGAGGCAGTTTAGTGTTAGAAAAGCAAATTTTCATTTGCTTTTCTAACACCCCTGGGTGGGCTCTGAGCACAATGCTCTGTGCTCCGAGTCCACCCTATTTTGAAGCCTATTAGAGCCTATGGTCAAACTGAGATGAGGTTGGGAGCAGTGAATGAATTAGAACATATATGTGTGTCATGGGAGCATGAGGCGGCAGCAGAGGAGGAGATCACATCCTTAAATCTCAGCCAGGGTTCATGCTGGGACTTGTAGCCCTTTACTTTTAGGGATGTAACACCCCAAAAGTGAAGTACTAAAGGTCCCAGCATAAACCCCTCAGAGCTCAGTATGTGTCACACACCCCTGCCCCCTCCCAACTAGTGAAGGACTACAGGGCCTGAACCCATGGGATCTAAGGGGACACATCCTTAGATCTCAGGGGTTAATGCTGGGACTTGTGGTTCATCACTAGTTGCGGAGGGGGGGGGCAGGTCCTCAGCTCTGAGGGATTCATACAGGGACTTGCTTGTGGTTTAGTTCCTAGAGGCCATTAGTAGTACAAGTCCCCCACAGGCCCTGGAGGGCCACATTGTCCTCCCTGCACCCCCCCCCCCCACCTTTGTGATCAGGAAAAACCTTAGAGACGATTTTCCCGATCCATCACTTTTCCACCACCGGTTCATTGGGCCACTTGACTGGACTTGCCCCCCAGGCCTAAGGCTGCCAGCCCTCCCATGTGTGTAGATATGAGGAGTGAACGTGTGTGCCCTTCTGTGAAGCCCTAGCTGGACTCAGAGGAAACTAAGAAGGCAGAAATTCAGCGCCGGCAATTGTAATACAGTAGCAGAAATTAGTGAGGTGGCGCTTAATAATCACGAATTTTAAGAAAACATTTTTACAAAAAAAGTAAGATATGAACATAACCCCAAAAAAGAAAAAACTGGCCCCGTTGGGGAAATAAAATCCCCACCCCACCCCCTTAAACTGAGGAGGATATTTATCCCGAACGGTTTCAGCTCACCGGCTGCAAGGGGGGGTCCGTGCAAGAGGCGATCTCAGCCCTCCGGGACTTCCTGGGGGGGGTCAAGCAACAGTCTGAGCAGCTCTCTAATTGTGAGACATCCGCTGGCTCAATGCAACAAGCTGTAAGGGACCCCCACAGGAGGGGGTAAAACAAGCATAGGGAAGCGGGAGGCCACAGTGTTCTCCTGACTATGTCTCTGCCAGGGGTGCTAACTTGGATTCCCACATCAAGGGGGCTGATCTCCACTACCAGAGCAGCACACACCATGGGTACGAACAGGGCCCAACGGGTGCAACAAAGTTGTGAACGCCCTGTCTGTGGGTAGTCCGTGGTCTACACAAGCCTAGGCCTGAGCAAAGCCCAGTGTAAGTGAGGGTGTCATGTGGTACATACCATGCGCCCGATCAGCGAGCCTGTGTCAGCGAGTCCAGCCAGGTAGATGCTTCTCTTGGGGTGTTGAAGAAGCAGGTTGTCCCTCCGTCCTGGACTCTTAGACGGGCCGGGAAGGAGGGTATTTATACCGAACGGTTTCAGCTCGCCGACTGCAAGGGGGGTCCATGCAAGAGGCGATCTCAGCTCCCCGGGGACTTCCTGGGGGGTCAAGAAACAGTCTGAGCAGCTCTCTAATTGTGAGACATCCGCTGGCTCAATGCAACAAGCTGTAAGGGACGTGGGTCCAAGAAAATAAAAGAAAACAGGAATGCGTCCCAACAGTAAAAACGATCTAGTAGTGGGTGGGCATTCATAGTATTACCCTTAATGCCACAGGAGGGGGTAAAACAAGCATAGGGAAGCAGGAGGCCACAGTGTTCTCCCAACTACGTCTCTGCCAGGGGTGCTAACTTGGATTCCCACATCAAGGGGGCTGATCTCTACTATCAGAGCAGCACACACCATGGGTACGAACAGGGCACAACGGGTGCAACAAAGGTGTGAACGCCCTGTCTGTGGGTAGTCCGGGTCTACACAGGCCTAGGCCTGAGCAAAGCCCAGTGTTAGAGAGGGTGTCATGTGGTACATACCATGCGCCCGATCAGCGAGCCTGCGGCAGCGAGTCCAGCCAGGTAGATGCTTCTCTTGGGGTGTTGAAGAAGCAGGTTGTCCCTCCGTCCTGGACTCTTAGACAGGTCGGGAAGAGGACACTGTAGCGGATGTTTCGTGCCCTCAATGCCTCTTTGACTTGGTCAAACGATTTCCTGAGTTTTTGGGTCTCCATCGTGTAATCAGGGAAAATCATCAACTTGGAATTCTGGTAGCGTAGGTCCCCCACATTCCTGGAGTTGCGGAGGATTTTGTCTCTGTCTTTAAAGTTGAGCAGACGGAGAATGAAGGTTCACGGGGGAGCTCCAGGAGGTCCCGGTTTAGGCGGTATACGGTGCGCCCTATCCACCGCGTAGTGGGGTGACAGGCAAGCTTCAGGGAGGAGGCCACGCAGCATGTCTTTCACGAAGCACGTGGGGTTGTTCCCCTCCGCTCCCTCGGTTAAGCAGACAATGTGAAGATTGTTGCGTCAATTTCTATTTTCGGCATCTTTAGCTCTGTACTCCAGGGCTTTCACTTTGGTATGGAGGGTGCGGAGTGCTGCGCCCTGTTCTGCGACCGTATCTTTAGTATTACTCACTCTTTGTTCGGTCTCTATGACTCTGGCCCTGAGTTTGTCCATGTCTTGGCGTATGAGGCCCACGTCCATCTGCAGGGTCTCTATCTTTGCTGTCAGCATGGACTGGCAGGTGGCAATGGCCGTCATGACTTCCGCCAGCCAGGGGGGGTCGGGACTCGGCCTGCTTCATGGGACCCGTCTGTGAGGCCCTGTGGGTATTTCGGATGGTCCGGGCCTCCACTCGGGGGTCAGTGGGTGTCTGGGAGGGGTCCGGCTGCGATGGAAAAGTCAGTCTCTTGCCCCCTTTGCCGAGCTCCAGCGCCTCATTCAGGTGTCTCAGGGCGCGCACTGTGGACTTCAAGGGCTTTGGGCAGCGGGTTCTTGGCAGAGTCTATAGACAGAATGGGGCCCCCCGTCAGTTGTCTCTCCTTACCAGCAGGCACTGCTGCGTGGCCCCTTCCCGCTCAGGAGCTCCAGGGCTCGACAGGAAAGGCCGCTGACGCCGCGCCTGCAGTCGTTTCTCGTGGGGGGGGCGATCCGGTAGCCAATCGGATTCCCAGCCTCTCTCCTCGCCGTCTGAGTCCCTGTGTGTCTCAGTGCTCCCTCCGCAGGGTCGGGGACTGCAGGGCTCCTCCGTCCGTTCCGGAGCCTCAGGGCCTTCAGGAAAGGCCACGGCTGTGGCCTAGTTGCGAAAGGGGTCGGGAAACATCCAGTTATGAGCCGGAATCTACCGGAATAACAGCCCCTGTGTCCCGGCATGTCTTGGCGCTCCCTCTGTCCCTTTGTCCATCCCAGAGGCCGGGGTCAGTCAGGAAAAGCCGCGGCTGCTGCTTAGTAGCACGGGGGGGCGGGAAGCGCCCAGGTGAGAGCCGACGGCCGTCAGATTAACAGTCTCTCTCCCGGCCTCGTGTCTTCTGTGGTTGCCTGTGCACTCTCCCGGTCCGCAGGGGTGAACAAGGTGGCTTAAATCAGCCCAGGATCTGGATTTTAAGTTAGTGGAAGTGGCCCCTTTTATTTTTGATCAGTGATTTCATGCACCATTGCCTGTTCTAGGGGGTAACGATAGCTTTGTGGAAAGCACGCCCTTTAATCCCTTATGTCTTTACAAGCTGACCCTGAAGGTCGTTTTCATTTTATCAAGGGCATGCTGCATGGCCATTGCTACACGTTTGCCTCTATTTATGCCCCCAATACTTTTTGCTTTCTTTCTAAAACTCTGAGGATGCTAGAGAGGTTTAGGGAAAGTTTCTTGGTTCTGGGAGGGGACTTCAACCTTACTCTGGACCCTTTTTTGGACACTACATCGGGTAAAAGTAAATAAATCAGTAATTGGTGTGCGCTCCTGAGTAAAACGTGTTCATAAATAATCTTACAATAAATAGATAATAATAATAAAAGCAATACAGTGCATTTTAACAAAAATAAAGTGCATATGCAATGAAACAGAGGTAATCCTGTGCAAATGTGTTTGAGCAGAAGGCTCAAATCACTATCTCAAAGGCTGCCGTGAGTGAAATAAATAAATGGATAAGTCCATAAAGTGAAAGTGCCAATAGTGCTTATGAAACACAGATGGACACTCCTCGGGGTCCAAAGTGCAAAGTGCAATGTGGAAGTGTTCTATAGGAACATCAGGTGGAGGTGTTCTATAGTAACATCAGGTAGCACTGTGACTTTCAGTGCAAGGTGGCTCTTTGGTGTTTAAACACCTGTGGGTGTACTAAATGATTACCTTACTGCTGTAAGGTAAACAGCGCTTATAAGAGAGAGGGGGGGGTCGCTCGGGGTACAATGGTTCCTGCGCGTTCCTCCATTCCTATGTATCCCAGTATATGCAGAGCTTAGATGGGTCACTCCTTTACATTCCATTAGATGGATATCAGGGACCGCTCAGATGCAGAGGTAACCAGACATAAAGAGGGATATGGAAAGGTTTTGGCCTAACTTTCTAATTTAAACAAAGGCATGAAAGGTTAATATGTGTACCATCATCCGTGAAATATGAGAAGAAAATTTATTGGAGAGAATCTGGTCTCCAGCCAGAGTTCTCCAAAAGAGGGGGAGCTGTCGGACTATCACGGTACGTAAGATGTGATTTACTAATGTTCATACACCAATATATAAATAAAATTTAACAGTTTATTGTAATGGTTCTTCACATATTAGTACATTGGACAAATTTTCATAAAATCAGACAGATGTGCAATATGCATTTCTACTAGTTTCGCTTTACAGCTTCATCAGGAAATACATGGTTTTTAACATCTGTAAAAAGGGACAAAAAGGAAAAAGATAACACTTATGAGCGGAGAACCTTACATGTTTAAAGTTAAGGAATCAGTGCTGTGAATCAGCACTGTAAGTAGTTTCTCATAATGGAGACAGGATATATAGAGAGTATGAGATGAGCGAATTCTTACCCCATTTAGGATGCGTTATGGAGGCACGGAAACACCCTCCAGTGCCTGGCACGGCGACTGGGGAGGGTTAGATATGTCTCGCAGGTTTGTTCAATGGTACCTGGGGATAATGGCAATATTAACACTGGGATAATAGGTCTGAGATCATGGGACAGTATCACCCGAGTGAATAGACCGACGTTAAGTTACGTGGGTGTGGTGACCCAGGGGAAGGAGTGGAGGGATTTGGGGGGAGGAAGGAGGGGTGGGGGGGGGGGGTTGGTTTTTTGAGAAAAAGGGGGGGAGGGGAGGGGAAGGGGAAAAGGGAAGGGAAGAGAGGGGACCAGAGGGGGGAAAAAAGAAAAAAAAAAAAAAGGGGAAAAGGGGAGGAAAGGGGGGTGGGGGTTGGGTGAGTGAGAAACTGTAAAGGGACAAAGAGAGGGGGGGGGGAAAGGGGGAGAAAGGGGTGGAGGGAGGAGAAAGGGGGATGGGGGGGGGGGGAAAGAAGCCGCGGGAGGGAAAGAGGGGAAAGGGGGGGAGAGAAAGGAAAAAGAGTTAGGTGGGTGAAGAGATGTGAAAGGGGGACAGGAAAGGGAGGAGGAGCGAAGAGAAAGGGGAAATAAGTAATGTGTGGGTGATAGTGATGGGGAATGTGATGAGGGGTGTGAAGCCAAAGGGGGAAAAAAGGAAGTGGAGGAAAAGGGGAGAGAAAGGGATGAAAGGAGAAAAGAGGGGGGGGGAAAAAAAGGGGGAAAAGTAAGGGGGGGAAAAAAAAAAAAATTAATAACAAGAAAGGAAAGAAGGGGGGAAGAGGGGAGAGGAGAGGGAGGGGTGGAAGAAGTGACAGTGTAGGAAGTGGAGTGGGTGGATGGAAATGCCTCACTAATGAGCAGATACACAAGCAAGGCCTTGAAAACTGAAAAGGAGGAGTGCAGTGTAGCAAATAAGAGGTAATAATTGCCAAGGTGAGGTAATTGTGATAGGTTTAGTGTCACACTAAGTGCCGCGTTCGGAGGAAAAACATTACCGGTATGTGATAAAGTGAACCAAGAAGTGGGTAAAACTTAGTAAAATAAAGTGCAAAGGGTAAGTGTGTGTGATGAGACAGGTGATGAAGTAAGGGGTAAGACGCTTTCGGAGTGCATGTGGTAACGATTGGGGATAGGTGGTGACCAAATGGAATGTGAGAGGAAGAGGGGGGGAGGGGAGTTACCTGGGAGCCATGAGATGGTATATACGGCCACAGCCGGGGGCTGCTGCTTGTCACAGATGTAGTATAAGTGACGTGCAATAACCGGGAGACACCAGGGAGGCAGCGGACTCTAATAGTCTGGGAACATTCAGTTCCTAAGGATAGAATGTAGCGGGTAGCTTGGTGAGTCTAGGAAGGTAAGGCATGAGATTAGTCCAAACAATTGAGATATTGGGAATGGTGAAAAATTGGGGTATAGTCAATGTCCCCATTCTGTTTTTCAAGGTTAAAAGTTGTGAGGACTTACCGCTGAGCCTCCTGGTGTGTCGTGTCCCGGGAGGTGAATGAACCTGCTGGATAGGCGGCCGAGGCCGCCTATAAATAACCCTCCAGCCTCCCTGTCAGGCCGGCGTAATGACGGCCTGGACGTCAGGAGGTCAAGGGTCCCGCAGTGCGCGCGCATCCGGCCGTGCGCACGCGCAGTACCCGTCCCCGCCTGCGCAAGCGCAGACGGGTGGGACTGAATCAACCCGGTGGTTGGGGGAAAGAAACAAATGCGCGCGCAGTGCCAGGCACGCGCACCGCGCTCGTGCCCAAAGGCCCAGGTGTCCCTAGGCCAAGGCACGAGCAAGGACGTAACGTGGAGCGCACCCGCCCTGCATGTATGGGCGGGGTCTCCACGACGTCCCAGGGACCCTACCAATCGCCGGACAGGGACGAGAGGCGCGACCATAGCCTCCAATAGGCATACAGAGATGGGTGTAGTGTATACAACCTAGGGCATCAGTATGTTGCCCAGGTGTAGAATCGCCCAAACAATAATACAATGTAAATATGACATTTTAACACTGTTTAAACTAGCATACATAGTTTAAATCAATTTAAACAAGCATAAGCAACACATTCAAATATACATCATTGCGACACATAGAGGGACATAAGTTGCATTCTTGACAGCTGATGATGGACATTCCAGGTTGTGCCGGATGAGGCTTTTCAGGAGGCAGACATTCACGAGAAGTGCTGAAAGGTATAATGCTCAAGGCACAAAAATGTGAGTTTCTCATAACAGTGTTTGGGGTAATACAATGTAGTTACATACAAAGTAAAACATGATATCTGTCTAGTCATGCGATTTTATATGGACAATCCAGATTATAAGCTCATCAAGGAAATACAGGTTATGGCAAAAATGAAGACCAAATGATAATAATAATGTAGGCAAGACGGTGGGGGGTCCCAGGCAGGGGGCCGCGTATCACAGAAAAGCTTTAAATGAGTTAACTTCATTGAGGCCCGGGGGTACCATGGCATTTAATCGTTCAATCCAGAGGGCCTCTTTTTGGAGTAGGATCTTGTCACGATTGCCTCCTCGAATGTCGGGGGGTACCACCTCCAATGCGGCAAATTTAATTGCCTGGAGGTTGTATTTGTGGTATAGGCCAATGTGGCGGCCAATTGTAGTTAGCTTACCGTTGGTGGTGTAGTAAATATGGTCGCCGACCCTCTGCCTTAGCTCCCGCACCGTCTTGCCCACATAAAATGCTCCACAATCACATAACATCAAATAAATAACTCCTGTAGTGTCACAACTGGCCAGAAATTGTGGGGTATAGTCCTCCCCATTGGGTAGTGACAATGTTTTGCTGAATGGTATCCAGGGGCAAAGGGGACACTGTCCACAAGGGGCGGTGCCCCTATGTTGCCGAGTGATTTTGGGCCCTGATTGATAATGACTACTCGTAAGGCTGTCCCGTAAGGAACGAGCCCTACGGAACACTAACTCTGGAGTATCTCTGATATATTGCGTTAGAATGTGGTGACCTGTCAATAGGTGCCAATGTTTGTTGATAATGTTTCTAAATTGATTATGGTGAGCCGAATATTGAGTAATTATTTTTACCGTATGAGGGTTAGGATCTCGTGGGCGTGGATACAGAAAGCTTTTTCCGTCTTGCCTACATTATTATTATCATTTGGTCTTCATTTTTGCCATAACCTGTATTTCCTTGATGAGCTTATAATCTGGATTGTCCATATAAAATCGCATGACTAGACAGATATCATATTTTACTTTGTATGTAACTACATTGTATTACCCCAAACACTGTTATGAGAAACTCACATTTTTGTGCCTTGAGCATTATACCTTTCAGCACTTCTCGTGAATGTCTGCCTCCTGAAAAGCCTCATCCGGCACAACCTGGAATGTCCATCATCAGCTGTCAAGAATGCAACTTATGTCCCTCTATGTGTCGCAATGATGTATATTTGAATGTGTTGCTTATGCTTGTTTAAATTGATTTAAACTATGTATGCTAGTTTAAACAGTGTTAAAATGTCATATTTACATTGTATTATTGTTTGGGCGATTCTACACCTGGGCAACATACTGATGCCCTAGGTTGTATACACTACACCCATCTCTGTATGCCTATTGGAGGCTATGGTCGCGCCTCTCGTCCCTGTCCGGCGATTGGTAGGGTCCCTGGGACGTTGTGGAGACCCCGCCCATACATGCAGGGCGGGTGCGCTCCACGTTACGTCCTTGCTCGTGCCTTGGCCTAGGGACACCTGGGCCTTTGGGCACGAGCGCGGTGCGCGTGCCTGGCACTGCGCGCGCATTTGTTTCTTTCCCCCAACCACCGGGTTGATTCAGTCCCACCCGTCTGCGCTTGCGCAGGCGGGGACGGGTACTGCGCGTGCGCACGGCCGGATGCGCGCGCACTGCGGGACCCTTGACCTCCTGACGTCCAGGCCGTCATTACGCCGGCCTGACAGGGAGGTTAGAGGGTTATTTATAGGCGGCCTCGGCCGCCTATCCAGCAGGTTCATTCACCTCCCGGGACACGACACACCAGGAGGCTCAGCGGTAAGTCCTCACAACTTTTAACCTTGAAAAACAGAATGGGGACATTGACTATACCCCAATTTTTCACCATTCCCAATATCTCAATTGTTTGGACTAATCTCATGCCTTACCTTCCTAGACTCACCAAGCTACCCGCTACATTCTATCCTTGGGAACTGAATGTTCCCAGACTATTAGAGTCCGCTGCCTCCCTGGTGTCTCCCGGTTATTGCACGTCACTTATACTACATCTGTGACAAGCAGCAGCCCCCGGCTGTGGCCGTATATACCATCTCATGGCTCCCAGGTAACTCCCCTCCCCCCCTCTTCCTCTCACATTCCATTTGGTCACCACCTATCCCCAATCGTTACCACATGCACTCCGAAAGCGTCTTACCCCTTACTTCATCACCTGTCTCATCACACACACTTACCCTTTGCACTTTATTTTACTAAGTTTTACCCACTTCTTGGTTCACTTTATCACATACCGGTAATGTTTTTCCTCCGAACGCGGCACTTAGTGTGACACTAAACCTATCACAATTACCTCACCTTGGCAATTATTACCTCTTATTTGCTACACTGCACTCCTCCTTTTCAGTTTTCAAGGCCTTGCTTGTGTATCTGCTCATTAGTGAGGCCTTTCCATCCACCCACTCCACTTCCTACACTGTCACTTCTTCCCCCCCTCCCTCTCCTCTCCCCTCTTCCCCCCTTCTTTCCTTTCTTGTTATTAATTTTTTTTTTTCCCCCCCTTACTTTTCCCCCTTTTTTTTTCCCCCCCTCTTTTCTCCTTTCATCCCTTTCTCTCCCCTTTTCCTCCACTTCCTTTTTTCCCCCTTTGGCTTCACACCCCTCATCACATTCCCCATCACTATCACCCACACATTACTTATTTCCCCTTTCTCTTCGCTCCTCCTCCCTTTCCTGTCCCCCTTTCACATCTCTTCACCCACCTAACTCTTTTTCCTTTCTCTCCCCCCCTTTCCCCTCTTTCCCTCCCGCGGCTTCTTCCCCCCCCCCATCCCCCTTTCTCCTCCCTCCACCCCTTTCTCCCCCTTTCCCCCCCCCCTCTCTTTGTCCCTTTACAGTTTCTCACTCACCCAACCCCCACCCCCCTTTCCTCCCCTTTTCCCCTTTTTTTTTTTTTTTTTTTTTCCCCCCTCTGGTCCCCTCTCTTCCCTTCCCTTTTCCCCTCCCCTCCCCCCCTTTTTCTCAAAAAACCAACCCCCCCCCCCCCCACCCCTCCTTCCTCCCCCCAAATCCCTCCACTCCTTCCCCTGGGTCACCACACCCACGTAACTTAACGTCGGTCTATTCACTCGGGTGATACTGTCCCATGATCTCAGACCTATTATCCCAGTGTTAATATTGCCATTATCCCCAGGTACCATTGAACAAACCTGCGAGACATATCTAACCCTCCCCAGTCGCCGTGCCAGGCACTGGAGGGTGTTTCCGTGCCTCCATAACGCATCCTAAATGGGGTAAGAATTCGCTCATCTCATACTCTCTATATATCCTGTCTCCATTATGAGAAACTACTTACAGTGCTGATTCACAGCACTGATTCCTTAACTTTAAACATGTAAGGTTCTCCGCTCATAAGTGTTATCTTTTTCCTTTTTGTCCCTTTTTACAGATGTTAAAAACCATGTATTTCCTGATGAAGCTGTAAAGCGAAACTAGTAGAAATGCATATTGCACATCTGTCTGATTTTATGAAAATTTGTCCAATGTACTAATATGTGAAGAACCATTACAATAAACTGTTAAATTTTATTTATATATTGGTGTATGAACATTAGTAAATCACATCTTACGTACCGTGATAGTCCGACAGCTCCCCCTCTTTTGGAGAACTCTGGCTGGAGACCAGATTCTCTCCAATAAATTTTCTTCTCATAAAGAGGGATATAGAGCCTTCTATAGTGTAGTATGCTTTGGTAACTGAAGTTTATTTTCAATAATAAAAAATCTTACTCACATTTAGTAAAAGAATGTAGCACAATGTAAAAACGAGCGCCGAGCTCAGGTACGAGCTCGCATTTTTGTAAATATTTTATTATATCTTTTCATGTGACAACACTGAAGAAATTACACTTTGCTACAATGTAAAGTAGTGAGTGTACAGCTTGTATAACAGTGTAAACTTGCTGCCCCCTCAAAATAACTCAACACACAGCCATTGATGTCTAAACTGCTGGCAACAAAAGTGAGTACACCCCTAAGTGAAAATTTCCAAATTGGGCCCAATTAGCCATTTTCCCTCCCCGGCGTCATATGACTCGTTAGTGTTACAAGGTCTCAGGTGTGAATGGGGAGCAGGTGTGTTAAATTTGGTGTTATCGCTCTCACTCTCTCTTACTGGTCACTGGAAGTTCAACATGGCAAAGAACTCTCTGAGGATCTGAAAAAAAAGAACTGTTCCTCTACATAAAGATGGCCTAGGCTAGAAGATTACCAAGATCCTGAAACAAAGCTGCAGCACAATGGCCAACACCATACAGCGGTTTAACAGGACAGGTCCCACTCAGAAAAGGCCTCGCCATGGTCGACCTAAGAAGTTGAGTGCACGTGCTCAGCGCCATATCCAAAGGTTATCTTTGGGGAATAGATGTATGAGTGCTGCCAGCAATACTGCAGAGGTTGAAGGGGTGGGGGGGTCAGTCTGTAAGTGCTCAGACCATACACCCCACACTGCATCAAATTGGTCTGCATGGCTGTCGTCCCAGAAGGAAGCCTCTTCTAAAGATGATGCACAAGAAATCCTGCAAACAGTTTGCTAAAGACAAGCGGACTAAGGACATGTATTACTGGAACCATGTCCTGTGGTCTGATGAGACCAAAATAAACGTATTTAGTTCAGATGGTGTCAAGAGTGTGCAGTGTCAACCAGGTGAGGAGTACAAAGACAAGTGTGTCTTGCCTACAGTCAAGCATGGTGGTGGGAGTGTCATGGACTGGGGCTGCATGAGTGCTGCTGGCACTGGGGAGTTATAGTTCATTGAGAGAACCATGAATGCCAAAATGTGCTGTGACATACTGAAGCAGAGCATGATCCCCTCCCTTCGTAGACTGGACCCCAGGGCAATATTCCACCATGATAAAGACCCCAAACACCTCCAAAATGACCACTGCCTTGCTAAAGAAGCTGAAGTTAAAGGTGATAGACTGGCCAAACATCTCTCCAGACCTAAACCCTATTGAGCATCTGTGGGGCATCCTCAAACATAAGGTGGAGAAGCGCAAGGTCTCCAACATCCACCAGATCCTTGATCGCTTCATGGAAGAGTGGAAGAGAATTCCAGTGGCAACCTGTGAAGCTCCGGTGAACTCCATGCTCAAGAGGATTAAGGCAGTGCTGGAAAATAATGGTGACCACACAAAATATTGACACTTTGGGCCCAATTTGGAAATTTTCACTTAGGGGTGTACTCACTTTTGTTGCCAGTGGTTTAGACATTAATGGCTGTGTGTTGAATTATTTTGAGGGGGCAGCAAATTGACACTGTTATACAAGCTGTACACTCACCACTTTACATTTAGATTTTTTATTTTTTTGCATATTTGTCACACTTAAATGACTCAGATCATCAAACAAATCTTATTATTACACAAAGATAGCAGTTTTTAAATGATGCTTTCATTTATTAAGGCAAAAAAGCTGCCCAAACCTGCCTGGCTTAATGCGAAAAAGTAATTGCCCCCTAAACCTAATAACTGGTTGTGCCACCCTTGGCGGCAACAACTGCAATCAAGTGTTTGCGAAAACTGTCAATGAGTCTTTCACATTGCTGTGGAGCAATTCTACTTTGCAGAATTGTTTTAATTCAGCCACACTGGAGGGTTTTCCAGCATGAACGGCCTGTGCAAGGTCAAGATATAGCATCTCAATTGGATTGAAGTCCGGACATTGACTAGGCCACTCCAAAACCCAAATTTTGCTTTGTTAGAACCATTTGGAGGTGGACTTGCTGTTGTGTTTTGGATCATTGTCCTGCTGCGTAACCCAAGTGCACTTGAGCTTGAGGTCACAAACTGATGGCCGGACATTCTCATTTAAAATAATAACAAGTATAGGCGCAATAATCAATAATCTCAGAACATCTCCCAATGCAATCTATTTAAAATGATATAATAGATATTCTATATTAGAGATATGTAGTCCACATAACATACACACATTGAACAGTCTATGTGTAATGCCAATGGAGATAAGGACACAATCCAAGGGGATGCACGCAGGGCTGCCATCAAGATAGAACAGAAACCATATTCTGAGGCTGTAGAGAGAACACAAATGGAGAGGCGGCTCTGGGTGCAGTAGTTTCAAGCAAACAGCTTTAATTTTATAATAGATGCACTCACATTTAGGTGAACAAAGACAGGCATGGTATACAAGATGTCAGTATGACGCTCCCAGAGTCTGTACTGTGTACATCCTTGCTGATAGCTCTTCCGACAGATGGTATGGCCGGCTCTGGAAGGTGGCCTCAGGACGAGGCTTGAAGCGCATTTTTTTAGATTGTGGCATGATGTGTGGCTTTTTGTGATCTGTTAGCATGCTTTACTTTGTCAGACAGCTTCTATTTATGTGATTTCTTGATTCAACAGGTCTGGCAGTAATCAGGCCTGGGTGTGGCAAGTGAAATTTAACTCAGCTTTCCAAAAAATTGTGGTTAATCACAGTTCATTCATGATTCAGCATGGGAGGGGGAAATTACTTTTTCACATAGGGCCAGGCAGGTTTGAACATTTTTTTTCCCTTAATAAATTAAATAATAATTTAGGAACTGCATCTTGAATTTACTTGGGTTATCTTTGTGTAATATTAAAAATTGTGTGATGATCTGAATCATTCAAAAGGGGTTGTAAACCCTCATGTTTTTTCACCTTAATGCATCCTATGGGGGGTGGGGCCGAGTCCGGCATTCTGTGTCTATGGACGCAAATGCTGGACTCAGGAGCGCACCAGCATGGTAACCCCCAGGGAGAGCGCTTCTCCTAGGGGGTTTACCGATGTGGGGAGGGGGACCCCAGAAGAGGATGATCGGGCCATTCTGTGCAAAACAAACTGCACAGTGGAGGTAAGTATGATATGTTTGTTATTTTAATTTTTTTTAAATAACAAGGGTTTACAACCCCTTTAACCACTTAAGCTCCTGTACATATACATCGGCACTTTAAAGAGGGATATCTCAGTAACGGCAGCACCTGCTGACACAACCGAAATATCCATTTTTACAGGAGGCGGTTCTGTTTACAATAATGGTAGTCTCTGCGGCGGGTTTGCCGCAAGATCACCGTTATCGACGGCGGGAGAAGTGCCACCCCCCCTCCCGCCACTCTCCCGCGCCTTCCGTCGCTTACCGGAGCCATGGGTAGCGGCGGAGGCGATCGGGTCCTGCAGTGTGATGGGTATGGAGACGAGTGAGGCTAAGTTGGCCCCTACTCGTCTCTATACCATAGGAGGGCGGAAGCGTCGCCACTTCCGTCCATACGTTTTCAAGGAACATTTTTTTTCAATGTCATTTTTTCAAATGACATCTTTTTTTTTTTTTTTATTGCATTTAAGTCCAAATATGATATCTGAGGACTTTTTGACCCTGGATCTCATATTTAAGAGGACCTGTCATGCTTTTTTCTATTACAAGGGATGTTTACATGCCCCATGCCCTACCATGTGCCCCATGCCCTGTGATGTGTCCTCTGATGTGCCCCATGCCCTAGCATGTGTCCTAGCATGTGCCCCATGCCCTGTCATGTGCCCCATGCCCTGTCATGTGCCCTGTGATGTGTCCTGCGATGTGCCCCATGCCCTGCCATGTGCCCTGTGATGTGTCCTGCGATGTGCCCCATGCCTTGCCATGTGACCCAATGCCCTGCCATGTGACCCATGCCCTGCCATGTGCCCCATGCCCTGCCATGTGCCCCATGCCCTGCCATGTGCCCTGTGATGTGTCCTGCGATGTGCCCCATGCCCTGCCATGTGCCCTGTGATGTGTCCTGCGATGTGCCCCATGCCTTGCCATGTGACCCAATGCCCTGCCATGTGACCCATGCCCTGCCATGTGTCCTGCGATGTGCCCCATGCCCTGCCATGTGCCCTGTGATGTGTCCTGCGATGTGCCCCATGCCTTGCCATGTGACCCAATGCCCTGCCATGTGACCCATGCCCTGCCATGTGTCCTGTGATGTGCCCCATGCCCTGCCACGTCCCTCATGCCCTGCGATGTGCCCCATGCCCTGCCATGTGCCCTGTGATGTCCCCTATGCCCTGTGATGTGCCCCATACCCTGCCATGTGCCTCATGCCCTGCCATGTGCCCTGTGATGTACCCCATGCCCTGCCATGTGCCTGTGATGTGCTCCATACCCTGCAAAGTGCCTCATGCCCTGCCGTGTGCCTCATGCCCTGCCATGTGCCCTGTGATATGCCCTATGCCCTGTGATGTGCCCCATGCCCTGCCATGTTATGTGCCCCATGCTTTGCCATGTGCCCCATGCCCTGCGATGTTCCCCAATGCCCTGCCATGTTCCCTGTAATGTGCCCCATGATGTTCCCAATGCCCTGTGATGTGCCCCATGCCCTACCATGTGCCTGTAATGTGCCCAATGCCCTGCCGTGTGCCTGTGATGTGCTCTGCCATGTGCCCCGTGCCCTGCTATAAGCCCCATTATGTGCCCTATGTCCATAATCAATTCTTTAGACATTTAGTTAGATTGTAGTAGCTTCCAATCTTCTATATTTATTCATCTCTCATTACCAGGCTTACTAGTCCTATATCCTCTATGATAATCTTTTTTATTTTTATCAGGTATCACTCCTTTTATGACTATGTTTATCTTATCCGCACACAACACTCACACCCATTGATCCTTCTTTAACCATTTGGTTTTTATACAACCACTTTCACACACTTTATAAGTTTTCAACCTTTTATCCCTCTCCACATTCTCGGTGACATTATTCACCACGTCATTCCCTGAGTACATAGATGAGGCCACTTCTGGCTTATTTAAACATGTAAACATCGAGTCTGAAAAACAGTTAAAGCGGAGTTCAGCCAGAATTGTAAAATAGTAAAAATACTGCAGCTGCTGACTTTTAAAAATTGGACGCTTACCTGTCCAGGGCACCCGCAATGTCCTCACCCGAAGCCGATCTGTCCCTCGGCTGGAGGTGCCGCCATCTTCGGTAAGGGAATCAGGAAGTGAAGCCTTGTGGCTTCACAGCCTGGTTCCCTACTGCGCATACACGAGACGCGCTGCACATCCTCACTGGTCCCTGCTGTCTTCTGGGACCTGTGTGTCTCCCAGAAGACAGCAGGGGATGGAGGAGGGGCCAGATATGGCGTAGATTACCACGGAGCCTGCGGTGATCTATGCCCGGAAGTGGGAGCAAATACCTGTATTAGACAGGTATCTGCTTCCCCCTCCCCCCTGAAAGGTGCCAAATGTGACACCAGAGGGGGGGAGGAATCCGAAAAGCGGAAGTTCCATTTTTGGGTGGAACTCCGCTTTAAGTGTGAGAAATATCCAAAAAAAAAAAAATCAGGAAAAGAGAGAAGGGGCTGGCAGGGAGCAGCGCGATATGAGAGAGAAGACTTATTCCAGCCGCTTTCCGTGCTACTCTGCATTTCAAATTTCTACAACAGTGTACCGGTGTGCCCCATGCCCTGCTGTGAGTGTGACCTTGAGATGTGCCCTGCAATGTGCCCTATGCCCTGCCATGTGCCCCATACCCTGCCATGTGCCGTCATGTGCCCCATACCCTGCCACGTGCCGTCATGTGCCCCATGCCCTGCCATGTGCCGTCATGTGCCCCATGCCCTGCCATGTGCCGTCATGTGCCCCATGCCCTGTGATGTGCCCTGCCGTGTGCCCCATGCCCTGCCGTGTGCCCCATGCCCTGCCATGTGCCCAATGCCCTGCCATGTGCCCTGTGATGTGCCCCATGCCCTGTCATGTGCCCCATGCCTTGCCATGTGTCCTGTGATGTGCCCCATGCCCTGCCATGTCCCTGCCATGTGCCCCATGCCCTGCCATGTGCCCTGTGATGTCCTCTATGCCCTGTGATGTGCCCCATACCATGCCATGTGCCCCATACCCTGCCATGTGCCCTGTGATGTACCCCATGCCCTACCATGTGCCAGTGATGTGCCCCATACCCTGCGATGTGCCTCATGCCCTGCCGTGTGCCTCATGCCCTGCCATGTGCCCTGTGATATGCCCTATGCCCTGTGATATGCCCCATTCCCTGCCATGTGCCCTGCCATGTGCCCCATGCTTTGCCATGTGCCCCATGCCCTGCAATGTTCCCAAATGCCCTGCCATGTTCCCTGTAATGTGCCCCATGATGTGCCCCATGCCCTACCATACAAAAACATATTTGGGAAGCACTCACCAATGCGTTTAAATTCAAGATGGTGCTGCCATAAGACCAACAAGCAATAGCGAAAATATTACAGTGCACACATTCAAGAATGACGTTTCCTGCAGGGCTAGTTAAAAACACCTGAACATATTCAAAAAATACGGGGGTTTGGTCACACTATATGGTTATATAGTGCTAAGCCCACTTACTGCGACAAAGTACCCCGAATTAGTGGGTCCTACCCTAGTAATAGAATGAAAGATCCTGCGTCTCAACCATGGGAGCCAAACTCCTCTATGTGGAAGAACTGAAAGGATTCCTCCTATAAACCCCATGATGTGATGTGCCCCATGCCCTGCGACGTGTCCTCCGATGTTCCCCCTATGCCCTGCCATGTGCCCCATGCCCTGTCATGTGCCCCATGCCCTGCGCCCTGTGATGTGTCCTGCGATGTGCCCCATGCCCTGCCATGTGCCCCATGCCCTGCGATGTGCCTCATGCCCTGCCGTGTGCCTCATGCCCTGCCGTGTGCCTCATGCCCTGCCGTGTGCCTCATGCCCTGCCATGTGCCCTGTGATATGCCCTATGATGTGCCCCATTCCCTGCCATGTGCCCTGCCATGTGCCCTGTTATGTGCCCCATGCCCTGCCATGTTATGTGCCCCATGCTTTGCCATGTGCCCCATGCCCTGCGATGTTCCCCAATGCCCTGTCATGTTCCCTGTAATGTGCCCCATGATGTTTCCAATGCCCTGTGATGTGCCCCATGCCCTACCATGTGCCTGTGATGTGCCCCATGCCCTGCCATGTGCCTGTGATGTGCCCCATGCCCTGCCGTGTGCCTGTGATGTGCTCTGCCATGTGCCCCGTGCCCTGCTATAAGCCCCATTATGTGCCCTATGTCCATCATCAATTCTTTAGACATTTAGTTAGATTGTAGTAGCTTCCAATCTTCTATATTCATTCATCTCTCATTACCAGGCTTACTAGTCCTATATCTTCTATGATAATGTTTTTTTATTTTTATCAGGTATCACTCCTTTTATGACTATGTTGATCGTATCCGCACACAACACTCACACCCATTGATCCTTCTTTAACCATTTGGTTCTTATACAACCACTTCCACACCATTTCCAAACACTTTATAAGTTTTCAACCCTTTATCCCTCCCCACGTTCTCTGTGACATCATTCACCATATCATTCCCTGAGTACATAGAAAATGAACAAAGGGGAAAGTGAGACCACAAGCCTCAGGGATTTTTTGTAAAGCGGTATCTAGGTTTAAAATGGTAGATAAGGACAGTGGCGATGTAAATAAAATAGATTTTTATTTCCACATAAGGACAGGTAAAGACAAAGGACACAGGTAATATATCCATACATTACAGACATATGCGTTAAATCAGACAAGATGTGTGTGGAGCATTGCCATACTCGACATGTTTCACTCTATGGAGTTTCTTCAGGAGATTCATAGGTGTTGCTCAAAAATATGCTGAAATAACCAAGTCGCATGAAAATGCATCCATTTCAAAAGTACAAAAGGAATGTACATAGTTAAAAAAATCATTAAATTGGCTCAGTATACACATCAAACAAACCAAGCAATGTACATATTGAGATCATTTACATATACATAGTTGCATGGGGCATAGAAAGCAGATGAAGGGATAGAACTGGACAGGCTGGTCTTACCACATATACTTGGATAGATGTGAAGAGAGTTAAACACATAGGTGTCAGTTTCTTGTTTAAAAACACATTTTTTGACATGAGGTGATTCAATCCCAGGATGCCAGAGAATGCATAGAATCGCTTGCAGAGAGGAACACTATAAAAATTCAAATAAATGTAGTTTAAACAAGATGAAGATGTAGGGCCTGTAAGTTAGAACTCAGTATGCTGAACACAGTCTTCAAAGAGTGCAAATCAGTATGAAATTAATTACCTAGAAACAGGTTGATGTTGTAGGAATGAGAAGTGCTGTACACTCCGAATTGCTGAACTTTAAAGTCTGAAGTTCAGGTTAGGTGCACACTAATTGGTGCTGCACATGGTCCAAAAATTGATAGGGAAAGAGTTTATCTGAAAGAGGATATAGAGGTGGGCTTTAGTGTGAGGCCAACAAAAAGATGACTGAGAATAAAGCAATGGAAAATTCGGTTTATAAAAGAATAAGAAGGTCTTACCCCTTAGTAGTGATGGTAGCGGGCTCAGCGCGAGAGGATGGGCGGTTAAACCGCAAAACTGCCTCGTTTCAAATGGCTCCTGACAGGGAAAGATGGCAGGGGGAAGCTGCCTTAAATAGAGACTCTCCGACCCGGCGGCGTCTGACATCACCACCGGGTCGCGGGCGCATAAACGGCACCATTCAATGCAGGGTGTCCTATGAGGGGTGGTGCGCATGCGCGGACGACGCTCCACGTCGCATGACGTCATCGGCGCGCCGCTGACTAGCGGCGCAACGGCGGCCATTTTGGAAGTTCCTTTGCCCTTGCTGTGTAACAGAAAGGGAATAGACATTTACCCACAACTAGGGAGCAAGCGGATTAAAGTTGCCGCAGCTAAATAATGTCTAGTAAAGAGACTTACCTCTAAGTCGAGGACAGCAGAGCATGAGCGGGCCTTGAGTACGGGGAGGCTTAGGGGGCAAAGATAAAGGATCTGTAATCCTTGCACCATCCCAAGCAACCCCAGGGCGCCCGTACAAGCGAATTTGACTGCAAAAAGGCATCAAAGGATAGACATCTCAAATGGAATAGACTATGGGCATAAATGCATACTGTAAAAATTATCAATTTCAAATACAAGTTATTTATGTTAGCAGGTCAGCCTAGCCGTCCATCACCTCATCTGCTTTTTAACATAGAAGCATCAAACATTTAATAATTAATGTCATATAAAATGACATACATTTGTTACATTGAAATGATTGGTCATAAAACAAAAGACCGAAAGGAAAGAAGATTTAGGAAAAAAAGAGAGAGGGATCCTATAGGGATCTAGTTAAACACTGGCTTATAGAAATTATTTGAAACTAAGAGCATCATTCAACCCTAGGGGAGTAGTGGCTTTGAGGTCAAAGATCCAGCGAGCCTCTCGCTGAAGTAAAACACGATCGTAATTTCCCCCCCTTTCACCTGGAGGTACACGTTCAAGTGCGTAGAAATGCATTTTGTGATCATCATGACCATGAAACAGACCCATGTGACGACTAATAGGCGTTTCCATCTTTTTTCTTTGCACAAGGGATACATGGTCCCTGATGCGGTGAAAGAATGGATGTTTAGTTTTTCCTATATAGAAGGCTGTGCATTCACATGTCATGATGTATACCACGCCAACTGATTGACAGTTGACCGAAAATTTGGGTTTATAAATACGTCCATTCGGTAAATTGATTTGATGCGTATATATAGCGACAAAAGTTACATTTGTGGCAGGGTTTAGTTCCAAAGTTTTTTTTGGTAATTTGGCAACCTTCTACTGTAGGAACATAGTGACTACGTACTAAAGTGTCTCTAAGAGATTGAGATCTTCTAAAGGTGATTTCAGGATGGTCACCTAAATGTTTAGAGACCAACGGATCAGCCGGATCAGAGAAGGTACCAAAAATCTTTCGCACCTGGACATGTCCTGAAAAGCGGGTAATTATTCTGATGCCTGGGTCAGTGGTAAGTGGTTTATTTCCATGAATGAGACTGGAACGATTCTGCCTTTTTGCCTTGAGATAGGACCTTTTCAAACATTTTTGACTATAGCCTCGGTGTCGCAAACGCAGCTGTAGTTTTTTGGCCTCCACCTCAAATTGTGAGTCCTGACTACAGTTGCGTTTGATGCGAAGGTTTTGCCCGTAGGGCACACTGGCCACCAAAGGACTGGGGTGAGAACTGGTCGCGTGCAGCAAGGTGTTTGCTGCTGATGATAAAGCGGTAAAGGGTGGTGCCAACATTTCCATCCTCATCCGCAAAGATTTGAATGTCAAGGAAAGTTAACTGTGACTGACTCCTTTCCATTGTAAATTTGAGATTAAACGTGTTGATCTTAAGTTTTTCAAAAAAGACTAACAAGTCTATTTCAGTTCCTGTCCAGATAAAGAACACATCATCGATGTATCTTCTCCAAATAGGAATCTGGTCTAAAAAGGTTTGTACGTCATCTCTTTGAAATAAGTGTCGCTCCCACCCCCCCCCAGATACAGGTTGGCATAGGACGGGGCACATTTGGTCCCCATAGCCACACCCTGTATCTGGAGGTAGTGGGAGCGCCCGAAAAGAAAAATGTTGTTCAAAATAAATTCGAGCAACTTTAAAAGGAATTCATTGCATTTCCTAGATGACTCGATGCTCTCGGAAATAAAGCCCTCCACAACTCTGACACCCTGATGGAGTTGTAGAGGGCTTCAACATCGAGAGCAACGAGCCAAGAGTTGGGAGGTATCGAGATCCTATCAAGGGCTCTCAATAGATCCCGAGTATCCTGTAAATAGGAGACCAATCCTTCGACATGTGGGCGAAGAAAGTCATCCACCAAGGCACTGGCGTTTTCGGTTAAGCATCCGTTTCCAGAAACTATGGGGACGACCTGGGGGGTTAGTGGTATTCTTGTGAATTTTTGGTAAAGCATATAGGGTGGGGGTTTTTGGGGACAGAATGTTTAGAAAGTCGTAAGTTTTTTTAGTGATAAGATCTTGATAAAAAGCTGAACTTAGTCTTTGTCTAAACTTGCCGATGGTATAGTTCACGTGGCTTTCAGGTATTTTGCGATACTATTCACAGTTTTGTAATAATTGAGAGACCATCGACTCGTACTGACATTTGTCCATAATGACCAGGTTTCCCCCTTTGTCAGAGGGCTTAATGATTATATTGGTTTCAAGTTGTAAGGAACGCAGGGCTTCCTTTTGTTGTAAAGTAAGATTGGATTCAGGTGGTTCATGCCACTTGGTTTTGCGAATTTCATTCGTTACTTGTTGAGTGAATGCCCAGACATTAGGATTACCTTGTAAGGACGGAAAAGTCGTGGATTTAGGTTTGTATTCCTTGGAGGAGGAGACTGCGGGAGGGGGGGCAGAGAGACGGGGAGCGGCCTGGAAGAGGGCATCTGCCTCCGCCAAGTCCACCTCGTCAATGTGCCCCTCGTCCCACAGCTCCATAAGTTCCTCCATTGCTTTTATATCATTGATAGTCCTTTGTTTAGAGGGGGGGGGGAGACTTGGTCGAACTGTCAGCAGGAGTCAAGGGGCATGGTTTGTCAAACATAATGCGGAACATTAATTTTCGCGAAAAAATATTTAAATCTTTGATGAGTTCAAAGGCATCTATAGATTTAGTGGGGCAAAAAGTTAACCCCAGTTTTAGCACTGACATTTGGGCTTCAGTGAGTGTGATAGAAGATAAATTAATTATTTTGAAATGATTTGATTGCTTGGTCTGTGTAGTCATCAATTCTGTTTGTTTTCTTGGATCTAGTACTGGTTGAGTGAATATTGGTGCAGTGCGAAAACCCGACTCATTGTTAGAGAGGGGGGAGGGGCCGAAGCCAAAAGATGAGTGGGGCCATGAGTAGTGTTGTCTAGTGACAAAAGTGTTTTAGGGTTACCAGAAGCCTTAGCGGCTGAGGCTCTGGTACTAATTTAAGTGCGTTTCAATGTGGGGGAGAGCTTGGGTTTTCCACTAAGTGCATTTACATTACCCTCCTTGTGTGTGTGTTGTTGTGACTTCTTAAATGAAGTGGAACGACCAGGTGCCTGTGAAGAAGAGATGAAAAAGATGAAGTATCTGAGTCAGTTAATTCAGAAGTTCTTTCAGCTTGTTGGGATAATTTGGTTGTGAGTCTTCTGTTTTGTAAGGGGGCCCAGTTATAGGCTTGATTATTGTCATATGAGAGCTTGTCTCATGAATTTTTCTTCTTTAGTTTTAAGTAGCTCTGATACATAATTTTCAAGTCCCTCCTTGAGCGCAGTCTCCCGTTCAGTGAAGAGTGCATCCAAGGAGATTGCTTTGTTGTCTTCATAAAGTTTTTCAATTTCCTTGTCTACATTGGTTAATTCGGTAGTATAATGACAACAAAGAAGTTTCATCATCTGAACAGAACATTGTTGTAGATTGGCTTCCCATTGAGATTTAAAGTCAGATTCCAATTTTTGTATAGTAGGGAAAATTTGAATTCTCAAACCCCACGGGGACATTTGATCATCAACATATTTAGAGAAATACCATTTGTTCCAGTATATTCTTGACCTTTCTTTCCAGCATGCGCTGGAGTCTCAGGAAGAAACTATCCATGGTGAGACCGCCTCCCACAGAGTTTTGAGATTTATGGAAGGTATCCATAAGGCCCTCAAATGCTTGACCACAGTAGTTGGCCATAGATTAATGGAAACGGGGATAGTGCTAGAGTAAAGGATCAAGATAGATAAAGATAGTGTTAGAAATAGACAAAGTACAATAAGTTTCTTTACCAAACATTCGAATGACATATAAATCGTGTAATTCTAGAGCTCTTGAATTGGTTCAATAGTCTAACTTCATCTATAGAAGTGATAGGCGGGTAACGCCTGGGGGGATAAAGTATAATATGCTAGATGAAGTAGTTGAACTTAAACGATACCAAAATCCCAGCTAATTTAGAAAATAAACAAAGGGGAAAGTGAGACAACAAGCCTCAGGAATTTTTTGTAAAGCGGTATCTAGGTTTAAAATGGTAGATAAGGACAGTGGCGATGTAAATAAAATAGATTTTTATTTCCACAAGGACAGGTAAAGACAAAGGACACAGGTAATATATCCATACATTACAGACATATGCGTGTGGAGCATTGCCATACTCGACATGTTTCACTCTATGGAGTTTCTTCAAGAGATTCATAGGTGTTGCTGAAAAATATGCTGAAATAACAAAGTCGCATGAAAATGCATCCATTTCAAAAGTACAAAAGGAATGTACATAGTTAAAAAATTCATTAAATTGGCTCAGTATACACATCAAACAAACCAAGCAATGTACATATTGAGATAAATTTACATATACATAGTTGCATGGGGCATAGAAAGCAGATGAAGGGATAGAACTGGACAGGCTGGTCTTACCACATATACTTGGATAGATGTGAAGAGAGTTAAACACATAGGTGTCAGTTTCTTGTTTAAAAACACATTTTTTGACATGAGGTGATTCAATCCCAGGATGCCAGAGAATGCATAGAATCGCTTGCAGAGAGGAACACTATAAAAATTCAAATAAATGTAGTTTAAACAGGATGAAGATGTAGGGCCTGTAAGTTAGAACTCAGTATGCTGAACACAGTCATCAAAGAGTGCAAATCAGTATGAAATGAATTACCTGGAAACAAAGCCACTACTCCCCCAGGGTTGAATGATGCTCTTAGATTCAAATCATTTCTATAAGCCAGTGTTTAACTAGATCCCTATAGGATCCCTCTCTTTATTTCCTAAATCTTCTTTCCTTTCGGTCTTTTGTTTTATGACCAATCATTTCAATGTAACAAATGTATATGTCATTTTATATGACATTAATTATTAAATGTTTGATGCTTCTATGTTAAAAAGCAGATGAGGTGATGGACGGCTAGGCTGACCTGCTAACAAATAACTTGTATTTGAAATTGATAATTTTTACAGTATGCATTTATGCCCATAGTCTATTCCATTTGAGGTGTCTATCCTTTGATGTCTTTTTGCAGTAAAATTTGCTTGTATGGGCGCCCCGGGGTTGCTTGGGATGGTGCAAGGATTACAGATCCTTTATCTTTGCCCCCTAAGCCTCCCCGTACTCAAGGCCCGCTCATGCTCTGCTGTCCTCGACTTAGAGGTAAGTCTCTTTACTAGACATTATTTAGCTGCGGCAACTTTAATCCGCTTGCTCCCTAGTTGTGGGTAAATGTCTATTCCCTTTCTGTTACACAGCAAGGGCAAAGGAACTTCCAAAATGGCCGCCGTTGCAGCGCTAGTCAGCGGCGCGCCGATGACGTCATGCCCTGGCGACGTGGAGCGTCGTCCGCGCATGCGCACCACTCCTCATAAGACACCCTGCATTGAATGGCGCTGTTTATGCGCCCGCGACTCGGCGGTGATGTCAGACGCCGCCGGGTCGGAGAGTCTCTATTTAAGGCAGCTTCCCCCTGCCATCTTTCCCTGTCAGGAGCCATTTGAAACGAGGCAGTTTGGCGGTTTAACCGCCCATCCTCTCGCGCTGAGCCCGCTACCATCACTACTAAGGGGTAAGACCTTCTTATTCTTTTATAAACCAAATTTTCCATTGCTTTATTCTCAGTCATCTTTTTGGTGGCCTCACACTAAAGCCCACCTCTATATCCTCTTTCAGATAAACTCTTTCCCTATCAATTTTTGGACCATGTGCAGCACCAATTATTAGTGTGCACCTAACCTGAACTTCAGACTTTAAAGTTCAGCAATTCGGAGTGTACAGCACTTCTCATTCCTATAACATCAACCTGTTTCCAGGTAATTCATTTCATACTGATTTGCACTCTTTGATGACTGTGTTCAGCATACTGAGTTCTAACTTACAGGCCCTACATCTTCATCCTGTTTAAACTACATTTATTTGAATTTTTATAGTGTTCCTCTCTGCAAGCGATTCTATGCATTCTCTGGCATCCTGGGATTGAATCACCTCATGTCAAAAAATGTGTTTTTAAACAAGAAACTGACACCTATGTGTTTAACTCTCTTCACATCTATCCAAGTATATGTGGTACGACCAGCCTGTCCAGTTCTATCCCTTCATCTGCTTTCTATACCCCATGCAACTATGTATATGTAAATGATCTCAATATGTACATTGCTTGGTTTGTTTGATGTGTATACTGAGTCAATTTAATGAATTTTTTAACTATGTACATTCCTTTTGTACTTTTGAAATGGATGCGTTTTCATACGACTGTTATTTCAGCATATTTTTGAGCAACACCTATGAATCTCCTGAAGAAACTCCATAGAGTGAAACATGTCGAGTATGGCAATGCTCCACACACATCTTGTCTGATTTAACGCATATGTCTGTAATGTATGGATATATTACCTGTGTCCTTTGTCTTTACCTGTCCTTATGTGGAAATAAAAATCTATTTTATTTACATCGCCACTGTCCTCATCTAACATTTTAAACCTAGATACCGCTTTACAAAAAATCCCTGAGGCTTGTGGTCTCACTTTCCCCTTTGTTCATTTTCTAAATTAGCTGGGATTTTGGTATCGTTTAAGTTCAACTACTTCATCTAGCATATTATACTATATCCCTGAGTACATAGATGAGGCCACTTCTGGCTTATTCACACCACTGACTAAATCTTTGATATTATCATTCAATACTAAGAGTACTAATACTCTCCCCTCTATACATTTAATTACCCAAACCTATGATGGATTATTTTAATATTGTCTGACCGTTCTATAGTTAAGTTAAACATAGATAATACCATAAACCTTTAACTTACATGGGTTCCCCATGAGCTAACGCTCTGGTAATTGCCGTAGGTCCTGGCCTCGCCCCCTCTGGGACGCTGACGTGGGGGACACCTGTTTACGTGTGACTCCTTGTAAGCCGCATTGAGTGGATTCTTGTCCCTTTCTTGGTATTTCGTTGTGGCATAGAGGCGCACAGAATGGTTTGATAGCTATGTGGGGGACTTCCTGACTGAGAGGCATCTCCAAATGCAGTATTAACTATGTACTACGTGTTACTAAACATTATTTTACATATATTATATTTTGTTTTTTAACAAATTTGATACATCATTACAAATTTTCTTTTTCTCGCAAACTCATCCTCTGAAGAGACCCCAAACACTATGGGTCGAAACGCATCAGGAAATGTTATGCAATAGTCACTATCTTATGCTGTGTTTAACCCTTATGTTTGCTATTTTATGTATTTGGCATGGATATATTCCCGCGTGAGCTCACATCTTAACACTCATGCAACAAATTTTTTCAATAAAGAAATTTTCACTTTTTAACAAAACGTTTACCTTTCTCATTATCTACACCTAGCTGCCTAAAAACCCCCATGGGGGAAACTTCCCATTTTCTTTGTCCAGCTATTAGCCCCGTAATGTGCCCCATGTCCTGCTATGAGCCCTGTAATGTGCCTGTGTCCTGCTGTCTGTCTTGTAACGTGCCATGTGCCCTGCTGTGCGCCCCATGATTTGCCCTGTGTCCTGCTGTGAGCCCCATAATTTGTCCTACCGTCCTGGGCATGCGTGCTTGTCTCTTTCAATCAGACTTGCACTGATTACCCATCTGCTGTGTCGGCGGCTCTGTCGGCGCCTAGCGTTATCGCAACCTACGATGCAGCCACGCCGGATGTCGCTTAAGCCGAGAGATTGTCCATGTGATACCTTTCTCATAGGAACAGGTGATCGTCTGGCTCCATTTACTTTAATGGATTCGACGTTCACCACTTTAAACACTTGCACACAGGATTTACACACCTGGTTGGATGGGCGGATACTTCTACACAGCTCCCTATAAACAGGGAAGTCCAAACTCTCCTTAGCTGCACAGTCAGGCTTACAGTAAGCGCTGCATCAGCTACTCTTCAATACTATAGAAAGAGGTGAGTGGTTTTGGTTTCGTTTGCATATGATTAATTTTCAATTTAGCAGTGACTATGTACATACTTACCCACTACTCATTCTTTTTAGGAAGCTGTGCATTTATTTTCCACCCATAATCTGTCATGTGCCCTGTCATGTGCCCCATGCCCTGTCATGTGCCCCATGCCCTGCCATGTGCCCTGTGATGTGTCCTGTGATGTGCCCCATGCCCTGCCATGTGCCCCATGCCCTGCCATGTGCCCTGTGATGTGCCCCATGCCCTGCCATGTCCCTCATGCCCTGCGATGTGCCCCATGCCCTGCCATGTGCCCTGTGATGTCCCCTATGCCCTGCGATGTGCCCCATGCCCTGCCATGTGCCCTGTGATGTGCCCCATACCCTGCCATGTGCCTCATGCCCTGCCGTGTGCATCATGCCCTGCCGTGTGCCCTGTGATATGCCCTGTGATGTGCCCCATTCCCTGTCATGTGCCCCATGCCCTGCGCCCAGTTATGTGCCCCATGCCCTGCCATGTTATGTGCCCCATGCCCTGCGAGGTTCCCCAACGCCCTGCCATGTTCCCTGTAATGTGCCCCATGATGTGCCCCATGCCCTACCATGTGCCTGTGATGTGCCCCATGCCCTGCCATGTGCCTGTGATGTGCCCCATGCCCTGCCATGTGCCTGTGATGTGCTCCGCCATGTGCCCTGCTATAAGCCCCATTATGTGCCCTATGTCCAGCTATTAGCCCCGTAATGTGCCCCATGTCCTGCTATGAGCCCTGTAATGTGCCTGTGTCCTGCTGTCTGCCTCGTAATGTGCCATGTGCCCTGCTGTGTACCCCATGATTTGCCCTGTGTCCTGCTGTGAGTCCCATAATCTGTCCTGTGCCCTGCTGTGAGCCCCGTAAAGTGCCCTGTGTCCTGCCGTCCTGGGCATGCGTGCGTGTCTCTTTCAATCAGACTTGCGCTGATTACCAATCTGCTGTGTCGGCGGCTCTGTCGGCGCCTGGAATCATCGCACCCTACGATGCAGCCACGCGGCTGTTCTGCCGAGATGGTTCCCCTCGGCGGATGTGTGCAGATCTGTACTGCGCATGCGCAGCCAAATTTCCGAAAATTCTCGAACCTAAACAGATGCGAGTAAAGTGTACACCGCGCACACGCAGGCGGTGTACGAGACGATGCGGCACGCTCCCGATGCTTGCGCTACTCTGCAAGGGGAGTGTAACTAAAGGGGCGGGTGTATTATTACTCCAAACAAGGGACAAAGGCATTTTCAAATAAAATAAAGGCGGGTTTTGCAATGTTGATGGGCGGGTTTGCACGATGTATTTAAGTTACAAACACAATGAATAAATCACAGTATCAGTGCGGATTTTGATGATTTGTTTCAGATTCATTGAAGGACCCTCTTATTTGCATTATTTTGTAAGTACGGTATTATGCTTCTATCTTATCCCTCTTCATGGCTGTCTGTATATTTCCCAAAGTGCCAGCCACGTGGGAGGGTGGAGGAGCAAATGGACATAATGTACAGTGCTCAGGTATTGCCAGGATGGCCTTTGCACACAATTTTAAACAAATGAATTGGGTCTTTTAAAAAAAAAATATAACGCTGTCTTTTAAAATCTTTTTGGCCAATTGCAATATTTGGCATAGTATATTGTTATTATGCTTTCTTAACCCCTTCAGTAGTGGTGGGATGGATGTATGCACAAAGTGCCAGCCATGTGGGATGGGGGGGAGGGGCGAATGCACCTAATGTGTAATGCTCATCGTGTATATTGCCCAAAGTGCCAGCCATGTGGGATGGGGGGGAGGGGCGAATGCACCTAATGTGTAATGCTCATCGTGTATATTGCCCAAAGTGCCAGCCATGTGGGATGGGGGGGGAGGGGCGAATGCACCTAATGTGTAATGCTCATCGTGTATATTGCCCAAAGTGCCAGCCATGTGGGATGGGGGGGAGGGGCAAATGCACCTAATGTGTAATGCTCATCGTGTATATTGCCCAAAGTGCCAGCCATGTGGGATGGGGGGGAGGGGCGAATGCACCTAATGTGTAATGCTCATCGTGTATATTGCCCAAAGTGCCAGCCATGTGGGATGGGGGGAGGGGCGAATGCACCTAATGTGTAATGCTCATCGTGTATATTGCCCAAAGTGCCAGCCATGTGGCAAATTAGGGGAGGGGCAAATTAATATTTATTTATTGTGTGTGTGTATACATTGATTTGTGCTCTCATTACGATGATCTGTGTATACAACTAAAGAGTATACAGAATAAATATACTCTGTTGATACCTATTCAAATGTAAAAAAAAAAAAAATTCTGCATATCTTCTACATTAACGGTTCTGTTTTAACCACTTCCCAAACGCCTCCTGCACATTTACATCAGCAGAATGGCACGGCTGGGCAAAAGCACGTACAGGTACGCCCCCTTTAATTCCCGGTCGGAAGCTCCGTGGCCGCGGGACCAGCGGACCCGATCGCCGCTGGTGTCCCGCGATCGAGTCACAGAGCTGAAGAACGGGGAGAGGTCTGTGTAAACAAACCTCTCCCCGCGCTTCCTACACTGCCTGTCACTGATCGGCTGTTCCCTGTCATCGGGAAAGCCGATCAGTGATGTCAGACGTCAGCCACGCCCCCTACTGTAAAAAAAAACACACACACGTCACACTAACTCCGCCCCACCCCCTAGTGGTTAACTCCTTCACTGCCACTGTCATTTACATAGGAATCAGTGCATTTAAATAGCACTGATTTATATATAAATGACAATGGTCCCAAAAGTGTCCGATGTGTCTGCCATAATGTCGCAGTCACAATAAAAATCGCTGATCGCCGCCATTACTAGTAAAACAAAAATATTAATAAAAATGCTATAAAACGATTTTGTAAACGCTATAACTTTTGCGCAAACCAATCAATAATCGCTAATTGCGTTTTTTTTTTTTTTTTTTTTTACCAAAAATATGTAGAAGAATACGTATCGGCCTAAAAATTTTTTTTATATATTTTTTTACTTTTTGCTATAATAAATATCCCCCCAAAAATATAGCATTTTTCAAAATTGGCGCTCTATTTTTGTTTATAGCGCAAAAAAATAAAAACCGCAGGGGCGACCAAATACCACCAAAAGAAAGCTCTATTTGGGGGGAAAAAGGACGCCAATTTTGTTTGGGAGCCACGTCGCACGACCGCGCAGTTGTCAGTTAAAGCGGCGCAGTGCCGAATCGCAAAAAGGGGCCTGGTCCTTTGGATGCAAATTGGTCCGGGGCTGAAGTGGTTATTCAGTGTGGTGTGGCATTAATCTTGACTTCAAAGCATATAAAAAAAATGTTTTTTTTCTTACAGGCTTTGCATTTGGTTTCGATCAGTTGCATTGCAGTCCCGATCTCTCAGACTCCCCGACTAGTGAGTAATATTTGATTCCTGTCATGCTATTTGAAATGTTCCTGGTCCATATAGCATTTAATATACCTTTTTATCATGCATCTTCCCTTTCTTTTTTTTTTTATTCACAAGCTTTGCATTTGGTTTCGATCACTTGCATTGTAGTCCCGCTATATCAGACTCCACCAACTAGTGAGTAATATAAGAATTATTTTAATTGCCGAGGCGTGTATCAAGGTTTTTGCTGTAAAAAAAAAAATAAAAAAATGTTATTGCTAATTTCTTATTAAAAGTTCAGTATATTTCCAATTTATTGGCTGCAAAACATACTTTGCATTTGTTTTTTTATTAAGATTTTATCAACATGTGCGTACAGGTTTTAATGCGCAGCGTTATGTAATTTTTCTCAGCTTTATTTTTAGGTATGGAGAACAAGTGGCAAGAGTTATATAATTACCTGGCTCAGGGGGCGTACCCATCAGGGTATTCTAAAAATGACCAACGCGCCCTTCGGAAGTACGCCTCCAATTTTTCGATAAATGGTGAGTGTGAGAAAGTAGAATGCACGACAACAGATTGTAATTTTAATTGCCAAGGTGTGTTTCAATGTTTTTGCTGTAAAAAAAAAAAAAACATTTTTATTAATGCTAATTTCTTATTAAATGTTCAGTATATTTCCAATTTAGTGGAAAAGATGCTTTCATGAATGCATCTTTTAATGTGCATTTTGTTTTATAAAAGGAAATCTCTTCTATGGCAATAGAAGAGCCATTCAAAACAAAGATGAGGCAAAGAGCATCTTTAATCAGTTTCACACTTCCCCTATTGACGGTCATACTGGCATGCGAAAAACGCGCTCTGCAGTGTGCTCCAGATTTTACTGGAGTGGAATGACTGTACACATTGACAACTGGGTATGCAATCAAGTAAATTTTGTGTATTTACATCTACACAAAAGCTGTACACCTTTTAACAATTTTTTCCTTCAAGGTACTTGAATGTGAGCAGTGTCAGAAGGTGGGAAAACCATTGAAAGCTAGCCAGCCACTGCAGTTTATTAAGGTAAATGTTGTTAAATCTGTTTTACTTTTTTACAGAATAGATATAATAAGCGTCAAAATATCATTCATACATTTAAAAATGATTTTTTCTATCCTATTAGGTGTCGAATGTGTGGGAACTCGTTGGCATTGACCTAACGGGACCTCTGCCAAAAACGGTTAATGGAAATATATATATTCTCACGGCAACAGATTATTTTTCTAAGTGGGTGGAGGCGTTCTCACCTTAATTTTTTTTTTTTAAACATCCTTCTTTTTACAGCTCAACAATGGCCTTTGTACGCTTCTGGGAATAGAAAGGAGTGTGACAGCTGCGTACCATCCACAAACGAACGGGCTTGATGAGAAAACTAACGACAACATAAAGCGGCAAGTTTAATATTTGTATTTACCTTTTTAATTACAGTATTTTTTTTTGCAACTCAAATTTGGTTTTGATTAGTGAACTTTTGATATTGACTCTGAGGGGGAGGGGTGGTGATAATTTTTTTTTCCTCCAAACCTTTCATAGTTTGCATATACCTAATGTGTCTTGTTACTGAATGTAGTTTACCCCTCCCAGTGGCCTTATTCAAAGAAGAGTGATCATCCCTTGACTGTACAGGGGGTCCCCGGGTTACAAACAAGATAGGGACTATAGGTTTGTTCTTAAGTTGAATCTGTTTGTAAGTTGGAACAGGTACATTTTTTAAGTGTAGCTTAAGTTTTTTAGATAACATAGAGAAGGGTTATCACCCCTGTAACATTTGTTTTGCTGTCTGTGCCCCTGTTCAGAAGATTTCACCTCACCTTCTGTCCCAATGACAATTGGATTTTGAAAATTTTGGGTTGTTAGGGAAACATGGACTGGTGATAAAGCATCAGTGGAGACACCTTTTTCCCATATTAACTCTAAAGCCCCATACGCGCGCGCGGATTATCCGAGGACCAGGTCTGTCGGATCCTGTCCGTCGTACTTTGTCCGATGTTGGTGTTGCACACGGTCGGACAACGTTGTCGGAATTTCCGGTCTGCAAGAACGTCGTGACGTAAGTCGTCTTCCACGAGACTAGAAAAGGGAAGTTCAGCACCACGTCAGGCACCCGTTGGGCTCCTTCTGCTGATCCCATGTTTATCGCGAGTTAGTCGAAGTTTGGGGACTTAAGATTCGCGCTTCTCAGTTTTCTGACTCAGATCGTTACTGCTCTTCAGTTTGTGCTTGTCGTGCGTATCTGTTTATTAGTGCGTGTAGTCAGTTCGCATTTGTTGGTCATTGCGGCCTATATCTTGATATAGGACGCTTTGATTTGCACTGCTTATTGTCTGCTCGTTTCTGGTATTCATTTCGTTCTTTCAGGCCTTGCTGTTTATCGGTGCTTTCTGTTTGTCCGTTCTGACCAGCCGACCTTTTGTGAGCGATGTTTCCCGTACGTACTCGTCGCCGAGTTCGTGCTGTACGCGGAATTGGTGTCGGGCTTTTAGCTTTGAGCCAAGACCCGTCCATGAACAGAGTGACGAGGAGTATGTGGACCAGGAATTGGTTGCTTCAGCGTGATCAGTTCTCGTGCATGCCTTTGCTTCGTGAGATCCAGGAGAATAATCCTGATAATTTCAGGAACTTTCTCCGGATGACGGACCCCGTTTTTCACCGTCTTTTGGCTTTGCTGACCCCTTTTATCAGCCGGCAGGATACCTGCATGAGACAAGCCATCACTCCGGAGCAGAGGCTTGTTGTTACGTTGAGGTACTTGGCGACAGGGAGAAGCCTTCAGGATTTGAAGTTCTCTTCAGGTATCTCTCCCCAGGCCCTGGGAATCATTATTCCAGAGACCTGTTCTGCCATCATCCAGGTCCTGCAGGAGGACTATATGAAGGTAACATTTCTCCTTTACTATTCCCTTCTATGTATGCTCTGTTTGCTAATGTCTTCTATTTTTGACCTCCTTCCCTAATTACC
Organism: Lithobates sylvaticus; assembly: GCA_028564925.1. Lineage (NCBI taxonomy): Eukaryota > Metazoa > Chordata > Amphibia > Anura > Ranidae > Lithobates > Lithobates sylvaticus. Next base: position 315,258,505 of record CM053030.1, read on the forward strand.
ATGATTGCAATATGCTCTAATATGCTGTGCCCCTTTTCTCCTTCATGCATTTTTCCCTTCACTTACCTCACCAGCATGCTCTTCTGCCCCAATAGACACCTATGGCCTAGTCACTTAAGCAATGTATTTTGTCTGCTGCATAGTATTGTTTTCCCCCAAACACCCCCTAAAATATGCACAAATGTTTGCTGTGTGGTTTACTTCATGTAGAGACCCTTTTTTTTCCCTTTTTGTTGGTGGGGGGGGGGGGTCCCCAATTCATTATGAACCCCCTCCCCCAACTGCTCTGTCAGATGGTACCAATCATCTATCTGCTGGCTTTCCAAAGGTCAATAGACACTATATACCTACCTCTTTATAGTGGGCATCTTTAGGGATGAATTCAGCAAAGCATGTAGTGTAAGGGGTTGGCTCCATACTTTCCATTTCCTCTTTTTTTGTGTTCTTTCCCTCTTATTAGCTTGCTAGGTAATTTCAGAATGTCCAAATGTGCGTTCCTTTTTTGGGGGGGGGGGGGGGGGTGTGGGTATTTGGAATGTTATTTTATCTTTCCTGTGGGCTGCCAATAGTGTTAAGTAAGGAGGGTCTGGCCAAACTAGCACACATTATTGAGCCATTTGGCAATCAATGAAGTGCAGAGGGTTACCTGTCCAAACCCCCCCCCCCCCCCAAAACCCCTAGTTATTGCCAATAGCCCATCAGAAGTGGGGGGATTGATAGGGGGTGAGTCATCTGCTAAGGGGACCCTCTACTTTTCTGTGCAAATACTTTCCAGCCTAAAATGTAAAAGTATGATCTTGTTCCAAGATGTTTAATGTCTAATCTGCTTGCAATGTTTATGTGCAAAGTGACTAATTTTTTTTTTCTTGTTTCACTCCACAGTTCCCTTCCACGCCACAGGAATGGCAGACTGTGGCCTCCCACTTTGCCAGCCGTTGGGACTTTCCTAACTGCGGAGGTGCAATTGATGGGAAACACGTCCGCATCGTCCCACCGCCCAACTCGGGGTCCTACTATTATAATTATAAGGGGTTTAATAGTGTAGTGATGTTGGCGGTGGTGTCGGCGACATACGATTTTTTGTATGTGGACGTGGGGATAAACGGCCGGATCTCGGATGGTGGTGCCATTGCGCACACGGAGTTCTACTGGCGTCTCCAAAGTGGCAGTCTGTGCTTGCCACCTCCAGAGGAGAATGCTGAAGGACTCCCCTTTGTCTTTGTCGCAGATGAAGCGTTTGCGCTGACTCCCCATCTGATGAGGCCCTTCCCGATGAGGACCCTCACCCCAGACCAGAGGGTCTTCAATTACAGGCTGTCCAGAGCCCGCAGAGTGGTGGAGAACACCTTCGGAATCCTGGCCAGCCGCTTCCGCCTGTTTTTGACGGCTATTAACTTGGCGGAATACAAACTCAACCACATAGTTCTTGCCTGTTGCATATTGCACAACTTTTTAAAACGACACAACAGCAACAATGTGGTGCCCGTTGGCCCAGATGTGGAGGGCCCTTCCAATGCTGACCTCACAGCCCTTCAAGCGGCACGTCCAGGCTTGCCCCCTCTAAATGCCCACGCGGTCCACGAGTAATATATGGACTACTTTGTGGGTAGGGGGGCCATTGCTCTGCCTGACGATGTGTGAGAGGCATTTTTTAATAAATATATTTTTTAAACCAACCTATGATTTCTTGTCATTTCCGTATTATTGCTTATTTGACCTTGAAATGTTTTCCCTTTAGCTTCAACAGTGGGAATGCACTTTCTGTGCAAAAGGAGGTAACAGTCTCTTCTTCCCAAAAAAGATTCTTCTCATGTTGTGTGTTTGATACCTAATCTTTGGTCTAGAGAAGGTTTGTAGTGCATAACTGACACCCAAAATACTCCTTTTCATCACCATGACAGAAATGTGTGTATTACCAAAAATGGTGTGCTACGTGTTTTCGTACAAATCACTGTGGGTGTCATTTACATAAGTCAAATCTACTATGCTCTACAAGTGCAGTGCAAAAGTGCCCTGGAAAAGAAACTTGCAGTGCAAACTGGACTTGCCTTTAGTAAATAACACCCATTGCCCCCCAAATCCTTTACATTTGACATACATAATGCTTTTTTGTTTTTAAATAAGGAAGCCACACATTTAGAAAATTAAAAAAGTTTACTTGCAACACCTTCACAAGTGAATTTACAAACTTCTTGCCAAAAATGACAAGATCTTGGTTCTTGACAACATTGTTTACAAACATTCTGCATTTGGTAAAACCAGGCATGGAGCAAAACAGAACATAGGAACTAGGAAAGTTCAACTTTCTAAAGTGAAGACAAGATCAGACATGACTATATGTTAAAAGTGTGTTTGATCTTGCCTTCATCACATGGGGGGTCACCCCTGGAAAGTGGAAATTTTAGAACATGCACACAATTTGGGTCTGAAAATGGTCATTAGATGGTAAAACACATGCCTAGAATCTTCAAAAGTGCCATTTTCCATCATGGGGATGAATGGACGTTTTTTGGGGGTGCAACCCCTTCACCACAACCACTTTAGTAGTTCGGAAAGTGATTGCAACCCCAAAAAAACCTTGTCATTCATCCACCATGATGGCATGTTCCAAATTTCACACAGTTTTTAAGTTGCAAATGTGTTCAGAAACAGCCACAAATGTGTGTTAATTACTTGGTGCGTTTTCAGATTTTTCCTAAAACATCAATGATGTTCTTCAATTTTTGTTGAACATCATTGATGTTTTGCTTTATGTCATCTAGATCTCGATTGCAGACCATTATCTCCCCGATGAGTACGTGGGCACTCTCTGTGGTAAAGTGCGATTCTTCTTCCACAACATCCACGTCACCTAAAAACAACCAAAAAAAACACAAATGTGTTTTGGAAATGAGGCAGGCATACATTGATTAGCTTACCAGTAGCTGTGTTCTCCCACACTCACCTGTTGTGGTGACAAGTTCTCCAATTTCTATGATCTCTCCTTCCTCCTCCTCCTCCTCCTCTGCTTCTGGTCTTTCCCCTTCTTTGGGAGGTGTTGGTTTTGTGGTTTCCTCAGACGTCACGAGTTTTCGCTCCCCTATGAGAAGGTACAAAAGGAAGATTTAGCAACACAATCTATTGAGGACAGAAATAGGAAACGTCAAACATTGCTTGAAAGTGAGGGACAAAATTTTTGTTTGGCCAGTTACAAATGACAACAACATGAATGTAGTCACTTTGTAAAGGTGCTAAACTTACTAGCTTTTTGGTAGAAGTTTGTCTGATGGAGACCCCCCTCTAGTATCCACTGGAGCACATGTGTGGAAAAGCATAATAAAAAGTGGGTTTGGGTGTCCCAGCACTAGTGCTCTAGAGTCCAGATGGGTAAACAGCTACTGGGTGACCTCTCCTTTACATTGAATAAATTGGCTTTACATTCTTGATGACATTTCTAGTGAGAACAAACTTCCTTTCCCCAAAAAAAACACCAAACCTCGTATTATAAGTGGCCGAACGATCGAGGTTGAGTACGATCGAATGGACACACACACGAACATGACAGTGGCAGAAAGATCGAGGTTGAGTACGATCGAATGCACAGACGAACATGAAAGTGGCCATTTTATAATGTACAACTTTGTAAAAATACAAACACATGGAGCAGTATGCAAGCCAAAAATCAAACACAAAACACAACTACTTACTTTTTTGAAGAACTCGCTTGATCTTTCTGTACTGATCGGGCTCCCTCAGTTTCAGGTCTGACCAGCGTTTCCTCAGTTGCTCCTTGGATCGTTGTACCCCAAAATGATTGTACAGCCTCCTCACAACTTTAGACATGATCTTGGCCTTGCGGACATTGGGGTTGAGGTAAGGCCCATACTTCCCATCATAGTCGCTCCTCTTTAATATGTCCACCATCTCCAACATTTCTCTAAATGACATATTGGAGGCCTTGAATTTCAGGCTCCGGGATCGGGACGTTTCTGCCTCCGGCATTTCCTCGTCCTCCTCCTCGTTGCTGCAATATTTCGGGCGCACCTGCTGTGTCCCCGCCATGTGCTCTCCCCACTGCGCCGTAAAGAGAAGGGGTGGGGAATAGCCGAGAAAGATCGTCACGGGCGGGCGGAGTTTGACGCATGCGCACTGTATATAAAACGTCACACACCTGTGTCGTAGCCACGATCTGTGAGACGAGGGGAGAGAAAGCTCACGCACGAGACGATTGCTATAACAAAGGTACAATTTGACGTTGGTACATAACTAGCCTAGACAGATTAGACCTTGAGGCTTCTTTCTGGAGAAGATTAGGAGAGTTTTGCCGGACATTATTTATAGTGTTTTGTGTGGTGTTGTGTCTTGCAGAGATTATGCAGGGATTCAACGACATGAGTTTTCTCCCCCTGTTCATTGATAAATACAGGGAAATTCCCCTTTTATGGCAGGCCAAACACCCCCATTACGGCCACAAAGCAAAGATGTACGCAGCCCTGCTGAAACTTGTGGAATTTGTAAAGCCAACGTTCCCCACGGCAACTGTTGGTAAGATAAGAAATAAAATTGGCAGCCTGAGGAGTGCGTATATCAGGGAGCGCAAGAAGGTCCTGAAGTCCCAAGAATCTGGAGCTGCAGCAGATGAGGTCTATGCCCCCAAGCTCTGGTACTATGACAGGCTCCATTTTCTCAAAGACCAGACTGATGTCACGGAGCTACTCTCGCCTCCTCCTTCCACGCTTCCTTGCGCGCAGGCCACCCCTGATGAGGCTTCCGAGGAGCAACCTGGGCCTTCCAGTCTGGAAGATGTGGAGGAGCCCAGCTTGAGCCAGGTATAGTAGTTTGGGAACCAATTTTGTGAAAAATAAATGATGTTCAGTTAATTCAGGATCCCCAATTGCTTAGTTCCTAACGTGTTTGACATATCAACTGACAGTAGTGTTGTAGACATTTGGGGCCAGAATATAAACTGCAGGGCTGAGAATTGTATGGTTTTCTATTTGTAACCATTTTTGCAACAGTCACTAGATGAAAATTGTGTGTGTTTGATGAACAAATAACTCAAACTATGTCCCTTTTTCATACACAGGAAGACCTCAGCCAGGAGGAGGCTGTGGAATGTGGCAGTCAGGAGGAGGAAGGGGTTAGTGGCAGCCAAGAGGTGGGTAGTGGCAGCCAAGAGGGGGGTAGGCCTAGGAGCCTGACTGACTCCCAAATCCCTCCCCTCCGCCTTCCCTACAAAAGGGCGAGAAGGGGGGGTGAGGCGGGAGAGTCAGCGCTCCGGATGATCAGAGAGGCTTCAGCCTCCCTACATGCCACACCCACCGACGAGGAGACCTTTGGCTCCTTGGTTGTGACGAAAATGATGGGTATGGAGGTGGGGCAACGCAACATGTGTGAGGATGTCATCCTCAAAGTCCTAAATAAGGGGATGGCTGGGGGGGGTGACCCCACTCACACATGTTTGCCATAGTGACCATGCTCCGCCTCCTCCTCCTTCTGCCACCCCACCAGCAACACAGCCACAGCGTGCAAGGAAGCGTGGAAGGAAGACCTGAGAGTGACGACCTGGATTCAGTCTGGTCTGAGAGAAGATGAAGCCTCTCGTAGTACCAGAGCCTGGGGACCTAGATGGCATCTGCTGCAGTTCCGGATGTTTTGGACTTCAGGACCAGATAGCACTCCCTTATTATTTAGATAGGTACTCCTCAGGCCCCCAATTTTAGACGCTTCAAAAATGATGGTTGCCGTGGGGGTCCAAGGCTTTGCAAATTCCCCAAGTTTCTCCATCGCTGCATTCCTCTTTGTTTTGTTGCTGAGACCTAAATAAAGGTATTTTTGATTTGAAATAATCATTGCCTATTGTGTTTTACTTTTCTACAATGACAGTTTATTTGTGAGTAGGCAGGTACATTTCACTAATCATAAAGTATAATTAACAAGGGGCACCAACAACCAACAAACTCCTAGGAAATTTAAGCAACAAATAGAAATGTTAATAATGTGGTTTTGCTAAGTTGAGACACACAACCCCCCTCAAAAAAAAAAAAAAAATCTCCTTAAAATATGTATTCCAAAAAAAAAAAAAAAAAAAATGACAAATCATCCAAAAAATATAACAAAGATTCTTTTACGATCTGAGTAAAAATAAACATGTAGTCTAGAAATCATGAAAACTAATAAAGAACTAAGTTTGGGAGAAGTGCGGCTGAATAGGAGCAGCTAAAACATGTCATTCTTCTTGCATTGTAAAGAAAAAGAGAATGCGCTGCATTAAAGACATTTTAACATTGCAGCGTGACGAATGTGCTGTGTCGATTAAGGAAAGGTAGTTTTACCTGACCGAGCGCTTCCGTCACAGAATTTCTTCTGAGCATGCGTAGCACTTTGTCCGTCGGACTACGCTACACACGATCGGATTTGGTGTGATCGGACTTTGTTGTCGAAAAATCTATCCAGCAGGAGATAGGACTTTGTCCGTCGGACAATCCGAGGTACACTGTCCGATGGTGCCTACACACGGTCGGAATTTCCGACAACATTGTCCGATAGGACAGAATCCATCGGAAAATCGTGTGTATGGGGCTTTACAGGAGTGAATTTCCCTTCCTAGGGGTGGATTTCCTCTCACTTCCTGTTGTCTCCCTCCGTTTGTAAGTAGGAGTCGTTTGTAAGTCGGATGTTTGTAAGTAGGGGACCCCCTGTATATCTTTGTACCTGTGTTTGAATAAATCGTGATTTATGTTTTAATAAACTACAGCAATGTCTTGACAAGTGACTGACTGGATGGACTAATTTTATCTGGAACATGCAAGTGGTTAAGCATAGGACATACTTCTTTTGAGTATGGGGCTTGTCGCATGACTGTTTTCTAGAGATCTGTAAATGTGGTGTTAAGTAAATTTGTTTATTTTTTTTTTGTCACTCTAGAGCTCTAATAAAAGTGGTAAACGATAAGCAGGATAATTGGGATATGTATTTGGAACCTACGTTATTTTCTTTGCGTTCCAAAATGCAAACCACCACCAAAGTTTCGCCGTTTCTATTGATGCATGGAAGAGAGGCAGTTTTCCCCGCCGAAGTTCCTGTTGAAATGCCGGTTTGTTTCTGTACAAGTGTGTTGCAAATCTGTGCTCACATATGCAAAACGTATAACTTTCAGTGGAGTGGATGTGATTTAAGGTTGCAAGGCTTCTCTATAAATTTATAGGCTGTTCTCTTCCTAGAGTTACAAAGTCAATACAGCTTTATGTGACGTTGTGCACCTGCATTTCTATAACTGCATTACGTTTTGTTTTAATACTTTGAGGGTATAATATGCATTTGGAATTATTTTTTATTTTTTATTTTTTTACTCTTAATTATATTTTATTTTTTGTTAGCTTTCCCAGATGAGAATAGTCATGTTTCCTTCTTGGAGGAGAAGAAAGCTGCAATGGAGGATAGTGAAAGCAGCCACGAAGGAAAATATTGGCAAGTCTCAGAACAGACAAAAGCAAGCCCATGAGAAAAAAATACAGAAAAAGTATAAAACCTTAATTTATACCGTTGGCCACAAGGGTATGCTGTTCAACATGAGGAAACAAGGCAGGAAAGGTGGGAGGATAGAACCAGACTTCAATGGCCCTTACACAATAGCGGCAATATCTGGGAAGCTGATGTTGAATACTGATGGAGTTACTCTAAAGACAAAATATAATGTTGACCACCTAAAGCCTTTCCTGACGGCAAAAAATGAGGACAAGGAAGGTGATGATCATTCTATGGAGACGCCTAAAGGACACGGCAGTACAAATACCGCTCAACAGAGTTATGCTCCAGAAATACAGAAAGTTAACATGATGGTCACTGTTGAGGTACAAGCAAATGCACTATCTGCATAAGATATAAATATATAATTTTATGGTTTCTTTTCCTCCACATTTTGTCACTTCATGACTCCAACCTCCATGCAGCATATAATTGTTTTTATGGTGTGCGTGTATGTATATATATATATATATATATATATATATATATATATATAAACATCAATCTTGAATTTTAAGCCCTTAATAGATACTTCACGGAATGTCGTGCGCACCATAGAAGAGAGAGGTAGTTTTAGATAGTTTGACCCCGTTGGTCATAAGTTAGGCCATGCCCTGTTGGTGTGGCCTTTATAGTTTGTGGTTAAAGTTGCCACTGTTTGGCATTATTTTACTGCACTCTTGCTAGTTTGACCCCGTTGGTCATATGTTTGGCCATGCCCTGTTGGTGTGGCTTTTATAGTTTGTGGTTAAAATTGCTACTTTTTGGCATATTTTTTCTGCATTCCTTTGCTACTTTAACCACATTGGTCAAGTTTGGCTTTGCCCTGTTGGTATTGCCTTTGCTATCACTTGGCCTTTCTGGCTTTTCCTATAAATTTGCCAATCTTTGGCATTACCATTTATCCAGTCCTTAAAGGTTTTATAATCATGCTCCATGTTTTTTCCATTGCCTCCCCAGTTCAAGTCTTATGGCAGAAAGAAGACGAGAAGTCTCTTGAAGTTGTTGTAGGGCCTTACCCGCTGTTTGTCTCCTCATTTAAAACACTGCGTGCAACACAGTGGCTGGTAGATGAGGTAAGACACTACTTCACTACTGGTGAAAAGTTATTCAAGTCAAATCTGTTCTTCTAATGGTTTTATTTTATTTTTTGTAATACAGGTAATTGACGGATACCTACATCACATTATTAAAAACCAGCAGGTAAGTGTGACTTCAGTGAACTATGTGCGATGGTGGTTTATTTATTGTTCAGCATGATCATTTTTATTTGCATATTATACAGGAATCTGTCCGTCAAATTTCTGCAGTTGTTGGCAGTGCATTGTTTAATGGGAAAATACACAAACTTGGAAAGGTGGGTTACTTAACGCATTTACAGCTATATGTAATTTTTTGGGTATTACATTGAATACTAACTTAATTTAAACCATTTTGTGCAGAACATTTTTCCCGAGAATATTTGGGTGTGTCCCGTAAACGTTGGACAACACTGGATTTTAGTGGTATTTATTCTAAGTTTATCTTTACTCATGTTTTTTTAATTTAATATTTCATTGTGTCATATATATATATATATATATATATATATATATATATATATATATATATATATATATATATATATATATATGTTTTTTACCTTTTCTGTAAAGCAAAATGAGAATAACTATGCAAAAGTCATAATACTTTTTACATAGAACTTTAACACAATGACCTTGCAGAGTGCATCTGTTCTATAGAGGCCAAATTGTGAATGTGAATTGTGTTTACCAAAAAAATCCCAATTTATTTTAGATTTTCAGCATGACGGAGCAGGTGATGTTTATCATGGACCCAATGGGAGCAGAATTAGCATATGCTTCAAAATTGCACACTAACTGGGGGTAAGTGTGCCTCGTGAAAAAGTTGTTTAATTAAAAAAAAATAATAATAATAATGTGCACAATGTTTTTATTTTTATTTTTTCTAGTTTGTTTCTGCGGATGGTCACACGCAAAGATCAGGGTATCCAATGGAAAATGTATGTTCTAACCCACAGCAAACAGGACACCAGTAGCTGTGGAGTTATTATTTTGATGGTAATTTTTTTCACACATTTAATTTTAGTCATTAATTAAATGTTTAAGTTTTAAAGTGGAGTGCAGCTGTTGACTTTTAATAATCAGACACTTACCTGTCCCGGGGTCCAGCGATGCGGGGGAACGAGACCCCCCCCACGTTCCCCGCTCGCGGCGCCAGCATTCTTAATGTGGGAACCCGGCTGTGGCTTCACAGCCGGGCACCCACTGCGCATGCGCGAGTGGCGCCGTGCGCCGTGATTCGACGCTCACTCATCTGGGACACATAACAAGTCCCAGATGACTGTGCGGCGCCTACAGGAAGTGACGTTTAGCACGGGGAATGAAGGTGGCAGACTACGAGGGACCCCCTAGCAACAGGCATTTAGAGGTGAGTAAAAATTTTTTTTTTCCAATTATTTTTTTTTATGATTTTTAAGCCCCCTTTTTTTTTTTGGTCGCAACCCCACTTTAAGCCCAAAAAATAATACGCATCTTCATCCTCCAAAGCAGATTACACTGCACACTGCTCGTGCTTTTATCTGCGTACCTCGAAACTTTATAAATGTCCCTGATTCTGCCACTTCCTGTATGCCATCTCTGCTCGGAGCACCAAAATAAGGGCTGCTCTATTAGAGGCTGTCATAGCACACTATGTACCAAATCTGAGCTGTGTTCAGGCTAGTCACATGACTTGCGGCGGCTTTACACCTATGAGATGGATTTTGTGGAGGAGACGAGTGGACACGTGATCTCCCCGTCTGACGGCAGAGGGAGATCACGTCTCCTCCACCATAAGACTTCAATTGGAGAGAAAAAGTTGCTGTGAGTACCGTATTTATCGGCGTATAACACGCACCGGCGTATAACACGCACCCCAAGTTTAGGAGGGAATTTAAAAAAAAAAAGTTTTAGGATAGAAGTTTAGGGGAAAAAAAAAAAAAAAAACGTACATTTAAGCGTCATTTGCAGCTTGCCCAGCATCATTTGCAGCTTGCCCAGCGTCATTTGCAGCTTGCACAGCGTCATTTGCAGCTTTCCCAGCGTCATTTGCAGCCTTTCCCAGCGTCATTTGCAGCCTTTCCCAGCGTCATTTGCAACCTGCCCAGCGTCATTTGCAACCTGCCCAGCGTCATTTGTAGCTTGCCCAGCGTCATTTGTAGCTTGCCCAGCGTCATTTGTAGCTTGCCCAGCGTCATTTGCAGCTTGCTAGTGTCATTTGCAGTTTGCCCGCGTTTAAATTTCCCGCCGCGTGACAAACCGCGCATGCGCGGCCGAAAAAGACCGAACCGTGGCCGAAAAAGACCGAGCCGACTGTTCAGCTCCGCTCGGAGTCCCGCCTCCCTGCTGTTTCGGGAGCGAGCGCAGGGAGGCGGGACTACGAGCGGCGCTGAACAGCCGGCTTCGGTCTTTTTCGGCCGCGCTTCGGCTTTTTCCGGCCTTTTTCGGCCGCGGTTCGGCCTTTTTCGGCCGCGGTCGCCATTTTTCGGCGCCGCAACCGATTTTTGTCATTTTTTTTTGGGGTATCGGCGTATAACACGCACCCACGATTTTCCGTGTGCGTGTTATACGCCGATAAATACGGTAATTTGACCGACACGAAGACAGCAGAAATATACATTTTAGAACGATCATGTTTTTATATATATATATATATATATATATATATATATATATATATATATATATATATATATATGTTTTTTTTTTTTCAGACGATATAAGTGTTCTAAAAAAAATACCTTTTATAAACTTTTCATGTCTTACAGTTTGCAAAGGAGTATCTACAAAATAGAAGTATAATCAATGTTAAGACCTCGCCAGAAGCAATATTGGATGCACGACTGCAAATAGCATGCACCCTACTGGAGTATAAAGGTCAGTCATATCATTAACTGCCAGAAAAATCTGTTAGTCTAAATGTAATTAATATGCAAAATGATAAACAAAGATTTAATCACGCCGTCTAAAATGTATTTATTTGTAAATAATTTTTGCTTGACATTTTAACATGTTGTGAAATCTGTTTTCCAAATTTACACATTTAATTTAGATCCTAGCAGTACCAGTACCCACCAGCAGTTCCAGCCAGCAGTTCCAGTACCCACCAGCAGTACCAGAACATACCAGCAGTACCAGAACATACCAGCAGTACCCACCAGCAGTTCCAGACAGTAGTTCCAGTACCAGCCAGCAGTTCCAGTACCCACCAGCAGTACCAATACCCACCAGCAGTACCAGTACCCACCAGCAGTACCAGCCAGCAGTTCCAGTACCCACCAGCAGTACCAGAACATACCAGCAGTACCAGATCATACCAGCAGTACCCACCAGCAGTACCCACCAGCAGTTCCAGTACCCACCAGCAGTTCCAGTACCAGCCAGCAGTTCCAGTACCAGCCAGCAGTTCCAGTACCAGAACATACCAGCAGTTCCAACCAGTAGTTCCAGTACCCACCAGCAGTACCAGCCAGCAGTTCCAGTACCAGAACACACCAGCAGTTCCTGTATCCACCAGCAGTACCAGAACATACCAGCAGTACCCACCAGGAGTTCCAGCCAGGAGTTGAAGTACCAGCCAGCAGTTCCAGTACCAGAACACACCAGCAGTTCCAGTACCCACCAGCAGTACCAGAACATACCAGCAGTACCCATCAGCAGTTCCAGCCAGTAGTTCCAGTACCAGCCAGCAGTTCCAGTACCCACCAGCAGTACCAGTACCCACCAGCAGTACCAGTACCCACCAGCAGTACCCATCAGCAGTTCCAGTACCAGCCAGCAGTTCCAGCCAGCAGTTCCAGTACCCACCAGCAGTACCAGTACCAGAACACACCAGCAGTTCCAGTACCCACCAGCAGTACCAGAACATGTCAGTAGTTCCAGTTCCAGCCAGCAGTTCCAGTACCCACCAGCAGTTCCAGCCAGTAGTTCCAGTACCAGCCAGCAGTTCCAGTACCCACCAGCAGTACCAGCCAGGAGTTCCAGTACCCACCAGCAGTACCAGCCAGCAGTTCCAGTACCCACCAGCAGAACCAGTTCCAGTACCCACCAGCAGTACCAGCCAGGAGTTCCAGTACCCACCAGCAGTTCCAGACAGTAGTTCCAGTACCCGCCAGCAGTATCAGTACCCGCCAGCAGTATCAGTACCCACCAGCAGTATCATACCCACCAGCAGTATCAGTACCCACCAGCAGTACCTGCCGGGAGGAAATCTCTTGCGCGCAGGAGTGACAATATCGCGGCTCCGGCAACTCACCGTGCCAGAGCCCCGATACCCGGAAGACATGCCGAGGGAACGTGTCAGCTCCTTCTGCGCGGATCGGGCGAGATGTCGGGGCCTCGTTCTAAGGTAAGTATTTCATAATGAGCTAGTATGCGGTGCATACTAGCTCATTATGCCTTTTCCCTTGCAGGTCTGAAAAAAAAAAAGAAAAAAAAAAAAAAAAAAAAAAAACGTCAGCGGGTATACAACCGCTTTAAGGTGGGGCTCGGATGGGCCCGGTGCTCGATGCGAACCCACGTTCGCATCGAGCACCGGGCGTTCGCTCGCTCGGCGAGCCCAGAACTATTTGGGCCGTTCGCATCACATTCGTGTGATGCGAGTGCCCCGCAATGCATTGCGGCCGGCGCAGTGCATTGCTGGCTGATGATTGGCCAAGCATGCACTGTGACCCCGCATGCTTGGCCAATCACAGCGCCGGAAACTCGGAGAGCAATAATTGGCTACAGGCAGGATGCCTGTAGCCAATTAAAGCTCAGGGGCTTTAGTACACGCCCCACCATTTAAAAGGCCGCCACGCCGTCGGCGCCGGTCACATGAGTTCCGGCTTTAGGAGAGATCAGTCTGCTGATTCTGTCTTTGCTTGATTCATTGCTCCAGAAAGATTTGCTCTTCTTTGCTAAACCATTGGCTAGTTCTTTGCTAAACCATTGCTACCTAAGTCATTGATCGTTCATTGCTGCTGATTGTGTTTTTAGCTGCTGCTGGGGATTAGTCTGGTGCATGCTTACTGTTAGTACAGTATTGCAGTAGTACCAACCGCAGTGCTGTTAGCACAGCATTGCCCCCCAAAGGCACCCATAGGACTTCTAGTGTGTTAGTGGCAGCAAACAGAGCTCCTATATTTTCTTCTCAGCAGCACCCATAGGACTTCTAGTGTGTTAGTGGCATCACACAGAGCTCCCATATTTTCTTCCCAGAAGCACCCATAGGACTTCTAGTGTGTTAGTGGCATCACACAGAGCTCCCATATTTTCTTCCCAGAAGCACCCATAGGACTTCTAGTGTGTTAGTGGCATCACACAGAGTTCCCATATTTTCTTCTCAGCAGCACCCATAGGACTTCTAGTGTGTTAGTGGCATCACACAGAGCTCCCATATTTTCTTCCCAGAAGCACCCATAGGACTTCTAGTGTGTTAGTGGCATCACACAGAGCTCCTATATTTTCTTCCCAGAAGCACCCATAGGACTTCCAGTGTGTTAGTGGCATCACACAGAGCTCCTATATTTTCTTCTCAGCAGCACCCATAGGACTTCTAGTGTGTTAGTGGCATCACACAGAGCTCTTATATTTTCTTCCCAGAAGCACCCATAGGACTTCTAGTGTGTGAGTGGCATCACACAGAGCTCCTATATTTTCTTCCCAGAAGCACCCATAGGACTTCTAGTGTGTTAGTGGCATCACACAGAACTCCCATATTTTCTTCCCAGAAGCACCCATAGGACTTCTAGTGTGTTAGTGGCATCACACAGAGCTCCTATATTTTCTTCTCAGCAGCACCCATAGGACTTCTAGTGTGTTAGTGGCATCACACAGAGCTCCCATATTTTCTTCCCAGAAGCACCCATAGGGCTTCTAGTGTTAGTGGCATCACACAGAGCTCCTATATTTTCTTCCCAGAAGCACCCATAGGACTTCTAGTGTGTTAGTGGCATCACACAGAGCTCCTATATTTTCTTCCCAGAAGCACCCATAGGACTTCTAGTGTGTTAGTGGCATCACACAGAGCTCCTATATTTTCTTCTCAGCAGCACCCATTTTTTATACTATATACACTACCGACTACAATGGCTGGAAGACCGCCAAGGAGAGGCAGAGCGTGCCGAGGCAAGAACACAGGGCAGGCAGGCTCTGTTTCTAGAGACAACAGTGCTAGCCGTGGACGTGGTCGTGTATCGTCATCAGCACGTGGCCATGGGACACGCTTGTCTTTGATTTCGGCAGCTGGACATGTGGAGCCGCATCATGCCGAAGGCTTGGTAGAATGGATGACCAAGCCCTCCTCATCCTCCTCATCCTCTCTCACCCAGGCTCAGGGTACTGGCAGAGCAGCTGCCAACGCGTACTCAATGGCATCATCAGCCACCCCTTCCCTAGACCCACCATGTCCTCCTGAGGAGTCCCCCGAACTCTTTGAGCACAGTGTTGGGTACATGCTCCAGGAGGATGCCCAACGATTCGAAGGCTCGGATGATGATACCCAGCTTGAGGAAGTCAGTAGTGTGCGCGCAGAGAGAGGGGATGCTGAAGGACAGCAATCTGGCAGTACTGTTCCACCAGCTGCAGCTTACTGCCAGGTTTGCTCTAGTGGTGAAGAGGGAGGGGATGATGAGGTCACTGACTCCACGTGGGTGCCTGAAGGGAGAGAGGATGAGGAGGAGGACGAGGAGGAGGAGGATGCGGCGTCACATGTCCAACGAGGCAGGATGCCCCCTGGAGGCCAACTAGAGGCCAGCACAGCAACTGTACCACACCGCAGAGCTCCGTCTGTGAAGGGCGCTGCCTCTGCACGTTACCAGAAAAGTTCTTTGGTGTGGGCCTTTTTTGAGATGAGTGCATCAGATTGCACCACTACTATTTGCAATATTTGTCTCAAGCGTATCTCGCATGGCCAAAACATCAGCCGCTTGGGCACCACAAGCATGAGCAGACATATGTCGACCTGCCATGCAGCTCGTTGGCAAGCACACATAAAAGACCCACACCAAAGAACAAAGCGGACCTCTCCTTGCTCCTCATCAGCTGGGATCTCCATCCCCACTACATCTTCAGTCCTCTCTGAAAGCTGCTCTGAGAGGACTGAAGGTGTAGAATTAG
Organism: Lithobates sylvaticus; assembly: GCA_028564925.1. Taxonomy (NCBI): domain Eukaryota; kingdom Metazoa; phylum Chordata; class Amphibia; order Anura; family Ranidae; genus Lithobates; species Lithobates sylvaticus. The sequence goes on from CM053030.1 coordinate 315,274,170, forward strand.
GTGTGTCACAACCAAGTACTTGCAGTACACCGACGTCCGATTGTAGCAGGCAAATTTCCCTGCCCCAGCTGCTGGACCGTCGAAAGAAGTACACTCCCAGCCATCCACATGCCCAGCGGTTGAATGCTAGCTTGGCTAAATTGCTAGCACTTCAACTGCTGCCTTTTCAGTTGGTAGACTCGGCCCCCTTCCGTGAGTTTGTTCAATGTGCGGTTCCTCAGTGGCAGGTTCCCAAACGCCACTTTTTCTCACGGAAGGCGATTCCGTCTCTCTACCGGCATGTGGAAGGCAATGTCCATGCCTCGCTGGACAGGGCGGTCAGCGGTAAGGTGCATATTACCGCTGACTCATGGTCCAGCAGGCATGGACAGGGACGTTATCTTTCTTTCACGGCTCATTGGGTCACTCTATTGGCAGCTGGGAGGGATGCAGGACAAGGTGCAGTAGTGTTGGAGGTTGTTCCGCCACCACACCTCCAAAATGCTACTACTGGTTGTGACACACCTCTCTCCTCCACCCCCTCCTCTTCTTCTTCCTCCAGTGCTCTGTCCTCGGAACCAGCGGTGCTCCGTAGGCGTACAAGGGGCTACGCGAGTACGCAGGCAAAAAGATGCCATGCCGTGCTTGCGCTGGTGTGTTTGGGGGACAGGAGCCACACTGGGCCAGAGGTTCTGGCAGCTCTGCAGGGGCAGGCCGAGAGGTGGTTGACGCCACGCCAGCTTAAGCCAGGAATGGTCGTTTCTGACAATGGCACCAACCTCCTCTCCGCCCTGCGACAGGGGCAGCTCACCCATGTGCCCTGTATGGCTCACATCCTCAACCTGGTGGTGCAGCGGTTCTTGGGCAGGTTCCCAGGCTTACAGGATGTCCTGAGGCAGGCCAGGAAAGTCTGTGTGCATTTCCGCCGATCTTATAATGCCAGTGCTCGGCTGACTGAGCTGCAAAAGGAGCTGAACCTGCCCAAGAACCGCCTAATATGTGACATGCCCACCAGGTGGAACTCAACATTGGCCATGCTGCAGCGACTGCACACGCAGCAGAGGGCCATCAATGAGTACCTTTGCGACTACGGCACCAGGACAGTGTCAGGGGAGCTTGGCTTTTTTTCCCCACGCCAGTGGAGCATGATCAGGGATGCATGCACTGTCCTCTCACCATTTGAGGAGGCCACGAGGATGGTGAGCAGTGACAGTGCATGCATCAGTGACACTGTACCTCTTGTCCACCTGATGGAGCATACGCTGCGTGGGATAATGGACAGGGCACTTGAGGCAGAACAGAGGCAGGAAGAGGAGGACTTCCTTGCCTCTCAAGGCCCCCTTTATCCAGACAGTGTTCCTTCTGTCCCACCCATCACACAGGAAGAGGATGAGGAGGAGGAGGAGGATTGTGTGAGCATGGAGGTGGAGCCTGGCACTCAGCATCAGCAGCAGCAGTCTTTTAGGGATGATGTACAGTCCCAACAAACCAGTGGACTTGTACGTGGCTGGGAGGAGGTGGCTGGCGATCATGTCATCCTCAGTGACCCAGAAGACTATGGACCGAAAGCCTCAGCTAACCTACGCTGCATGGCCTCCCTGATCCTGCAAAGCCTGCGGAAGGATCCTCGTGTTCTTCGGATCAAGGAGAGGGACCATTACTGGCTGGCCACTCTCCTTGATCCACGGTACAAGGGTAAGGTTGCGGACCTTATCTTGCCGTCGCAGAGGGAGCAGAGACATCTCAGGGAGGCCTTGCAGAAAGGTCTGTGCAACGCGTTCCCAGAAACTGGGAGGTTACAAACTCCTGGTCCTGGACGACGAGTTGCTGAGGCTTCGGTCAGTAGCAGAAGGAGCGGTGGGGAAGGTGGACGTCTGACCGATGCGTTCAGACAATTTTTTAGTCCGCAGCCCCAAGGTATGATCGGTTCCAGCAACCATCGCCAGCGTCTGATATACATGGTGCAGGAATACCTAGGGGCAAGGTCAGACTTGGACACCTTTCCCACCGAAAATCCTCTGGCTTACTGGGTCCTGAGGATGGATCACTGGCCAGAGCTTGCACAGTATGCAATTGAGCTACTGGCCTGTCCTGCATCCAGCGTTCTTTCCGAACGCACATTCAGCGCTGCTGGAAGATTTGTCACCGATCATAGGGTGCGCCTGTCCACTGACTCGGTTGATCGACTGACCTTCATAAAAATGAATCAGTCTTGGATCACCACCAGCTACCAGGCACCTGAAGCGGATATAACGGAATAATTTATAATGTCACATCCCTTCAAGACTGCCTATGCTGATGCTGAGTGACTGTCCTGTTATGTTCACTGACTATCCTCTTCCTCCTCCTCAATGATCCATGCCACCACACCAGTGCCTAAGGCACAATTTTTCAGCCCCTGTATAACAGGGGCGTGTACTTACAATTTTAAAAAAAAAATGCTTCGCAACACGTGTGACTGCTGTGCTCCAAGTACAGTATCTGTGAGGGGTTGCAGTGTTGTGGCACCAGCACCAATGCCTAAGGCACAATTTTTCAGCCCCTGTTTAACAGGGGCGTGTAATTACAATTTTTTAAAAAAATGCTTTGCAACACGTGTGACTGCTGTGCTCCAAGTACAGTATCTGTGAGGGGTTGCAGTGTTGTGGCACCAGCACCAGTGCCTAAGGCACAATTTTTCAGCCCCTGTTGGGGCGTGTAATTACAATTTTTAGGCAATGCTTTGCAACAGGTCTCATTGCTGTGCTAAGAGTACAGTGTCTGTGAGGGGTTGCAGTGTTGTGGCACCAGCACCAATGCCTAAGGCACAATTTTTCAGCCCCTGTTTAACAGGGGCGTGTAATTACAATTTTTTTAAAAAATGCTTCGCAACAGGTGTGACTGCTGTGCTCCAAGTACAGTATCTGTGAGGGGTTGCAGTGTTGTGGCACCAGCACCAGTGCCTAAGGCACAATTTTTCAGCCCCTGTTGGGGCGTGTAATTACAATTTTTAGGCAATGCTTTGCAACAGGTCTCATTGCTGTGCTAAGAGTACAGTGTCTGTGAGGGGTTGCAGTGTTGTGGCACCAGCACCAATGCCTAAGGCACAATTTTTCAGCCCCTGTTTAACAGGGGCGTGTAATTACAATTTTTTAAAAAGATGCTTCGCAACAGGTGTGACTGCTGTGCTCCAAGTACAGTATCTGTGAGGGGTTGCAGTGTTGTGGCACCAGTGCCTAAGGCACAATTTTTCAGCCCCTGTTGGGGCGTGTAATTACAATTTTTAGGCAATGCTTTGCAACAGGTCTCATTGCTGTGCTAAGAGTACAGTATCTGTGAGGGGTTGCAGTGTTGTGGCACCAGCACCAATGCCTAAGGCACAATTTTTCAGCCCCTGTTTAACAGGGGCGTGTAATTACAAATCTTGATCTAATAGTTCACAGCAGGGCCCATTCCTGCGCCCACCAAGAGTAACTATGAGGGCCTACAGTCTTGTGGCAACACCGTCCACCACCAAAGCCAAAGGCCCAATTTTTCTGCCCTGTTCAACAGGTGCATGCAATTACAAATCTTGATCTAATAACTCACAGCAGGGCCCATTCCTGCACCCAACAAGAGTAACTGTGAGGGCTTACAGTCTTGTGGCAACACCGTCCACCACCACCACCACCACCACCACCAAAGGCCCAATTTTTCTGCCCGTTCAACAGGTGCATGCAATTACAAATCTTGATCTAATAACTCACAGCAGGGCCCATTCCTGCGCCCACCAAGAGTAACTGTGAGGGCTCACAGTCTTGTGGCAACACCGTCCACCACCACCACCGCCAAAGGCCCAATTTTTCTGCCCGGTTCAACAGGTGCATGCAAGTACAAATCTTGATCTATTAACTCACAGCAGGGCCCATTCCTGTGCCCACCAGTCTTGTGGCTACACCAACATCTAATAGGGCAAATTTCTGCAGAGTATATACGGCAGGCCCCTACTTTCAAACATCCAACTTACAAACGACTCCTACTTGCAAATGGAAACAGAAAACAGGAAGTGAGAGGAAATCTACCCCTAGGAAGGGAAATTCTATCCTGTTAGATTTCATTTGGGAAAAAGGTATCTCCTCTCTACTGATGCTTTATCACCAATCCTTGTTTCAATTCAAACCCCACTTTTCCAAAAACATTTGTCATTGGGACGGAAAGTGAGGTGACATGTTCTGAACAGATGTGCAAAGACAGAAAATGTTACAGGGGTGATTTTTTTGGGATGGAGCTACACTTCATAATGTACCTGTTCAGATTCTACTTAAGAACAAACCTACAGTCCGTGTCTTGTTTGCACCACCTATATACTGCTGTTCAGAGTATATAGGGTTGTAGGTATAGGGTTTTATTTTGGGTGCGGGGTCCCCCTTAATATCCATACAAGACCCAACGGGGCTGGGGTGGGGGGGGTAGCCATGCCATTTTTCTCAAGGATTTTCAGCCATATGGCGGCCAGGACAAGACATGACATTAAAGACGCAAGTGGTTTTAAATGGCTTCTTTTTTTCCTTTACAAATGTCATTTTGTGCAAGGACAGTTCTAAACACGGGAAACACATGCCACTTCACAGGCATACTTTAGACACCCCCCAGGTACCATATTTAAAGGAAAATTTCACTTTTTTTTTTTCAACTTATGCATCATTAAAATGACTGCTCCCGAAAAAACGTTAGTATTTAAAAGTTCTTTTTGCATGTATATGAGAGGGGTCCTGAGTGTATGGTGGGTTGTATGTAGATGAAAGGGGTGCGGAGGGTGATGTGTATGGTGGGTAGTTTGTAGAAGAGAGGAGTGCTGAGTGTATGGTGGGTAGTATGTAGATGAGAGGGGTGCTGAGTGTATGGTGGGTAGTATGTAGATGAAAGGGGTGCGATGTGTATGGTGGGTAGTATGTAGATGAGAGGGGTGCGGAGTGTATGGTGGGAAGTATGTAGATGAGAGGGGTGCGGAGTGTATGGTGGGTAGTATGTAGATGAGAGGGGTGATGAGTGTATGGTGGGTAGTATGTAGATGAGAGGGGTGCTGAGTGTATGGTGGGTAGTATGTAGATGAGAGGGGTGCGGAGTGTATGGTGGGTAGTATGTAGATGAAAGGGGTGCGATGTGTATGGTGGGTAGTATGTAGATGAAAGGGGTGCGATGTGTATGGTGGGTAGTATGTAGACTAGAGGGGTGCGGAGTGTATGGTGGGTAGTATGTAGATGAGAGTGGTGCGGAGTGTATTCTGGGTAGTATGTAGATGAGAGGGGTGCGGAGTGTATGGTGGGTAGTATGTAGATGAGAGGGGTGCGGAGTGTATGGTGGGTAGTATGTAGATGAGAGGGGTGCGGAGTGTATCCTGGGTAGTATGTAGATGAAAGGGGTGCGATGTGTATGAGATGGGTGCGGAGTGTATCCTGGGTAGTATGTAGATGAGATGGGTGCGGAGTGTATCCTGGGTAGTATGTAGATGAGAGGGGTGCGGAGTGTATCCTGGGTAGTATGTAGATGAGAGGGGAGCGGAGTGTATCCTGGGTAGTATGTAGATGAGAGGGGTGCGGAGTGTATCCTGGGTAGTATGTAGAAGAGAGGGGTACTGAGTGTATGGTGGGTAGTATGTAGATGAGAGGGGTGCTGAGTGTATCCTGGGTAGTATGTAGATGAGAGGGGTGCAGAGTGTATGGTGGGTAGTATGTAGATGAGAGGGGTGCGGAGTGTATCCTGGGTAGTATGTAGATGAGAGGGGTGCGGAGTATATCCTGGGTAGTATGTAGATGAGAGGGGTGAGGAGTGTATCCTGGGTAGTATGTAGATGAGAGGGGTGCGGAGTGTATCCTGGGTAGTATGTAGATGAGAGGGGTGCTGAGTGTATGGTGGGTAGTATGTAGATGAGAGGGGTGCTGAGTGTATGGTGGGTAGTATGTAGATGAGAGGGGTGCGGAGTGTATGGTGGGTAGTATGTAGATGAGAGGGGTGCGGAGTGTATCCTGGGTAGTATGTAGATGAGAGGGGTGCGGAGTGTATCCTGGGTAGTATGTAGATGAGAGGGGTGCGGAGTGTATCCTGGGTAGTATGTTGATGAGAGGGGTGCGGAGTGTATCCTGGGTAGTATGTAGATGAGAGGGGTGCGGAGTGTATCCTGGGTAGTATGTAGATGAGAGGGGTGCGGAGTGTATCCTGGGTAGTATGTAGATGAGAGGTGTGCGGAGTGTATCCTGGGTAGTATGTAGATGAGAGGGGTGCAGAGTGTATCCTGGGTAGTATGTAGATGAGAGGGGTGGGGAGTGTATGGTGGGTAGTATGTAGATGAGAGGGGTGCGGAGTGTATGGTGGGTAGTATGTAGATGAGAGGGGTGCGGAGTGTATGGTGGGTAGTATGTAGATGAGAGGGGTGCGGAGTGTATGGTGGGTAGTATGTAGATGAGAGGGGTGCGGAGTGCATGGTGGGTAGTATGTAGATGAAAGGGGTGTGATGTGTATGGTGGGTAGTATGTAGATTAGAGGGGTGCAGAGTGTATCCTGGGTAGTATGTAGATGAGATGGGTGCGGAGTGTATCCTGGGTAGTATGTAGATGAGAGGGGTGCGGAGTGTATCCTGGGTAGTATGTAGATGACAGGGGTGCGGAGTGTATCCTGGGTAGTATGTAGATGAGAGGGGTGCGGAGTGTATCCTAGGTAGAATGTAGATGAGAGCGGTGCAGAGTGTATCCTGGGTAGAATGTAGAAGAGAAGGGTGCTGAGTGTATGGTGGGTAGTATGTATATGAGAGGGGTGCAGAGTGTATCCTGGTTAGTATGTAGATGAGAGGGCTGCGGAGTGTATTGTGGGTAGTATGTATGTAGATGAGAAGGGTGCAGAGAGTATGGTGGGTAGTATGTAAATGATAGGGGTGCGGAGTGTATCCTGGGTAGTATGTAGATGAAAGGGGTGCGAAGTGTATCCTGGGTAGTATGTAGAAGAGAAGTGTGCTGAGTGTATGGTGGGTAGTATGTAGATGAGAGGTGTGCGGAGTGTATCCTGGGTAGTATGTAGATTAGAGGGGTGTGGAGTGTATCCTGGGTAGTATGTTGATGAGAGGGGTGCGGAGTGTATCCTGGGTGGTATGTAGATGAAAGGCGTGCGGAGTGTATCCTGGGTAGTATGTAGATGAGAGGGGTGCGGAGTGTATCCTGGGTAGTATGTAGATGAGAGGTGTGCGGAGTGTATCCTGGGTAGTATGTAGATGAGAGGGGTGCAGAGTGTATCCTGGGTAGTATGTAGATGAGAGGGGTGGGGAGTGTATGGTGGGTAGTATGTATGTAGATGAGAGGGGTGCGGAGTGTATGGTGGGTAGTATGTAGATGAGAGGGGTGCGGAGTGTATGGTGGGTAGTATATAGATGAGAGGGGTGCGGAGTGTATGGTGGGTAGTATGTAGATTAGAGGGGTGCAGAGTGTATCCTGGGTAGTATGTAGATGAGATGGGTGCGGAGTGTATCCTGGGTAGTATGTAGATGAGAGGGGTGCGGAGTGTATCCTGGGTAGTATGTAGATGAGAGGGGTGTGGAGTGTATCCTGGGTAGTATGTAGATGAGAGGGGTGCGGAGTGTATCCTAGGTAGAATGTAGATGAGAGCGGTGCAGAGTGTATCCTGGGTAGAATGTAGAAGAGAAGGGTGCTGAGTGTATGGTGGGTAGTATGTATATGAGAGGGGTGCAGAGTGTATCCTGGTTAGTATGTAGATGAGAGGGGTGCGGAGTGTATTGTGGGTAGTATGTATGTAGATGAGAAGGGTGCAGAGTGTATGGTGGGTAGTATGTAGATGAGAGGGGTGCAGAGTGTATGGTGGGTAGTATGTAGATGAGAGGGGTGCTGAGTGTATGGTGGGTAGTATGTAGATGAAAGGGGTGCAATGTGTATGGTGGGTAGTATGTGGATTAGAGGGGTGCGGAGTGTATGGTGGGTAGTATGTAGATGAGAGGGGTGCGGAGTTATCCTGGGTAGTATGTAGATGAGAGGGGTGCTGAGTGAATGGTGGGTAGTATGTAGATTAGAGGGGTGCAGAGTGTATCCTGGATAGTATGTAGATGAGAGGGGTGCTGAGTGTATGGTGGGTAGTATGTAGATGAAAGGGGTGCGATGTATATAGTGGGTAGTATGTAGATGAGAGGGGTGCGGAGTGTATCCTGGGTAGTATGTAGATGAGAGGTGTGCCGAGTGTATCCTGGGTAGTATGTAGATGAGAGGGGTGCGGAGTGTATCCTGGGTAGTATGTAGATGAGAGGGGTGCGGAGTGTATCCTGGGTAGTATGTAGATGAGAGGGGTGCGGAGTGTATCCTGGGTAGTATGAAGATGAGAGGAGTGCGGAGTGTATCCTGGGTAGTATGTAGATGAGAGGTGTGCGGAGTGTATCCTGGGTAGTATGTAGATGAGAGGGGTGCGGAGTGTATGGTGGGTAGTATGTATGTAGATGAGAGGGGTGCAGAGTGTATGGTGGGTAGTATATAGATGAGAGGGGTGCGGAGTGTATGGTGGGTAGTATGTAGATGAGAGGGGTGCAGAGAGTATGGAGGTAGTATGTAGATGAGAGGGCTGCGGCGTGTATCCTGGGTAATGTGTAAATGAGAGGGGTGCGGAGTGTATGGTGGATAGTATGTAGATAAGAGGGGTGCCGAGTGTATCCTGGGTAGTATGTAGATGAAAGGTGTGCGGAGTGTATCCTGGGTAGTATGTAGATGAGAGGGGTGCGCAGCGTATCCTGGGTAGTATGTAGATGAGAGGGGTGCGGATTGTATCCTGGGTAGTTTGTAGATGAGAGGGGTGCGGAGTGTATCCTGGGTAGTATGTAGAATAGAAGGGTGCTGAGTGTATGGTGGGTAGTATGTAGATGAAAGGGGTGCGATGTGTATGGTGGGTAGTATGTAGATTAGAGGGGTGCGGAGTGTATGGTGGGTAGTATGTAGATGAGAGGGGTGCGGAGTGTATCCTGGGTAGTATGTAGATGAAAGGGGTGCGGAGTGTATCCTGGGTAGTATGTAGAAGAGAAGGGTGCTGAGTGTATGGTGGGTAGTATGTAGATGAGAGGGGTGCGGAGTGTATCCTGGGTAGTATGTAGATGAGAGGGGTGCGGAGTGTATCCTGGGTAGTATGTAGATGAGAGGGGTGCTGAGTATATCCTGGGTAGTATGTAGATGAGAGGGGTGCTGAGTGAATTGTGGGTTGTATGTAGATGAAAGGGGTGCGGTGTGTATGGTGGGTAGTATTTAGATTAGAGGGGTGTGTAGTGTATGGTGGGTAGTGTGACAGACCTAGCCGGGACACAGGCTGTTGGAGGGGACTGAATGTGAGCCTATTGCCTTGTGATTATGGGCCCTGGTATTTGGGGGAACGGTGCTCTTTGTGAGCTGTATGCCTGGGGACCGCTGAGCTGGTTTTACTTGGATTTAGGTCCATGCTGGCCCCCCAAGACACATAGACTGGATATATATGTATATAGAATGTGTGTTGTTCCATGCATTATGGGACACACACTGTCAGATGCTACACCAGCCAGCGCTTCTGTTGCCTTGTGTAATGTAGATGAGGCTGGTCTGGCTTGAAAGGAGTATTCCACACAAAGTTGTTGTGCTAATTAGCCCTGTGTTAATGTTTATGGTATTGTCTGTTGAATAGTCATTCAAATTAACTAGGAGCCTTAAAGTCTGACCCTGAAAAGTCTTCTCTCAGTTAACTAGTCTGGGTCAATGATTAAGATAATTAGCTCATGCTAATTAGGTTAGCTTTTAGTCATCTGGCTATATATATGTGTGTGAAATGTCAAATAAAGAATTCCTGATGTACTCCAAGAACTAGTGCTGTCTAATTCTTGGGGGTTCCTATAACCCGATCCATTGGACTCATGTTCCAGGACTTAGGAAGCATTTACGGTGGACACCTTGAATACAGGAACCGTCACAGGTAGTATGTAGATGAGAGGGGTGCGAAGTGTATCCTGGGTAGTATGTAGATGAAAGTGGTGCGGAGTGAATCCTGGGTAGTATGTAGATTTATTTATTTATTTTTTATTACAGGATTTATATAGCGCCAACAGTTTACGCAGCCCTCTCATCTACATACTTCTAGATGAGAGGGGTGCGGAGTGTATCCTGGGTAGTATGTAGATGAGAGGTGTGCAGAGTTTATGCTGGGTAGTATGTAGTTGAGAGGGGTGCGGAGTGTATGGTGGGTAGTATGTAGATGAGAGGGAGGGGTGCGGAGTGTATCCTGGGTAGTATGTAGATGAGAGGTGTGCGGAGTGTATCCTGGGTAGTATGTAGATGAGAGGGATGCGGAGTGTATCCTGGGTAGTATGTAGATGAGAGGGGTGCGGAGTGTATCCTGGGTAGTATGTAGATGAGAGGGGTGCGGAGTGTATCCTGGGTAGTATGTAGATGAGAGGGGTGCGGAGTGTATCCTGGGTAGTATGTAGATGAGAGGTGTGCGGAGTGTATCCTGGGTAGTATGTAGATGAGAGGGGTGCGGAGTGTATGGTGGGTAGTAGTATGTAGATGAGAGGGGTGCAGAGTGTATGGTGGGTAGTATGTAGATGAGAGGGGTGCGGAGTGTATGGTGGGTAGTATGTAGATGAGAGGGGTGCGGAGTGTATCCTGGGTAGTATGTAGATGAGAGGGGTGCGGAGTGTATGCTGGGTAGTATGTAGATGAGAGGGGTGCAGAGTGTATGGTGGGTAGTATGTAGATGAGAGGGATGCCGAGTGTATCCTGGGTAGTATGTAGATGAGAGGGGTGCGGAGTGTATCCTGGGTAGTATGTAGATGAGAGGGGTGCTGAGTGTATCCTGGGTAGTATGTAGATGAAAGGGGTGCTGAGTGTATGGTGGGTAGTATGTAGATGAAAGGGGTGCGATGTGTATGGTGGGTAGTATGTAGATTAGAGGGGTGCGGAGTGTATCCTGGGTAGTATGTAGATGAGAGGTGTGCGGAGTGTATCCTGGGTAGTATGTAGATTAGAGGGGTGTGGAGATTATCCTGGGTGGTATGTAGATGAAAGGGGTGCGGAGTGTATCCTGGGTAGTATGAAGATGAGAGGAGTGTGGAGGGTATCCTGGGTAGTATGTAGATGAGAGGTGTGCGGAGTGTATCCTGGGTAGTATGTAGATGAGAGGGGTGCAGAGTGTATCCTGGGTAGTATGTAGATGAGATGGGTGTGGAGTGTATGGTGGGTAGTATGTCTGTAGATGAGAGGGGTGCGGAGTGTATGGTGGGTAGTATGTAGATGACAGGGGTACGGAGTGTATGGTGGGTAGTATATAGATGAGAGGGGTGCGGAGTGTATGGTGGGTAGTATGTAGATGAGAGGGGTGCAGAGTGCATGGTGGGTAGTATGTAGATGAAAGGGGTGTGATGTGTATGGTGGGTAGTATGTAGATTAGAGGGGTGCAGAGTGTATCCTGGGTAGTATGTAGATGAGAGGGGTGCAGAGTGTATCCTGGGTAGTATGTAGATGAGAGGGGTGTGGAGTATGGAGTGTATCCTGGGTAGTATGTAGATGAGAGGGGTGCGGAGTGTATCCTAGGTAGTATGTAGATGAGAGGGGTGCGGAGTGTATCCTGGGTAGTATGTAGAAGAGAGGGGTGCTGAGTGTATGTATGTGGGTAGTATGTATATGAGAGAGAGGGGTGCAGAGTGTATCCTGGTTAGTATGTAGATGAGAGGGGTGCGGAGTGTATGGTGGGTAGTATGTATGTAGATGAGAGGGGTGCAGAGTGTATCCTGGGTAGTATGTAGATGATAGGGGTGCGGAGTGTATCCTGGGTAGTATGTAGATGAAAGGGGTGCGGAGTGTATCCTGGGTAGTATGTAGATGAGAGGGGTGCGGAGTGTATGGTGGGTAGTATGTAGATGAGAGGGGTGCGGAGTGTATTCTGGGTAGTATGTAGATGAGAGGGGTGCGGAGTGTATCCTGGGTAGTATGTAGATGAGAGGTGTGCGGAGTGTATCCTGGGTAGTATGTAGATTAGAGGGGTGCGGAGTGTATCCTGGGTAGTATGTAGATGAGAGGGGTGCGGAGTGTATCCTGGGTAGTATGTAGATGAGAGGCGTGCGGAGTGTATCCTGGGTAGTATGTAGATGAGAGGGGTGCGGAGTGTATCCTGGGTAGTATGTAGATGAGAGGGGTGCGGAGTGTATCCTGGGTAGTATGTAGATGAGAGGGGTGCGGAGTGTATCCTGGGTAGTATGTAGATGAGAGGGGTGGGGAGTGTATGGTGGGTAGTATGTAGATGAGAGGGGTGCGGAGTGTATGGTGGGTAGTATGTAGATGAGAGGGGTGCGGAGTGTATGGTGGGTAGTATGTAGATGAGAGGGGTGCGGAGTGTATCCTGGGTAGTATGTAGATGAGAGGGGTGCGGAGTGTATCCTGGGTAGTATGTAGATGAGAGGGGTGCGGAGTGTATCCTGGGTAGTATGTAGATGAGAGGGGTGCAGAGTGTATCCTGGGTAGTAAGTAGATGAGAGGGGTGCAGAGTGTATCCTGGGTAGTATGTAGATGAGAGGGGTGCGGAGTGTATCCTGGGTAGTATGTAGATGAGAGGGGTGCGGAGTGTATCCTGGGTAGTATGTAGATGAGAGGTGTGCGGAGTGTATCCTGGGTAGTATGTAGATGAGAGGGGTGCGGAGTGTATCCTGGGTAGTATGTAGATGAGAGGGGTGCGGAGTGTATCCTGGGTAGTATGTAGATGAGAGGGGTGCGGAGTGTATCCTGGGTAGTATGTAGATGAAAGGGGTGCGGAGTGTATCCTGGGTAGTATGTAGATGAGAGGGGTGCGGAGTGTATCCTGTGTAGTATGTAGATGAGAGGGGTGCGGAGTGTATCCTGGGTAGTATGTAGATGAGAGGGGTGCGGAGAGTATCCTGGGTAGTATGTAGATGAGAGGGGTGCGGAGTGTATCCTGGGTAGTATGTAGATGAGAGGGGTGCGGAGTGTATCCTGGGTAGTATGTAGATGAGAGGGGTGCGGAGTGTATCCTGGGTAGTATGTAGATGAGAGGGGTGCGGAGTGTATCCTGGGTAGTATGTAGATGAGAAGGGTGCTGAGTGTATGGTGGGTAGTATGTAGATGAGAGGGGTGCTGAGTGTATGGTGGGTAGTATGTAGATGAAAGGGGTGCGATGTGTATGATGGGTAGTATGTAGATGAGAGGGGTGTGGAGTGTATCCTGGGTAGTATGTAGATGAGAGGGGTGCGGAGTGTATCCTGGGTAGTATGTAGAAGAGAGGGGTGCGGAGTGTATCCTGGGTAGTATGTAGATGAGAGGGGTGCGGAGTGTATCCTGGGTGGTATGTAGATGAGAGGGGTGCAATGTGTATCCTGGGTAGTATGTAGATGAGAGGGGTGCGGAGTGTATCCTGGGTAGTTTGTAGATGAGAGGGGTGCGGAGTGTATCCTGGGTAGTATGTATATGAAAGGGGTGCTGAGTGTATGCTGGGTAGTATGTAGATGAAAGGGGTGTGATGTGTATGGTGGGTAGTATGTAGATTAGAGGGGTGCGGAGTGTATGGTGGGTAATATGTAGATGAGAGGGGTGCAGAGTGTATCCTGGGTAGTATGTAGATGAAAGGGGTGCGGAGTGTATCCTGGGTAGTATGTAGATGAACGGGGTGCGGAGTGTATCCTGGGTAGTATGTAGATGAGAGGGGTGCGGAGTGTATCCTGGGTAGTATGTAGATGAGAGGGGTGCGGAGTGTATCCTGGGTAGTATGTAGATGAGAGGGGTGCGGAGTGTATCCTGGGTAGTATGTAGATGAGAGGGGTGCGGAGTGTATCCTGGGTAGTATGTATATGAGAGGGGTGCGGAGTGTATGGGGGGTAGTATGTATGTAGATGAGAGGGGTGCGGAGTGTATGGTGGGTAGTATGTAGATGAGATGAGTGCGGAGTGTATGGTGGGTAGTATGTAGATGAGAGGGGTGCAGAGAGTATGGTGGGTAGTATGTAGATGAGAGTGGTGCGGCGTGTATGCTGGGTAGTATGTAGATAAGTAGATGAGAGGGGTGCGGAGAGTATGGTGGGTAGTATGTAGATGAGAGGGGTGGTGTGGGTATGTAGATGAGAGGGGTGTGGCGTGTATCCTGGTAGTATGTAGATGAGAGGGGTGCGGAGTGTATGGTGGGTAGCATGTAGATGAGAGGGGTGCGGAGTGTATCCTGGGTAGTATGTAGATGAGAGGGGTGCGGAGAGTATCCTGGGTAGTATGTAGATGAGAGGGGTGCGGAGTGTATCCTGGGTGGTATGTAGATGAGAGGGGTGCGGAGTGTATGGTGGGTAGTATGCATGTAGATGAGAGGGGTGCAGAGTGTATGGTGGGTAGTATGTAGATGAGAGGGGTGCGGAGAGTATGGTGGGTAGAATGTAGATGAGAGGGGTGCGGCGTGTATGCTGGGTAGTATGTAGATGAGAGGGGTGCGGAGTGTATGGTGGGTAGTATGTAGATGAGAGGGGTGCCGAGTGCATCCTGGGTAGTATGTAGATGAGAGGGGTGCGGAGTGTATCCTGGGTAGTATGTAGATGAAAGGGGTGCGGAGTGTATCCTGGGTAGTATGTAGAAGAGAAGGGTGCTGAGTGTATGGTGGGTAGTATGTAGATGAAAGGGGTGCGATGTGTATCCTGGGTAGTATGTAGATTAGAGGGGTGTGGAGTGTATCCTGGGTAGTATGTAGCTGAAACAGGTGCGGAGTGTATCCTGGGTAGTATGTAGATGAGAGCGGTGCGGAGTGTATCCTGGGTAGTATGTATATGAGAGGGGTGCGGAGTATATGGGGGGTAGTATGTATGTAGACGAGAGGGGTGCGGAGTGTATGGTGGGTAGTATGTAGATGAGATGAGTGCGGAGTGTATGGTGGGTAGTATGTAGATGAGAGGGGTGCAGAGAGTATGGTGGGTAGTATGTAGATGAGAGTGGTGCGGCGTGTATGCTGGGTAGTATGTAGATAAGTAGATGAGAGGGGTGCGGAGAGTATGGTGGGTAGTATGTAGATGAGAGTGGTGTGGCGTGTATGCTGGGTAGTATGTAGATGAGAGGGGTGCAGAGTGTATGGTGGGTAGCATGTAGATGAGAGGGGTGCCGAGTGTATCCTGGGTAGTATGTAGATGAGAGGGGTGCGGAGAGTATGGTGGGTAGTATGTAGATGAGAGGGGTGCGGAGTGTATCCTGGGTAGTATGTAGATGAGAGGGGTGCGGAGTGTATCCTGGGTAGTATGTAGATGAGAGGGGTGCGGAGTGTATCCTGGGTAGTATGTAGATGAGAGGGGTGTGGAGTGTATCCTGGGTAGTATGTAGATGAGAGGGGTGCGGAGTGTATGGTGGGTAGTATGTATGTAGATGAGAGGGGTGCAGAGTGTATACTGGGTAGTATGGGTAGTATGTAGATGAGAGGGGTGCGGAGTGTATGGTGGGTAGAATGTAGATGAGAGGGGTGCGGAGTGTATGCTGGGTAGTATGTAGATGAGAGGGGTGCGGAGTGTATGGTGGGTAGTATGTAGATGAGAGGGGTGCCGAGTGTATCCTGGGTAGTATGTAGATGAGAGGGGTGCGGAGTGTATCCTGGGTAGTATGTAGATGAGAGGGGTGCGGAGTGTATCCTGGGTAGTATGTAGAAGAGAAGGGTGCTGAGTGTATGCTGGGTAGTATGTAGATGAAAGGGGTGTGATGTGTATGGTGGGTAGTATGTAGATTAGAAGGGTGCGGAGTGTATGGTGGGTAATATGTAGATGAGAGGGGTGCGGAGTGTATCCTGGGTAGTATGTAGATGAAAGGGGTGCGGAGTGTATCCTGGGTAGTATGTAGAAGAGAAGGGTGCTGAGTGTATGGTGGGTAGTATGTAGATGAGAGGGGTGCCAAGTGTATGGTGGGTAGTATGTAGATGAAAGGGGTGCGATGTGTATCCTGGGTAGTATGTAGATTAGAGGGGTGTGGAGTGTATCCTGGGTAGTATGTAGCTGAAACAGGTGCGGAGTGTATCCTGGGTAGTATGTAGATGAGAGGGGTGCGGAGTGAATCCTGGGTAGTATGTAGATGAGAGGTGAGCGGAGTGTATCCTGGGTAGTATGTAGATTAAAGGGGTGCGGAGAGTATCCTGGGTAGTATGTAGATGAGAGGGGTGCGGAGTGTATCCTGGGTAGTATGTAGATGAGAGGGGTGCGGAGTGTATCCTGGGTAGTATGTAGATGAGAGGGGTGCGGAGTGTATCCTGGGTAGTATGTAGATGAGAGGTGTGCGGAGTGTATCCTGGGTAGTATGTAGAGGAGAGGGGTGCGGAGTGTATCCTGGGTAGTATGTAGATGAGAGGGGTGCAGAGTGTATCCTGGGTGGTATGTAGATGAAAGGGGTGCGGAGATTATTCTGGGTAGTATGTAGATGAGAGGGGTGCGTAGTGTATCCTGGGTAGTATGTAGATGAGAGGGGTGCGGAGTGTATGGTGGGTAGTATGTATGTAGATGAGAGGGGTGCAGAGTGTATGGTGGGTAATATGTAGATGAGAGGGGTGCGGAGTGTATGGTGGGTAGTATGTAGATGAGAGGGGTGCGGAGTGTATGGTGGGAAGTATGTAGATGAGAGGGGTGCCGAGTGCATCCTGGGTAGTATGTAGATGAGAGGGGTGCGGAGTATATCCTAGGTAGAATGTAGATGAGAGGGGTGCGGAGTGTATCCTGAGTAGTATGTAGAAGAGAGGGGTGCAGAGTGTATGGTGGGTAGTATGTAGATGAGAGGGGTGCTCAGTGTATGGTGGGTAGTATGTAGATGAAAGGGTGCAATGTGTATGGAGGGTAGTATGTAGATTAGGGGGGTGCGGAGTGTATGGTGGGTAGTATGTAGATGAGAGGGGTGCGTAGTGTATCCTGGGTAGTATGTAGATGAGAGGGGTGCGGAGTGTATGGTATGTAGATGAGAGGGGTGCGGAGTGTATGGTATGTAGATGAGAGGGGTGCAGAGTGTATGGTGGGTAGTATGTAGATGAGAGGGGTGCGGAGTGTATGGTGGGTAGTATGTAGATGAGAGGGGTGCGGAGAGTATGGTGGGTAGTATGTAGATGAGAGGGGTGCAGAGTGTATGGTGGGTAGTATGTAGATGAGAGGGGTGCCGAGTGCATCCTGGGTAGTATGTAGATGAGAGGGGTGCGGAGTATATCCTAGGTAGAATGTAGATGAGAGGGGTGCGGAGTGTATCCTGGGTAGTATGTAGAAGAGAAGGGTGCTGGGTGTATGGTGGGTAGTATGTAGATGAGAGGGGTTCGGAGTGTATGGTGGGTAGTATGTAGATGAGAGGGGTGCGGAGTGTATGGTGGGTAGTATGTAGATGAGAGAGTTGTGGAGAGTATGGTGGGTAGTATGTAGATTAGAGGGGTGCAGAGTGTATGGTGGGTAATATGTAGATGAGAGGGGTGCGGAGTGTATCCTGGGTAGTATGTAGATGAAAGGGGTGCAGAGTGTATCCTGGGTAGTATGTAGATGAAAGGGGTGCGGAGTGTATCCTGGGTAGTATGTAGATGAGAGGTGTGCGGAGTTTATCCTGGGTAGTATGTAGATTAGAGGGGTGCGGAGATTATCCTGGGTAGTATGTAGATGAGAGGGGTGCGAAGTGTATCCTGGGTAGTATGTAGATGAAAGGGGTGCGGAGTGTATCCTGGGTAGTATGTAGATGAGAGGGGTGCGGAGTGTATCTGGGTAGTATGTAAATGAGAGGTGTGCGGAGTGTATCCTGGGTAGTATGTAGATGAGAGGGGTGCGGAGTTTATCCTGGGTAGTATGTAGATGAGAGGGGTGCAGAGTGTATGGTGGGTAGTATGTAGATGAGAGGGGTGCGGAGAGTATCCTGGGTAGTATGTAGATGAGAGGGGTGCGGCGTGTATCCTGGGTAGTATGTAGATGAGAGGGGTGTGCGGAGTGTATGGTGGGTAGTATGTAGATGAGAGGGGTGCCGAGTGCATCCTGGGTAGTATGTAGATGAGAGGGGTGCAGAGTGTATCCTGGGTAGTATGTAGATGAGAGGGGTGCGGAGTGTATCCTGGGTAGTATGTAGATGAGAGGGGTGCGGAGTGTATCCTGGGTAGTATGTAGATGAGAGGGGTGCGGAGTGTATCCTGGGTAGAATGTAGATGAGAGGGGTGCGGAGTGTATCCTGGGTAGTATGTAGATGAGAGGGGTGCGGAGTGTATGGTGGGTAGTATGTATGTAGATGAGAGGAGTGCGGAGTGTATGGTGGGTAGTATGTAGATGAGAGGGGTGCGGAGTGTATGGTGGGTAGTATGTAGATGAGAGGGGTGCGGAGTGTATGGTGGGTAGTATGTAGATGAGAGGGGTGCGGAGTGTATCCTGGGTAGTATGTAGATGAGAGGGGTGCGGAGTGTATCCTGGGTAGTATGTAGATGAGAGGGGTGCTGAGTGTATCCTGGGTAGTATGTAGATGAGAGGGGTGCGGAGTGTATCCTGGGTAGTATGTAGATGAGAGGGGTGCGGAGTGTATCCTGGGTAGTATGTAGATGAGAGGGGTGCGGAGTGTATCCTGGGTAGTATGTAGATGAGAGGTGTGCGGAGTGTATCCTGGGTAGTATGTAGATGAGAGGGGTGCGGAGTGTATCCCGGGTAGTATGTAGATGAGAGGGGTGCGGAGTGTATCCTGGGTGGTATGTAGATGAAAGGGGTGCGGAGTGTATCCTGGGTAGTATGTAGATGAGAGGGGTGCGGAGTGTATCCTGGGTAGTATGTAGATGAGAGGTGTGCGGAGTGTATCCTGGGTAGTATGTAGATGAGAGGGGTGCGGAGTGTATCCTGGGTAGTATGTAGATGAGAGGGGTGCGAAGTGTATGGTGGGTAGTATGCATGTAGATGAGAGGGGTGCAGAGTGTATGGTGGGTAGTATGTAGATGAGAGGGGTGCAGAGAGTATGGTGGGTAGTATGTAGATGAGAGTGGCTTGGCGTGTATGCTGGGTAGTATGTAGATGAGAGGGGTGCGGAGTGTATGGTGGGTAGCATGTAGATGAGCGGGGTGCGGAGAGTATGGTGGGTAGTATGTAGATGAGAGGGGTGCGGAGAGTATGGTGGGTAGTATGTAGATGAGAGGGGTGCCGAGTGCATCCTGGGTAGTATGTAGATGAGAGGGGTGCGGAGTGTATCCTGGGTAGAATGTAGATGAGAGGGGTGCGGAGTGAATCCTGGGTAGTATGTAGAAGAGAAGGGTGCTGAGTGTAGTGGTGGGGGGTGCGGAGTGTATCCTGGGTAGTATGTAGATGAGAGGGGAGCGGAGTGTATCCTGGGTAGTATGTAGATGAGAGGGGTGCGGAGTGTATGGTGGGTAGTATGTAGATGAGAGGGGTGCGGAGAGTATCCTGGGTAGTATGTAGATGAGAGGGGTGCGGAGTGTATGGTGGGTAGTATGTAGATGAGAGGGGTGCCGAGTGTATCCTGGGTAGTATGTAGATGAGAGGGGTGCAGAGTATATACTAGGTAGAATGTAGATGAGAGGGGTGCGGAGTGAATCCTGGGTAGTATGTAGAAGAGAAGGGTGCTGAGTGTATGGTGGGTAGTATGTAGATAAGAGGGGTGCGGAGTGTATGGTGGGTAGTATGTAGATGAGAGGGGTGCGGAGTGTATCCTGGGTAGTATGTAGATGAGAGGGGTGCGGAGTGTATCCTGGGTAGTATGTAGATGAGAGGGGTGCGGAGTGTATCCTGGGTAGTATGTAGATGAGAGGTGTGCGGAGTGTATCCTGGGTAGTATGTAGATTAGAGGGGTGCGGAGAGTATCCCGGGTAGTATGTAGATGAGAGGGGTGCGGAGTGTATCCTGGGTGGTATGTAGATGAAAGGGGTGCGGAGTGTATCCTGGGTAGTATGTAGGTGAGAGGGGTGCGGAGTGTATCCTGGGTAGTATGTAGATGAGAGGTGTGCGGAGTGTATCCTGGGTAGTATGTAGATGAGAGGGGTACGGAGTGTATCCTGGGTAGTATGTAGATGAGAGGGGTGCGGAGTGTATGGTGGGTAGTATGTATGTAGATGAGAGGGGTGCAGAGTGTATGGTGGGTAGTATGTAGATGAGAGGGGTGTGGAGTCTATGGTGGGTAGTATGTAGATAAGAGGGGAGCAGAGAGTATGGTGGGTAGTATGTAGATGAGAGTGGTGTGGCGTGTATGCTGGGTAGTATGTAGATGAGAGGGGTGCGGAGTGTATGGTGGGTAGCATGTAGATGAGAGGGGTGCCGAGTGTATCCTGGGTAGTATGTAGATGAGAGGGGTGCGGAGTATATCTTGGGTAGTATGTAGATGAGAGGGGTGCGGAATGTATCCTGGGTAGTATGTAGAAGAGAGGTGTGCGGAGTGTATCCTGGGTAGTATGTAGATGAGAGGGGTACGGAGTATATCCTGGGTAGTATGTAGATGAGAGGGGTGCGGAGTGTATGGTGGGTAGTATGTATGTAGATGAGAGGGGTGCAGAGTGTATGGTGGGTAGTATGTAGATAAGAGGGGTGCGGAGAGTATGGTGGGTAGTATGTAGATGAGAGAGGGTGCGGCGTGTATGCTGGGTAGTATGTAGATGAGAATGGGTGCGGAGTGTATGGTGGGTAGTATGTAGATGAGAGGGGTGCCGAGTGCATCCTGGGTAGTATAAAGATGAGAGGGGTGCGGAGTATATCCTGGGTAGTATGTAGATGAGAGGGGTGCGGAGTGTATCCTGGGTAGTATGTAGAAGAGAAGGGTGCGGAGTGTATGGTGGGTAGTATGTAGATGAGAGGGGTGCTGAGTGTATGGTGGGTAGTATGTAGATGAAAGGGGTGCGGAGTGTATGGTGGGTAGTATGTAGATTAGAGGGGTGCGGAGTGTATCCTGGGTAGTTTGTAGATGAGAGGGTTGCGGAGTGTATGCTGGGTAGTATGTAGTATGTAGATGAGAGGGGTGCGGAGTGTATCCTGGGTAGTATGTAGATGAGAGGGGTGCGGAGTGTATGGTGGGTAGTATGTAGATGAGAGGGGTGCGGAGTGTATCCTGGGTAGTATGTAGATGAGAGGGGTGCGGAGTGTATCCTGGGTAGTATGTAGATGAGAGGGGTGCGGAGTGTATCCTGTGTAGTATGTAGATGAGAGGGGAGCGGAGTGTATCCTGGGTAGTATGTAGATTAACGGGGTGCGGAGAGTATCCTGGGTAGTATGTAGATGAGAGGGGTGCGGAGTGTATCCTGGGTGGTATGTAGATGAAAGGGGTGCGGAGTGTATCCTGGGTAGTATGTAGATGAGAGGGGTGCGGAGTGTATCCTGGGTAGTATGTAGATGAGAGGGGTGCGGAGTGTATCCTGGGTAGTATGTAGATGAGAGGGGTGCGGAGTGTATGGTGGGTAGTATGTATGTAGATGAGAGGGGTGCGGAGTGTATGGTGGGTAGTATGTAGATGAGAGGGGTGCGGAGTGTATGGTGGGTAGTATGTAGATGAGAGGGGTGCTGAGAGTATGGTGGGTAGTATGTAGATGAGAGTGGTGCGGCGTGTATGCTGGGTAGTATGTAGATAAGTAGATGAGAGGGGTGCGGAGTGTATCCTGGGTAGTATGTAGATGAGATGTGAGAGGAGTGCGGAGTGTATGGTAGGTAGTATGTAGATGAGAGGGGTGAGGAGTGTATCCTGGGTAGTATGTAGATGAGAGGGGTGCCGAGTGTATCCTGGGTAGTATGTAGATGAGAGGGGAGCGGAGTGTATCCTGGGTAGTATGTAGATGAGAGGGGTGGGTGCTGGGGGGGAGAGGGGTGCGGAGTGTATCCTGGGTAGTATGTAGATGAGAGGGGTGCGGAGTGTATCCTGGGTAGTTTGTAGATGAGAGGGGTGCGGAGTGTATCCTGGGTAGTATGTAGATGAGAGGGGTGCGGAGTGTATCCTGGGTAGTATGTAGATGAGAGGGGTGCGGAGTGTATCCTGGGTAGTATGTAGATGAGAGGGGTGCGGAGTGCATCCTGGGTAGAATGTAGATGAGAGGGGTGCTGAGTGTATTGGAGTACATCAGGAATTATCTTTATTTGACATGTCACACAAATATATACAGCCGGATCACCAGTACCTAACATAATTAGCATGAGCTAATTATCTAATCATTGACCCAGACTAGTTGACTGAGAGAAGACCCCTCAGGGCAAGACTCTAAGGCTCTTAGCTCATTTGAATGACTATTCAATAGACATTACAATATTACCATAAACATTAACACAGGGCTAATTAGCACAACAACATTGTGTGGAATACTCTCACAAACCAGACTATACTCATTTACACAACAGACAGGTGGCTTGAGTTCATGACATTAGCATCTGACAGTCTGTGTCCCAACAGCATGATTCAACACACATTATATATACACATATATACAGCATTGAATCTGACTGGGGTTAGGGTTCTCCTTCACCCTGTGCCCCTTAAAATCCAGGGCCCATAATCGGTTGGCAGGAGGCTCGCATTTAGTCCTCTCAAAAAGCCTGTGTCCCGGCTAGGTCTGTCACAGGTGGGTAGTATGTAGATGAAAGGGGTGCGGTGTGTATGGTGGGTAGTATGTAGATGAGAAGGGTGTGGAGTGTATCCTGGGTAGTATGTAGATGAGAGTGGTGCGGAGTGTATCCTAGGTAGTATGTAGATGAGAGGGGTGCGGAGTGTATCCTGGGTAGTATGTAGATGAGAGGGGTGCTGAGTGTATCCTGGGTAGTATGTAGATGAGAGGGGTGCAGAGTGTATGGTGGGTAGTATGTAGATGAGAAGGGTGCGGAGTGTATCCTGGGTAGTATGTAGATGAGAGGGGTGCGAAGTGTATCCTGGGTAGTAGTATGTAGATGAAAGGGGTGCGGAGTGTATCCTGGGTAGTATGTAGATGAGAGGTGTGCGGAGTGTATCCTGGGTATTATGTAGATGAGAGGGGTGCAGAGTGTATCCTGGTTAGTATGTAGATGGAAGGGGTGCGGAGTGTATGGTGGGTAGTATGTATGTAGATGGCGTTTGGGAACCTGCCACTGAGGAACCTCACATTGCACAAACTGATGGAAGGGGGCCGAGTCTACCAACTGAAAAGGCAGCAGTTGAAGTGCTAGCAATTTAGCCAAGCTAGCATTCAACCACTTGGCATGTGAATGGCTGGGAGTGAACTTCTTTTGACGGTCCAGCAGCTGGGGCAGGGAAATTTGCCTGGTACAATCGGACGTCTGTGTACTGCTAGCAGAGTGCCCGCAAGTACTTGGCTGTGACACACCTAATTCTACACCTTCATTCCTCTCAGTGCAGCTTACTTACATCTAGTCGCTATGAAACCAGCGGTTCTGGAGGGTGGTTAGTAAATAACATTGTCACCTGTTACAAATCAATCTATAGGCCTTGGCTCTTTATTTTGAATTGACTGGTAGGGTTTATTTTACATAAATCCCCAGTTTACTTTCATTTTCCTTTTTCCGCTGACATCACTTCCGGGGTTGACTATTGTCAACATCCGGCGCCGGTTTAATGTACCCAATGCAGGAGGCTAACACTGTGACCTTCCTGTTGCGGATTGCACTTCCGGTTCCGCTGTTGTCGTCACTTCCGGTGCGAAGGCGCACCTGCTGTGACGCTATTTGTGTCCTCACCTGACTGTTTTGGCGCTAAAACTTTGGCGCCAAACAGCGGTGGAGAGGGATATAAAAAGGGTAACATTTGGTCAGTTTGATTGAGCTGATCCACTGGGGCTTATGTTTGATGTGATTTCTATGAGGTAAG
The DNA here is from genome assembly GCA_028564925.1 of Lithobates sylvaticus. Lineage (NCBI taxonomy): Eukaryota > Metazoa > Chordata > Amphibia > Anura > Ranidae > Lithobates > Lithobates sylvaticus. The sequence goes on from CM053030.1 coordinate 315,297,886, forward strand.
AGGAACCTTATAAGATACAATTACTATTTTATAGATCATTCTAGACCACTAAAACATTTTCCTGACTCTTTTAAAAGGGAAAGATTGATGGTATCTGTGACAGACCTAGCCGGGATATGGGCTTTTTGAGAGGACTACATGCTAGCCTCCTGCCAGCTGATTACGGGCCCCCCAAAATACACTCTCTGTTTATGCATTTGGCATTAGAAATAGACTAGCATCTGACAGCTTGTATCCCATTCAATGTCATGAACTCAAGCCACCTGTCTATTGTGTAAATGAGGCTGGTCTGGCTTGTAAGGTGTATTCCACACAATGTTGTTGTGCTAATTAGCCCTGTGTTGCTGTTTATGTTAATGTATGTTGAATAGTTATTCCAATTAACCAGGAGCCTTAAAGTCTGACCCTGAAAAGCCTTTTCAGGCAGTCAACTAGTCTGGGCAATGATTAAGATAATTAGCTCATGCTAATTAGGTTAGCTTTGAGTCATCTAGCTATATAAAATTGTGTGACATGTCAAATAAAGATCAGTCCATGTTGGCACCAAGCAAGTGTTGTCTCGTTTGGTGCTTGGGAGCGGTTGGAATATCTTATACCTATATCCAGACTGAGAGGAAGTGATATATGACGAACGCACTCAAGAGGAGTGTAGGGACGTTCCGTCACATTGTTGGCAAGCAGTGGGATCATGCTTCCTGCAGTCTGGGACATCCAAACCTCCACCTGGATCCAAGGTCCGGATAGCAGGAGAGGAGGAGAGGTACGGATACCAGCCGCCATGGAAGAGGAATTCAGGAGGAGGTTGCGAGAGATGCAGCTACAGCACAGAGGACCAGTATCAGAGCAGGTCCTGCTGGGATGGTTTGATTCTATTCGCTGCGAACTCTGGAAGGAAGCGCTAGCCCGTGAGCGGCGTCACCAGGGAAAAGTTCTCCCCTCCAACCAGGAAAGGTACTGGTCGCAGTATGGATTGCGGGTGCTGTTTTTGGGAGAAAAACCGCACAAGGAGCAGACAGCTGAATTAAGCAGGCTGATCTGGGCAGAGATGAAGCTGGATGAAAGTTACAGAGCCCTCCGGTGGCATGTATCCCAAGCATGTCCTTGGATAGCAGATGACAGCCCAACGGAAGGCTTAAGCTACGGCGGCCTGGGACTGTTGTATGTGAAGCTGACAGGGGACTCTAACTTTGGGAGTGATTTGGAGTGGCGGTTGGATGAAATCATGGATTTCAGAAAAGGGCTACTGAACATCTCGGAAGTGCACTGGGCACTTGAAGATTTGGAGTTTCTGGCCGATCAGGAATGGGAGCTGGAGATCGCCTACAGACGGCTGCTAGACTCTGCTCAGTGCCAGGGCTGGGCTCCCTTTGCCTGGGACTATCAAGAAATACCAGTGGACAACTCTGGTTTGGCTGAAGAGTCGGCAATGTGGCAGAGTAACAGTGTGCTTTGCCAACCTGCCCCTACAGCTATGGACGCAGAGGTCTTATGGCGGATGCAGCAAGTGCTGACTGACCTTGATGATCCTGTTTCTGCATGGGATGATCTTGGATGGAGGAATGTGCCTGTCCAGCAGCATGCCAGAGAATCGGCAGTGGAAAATCTGGAAATTGCCATCCCAGAAGCTGAAGTGCTGACAACCGGCCAGAGCTCTGCCAACCTCTGCTCAGCACTGATAGCATCTTCTGGGTTCCATGGACAGGAGATGGTGAATCTCTATCCCGAGACACCAGTTGCAGAGACTGGGGATTTGATAGACTTTTCCGCTGAGGAAGAAGAACCTGATGAGCCTCCAGCAGAAGAGCTGGTATTAGGGCCAAACTCCACTGTGCTCTGCCCAGCACCAACAGCAGTATCTGTGGAGTTACAAGGAACTTCCCCAGCTGAAGCGCTGGTCACCGGACAGAGGGTCCAAGACCTCTGCCCCACACCTGTGGCAGTTCCGGAGGCCCAGGGTGAGAAGGTGGCAATCACTCCCGAGCAGCAGCTTGGGACCCAAGGAGAGAATGCAATCTGCACTTCACAACTGCAGCTTGATCTGGTGTCGGTGGATGGGCCTGTGGTCTCCACTAACAGAAAACCAGCAGAAATGCTGGCAACCGGGCAGAGTGCTACCAACCTCTGCCCAGCACCGGTAACAGCTGCGGAGTTCCAGGGAGCTGGGGCAGTCGGCCTCTCTCCCCAACAGTTAGCTGGAGCAGATGATGTAGGGAAGCTCCTACACCCAGCTGAACTGCTGGCAACGGAACAGAGCGCTGCTGGCCTCTGCCCGCAACTAAAACAGGACAGATTTCCTGTAAAGGTGGATGGGAATGCAGTCTCCACCAGTATAACCCAGGGATGCTGGGCGGTCGGCCCAGATCCCCAACAGCAGGATGGAGTGAGCCCAGTCACCCTGTCTTCTCTCCAGCGGCTGAAAAGACTCCAGGGAGAAGGGCCAGTCCAAGCCTCTCCCCAGTGGCAGATATGTTCTATGAGAGAGGCAGAGGTTGGCTGGGTGAGTAATACTCTGTTTGAAACAATTTGTTTGGGGTACTGTGTGGGTACAGGCATTGGGGGACTGGAACTGTGGACTAACTTCGGAGTCAACCCGTCTGGGGTCTCCTCCTGTGTTAGTCTCCTGCCGAAAGGGGAGAAATGTGACAGACCTAGCCGGGATATGGGCTTTTTGAGAGGACTACATGCTAGCCTCCTGCCAGCTGATTACGGGCCCCCCAAAATACACTCTCTGTTTATGCATTTGGCATTAGAAATAGACTAGCATCTGACAGCTTGTATCCCATTCAATGTCATGAACTCAAGCCACCTGTCTATTGTGTAAATGAGGCTGGTCTGGCTTGTAAGGTGTATTCCACACAATGTTGTTGTGCTAATTAGCCCTGTGTTGCTGTTTATGTTAATGTATGTTGAATAGTTATTCCAATTAACCAGGAGCCTTAAAGTCTGACCCTGAAAAGCCTTTTCAGGCAGTCAACTAGTCTGGGCAATGATTAAGATAATTAGCTCATGCTAATTAGGTTAGCTTTGAGTCATCTGGCTATATAAAATTGTGTGACATGTCAAATAAAGATCAGTCCATGTTGGCACCAAGCAAGTGTTGTCTCGTTTGGTGCTTGGGAGCGGTTGGAATATCTTATACCTATATCCAGACTGAGAGGAAGTGATATATGACGAACGCACTCAAGAGGAGTGTAGGGACGTTCCGTCACAGTATCCATACCTTTATTTCATCCTATGTATATGGACGGCTTCCGTTTTGGTTGAAGCAGTTTTGATGATTTTGCAGGTAATATAAATAAAAGCCATTTTTGGCAATTTATATTTGTTTATCATAATATTGAATAACTGAAAAAATCTCTTATTATAATCTTTATAGAGTTTTTGAAACTACACGCTGTCCAAAGTCCAATATTGCTAGGGGCAGTTTGTAAGGGTCTCCACAATACACGGTTGGGATTTTCCTAAATTAAGAATTATAGGTAGGTGTTCTACTGTGTTTATTTTGTTTATTTTATTTAACTTTATGCTCTTGCCTCTATCAGAACCCTGATTGTTATTTAAATACATATAATAAATCTCCCCATATAGATCCAATAGTTGGATTCTGAGACTTGACGGTCTTGGTTGTTATCTCCCTCTCTGTGGTGCATCATTAGTGAACCCCACGTATTCAACATTTGGTGGACTGCGGGGTATCTTTCCTAAATACACAGGTCAGCTTTGGAGTAATGTCTCCGCCCACTTATCATTTTCGAAGGCAGCTATATTGTTTTTGATATTGATGTGGTTTGTTTATTTTTTGTGTTCTGTATTTGATTTTTGTTCTCTCATTACAGTGAATATAGCAAGTATGACACTAGTCATACTTGCTAGGGCGAAACATGTTAAGACATACTAATATCTGCCAACTTCTACCTGTATTCAGAGATGTATTGCTTTTAAAAATGTTTCTTTTGGGGGCGTGGCCGAGAGCGGCATGTGAGAGGACGTGCATCATGGAGCTCCCGCACTGATCCTCCACCGATCCTCTTCCCAGCCAGCTATACTGCCCTAAACTGGGCACCACACGGAGCAGGAACCCCCCCTAGCGTGCCTGGATTCGCGGGTATGCAGACCCGCAAAAACACAGAGAACGGGCCGCCGGATTTCCAACATGGCGGCGCCATCTACACAGCGCGCACGAGGCTAGGAGAAGCCCAAGGACTCGGGTAAGCCACCCAAAACCCCTAAGGGAGCTATTAAGGAGCCCCCCAGAGACATGCTCTTCTTCACACAAAAACTGACAGCCCAGGCAGCCCAGGGGAAAGGGGAAGACATGCTGGCCACCCCTGCTGTGTTTCACATGCAGCAGGAGGATGAGACACAGACACAAGGCCCTGCAGCTTTCCCCAGCCAGAGCCTCCCTGATGTGGAGGAGATGGATAAGGGAGAGGAGTCAGCACAACCCTCCCTAGCAGACATACTGAGGGCAGTACAAAAGTGCACAGCATCAGTTCATATACTACAAGATCAGTTTGGAGGCCTGAAGGAAGAGTTGGGGTTCATCAGACATGATTTGCAGAAAACAAGGGAGCACACCAATGCAGCTGAAGGCCGCATTAGTGAGATAGAAGACAGGCTAGCACCCCTGATGAGAGACACGCAAATCACAGCCAGAATTGTCAGAGCAAACGAAATTAAATCTGATGAGATCGAGAACTGTCTGAGACGGAACAACATCCGTATTGTGGGATTCCCTGAGAAGTCAGAGGGCAGGGACCCCACGGATTTTTTTGAGCAGTGGCTAGTGCAGGTGTTCGGCAAGGAGGTGTTCACCCCATTGTATTTGGTGGAACGCGCACACAGGGTGCCACCCAGACCCCTTCCACCAGGCCACGTACCATAATAGCCAGGATCCTCAACTATAAAGACAAGGAGATCGTCCTACGCCAGGCAAGAGAGCAACGTAACATTCAATATAACGGGGCCCGTATCTCATTCTATCCTGACTACTCGGCGGAGGTGCAGAAGCGTAGAGACAGATTTATTGATGTTAAGAAATGCCTGCAAAGGCTGAGGGCCACATATGCATTGTTATTCCCGGCGAAACTCCGGATTACAGCGGGGGACCAGTCCCACTTTTTTGAGGGTGCCGCAGAGACATCCGCCTGGCTGGAGGCACATGAACACATTGTCAGGCAGGCAGGCAGAAATGCAGCAGACGGGGACTGATTTGCTGCCCCTACACATGTGCCTATACTTAAAAAGTTACTGCAATTTTGGGCTGGGAAGCCATTACCTACTACATTCCACAGGCGTTGTGAGCAAGTGACGTAAATTTAAAGCACAGTTAAGTAAACTACTGGACCGCAATACCTACAAGTTGAAACCGAAGTTTTAGTCGGTGGTTCGGGTTAAGTTGCTATGAGTAACCCACTTTTTTTGCACTTATCTTATTTCTTTTTGGTCTACTCAACTGAATGAATGCAGCTTCCTTTCTATGAAGATGGGGTCACTCTCAATATTATGCTGGGAGCTTCTCTCTCTAGGCAGTCGCAGGGACAAGGGGGCCCTTTGGTTGTATTTTTCTGTTGTGATTTTTGTACTTTTGTGCTATGTTTACACCACAGCTCTACCTCAAGCGGGAACCAGCAAGTGAGCAGGAGGGACCGGGTCACACGTGGCTTCATCTTCCAGGACACATTCGGGTATTTTTCCTGGCACTCAGGTACCTGGCTTTTTTGTTACACTTGGCGCATTACAGCCACACACTCCCTACAGCGCCTAGGGGATATACGACACCATACCCTGTGATTATTGTTGTATGTTATATCCAATGGGTACTGTATCTGTAATGTCCTGGAATATTAGGGGAATTCAAAATCCCCTAAACCATACAATGGTTACTACTATCCTCAAAAAGCACTCTCCCGCCATTTATTCACTACAGGAGACTCACTTGGTACCGGAAACGGTCTCATGTCTAGGATTCTGCTGGGTGGGGAGTGCGTACCATTCTACTCACACCTCTTTCTCAAGGGGTGTGAGTGTACTGGTACACCGCGCTATAGACTTTCAATTGCTAGACAAACTGATAGATGTAGAGGGGCATTATGTGATATGGCTGTGTAAGGTTTACCAATTACAACGTATACTTGCTGCCATCTATGTGCCACCCCTTTTTCCACAGATGTTTTACGGGTTTTACTGACATTTTAGTTGGGACATCCTGATGTCCCCTTCATTGTCGTGGGTGACAAACATCCACCTCCACCGGCTTCCGCATAAGGGCTCGAACGGCATTGCCGAAGTTTACGGAGGAGTTTGGATGGGTGGATCCATGGCGCATTATATGGTGATTCCCCTAAAAATGTTCAGAATTATCAACTCAATTTTTAGAGGTTTTATATGGCTGGATAAACCCCCACAGATAAAACTGGAACAGCTTCAAAAGCCTAAGGAGGCAGGAGGCCTTGCCCTTCCTAACCCTTGGGCTTACTACCTGGCAGCCCAGGCGCAACATATTGCCAGGGCAATGCCAACAGCGACGGGGGGGAGGAGATGCCCATCCAATCGGGACCCATCCGGGCACTGATGTGTTTGGCTACTGGTCATGGAGATGTACCTACAGGTATGGAGGCCCTAGTGTATGCAAAATCAAATAAATGGTCGAGGGATTTACTGAATACAGCCCAATATGGGAAAACAAGTACTATGAGGAGTTACTATCTCTGGACTTCGGGGCGTGGTGGAAGAGACATGGAATAACCCACGTGAAGCACATTTTCACCGCGGGTAGCCTGACTCCCTTTGCTGATTTGAGGGAGAGATTTCAACTCCCGCAGGCTATGCTCTTCTACTACCTACAACTGCAGCATGCAGTGAGGGCACAAGCCGGGGGAGCCCTGTGGACTCTTTCACCGACCCCGATTTTCCAATTAATGGAGGACATATCACAGTTTCAGGGATTTATTTCCAGAATATACTCCACGGTCCTTCATACTTACCTTGAGGGATTCCCGCAGACTGCATTTAATAAATGGGAAAGGTATGTAGGAACATTTTAGAGTGAGCAATGGGAGGAAGCACTTCAGGCAGTACAACTATGTTCAGTCAATGTCGCCCAACGGCTATCCCAGCTATATATTGTGCTCAGGGTGCACTACACGCCTGACAGACTATTTAGAAGATGCGCGAGAGACCACGGAGACTTAATCCACCTGATGTGGAGGTGCCCCAAACTCCACTTATTCTGGACGGGGGTGGTAGCCACAGTTAACAGAGCATATCAACTTACTATACCAACTGACCCAAAGCCATGCATACTGGGGATCCTCGATGATGTTCCTATGACAGACATTGCTAGACAGGCGGTAGCCAGGGCCCTATTCCAGGCACGCAAGATGATTCTCCGACACTGGAAGGCGGTGGAGCCTCCAACGTTGGGGGAATGGATAACACAAATGGGGGACACTATTAGGATGGAAAAATATGTCTTTCAACACAGGGGAAGACCAGAAAAGTACGATAGACTATGTGCACCTTGGTTGGATACACCAGGCCTTGCGCCGGTGGATTTGATCATAGACAGATTGCTGTAATAGCAATGAAAACAAGGGGGGGAGGGGAGGGGAGGGGGAGTGCTGGTGTGGTATCTGTTCTAGGATATTAACCATATCTAACTCAACATACATGTGCTATGACAGGCCTAGGTATAAAGAGTAATGTCTCTTTGAAATAGGAGGATGGAAGAACGGGTTGTGAAATTGTTCAAATGCTGTTGGTCCCTCTTGCAGGAATGTATGTACTCCTTCAATTTGCCAATGTGTTCGTGTTTGAGTTGTGAGCTGTAAATTAGGATGTATGTTTCCTTTTTGTTTAATAAAAACCTTTTTGATTTAAAAAAAAAAATGTTTCTTTAAGATATTGGATGTTATTTATGTCTATGTTCTATATTTCAATTAAATTAATATTTTTGTATAAATTTGTGTCTATGTGCTTAAAAAGTCCCAATCCTCTGTCTTTAAATATTTATGCTAATTTAAAGGGATGTGGCGCTACAATTATAGTTTCAGCAATTTAGCTCATAAATAAAACTTTCTCATAGTGTGTGAGACGTTTAAGCTCCATGCCCGCTCCCTGCTCTCCATGTGTATCAACAGACTTAAGCGATCATCGAAACTCATTGTCCAACAGGCTACAGAACACACCTACAGGTGCTGGAGGAGGCGTTCCATCGAGACCCCTCGCTCAGCACTGCCAACAATCTTAAGATTCAGACGCGACAGGTCTCACAATTGCATATTGAGAAGGCCAAGCAACGCATCTTTTTCTGTAGGCAAAGGGTATTTGAGTATGGAGAAAGATCGGGCAAACTACTTGCGTATCTCGCCCATTTAGACACATGTCCCCCCAGTGGTGGTGTCGCTGATGACCCCCAGGGGAACGACATCACTGAACAAGTGGAGGAGGAATTTGTGAGATTCTATCATGCACTCTACACCTCCCGGGTCACTCACACTCCCAAAGATACCAGAGATTACTTAGCGAGAATTCAATTCCCTATATTGACTGACACCCAACGTGAACTCTTGGAGGCTCCCATTACTAAGGAGGATATTTCCGAGGCTATCTCCTGTTTGGCCACATCTAAGGCCCCAGGATCGGATGGCTTACCACTTGAATTTTATGCCACCTACTCTGAAATTTTAACCCCTAAACTCCATGACCTATACAAATCCATATTTGACTCGGGAATCCTACCCCCCCCCCCCCCCCCCCCCCTATGAGAGAAGCCCAAATAGTAGTAATCCCTAAGCCCGGTAAGGGCCCTAAATACCCAGAATTGTATAGACCTATTTCCTTGCTACAGGTCGACATTAAAATACTGGCTGAGATTCTAGCCTCCCGCCTTAACCAGGTAATTCTGTCACTGATCCACCCTGACCAGACAGGCTTTATGCCAGGGAAAAACACTGCTATGAATATTCACTGCCTATTCATGAACATTCAGTGGTCCCAAGATAAAGTCGGCTTAAGGGTCGTGGTGGCTCTAGATGCCGCTCGGGATTTGGACTTGGCTGCAACTTTATTCGCTGGGTTCAGCTCCTATATCAATCCCAGAATGCCAAGGTGTTTGTGAACAGCTGGCTCTCTGACCAATTCCCGTTGGAGAGAGGGACCCGACAAGGCTGCCCCCTTTCCCCATGCTGTATGCATTGGCTGTGGAGCCACTGGCCATCATGGTTCGCGCAGACACCAGCATCCGAGGCCTTAAGATAGGGAATCTGGAAGAAAAGATTGGGATGTATGCCGACGATACGCTCCCATACTTGCCCGACTCGGGTCCCTCCCTTGTTGCAGCCCTCCACTCCATAGAACGTATTAGTAGCCACTCGGGTCTGAGTATTAATGGGTCTAAATCCCAGATCCTTCCGATTGACCATTCCCCCTCACTCACATCCCCCCCCCCCCCTCTGACTCTCCCCAGGGTCTCCTTAATCAAGTACCTTGGAGTGCAAGTTACTAGATCGCTTACAGACTACATACTCTTGAATATTGAACCCCTGTATACCCTGATCGAGACCAAGACACAAACTTGGGCCAGACTACCCCTGGGTGCTATGGGACACATCAGTCTAGTCAAATTGATACTCCTCCCAAAGATACTCTATTTGGTGTGGCATGCCCCCCTTTATATATACCACAATTATTTTTAAAAACAATTGAATCAATTCTCAATTCGTTTATATGGGGTCACAGCAGACAAATTATCTTGGAGAATTCTGAAGAACCCAGTGACATTGGGAGGAGCTGCTCTTCCAGATTTTCAGAACTATTATCTTGTCTCCCAACTGTCCCACTTCTATAATTTTGACAAAAATGAGCTAACAAGATACCAGCTATTACTCTGTGGGCACCCTGATGACCCAGCCCATAACCCACTTCAGTTAGTCCTCAGGGCCCCATTGACAAGACATCCCTCCCAACACAAAGCAGACATGTTGACACACTACCGGAGGGTATGGCAGACGGCACTACAAAAACTTGGGACCCCACAGGTTCACTCTCATAACCCTCTCTGGTTCAATACACGCTTACCTGAATTATTGTGCATTCCAGACCCTGCGTTTTGGATACATCATGGGATCTTGTACATACACCAGATCATGACCACTACGGTACTTAAAACATTCCAAACATTAAAGGATGATTTCTCACTTCCCAATTACCTCCTTTTCAGGTATTTACAACTCCGCCATGCTATACAAACTCAGTTTGCTGGCTCCAACCCGTCCTTGACAGTCCCCTCTATAGGAAACACAATCACAGGTGCTGAACCAGCCAAACTAATCTGAACCCTTTACTCCACCATCCGTCTCCATAGTATCTTAGCCTTGGCCTATACTGCTAAGACTAGATGGGAGGTGGATTTTAGAGTAATTGAGGATGAGGATTGGGATGAAATCTTTGGGGATGGGAAAAGAGTCTCCCCCAAACTTCAGGACCGCCTCACGCAGTTGTATATTATACATAGGACATATCTGACTCCTCAGAAGTTAGCGCCTTTTAAACCCATGGATTGTACCAGGATGCTGTTTATGCAACCATACCCCAGGCTCCTTATAATAGGTTATATGGTCCTGCCCAACTGTCCAAGCATACTGGATACAGGTGATACGCTTCCTGCACGATCAGATGGGCTCTCCTGCTACCCTAGACCCAAAGATGTGCCTACTCGGTCGGCTGCCAAACTTAGACGCTGACAAACCCCTTCGTACATTTTTACATGAGATGCTATTCTTGGTGAGAAAATCGATAGCCCGTAATTGGATGCAGGCCTTGCCCTCTACAATCCAGTGCTGGAAAAAGGAGATTAATGACACTCTCCCATATAAGAAGCTGATTTATGTATATAGAGGATGTCACTTAAGTATGAGCAGGTCTGGAACAGATGGTTGGAGGATGGTGAAACATGTACTTGAAATGCTGATATGTTCACCCTCACCCCCCCCCCCCCCCTCCTCTCCCCCTGTCTTCCCTTTTTTTTCTCCCTTTTTCTTTATTGTGTACTGGCTTCACTTCCGGGGGGTATTGTAGTAGAATTTCATATTAACCAATATATATTTTATGTTATTCATATTATTGTTCATATTATTATTATTGTTATTATTATATAGTAGTGGTCTTATCAATATTATTATTCAATATGTAAAGCAACAATTATTATTCTTTAATAACGTATACTGTGTTTTCCATAGTTTTAGAAAGATTTCATTTTAAATGTTGAACTTTAGATGACCTCTCTGCTTCTTTCTCATACTTTCTATAAGATAGTTAGGTTTTAAGTAAGCGCTAATTAGAAAAGAAAACACTTGACAGCACATAAATTATAAGAGATAAGATAAGCACTGTCAAAGATAAGAAAAACAGGTGGTTAAAATAATTAGGTGGAATATGGGAAAGTTATGTACAGAACATTAAATTAAGTTTGACAGGGTCAAACAAAGGTCTGCTTGAGCCCTCATTAAAACTGTTAAAATACATTCTATAAGGAAGTACACTCATGTGTATGTATATATATAATAATAATAATATTGAATAAGTAATTGGCTTGTATGGATGTATGTGTATGTATATATATATATATATATATATATATATATATATATATATATATTTATATATATATATATATATATGTGTGTGTATGTATGTGCATATATATATATATATATATATATATGTGTATATTGTACCTTATATATACATACACACAGGATTGTATAGTGAAAAACAACATAACACATCTGGTGGGGTTATTGGAAGTTCATTCTTCCAGAGTCGTAAATCTGTTATTCTTGAACTTAGTTAAATCTTATAAAGATAAGGAGAGTTTGATAACACAGCTGGGTGCCAGACTGTCTCTACACGGGTGTTTTTAATTGGACGAAAGCAGTTCTAAATCACTTTAATGAACATATAGGAATTCTGGGAATAATTAAGTTTATCTGGTTGTAGAACAGGTGTCAGATTTATGGTTAGTTACATTGACGTAAATCTTAGCGACCAATCATATCTAAGAGAGATGACTGAGATAAGGCTTGTAAAGGGTATATAAATGCAAGCTCTACAATTGTTAGTCAGACAAGTCAGATAGGCGTCTATCAGGCTGACTGTTTGTCTATGCAGCCCTATTGCAAGGGTGGCAGACGGTCAGAACCAATAGGCAAATATCTGTCCGTAACTTGTCTCCTCATACGAGTCAGAGAAGACTTCTTAACTTGTTCCAGAGTGTGGTCTCAGGTGAATTTCCCTCAAGAACTTGGTCGAGCAGGAACCCAAAACTCTGTGAGGGGACCAGACCACTGGTCGATCGACTGGTCCCTATCAGGTGACGGGTTCCCAAGAATTGGCAGAAAAGACCCATTTTGGTTCAAGGTGAGAACAATTCACAATTGTTTCAATTTGGTTAGGGAATAAGAATACCTATATCTAATATGCTTGCATTGTAAGAAACTGTATAAATTAGACCTGTATGTTGTAATACTTTGAACATAAACCTGTATGTTATCAGCTGTTAATAAACCTGAATTGCTGAAGTTCTGCCTGGTTCGATACTTTACTATTTTACTTAATTTGGTGGCCTGTGCGGGGACAGCATAACCTCAACTCCGATCTTGCCTAACTCCATGCTGGTGAGGCACTAAGCACAACACAATATTGCGCAATATATCAGGTTAGCAGACACCTATTATTAGTTCTGCATTGTGTTGTGCCGTGTTTTGCTAGTGGTTGTTGTTGGGGTATTGCTGTCCACCAAGCAGATCTATGTGATGGCAGGTTGGGTTTTCTCAACTGTGGGTGCCTTAAAGTGCATTGTGCAGGATGAGATACCCTGGGTAGAAATTTTTTTATTTCTTTTTTATTTATTTGTTTTTTGTTTTTTTTTCTCTCAATTCTTTATTTTACAAAGGGGTACCCCTGTAGAGGGTTAGTTACTCTCTATGTAAACCTAGGTTTAACATGCATGTTGGTTCCCTGGACTGCAAAAATTTGTGAGGAAGAGTTTTTTGGGATTTAGGACCCCTGGAGAACCTACATTAACATGCATGTTGGTTCCCTGGACTGCAAATAAATTGTCAGGAAGAGGTTTTGGGGATTTAGGACCCCTGGAGAACCTACGTTAACATGCATGTTGTTTACCTTGACTACAAAATTTTGTCTGGATGAGGTTTTGGGGACTTAAAGACCCCCGAAGAACCTACATTTACATGCATGTTGGTTTCCTGGATTGGTAATCAATCAGGAGGAGGCTTTGGGGTTATCAGATCCCTGGAATGCCTAAGTTAAAAAAATTTTTTAGGATAAGTACTGATTAGGGATGAGCCGAACAACCCCGGGTTCGGTTTGCACCAGAACCTGCGAACAGACCGAAAGTTTGCGCGAACGTTAGAACCCTATTAGTTACAATGGACGCGAACGTTCGAAATCGAAAGTTCTAATAACGGCCAATATGCATGTTATTGTCATAAAACAGGTTTGGGGACCCGGGTCCTGCCCCAGGGGACATGTATCAATGCAAAAAGAAGTTTCAAAAATGGACGTTTTTTCTGGAGCAGTCATTTTAATGATGCATAAAGTGAAAAAAAAAGTGAAATATTCCTTTAAATATGGTACCTGGGGGTGTCTAAAGTATGCCTGTGAAGTGGCATGTGTTTCCCGTGTTTAGAACTGTCCCTGCAAAAAATGACATTTGTAAAGGAAAAAAAGAAGCCATTTAAAACTGCTTGCGGCTTTAAAGTCATGTCTTGTACAGGGGGGGAACCAACTGCGCAAACCAATAAGGGGTAAAAACACAAATCAATATAAAACAACGACTGCCGCGGCCACCATCAGAGTGTTCACACACCAACAGTCAGTAAAAATGGATATATATAGATATATATAGAAATAGGGCGCTAGCAATAAGTTAATAAAATAATAAATAATAGTAAATATTAATTGGAAATATGTGGTGCTTAATCCAGACCAATAAATAAATATATACGAAGTAGAGATAGATAATTGATTAAATTAAAATAAATGATAAAAATAATGTGGCGCTTAATGGAAGGAAGGATACCAATCCTAAGGGGGAACTCCGAAGGATGGTTCCCGAAAAGCTTCTTAGAGTTAATGGTTTAAACCAATAATGTATAGCGACAAAGTATGAAAACAGTGCTATACCAATCAATTAATAAACAATCAATAATAAAGTGCATCCAGTGATGGAATAAAATTCCTGTGCAAAAAACAAATAATTCTTGTGCAGAATAAACAATAAAGTGCGTTCAATAGTGAAATCCAAATTTGTTTGTATAAAAAGTTCACTTTTCGTAAATGATGAGCAATACTTCATGGATCATAAACAATAATTCATGCAAAAAATGATTGCTGTGCAAAAAAATAATATATAGGTCGAACCGTATTACATAAACGTAATTAGTAAAAATATATTAAATGAAAAAAAATGCTTGTGCAAAATAAGCATGTGCAAATAATGCCAAAAAATAATATTATCAAAAAATGTGTGCAATAATTAAAAATAAGTCCAGAATAAATAAGTGCAAATAATAAAGAAAGTGCAGCGATTGCAAGCGATGCTGGTAAGTGCAATAGTCCAAAGTAATTTGTGCTAAGATAAAACTGTCCACTGCAATCTCTATGTGTGGTGAATCCTCCAGGCAACAGTAAACTCTTTAGGCTAAAACCAGTGATTTCTTCCATGCATTTAGGTGTGTCAATCCTTGGTGTTTCCCCCAGCCTCTTACCTCTAGGTAAGGGTTAAACAGCCTTACACTGACACAGCCAGATCTCCTCTTCTAATGAATCCTTCACAGTAGTGTCCTTAAAAACACCTCATATCCTCTCCAACACATCAATAGGTATGGGGGCAGAAAGAGGGAAGGAAAGACTCCATTGTGTAGTACTTATAAACGATTTATTGAAGTAAATAGTAAACACTCACAGTTAAAATCTCAGTCAAATAGCAGCAGTATAGAACGTGTGTGATCCCGGCTGAGACCACACACACAGCGTCACCTGACTCTACTCTCCTCACGCGTATCGTCACGCCCACGTGACTTTTTCAAAGGAATCTAGAGTCGGGTAGACAGCGGTGACTAAATAGCATAGCGGTTGCCACAGCAACCATACAGGACCGGTTTAAAAGACAAATATTAGCACATACAAGGGGCAAGCATGTGGATCTTAAAATGGGCGTGGTTTCAACTAGTATCCAAGGCAAGAAATAATGAATAAAGTAAATCCACCATTTATTCAGTAATATGAAAAACGGGATAGGCGCCATCTGGTGGTTAAAGGCTATACAAAACATTCAAAGTTCCATCATATGCCTAATGCTAACTGAATTGTTAGCTCATGCAATTAGATCTACGGGATGATCCAGGGATAAATCTAGAGGCATGGGCCATAATATTATATAATATATAATTAATAACAAGGTAATTAATTAAAGGATAAATGGCAAATCTAACAAAGACGCTTAAAAAGGGAATGCAAAAAAATATCATCAAGATTATCAGGGGTATAAATTTGATTAATACGTTGATAAAAACAAGAGACTGGTAAGTCAATGAAAAGTTAATGAAAAGGCGACCATCTAATGAATCAAGATAGGAAATAAATCCACATCTTTAATCAGTGGGCAACAGAGAGAAAGACTATGCTTTTACACAGCGCTAAGGATATTAGTTTTAAAACCATGTTTAGCCCCGATTCCGAACATATTCATGGAAGGGTAATCACTATTAATATAACTAGTGAAGTGGCAAGCAAGAGTCCATAGTAGATATGCTGAAAACAGAACTGCAATTAGAGAACGGACAAAAAGTGTCAAATATGGAAAATGGTGATTAAATCCTAGGAATAGGTGAAATCGCCAATATATTAAATAATTATTTTTGAGGATGAGACCATAATAAAGAAGGGCAAACTAATGGCTAAGGAAGGAAATAGCAAATGTACAACAGACAGAGCTCGGATTGTCATTCAGGGGGAATCGCAATCAAAAAGGTTCAGTGAAAGACTTCTGAATAATAATGAGTAAAAAACATTAGTACCGATTAAAAGGATAAAATAATCATGGTATAAAATCCCTATGATGGTGGGGGATAAATCCATAAATAAAGGCGAATAAATAAATACAAGCCAATAAAAAGGACAAATACTAAAAATCGAACACAGTGTTAAATTAATTAATTAAACCACGCTGAACCATGGTAAAAGCACTATCTATAAATAGCCATAATAAAAGACATAAAATATAGAGACAATATTAAATGAATTCATTAAATCACAATATACCCATGGTAAAAGCTCTATCCATGAATAGCCATAATAAAACCATAAAATGTATAGATATAAAATCCGTGGAATAAAAGAACATGACTACAAGACCAATATATGGGAAAATAATGGTAAGCAGAAAGCAAGGCTGTTCATCAGATAACCGGTGGGACATACATGGCAAGTAGAGGGCCAACTCAATTAAAAGTGGAAAACTAAAATAGATAAATTAAAATGACTCAAAAGCCAAATTTAATAATTAGATATAAAGCAATTTAAATCAAACTCTACGTTATGTCCTGAAGGGAATAATGTGCATAACTCGTGAATCCACCGAGATTCGGCCTGGCTCAGTTTTCTAACTTTATTATCACCTCTCCAGTGGGGCTTGTATTTTTCAATACCCCACACCATCAGTGAGGAGGGGTCACGGTTGTGGACCTGGTCGAAGTGTCTAGAGAGACTATGTTTAGGGTAGCCATTTTTTATATTTTGAGTTCTCTCTTGGTCCTTCCCACATATTGGATTTGGCATGGGCACTCAAGGAGGTAGACTACCCCCTCTGTGCGGCACGATATAAAGTCCTTAATTGGATAGTCTTTACCAGTTACTGTGGATTTAAAACTAGTTTTCTTATTTTTGCTCTCTCTTGTGTGTCTACACGTATAGCAGGTTTTGCAAGGATAAAAACCCTTTCCTTCAAAGAAAGAAAACTTTTTTTTTTCAGGGGGAGGGTCAAGGACCTTTTTGGCAATCAGATCCCTCAGAGTGGGGGCCCGTCTGTAGCATATTTTTGTTTTTTCCGGTAAAATTGCCCCTTAATGTCTGTCAGCCTTCACGATTTTCCAATGTTTTTTTAAAAATCTTTTCTATTTGCTTGTGCTGTATGGTGTAATCCATCACGCAGGGAACCACATCTGTGTATCCATTATCCTTGACCTTATCCTGTATAAGTGTTGTTCTGTCCATAGAGGTCACATTCTCTATTTTTCTTTAATAAAATTATACTTATATCCCTTCTGGATGAACCTTTTTCCAATAAATTCTGCCTGTTTGCGAAAGGTCTCAGGTTTTGTGCAATTCCTTCTCAACCTAATGAGTTGTCCTTTTGGGATATTATTGAGCCATGGAGCAAAATGGCAACTATCCAGCGGTAGGTAACTATTCCTATCAACCTGTTTAAAATGTGTCTGTGTCACCAATTTCCCTTATTTTCCACACTTAGTGGCTTGAATGGCCTCCTCATGGTTAATGATCGTATAAAGCAATGCTACGTCCGCTGTAGCTAAAAGGATAGGTCTATCATTGAATTCTAGGGTGTCCAATAACTGGATAAGGTGCTTAGTGTCTCTTAAATAAGTATTGGTCTTTCTCACCACCGGCTGCAGGAACCAATCAATATATTCGCCTATTCTCGCCCCTACTGAATTTATACCATTGACGATTGGTCTTCCCGGAGGTTTATCCTTATCTTTGTGGATCTTAGGTAACGTGTAGATCACTGGGATCCTGCAACACACCGGCTGTGTGGCCCTTCATCACTCCTCTTTCGACTAGGTATGCCAGGTCGTCCTTGTATTTTATAATTGGATTCCCAGCAAGTATCAGATAAGTATCTTTGTCATCCAACTGCCGTTTTAATTCTTCTTGATAGGCGACCTTCGATTGGACGACTATCGCTCCTCCCTTATCAGCTTGCCTAATGACCAAGTCTTTTTTTTCTTCCAGCATTTTAATACCTTTTTTGAAATCTCCAGGGTCATACATTTTCTTTACTTTTAAATCTTGTAGATCTTTCAGCACCATTTTACGAAAAACTTCAATATGTCCCTCTGTTCCCATAGGGGGGTTGAATAACGATTTATTTTTCAGGTTGCTAAATTTTATTTAATTTATCTCACGATCTTTTCTCTTAGTAGTATCACCTACTTTGTTCAGCAAGTTGAGACTTGCTGGGAATCCAATTATAAAATACAAGAACGACCTGGCATACCTAGTCGAAAGAGGAGTGATGAAGGGCCTACTATATAAAAAAGAGGGCAAATATCTGCAGCCGGTGTGTTGCAGGATCCCAGTGATCTACACGTTACCTAAGATCCACAAAGATAAGGATAAACCTCCGGGAAGACCAATCGTCAATGGTATAAATTCAGTAGGGGCGAGAATAGGCAGATATATTGATTGGTTCCTGCAGCCGGTGGTGAGAAAGACCAAATCTTATTTAAGAGACACTAAGCACCTTATCCAGTTATTGGACACCCTAGAATTCAATGATAGACCTATCCTTTTAGCTACAGCGGACGTAGCATCGCTTTATACGATCATTAACCATGAGGAGGCCATTCAAGCCACTAAGTGGGCCTTGAGAGAATTAGGCGACTTGAAAATTAAACAGACAAGATTCTTGGTGGACTGCCTCAAATACAGTCTTGAACATAATTACTTCTGGCAGAATAGCCAATACTATAAACAGATTTGTGGAATTGCCATGGGAGCAAAGTTTGCACCAAGTGTGGCCAACCTCTATATGGCAGAGTGGGAGAAGGATGCTTTATACAAAAAGTGGCCCCAGCAACTCCTCCTCTTCAAACGCTACATCAACGATATTATAATAATTTGGGCAGAAGAGAGAAAAAATCAATTTCCTGGACCTAGAGATTTCCAAAGAAGAAGGGAAATTGGTGACACAGACACATTTTAAACAGGTTGATAGGAATAGTTACCTACCGCTGGATAGTTGCCATTTTGCTCTATGGCTCAATAATATCCCAAAAGGACAAGTCATTAGGTTGAGAAGGAATTGCACAAAACCTGAGACCTTTCGCAAACAGGCAGAATTTATTAGAAAGAGGTTAATCCAGAAGGGATATAAGTATAATTTTATTTAAAAAAAAATACAGAACATGACCTCTATGGACAGAGCAACACTTATACAGGATAAGGTCAAGGATAATGGATACGCAGATGTGGTTCCCTGCGTGATGGATTACACCATACAGCACAAGCAAATAGAAAAGATTTTTAAAAAACATTGGAAAATCGTGAAGGCTGACAGACATTTAGGGGCAATTTTACCGGAAAAAACAAAAATATGCTACAGACAGGCCCCCACTCTGAGGGATCTGATTGCCAAAAATGTCCTTGACCCTCCCCCTGAGAAAAAGTTTTCTTTCTTTGAAGGAAAGGGTTTTTATCCTTGCAAAACCTGCTATACGTGTAGACACACAAGAGAGAGCAAAAATAAGAAAACTAGTTTTAAATCCACAGTAACTGGTAAAGACTATCCAATTAAGGACTTTATATCGTGCCGCACAAAGGGGGTAGTCTACCTCCTTGAGTGCCCATGCCAAATCCAATATGTGGGAAGGACCAAGAGAGAACTCTGGCTCAGGTTGAGGGAGCATACTCAAAATATAAAAAATGGCTACCCTAAACATAGTCTCTCTAGACACTTCGACCAGGTCCACAACCGTGACCCCTCCTCACTGATGGTGTGGGGTATTGAAAAATACAAGCCCCACTGGAGAGGTGATAATAAAGTTAGAAAACTGAGCCAGGCCGAATCTCGGTGGATTCACGAGTTATGCACATTATTCCCTTCAGGACATAACGTAGAGTTTGATTTAAATTGCTTTATATCTAATTATTAAATTTGGCTTTTGAGTCATTTTAATTTATCTATTTTAGTTTTCCACTTTTAATTGAGTTGGCCCTCTACTTGCCATGTATGTCCCACCGGTTATCTGATGAACAGCCTTGCTTTCTGCTTACCATTATTTTCCCATATATTGGTCTTGTAGTCATGTTCTTTTATTCCACGGATTTTATATCTATACATTTTATGGTTTTATTATGGCTATTCATGGATAGAGCTTTTACCATGGGTATATTGTGATTTAATGAATTAATTTAATATTGTCTCTATATTTTTTGTCTTTTATTATGGCTATTTATAGATAGTGCTTTTACCATGGTTCAGTGTGATTTAATGAATTAATTTAACACTGTGTTCGATTTTTAGTATTTGTCCTTTTTATTGGCTTGTATTTATTTATTCGCCTTTATTTATGGATTTATCCCCCACCATCATAGGGATTTTATACCATGATTATTTTATCCTTTTAATCGGTACTAATGTTTTTTACTCATTATTATTCAGAAGTCTTTCACTGAACCTTTTTGATTGCGATTCCCCCTGAATGACAATCCGAGCTCTGTCTGTTGTACATTTGCTATTTCCTTCCTTAGCCATTAGTTGGCCCTTCTTTATTATGGTCTCATCCTCAAAAATAATTATTTAATATATTGGCGATTTAACCTATTCCTAGGATTTAATCACCATTTTCCATATTTGACACTTTTTGTCTGTTCTCTAATTGCAGTTCTGTTTTCAGCATATCTACTATGGATTCTTGCTTGCCACTTCACTAGTTATATTAATAGTGATTACCCTTCCATGAATATGTTCGGAATCGGGGCTAAACATGGTTTTAAAACTAATATCCTTAGCTCTGTGTAAACGCATAGTCTGTCTCTCTGTTGCCCACTGATTAAAGATGTGGATTTATTTCCTATCTTGATTCATTAGATGGCGCCTTTTCATTAACTTTTCATTGACTTACCAGTCTCTTGTTTTTATCAACGTATTAATCAAATTTATACCCCTGATAATCTTGATGATATTTTTTTGCATTCCCTTTTTAAGCGTCTTTGTTAGATTTGCCATTTATCCTTTAATTAATTACCTTGTTATTAATTATATTATATAATATTATGGTCCATGCCTCTAGATTTATCCCTGGATCATCCCGTAGATCTAATTGCATGAGCTAACAATTCAGTTAGCATTAGGCATATGATGGAACTTTGAATGTTTTGTATAGCCTTTAACCACCAGATGGCGCCTATCCCGTTTTTCATATTACTGAATAAATGGTGGATTTACTTTATTCATTATTTCTTGCCTTGGATACTAGTTGAAACCATGCCCATTTTAAGATCCACATGCTTGCCCCTTGTATGTGCTAATATTTGTCTTTTAAACCGATCCTGTATGGTTGCTGTGGCAACCGCTATGCTATTTAGTCACCGCGGTCTACCCGACTCTAGATTCTTTTGAAAAAGTCACGTGGGCGTGACGATACGCGCGAGGAGAGTAGAGTCAGGTGACGCTGTGTGTGTGGTCTCGGCCGGGATCACACACGTTCTATACTGCTGCTGTTTGACTGAGATTTTAACTGTGAGTGTTTACTATTTACTTCAATAAATCGTTTATAAGTACTACACAATGGAGTCTTTCCTTCCCTCTTTCTGCCCCCATGCCTATTGATGTGTTGGAGAGGAGATGAGGTGTTTTTAAGGACGCTACTGTGAAGGATATATTGGAAGAGGAGATCTGGCTGTGTGAGTGTAAGGCTGTTTAACCCTTACCTAGAGGTAAGAGGCTGGGGGAAACACCAAGGATTGACACACCTAAATGCATGGAAGAAATCACTGGTTTTAGCCTAAAGAGTTTACTGTTGCCTGGAGGATTCACCACACATAGAGATTGCAGTGGACAGTTTTATCTTAGCACAAATTACTTTGGACTATTGCACTTACCAGCATCGCTTGCAATCGCTGCACTTTCTTTATTATTTGCACTTATTTATTCTGGACTTATTTTTAATTATTGCACACATTTTTTGATAATATTATTTTTTGGCATCATTTGCACATGCTTATTTTGCACAAGCATTTTTTTTTTTTCATTTAATATACTTTTACTAATTACGTTTATGTAATACGGTTCGACCTATATATTATTTTTATATTATATCATTTACGAAAAGTGAACTTTTTATACAAACAAATTTGGATTTCACTATTGGACACACTTTATTGTTTATTCTGCACAATAATTATTTGTTTTTTGCACAGGAATTTTATTCCATCACTGGATGCACTTTATTATTGATTGTTTATTGATTGGTATAGCACTTTTTTCATACTTTGTCGCTATACATTATTGGTTTAAACCATTAACTCTTAGATGCTTTTCGGGAACCATCCTTCCTTCCTTCCTTCCATTGGTATCCTTCCTTCCATTAAGCGCCACATTATTTTTATCATTTATTTTAATTTAATCAATTATCTATCTCTACTTCGTATATATTTATTTAGTGGTCTGGATTAAGCACCACATATTTCCAATTAATATTTACTATTATTTATTATTTTATTAACTTATTGCTAGCGCCCCATTTCTATATATATCTATATATATCCATTTTTAATGTCATGTCTTGTCCTGGCAATATGGATGAAAATCTTTTAGAAAAATGGCATGGCTATCCCATCACCCCCCACCCCAGCCCATTACCAGCCCCTTTGGGTCTTGTATGGATATTAAGGGGAACCTCGCACCCAAAATAAAACCCTATACCTACAACCCTATATACTCTGAACAGCAGTATACAGGCGGTGGAAACAAGACAGGGACTGTAGGTTTGTTCTTAAGTAGAATCTGTTTGTAATTTTGAACAGGTAAATTTTCCCCTGTAATATTTGTTTTGCTGTCTGTGCACCTGTTCAGAACATTTCACCTCACTGTCCGTCCCAATGACAAATGTTTTTGGAAAAGTGTGTTTTTTATTGAAACAAGGATTGGTGATAAAGCATCAGTAGAGAGGAGATACCTTTTTCCCAAGTTAAATCTAACAGGATAGAATTTTCCTTCCTATGGGGTAGATTTCCTCTCACTTCCTGTTTTCTCCTTCCATTTGCAAGTAGGAGTCGTTTCTAAGTTGGATGTTTGAAAGTAGGGGCCTGCCGTATATACTCTGCAGAAATTTGCCCCATTAGATGTTGGTGTTGCCACAACACTGTAAGCCCTCACAGCTACTCTTGGTGGGCGCTGGAACGCCCTGCTGTGAACTATTATATCAGGAATTGTAATTACATGCCATTGTTGAACAGTGTTAGGAAAAATTGGGCCTTTGGTGGTGGTGGTGCTGGTGCTACAACACTGTAAGCCCTCACAGTTACACTTGGTGGGCACAGGAATGGGCCCTGCCGTGAATTATTAGATCAAGAATTGTAATTGCATGCACCTGTTGAACAGGGGCAAAAAAATTGGGCCTTTGGTGGTGGTGGTGGTGGTGGACGGTGTTGCCACAACACTGTAAGCCCTCACAGTTACTCTTGGTGGGCACAGGAATGGGTCCTGCAGTGAATTATTAGATCAAGAAGTGTAATTGCATGCACCTGTTGAACAGGGGCAGAAAAATTGGGCCTTTGGTGGTGGTGGTGGACGGTGTTGCCACAACACTGTAAGCCCTCACAGTTACTCTTGGTGGGTGCAGGAATGGGCCCTGCTGTGAATTTTTAGATCAAGATTTGTAATTACACGCCCCTGTTAAACAGGGGCTGAAAAATTGGGCCTTAGGCACTGGTGCTGGTGCCACAACACTGCAACCCCTCACAGATACTGTACTTGGAGCACAGCAATGAGACCTGTTGCAAATCATTGCATAAAAAATTGTAATTACACGCCCCTGTTAAACAGGGGCTGAAAAATTGTGCCTTAGGCACTGGTGCTGGTGCCACAACACTGCAACCCCTCACAGATACTATACTTGGAGCACAGCAATGAGACCTGTTGCAAAGCATTGCATAAAAAATTGTAATTACACGCCCCTGTTAAACAGGGGTTGAAAAATTGGGCCTTAGGCACTGGTGCTGGTGCCACAACACTGCAACCCCTCACAGATACTAAACTTGGAGCACAGCAATGAGACCTGTTGCAAAGCATTGCATAAAAAATTGTAATTACACGCCCCTGTTAAACAGGGGCTCAAAAATTGGGCCTTAGGCACTGGTGCTGGTGCCACAACACTGCAACCCCTCACAGATACTGAACTTGGAGCACAGCAATGAGACCTGTTGCAAAGCATTGCATAAAAAATTGTAATTACCCGCCCCTGTTAAACAGGGGCTCAAAAATTGGGCCTTAGGCACTGGTGCTGGTGCCACAACACTGCAACCCCTCACAGATACTGTACTTGGAGCACAGCAATGAGACTTGTTGCAAAGCATTGCATAAAAAATTGTAATTACAAGCCCCTGTTAAACAGGGGCTGAAAAATTGGGCCTTAGCCACTGGTGGTGGCACCTAGAAAGAAAAATGTTCTTCCAAGCTATCATCAGGATCATTGAGGAGGAAGAGGATAGTCAGTCAACATAACAGGACAGTCACTCAGCATCAGCATAGGCAGTCTTGAAGGGATGTGACATTTCAAAATAAATTATTTTGTTATATCAGCTTCAGGTGACTGGTAGCTGGTGGTGATCCACGACTGGTCAGTCGATCAAGGTCAGTCGATCAACCGAGTCGGTGGACAGGCGCACCCTGTGATCGTGACAAAGCCTCCAGCAGCAATGAATGGGCGTTCTGAAAGAACGCTAGATGCAGGACAGGCCAGTAGCTCAATTGCATACTGTGCAAGCTCTGGCCAGTGATCCATCCTCAAGACCCAGTAAGCCAGAAGATTTTCGGTGGGAAAGGTGTCCAAGTCTGACCTTGCCCCTAGGTATTCCTGCACCATGTTTATCAGACGCTGGCGATGGTTGCTGGAACCGATCTTGCCTTGGGGCTGCAGACTAAAAAATTGTCTTAACGCATCGGTCAGACGTCCACCTTCCCCACCGCTCCTTCTGCTACTGACCGAAGCCTCAGCAACTCGTCGTCCAGGACCAGGAGTTTGTAACCTCCCAGTCTCTGGGAATGCGTTGCACAAACCTTTCTGCAAGGCCTCCCGGAGATGTCTCATCCTCTGCTCCCTCTGCGACGGCAAGATAAGGTCCGCAACCTTACCCTTGTACCGTGGATCAAGGAGAGTGGCCAGCCAGTAATGGTCAGTCTCCTTGATCCGAAGAATACGAGGATCCTTCCGCAGGCTTTGCAGAATCAGGGAGGCCATGCAATGTAGGTTAGCTGAGGCATTTCGGTCCGGAGTCTTCTGGGTCACTGAGGACGTGTGCATTTCTGCCGATCATATAAGGCCAGTGCTTTTCTACTAGTAGCTATATATCAGTACTAGGGATGGGCCCGGTGTTCGATTCGAACCCATGTTCAAATCGAACATCGGCCGTTCGTCCGTTCGTCGAGTCCAGAACTCTGCGGGCCGTTCGCATCAAATTTGTGTGATACGAACTTCCCACAATGCACTGCGCCAGTCGCAGTGCATTGCTGGCTGATGATTGGCCAAGCATGCACTGTGACCCTGCATGCTTGGCCAATCATAGCGTCAGCAGCGAGGAGAGCAATAGTTGGTCACAGGCAGGATGCCTGTGGCCAATTATAGCTCAGGGGGTTTAGTACACGCCCCACACTATATAAGGCCGCCGGCGCGGCAGGCCTTGTGTAGTGTGTTCCGGCCTGCAGGGAAAGAGCATTGATAGGCAGGGACAGTGTGTTCTTATCAGGCATTTGCGTGTGGGGAAAGTGCAGGGAAAGAGCATTGATAGGCAGGGACAGTGTGTTCTTATCAGGCATTTGCGTGTGGGGAAAGTGCAGGGAAAGAGCATTGATAGGCAGGGACAGTGTGTTCTTATCAGGCATTTGCGTGTGGGGAAAGTGCGGGGAAAGTGCAGGGAAAGAGCATTGATAGGCAGGGACAGTGTGTTCTTGAATCTTTATTACCAGGCATTTGCAGGACTTAGTGTGTGTTCTGTGCCTCCAGCACAGTATACACCTGTATCTACCCTTTAGTGGTGTTGTTCAGTGGTGTTGTTCTCTATAAATACAGCCATCTGCAGGATTTATAGGTTGTGCTTTGCCTCCAGCGCAGTATACACCTGTATCCAGGGCCGCTGATAGGCCAGTACAACTGGCCCAGCTGTAGGGGGGCCCGGCAACCTGAACAGATAGGGAATTAATGTAAAAAAAAAAAAAAAAAATCCTCCATCGTCCATCTGACGCCCAGGCAATGTCAGCACCAATGTCCGCGTGAGAGAAGCAGTGAGGCGAGCAGCGGCGGCAGAAGAAGAAGCAGCTGCTGGCATCCGACCGGAATGATTTGTGTGGCCACTCCAGTCCAGGCAGGATCAGGGAGGAAGTGACTCCTGGGGCCCGACTGTCTAACACAGGTGTGTGTGCTTGCTTAGGGGGGGGGGATTATTGATCTACTACTACTGCAGCAGCCAACATCTATACAATATGGCATGGGTGGCACTGTCTGCAGGTAGCACATGCGTTATGGGCCATAACGCATGTGCTGCCTGCAGAGACAGTGCCGCCAATGCCGTAATGTGCTGCAGACAGTGCCACCTATGCCGCTAATGCATGTGCTGCCTGCTGAGACGGTGTCACCCATGCTGTCACCCATGCTGTCTTGTTTGCACCGCCTGTATACTGCTGTTCAGAGTATATAGGGTTTTAGGTATAGGGTTTTATTTTGGGTGCAGGGTTCCCCCTAATATCCATACAAGACCCAAAGGGGCTGGTAATAGGCTGGGGTAGGGGGGGGGAGATGGGGTAGCCATGCCATTTTTCTCAAAGATCTTCATCCATATTGCCTGGACAAGACATGACATTAAAGCCGCAAGCAGTTTTAAATGGCTTCTTTTTTTTCCTTTACAAATGTCATTTTTTGCAGGGACAGTTCTAAACACGGGAAACACATGCCACTTCACAGGCATACTTTAGACACTCCCCAGGTACCATATTTAAAGGAATATTTAACTTTTTTTTCACTTTATGCATCATTAACTACCTTGCGACCGCCGGCTGTCAATTGACGGGCAGGCGGCGCAGCTCTCAGCGCGGGAGGGCGTCATATGACGTCCTCCCCTTCAGTGCACTCCAGGGAGCGCGCGCGCGCCACCGGGAGGGCGTGCGCGCGCTCGCCGCCGGGAGGGCGGGCGTGCGCGCGCCCGCCGTGTCACTGGGCACCCAATGCGCGTGCCCAGCGGCCGCGATGTCCGCTGGGCACCCGCGATTGCCCGGTAACACAGCGGGACCGTGGATCTGTGTGTGTAAACACACAGATCAACGGTCCTGTCAGAGGAGAGGAGCCGATGGTGTGTTCTCTGTACAGAGAAACACCGATCGGTCTCCTCCCCTTGTGAGTCCCCTCCCCCTACAGTAACAATCACTCCCAGGGAACATAATTAACCCCTCCCCGCCCCCCAGTGGTTAACCCCTTTACTGCCAGTGTCATTTATACAGGAATCAATGCATTTAAATAGCACTGATTGCTGTATAAATGACAATGGTGCCAAAAATGTGTCAAAAATGTCCGATGTGTCCGCCATAATGTCGCAGTCACAATAAAAATCGCAGATCGCCGCCATTACTAGTAAAAAAAAATATTAATAAAAATGCTATAAAAACTATCCCCTATTTTGTAAACGCTATAACTTTTGCGCAAACGAATCAATAATCGCTAATTGCGATTTTTTTTACCAAAAATATGTAGAAGAATACATATCGGCATAAACTGAGGAAAAAAAATGTTTTTTTATATATTTTTTGGGGATATTTAGTATAGCAAAAAGTAAAAAATATTGTTTTCTTTTTTAATTTGTCGCTCTTCTTTTGTTTATTGCACAAAAAATAAAACACGCAGAGGTGATCAAATACCACCAAAAGAAAGCTCTATTTGTGGGGAAAAATATTATAACAATTTCATTTGGGTACAGTGTTGTATGACTGCGCAATTGTCATTCAAAGTGCGACAATGCTGAAAGCTGAAAAATGGCTTGTTCAGGAAGGGGGTGAAAATGCACTCTACTGAGGTGGTTAAAATGACTGCTCCAGAAAAAATGTCCATTTTTAAAACTTATTTTTGCATTGATACATGTTCCCTGGGGCAGGACCCGGAACCCCAAACCTTTTTTAGGACAATAACATGCATATTGGCCATTATAATTAGCACTTTAGATTTTGAACGTTCGCGTCCATTGTAACTAATAGGGTTCTAATGTTCATGCAAACTTTCGGTCCGTTCGCAGGTTCTCGTGCAAACCAAACCCGGGGGTGTTCGGCTCATCCCTAGTCTGTAGTGGTTGTAAAGACATTGGTGTGGGGACCCTGTGTGTTAGTTCTATGAGTGAATTGTAAGAATTCAATACAGTTCCCCACACACGGCTCATGTGTAAGGTAAGGTCTACAGGTTTGGAAATATCGATTTGTAAATGGATAGAAAACTGTCTAAAAGACAGAATTCAGAGAGTAGTGGTTAATGTTTCTTACTCTGAATGGTCTAAGGTTATCAGTGGTGTACCCCAAGGTTCAGTACTGGGACCCTTACTTTTTAATATCTTTATAAATTATATTGGGTCTGGGATCAAAAGTAACATTTCTGTCTTTGCAGATGACACCAAGCTATGCAGTGGAATAACGTCCTTACAGGATGTCTCCAATTTACAAGCCGACCTCAATGCACTGTCTAATTGAGGCGACTATGTGGCAGATGAGGTTTAATGTTGATAAATGTAAAGTTATGCACTTGGGACTAAGAATATGCATGCATCATACATGCTAGGGGGGATCCGTAGTGGAGAAGGATCTGGGGGTTTTGGTAGATCATAAGCTCAATAATAGCATGCAATGCCAAGCTGCGGTTTCCAAAGCGAGCAAAGTCCTTTCTTGTATTAAGAGAGGTATGGACTCCAGAGAGAGAGAGATATCATTTTGCCCCTGTTCAAATCATTAGTAAGACCTCATCTGGAATATGCAGTTCAGTTTTGGGCACCAGTTCTTAAAAAGGATATTGGGGAACTGGAGAAAGTGCAGAGAAGGGCAACCAAACTGATAAGAGGCATGGAGGAGCTCAGCTATGAGGAAAGATTAGAGGAACTGAATTTATTCACCCTTGATAAGAGGAGATTAAGGGGGGATATGATCAACATGTATAAATATATAAGGGGTCCATATAGTGAACTTGGTGTTGAGTTTTTCACTTTACAGTCAACAAAGAGGACAAGGGGGCACTCTTTACGTCTAGAGGAAAAGAGATTTCATCTCCAAATACGGAAAGGTTTTTTCACAGTAAGAGCTGTGAAAATGTGGAATAGACTCCCTGCAGAGGTGGTTCTGGCCAGCTCAGTAGATTGCTTTAACCACCTGAGACCCAGGCCAATTCTGACATTTCTCTCCTACATGTAAAATTCCAAATTTTTTTGCTAGAAAATTACATAGAACCCCCAAACATTATATATGTTTTTTTAGCAAAGACCCTAAAGAATACAATGGCGGTCGTTGCAACTTTTTATCTCGCACGGTATTTGCGCAGCAATTTTTCGAACGCGTTTTTTTCAGAAAAAAAACAGTTTCCTGCTTTAAAAAAAAACAAAACAGTAAAGTTAGCCCAATTTTTTTGCATAATGTGAAAGATGAAGATACGCCGAGTAAATAGATACCCAACATGTCACGCTTCAAAATTGCATGCGCTTGTGGAATGGCGCCAAACTTTGGTATTTAAAAATCCCCATAGTCGACGCTTTAACATTTTTTACTGGTTACATATTTTGAGTTACAGAGGAGGTCTAGGGCTAGAATTATTGCTCTCGCTCTAACGTTCGCGGCGATACCTCACATGTGTGGTTTGAACACCGTTTTCATATGTGGGCGGGACTTACGTATGCGTTCGCTTCTGCGTACGAGCTCGCGGGGACA
Source organism: Lithobates sylvaticus (assembly GCA_028564925.1). Taxonomy (NCBI): domain Eukaryota; kingdom Metazoa; phylum Chordata; class Amphibia; order Anura; family Ranidae; genus Lithobates; species Lithobates sylvaticus. The sequence continues at coordinate 315,327,875 of CM053030.1, forward strand.
GGGCGCTTTAAATTTTTTTTTTTTTTTCTTTTTATTGTTCATTTTATTTTATTTTTTTAGTTCAACAACTTAAAAAAAAAAAAAAAAATATTTTATTACTTTTATTCCTATTACAAGGAATGTAAACATCCCTTGTAATAGGAATATGACACGATCGGACCTATTAACAGTGAGATATGGGGTCAATAAGACCCCACATCTCACCTCTAGGCTGGGAAGCCTAAAATCAAAAAAAAAAAAAAAAACGATCACCGCTTCCCAGCGGAGGCGGCGCCGTTTTTTGAATGCAGAGGTCGGGCGTGACGTCATAACATCGCGCCCGGCCTCCGAACGATCATAGAGACTCCGGCGACCATCTGGTCCGCCGGAAATCTCTATGTGCATCATCCGGTGCCGGCGGATCCCGAGTCCGACTCACCGATGGAAGCGGTGAGTCGGTAAAAGCACCGGAGGGCGGCGGGAGGGGGGGGGCGTCCCCTCCCGCCGCCCGTAAGAACGATCAAGCGGCGGAACAGCCGCTATGATCGTTCTTATGGTGCAGGGAATCGCCGGCTGAAACCGGCAATATCTGAATGATGTCTGTAGCTACAGGCATCATTCAGATATACCCCTGAGACCAAAAAGACGTCATATGACGTATACTGGGTCTCAGGTGGTTAAGAAAGGCCTGGATACTTTCCTAAATGTACATAATATAACTGGGTACTAACATTTATAGGTAAAGTTGATCCTGGGAAAATCCGATTGCCTCTCGGGGGATCAGAAAGGAATTTTTTCCCCTGCTTTAGCAAATTGGAGCATGCGCTGCTGTTTTTTTTTTGCCTTCCTCTGGATCAACTGTGGGTATAGAATGGGGTATATGGGATTGTATGATAACTGGATGGACTTGTGTCTTTTTTTCAACCTAACTATGTATGCAGCTGATGCTGAATTCTACATAGTGTACGATGAATATGGATTTTGGTATGTATCTGCCATACAAATACAATTAGAACTTTCTGTGTCATATGTTTGATTTTGTGACACCTGTTATTAGTATTTGATAGGAGGATTTATATTTATATGAGTTAAATATATGTGTGTGTGTGTGTGTGTGTTTTTTGTATGAGGTTTAAAATGAATACCTATGTGAATGATTGTATGTGACTTCGTGGAGAGGCTGGGGATTGATACATCTATGGTGACTGATTGACTTTAGCATCAAAGTTCAAAATGTTATTGGCAGTGAGTGTGTGTCTGCGGAAGGCACGATTCATTAATCTTTTTTTATATTCTTTTGAATATGTACCTCAGCTAGATAGCGCCATGAATGGGCTGAGGGAGTTAAAAGTTATTTTAACTGTAGAAAAAAGAAAGTTGTTTGTTTTAAGTAATTTACGACACGAAGTTTACCCATATTTTTAAAAAAAATTTGTATCTAGCATACTGCTTCTGGAAGGAAAATATCTGTAGATAAATTCAGTGCTGCTAATGTAATTCATGGCATGCTTAAAAAAAGATTTTTACAGTTGTAGGTTTTACATGTTAGACAAGATAATGTTTTTCTTTCAGTATGAGTGTAGGAGAGCAGAAAAGTATAGTCACCATTTTAGAAATAGCTGTCTGCACGTATGTGCAACAACAACATTAAATCACTTTTAAATCACTTTTCTGACAGGTCATCTCAGTACTCTGTACTGAGATGAAAGGGGCATGTTTAGGAGTGTGTCTGGTGATGTTCTTATTCCTAAACATTTGTTAATTTTTATTTTTTATGCTTCTAAAAAGGGAAATGTCTATCATAGGAATAGGTCTCTATTTATTAGACCATAAATTGTAGATTATCATAGGTATTCTGTATTTTATATTAAGGACTGCAGTAGTTCAAGGTGCATTTTATTTTAGTGTATCACTCTTGCAAGTAGGGTGCGTATTCTCCCTTGTAGCTTTTGTTGTTTATTTTGTCATGTCCCTATATTATTGTACAGTATTATGTATACTGTCATCTTTATATATTTGCCTACTTAGTAGTATTCACAAAGATAGCAATGGGATTTATTTATTTGGCACAAGGTAACTCCAAATGTATATTTGTTTCTTACTTTCTAAAAAGAATACTGAAGATTGATGCATGGTAACAACAGTGCTACCATCCTATTATATGTGCTATATGTAGCACATTCAGGGGGGTGAGTTCGATAATTAGAGTCTTACATTTTTAGCTAGTAAGCTCTGGTGAGCAAGATCCCTTATTGGTATTGGCTATAACTTATTTTGTCCTACCTGATTACAATATTTAGTAATCAAGACATAGTAATGCACATTTTCTTAACCTCTTTGGATTTAACAGACTGTGCAAGTGACCGTGTAGTTTTATTTGATTTTTTTAATTATGAACATTATTACAATGTAGTTTCATAAATGTAGTACTTTAAGGGGCGCATGCGCTGCGCGATGCTGGGCGGACGCTGCTGAGGTGAGCTCCGTCTGACCAGGACAGCCAGGCAAGTTTCCCATAGCTTTTCTTTCATGCAGGCACACATGGAAGATTTAGACAATAGGAACAGGCGTAACAATATAAGGTGTGCGCGGTATCCCAGAATCCATTACAGATCTTAATCAAGCCATCACTAAACTGTTCCACAACCTTGTACCAGACAAACCACTATCTGCCTTTGCCTGTGATAGAGTGCATAGAGCACTGCGGCCCAAACCAACTCCTCACAAACCTCCCAGAGATGTGATAATGTGCATGAAAGACTTTATCACCAAGGAAGATATCATGAGAGCCTCCAGAAACTCCCCAAGAATTGAGCTAGATGGAGTCAGGCTACAGATATACCCCGACATTTCCCCTGCGACTTTAGACCGAAGACGCAGAATGAAAGAGGTCACAAGCATCCTCCAGCTAGAATTAAGTACAGATGGGGCTTCCCTTTTAAGTCAAATGAATAGCTTGGTTTGTGCCCCTATATCCATCCGGGATTGAGGGAGCGAGGACAGAGGAAGAAAGAAGATAGGGGGCATGAATTTTTTTGGCATTTTTTCATTCGGTTTTTAAGCCACCTTGGTTTGCTCCCCCTATTCTCCACAAAGAGTACTGAAGAGACTCCTCCCTCCCACCGCTGCATTCCCAGATGAAAGCCACTTTAAGTTCCTGTCATATAGTTAAACAGCACAAAGATAAAAACTATATGCATCACATCTCCGTCTAAGTCAAGATCACTGTATTCAACCCTTTGTTTAAGACTGTCAGTTTTCAGCCACACGGGTGGTCTCAACAGATGTGGTCAAGCCACCATACTTCACTACACCAAGACTCAGGATATTATCTTTTTTTGTTCTTTATACACTGCTTATATGATTTTTCCTAAATCCTTTGGTCCCTCCGTTCCCCTCTTTTTTTTTTTAACACAGGTCGATCACTAATCACTCTAGCGACATAGCTAGTCCCCTCCCTCACCCAGAAGGGCAACAGATACTCCCTGCGAACTTACTTCAAGACCAGCATTCCTATGATAGACACTACGGATATGTGAGAACTGCCTTGCCTTTCCCTCATTGCCCCCCCTCCCCCTCTCCCCCCCCTTGCCGCCCGCCCCCCCCCTTGCCTGCCGCCCCCTGCCCCCTGCCTGCCGCCGCCCCCCCCCTGCCCCCTGCCCTTGCCCCCCCCCCCCTGCCCCTGCCTTGCCTGCCGCCCTGCCCCCCCCCCCCCCTGCCGCCGCCCCCCCCGCCCCCTGCCCCCCCCCCCCCCCGCCGCCTTGCCCTGCCCCCCCCCGCCCCCGCCCTTGCCCCCCCTGCCTGCCCCGCCGCCCCCCCCGCCCCCCCCCTTGCCCGCCGCCGCCCCCCCCTGCCCCCTTGCCCCGCCCCTGCCGCCCTGCCCCCCGCCCCGCCCCCTTTGCCCCCCCCCTTGCCTGCCCCCCGCCCCCCGCCCCCCTGCCCCCCCCCCTGCCCCTTGCCTGCCTGCCTGCCTTGCCGCCCCCCGCCCCTGCCTTGCCCCTGCCCCCCCCCGCCCCATTTGCCCCCCCCCCCCCCTGCCGCCCCCCCCGCCCCCCCCCTGCCCCCTGCCTGCCCCCCCCCTGCCCGCCCCCCCCCCTTGCCTGCCATTGCCCCCTGCCTTGCCCCCCCCCCCCCGCCCCCCCTGCCTGCCGCCTTGCCCTGCCTTGCCTGCCCCCTTGCCGCCTGCCTTGCCGCCGCCGCCTTGCCCTGCCCCCCCCTGCCTTGCCCTTGCCTTGCCCGCTGCCCCGCCTTGCCCCCCTTGCCCCCCCCCCCCTGCCTGCCCCTTGCCCTTTGCCCCCCGCCCCCCCCCGCCGCCTTGCCGCCCCTGCCCTGCCCCCCTTGCCCTGCCTGCCCCCGCCCCCCCCCCCCCTGCCGCCTTGCCCTTGCCCCGCCTGCCCCCTGCCTGCCTGCCCCCTTGCCCGCCTTGCCCCCCCATTGCCTTGCCCTGCCTTGCCCCCGCCCCTTGCCTGCCGCCCCCGCCCTGCCCCTTGCCGCCCCCCCCCTGCCCCTGCCCCTTGCCCTGCCGCCTTGCCGCCCCCCGCCCCCCCCCCTGCCCCCCCCGCCCTGCCCCCTGCCTTGCCCCTGCCCCCCCGCCTTGCCCCCCCTTGCCCCCGCCTGCCCCCGCCCTTGCCTGCCCTTGCCGCCGCCCATTGCCCCCCCCTGCCCTGCCTTGCCCCCCTGCCTGCCTGCCCGCCCCCCCCCCTTGCCCCCTCTCCCCCCCCTTTTTTTTTTCTTAGCATCACACCCATTGGCGTGGATTGGTGACACTCGCATATACTTACCTCATATATTCGTCAAAATACACCTACCATGGTGGTAACATGTTATTGTTTGTTAATGGGTTTTTTATAACTATGCACTGTTATGCTCTTTTATTTCCAGAATTTAATTTTTGCCTGGCTTATCCGATGTCGTTGGTTTGCCCCCCATTCTGCTTGCGAGACCTGCTACCCCACCCTCCCCAGGAGAGGGGGGGGCGCGGCGGGCCCTGCTGGTAGAATTAGGACAGATTTGTCCTCAGGTAGTCATTGCTAGGCCAGGCGACTTTCTGTCCCCTGGCCTCCATTTATTTCTAATTTTTTGTTGTTACTGTTTCACCATTTTGGCAGCGTATTTATGTAAAACAGATACTGGAAGACTCTCTCCCTATAACATTTCAAACTATCCCAAACCGTGTTTCACCACACTAGCTCCCCTTATGACACAACTAAAACACATTCACACCCAAATGGTCTTCAGTGATTTAACCTCTGAAAATAAGGATACAACTTTCTGTACAATCCCCATAGCCACACAATTTACAATTGCTATTAGTGTACTAATAGATCTCCTATCTCCTATACACCACATAGAGTTTCCACCACCAGGTATCAATGGGTCTTAAAATTTTCTCCCACAATGCACAAGGTTTCAACTCCCCCAACAAGCGTAAGAAATCCTTTAGACATTACAAGAGATTGGGAGCTGATATTATCCTAATGCAGGAGACCCACTTCTCCACCGCCAACTACCCACAATATTTTGATAAATCATTCAACCAAATCCACTATACCACTTTCTCTAAAAAGTCTAGAGGGGTTGCAATTTTTGTCAGGAACTCTATCTATGAAGGGCAACATAAATAGACGTAACATTACCTTAGCATCAATTTACGCCCCTAATGAATCACAATTATCTTTCTTCACAAAATTTTTTGATACTCTAGACAAATACACCTCTCCACATATGATCGTTGGAGGAGATTTCAACCTATCAGAAGCAAAGTGGTTCCCACTTCTAAGGCCTTCACTAAGCATATTAACCACTCCCTCAGTAAACTACAGTTGATAAACTCCTGGAGAGCCCATAATATAGGTATCAAAGCCTACACTCACTTCTCCCACCCACATGACTGTTACGCCAGGCTGGACTATAACTTCTGCACACCTATACTGCTAGCAAATTCCTCCAATGCCTCAATCTTCCTGTGCCCATTGTCAGACCACAATATAGTAGCTTTCGAGACCTCACACATTGGTTTAGCCCCCACCCCCTTCAACTGGCACCTTAATGACTCACTTCTATCAGACCCCTCCATACATCAGCAAATTAGATCTCACCTAGAAGAATATTTCAAAAATAACACCTCGGAAGAAGTTATTCCCACCTCCATTTGGGCTGCACATAAAGCTGTTCTGAGAGGACACATTATCAACATTGCCGCAGCCAAGAACAAAGCCAAACTTACAGACATAAAATGCCTCACCAAAGAGCTTGGGGACCTATATAACAAGCTGAACCACTCAACCTCTCCAGAATTGACTAAACTTATTCAATCCAAACGCCAAGCACTAAACACCATTCTTTCAGAAGACACAGAAAAATCACTGAGATTCTCAAAGGCTAAATTTCTGTTGCACGGTAATTCATCCTCAGCAATGTTCGCTAGAAAGCTAAACCATGATTCCAAACCCCCCCACGTATATAAATTACGGGATCCAAAGGGAAACCTAATGACACACCCTAAAGATGTACTCCAGACTTTCACCTCCTTTTTTAAAAATCTTCTATCAGGCCCCCAAACCCACCCTCAACCATCAGCATTAGATTGGCTAAACGCCCTTCAGCTCCCAACACTCATCAATCATCAAATCGCTACACTCAATGAACCTTGTACAGATGCTGAAATCTCAAATTTAATAAATTCCCTCAAAACTTCAACAGCCCCTGGTCCGGACGGATTTTTGTCTATCTACTACAAAACATTTGCCCCCCTGCTGACCCCTAGCCTCACCAAGGTGTTCAATTATATTCTGCTGGGTGGTCAATTCCCAGAAGAAATGCTCCTGGCAAACCTTTCCCTTATACCCAAACCACAAAAAGACCACACCCTACCACAAAATTTCCGCCCCATTTCAGTCCTCAATAACGACCTCAAATTATTTGGAAGATTATTAGCCAATAGACTAGCTTTGATCCACACTGACCAAACTGGATTTATCCCAGGTAGGCAAATAGTAGACAATATTAGGTTAGTCACCAACATAGTTCAGGATGCAAACCTCCACTCCCACCCTCTCTGCCTACTTAGCCTCGACATACATAAGGCCTTCGATAGTGTCAACTGGTCTTATCTGAATCATCTGCTACCAAAATTTGGCATTTCTGAAAAATGTATCCATGGGTTTAATAGGGCATTAAACCCATGGATACATTTTTCAGAAATGCCAAATTTTGGTGGTATAGGGCATACCACCTTCCCCAAACCAGAATAAAAATACCGGGCAACAACTCTGACTTCTTCCCCCTGAGCAGGGGGACCAGGCAAGGATGCCCACTCCCCCCCCTCCTTTTCGCACTAGCTATCGAACCTCTCGCACACGCCATAAGAAACAACATTAACATCAAAGGATACCATAAAGACCCTTTCCCCTTTAAAATGAGTTTATATGCAGATGATGCCCTCTTATTTGTAACTGACCCACTTATATCAATACCTAACCTTCTCTCTGAACCCCATGCTTTCCATAGGCATGGTCTCTATATTAACTCAAACAAATATTCTGCTCTTCCCATTAATTGCCCTCCAAACCTCTTAACCTCACGCAAGAAAGAATTCAACTTCATATGGTGCCCCCACTCTTTTAAATATCTAGGGATTCATATTACAGCCTCCCATAATCTTCTATATAGAACTAACTATCTCCTCCTCTTTTCTCACATAAGTTCCCTTTTGAAATCATGGTCACCCTACCACATTTCATACCTTGGTAGGATATGTGCCTTTAAGATGACCATCCTTCCAAAATTACTGTATTACTTTACAACACTTCCCATCAATGTCCCCAAAACAAGATTAGAAGCTCTCCAACTCGAGATCAATACATTTATATGGAACAATAAAAAACCCAGATGCAGCTACTCTCTCATGCATAGGACACAACCTCTTGGTGGTCTTGGCCTACCACACCTCTGGTATTATTTTCTGGCTGCCAGACTAGCTCAGCTAGCAAAATGGTTTTCTCCTAACACCAACATTCCCTGGTTGAATTTTGAGACTTCCGCCATTGCACCACTTAACTTAAAAGGGATTCTTTGGCCCACTACCAAAACCAACCACACCCTCCTCAAAAAGAACACAATAGTAGCCAATTTTGTGCACTTATGGTATAGAATCAAAGACAATTTCAAACTCTACTCACAAACTCCTCCGCTAGCCTCATACCTTGGCGATCCCAGATTACCTACTGCTTTTCTAGAGCCCACCCTGTTTCAGGCCTGGACCCAAAAAGGACTCACCATGCTAAAATCACCAGTTTCCAACTCCTCCCTTTTAGCAGGCTTCAAACAAAATTAAATCTACCCCCTCAAAAATTTCACATATTAATTTGGGATTTTTACTCAGCCCTCTACGCACTTTACATTACCCCCCCCCCCCCCCCAGTACAGTGTTCGAACACAATTGTATATCGTTTTCTAGAGACAAAGGATTAATTTCTCAATTATATAGCTACCTCAACAAACTAGCTCAACCTGAAAAGTCTGGCCCAATGTTGCGTTGGGAAACAGACTTAGATTGCACCTTCTCCATAGAAACTTGGTCCCATATGATTGAGACCCTTCCGTAAAAGCAATCACGCAGCAGCCTTTAGAGAATCCCCACTGAAGTTACTCACTAGATGGTATATGACCCCATCTAAAATTCATACATTCTACCCCGCAACTTCCCCAGAGGCTGTCCTGAGGAAGGTAACTATCTCCATATATTCTGGAGCTGCAAACATCTGTAGCCTATTCGGCTTGCAGTGGCCACAGTTCCAGATGCCCCCCCTCCCTGCAACAGATTAATCCACTCACTGGTCAGCGCTATTCAATGGATGATCACCTTTAATTGGAAATCACAAAACCTACCATGGAATCCAGAATGGAAATACTTAAACTATCGGAGAGAATCCACCATACATTGTTCGACAATATGCACACCTTCAACAATAAATGGATTTACTGGACATCACCCACAGACCGTACTGCATAATGTTATAATATAGTCCAAATGACACTACCACACTTTACACTAACCACTCCTCCTTCTCAGAATGTACCATTACTTTATTACAAACTTTTACTCCTATCTGATATATAAATGCTTCATCTGCTAAATCTGTGTCAAATATTCTGTATGATACCTTACCTTACAATTTTTTATCATGTACTATATCTGTACACTGTAACCCATATTTGCATATACCCTATACTGTTTGAAATTGTACAATTTCCTGTCTTCCAAATAAAACTTGTTGTAAACAAAAATAAATATACTTTAATAAATGTCTGCTCCTTTTTTAAGTAAATCAAAGTTTTTCATATGGCCATGCAAATGTACGAGACAACAGATAAGTGTCTGATGTGGGAATTGTTTCCCAGGATTGGGGTGTACACAGCACTGATATCATATAATTGTACCCATTTTTATGAAAAATCAGTTCCATTCTGTTCTTTTTTTTTTTTTTCAAAGAAGTTTATTGAAAATTTAAACAGTTTGACATAACATCAAGCATATTGTACATATTACAACGTCAGGAGTGACAAATATAAAACGATCACCAGAACTGGTAAACAAACCCGACTAAACAAATAGAAAGAGATTCAGTATCAAGAATCTAACATAGGCCCGCATACATATGCACGTAGCTTTGGATGAAGAATAGTGCTGTGTCGGGTTTGGTGTTGGTTATTGAGACTATGAAGCAGATTAAGTATACCCGTTTAAAATAGGAAGCAGAGTGCCCCATGGTCAAGCTGGGAGATTGTAGTGGAACAATAAGGGAGTCATGTGATCAAGTGTGTGTATTGCAGTAAAGGTTTCTACCCTTAGGGTTGGGCACAGGGGTAAGGACATGTATGGGTCACGTTAGCTTTTACCTAGGTAGGGATTTCAGGTATCATAAGGTACGGTCAGTTTGACGGTATGACGTTGTCAGAAGTGATGAATTGGGGACAGGGTGGGTAACGGGTTGGGTATGTCAAGGGAGGGGTAGGGGAAAAGAGAGGTGACAGGTGCAAGGAAAGGATAGAAAGGTGGTCGTGGTGGTCACATCCTGCCTCCCTCCCCAGACAGAGTGTGCATAGCCTAACAATTGTGTGGAAATCACCGGCAAGCGAGGAGGATATACTTCTCATATGGACGGGAGTACAGTATTCCTGCAAGAGATAGAAAGGGCGGTGTGCAACCAGTACAAATTCACACCCTGGTGGTTCTTAGTTATTCAGAGTCAAGTCGGTTGAGTATATAATTGAGAGAATTCTGTGGTCGTTTGGAAATGTATCCAACAGGCCCATTTGAGTCCGTATTTTTGTGGGGTGTCACGAGAGCAATGAACGAGCTCTTCCATTTCAGATATTTTGTTGATTCTCCCAAACCATTCCTTAAGGGTGGGAATGGCCTGGGATTTCCAGTGAACAGGAATGCAGTGTTTTGCCGCATTAATCATGTGCATTGCCAAAGATTTGTGGTAGGCCGACTGAGGAAGGTGTGTGTGGTGAAGTAAAAATTGAGAAGGGGTAAAGGGTAAGTCGTAGGTCGTGACTTGGGTAGTGATACGGTGAACTTCTTTCCAGAAATTCTGTATGCGAGGGCATTGCCACCATATATGCAACAAAGTGCCTCTGTCTGCAAGGCACCTCCAACAGGAGTCAGGGATATTGTGGTTGAATTTATGTAACAGGGACGGGGTGCGATACCAACGCGTCTGAATCTTGTATCCGTTCTCCTGTGTTGAGACATTCATGGAACCCTTGTGGATGTTTGTGTGTACGTTTGTCCAATCTGCCTCCGATAAGTTAGTGGAGAGGTCCCTCTCCCAAGCTTTGCACATGGTTGAGTCGTCAGGTCGGCGGTCCGCGAAAAGAAGGGAGTGGGTTGCGGATATGAGGTGCGTTTGGGGACCCGTTTGTACACACAGTTTTTCAAAGGGTGACAGGGGTCTGTGGCAAGGGGATTGTCTGTTTATGGAGCCCAAGAAGTGAGTAATCTGGTTAAACTTCCAGGTCGGTATGGTAGGTTTGTCATGTATCGTGGCTAATTGGGAAGCAGAGAGTAGACGCTCACAGGCATAAAAGTGATGAGCTAGGGCTCGGGATTGTGGCCAGAAATCTACAAGAAAGCTCTTAGCCATGCCCGGAGGGAAATTGGGGTTCATCAGTATTGGAGTCATGGGACCCGGAATGGATGAAAGAGATGTATTGTGACATATGTTAACAAAGGAGTGGATAGTGGGTTTGACCAGCGGGTGTAGACCCACATCCCAACGTGAAAGACAATTTTTGATCCATGGCAGAGAGGCAAGGGGAAGCGACGTAAGGGAAGCTTCCAGAGATACCCAGTCTTTTGTGGAGACGTGAACGTTCCAGTCAATAATACGCGTCAGATGGACAGCTTTGTAGTAATTGTGGATGTCGGGTAGGCCTATCCCCCCTAAGTGCTTAGGCAACGTGAGTTGTTCATATTTTATTCTGGGTTTGTGGCCTCCCCAAAGAAATTTGGTGCAAAGACTTCTGTATGATTTGAAGAAAATGGGGGGTATGTGGACAGGCACCGTTTGAAGAATGTAAAGAATCCTTGGTAGTGCGTTCATTTTCAGGATCGCCGCCCTGCCGAACCACGAGAAAAGCGGTTTATTCCAGCGGGCCAGATCTGTCGTTAGCTTATTCAGCAGGGGGAGATAGTTTTTTGTGTAGAGATCTTGTAGTTTGACAGGGAGTTGAATGCCCAAATAAGTGATCGCGTCAGGTTTCCATTGGAAGGGGAAATTTTCCTTACAAAGAGCTACTGTTTGAGGGGGCAGCGTAATATTGAGTGCAAAGGATTTGGAAAAGTTGATCTTAAGATTGGAGAGTGCGCTAAAGCGTTTGAATTCTGCTAGTACTACCGGGATTGTAATATGGGGTTGTGTGAGGAACATTAATATGTCATCCGCAAAGGCGGCTAGTTTGAAATCCCTGTGAGAGGTCTGTATACCATGTATGTCAGGATTGCCCCTAATGCTGTTCAGAAGGGGTTCAAGGGTGAGGATGAAAAGTATCGGGGACAATGGGCAGCCCTGTCTCGTACCGTTATGGATGGAGAAGGCATTCGACAGGGTATCGTTCACTCTAATTTTCGCTGTAGGGTGTGAGTATAGGGATAGAATGAGATCGAGCATGCGTGGGCCCAGTCCTATAGAGTGCAGTACAGCTGCCATGTAATCCCATGCAACCCTGTCGAATGCCTTCTCCGCGTCCAGTGAGAGAAAGAATCCTTTTTGGTTGGATGACGTGATACAGTGATGGAGGTTAATGGCCTTTATGGTGTTATCCCTGGCTTCCCGGCCAGGGACAAACCCTACTTGGTCCATGGAGACTAGTGAAGGGAGGTGAGGCAATATCCTGTTGGCCAACATCTTCGAGAAAATTTTTAGATCTACATTAAGTAGGGAAATTGGCCTATAATTAGCTGCTTGAGTAGGGTCTTTGTCTTCTTTGGGAAGAACCACTATGTGTGCCTCCAACATGTCCCGGGATAGGGGGTTGTTTGGAGAGATTGAGTTGAAGGCCTTTCTGTACGGGGCACCCAGGGAGTCTTTGAAAGTCTTATAGTAGCTAGCAGGTAGCCCGTCCGGGCCCGGGCATTTGCCCGGTTTCAGTTGTTTTAAGGCCGTGTCCCATTCCTGTAGGGTGAACGGGCCCTCCAGAGAATCCGACACCTCTTGGGTAATGGTCCTGGGGCAATGTTGATTTAGAAACTGTCTGATATCAGTTGCTCTAGAGGTGTGTGTGTTGATTGAAGAATTCGTGCCCCCAATGTTGTATAGTGTTGAGTAAAACCTTTCGAATTCAGTGGCTATGTCCGTGTTTTTCGTGTAGGCCTCCCCTTTTGATGAGTGAAGTTTGTGTATCGTGTTTTTAGCTTTCCTAGTACGAAGTGCTTGGGCTAGTAGGTGACCACTTTTGTTGCCGAATTCATAAAAAATTTTTTGTGTGAGCATGTATTTTTTCCGGGAAGTCCTGCCCAACTCCTCCTGTATTAGTGTCCTGGTGTCTATGAGTTCCTGATGTAAGTTCTGGGCTAGTGTGCGTTTGTGTAATGTCTCAAGTGTTTGCAATTTGGCGTATAGGTCTGAAAGAGTCTTGCGTTTTTCCCTTCGGATTTTAGCTGTCATCGAAATGAGTTTTCCCCTGACAACGCATTTATGCGCCTCCCATTGTGTCATACTGGTCGTGTCTGGCGTATCATTGTCTTTGAAGTAATTCTCTATACAGAGACGAATTTCATCATGTCTCACTATATCTGACAGGATTGTTGGATCTAGTTTCCAAGTCTGTGAGCGTCTGTTTTTTTCTGGTAAGGATAGCGAGATTGAGATGGGGTGATGGTCGGATATAGTCATGGGTTCTATGGTTGCCCTAGTTAGGAATTGGAGATCACGCTGGGTCAGAAAAAAGTAGTCCAGTCTGGAATAACGGTTGTGGGGATTAGAAAAGAATGTATAATCTCTCTCCTTGGGATGTAACGTGCGCCACGTGTCGTGAAGTAGGAGGTTTTGAAGGCTTAGTTTGATTTGGCGCAAAGCTTTGTATGGCAAGTGGGAAGTACCCGAGGACGTGTCAATGAGGGGTTCCAGGGGCACATTGAAGTCTCCGCCTACTATTAGTATACCTGTTTGGAAGGCGGCTAGGCGCTGAGAGATGTCACGAAAGAACGGGACTTGGGATGAATTGGGGCTGTATATATTGGCCAGGGTTAGGGGCTTATCCTTCCAGGTCCCTTTCAAGAATAAGAATCTCCCCTGTTCATCTGCCAGCGTGTCTGTCACTTGGAAGGGAGCAGTTCTAGAAAGGAGAATCGAGACACCCTTTGATTTGGCTACCGGGTTAGTAGCATGGAAGTCGTGTGGGTAGAAGAAGTTGGCCATTTTTGGTCTGGAATTTGAGCAGAAATGAGTCTCTTGCAGGAAGACTATGTCAGCTTTCATGCTACGCATATTGGCAAGTACTTTAGAACGTTTTTCGGGGATATTCAAGCCTTTCGCGTTCAGGGAAACCAATTTAAGAGTCGGCCAAGAAGAACATTGGTTAGTTGTAGCCATGGTGAGCTGTCTACAGTGTCGTGTTTGATGTGTCTTTCCCCCTTGGTTTTTTTTTTTTATCTTCCTCTTCCTTCCCCTCCCCTCCTCACGTCTTTCTTAGAATGTTAAGGGGGGTCTGTCCGGAAAGGGAAGCAAGATGGACCACTTGTGGGAGACGGTGTTGTAAGACTAGGGAAGAGGGAAAGGTACGGGTAAAGGATAGGTGGGATGGGAAAAAGGGAGAGAGAGAGAGATCTATCTAGGTGAGAGGGCTAGTGATGAGAGACTCGTGGGGAGTACGGGGGGATAGGTAGGTAAGTGGGTACGGTCTGGTGGCGGGTCAGACCACTGGTCGACCCGGTGTGAAAGGCACCAGAAGGGGTCAGTGGAGTCTCACAGAGACCACTGTGTGTGGGAGTGGTAGAGAACGGTTCCCAGAAGGAGATAATCTCACGGTCCCAAGAGGTCATGTGTAGTTAGATGTAGGCAGGGGAGGACTGAGTATACAGAAGGTATTGTGGTCAGCACCCGGATATTGCGGGGAGGTGTGTGATTCGAGCCCGCTAGGGACATGTGTTAGTCGTTATACAGTGTTTCGTCAATATACAGCATCATATGGTATGAAAAGTAAATAACCACATTGCAACATTAACAAACAATCAATTGCATATAGATTATGAGGAGACAAACTCGTCTAACGATAGATTCCACGGGGACTTGTACATGCGCATAAGAGACAATATGCTTGTAGGTACATGAAGACCCCCTTGGATACAGGATCATAACATGGTGAAAAGACCTCCATCCCGTAGGGAAGGCCGGGGTGGCACCCGTGATGAGGACTAAGCAGGTTGAAGGGCGAAGGTTAGCTAGTGAGAGGGTCACAAGCCACTGCAGAGGCAAGGTATATAAGCTAGTAATGATGAGGAGGGGCAATGTGTAAGCATACGCCTCTGAGCTATTACTACCGAGAGGGGCACCACTAAACCCAAAAAAGGGGGGTAATTTTCCAAATCATAGGGATAGACAAATTGTATGTCACTAGCAAGTGCAGGGTGGGAGGGAAGGGCCAGTGGCTTGGGTTGTGTAAAAAATAGGACGGGTGTCCCTTGTTGGAAACCCAGTTCCTGCTCTGTATGTCAGAGTTACGTGCCACTCTGAACCAATGTAGAGGGTGAATGATTGTCCCCTCCCCCCCCCCCCCCCCCCCAATTTTAAGACATATTCCCCCTTGACCTATTCCCTCCCCTACCCCTACTTTGTTTTTTTTGTTTTTTTTTTGCTTACACCCCTACCTCATTATATTCATACACTCTACCCCTCAGAATATCTTATGTGCTAGATTTTAAGTGATAGTGACCTGTGCCAGCAGTGGTTAGTGGCCTCCTCAGAGGTCCGCTCCCTAAGGTGTTAAGTGGGAAGTGCATATACAATGGTTCAAGACACGGTGTTTCGGTGCCCTTGAGTGCTGGAGTGGGCTGATCTGCCCCCCCTCCGACAGTCAGTGGCCATGTTTCAGCACGTTGTTCCCTTATCAAGGTGACATAGACAAGTGTTAGTACATCACGCCCTCCTAAGTCCACCTTTGTAGACATAGTAGGGCTACCTGTAGAGAAAGTGATTAAACGATCTTACATGTTACACCAAATGCATATGGGTGGGGTGGTATATCTGTGATTTGGAGAGTTCAAAGCAGTGTATTTCCTTTTTTTTAAGGTAATGCGAGGCAGGAAAAACATATGGCGCATCTGGCTGACAGTTGATAGAGGATAGGGAGCATGACCTTGTCACATATCGCCGCCTTTGCATTGAAAGGAATATTACCTTCACCAAAAGTGTAAGTACAGTCCTGGGTGTCCATGTGGGAGAGCATCTGGTAATCGATACAGGGAGTAAACCCTAGGTATGTGAGGGTGAGGGTTACACAGTGCATCTAGGGGGTAAAAATCCCAAATGGGGAGGGGTCCGCCATTTGGGGCCGAGGTCCTCTGTGGCAAAGTGCAGGCATTTCTATGGGGCGGTAAACGTAATGGCCAATAGTCTTCTCAAGAGGGGTCTTCATGAAAAGGAAAGACATATGCTCTATCGTATGCAGTTTATAGATCCCGTGGAGGAGGTTCAAGGCATAAGAGGTAACTGTGTGGAGAGGCAGTGTGGTGAAAGGGCAAGTGGTGAAAGACTAACCCTACCAGTAGCGGGAGGGTTAGGTACCTGATCATGCGTGGCGTGCCTTGCGGTGATCCGGAGAGGCAGTAGGGCTACCATTTCGCAGTGGTCCCGCGGCATTCGAGGGTGACGGAGGCGGGTGAGCTCTGCGACGACGGCTGATGCTGAAGTTGCCCGCTTCGATCACGTCATCCATGGAGGTTGCTCTTCTCATCGGGGGGAGGCGGAAATCGCTGTACCAATCTGGCAGGGCGACAAGTGGGATGTTGAGGGAAGTGCAAAAATGCTCAAGGTCTTCTGGAACTCTAAGGTTGACAGAGCGGCCATTTGCTGTGGCAGATAGGCAGAAAGGGAACTTCCACCTGTACACTATTGATCTAGATCTCAGAACGTCCAGCAGGGGTCTCAGTTCCCTTCTCCTCTGGAGTGTAATGGCGGATAAGTCCTGGAAAATTTTTATTTCAGTACCCCTGTATGTGAGGCGTGCTCTGCCTCTGGCTTTCCTCAGAATTTCTTCCTTTGTGAGGAAATCAGTGAGGCAGCAGATCACATCCCTAGGGGGATCTGTGTCCCTTCCTCTGGGTCGCAAGGCTCTGTGCATCCTTTCCATGGGGATTGGTGTGTCAGGGGCCCTTTCCAGTAGGTCATTGAATAGATCGGTGATCGTGCGGGTGAGCACATTAACATCTATGGATTCGGGGAGTCCTCTTACCCGGAGGTTCCGGCGTCTTCCCCGGTTATCCAAGTCTTCCATGTGCCTGTTAATCTCCCTGAGGTGCACAGCATGCGATTCGGTCACCTGTTGCATGTGGCAGAGGGAAACATCATGGCGGGATTGTGTTTCCTCAAGCTCTTCCACCTTCAGGTTTATGGCCTGTAAATCCGTGCGGAGATCCTGAATGGCTTCAGCGATCGTTGCTGACAGGGAATTTTTTATATCAGCAGCCACAGCACGCAGGTCTGCCATGCTGAGAGTGGGTGTAGCTGCCATATCCGCCACTGGGGGGCTTCGGCTTCGTGAGCGGGTTAAGCTCCTACTCGAGGAGCGCGGCTCTCTGGATGAGGCCTGTCTGTCTGACGCGCTGTCTCTGGTCCGCGGCCGGAAGATTTCCGGGATTTGGCGGCCGTTTTGAGAGCTCTGTGTCCTGGGGGATCGGGATCTAGTCGCTGATGAGCTCCGGGGTGCGTTATCCATACTCAGCCCTACGGATGCTGCCTGTGGTCAGGACGCTAGACCTCGGGGTCCGGGAGCAGAGAGATTACACGTCCATCTTGGCGCCGAGCCAGGCCACGCCCCTCTGCCATTCTGTTCTATGCTTGGCATAGACAATAGAACCTTGTGTCCACACTCATATTCATTGGTGGATAGGATGTATGGGCTGTTGTAGACCAATTTAATTACAATTTACTGGGCCATATGAAACTTTGGATAGATTTGTCACTAAGTTAGGAGTTCTAGAGGCAAATGATAGTTGCTTAGACTTAATGCTGTACAGTGGGAGATAAAATGTTCATGTGTTAAAAAAAAAATTAAATAAATTGGTGTAGTTTTGTTTCTAAGCAGATCCTTGTTTTAGATGTGATCTCTTGTTCCAGTCAAAGCCACTAAAGGAATGTATGTCAGTAACTCTTGATGCCTGCAAGTACATTAAAGATCATAAAAGGAATTGGAAGAATTCACAATTCAAGTGTCCATTTGAATCCACATTTGTGACAGTGACATTTTCAGTTTCTGTAGTAGTCAAAGTCTGAATGAGATTAGCAGGACTGTTATTCACATATGTGCAAGTGGACTGCATACAAGAGACTGTTTCAGAAAAATACATTAAAAGTATTTCAGTAATGGACAATTTTAAATAATTGTATGTGATACTCTGTATGTAGAGAATTACCGTTGTTTTGATTGTTATATATGTTATAAGTATTATTATTGTGAACACCTTAAAGTGGAGCTATGAAACGCAGTAAAAAATAAGTGCCTATACTGTTTAAAATCCACTGTTCCACCCTGCTCTGCACAGGCTTAGTTGTGTTCTATTTTTGTGCACTGATTAAAATCTAGAGGCCAAGTCTGCCTGAAATTCTACTGCTGCTCAAAGGTTCTGGGCTCCAGTAAACTGGTAGCATAATAATAATGCATAATAATTAATGTGGAATGTATTTTTCTTGCTAATGAACCTTATTTTACAAAATTTTTATGAGTAGAGTTCCACTTTGAGTAAATGTTCAATCATTATAAACAAATAGTTTTATAAGGAGGAAAAGAAAAAAAAAGTCGGGAGGTGTAATGTAATGAGTATGACATTTTGCTAAGAATGTATGGTATTGATGCTTTATAAGATACGTTATGGTATTTATATCTTGATATTTTCAAGAACTCTCATTTATATGTTGGGGGATACTTATACAAAAAGCAAGATGTATATGTGTGTACAGATTTATTTAATATGATGTTTCAAACTTTGTGGGAAGACTGCAGAATTAAAACTAGTGAAATATCTGGACTGACTATATTGACAGTATGACATGACCAGGTTAGTAGTGACTGATAGGTGGAGTCAAGGTTAAGAAATTATAAGAATTTTACAATTATTGTATGGGAAATAGTATAGGTTGCGAAATGTAAAAGAATAGTCTATATAAAATACTTCATACTGAAAACATGTACTAATAATGTTGAGGAATATTCTAAGATTATTGTATTATGATAAAACTATATAGATACATGTATATTTCTTTAGTGGATGTTGTAGAAGTAAAAGGGATGCACTAAATTATGTTTTTAAATAAAATGAGAGTGTAGGAGCCATTGCTTTGTACGTTGCCCTGAAATGCTTGCCAGAGACCTATTGTATCCTGACACTGACTATTTTTAATTTTTTACAACTATAATTTTGAAGTGTATTTTATATCCAGACAAATATCGGATGATCGCAGAAGACATGATGCAACTTGTTACAAATGTTAATTGCCACAAAGGAAGGATTTCATGCAATAAAGGAGGAACTGAAACATCTGAGACTTGTACCTTTGCAGAACAGGTATGCACTGAACTTGTGTCTTACAGCATCCAAAGCAGCTTGTGCTATGATACTGGACCAGCAAATGATGATGAAGAAGGATGTCTCTCCAGACACATCAAGCACTTGGCTAAGCTGAAAAGACCTATGCAGGGAAAGACAGAGCCTTATGGGACTGAATCTGCTGAATGGTCCCTGGAACCACATAGTTGGCTTTCATTCAGTAGCTAAACAGATTGTTCCTTTTCCCTGTTATCCTTGATGTGATGTTGCTGAGTAACTGTTGCCTGTTGCAAGAAGTTTGTGGATAGGATGATCACGATGCCACTGAGACTGACAACTATGTCTTCCGTGCCACATATGGAGAAGGACTTTGCAGCTACAGAAGAAGATGCAGTGTGTTTTTGATTGGACTGATTTATTTAAATTTTTTGGACAATTTATGTGAAAAGTGGCGGGTGCATAGGGTCTCTGATGGGAATGGTGGGTGATCTGTACTGTAATTGCTATGAGGCTTATGCCTCAACAGGGGGGAAATGTAGTAGAATTTCATATTAACCAATATATATTTTGTTATTCAAAAAAAGGAAGTTGTTGGGCAGGATTTGGTAGAGTATAGGGGGTCTATCGCATCCCAATATAAGAAATGAAACTAAATTTTGTGGGCTTTGTGTGCATGAACACAGCCCAATACCCCTAGGGGATGCTTAGGGTAAAGATAGACACTGAGGACGTATATGCAATTCAAACAAATGTGTGGGTTTATTAATAGAGACGCATATCAATGCATATAATATACAATACAAAATGTTCAAATGTCACAACGTACAGAATAGCATGTATAGTTTTTTAACATGTCACAGCATGAACATAAAAATGTTGAGACAGGGAAAACTTGCTTTATGCGTATGTATTCAGGAAAACGCCAACATGTTTCGGACTTTAGTCCTTTTTCAAGGCAGTTTAATATCCTTTTCTTTCACATCTAGAGTGTGTGAACAGATCGAAAATTAGTACATAGGATTGGCAACAAAAAATATTGTTTGTTGGTTTTTTTTACCATATAGAGCAGTATGAGGTGGTAATATTGTGGGTGTAGTACTCACATGCAGTTTTTGTTTGGAGAGATGCCAAAGGAGGTGACAGGCCAAGTGATTGGCTAGTGTGGCAGAAATATGCACTGGGATAGTCTCTGTGCAGGATAAAAGCAAAGTAGGTATTGCCATATGGCTAGACAACAGGCTGCAATGGGTTCAGGCAGTTGCAAGGTCCTAAACAAGAGAAAGGCTGTGGGCCCGTGTCTTGTAGACATATAGCCAAGCGATATGTAAAGCTATAATAGAGTAAAAAATGTATGAGAGTCATAAGTAGCTGGTAGCCTCACACACCAGCATGGACGTGCCGACGTAGTACGTGCGGCATGGAGGGAGGGGTTTGAATCCGCATGCCGACGAGAGAGGCTGTGAGGCTTGGGAGAGCGCCGGAACGTCACGGTGTGTGAGAGACCCCGTGGACGAGTCCGTCACTCCCCGGGCAAGAAACCCAGGACGCCGCCGATGGATCAGCTGAGCGTCATCAGCAGGATAGAGGACCGTTCGGTAAACATCCCGGCTTAAGCCGGCCGGCGGTGGCGGAGCTCCCCGCACCATACACCTGGCGTCTCCCTCCCCCTCTACCCCACCACTGGATAAGGAAAGCCCGCTCTGCATGTGAACGACCCGGGACTCCCGTGAGTATAGGGTAGTATTTATAAGAAGACTCGATACACAAGCCATTGGAAGGTAAGCCTGCAAACCTTGCTGATTAACGGATGTGACTATGATCTTATAAGTCTGGAATTTGAAAAGCATCATCCCTGGGGATGGTATAGGTCTGCCTTAAATTCTAATTGGGACGTATATAGAGGCTATTTTCTATGTTGGTGTAATACACGTATAACCCCCAGAATGACAGGACCCAGCTCATAGCTCGTTTTAAGCTTAAACCTTGTCTCAGCTAAATGGGGGAAGGAGGAAGAAAATTAGGGGAAGTCTCCGGTCATGGGTTGGATCTGACATAAGAATTACTGGTTTCAATTACGCCTCAGTATAAGAAAGTCTCTCTCAACCTACCCCCACTCAGCTGAGCAGTGTTTTTTTTTTTTTTTTTCTCTTTTTTTATGGGTGGAAGGTAGGGGGGAAGGATTAGGGGGAGAAATCATCTTTCGTTTCTCCTGGCGTCTTTGCTCCCCCTCTCCTACTCTCTCTTGATGTCCCCCCCATGAAAGAAATTCTCCCCGACTCACGTTACTCATGATTAAATAGCCTGGATAGGCTTTGCGGGTCAATTCGGCTTTAGTCCATCTGTCCCCCCCCCCCCCCCCCATATCTGGAATCCTGCTTCCTGAAAACAGTCTCTGCCCCACTTGCTGCAAGAGGAAAAGAAAAACAATAGTACTTCTTAATAGCCCCTGCGAGTTGGGCCCAGTACTGGCAGAGTGAAAGTGGAGGAAGCACACAAGGGGGAAACCAAGAAAGACGGTTAAATCTTGCTCACATAGGCTATGAATACCCCGCGGAGGGGTTTGTAGATCGGGCCCAAAGACACTATATACAGTCATAAGCACAAGCATTACCTAATTAGGCCAGAGCCATTCCACAGAAAGAGGTCTTGAGCGACAATACTTGATAAAAAGAAGAACTAAGCGGACCCATACTGCCTCGGTGCATGAGGTGTGGGGGGCCAAAAGACCATCAAGGGCGTGCAAGGCCACCAAGACATCACTATCCCGAAAAGCCACAGTCGCAGGGGGTTGATACCATACCCATTAGAGGACCAAGTTTTTGGGGTCCTTTTTTCTTCCGCCCGGCTGTCGACTGAAATCTGTATAAAGGCT
Source organism: Lithobates sylvaticus (assembly GCA_028564925.1). Classification (NCBI taxonomy): domain Eukaryota; kingdom Metazoa; phylum Chordata; class Amphibia; order Anura; family Ranidae; genus Lithobates; species Lithobates sylvaticus. The sequence goes on from CM053030.1 coordinate 315,349,996, forward strand.
TTAGAACACTGCCGGCGCCTCGGGCCGCACAAGGAAAAAAACGCTTTAGGGCCCTCCCCTCCATAAACACCACAGGATTTCTAAACACAGGGGGTTTTAACATAGCCTGCAATTATCAGTCTCCGCTATAATAAGGAAAAAACAGCATACAGAGGCTTTATTGGGCAAAAGAGGGGCCTGAACGATCACAAACTGGGTAAAAGGATAAGAAGCAACAAGAAGGACAATATGAGTAAAGATACAAGTAAACCCTCTAAAAAGGGAACCACAAAAACGCCGAAAGGCGACACAAGCACAATAAAGCATTATCTCAGACAAAATGCAAGCCCGACAACTGTGGCGGCGGGCCCCTCCTCAAGGATGAGTATGGAGAAGGGTAGTGGGGCAGAAAAGAGAACAGATGGGATAGCCGATCAACTGAGAGCAGACTGGAGGATCCGCAGGACGGAGCCCACTTGCCCACCAAAATCGAAATGGAAGAGATGTTGTTGAGATTGGAAAACGCCATAAAAACAGATATTCACTCCTTAAGAGAGGACATGGGCCATTTACTGACTAGGGTGGAAGCGATTGAAGGGAGAGCAGACAACATGGATCAAGAAATTATGGAATTAAAGACCCAATTAAAAAAGATCCAACTAAATCAGAGAGATACTCTATACAGGATCGAGGACCAGGAAAATAGAGACAGGAGGCAAAACTTGAGACTACGAGCGATCCCAGAACACAGGGGGGAAGACCTTGAGAAAACAGTCAGGACTATATTTGGCCCGATTAGCGGAAAAGAGGAAGCTCAGTTCCCCAAAATCGACAGGGTGCACCGGGTAGGAAGGAGGGAGTATTCTGAACCAGGAAGATCACGGGATGTTATCATAAGATTCCACCACTTCAAGGACAAAGAGGATCTCTGGCTCAAAATTAGAGGAAAAACCCCCTTGAAATATAAGGACACCGAAATTCAGATTTATGCGGATTTATCCGCACGAACCCTAGAAAGACGAAGGCTCCAAAAACCTTTACTGGAGATCTTACGTAAAGAGAACATCAAATATAATTGGGGCTTTCCTTCCTGCCTAATAGGCACTAAGGAAGGCCGATCGGCCAGATTGAGATTTCCCGAGGAGTTGCAGGGCTTCTGTAAAAAGCTGGACATTCAAGTCCCGGATCTACCGGGCTGGACTGGGGCAGGAGGCTTAGATGAAATATCTCAAATATCTGGTGGTGGTGGTGGGGGTGGGGGCGGGGGGGCGGGGGGAGAAGGGTTTTGAAGCAACAGACTCAAAGAAGATCATTTACGATCGGCTAGCTCACTGCCAAGCCCCCGAGAAATCTGGGGTATGGGTGAGTGAGGTAGGACAAACCCCACCTTACCATGGATTTAGAGTCAGGGGAAGACCACGAGAAGATGGCATCCTCTGACTCAGAGACCCAGTATGGGGTCAGAGTGGGTAGGGGAGTAGGGGTGGGGGAGGGTGAAACAGGGGGGTGGGGCAAGGGGGCGGGGTGGAAGGGAGGGGGGGCATTGGGAAGTGGGGAAGGGGGGGCAGGAAGGGGGGCAGGTTAGGAAACCCCATCGATACGAGAGGCTTAAAGGCTTTATAAAGAAAGAAACAGGGATATGGCGTTAGAAATTAATTTCCTCACTTACAATGTAAGAGGCCTGAATTCAGCTGGTAAAAGACATAAGGTCTTAGAGGAGGTTACGAGATATAGGGCCAGTGTTGTTTTCCTACAGGAGACTCATCTGTCTCACACCTCGAATACCAAACTATTTTCGAAACTATATCCTACTTGGTTCTATGGTGACACAATCTCAAATCGAGCCAGGGGGGTGGCCATCGGGTTTGCCAGAGACACACACTTTAAGCTAGAAGACAGGAAAGTCGACACAGAGGGGAGGTATCTCTTTTTAAAGGGTTCCCTCTATGGGACATCTGTCACCCTAGCCAATATATATGCCCCCAACATAAGGCCCATAAAATACTTGCAGGAGACTTTAATAAAATGAAGGGCCTTTAAGAAGGGTTATGTAATTTTAATGGGAGATTTAAACTTCACTATGGACCCCAGCCTAGACAGCACGTCCGGTGTGCAGGGGAAAGGGAACGTACAGCTAAAATCCTTAAAAAAAAAGTTAACCATGGATCAACTGGTCGATGTCTGGAGGATTCAGCACCCACATACAAGGGACTACACGTTCTTCTCCCCTGTACACGGGACGTACTCTCGCCTGGATCATATTCTCATTGATCATGGGCTCTTGGAGAGAGTCGGTAAAACCAATATTGAAATAGTGTCATTGTCAGATCATGCCCCTGTTTCCATGAAACTAAAGGTACCAGAATTTAAACAACCCTCGAGCGGGTGGAAGCTAAATGATGAACTTCTACAGGACAATGAGATACGGGAACACGTCAGAAAAGAACTAGATTGGTGTTTCCAGACCAATGATAATGGCGAAGTGCGGGGGTCGTACCTTTGGGACGCACATAAGGCCTTCATAAGGGGGATTTTAATAGCTAAAGCGTCCTGGAGGAAAAGGGAAAGGATGAGAAAAGTTCAAGAACTGACAGGGGAAATCAATAAATTATAACAAAAACATAAGATAGATCCGACCTACAATCAGGGATTACTTCAGGAAATGGTAGGAAAGAGGGAGGAACTGAAAGAGCTGGCAGAACAGGAGACTAAACAGGTTTTTAATAGGCTTGCCAAAGAACGGTACCTATGGGGAAATAAACCAAGTAAATATTTAGCCAGAATGCTCCAAAAAAATAAATCTAAAAATTACGTAGAAAAAATACAAACAAAAAATGGAGAAATTAAATATGCGTCAGCAGATATTGCCTCGTCTTTCAAGGAATACTATGCAGAACTATACTCTGTAGACCACAAGGGCAATAAAAAGGGAGAAAATTGCGAGAGAATAAATAGCTTCCTAAGGGGGGCGGGACTGGCCACTTTGGGATCCGCGGAGAGTGAGGCACTTGAAGGACCTATTTCCGAGGAAGAGATTCTTAGAGCATTAAATAACTCACCCCTGGGCAAGAGCCCGGGCCCCGACGGATTTACGGTGTCTTATTATAAAACCTTTAGAGAGATTCTGGTCCCAAGGCTACAGCGCTACATGAACGGCCTAGGGACGGATTTCGGTATGAGTGAGTCCTCTCTGTCTGCGACGATAACAGTGTTATTGAAGGAGGGTAAGGATGGATCAGTGTGTTCAGGCTATAGGCCCATCTCTTTGCTGAACTTCGACACGAAGCTCTATGCTAAGATTCTGGCAGATCGCATAAAGGGGCACCTGGACGCACTGATCCATCCGGACCAAGTGGGATTCATACCGGGAAGAGTGGGTAGAGACAATGGCGTTCGGACTTTACTTGCCATGCAGAGGATGAGGGACTCACGAACCCCCAGTCTACTACTGTCTATAGACGCAGAAAAAGCGTTTGACAGGGTAGACTGGGGGTTCCTGTTTAAAACACTAGAGACCATGGGGTTTGGCCCTAAAATTATCCAGAAAATTAAAGTACTATACGACCACCCAAAAGCTAATATAAAAGTAAATGGGATTGTCTCTTCCCTCTTCGAAATGCGCAACGGGACCAGACAAGGTTGTCCCCTGTCCCCACTTCTTTTCGTTCTGTCTTTGGAACCTCTTTTGGCTACAATAAGAGGAAACCCAGGCATAGAAAGCTGCTCAGCGGGGGGCGAGGAACATAAATTGGCAGCTTTTGCCGATGATGTGTTATTTTATGTAGGTTCCCCCCAGAAGTCATTGCCCATTCTCCTTAAAACTATACTCGAATATGGAAAAGTATCTAACTTTAGAATCAATTCCTCCAAGACGTTTATACTAAATATCAACACTAAGAGGGCCGAGAAGCTGAAACTACAGAAAGATTTTAGTTTTCCATGGAAAAAACAAATAAAATATTTGGGAATTGATCTGGCTGACACTATAGGAAAAATCTACAAGATAAACTACCTACCTCTATTAGATGAAGTTAAAAAAAAGTGCCAAGAATTCATGTCCAAGCCCCTGCCGTGGCTTGGTCGGGTTAATGCTATAAAAATGACGATTTTGCCCATCATAACATATAAGCTTCAGATGCTCCCAATTCCTCTTCCAGATCAGTATCTGAGGAAACTTAAAGCCCTGATTATGAATCTGGTGTGGAAACACAAGAGACATAGAACTTCACTACAGGTTTTAAAACAAGATAAAAGCCAGGGGGGCTTAGCGGTTCCAGACATAGAGAATTATTACTACGCGATAGCCTTACTTAGAATCCCAGAATGGGTGAACAGGCACAGAAATAAGAGATGGGTGAAAATGGAAGAAACACTTAGTGAAGCACAGTTGGGGAATCCTCCAAAGTTTAGAGCACTAGGAGAAAAAACACACATAATTACACGGAATACACTTAGAATTTGGGATAGGATATATAAAATTTTTGATAAGAAATACAATTCACCGTTAATTGCACTTAAAGAGAATGAACTCTTCCCTCCAGGGAAAAAAGTAATGGGAGGGGATTGGATTATAAACGATAATTTACGCTTAGGGGAAGTAATAAACAAGGGTAAAATTTGGACACTTCAGGATATACAAAAAAAATATGAAATGATCACGATTGACGGGTGGCGGTATCTCCAGTTAGGGCACTTTGTGAAGTCGTTACCCCTCCCCTTAAGGGATGCGGAGGACTTGACAAGATTGGAACGTATATTCACAGCAGAAAATACTAAAAAAATTATATCAAAAATTTACAAATTGCTACTGGAGAAAGATAGACAGGAGATACCACCATTCCTCAAAAAATGGGAGAGTTAACTGGGGGCACAAATAGACACAGGCACGGTTAAGAAAATTTTAAAACTGGCCCACAGCTCTGCGGTAGATATTAGGACCGCTGAGACAAACTATAAGTGCATGGTTGGGTGGTACGCGACTCCGGAGAAACTAAATAAATTCCAGCAGGGAACATCGGCAAACTGCTGGTGGGGCTGCAAACAAAGAGGGACTATGGGTCACCTGTGGTGGGACTGCCAAAAAATAAAAAAATATTGGGACTCTATTTTAAAATACATTAAGGTAATAACTAACGTAGAAGTAAAAAATGACCCGTGGGTCGTACTTATGCACGCCACCCCGGGAGGAGCCAGACAATATAAAGGCTCACTGATTCCTCACTTGCTAAACTCCGCGAAACGCGTGATCCCAAGAAGGTGGAAGGACCCGGACAGCCCCCCCTTGTGGGAATGGGTGGACGCGGTGGAAAGTACATATGTAATGGAGTGTCTTAAAAACAGTCTAGAGGAGGACAGGGAGGGAACGAAGTAGAAATGGGAGAATTGGAAAAAATTTAAGAAAACCTGGAGCTACGCAGAGGTCTTGAGGATCTAAACGAAGCAGCCCTAAAGGAAGTGCAATCTAAGCAAACCCATTTCCCTGAAAATTTAAGGAAAGGATGATACGAAAAGGGGAGAGGGAGAAAAAGAGGCAAGAAAGAGGGAAAAAAAAAAAAGCCATAGTATCGATGGGGGGGAGGGATAGGAGGGGCGGGAGGAGGGGGGGGAAAAAAAAAGGAAAGAGAAAAAGAGGAAAATATAGCTGTGCTTAAGTAAAGCATACACAAGGAAGAGGAAAACGGAGTGGAGGGGGAGCAAATCAATGTAGGTTAGGCTGGGACCACCCTGTTATGGTTATTTTGTAATGTTTCACCCCCACATTTGTGCATGCATTGTATTAACCCAAAAGGGGAAAAAAAAGGGGCACAACCCTTAAATGGGAAAATGAAAAGTAGAAAACAAACCACGATGATGTTAAGACAATTTGGGACTGAGATGAGGGTGTAACTGACTGAGTCCTATGAAAGTTTTTTTTTTTTTTTATTCCACTTCAGATAAAAAAGGAAAAAAAATAAAAAAATAAAAATAAGTAGCTGGTAGCATGGCATGAGCGGCGAAAAAGATGGAAGAAGTGGTATAGAGGTTTGTTACCTGAGTCTCAAGGTGTCTGAGGGGAGTTGTCAAAGAACGCCAGAGAGTAAGCAGCATGTGTAAGCCCTCCATGGCGGGCAGTTTAAATGCTGTGAGGTAATTGCAATCAGCTGTATACAGACGCTTGTATTGCGTGAGAATGGCTGATTGTGGATTGGCTAAAGGTAAAGGGGAGCGGCAATAGCGCTGTGGGTGATCCCCATAAGACCTCTTGCGAAACGGCGCTGGGCGTGAGCACGCCCATGTGGGAGGAGTCGCGTACAGCGTCGTGACGTCACCGACGCGGGTAGTAGTTTCCGCCGGTCCGTTTGCGCTCCAGGCTGGAGCGCAAACAGGAAGGCATAGAGATGGAAGATATCTAGCGTGGACGGAAAGGCGGCGCATGCGCACCGTGAACTTGGCGCATGCGCGCTGTCTTACCCGCACCAGGCAGCATACCTGGGTGATCGCAGCCAGTGTCATTTGTATTTTTAAAGAGAGAAGTAATCTATGGAGAGTTGGTTATCTAAAGCCCCATACACACGGTCGGACAATCCGTGGACCAGGTCCATCGGACCATGTCTGTCATACTTTGTCCGATGTTGGTTTTGCGTACACACGGTAGGACAAAGTTGTCGGAAAATCCGATCATTCTGAACGTGGTGACGTTTGTTGCCTACGACGGGACTACGTAGAGGCTAGTAGCCAATAGCTTTGGTCTTGTAATGTGATCTGAGCATGCGTAGCACTTTGTCCGGTCGGACAACCGTACACACGATCGGATTTGGTGTGATCGGACCGTGTTGATGGCAAATCTTTCCAACAGGAGATAAGACTTTGTCCGTCGGTCAAACCGACGAACACTGTCCGATGGTGCATACACACGGTCTGATTTTTCAACAACATTGTCCGATCGGACAGAATCCATGAAAAAGTCCGACCGTGTGTATGGGGCTTTATATATATATGGTGTAAGTCAAAACAAAACGTGCACATAGTACATAGACATTGTTGGAACACTTTGTGCTAGAACAGCAATGTCATACTGAGGTTATTAGACCTATTTGTATTAGGGCACATACATGGAATATATGAACCGTAAACTTGGCAATGGATAACACATCATTAAGCATATTAGAGGTATTTATAAATAGATATACAGATACAGGTGCATGGGTATGTCGGATGTTTGCATGTGGGAAAGAGGTCAAAGATCAAGTTCGCAGACTCCGGATTGGAATCCTTCTAAATAAGGTTTGAAGTTAAAGGCCTCGTTGAGGCCCGGAGGAAAAGTCGCGTTTAGATGGAAAATCCATCTTAATTCGCTTTGTAATAAAGCTTTGTTATAGTCACCTCCTCGAATGGGGGGTGGGATGTGATCCAAAGCTTTGAACAAAATTTTTGGAGTAGAATCATGATGGACAGTCATGCAGTGTCGTCCCAGGGGCAAATCGGGGTCTCTTTGGTTGACACTGCAGATATGGCCATATATACGTTTCCAAAAAGGTAGTTTGGTCTTTCCCCCATAGAAACATCCGCATTCACATTCAAGTAGGTACACTATGCCAATGGATCGACAATTCACATGGTGTTGGGGGAAGAATTGTTGACCATTTGGCAGCACATTATGCATATTAGATCTACAAAGATATTTGCAATAACCACAGTTCCCACATGGAAAAGTACCCTTTAATTGTCTGTGGGACCTATTAGTAGCTATATATTCACTGTTAATGAGTTTATCTCGAAGAGATGGGGCACGTCTATATGTAACCAAGGGGTGTGTGGGGACAAAGGGTGAGAGAAATTTGTCAGTGGCAATAATGTGCCAGTGTTTAGAAAGTATTTGAGTAATTTGGTTGTATTGTTGACAATAATTCGTTATAATTCTCAAGGGAGTATTGGTTTGTGTAGAAGTTTTAATAGAAAGTAATGTGGAGCGTGGTTTTGATTTAGCTTTTTTATACGCGTCTTTGAGGACGCTGTTTTTATAGCCCCGTGCTCGTAGTCTTGTGCGTAAGACGGAGGCCTCGTGTTCAAATCCGTCGAGCAATTTCGCCGGGCGCGGAGGTATTGAGCAAATGGGATTGAGTTTAGTAGTGGCTGTGGGTGAAAACTGGAGGCAGCCAGATTTGTGTTGCCAGCTGTTGGTTTTCGAAACAGGTGGCTCTGGAGATGCCCGTCTTAATCCTTAGTGAGTGTAAGGTCAAGAAAAGAAATTGAAGTATTGCTGTATGTCATGGTAAATTTCAAATTTAGGGAATTGGAAGTATTCAAAAATAGTAGGAATTGATGTAAGATATCGGTAGGGCCTTGCCACAGAATTAGGATATCGTCAATATAGCGACGAAAAGTCGCTATATATTTGGTGTAAATGCTGGCCGCATCATCCAAGAAAAGTTTTCGTTCCCACTCCCCCAAGTACAGGTTCGCGTACGCCGGCGCACAACATGTGCCCATGGCGACGCCCTGTACTTGGAGGTAGTGGGATCCGTTAAATGAACAAAAGTTGTGAGTGAGTATAAATTTGAGAGCTCTAATGATGAATATAGATAAATCAGGGGGATATGTCCCAGTGGTAGAGAGTATGTGTTGAATGGCCAGTAGTCCCAAGGAATGGGGTATGGAACTCCACGTCGATGGCGACCAAAATAGTGTCGGCATCGACATGGAGGTCCGACAGACCTTGAAGTAAGTGTGTGGTATCACGTATATATGATGGCAAGGCAAGTACCAAAGGTTGGAGTAGTTTGTCTACATAGCGACTAAGATTGTCAGTGGGGCAACCGCGTCCGGAGACGATCGGTCTGCCTGGTGGTCTGGGCAAGTTCTTATGCACTTTCGGCAGTGCATAAAAAGTGGCCTCTCTGGGGAATTTGGTCCTGATATATTCAGTGGTAGATTTATCGATGGTGCCTTGTCTAGAGGCGCCATCTATAAGTGTGTAAAGCTCTTGTTGAAAAGATTTGATTTGGGAACTTGGAATTACCATATACCACTCCTTGTTACGTAATATGTCCTGGCACATGTCAACATAATCTATTTTATCTAGGATGACTATGTTTCCACCTTTGTCCGCTGGTTTGATTATGATCAAGGGGTTTGTTTTAAGATTTTGTAAGGCAAGGTGTTGATTGTAGGAAAGGTTTTTAATTTTGGGGTGAATAGGGGAAATTTTCAAATTGCGGATTTCGCGTGTCACTGATTGTAAAAAAAGTGCTGCACGGGGGTTGGTGCTGGGTGGTGGAAAAAAACTAGATTTTTTCTTTAAAATTATTTTGTGATGAGTATGAAGAGGGTGACTAAGGCCATCATCTTCTATATTAGCTAAGATGTTGTCTAGATCAATGATGTCAATCAGATCTGTGGGATCATTTTCCTCCAGAAGCTCAGTGAGTTGCTGGAGGGCAGTGGTTTCTGTGGCAGTGTGTATGGCTGTGTCAGAAAATGGGTTAGGAGTGTATATACTGTGTAACAGCAATTTGCGAATAAACAAATGTATATCTTTAATAGCAGTGAATTTATCAAGCTGTGATACTGGACAGAAGGTGAGTCCTTTTTCAAGGACAGAGGTTTCGTGGTGAGTGAGTGTGTACGAGGATAGGTTTATAATGTTGCATGAGGGGGATTTTAGCGTGTTGTTTTCTTGAGTTTTGGATTGTGTAGCGTGTTTTGTTGTTGAATCTTTTGTGATGCACGCATTTTGTCTAAAAAATCGGTGTTCTGAGAAGCAGAAGGTAAGGAGTGAGATCTAGATGTCTTGACAAGTGAGGGAGCTGCCGGCGAGTGCCTGTCAGGGGAGGCGCCGGGAGTTCTCTCTATGTCAGACACATCGTCACTGGAAAAGTTAGGTGTACGACCTCTTTTGGGTTTGCGAGAACCCAAAGGATAGTTGGGTTTGTGGGGAGGCTGGGGAGAAGTGTGGGTCCTGTCAGTGGTGGGGCGAGAGGGAGGCAATTTGGAAGTGAGCCGCGTGGGGGCCGGGCCACACGGTTCACTTCGTTCCATTTGTAGGCGCGTTCTTCATGGAACGCTTTCTTGTCACGGAAGAATTTTTTATCCTTCTGTGACAAAATGTCGTGATTAAATTTGTCAAAGCGAGTTTTTAATTGTGCATCTAGTGAAATGTACAAAGGGTGATCACTGAATTGGACAAGTTGTGTGTTGATCAGTTCGAGTTTGGTGTCTAAAAGGGTCATCTGTGACTCGTATTCCTGGATGAGTAGCTTCATTAGCTCTATCGAGCATTGTTTCAGGACATTCTCCCAGGACTGTTTAAAGTCCGGGCGGATGTCCTGAAAGGTGGGGAAGATTTGTACCCTCAGAACAAAAGGGTTAATTCCATGGGCAATGTATTCTTTGAACGATTTGATATGCCAAAAGAGTGAGGCTTTTTTTTGGACAGTATGTGTAAGGTTCAAAAAAGTATATTTGAGTTGTGATTGGATATATTCGTTTGACTCAAAATTATGCATAGTGTTTGTCATGCGAGTGTCCCATTCATCTCCTAAGTATAATGCCATGGTGAGTAAAGGGTTCCGATCTATAATAGCAATATAACAAACGGTACTATAATAGTAAGGATTGTTTAAAAAGTTTTAAACAGATATAGTACAAGGGGTGTGAATACCTAACAAATAGGATTATGAAAATTGGGTCTAGGAAAGTAGGGTACAAACTAACCAAAAAACCGCCCAGGTAGGAGATTTGTATGGGGTAACCATAGATTTTAACAAAAAAAGGAAGTTGTTGGGCAGGATTTGGTAGAGTATAGGTGGTCTATCGCATCCCAATATAAGAAATGAAACTAAATTTTGTGGGCTTTGTGTGCATGAACACAGCCCAATACCCCTAGGGGATGCTTAGGGTAAAGATAGACACTGAGGAAGTATATGCAATTCAAACAAATGTGTGGGTTTATTAATAGAGACGCATATCAATGCATATAATATACAATACAAAATGTTCAAATGTCACAACGTACAGAATAGCATGTATAGTTTTTTAACATGTCACAGCATGAACATAAAAATGTTGAGACAGGGAAAACTTGCTTTATGCGTATGTATTCAGGAAAACGCCATATACCATATAGAGCAGTATGAGGTGGTAATATTGTGGGTGTAGTACTCGCATGCAGTTTTTGTTTGGAGAGATGCCAAAGGAGGTGACAGGCCAAGTGATTGGCTAGTGTGGCAGGAATATGCACTGGGGTAGTCTCTGTGCAGGATAAAAGCAAAGTAGGTATTGCCATATGGCTAGACAACAGGCTGCAATGGGTTCAGGCAGTTGCAAGGTCCTAAACAAGAGAAAGGCTGTGGGCCCGTGTCTTGTAGACGTATAGCCAAGCGATATGTAAAGCTATAATAGAGTAAAAAATGTATGAGAGTCATAAGTAGCTGGTAGCATGGCATGAGCGGCGAAAAAGATGGAAGAAGTGGTATAGAGGTTTGTTACCTGAGTCTCAAGGTGTCTGAGGGGAGTTGTCAAAGAACGCCAGAGAGTAAGCAGCATGTGTAAGCCCTCCATGGCGGGCAGTTTAAATGCTGTGAGGTAATTGCAATCAGCTGTATACAGACGCTTGTATTGCGTGAGAATGGCTGATTGTGGATTGGCTAAAGGTAAAGGGGGAGCGGCAATAGCGCTGTAGGTGATCCCCATAGGACCTCTGGCGAAACGGCGCTGGGCGCGAGCACGCCCATGTGGGAGGAGTCGCGTACAGCGTCGTGACGTCACCGACGCGGGTAGTAGTTTCCGCCGGTCCGTTTGCACTCCAGGCTGGAGCGCAAACAGGAAGGCATAGAGATGGAAGATATCTAGCGTGGACGGAAAGGCGGCGCATGCGCACTGTGAACTTGGCGCATGCGCGCTGTCTTACCCGCGCCAGGCAGCATACCTGGGTGATCGCAGCCAGTGTCATTTGTATTTTTAAAGAGAGATGTAATCTATGGAGAGTTGGTTATCTAATATATATATGGTGTAAGTCAAAACAAAACGTGCACATAGTACATAGACATTGTTGGAACACTTTGTGCTAGAACAGCAATGTCATACTGAGGTTATTAGACCTATTTGTATTAGGGCACATACATGGAATATGAACCGTAAACTTGGCAATGGATAACACATCATTAAGCATATTAGAGGTATTTATAAATAGAAATACAGATACAGGTGCATGGGTATGTCGGATGTTTGCATGTGGGAAAGAGGTCAAAGATCAAGTTCGCAGACTCCGGATTGGAATCCTTCTAAATAAGGTTTGAAGTTAAAGGCCTCGTTGAGGCCCGGAGGAAAAGTCGCGTTTAGATGGAAAATCCATCTTAATTCGCTTTGTAATAAAGCTTTGTTATAGTCACCTACTCGCGTCGGTGACGTCACGACGCTGTATGCGACTCCTCCCACATGGGCGTGCTCGCGCCCAGCGCCGTTTCGCCAGAGGTCCTATGGGGATCACCCACAGCGCTATTGCCGCTCCCCCTTTACCTTTAGCCAATCCACAATCAGCCATTCTCACGCAATACAAGCGTCTGTATACAGCTGATTGCAATTACCTCACAGCATTTAAACTGCCCGCCATGGAGGGCTTACACATGCTGTTCTTTGTCAACTCCCCTCAGACACCTTGAGACTCAGGTAACAAATCTCTATACCAGTTCTTCCATCTTTTTCGCCGCTCATGCCATGCTACCAGCTACTTATGACTCTCATACATTTTTTACTCTATTATAGCTTTACATATCGCTTGGCTATACGTCTACAAGACACGGGCCCACAGCCTTGCTCTTGTTTAGGACCTTGCAACCCATTGCAGCCTGTTGTCTAGCCATATGGCAATACCTACTTTGCTTTTATTCTGCACAGAGACTATGCCAGTGCATATTCCTGCCACACTAGCCAATCACTTGGCCTGTCACCTCCTTTGGCATCTCTCCAAACAAAAACTGCATGTGAGTACTACACCCACAATATTACCACCTCATACTGCTCTATATGGTAAAAAAACAACAAACAGTATTTTTTGTTGCCAATCCTATGTACTAATTTTCGATCTATTCACACACTCTAGATGTGAAAGAAAAGGATATTAAACTGCCTTGAAAAAGGACTAAAGTCCGAAACATGTTGGCGTTTTCCTGAATACATACGCATAAAGCAAGTTTTCCCTGTCTCAACATTTTTATTTTCATGCTGTGACATGTTAAAAAACTATACATGCTATTCTGTACGTTGTGACATTTGAACATTTTGTATTGTATATTATATGCATTGATATGTGTCTCTATTAATAAACCCACACATTTGTTTGAATTGCATATACTTCCTCAGTGTCTATCTTTACCCTAAGCATCCGCTAGGGGTATTGGGCTGTGTTCATGCACACAAAGCCCACAAAATTTAGTTTTATTTTGTTATTCATATTATTCATATTATTGTTCATATTATTATTATTGTTATTATTATATAGTAGTGGTCTTATAAATATTATTATTTAATATGTAAACAAACAATTATTATTCTTTAATAAAGTATATTGTGTTTTCCATAGGTTTAGAAAGATTTCATTTTAAATGTTAAAATTTAGATGACCTCTCTGCTTCTTTCTCATATTTTCTATAAGATAGTTTACTGGGTGAAAGTTCATTGTTTTAGTTTTTAAGTATGCGCTAATTAGAAAAGAAAACACTTGACAGCACATAAATTATAAGAGATAATATAAGCACCGTCAAAGATAAGAAACACAGGTGGTTACAATAATTAGGTGAAATATGGGAAAGTTATGTACAGAACATTAAATTAAGTTTGACAGGGTCAAACAAAGGTCTGCTTGAGCCATCATTAAAACTGTTAAAATACATTCTATAAGGAATTACACTCATGTGTATGTATATATATAATAATAATAATATTGAGTAATTGGCTTGTATTGATGTATGTGTGTGTGTATATATATATATATATATATATATATATATATATATATATATATATATATATATATATATGTGTGTGTGTGTATGTATGTGCATATATATATATATATATATATATACAGTGGTGTGAAAAAGTGTTTGCCCCCTTCCTCATTTCCTGTTCCTTTGCATGTTTGTCACACTTAAGTGTTTCGGAACATCAAACCAATTTAAACAATAGTCAAGGACAACACAAGTAAACACAAAATGCAATTTGTAAATGAAGGTGTTTATTATTAAAGGTGAAAAAAAATCCAAACCATCATGGCCCTGTGTGAAAAAGTGATTGCCCCCCTTGTTAAAACATACTATAACTGTGGTTGTCCACACCTGAGTTCAATTTCTCTAGCCACACCCAGGCCTGATTATTGCCACACCTGTTCACAATCAAGGCATCACTTAAATAGGAGCTGCTTGACACAGTAAGGTCCACCAGAAGATCCTTAAAAGCTACACATCATGCCGAGACCCAAAGAAATTCAGGAACAATTGAGAAAGAAAGTAATTGAGATCTATCAGTCTGGAAAGGGTTATAAAGCCATTTCCAAAGCTTTGGGAATCCAGCGAACCACAGTGAGAGCCATTATCCACAAATGGCGAAGACATGGAACAGTGGTGAACCTTCCCAGGAGTGGCCAGCCGCCCAAAATTACCCCAAGAGCGCAGCGACGACTCATCCAAGAGGTCACAAAAGACCCCACAACAACGTCCAAGGAACTGCAGGCCTCACTTGCCTCAGTTAAGGTCAGCGTTCATGCCTCCACCATCAGGAAAAGACTGGGCAAAAATGGCCTGCATGGCAGAGTTCCAAGGAGAAAACCACTGCTGAGCAAAAAGAACATCAAAGCTCGTCTCAATTTCTCCACAACACATCTTGATGATCCCCAAGACTTTTGGGACAACATTCTGTGGACCGATGAGACAAAAGTGGAACTCTTTGGAAGGTGTGTGTCCAAGTATATCTGGCGTAGAAGGAACACTGCATTTCAGAAAAAGAACATTATACCAACAGTAAAATATGGTGGTGGTAGTGTGATGGTCTGGGGCTGTTTTGCTGCTTCAGGACCTGGAAGACTTGCCGTGATAAAAGGAACTATGAATTCTGCTGTCTACCAAGAGATCCTGAAGGAGAATGTCCGACCATCTGTTCGTGTACTCAAGCTGAAACGAACTTGGGTTCTGCAGCAGGACAATGATCCTAAACACACCAGCAAGTCCACCACCGAATGGCTGAAGAAAAACAAAATGAAGACTTTGGAGTGGCCTAGCCAAAGTCCAGACCTGAATCCTATTGAGATGTTGTCGTATGACCTTAAAAAGGCCGTTCATGCTCGAAAACCCTCTAATGTAACTGAATTAGGACAATTCTGCAAAGATGAGCGGGCCAAAATTCCTCCAGGACGCTGTAAAAGCCTCATTGCACGTTATCGCAAACGCTTGGTTGCAGTTGTTGCTGCTAAGGGTGGCCCAACCAGTTATTAGGTTTAGGGGGCAATCACTTTTTCACACAGGGCCATGATGGTTTGGATTTTTTTTCACCTTTAATAATAAACACCTTCATTTACAAATTGCATTTTGTGTTTACTTGTGTTGTCCTTGACTATTGTTTAAATTGGTTTGATGTTCCGAAACACTTAAGTGTGACAAACATGCAAAGGAACAGGAAATGAGGAAGGGGGCAAACACTTTTTCACACCACTGTATCTGTCTGTAATTCAGAGAAGACTTCTTTTTTTTTTTTTTTTTCTTTTTTTTCGCCACGTCAGTTCAGTCTCACACGAGGGACCCGAATCAACTTATCTGTTCATCACTGTCCCAATGGATCGTCACATCATTGTGGCTTTGCTAACTTTAGTTTATCAAAAAGAAGAGAAAACACCATACAGTACTCGAATAATAAAAAAACAAAAAAGAACAATAACGCTGCCTCTCCCCCGTCTCCTTCCCTGTGGTCATTTTATCCCCTTCCACCCTTCCCTCCCTTCCTCCGCGTCGCCCCGGCACCACGGTCAGTTCATCAGTTTGCATCGAGATGTCCCTCTCTTCAAGGGCTATAGCTGAATCCTAACTGCTTCGGCAAAGCTCCAGGTTTTTTTAAATTTAAGCCAACCTTCCCATTTTATATTTTCCGTGACCCCCTTCCTTTCTTCAGCTCTAATCCTTAAAGTCTCCATCTGGCGTATATCTTCGACCCTATCAATCCATTCCCAGATATGTGGGCTATCATGATTGCCCCAATTTCTGGCTATCGTTCGCTTGGCAGCGTTTAGAAGATGGGGAACCAGTGACCTCTCATATTGTTTTATCCCTTCTTTAGTGCCGTGCAGCAAAATAACCCACGGGTCGTTATCAAGTTCGTTTCCTGTAATTTCCTTCACGTACCTTAAAATTTTGGCCCAGTAGGTCTTAATTTTACTGCAAGCCCACCATAGGTGGGCCATGGTCCCTTTGTCGGGGCAACCCCTCCAGCAGGCCTCCGGAGTACCCGGGAGAAACTTACTTAACTTGGCCGGGGTAATATACCACCGTGAGATAACTTTATAGTTTAATTCAGCTGACCTGGTATCTATAGCAGACCTGTGGGTTAGTTTCATTATTTTGCCTATCATGAGTGCATCTACTTTAGTGCCCAAATCTCTCTCCCAATTTTGGATGAATGGTGGTATTCCCCAGTCGCTCCCCTCTATTAATAATTTATATATCTTGGAGATCGTTTTTCTCCCCTTAGTGGCCGTAAACACCCGCTCCATTCGGGTCAGATCGTCCGCGGCCCTAATCGGTTGAGGGAGACTGTTTAGGAAGTGGCACAACTGCAGATATCTCCATTCATCCATCTTGAACATATCTCCTTTGTTACAAAGTTCAGTGAGTGATAGTATCTTACCTTTTTGCATTATGTCTTTCAAACATGTGCCCTCTTTTTTAACCCATCCCCCTCCCACCATTACCCTCCCTGGCTGAAAATATTCATTATTTCTGAGTGCTATTAGTGGTGAATTGTACTCTACATTAAAGTGCTTATAAACCTTATCCCAAATGCGCAATGTGTTAGTGGTTATGACGTGCGTATTCTCTCCTAAAGACCTGTGGTGAGGTGGGTTCCATATAAGGGTACCCAATTGTAAATTACTTAGTGATTTTTCTAATTTTACCCATCTTTTGTCGCTATGATCCGCCCCCCACTCGGGGATTCTAGAGAGGACAACTGCTTGATAATAATTTTCAATATCGGGGACTGCTAGGCCACCCTTGTTTTTTTCTTGTTTTAAGGTACGAAGTGCTATGCGATGCTTCCTATGTCTCCAGATAAAATTCATAATTAGGGACTTTAGCTTTCTTAGATAATTTGCCGAAAGGGGGACTGGGAGCATCTGGAATTTATAAGAAATTAGTGGTAAGATCATCATTTTTACGGAATTAATCCTTCCCAACCACGTCAAAGGTCTATTGTTGAATTCTTTGCATTTTTTTGCAATGGCATCTAACAGGGGGAGATAGTTAATGTTAAACATTGCCTTCAGGGACCTAGACAGAATTATGCCCAGGTACTTAATTTGTTGCTTCCAAGGGAACCCAAATCTCCCCTGAAGGCTCAGCTGGACCGACCTTGGTACGTTGACATTAAGAACAAATGTCTTAGAAGAGTTGATTTTAAAATTAGATATCTCCCCATATTGCCTCAGGACTTTCATCAGAAGGGGCATGGATATCTGTGGGTTTCCCAAGAAGAACAGAACGTCATCTGCGAATGCCGCCAATTTATGTTCCTCGTCCTCTACTGGTACCCCATGTATTCCCGAATGTCCCCTTATTGTGGACAGAAGAGGCTCTAGGGTCAATATAAATAGAAGAGGGGACAGCGGGCATCACTGCCTAGTACCGTTTTTCATATAAAACGGTACAGAGGTCGTTCCATTTATCTTAATCCTAGCTGTTGGGTGGGCATACAGTACCGCTATTTTTTGAATGATCTTGGGCCCAAAGCCCATATGGGTTAAGGTTTGAAACATGAGTCCCCAGTCTACCCTGTCGAACGCTTTCTCGGCGTCTATCGACAGGAGTAGACCTGGGGACCCTGCTTTCCTGATCTTGTGAATTAATAACAGCGCTCGAATTCCGTTGTCCCGTCCTTCTCTGCCAGGGACAAATCCCACCTGGTCGGGATGGACCAGTGTGCTCAAGTGGCCCCTAATCCTCTCAGCCAAAACCTTCGCGTATAATTTAGTATCGGCATTTAAAAGCGAGATTGGCCTATAACTCGAGCACACTGATCCATCCTTCCCCTCCTTCAGAATCATCGTGATGTCCGCGGTTAAAGACTCGGTCGACATTCCGAAACTCTGTCCAAGTCCATTGAAGTATGCACAGATTCTGGGAATTAGTTCCTCCTGAAAGGTTTTATAGTATAGATTAGTGAACCCGTCCGGGCCAGGGCTCTTGCCCTTCGGGGATCCCATCAAGGCCCTTTTAATCTCATCTTCCGTAAAGGGACTATCTAGCCCCTCACTTACCTCCGTTAGAAGTTTAGGGAGGCCAGCGCCATTCAGGAATCTTTCCCCCTTCTGCGCCCTATCAGATCTAATACCCTGCGGTTCCGCCGAATAGACATCTTCAAAGTAAGCCCTGAAAGATTCGGCGATATCCCTGGATAGGTACGTAATGTCCCCTTTTTTGTTTCTTATTTTTTCGATGTAGTTACGGGACTTTTTATTGCGGAGAGTTCTGGCCAAATGTTTTCCGGATTTATTACTCCACATGTACCTCTCCTTAGCCACTAAGTCAGATGTTTGTTTTATTTGTTGTTCCGTCAGGTCTTTTAAATCTTCTCTGAGGGCAATAATTTTTGAATAAAGGTCCCTGTTTGGCGCAGTGGAGGATTTATGAATCTGCTCAACAGTTTTTATTCCTTCCACAAGGGCATCTTTTTTTATCCTACCTTCTTTTTTTTTCCAGGCCCCCTTTGTAATTAAGATCCCTCTTATATAGGATTTGTGGGCGTCCCATAGAGTTGACCCCAGAACCTCCCCATTATCATTAATTTCGAAAAAAAGTTTTATTTCGTTTTTGATTTGCTCAACTATTTCTTCATCATGAAGGAGTTCCTCGTTCAATCTCCAACTCGCTGAAGGGGCCTGTAGTTCAGGGCATTCTAGAACCATTGAGACTGGGGCATGATCTGATATAGAGACGATCTCCACCTTCGTGTCCTTGACTCGTTCTAAGAGGGCATGATCGATAAAAATATGGTCCAATCGGGAGTACGTCCCGTGCACGTGGGAATAGAAGGTGTAATCCCTGTCTCCAGGGTGTTGTATCCTCCAGACGTCAACCAACTGGTTAGACCTCAAGTTCTGCTTAATCATTTTAAGTTGTTCCCTACATACCCCACGTGCACGGGACGTACAATCGAGGTCCGGGTCCATGCAGAAGTTGAGGTCCCCCATCAAAATAACATACCCCTGTCTAAAATCTTTTAATTTAGACAGAATATCTTTCATAAATTTAATCGACTTAATATTAGGGGCATATATGTTTGCAAAAGTATATTTATTGCCGCCAAGCGAACCTCTCAAAAACAAAAATCTACCCTCTGGGTCCTCCACCCTACTCTCCACTTGGAACTGTATATCCCTAGAGAATCCGATGGCCACCCCCCTGGCCCTATTAATAATGGCATCGCCATAGTACCAAGATGGGTAATGACCCGAGGCTAATTTGATGTTAGACATCCGGGACAGGTGTGTCTCCTGAAGGAAGACCACACCTGCCCCGTAGGCTCTCAGCTCCTCAAGGATCTTTTGTCTTTTGGCCCGGAGATTAAGTCCCTTTACGTTATAGGATACAAATTTAATCAAGGTCATCTCGTCACAATAGCAAAGCTTTTATTGTCAGTGTACACGCAGTGTCGGGGCGACGCAGAGGTATCCCCCCCCTCCCTCCCTCCCCCTCTACCCCCCCCCTCCCTCCTCCCCCCCCCTCCCCCCATCCCTCCCCCCCCCCCCCCCCACCCCTCAATCCCAACCCCCCCCCCCACCACCCCTCCCCTCCCTTCCCACCCTGGCCCTCTCTAGGGTCTTGGAGTCGTTGGGGGCCATTCAGATGTCTGACCTCCCGCGTCTCTCCTACCAACTCAGGAAGGGTGGGGCACTGAGTGGCTGGAAAATCCAGCCATTCTCCCGATAATATTCCATCATCGGGGAGCAGCGAGCGAAAGAAGAGAAGATGTAATTCCCTGCTACCCTGGCACCCACCCGACCGACACCCGGAAAGGGAAAAAAAAAAAAAAAAAAGGGGGGGGGGGCTCCCCCCCCTCCCCCTCCTCCCCGTCTCCTCACAAGGGAATTTAACCGTACTCTCCCCCATCTACCCATCCTGGCAGGGCCGGGACTTGGATGCCCATTTTACTGCAGAAATCTGGGACCTCCTCCGGAAAGCGCAGTCTGGCTGAGCGCCCATCCTTGTTCCCGATTAGGCTAGCCGGGAACCCCCAGATGTATTTTATATTTGCCAATCGCAAAGCTTCTAGTAAAGGCCTCTGCTGCCTGCGTCTTTCTAAGGTCTGGGGAGATAGATCTGAGTAAATTTGAACTTCAGTGCCTTCATAATTCAAGGGGGGGCTCCGATATAATTTTGCCCAGATTTCCGCCTTATCCTCGTAATATCTAAACCTAACGATAATGTCTCGGGGTCTACCAGATTCTGCTGTTTGCCTTCTGCCCAGTCGGTGGACCCTCTCGATTTTAGGAAAATTTTCACGGCCTCTTGCTAAAAGCGGGTTGAGTATTAAAAATATAATGTCCCTTAAATCCTCTCCTTCCTTCTCGGGGACCGATTTCACCCTAATATTCTGTCTCCGGTTTCTATTTTCGATATCCTCCAGCTTGTATAGGGTGTCCCGTTGTTTCAGGTGTAGAACTCGTATTTGTTCCTTCAGTTCGAGAGTCTCGTGTTCCTGACCTTCCACTTTCTTCTCAACAATTTCAACCCTTCCTAGCAGGTGGCCCCAGTCTTCTCTAAGGAGGGTAAATTCCCCTTTAATGGAATTTTCCATCTTCTGGAGCATTTCCTCCATTTCTTTCTTTGAAGGGCCCTGTGACTCAGCCTCTTGTTCAGAAGGCCTACTTCCATTCGGCTCGCTTTCCATCGCCTGTTCTGATAGGGTCTGATCAAGTGTCATATCTGCTTTTTTATCTTTACCTTTCTTTTTGTCTGTCATAGTTTTAGATTGATGGTCCGTATTAAGCGGTTGTGGGCTAGATCCGGATCTCATGTATTGTTTTATGTCACTGGCCGCAGGTTTCGGGGTTTTTGGGGGCGCTTTTTTAGATGGTTTACTCATGTTTCCTTTGGGGAGTTTTCTAATTCTCCTCCCCAGCTTGCTAGAGGGGATACTTCCTCAAGTTGTTTTAGGTGACGCTCCTTCTTGCACCCTACCTCCTCCGAGCCCAGTTCCTATTCCTCTTCTTCTTAGTCCTGCAGGTGGGAGCTATACCAGATGTTCAACAGGGGTTTTACCTTACAGGTATTTGTGAGTCTCGGGCAAACACTCCCCTGTAGAGCTGTCCAGGAACTACCTCTGTCCCATTGGGGTGACCCGTCCAGGGCCCCAAAGATGGATAGTGCGTGCCCTTGAAGGGAAGCTCCCGCGTCAAAGGGTCTCACCCTCCTGCCTCACGTGCCCCCTACGGCCAGTCCCCTGCGTAAGCCCTCCAGGGGTAAAGAGAGGAGCCAAGGAGACCGACAGGGGCCCTCAGGTCTTTAAGATAAGTCCCCGTCAGGGAGTTTGTAAAATTGCAGGGAGAGAGGTGCCACGTGGGGACAGCAAACTGGGGCTGAGTACCAGAGCCCTAAGGGGGAGGGTAGGGTAGGCACAAGATGAGGGGAATAAGGGCAGTAACCCTCCCTGCCGGCGCAAGGTACCCTTTCCTTATCCCCTCCTCTCCCCTGGAGGGGGAGCGGTTCTCCCCCCTAGATGAGGTAGATAAAAGCTTCGCCAGCACAGGCTGGGAGCCAAGATCTCTTTGCTCAGTAGGGGGCAGTGAGCTATATAAAGGTTATACGCTGGGAGCACAAGGTTCGCCTTGAACAGGGTTTCTAGTCCTTTGGGGAACCGTTAGTCCTCTTAGCGACCGTCAGCCTATTCTGTACAGGCTACTAGGGAGAACCTATCACATCCCAAGTGGGAAGCGGTCATACCAGTGTAAGAAGTGAAAAAACACAGTGCAACCCTCAGCTTCAGGGAGAGAGCAAGGGAACATGTACTAGCAGCTAATAAAAAAGGCAAAAAGAAAAAATAAATGACATTGTCCTTAATAAGCCTGTACTTGAAACATTCATTGACCCCAGCACACCGCTATTTCAATTGTAAGCATGGAGAACGACAAAGTCCCTTCGTATATTCCTCCTCATTGGAGAGACAAGTTGTTATAAGTAAAGACAAAATCTTGCTTACCTCCCACCACGGGTGTAAAGAGGTTTAGAGAGCCTTCCCCCTCCCAGGGGGGGGCTGGTAATCAGTATTTACTCACGGACCAGGCGCCTCTTACTGCCGAGGGGGGAGACATCGGAGGTCCGGGTCGGCGGGAAGGAGGGCTCGGGGTGAGGGAGGCAGGGATGTTCCGGGTGTCGGTCAGTGCGGCGCCAGTCAGCAGGCTCCGATCCGTGCAGAGCGTCTCCCGGGCGTAGTGCTGTCGCTCGGAGGTGCACGGCGCCTACCTTCCATGGGGCGCCGGCATCTGTCCTCCTCGCGGTCAGCGTTCACTCAGGCCGCCCGCTGCATCAGGCCCCTCCCCCCGTGCGTAACTACGTCCGCACGTCCTGGCTCATCCCGGCCTGAGAGAGAAGACTTCTTAACCTGTTCCAGAGTGTGGTCTCAGGTGAATTTCCCTCAAGAACTTGGTCGAGCAGGAACCCAAACTCTCTGAGGGGACCAGACCACTGGTCGATCAACTGGTCCCTATCAGGTGACGGGCTCACAAGAATTGGCAGAAAAGACACATTCTGGTTCAAGGTGAGAACAATTCACAATTGTTTCAATTTGGTTAGGGAATAAGAATACCTATATCTGGCGCATGCGCGGATGCTTGAGCGGGCGGACGTCCTAGCTTAGAGCTCCGCTCCGAGGGAGGAGATAGCCGGAGGACTACGGGTCCCAGCGGTACCGCGAACGGTACAAAACAGCTCCACAAGCCCCATCTAGACCCCAGGTGAATTAATAATGGTCCTGCGGGGCCCTAAATCAAAAATTAAAGCGTCCTTATCTAAAACGGCGCCGACCAGGCAGACACTAAAAATGGCTGCGTGTCAGGTCACCTGAGACAAGGTGACAGGTGCACTCCGTAGGAGTGGGAAGTGCACCGCTAGGTAGTGGACCTTAGGACTGACTGCTGCGGATGTACCCAGGGAGATTCAGGACACAGGTCTACTGGATCACTGACGGATCACTGACACAGATCCCAGTGGGAGCTAGAGCAGAGATTCCCCAGGGCGCGGAGTCTAAGAGCCAGCAGGTGTTCGCCAGAGCCTCTAGTGGTGAGGATGGACTTCGCTGCAGTCTGGCTCCAGGTCGCGGCCCCTAGGGTCTCACAGCTCACGCTCACAGTTGACTACAGGAGAAGGAAGCAGCAGGCTGGAACGACAAGGATAGTAAGGGGATAAGGCAGAGGTCAGGGCAACTAGCAGACAGGAACAACAGAGTACACGCCAAAGGTTCAGGGTCACAGGCAGACAGGGATGGTCGGGGACATGCCAAAGGGTCAAGGTCACAAGCAGACAGGAATCGTTGAGAACACGCCAAGGTCGGTAACAGAGACAAACATAGAGCACACGGCAAACAGGAACCAAGAAGCCGAACACACCATGGATACACAATGGTTGATCAGCACCACTGGCTTGCAGTGCACAGGTTAATATAGGTTTCCCTGATAGGGCCTGGGGTGGAGCCATGCTAGAGGAGAGGTTATAAAAACCACCAGGTGAGAGTGGCTGGCCTCTTAGTCTGAACACATGAGGAGAGGTAAGCAAACAGGGGAAGATTACTGCATAACCATGACAGTACCCCCCCTCTTATGAGGCCTCCCCCTCCCCCTCCCCCACCTGGGTCCAGGCTTAAAGGGAAACTCCAGATGGAACCTCCTCAACAGATGAGGATCAAGGACCTCAGATGCAGTGATCCAAGACCTCTCCTCAGGACCAAACCCTTTCCAATGTATGAGGTACTGAAGAATGCCTTTACGGAGCCGGGAATCCAAAACATGACTAACCTCGTATTTTAGATTATCCTCAGAGACCGGAACCGAGGTAGGGAGAGGACGAGAGGACTTGAGGACTAAAGGCGTTTTAGGAATGGTTAAGGGCATAGTAGCAGTAGGGTGAGGCCAGGTTACAGAAGGTCCTGAACAAGAAGCAGAAAGCTCACTGGGCATGGGCTGGACTGGCATAACTAGTGCAGAGGCCGACTGAATAGTATTGTCAGGTGTAGTGACCAACTCAATCGCATCAGTCCGACTATTGCAGGACACATCCCAGAGATCACTATATACAGCTGGAATAGCGGAAGCTACTAGGATGGTGACAACAGGAAGTTTCTCTTTTGGGGTAACCTTGAGTAGGCAGGAAGAGGAACAGGAGGAACCCCAAGCCAGGATCTGTCCAGCAGTCCAGTCAACGTGTGGGGAATGGAGCCGTAACCAAGGAAGACCTAATATGATAGGAGATGAAGCCTTAGGTAAGACAAGGAAGGATATCCACTCCTGGTGGAGTGTCCCTACTGACATCTTGACGGGAAGGGTCTGGAAACGGATAGGGCCCCCTGAGAGAACAGTACCATCAATCGCCAAGACCACCAATGGCGTTGTAAGGGGCAAAAGGGTAAGTCTCATGGAGGATGCAGTTTCCCAATCCATGAAATTGGCAGCGGCTCCGGAATCCAGATGTGCTGAGACTGAACGAGAGGAAGTACCGTCATGAAGCAACACAGAAAGGAGAAGACGAGAAGGTGAAGGTGATATTTCAGGGTCTAATACTCCACCTTCCAGATGTATTAGCCCTGAGCGTTTTTCCGGACGAAGAGAACAAGTGTCACGGAAATGACCTTTGGCCCCACAATAGAGGCATAGGCCCAGAGTTCTGCACCTAGCGCGTTCTTCGGGAGATAACTTGGTCCAGCCCAACTGCATAGGTTCCTCAGCAGGCCGGGGGTGCTCATCGGATCGAAGAGAGGGGACGGGGAGCTCAGGCTGACTAAAGAACGGGGAGTGCTGGAGTCTTTTTTCCAGGGCCCTCTCCTCAAAGCGAATATCGATCTGGTTACACAAGGTGATGACACTGTCCAGATCAGCAGGAAGGGATCTTCCTGCTAATTCATCCTTCACTCTATCAGAGAGGCCATGTAAAAAGGTTGCAACTAGGGCCTCATTATTCCAGCTCAATTCAGCTGTGAGGATACGGAACTGAAGAGCATACTGTCCCACAGAAGCGGACTCTTGACGGAGACGTAAAAGAGCGCTAGCCGCTGAGGAGACACGGCCCGGTTCCTTGAAGATATTCCGAAAAAGTTTCAAGAAATCAGACAGGCTAGAAACCACTGGATCATTCAGTTCCCACAGAGGGGCAGCCCAAGCTAGCGCCTCGCCTGACAGGAGGGATATGATATAAGCAACCTTTGCCCGATCAGACAGAAAGTTTTGAGGCTGAAGCTCAAAATGAATGGTGCATTGGCTGAGGAAGCCCCTGCAGGCCTTGGAGTCCCCAGAGAAACGGGACGGAGCTGGCAGTAAATATGAATGCGTGGATGCGACTGGTGCTATAGGTGCAGCTGCTGGCTGTACTTGAGGCTGCGGGTTCGGGGGTTCCCAAGGAAGCCTGCAGCTGCTCGAAGCGGGAAGCCAGATCTTGAAGGAATCGCATCACCTGGGTCTGATGCGATTCTTGGGTCTCAAGTCTGCGAACTAAGCCCTGCAATGGATCATCTGCCGGAAGCGGCACGTCAGCCGGGTCCATGGCTGATCGAACTGTCAGGTCACCTGAGACCAGGGAGATTCAGGACACAGGTCTACTGGATCACTGACGGATCACTGACACAGATCCCAGTGGGAGCTAGAGCAGAGATTCCCCAGGGCGCGGAGTCTAAGAGCCAGCAGGTGTTCGCCAGAGCCTCTAGTGGTGAGGATGGACTTCGCTGCAGTCTGGCTCCAGGTCGCGGCCCCTAGGGTCTCACAGCTCACGCTCACAGTTGACTACAGGAGAAGGAAGCAGCAGGCTGGAACGACAAGAATAGTAAGGGGATAAGGCAGAGGTCAGGGCAACTAGCAGACAGGAACAACAGAGTACACGCCAAAGGTTCAGGGTCACAGGCAGACAGGGATGGTCGGGGACATGCCAAAGGGTCAAGGTCACAAGCAGACAGGAATCGTTGAGAACACGCCAAGGTCGGTAACAGAGACAAACATAGAGCACACGGCAAACAGGAACCAGGAAGCCGAACACACCATGGATACACAATGGTTGATCAGCACCACTGGCTTGCAGTGCACAGGTTAATATAGGTTTCCCTGATAGGGCCTGGGGTGGAGCCATGCTAGAGGAGAGGTTATAAAAACCACCAGGTGAGAGTGGCTGGCCTCTTAGTCTGAACACATGAGGAGAGGTAAGCAAACAGGGGAAGATTACTGCATAACCATGACACTGCGGCAGTCTCCTCACAGGCTATCACACAGCGCTGTAAGACAGCGCCCTCACAGAATGCTGAGGAAACAGCAGGCACAGATTCAGATACTGAGGTATCTCAGTATGAGAATAATGAAGATATGTTTAAAAAATTAGAAAATATGCTTCACAAAGCCCTAAAGAAGACTTCTGATAGAATTACTGACAAACTGACTAAAGAGATTAGAGAGCTGGGACAGAGAACAGCTGAGTTAGAAATCAGAGTGGATGACCTAGATAGTTTTACACAGCAAAACACCTCAGAGCTTGAAATTCTAAAGGAAGAAAATCTTTTACTACAGTCACGTTTAGAAGATCAGGAAAATAGGGACAGACGATCGAACCTGAGAATAAGAGGAATCCCTGAGACTGTCCTAGATCTCCCGGCCACTATAACAGCGCTATTTCAAGAATTACAGCCTGGCGTACCTATGGAAAGACTGGAACTTGATAGAGTCCACAGAGCTTTAGCCCCCCGCAAAGCAAATGGCCCACCAAGAGATATAATTGCTAAATTCCACTATTATAGAACCAAAGAGCAACTATTGGCGGCTGCTAGGGACAAAGATTCTCTGCAATTCCAGGGCTACACATATCAGCTCTTTGCTGATATATCTCTCACGGTTGCTAAACGACGTGCACTTAAACCCCAGTTACAAATCCTGCAACAACATCATATTGCCTATCATTGGGGATTTCCTTCTTCTCTAAGATTTACATTTCTGGAAACTAAATACGTCTGTAGATCTCCGGAAGACGTGCAATCTGCCTTGGTCGAAATGGGCATCGCCGACAGATCCACACCAAACAACCATCCCCGCAGACATCCAGCCTCAAATTCTCCTCAGCAAAAAACTACGACAACCTCCGCAGGAGCCTCTTCATCTTCTCGACATCATATACCCAAACGAGGACGATTTGGAAATCAAACTCTCTCCAACGAGGATTCTATGGACTGAAACACCAATCTAGTCCGTCCTGCTATTACTTACTCCCAGCATTAATCGCTGGTTGAAAAATTAAAAAATCTTCAACACCTCCACACCACTTTCTAATCTTCATAAGGAAATTTTTTGCCGAAACTTGATCTTTCTTTTTCTAATATGTCTTCTAAGATCCAGTGTCTTAGTATTGATCCCTGACCTTTTCTTTTTTTCTTTTTCACTATTCTACCCATATTGGTAATTGTACTAATAAATATATAGTAACATTCTTATATTCTATTTTCTTTTTAGGTCCTTACACAAAGCGGACTTTTGGTTAATAATTTTTTTTTACTATTCCCGTGGTCCTCCGGTGCTATTCTTCCCTCAGGAATTTCTTGCAGCCCCCTGTTCCATCTTCAGATACCCGTCAGGATTATGCGGGTCCCTAATGATGGCTCTAGAACCTCTCGGAACATGCTGAATATGCTCCGTAGACGTTCCCACACCCTGTGTTATTATCTTTTTTTATTGCTAATGTGCTATTATAAAAGGGTTGATCGATTTTTTTATTTCTATTTTACTTTTTTCTTTTTTGCTATCTCTATTCTTTTCCCTCCCCAGGTGGTGATTACGAACCTAGAAGTAAGTCATGTTTTTACTCTTATAGTAATTTATGCTATGCAGTCATGGCCCCTATAAATGTTCTGTCTTTAAATGTACAAGGGTTTAATATTCCTCACAAACGCTCAAAAGCTATGCGCACTTTTCATGCTAAAAAAGCCCATATTATATGTTTGCAGGAAACTCACTTTATAGATAAGGCTCATCCGAAATTCCTCTCTTCCACTTATCCACAGTTTTATGTTGCCTCTGCTTCCGTTAAGCAACGGGGTACCCTTATAGGTTTTCACCGTAACACTCCATTTACCCTTGTGTCGCAATTGAATGACCCAGAAGGTAGATACATTTTGATTACTGGTTACCTCGCTGACGCCCCCATTACGGTCGTCTCTTATTACGCCCCCAACAAGCGACCACTAGCTTTTATGTCCCATCTCTTCCAACTTATTGATACACATAAATTTGGTACATTAGTCCTATGTGGAGACTCCAATGCTACGGTATTCCCCTTCCTTGACAAATCCCCAATTACCCCTAATATGAACTCCGCCAAGATGACCCTACAGCCCCTGCTTACAGCTCACAAATTAGTAGACACATGGAGAGAACTTAATCCTACTAATAGACGCTACACACATTATTCATACCCACACAAATCATTCTCCCGTATTGATCACATCTTTGTTCCATCTAGTATGCTACCAGAAATACTATCATCTAAAATTGTCCCATTACCATGGTCAGACCATTGTGCAGTTTTTACCACCCTAGCCTCAACTGTACCCAGATCTCACGACACAACTTGGAGCATGATACCCTACTAACCCATCCATCTCACAAATTGCTAATCGAGCAAGCGCTGTCTGATTATAGCTCCTCTAACAATACAGACGATGTTTCTTCCCTGACATTGTGGGAAGCCCACAAATCTGTTATTCGAGGAAATCTTATTTGTCTAACATCAACACTTAAAAGAGAGCGTAAACTTATGTTTGCAAAATTGGAAACTGCTTTCAACACATGCCACTCAACCTTCCAATCTTCTCCAACTATTGACAACCACACGAAACTAGATAAAGCACGACTTGACCTAGACCTTTTTTTAACAGATTCAGCTGACAAACTAATGAGTAAACGCCAACATATCCAGTATCTCAAAGCCAACAAACCTGACACTCCTATGGCACGTAGCTTAAAAATGATACAAAAAGTACAGTCCTCTTTCAGACTCAAGACTACACGGGACAGATACACTAGTAACCCGGTAAAAATACTCGAAGTATTCCACTCCAATTTATCTAAAATATACTCCTCTTGCCAAGAGTTTGATGCATCAAAAGCGGATACCATGTTTTCCAATATTAACCTTCCTACCCTAGATCAACTACAACGTGATAACCTCGAACGGCATATAACTACCCCGGAAGTCCTGAATGCAATAAATCACTTAAGAAAAATATGTAAAAAGTTGCGCTTAAAGAATTACGTAAATTGATCGTACTAATGTGACATTGAACGATGCTAATGGGATAAACGTGTAAAAGATATGCTGTAAATACCCCAAAAATATACTAACACAAGTACATGCTACCAAAACATCACCACATAAGTGAAAAGTGCAATGTGAATGTAAATAGCATCTGTTGTTTGTCCAAAAGAACCTGTAAACAAGAAAGACGTTCAACCAAAAATAATTATGAGGTTGTTCCTGTAAAAAAGGAAAACGTTCAACCAAAGGTGATTTCAACGATTGTTCAGTGGAAATCCAGTATGCGAATTGGTGCAGTCCATAAAGGTGACAAACAAATATAGTGACTGTGTGATTTCAAGGGAATTTCTTGTTCCACCACCGCTAAGAGTGCTCTCTTACCAGCTCACAGAATGGTGAAAACGGATGGCTAATACCCAGCCAGGGCCTTTTCCTCTCAGTTCGTCTGCTGTGCCAATGGGAACATCAACTGCTGTGTAGGGAACTCCGATCGGAACACTCCAATGTAAAAAAAAACCTTGCTTCCGGTATCTCTCTCAATGTACCCCGTAGGAACCACTTCACGTTCGATTTGAGACTGGCATCCAACAAAAAACTGATGAAAATTTGTCCAAAAATCTGACCATCTGTCCTGATTCCTGGCAAGGCAAGCTTTAATTCATGAATAATTAATTCAACGAACGTGAAGTGGTTCCTACGGGGTACATTGAGAGAGATACCGGAAGCAAGGGTTTTTTTTACATTGGAGCGTTCCGATCAGAGTTCTCTACACAGCAGTTGATGTTCCCATCAGCACAGCAGACGAACTGAGAGGAAAAGGCCCTGGCTGGGTATTAGCCATCCGTTTTCACCATTCTGTGAGCTGGTAAGAGAGCACTCTTAGCGGTGGTGGAACAAGAAATTCCCTTGAAATCACACAGTCACTATATTTGTTTGTCACCTTTATGGACTGCACCAATTCGCATACTGGATTTCCACTGAACAATCGTTGAAATCACCTTTGGTTGAACGTTTTCCTTTTTTACAGGAACAACCTCATAATTATTTTTGGTTGAACGTCTTTCTTGTTTACAGGTTCTTTTGGACAAACAACAGATGCTGTTTACATTCACATTGCACTTTTCACTTATGTGGTGATGTTTTGGTAGCATGTACTTGTGTTAGTATATTTTTGGGGTATTTACAGCATATCTTTTACACGTTTATCCCATTAGCATCGTTCAATGTCACATTAGTACGATCAATTTACGTAATTCTTTAAGCGCAACTTTTTACATATTTTTCTTACATTTCTGTGTTATATCGCACTTGGTGTTGCTGCTCTATTTTTTAGGTATTTGTGTCCAGCGCAATTCTTTTTTTGTACTAATAAATCACTTAAAACTTAATAAAAGACCAGGCCCTGATGGGTTCTCAGCATTATACTATAAGCAGTTTTCACATATACTAGCGCCTGTTCTGACCAGAGCCTTCAACTCTATCCTTGAAAACCACTCCTTCCGTACAGAAACACTTACCTCCATTATAGTGATGATTCCTAAACCACATTCAGACGCTACTTCCTGGACAAATTATCGTCCTATATCCCTCCTCAACCTTGACATTAAATTATTGGCTAAAACATTAGCTACCCGCCTCAATAATGCTATAGGTCAGTTAATACACCGTGATCAAACTGGCTTCATGCCAAAAAGACAGGCAGGTGACAACATCAGACGTGCTCTTTTACTCATAAACGCAGCTAAATCTAGACACATCCCTTCATGCCTTATATCTCTAGATATTAGGAAGGCGTTTGATTCTGTCACCTGGCCATATATGCAGTATACGCTACAAAAATGGGGATTTGGGAATCATTTTCTAAAATGGATCTCCTCGTTGTACGATAGCCCAAAAGCATACATTAAATATGCCGGATATAAATCTGCTATGATGAACATTTGTAGAGGTGCGAGACAGGGTTGTCCCTTATCCCCCTTACTTTTTGCCCTCCTTATCGAACCATTGGCACAATTAATTAGGAGAAATCAAGATATCAAGGGTATTGAATTAGGTGGTTATCAACATAAATTGTGCCTTTTTGCTGATGATATTCTCATATTCTTATCTCATCCACATATATCTGCTCCGAATTTACTGAACATATTGGATAAATTTGCTACAGTCTCTGGACTTAAAGTTAACCATACCAAATCAAATGTGCTTAACATATCTTTAGAACAAACTGACCTCTTGCATCTCCAATCTACTTTACCATTTCACTGGGTTTCTAATCAGTTACCCTATTTAGGTGTTCAACTCACAACTTCAGTCAAACATTTATTTAGAGTTAACTATCTCCCTTTATTGAAACAAGTCACTAATTATATGAAACAATGGTCTTCTCTCCCGCTATCTTGGTTGGGAAGGATTAATGCAATAAAAATGTCAATTCTACGGAAATTTCTATATTTATTTAGGGTTTTACCTATCCCACTACCAGCATATTTCCTCAGAATATTACAACGTAGAGTCTTGGCCTTCATCTGGGGAAAAACCAAACCACGGATACCAATGACCACGTTATATCTTAGTAAATTGAAGGGTGGGCTCGGTTTACCAAACTTTGCTTCCTATTATTCTGCTGCACAACTCTCAATTCTTACGAAATATCATACTATAGAAGAATCACCCCTTTGGGTGTTGATTGAATCGGTAGACTGTGACCCTATCTCTATTGCGAATATATTATGGATTCATCCCATAGATAGGTCACATATTTCTAACCCCATTACGAAACATTCCTTATCAATATGGGATAAATTTGGTAAACCTTCCAACCTTCAATCCCCACATAATCCTCTTCTCTCCTTCCTCGGGAATCCAGCCTTTTACCCAGCCTGGAGGTATCCGAAGTCATTTTCTGCTTGGTCAACCGTAAAATTATCTCGATTGTATCAAATATGTAATAATTCCGACATCCTGGAATTTCCAATACTATGTGACACCCATGGACTCCCAAGATCTGAAACCTTTAGATACCTGCAAATCAAAAATTTCTATACTCCTCTTCTAAATACTGGTACATCGCCTAATCAAATGTCTCAATTTGAACGTATATGCAAAAGTGACCCACATGTTGGAGGTGTTATTTCTTTGATATATCAGCAACTCATTAGTCTTCCTAATGATGTATTACCCTCCTATGCAGATAAATGGGCAGTAGATATGAACAGAGTTTTTGACACTAATGACTGGTCCAATGTATGGAAAGCTACTAAAAGCTCTTCCTCAAATTGTTATGCTATTGAAACTAACTTTAAAGTTTTAGCAAGATGGTACCTGGTACCTGCCAGAATAGCCAAATTTACCCCGACCTATCCTAACAACTGCTTCAGAGGTTGCCCTTCCCCAGGTACCCATTTCCACATCTGGTGGCAATGCCCGGTGGTCCAAGAATTTTGGACAAATATTTTTGCTTTGGCTTCTAAAGCTCTAGAATGTTCTATACCTCCGGATCCAGCCATGGCTCTTCTAACCTGAAACCTCCATCGCTAACACACCCTCATTTTAAGCTATTCCTCCAGCTTAGTACTGCTGCTAAACAAACTATAGCTAAAGCCTGGAAATCCAAAACTTTAATAGTAGCGGAAGCTAAGCACAGAATGAATAGAGCTTTGACTCATGCTAAAATGTCGGCCATAGAAGACAATAATATCGATAAATTTAAACAGATTTGGCAACCATGGGTAAAACACTATCTTCCCCCTGACTTCGACCAGTCATTATTGTTACCTCAATACAGGGGGTCCCCGACTTACGAACGCCCGACCTACGAACAACCCCTACTTACGAACGGGGCGCTGCGGGGACCCTCCGCCATTTTTCGCCGTCTTCCGGACGTTCTGCGCATGCGCGGCCATACGGAGCCTCGGAAAATGCCGGAAATGTCCGTAATTTGCCGCGCATGCGCAGAACGGCATTAGACGGAACATCGGAAATGTCCGGAAATGTCCGTATTTGTCGGTCTGCGCATGCGCGGCCGACTTACGAACATTTCCGACTTCCGTACAGGCGGGCAGTCCCTAACGAGTTCGTAACTCAGGGGACCCCCTGTAGTTTATCGGTTATTTCAGCGGATAAATTACATTATCCTATTTGATATGCAGATCACCACCTGGAGAGACTCTTTCCTTCCTTCCTTTTCTTTCTCTCTTCTTTTTTTTTTCTCTTTTTCTTTCTTCTTCTCTATCCTACATCTTCAACTCTTTTAGTTTTTATTCCTTTACGGAATATATTTATTGTATTCATTTATTTTGGCATCACAATCTTTTACATCTATTACCAGCATGTTAAGTCCATCAGATTGAAACACTACTAATTAGGCTTTTTCCACAGTGTCTGACTTCTAACCCATTAATTTACATTTTAGACTGCATAATACTCATGCTGTTATTTATGCTTATTTATTTCCAAGATATCCCATATATGAAAATGAATATATGTAATGTATCTTATTATTTTTCTTTTCCATTATTTATGGTTTCTCTTTCTTGTTTGAAAATAAAATAAAACTCTTTGAGAAAAAAGAATACCTATATCTAATATGCTTGCATTGTAAAAAACCTGCATGTTGCATACTTTGAACATAAACCTGTATGTTATCAGCTGTTAATAAACCTGCATTGCTGAAGTTCTGCCTGGTTCGATACTTTTTTACATCAGTATTTCATCCTATATCACGCAGATATCTCAATATGCTTATGTATGTACTACTCTTCTGGCCATGTTGGCTTTTATCATTTTATGTACCATGCATATATTTTTTCAATAAAGTTGGTTTTCCTTTTTTTTTTTAAAAAAGAGAGGCTGGAGTATACCGAGAGACTAGGGTAAAAAGAAGACAGGCTGATGTATATAGAAGACAGGCACGTGTATACAGAAGACAGGCTGGGGTATACTAAGAGACTAAATATAGTGGATAATTTCGCGTAAAAATAATAAAATAAATATATTGTAATGATAAAGTGCAATAATGACTAGTCCCCAGCAGGGGGCACTAGTATATAACTGGAGTGGGTATACAGGGAAATAAAATCAAATGTGTATATAGTGACTGGAAAAAAAGATCAAGCGGTGGTCCTATTGGACTGAAGCCTGAACAGTAGCGCTCAACTAATATACCTTATACGAAACAAAATATATAAT
The DNA here is from genome assembly GCA_028564925.1 of Lithobates sylvaticus. Taxonomy (NCBI): domain Eukaryota; kingdom Metazoa; phylum Chordata; class Amphibia; order Anura; family Ranidae; genus Lithobates; species Lithobates sylvaticus. The sequence goes on from CM053030.1 coordinate 315,384,885, forward strand.
CAAACATAGTGCAATCACAGAATAAAATAAATGAAATAAAATAAACTATGATATGTGCACACACCCACGTGATAAGTGAATTATACAAAATGAAAAGAAAAACAATATATAATATAAATTTCATTCAGGGAGATATATATTTTGCAACAATATCCCCAAAAAAGTGATAAATTGTGCCATACTGTTAAACTAATGTTCCAGCAAAAAGTCATCAAAACAGAAAAAATTATTGATCAAAAAGAAAAAGTTCCTCTGACGAAAGCGTGAATCTTCTCAAAATAATAATTATATAATCTTCTTGTCTTCCACCACACCGTTGTGCTCAATGTGCCACTCCCATAGGAAACTCACTCACCACAATATATTGCTCGCACTTTCGCGCCGGGCAAATCAGCTTACCGTATATACTCGAGTATAGGCCGACCCGAATATAAGCCGAGGCACCTAATTTTACCACAAACAACTGGGAAAACTTATTGACTCGAGTATAAGCCTAGGGTGAGAAATGCGCAGCTACTGTAAGTGGAAAAGTGGGTCAACGATGCCCATTTGCAGCCTCACTGTGCCCATGCAGATGGACACAGTTGACTGATTTGGGGCCCTTTATCTCAGGGTCACTTAGTGCTAGGAACCCCATCTTTAGATATGTTGTAGTGCTAATTCCACTGGGTTGGAATACAACATTTGGGGTTCCTAGCACCAAGTGTCCCCGAGATATGGGGCCCCAAATTCGGGTCAGAAAATCTCAAGCACTTTTCTGCAGCAGAGAATGACATTTTCTGAACCGACTTTGGGGCCCTGTATCTCGGGGCTAGGAACCCCATATTTGGATATGTTATAGTGCTAGGTCCACTGGGTTGGCACACCAAATTTGGGACTCCTAGACCCAAGTGGCCCCGAGATACGGGGCCCCAAAGTCGGGTCCGAATTTTTTTTTTTGCTGCAGAAAAGTGCTTGACTCGAGTATAAGCCGAGGGGGGCACTTTCAGCACAAAAAAATGTGCTGAAAAACTCGGCTTATACTCGAGTATATACGGTAAATGATCTCAAACAACCAATCGGTGGTCCTCCTGTCTTATCCACTCAGTGCTTATAATGTTGTCCCACATGTAAAAATGAAAAAGTGCTCCAATAGTGTGATACAATAAAGTAATTTATTGCACGCTAAAATCAAAGCTTCAACCAATTCACTCACATTTGAACAGATAAAAATCAGCAAATAATGAATTCCAATCCACCACAGCAGATATCACTCCAGTAAATTCAACTCTGCAACTCCACTACTAAGCAAAGATATAAACAGTGGCCATGGCGGACCCAAGGTGTGTGCGACTATATAGTCTAGATCTCACCGTCTCCCATCCGCCAATGTCCATAAACGAGTAATAATAGCACCGTATCTCTGTTTGCAAATATATAGTGACTGTTGTCTAATAGAAAAGGTGCTCAGTGCATAGAAAATGCATAAAATTAAGTGCATAAAAATGCATAAAAAAAGGGTGACATTTGATGTGAGGTTAATCAAATAAAATTTCCCAGTGGTTCACATGAATAAATATAAATGAGTGACATGAAGTAAAAATCAATGGAAAGGTAAAAAAATCTAATAAAATAAATCCGTGACTAAAAGTGAAATAAATATGAGGTAGTCCCAGAATAAATAGATGAATAAAAATATATGAATAAAAATAGTCCAAATAAATAGAATGTCCGAATCAATAGATAAATTAATAAATCAAGCAGATCTTGATATCACCATGGCATAAATTGCACATCCACAATGGATCAGACAGCAATAGAATAGTCCTCCGATGGATGCTCCTGAATGCTTCCAAAATACTTCCAAGAATGTCAGAACATGATCTATGCTTTTCTATGCGTTTATCTATATTGCTGAGTCAGGACTACATTCACACTACTATTCATCTATTTGCAAGTGAATCCCTTTCTGGTCTCCCAGAACTCTCACCTTAGGACTGAATAAAATACACCTTTCAGGGGTATCCAAATAAGCCCCAGGGTACAGGTAGCAGAGGTCAAAATATCCTAGTGGATTATCCAGCCGGGTCCTTCTCCTTTAAAATCCCTTAACCATGGACCTAGAGGGCTTAGTGTCTCAAAGTCACAGTTGCACCATAACAGGGAGAGGAAGGGGAAAGAGAGGGAAGCCTCCACTAGTGTAGTACGTTTTTAAAAAGTGATAATGCTTTATTGCATATAATAATTGGATTCTTACATTTATAACAATAAAATCAAGCAAAGTAAGGGGTTAAAATATCACCAGGCATTCTCAGCGCCTTCTCGTGTCCTTCTCTGAATTTGTCTGCCTACAGCCACTCCCTACGCGTTACGACAAGTCACGTGTCTTCATCTGGGGAACCGGATTGGTCAGGCAGTGATAGTTTATATGACGAGGTAACCGGAAGTCTATGAACGGCCATCTTGGTTGTGTTTGTATGTGTTATTGTTGGCGGCCATGTTATTGGTGGTAAACATGTTGGCGTATAGCGGCCATTTTCTTGGTGTTTATTCCCTATTTTCGGTATAGTGCTGTGCACCGCCATTTTGTCGGTTAGATAAACAACCAAACGGCGATGTTATTGATGGTAAATAAATCCCGACTGTGGACACTGGTAATAGGACAAGTTAAATAGGTAAATGTCAAAATCTCTATGGGCAAAGGTCTATTTAAATAGTGACATCGAGAAAGTGTTCTCATGTTAGTATATTAAAATCATCTCAGTGTAACAGTACGCCGCTGTTGGTAAATAATAATATAAAATTTACCATAAAAGGTAAGTTTATATGTGCTAATGTTGGGGTGGAGTGATGTGTCTAAAACTCATAGTAGAGCGAGAGAAGGCCCTGAGACACCTAATCAATAGTACAGTACATCTTAATGTTAAAACTAAATTATAGATAAGGTGATTCTGACCATGTGATTCTCTGCTATGTGTGTGACATCTTAAATAATGGTAGAGGTGCCGGGTTTGGCGCAGAAATTAAAATGGTATGATAAAATAAGACCAGGTTAAAAGTTACATAAAAAACAGTTAAGGTCGAATTCTACATTCATGCCTCCTGGCGTAAGGGTCCGCATGGTGTGTATCCATTTGGATTCCTTTTGGCTTATCGTACTTATTTTGTGGCTGCCCCTCCATGATATGTTATATTTTTTGATTCCCCAAAATTGGAGTGATGAGGGGTCTTGGTTATGCATTTGCGCAAAATGTCTTGACACGTTATGTTTCGGGAACCCATTCTTGATATTATGGACGTGTTCTTCTAGTCTGACGTTTAGGTTGCAGGTTGCAGCTACATTGTAATACATATACAACCCCTTCAGTGTGGCATCCTATGAAGTCTCGTATTTTGAAGGATTGGCCTGTATTAGTAGCGGTAAATTCTGTTCTTTTGGAACTTTTGGGCATGTCTGCATGCATAACAATTACGACAAGGGTAAAAACCTTTTCCTGAAAAGAATGTATAGGTGGGTTTTGATGGTGGTTCTACTACCGATTTTACTATGAGGTCCCTAATCGTGGGGGCTCTTCTGTAAATTATATTTGGTTTTTGGGGTAATAGGGTAATGAGATCTTTGTCCTTTTTTAGGATGTGCCAGTGTTTCTCAATTACCTTGGCTACATCTCTATGTTGAATACTGTAGTCGAGTATAAGACACGTGCTTCATTCTGGTAGGGTTTTTTTGGGTTGCTTTTGAGCATAGCGCTTCTATTCATTCTATTGACAGCTTAGATTTGATCCTCAATCCATTGATCATCGTAACCTTTTATTTTAAATCTTTCGGATATCTGTTTAGCTTGTCTCTGATGATCCTCTTCCTTTGTGCAATTCCGCTTGATTCTGATTAGTTGTCCTTTTGGAATATTATGGAGCCATGGCTTGTGGTGACAGCTATTTATAGTTAAATAGCTGTTGGTATCTACATTTTTAAAATATGTTTTTGTTACCACTTTGTTCCCTTCTAGACTGATATTCAAGTCTAGGAAGTCTACCTCCTTTGCATCTATTTTCCATACTAGTTGGATGTTATTTTAATTTTCGTTTAGTTTGTTGAGGAAGGTTTCCAAGGAGTTTCTGTCTCCGTTCCATACGATTATCACATCGTCAATATATCATTTGTACAGTGTTAGTTCCGCTGGGGTGTCAGTGTAGACAGTATTTTCCTCCCATTGAGCCATGAAGGCATTGGCCACTCCTGGCGCAAATTTTGCGCCCATGGCTATTCCTATGGCTTGCTTATAGTTTGTTTGGTTGTGCCAGAAATAATTGTATTTGAGGCAGAAATCCAGACATTTAATCAGATATTTCCTTTGCTTACATACATATGTGCTGTAGTTCCTGAGGAGCCATTTGGTGGCTGAGCAAGCATCATGGTGCTGTACTATAGTATATAGCGATGTGACGTCGGCTGTTGCCAGTAGAGGTTTCTTCCTTCTAACACCGGTGTTATTTCCAAAAGTTGTAGTATGTGTTTCCTGTCTTTGAGGTATGCTTGGGTCTGTTGTACCGCCGGTTGGATATAGTGATCTATATACTGTCCCATTCGTGATGTGAGGGAGTCTATCCCATTTACTATCGGTCTTCCTGGGGGGTTTTCTTTGCATTTGTCAATTTTTGGGACAGTATAGATGATTGGGATTCTACATGTTTCTGGTATAAGATATTTGGATTCTTTTGCATTCAGTATTTACTTCTTGACTCCTTAGTTCACTAGCAGTTCCAATTCTTTTTTATACTTAGATGTTGGATTGCCCAAAAGTTTAATATAGGTTACTTCATCATTAAGCTAACTGTTCGTTCTGGTATTGTTCCTTGGATTGTAGTACTATAGCACCTCCCTTATAGGGCGGATTACTAGGTAATTTCTTTCAGTGAGTAATTTAATACCCTTCTTGATATGGATAGGGTCTGAGATTTTCTTTATTTTGAGAGCCTCCAGGTCTTGTAGTACTAAGTTTTTAAATACCTCTATATGTTGATTGTTCGATACTTGAGGGTTGTATACTGAATTATTCCGAAGCGTACTATGTATGATTGTTGGTGAAGTGTGTCTTATTTCATTCTGTGGTTTCCATGGGTTGTTGAGAATACATTTTTTGATGTTGATTTTTCTAATATATTTTTGTATTCCTATATAAGTATTAAACTTATTTAGGTTTTTAACTGGTGCGTGCTTCAATCCTTTATCTAATACTGTCAGCTCTTCAGTAGTGATTGGTATATTACTAAGGTTAAACATTAGTTTTAACATTAAGATGTACTGTACTATTGATTAGGTGTCTCAGGGCCTTCTCTCGCTCTACTATGAGTTTTAGTCACATCACTCCACCCCAACATTAGCACATATAAACTCACCTTTTATGGTAAATTTTATATTATTTCATATCTTTTTATACATATCACTATGAGAAATTCATTATGGCCATACATTAGCAATATTTGCACTTTGACCTATGTATTTCCAATGTAGTTATATATTTCTAGTTTTATTATCATCCTAAAAGCGGCGTACTGTTACACTGAGATGATTTTAATATACTAGCATGAGAACACTTTCTCGATGTCACTATTTAAATAGACCTTTGCCCATAGAGATTTTGACATTTACCTATTTAACTTGTCCTATTACCAGTGTCCACAGTCGGGATTTATTTACCATCAATAACATCGCCGTTTGTTTATTTATCTAATTGACAAAATGGCGGCGCACAGCACTATACCGAAAATAGGGAATAAACACCAAGAAAATGGACGCTATACGCCAACACGTTTACCACCAATAACATGGCCGCCAACAATAACACATACGACCACAATAAAGATGGCCGTTCATAGACTTCCGGTTACCTCGTCATATAAACTAACACTGCCTGACCAATCCGGTTCCCTAGATGAAGAGACGTGACGTGTCGTAACGCGTAGGGAGTGGCCGTAGGCAGACGAATTCAGAGGAGGACGCGAGAAGGCGCTGAGAACGCCTGGTGATATTTTAACCCCTTACTTTGCTTGATTTTATTGTTATAAATGTGAGTCCAATTATTATATGCAATAAACCATTATCACTTTTTAAAAACGTACTACACTAGTGGGAGCTTCCCTTTCTTTTCCATTCCTCTCCCTGTTATGGTGCAACTGTGACTTTGAGACACTAAGCCCCCTAGGTCCATGGTTAAGGGATTTTGAAGGAGAAGGACCCGGCTGGATTATCCACTAGGATATTTTGACCTCTTTTACCTGTACCCTGGGGCTTATTTGGATACCCCTGAAAGGTGTATTTTATTCAGTCCTAAGGTGAGAGTTCTGGGAGACCAGAAAGGGATTCACTTGCAAATAGATGAATAGTAGCGTGAATGTAGTCCTGACTCAGCAATATAGCTAAACGCATAGAAAACGCATAGATCATGTTCTGACATTCTTGGAAGTATTTTGGAAGCATTCAGGAGCATCCATCGGAGGACTATTCTATTGCTGTCTGATCCATTGTGGATGTGCAATTTATGCCATGGTGATATCAAGATCTGCTTGATTCATTCATTTATCTATTGATTCAGACTTTCTATTTATTTGGACTATTTTTATTCATATATTTTTATTGATATATTTATTCTGGGACTACCTCATATTTATTTCACTTTTAGTCACGGATTTATTTTATTTGATTTTTTTTACCTTTCCATTGATTTTTACTTCATGTCACTCATTTATATTTATTCATGTGAACCACTGGGAAATTTTATTTGATTAACCTCACATCAAATGTCACCCTTTTTTTATGCATTTTTATGCACTGGGCACTTTTTCTATTAGACAACAGTCACTATATACACATTTGATTTTATTTCCCTGTATACCCACTCCAGTTATATACTAGTGCCCCCTGCTGGGGACTAGTCATCATTGCACTTTATCATTACAATATATTAATTTTATTCTTTTTGCGCGAAATTATCCACTATATTTATTCTATGCTTGTGTATTTGTGAACACTACTCATTTTGCTGCAATTGTCTTTAGTTATTACCACACTTTGACCTTCTAACTACTCCCAGTAGCGCTAGGGATCTATCTATACACATTTATACAGAGGAGACTAGTGTATATAGAAGACAGGCACGTGTATACAGAAGACAGACTGGGGTATACGGAGAGGCTAGTGTATACAGAGAAGCTGGGGTACACAGAAAGGCTAGCGTATACAGACGGGCTAGTGTATACAGAAGGGCTAAAGTATACAAAGAGAGGCTAGTGTATACAGAAGACAGACAAAGGTATACAGAGAGGCTAGTGTATACAGAAGACTGTCTGGGGTATACAGAAAACAGGCCAGTCTATAAAGAAGACAGGCTAGTGTATATAGAAGACAAGCTAGGGTATGCAGAGAGGCTAGGATATACAGAGAGGCTAGTGTATACAGATAAGCCAGTGTATACAGAGAGGCTAGGGTATACAGAAAACAAGATGGGGTATACAGAGAGGCAGGGGTATACAGAGAGTCTAGGGTAAAAAGAAGACAGGCCTGTAGATATAGAAGACAGGCCCATGCATACAGAAGACAGGCTGGGGTATACAGAGAGGCTGGGGTATACAGAGAGGCTGGGGTACACAGAAAGGCTAGTGTATACAGACGGGCTAGTGTATACAGAGAGGCTGGGGTATACAGAGAGTCTAGGGTATACAGAAGAAAGGCTAGTGTATATAGAAGACAGGCACATGTATACAGAAGACAAACTGGGGTATACCGAGAGGCTAGTGTATACAGAGAGGCTGGGGTACACAGAAAGGCTAGTGTATACAGACGGGCTAGTGTATACAGAGAGGCTGGGGTATACAGAGAGGCTGGGGTATACAGAAAAGAGGCTGGGGTATACAGAAAAGAGGCTGGGGTATACAGCGAGACTAGGGTATACAGTGAGGCTAGTGTATAGAAAAGATAACCAAGGTTATACAGAGAGGCTAGTGTATACAGAAGGCTGGCTAGTGTTTATAGAGAGGCTAGTGTATACAGAAGACAGTCTGGGATATACAGAGAAACTAGGGTAGACAGAAAAACTAGTGTATACAGAAGACAGGCTATGGCATACAAAAGACAGGCTAGTGTATACAGAGAGGGTAATGTATACAGAGAGGGTAGTGTATATAGAAGACAGGCTATGTATACAGAGAGCCTAGTGTATTCAGAAGACAGGCTAGTGTATATCGAAGACCGGCTATTGTATGCAGAAGACAGGCTTGTGTATGCAGAAGACAAGCTAGTGTATATAGAAGACAGGCCAGGGTCTTCAGAAAGGCTAGTCGCAGGGATCTTCAAACTATGGCCCTCCAGCTGTTGTGGAACTACACATCCCATGAGGCATTGTAAAACTCTGACATTCACAGACATGATGGGAATTGTAGTTCCTGAACAACTGGAGGGCCATAGTTTGAAGACCCCTGGGCTAGTGTAAACAGAGAGACTAGGGTATACAGAAAAAAAGTGTATACAGAGAGGCTAATGTATACAGAGAGGGTAGTGTATACAGAGAGGGTAGTGTATACAGAGAGACTAGGGTATACAGAAGACAGGCTGGTGTGTGTATACTGGCTAGTGTACACTGAAGACAGGCTGGGGCATTGTCGTGGATATTCCACCACATTCTTGCGTTAATAAGCGCCCTTCAATCTAATGATATAATGTGCCTTTCGATCGTATGTCTCCCCTGGTTCCCCATTCCCCAGTAAACAGACATTACAAACAGTCTCACACTAGCCAGCTTCCTTCTTTACAAATTACAAAGGGGAAGGATTGGCTCCAACCATCAATAGCCTCCTACACAGATTGTGACCTCACCGAAAAAGGAACAACACACATTGTGAATGTACCAGTGTTGCCCGTAAGGCCAGACACTGGTACAAAAAAGTGTCTGTTTACTTATTCCAATAGGCTTTGCTGAACGCTCATGTGCTATACAGAGCTTCAGGCGGGACTTTATCCTTCCTTACATTCCAGGAAGAGATTGTCACGGACTTCCAGTATCCAGGCGGTTCTGCACCTCACCATTCCCAACCAAAGGCAGTAAGCCGGCTGCATGAGAGGCATTTTCCTAATGTCCTCCCGAGTACCCCAACCCAACGAGCCCCCCAAAAACGATGTTGTGTCTGTAGCAAGCGCGTATCTAGACCCTACGGACCAATATTATGGACTATAATATTTATAGTGGGTATATAGCCAAAGCACCTTGTCCCTATATTGATGGGGACAAGGGCCTCATCCCCACAACCCTTGCCGGTGGTTGTGGGGGTCTGCGGGTGGGGGACGTATCGGAATGTGGAAGCCCCTTTTAATAAGGGGATCCCCAGTACATTTGTACCCCTACCATTTCACAAAAAAAGTGTGAAAATGGTAAAAGTGACATGACACGGCTTGGGGACAAGTCCTTTATTAAAAAATAAAACTGTCCCACAAAGTCCATTCATCTTCATCTCCTATGCCGACGGACCGAAAAAGACCAAAAAAAAAATGCGACCGACCTGCCTCCATGGGAGACACCCGCCGTAATGACCATCCTCTTAGGTGACAGCTCTTTTATAACTGAGGACTCTGACGCACGGGGACATCCCTATGGCTTTCCAAACACTTTTTATGACAAGAACTTGCATATAAGCCTTTTAAAATTATATCTCCATACACATAGAGGCATAGTTACCAATGGGTGGATGAAGACATGAGGATGTATCGCACAAACCAGCATTGCAGGATTGTAATTGTCCAGTGATCCCATTGCTGCCGCACGTCCCCCCGCGTGGGCGCATAGTCCACCGAGCTTGCAGGGGGCCACGTTCTAGGACCCAGAGAGGAGGATGGGGGGTAAAACACCTGCAGATGGACATGCAAAGACTTTTTGTGAGTCGTCATTAGATAATGTTAGGGGAATGTCTAGAAGTGCTTGGCAGCTAGGCTGGTTGTTACTTGGTCACTGATGGATTCATATTATAGAAAAATTAAGCTATACATAACATGGGTCATTTATTCATTAGTTGGATTGGTTATAAGAGGAGCTAGCTAGCAGTGAAAAAAAGGTTGGGTGGGGGATGGGGTGTAGTGATGTGCACGGATGTTTTCTGCGATTCTCCCCAATGCGTGTTTCCCTACAGTTGAGTCCTCCTTTTGGGCCACTGTGGGGGGGGGGGGGCCTCCCCCGTGCCAACGTCGTCCCTTTATCGCCACCGGACTGTCGGTGACGTTGCGCTTTTGCGTCAGAGGTGACGCCAAGGGGACCACGTGGACGATGCCAATTTGGCGCCGCAGACTTGTGGGAGGGTGGATGGGGAGGGGCCCGACACCTGCAGACAATGGACAAATCATGCAGACACTTTAACCTCCCTGGCGGTATGATTCTGGCTGGAATTTAGTGCTGAAAGCGGTACAATTATTTTGCATGGAAATTTGGCGTTTTTATATTGTAGGCCTGCAATTCTTATGAATAACTCACTTAAATCTGTCCGAACCAGAGTCTAGTAGACATCCTGGTATGATAAAGTTTGAAACACAAAATCATAAATTATAATATAATAAAAATATATATAAAAATGATTCAATAATGTAATCAGATCAAAAACACTGAAATTTGCTCAGTTGCAGAATAGTCGCTGTCATTAAATTTATTGTTTGATGATAAATTGTGATTCTAATTTTTTATCGGTGTTTTCTAGCTGGTCTAAAACCACTTTTGACATAAAGGGACACTTTTTGGTTGCTATGGACAATCTCCAGTTTCCAGGCAGAAAAAAAATATATTATATAAAATGACATGCAGGGCACTGGGCAGACCACTAGGGACAAAGGGGATGTGTATTTTTGGTATACAGTACTGTAAGATTACAGTACTGTATGTGTGTTGTGTTTTTAAACTTTTTTAAATTTGGCGCCGATCTCCGCTCCCGTGCGTCGGAACGTCGCAGGGAACGGAGATCGGCGGCACCCGGCACTGTGTGAATCGAGCGAGCGGACGGCTCGCTCACACAGCGGGGAGACATCGCAGGATCCAGGGGAAAAGGTAAGTAACTTCCCCCCTGTATCCTGCACGCAAGCCCGAGTCTGGCTCGGGGTTACCGCTCTCAGCATAAAAAACTGAACCCGAGCCAGACTCGGGGTTACCGCTAGGGAGGTTAAAGAGAAAGTAAACCCTGATGGGTTTTACTTCCTCTGTTTCCCTGCAAAGGTAAAGCATAATGGGCTACTATGCATCATATAGAAGCCCATTATGTGTCACTTACCTGACACAGGAGCCTGCAAGGTCACCGATGTCCCCACTTCCACGAAGCATCCATCTTCCTTCCGGGTATCGTGAATCCGGTGCTGTGGAGCCGCGATGACGTCACTCCCGTGCATGCCGCCACTAACGGCATGCACCGTAGACATTGGTGCCTGTCTTTTGCAAATATCTCCTAAACCGTGCAATAATCTAGGCTTACCTGTAGGTAAAAGTGGTCTGTAAGGGTTTACAACCACTTTATAACCCCACAGCTCCCAGGAGATCCTGAGGTGTTCCCTGGTTGTGCTGTCCTATACTAATACAAGACTGATGGAGTGCTTGGTAAGTGCAGCGTTTGGAACGCTGTTGACTGGTTAATCTTTGTACTTGTGTTACACCCATTTATTTTTATTTTCCAACATCGTGATTTATTTAACCTATACACTATTATCCCTATGTAGTATAAGCTTAGTCTGATCTTCCTACTTTACGTATATATTATTCAGTATCACATCACTTGTTGTTTGGCACCCAATCTCACTTTCATCATTTCATTTATTTAATCATTTCCCCTTTCCCTTCTTACTCCACACATACATCCCTTCTTACTCCACACATACATCCCCCCTCCCCCCCATCAACATAGGCACTCCACACTCACACTCAGTTCCCCACACATCTCACTTTTAACACTTGTTTTTCCAGTTTTTAGCAGTTTTTTTTGTCTTCACTTTTATTGCCCCATCATCAGTCAATCCCACATCATGCACCCTCACTTCACTTTTCACATCACTACACCCCATCCCCCACCCAACCTTTTTTCACTGCTAGCTAACTCCTCTTATAACCAATCCAACTAATGAATAAACAACGCCATGTTATGCATAACTTAATTTTTCTATAATATGAATCCATCAGTGACCAAGTAACAACCAGCCTAGCTGCCAAGCACTTCTAGACATTCCCCTAACATTATCTAATGACTCACAAAAAGTCTTTGCATGTCCATCTGCAGGCGTTTTACCCCCCATCCTCCTCTCCGTGTCCTAAAACGTGGCCCCCTGCAAGCTCGGTGGACTATGCGCCCACCCGGTCGCGGGGGGGGGGGGGGGGGGGGGACATGCGGCAGCGATGGGATTACTGGACAATCACAATCCTGCAATGCTGGTTTGAGCTACACATCCTCATGTCTTCATCCACCCATCGGTAACTATACCTCTATGTGTATGGAGATATCATTTTGCCAATTTTAAAATGGACAATATAAAAAATGTACGTATAGCAATGTCTTTAATTAGATATTTTCCTAGAATATAAATCCCCCTGAAGAGACCGGAAATCGCAAGGGTCAAAATGCATCAGGGTTTTTCATGTGGATATATATGTTATAAATACAATGGGCATTCATGTACATAGGGTGTTCCTTGCTATGAGTGATGTTCCATGTCTGTTTTTGTGTCGCACTACCTATATGGATGATTCATTATTGTTCATTTGAAATTATTATTGTCTGTAAAATAAAGGATTCTTTACATCAACCATTTTCATACAAATTCTCTGCTGCTAAAAAAAAAACCCTGGGGAAACTTCCTGTTTTGTATACAAATCTGTGACATGCCTAGAAACTGAATCGGGTGGCTAAGTTTGTCAAAAGAAGTCGCATGACCTGGGCTTGGTAACAAACTAGAGGGCACACTGGGAGGTACCTGGAACAGCGGAGTGTCCCATGAAAGGGCACCAGTGGGTCGTATGTGTGGAGGACTGACACGTGGCATACACACAGGAGACCTTAACCCGGAAAAATGGCGACAAAAAAAAGCTCAGTATCCACATTGCTCCAATCAGTCATCACCTGGTGCTGGGCAAAAATAGCTGAAGCCTTAGCAGAGAAAGAACGATGACAATCATAGAAGGCTGATCCCCCGTATTTTTGGCCCAACTCCACTACAGCATAATTGTAGAGATCAAGCCCCTCCCTCCTCTGAGGAATAACTGAGCAAATAACATCCCTAAAAATGCTAAAAGTTAAGTTAAAGCGGTTCTGCACTGTGTTTATTTTTTATTTTTTTTTTTGGGGGGGGGGGGGGGGGGGGGTATACAAAGGATGCTTACCTAAATTGGGGGACTCACCTGTTCCATCTTCCATCTCGATCGCCCTCCGTTTTCCTCCGATAAGATTCTTTATATTCTTCTTCTCTGCTGGGGGCCATCTTGCCTGTGGGCATGGGAAACAGGCACTTTAGATGGCCCAGCATGCACCGCCGTTACTGCGCCGAGCTCGCGCGTGCGCAGTAACGGCAAAGTGCAGCTCACGTTCTCCGAAATCTCGCGAGATGTCGGCACATCTGCCGACATCTCGCGAGATTTCGGAATATGTGTCCGAAATCTCGCGAGATTTCGGAAGATGTGACCGAAATCTCGTGAGATTTCGGAAGATGGCCGCACTGTCTCCTGGGATCAATGACACCAGTTCCCAGGAGACAGTGCGGCGTGACGAGGATCCCCGCACAGACCCCGCCCACCCCCGAAGAGACAGAAGACAGAAAGTCATCGATTACAAGGTAAGTGAAAAAAAAAAAAAACACATTTCATTTAGTACTCTTTGCCTGATTTGGAAGGCAAAGAGATTTACTAAATGAAATGTGTGCCGAACCGCTTTAAGCATATGACTTCTTGTCAGCAATGTCATGAGCCACTATCAACAGGGAAGCTAAATTTACATCTTAACCATCTTAACCAACATCACCATTTTTGATATTAGCCGGGATAAAATGAGCCGGAGTAACTGACAGCGAGCTGGTGGTTTTACCTGTGGCTAACGGACCGATCAAGGGCGACACAGAGACTGCTGATGTGCAGAGGACGACAGAGGGATGACCCGACTGAACGAAGGGTGACTTGCTCAGGAACGGTGCCTGATGCACTAGGGAACGAGAGTCTAAAAGTTCACTTTGCGCACTGACGCTGGGTAAGAGATACCCCTGTGCTGAAGTTCAGCCATCAATCTAGGGAATGGTCCAGGACCTCAGGGAGGGCGTAGTGCCATGTTCGGAACCCCTAGCTGGAGGAGGGATGGACGCAAAATCCTATGTGTCTGCTGCCTGAGACATGACCTAATTGACATAAGGTGATAGTAGATTAGTAAATTAAATGTATGGACTGAAAACGTGACATTGAAATTATGAGTGATTAACCCATGAAATAGCCCCCTTTTTTTCCCCCGATATGGTGCAAGTGGTCTAGCTAGTGACATTTGTGTAACCAATGGACTGAAAACATGACAGTGAGTGAAATGGAAAGAAGCTGAGTCACCTGAGGCATAGCAGGTAATTAAAAACGTACACTCATGCCCCGTACACACGAGCGGATTTTCCGTCGGAAAAAACTTGGATGGTTTTTCCGACGGAATTTCGCTTAAGCTTGCATACACACGGTCACACAAAAGTTCTCTGAACTTTTGACCGTCAAGAACGTGGTGACGTACACTACGACGAGCCAAGAAAATTAAGTTCAATGCTTCAGAGCATGCGTAGGAATTTTGCATGTCGGAATTGGTACAGACGATCGGAATTTCCGGTCGGAAGTTATTCCGACCGGAAAATTGAGAACCTGCTCTCAATCTTTTGCTGGCAGGAATTCCGCCAGCAAAAGTCCGATGGAGCATACACACGGTCGGAATTTCCGACCAAAAGCTCACATCGGACTTTTGCTGGCGGAATTTCCGATCGTGTGTATGGGGCATTAGGCCCCAAAAACGTGTCAGGTAGGATATCAGAGTAGTGAAATGTGAAACGTATTACGTATGTGAAACAGATGAGCGAACTTGCCACCGCACAAGTCAACTAAACACGATCATCTCAACACATTCATAAGTTAGGAGTCTGAGGGCTATATATCCCTCATCCACCATCAGTTAATTTCCGGGTTCAGGGAGGGGGTGGATCGTCCGTCCATCCACTTTTCAGTGTTTGCCGTGGTCGGTTTCAGGGGGGGCCATGTCCTCTGGCTCTCGGATGGGGGCAGAGCTTCACCCCTCCAGCTGACTGCATTCCTGCTCCTCCTAGTCTCGGCCCCTCCAGTCCTATACACTGCAGCTCCTCATGCTCTCCCTCAGAAATCTAGTCGCTCTTCTGCCACCGTGCGCACGCCCCCACTTTCAAGCTGCAGAGAGGGGGGAGGGGGTCAATGAGGGCAGTACCAGGATGGGGGGGGGGCTGGTTGGTGGGTTAGCTCCACTGCCATGGTCATAGCGGTTTCGATCATAGGGGGTTCAGTCGTAGCGTTTCAGTCACAGCCGGTGCAGTCATGTGTTCAGTCATTGCGTGTTCTGTCATATCAGGGCTGTCATAGTGTGTCGCTGTCATAGCGGGTGCTGTCACACATATTCAGTCATGACGTTCCAGTCTAGCGGGTGCGTCCTAGCGTGGTCAATCCTAGGCGTTCCTGTCCAGCGGGTTCTGTCTGAGGGGGGTTGTCATAGCGTGTCACAGCGGGTACTGTCATTCAAGTGCTGGCAGCAGGTGTTTTTCTTTAGGCATTCAGTCTTGGTGTTCCTGTCACTGCATGTTCAGTCCTAACCAGTGCTGTCACGAGCGGGTTCCAGTCACAGCGGGTCAGTCACAGTGGTTCGATCATGGCATTTTCCTGTCATAGCAGATCGGTCAAAGTTCTTGTCAGCGTGTCAGTTCCTGTCATAGCGGGTTCATCACAGCGTTTCTGTCAAGCATGTTTATCCTGTCGTAGCTTTTTCATTTGTACGTTTTTGTTCGTAGCATTTCTGTCATACCATTAGCAGCAGTGCTCTGAGTACACTACTGTATGACAGACGATAATTCTAGATCTGCTCTGTACTCTTGCTGGATTTTTCAATCTGTCAGCATGTCATCATTCGCAGCATTTCTTTCGTAGCTTTCGAGGGTAGCATTCATGTCGCAGCTTTTCGGTCGTAGCATTTCTGTCCTGGCATTTCATTCATATTATTTTATTCGTAGCATAGGTCATTGGTAGCATTTTCCTGTCATAGCATTTCATTCATAGATTTTTCCTGTCGTAGCATTTAGTTCGTGGCATTTGTCAGCTAGTGCGCACATCCAGGGTCTGTCACATTTAGGCCCCTTTCACACTGAGGCGGTGTGGGCGTTGGCGGCAAAGCAGCAAAATATTTAGCGCTGCTTTACCGTCGTTTTAGCCGTGGTATTCGGCCGCTAGCGGGGCGGTTTTAACCCCCGCTAGCAGCCGAAAGAGGGTTAAAACCCCCTGCAAAGCGCCACTGCAGCGGCCACATTTCTCCAATCAGTCATCACCTGGTGCTGGGCAAAAATAGCTGAAGCCTTAGCAGAGAAAGAACGATGACAATCATAGAAGGCTGATCCCCCGTATTTTTGGCCCAACTCCACTAAAGCATAATGGTAGAGATCAAGCCTCTCCCTCCTCTGAGGAATAACTGAGCAAATAACATCCCTAAAAATGCTAAAAGTTAAGTTAAGCATATGACTTCTTGTCAGCAATGTCATGAGCCGCTATCAACAGGGAAGCTAAATTGACATCTTAACCATCCAAAATGTCCTTTTTGATATTAGCCGGGATAAAATGAGCCGGAGTAACTGACAGCGAGCTGGTGGTTTTACCTGTGGCTAACGGACCGATCAAGGGCAACACAGAGACTGCTGATGTGCAGAGGACGACAGAGGGATGACCCGACTGAACGAAGGGTGACTTGCTCAGGAACGGTGCCTGATGAACTAGGGAATGAGAGTCTAAAGTTCCACTTTGCGCACTGACGCTGGGTAAGAGATACCCCTGTGCTGAAGTTCAGCCATCAATCTAGGGAATGGTCCAGGACCTCAGGGAGGGCGTAGTGCCATGTACAGAACCCCTAGCCGGAGGAGGGATGGACGCAAAATCCTATGTGTCTGCTGCCTGAGACAGGACCTAATTGACATAAGGTGATAGTAGATTAGTAAATTAAATGTCTGGACTGAAAACGTGTCGGTTTGTGACATTGAAATTATGAGTGATTAACCCATGAAAAAGACCCCTTTTTTCCCGATATGGTGCAAGTGGTCTAGCTAGTGACATTTGTGTAACCAATGGACTGAAAACATGACAGTGAGTGAAATGGAAAGAAGCCGAGTCACCTGAGGCGTAGCAGGTAATTAAAAACGTACACTCATGCCCCGTACACACGAGCGGATTTTCCGTCGGAAAAAACTTGGATGGTTTTTCCGACGGAATTCCGCTTAAGCTTGGCTTGCATACACACGGTCACACAAAAGTTCTCTGAACTTTCGTCCATCAAGAACGCGGTGACGTACACTACGATGAGCCAAGAAAATGAAGTTCAATGCTTCAGAGCATGCGTAGGAATTTTGCATGTCGGAATCTGTACAGACGATCGGAATTTCCGGTCAGAATTTTTTCCGACCGAAAAATTTAGAACCTGCTCTCAATCTTTTGCTGGCAGGAATTCCGCTAGCAAAAGTCCGATGGAGCATACACACGGTCGGAATTTCCGACCAAAAGCTTTCGTGTGTATGGGGCATTAGGCCCCAAAAACGTGTCAGGTAGGATATCAGAGTAGTGAAATGTGAAACGTATTACGTATGTGAAACAGATGAGCGAACTTGCCACCGCACAAGTCAATTAAACAGAATTTCAACACATTCATAAGTTAGAAGGAGTCTGAGGGCTATATATGCCTCCTCCACCATCAGTTATTTCCGGGTTCAGGGAGGGGGTGGATCATCCGTCCATCCACTTCTCAGTGTTTGCCGTGGTCAGTTTCAGGGGGGCCGTGTCCTCTGGCTCTCGGATGGGGGCAGAGCTTCACCCCTCCAGCTGACTGCATTCCAGCTCCTCCTAGTCTCGGCCCCTCCAGTCCTCTGCACTGCAGCTCCTCATGCTCTCCCTCAGAAATCTAGTCGTTCTTCTGCCACCGTGTGCACGCCCCCCCCCTTTCAAGCTGCAGAGAGGGGGGAGGGGGTCAATGAGGGCAGTACCAGGATGGGGGGGGCTGATTGGTGGGTTAGCTCCATTGCCATGGTCATAGCGGTTTCGTTCATAGGAAGTTCAGTCGTAGCGTTTCAGTCACAGCAGGTGCGGTCATGTGTTCAGTCATTGCATGTTCTGTCATATCAGGGCTGTCATAGTGTGTCACTCTCATAGCGGGTGCTGTCACACATATTCAGTCATGACGTTCCAGTCTAGCGGGTGCGTCCTAGCGTGGTCAGTCCTAGGCGTTCCTGTCCAGCGGGTTCTGTCTGAGGGGAGCTGTCATAGCGTGTCACAGTCACAGCGGGTACTGTCATTCAAGTGCTGGCAGCAGGCGCTGTCATTAGGGGTTCAGTCTTGGTGTTCCTGTCACTGCATGTTCACTCCTAACCAGTGCTGTCACGAGCGGGGGTTCCAGTCACAGCGGTCCGGTCATGGCATTTTCCGGTCATAGCAGATCGGTCAAAGTTCTTGTCAGCGTGTCAGTTCCTGTCATAGCGGGTTCATCACAGCGTTTCTGTCAAGCATGTTTATCCTGTCGTAGCTTTTTCATTTGTACGTTTTTGTTCGTAGCATTTCTGTCATACCATTAGCAGCAGTGCTCTGAGTACACTACTGTATGACAGACGATAATTCTAGATCTGCTCTGTACTCTTGCTGGATTTTTCAATCTGTCAGCATTCGCAGCATTTCTGTCATAGCTATCGAGGGTAGCATTCATGTCGCAGCTTTTCGGTCATAGCATTTCATTCATATTTTATTCTTAGCATAGGTCATTGGTAGCATTTCATTCATAGATTTTTCCTGTCGTAGCATTTGTCAGCTAGTGCGCACATCCAGGGTCTGTCACATTTAGGCCCCTTTCACACTGAGGCGGTGTGGGCGTTGGCAGTAAAGCAGCGATATATTTAGCGCTGCTTTACCGTCGTTTTAGCCGTGGTATTCAGCCGCTAGTGGGGCGGATTTAACCCCCGCTAGCAGCCGAAAGAGGGTTAAAACCCCCTGCAAAGCGCCACTGCAGCGGCGCTTTGCCGGCGGTAGTGCCGCACTGTCCCATTGATTTCAATAGGTAGGAGCGGTGAATACACCACTCCAAAGATGCTGCTAGCAGGACTTTTTTTTACCATCCTGCTAGCGCACCGCTCCAGTGTGAAAGCCCTCCGGCTTTCACACTCGAGCGAAAAAAGGACCATTTTTTTTCAGGCGCTATTTTTAGCGCTGTAGCGCCTGAAAAATGATTCCGTGTGAAAGGGGCCTTACGGATCCATACAGGCTAAAGTCTCGTTTTTAATTGATTGTCGTCCCACAATCTTCTCACCCGTATACCATACGTCATACATGCATGTTCACCATTACACCTTTACCATTACCCACCAGTCTGTGTGTACCTCAGCCCTGAGTGTTCGTTTTTAAATACCTGTCTTGGCGCTGAAGAGTGCTCGGGCTCGCTTACTGCATACACTAGGGTGGGGTTATTAGGTTCACATTCACGCACTGTTAGCTTGTCATTTCTGCACCTACATCCTCATACTTGTCAGGTACGAAATGGTGTTTTCATGGGTTGGTTGTCTGTTCTCATTTCTCTAGTTTGTGTTTCGGAAGCGGCCAATTCACATTCATCTCTCCGCCGCATGGGGATTCAGTGCATGATAGCATTAAGGGGTGGGACCATTATCACTGGTGTACCCCTTTTCCAGCCTCAGCTGGGGGGGCCAGTACTTTTTAGGTTGTTATTCCCAACTCCGTCCCAACCTCTTCCATCCACCACCGCAGAACATGTTTCTAGCCATAATTCTTTAACCCAGATTCATGCCATACTTAATACCCTCTTACGGTCATGCTGCAATTGTTAGATAGGATGGAGGAGGATCATAGCCCGCTTGGCTAGAGCGGAGGTGTCAGCTGCCACCCCGGCTCCTGCTGTTCTCAGTGCACCTGCAGGTGATGTTGTAAATTCTTTACAGTGGCATGTAGAACTGGGGGCAAGCTTGGTCACAGGTGATCGATGTGGCCAATGGTTCTTTATCCAGAGTATTCCGAGGGCTTCTACCAAGGGTGGGAAGGTTTCATAGGTTCATGTCTCCGGCTTTCACTGCATATTGCCTTTGCAATTTGGTCTAATCTGCCAACACTATCAAGTATCTATCAGGTGACCAGCATTTCAGGCCCCTACAAACTCCTGTCAGTCTGTCCATTTTTTGCAGCTCACCCTCTCTAAGCCATCATAAGGGTATTCAGAGAAGTCAGGGATGTTCTCTTTGGCATGGCTACCAGTTACCTGCCAGGTTTTCATGCTTTTTCAGACTTCCTGTCTCTTATCCTTGGCGTAGTTCCCAGTTAGTGCTCTAGGCAGTTCTCTTACTACGCTTACAACTTCCCCATCATTAGAATAGATGGATGAGCCAGGGATTCACGGTTATTACTGTACCACAGTAACTGTCGGCTTAAAGTATTTGTCCTCTGCAATATTCCTCGGATCTGCTTTCTCTCCATGCATCCTCTCACTACAGTTCGTTCTCATGTCCAGATTTACTTGCCAAAACTAGGCTCGAATCCTAAACCCCTTTTCTAAATATTCGTCTGGATCAGAGGCAACTTTCGTAGGTCCCAAAAAGGGGGTCCCTTCTTTATCATCAGGTACATGGGGTGCTGGAGATCCCCCCTTTTAGCAACTACATACGTAGACCCCTTTTTCTGTAGTCATCTGGAAATTCGCTATTTTCTGGACTGATGGTTGTTGCTGGCCCTTCATTCATCTGTCTCTTTTTGCCCTCTTTTAGGCATACTGGCCAGCTAGGCCAAGGCACACCTCAGGTCTTGTTTGTTAGAGTCTGCACCTGGAAATGCGATGACCCTGACTACAACTATAAACGTGATAGGTAACAAGGTGGTGGTGAAACCGCTGTGAGACCTAAAATAGCCATGTAGTGATGAAATGAAACTAAGGTAAACAATATAATACCTACCTGAAACACGCTGGAACTTGAAACAAAACTAAACTCCTGGGTCCGATATGCACGCAGTGAAACCTTGCGGCTATGTAGAAATTAAACTATGGAACAAAAGGAACATGAACATACCAAAACTAGCCTTCGGACCAAATGCTAGAATATGTACTACACAGGTTTAAGAAATGAACCGAAACATGACTGAGCAAACCTGGACTCATCTATTAGTGGACACCTTGAGACCTCCCGGCGGAAGCAGTCCAGACCCGTGCACTAAGTGACCCTTACCCAGCTGACCATAGGGTGCCTAGGTGCAACGTGGTAGGTACTCTTGACACCCCCCTCCCCCAGGTGATGTGGAAAAGCATGATGGCCGATGGACACAAAGGGGTGGTTGTGAGGCGCTGCCTCATGACCGCTGTAGCCAAGAATGAGGCCCCAGCAGCTGAACACAACCATGCCAAACCCACCCACCCCAAGTGGCCCTGAACCCTTGAGACTCCCAAAATGTCTCACAAGTCACCCACCCCTACTGCGCCCTGCTGCGCCCTGCCCCGTGTCCCAACTCCCCTAGGTGCTAGTTCCAAGTGAAACTATAGCACGTGGAACCCAGCAGCTGTACCGTGGATAACATATGTGAGAGACATTATACCAGCGTTTGAAAAGAAAGTTTACTGAATAATTGACCAATAGAATTGGCTGATCACACATACACTCTCCAACCAGCACCTAGGGGTAAGAAAATGTGAGAAATGCGATGCATCACTGAGATGGCAAAATACGTATACTGAAACCATGTTATGTCAAGGAACATGGACAGGTATGCGAGATTGAGGAAATGTGACTGTCCGTGATAAGCGCTGACAAGGCTATACAGATTAAAACGAGCTGATGATTTCCAACCGCCTCATGGTTATTGCAATATCGCATAAAAGCAGAAGTTGGGAACAAAACTAAATGTTTAGTAAAGCTATTAGAGACAGCCAGATGTACCACTGGAGGCTAGATTCCCATTTCAAGAAATGTCATGCTCTAATGTACAAGGACAGAAATGGGAAAAATCCAAACAACTTCTTATCCCTAAAACACATTTGCTGTTCCCTTTTTGAGGCCGCAGCGCTAGGAGTGCAACTATCATGCGACTATCCTGTATTTCTTATAGGTAGTGC
Source organism: Lithobates sylvaticus (assembly GCA_028564925.1). Classification (NCBI taxonomy): domain Eukaryota; kingdom Metazoa; phylum Chordata; class Amphibia; order Anura; family Ranidae; genus Lithobates; species Lithobates sylvaticus. The sequence goes on from CM053030.1 coordinate 315,407,247, forward strand.
ATAAAACGTGATGAATATCTTTATGACCCCGCTTCAGATCTTATTCCACCATACTGATGTGTATTGGGGAAAAAAAAAAAAAAACAATAAAATCTACCCAGAATCATTTCAAGTGAGAACACAGTTTGCAATAGGTGCACACACCCTGAGGTATTAACAGCATAGCCAATATTCATGTCGGAAGTTACAATCAGCTATAATTTTTGCTTAGGTCAGCCGTAGTCAGATCAGGTGCCGTCTGTGTATAGTTCATGCAAGAAGGTGATGGAGGAGGCCGGCTGTGCTTTATTGGTGTCAGAGTACAATGAATTGCATATAATCCAGTTTAAGGTGTCACCAGTATTGGGATGCATATGGAAGTATATCTGTATTTGTGGGATTATCTGACAGTACTGCTTGTATAACATGTGTTGGGGTCACAACTACTTAGGCATTTCAACCACTAGTAGGCATACCAACAGAAGCCACATTGTCAGGGACTACAGAGCCCCCTCTCCCCCACTACCTGAGCCTGCCTATAAAAGCAGGGAGAGTTGAAAGCCCCCCAGCAGACGCACGTCTCCTCGATGAAAAAAAAAGAAGCAAAAATTATGTTGGTGGTCGTGCCGGAAATGACGCAATAGAGCATCCAAAACTACAGGAAATGCCTCTGAAGATACCAGACACACCCCTAAACGATAGACATGCCCAACAGCACATCCGAGAATGAAAGCCGACAGAAGGGAGGACCAGGGGCAGGCCTTTTAAAGGCGAGGCTCCTCCCACAAATACAGACAGGCCAGCGCCACGCCTTCCTACATATATGCTTACATAGTAGGTAAGGTTGAATAAAGGCAATAGTCCATCCAGTTCAACCTGTGTAGGTGTGTGCGTCAGTGTCGATAATCATTTCCCATATCCCTGTATGTTGTGTTCCTTAACCACTACGCGCCCGCGCTATAGCCGAAAGACGGCTGCAGCGCGGACGCTCCCTGCCGGGAGGACGTCCCTGGACGTCCTCCTGTTTACTTCCCTAATGCGCGCTCCTGAGAGCGCGCATCGGGGAAGTTCTGTGCTGGCCGTGTCCGTAGGACACGGCCGGTCACATCTCGCTGTAAACGGCCAATCACAGCGGCCGTTTACAGCGAGATCGGCGTGTCCAATGAGAGATGATCTCATATGGAAACATATGAGATCATCTGTCAGCGCCGCTCTCTCTCCTCACACTGACAGCGTGTGAGAAGAGAGAGAGATGAACGGCCGAGCGGCCGTAAGTAAAAAAAAAAAAAAAAAAAAATGTGCGATCTGTGCCCGCTGCCTGCTGCCCCCATCTGTCCCCATCTGTACCCCCCTGCCCGCTGCCTGCTGCCCCCATCTGTCACCCCGCTGCCATCTGTCACCCCGCTGCCATCTGTCACCCCGCTGCCATCTGTCACCCTGCTGCCATCTGCCCCCCCCCTGCCTGCTGCCATCTGTCCCCCCCCCTGCCCGCTGCCATCTGTCCCCTCCCTGCCTGCTGCCCCCATCTGTCCCCCCCTGCCCGCTGCCTGCTGCCCCCATCTGTCCCCCCGCTGCCATCTGTCCCCCCCCTGCCCGCTGCCATCTGTCCCCCCCCTGCCCGCTGCCATCTGTCCCCCGCTGCCTTCTGCCCCCATCTGTCCCCCCGCTGCCATCTGTCCCCCGCTGCCATCTGTCCCCCCCTGCCCGCTGCCATCTGTCCCCATCTGTCCCCCCTGCTGCCATCTGCCCCCCCCTGTCCGCTGCCATCTGTCCCCCCCTGCCCGCTGCCATCTGTCTTCATCTGTCCCCCCCTGCCCGCTGCCATCTGTCCTCATCTGTCCCCGCTGCCATCTGTCCTCATCTGTCCCCGCTGCCATCTGTCCTCATCTGTCCCCGCTGACATCTGTCCTCATCTGTCCCCCCTGCCCGCTGCCATCTGTCCCCAGTGCACCTGTCCCCAGTGCCATGTATAAGTGCCACGTGTCAGTGTCACGTGTCATCAATGCCACGTATCAGTGCCATCTGTCATCAGTGTCACGTGTCATCGGTGCCACGTATCAGTGCCATCTGTCATCAGTGTCACATATTAGTGCCATCTCTCATCAGTGCCACATGATATCAGTGCCACATATAAGTGCCATCTGTCACCAGTGCCACATATTAGTGCCATCTGTCAGTGTCACGTGTCATCAGTGCCCCGTACTAGTGCCATCTGTCATCAGTGCCACATCAGTGTCGCGTGTCATCAGTGCCACGTATCAGTGCCATCTGTCATCAGTGCCACGTATCAGTGCCATCTGTCATCAGTGCCACGTCAGTGTCACGTGTCATTGTCCTGCTGCTCCAGGGCCTTCAAAAGTGTACTAGGTAGTCAACAAGTTAGATGTGTAATTTATGCTCCTAGAACACGTGATGGCGCTCCCTGCATGTTCGGCCTCTCTATGTGGCCAGGCTGTGTAAAAGTCCCACACATGTGGTATCGTAATACTCAGGAGGAGTAGCAGAATTTATTTTGGGGTGTCATTTGTGGTATACACATGCCATGTGAGAGAAATAACCTATTACAATGACAATTTTGTGGAAAAAAATAAAAAATAAATTCATTTTGCAAAGAATTGTGGGAAAAAAATGACAACATCAAAAAGCTCACCACGCCTCTTACTAAATACATTGGAATGTCTACTTTCAAAAAAGGGGTCATTTGGGGGGTATTTGTACTTTCCTGGCATGTTCGGGTAACAAGAAATGAGATCGGTCACCAGTGCATCAGATGTGATCAATTTTGTATAATTCGCACCACAGTTTGTAGAGTCTGTAACTTTCACAAAGACCAAATAATATCCACTAATTTGGGTTATTTTTACCAAAGATATGTAGCAGTATAAATTGTGGCCAAAATTTATGAAGAAAAATTAATAATTTGCAAAATTTTATCACAGAAACAAAGAAAAATGTTTTTTTTTTTTTTTTCAAAATTTTCGGTCTTTTTTTCATTTATAGCGCAAAAAATAAAAAACCCAGAGGTGATCAAATACCACCAAAAGAAAGCTCTATTTGTGGGAAAAAAAGGACAAAAAATTCATTTGGGTACAGTGTTGCATGACGGAGTAATTGTCATTCAAAGTGTGAGAGCACCGAAAGCTGAAAATTGGTCTGGGCAGGAAGGGTGTTTAAGTGCCCAGTAAGCAAGTGGTTAAGATGCACATCCAAGAGTTTGTTAAAAAGATCAATACTCCCCGCTGACACCACCAGTTGTGGAAGAGTTCCACATTCCTACCGCCCCGATAGTGTAAAACCCCCTGCGCAGCTTAAGGTTAAACCAATTCTCCAATCTCATTGTGTGGCCAATGTCCTCTTATATTTCCCTAAGACTGGTTAGCTTCTTTCCTATGCTGGGATCACCATTGAGGTATTTGAAAATCGCTATCATGTTCCCTCTCAAGCATCTCTTCTCCAGCGAGAATACATTTAGTGCTTGTAATCACTCTTCGTAACTGAAGTCCTCCAATTCCTTTATTAAAGCGGAAGTAAACCCATTGATTTAACACTTAAAAAAAAAAAAAAAGGCATGCGGGAATGCTAACTGCACATTGGCTGTGCTCTCAACCAAACAGTCAAACCATCCAATGGCTGGTGTCATAACGGATCACATGTGCAGCACCATGGCAGTTGAAGATTAAACAGAGGCAAAGATGGCAGCTTCCTTGGCTGAAAACGATAGGGGGGGGGGGGGGGGGTTTACTTCCACTTTAATTTTGTTGCCCTTCTTTGGACTCTGCAGCACATCCCTTCTCAGAACTGGACAGAATACTCCAGATGTTGCCGGAGCAGCGTTTTATAAAGTGGCAGGATTAGTGTTATCTGTTGTATATCCCCCTTTTTATGCACCCTAAAATATACGGACTTGGTAGCTGCAGCTTGACATTGCATGTTATTGCTCAGTCCGTCTTCCCAGATCTTTCTTCATCCTTGATTTCCCCCCCCTCCCTCCAGTGCAGTTTGCGTTTATATTTTTAGCCCTAAAGTGCATTACTTTGCATGTCAAATGAGGTTTAATTTGGAGAAATTAGTTTCCCATTATTTTGTTCAGATCTTTCTGTAAAATTTGTGTGTCCTGATCTGAAGTTCTTGCCCTGCTTATTTTTGTCGTCTGCAGGGGAGACTACCAGGATCTATAATATCCAGCCTGTCACCCAGCCTGGCAGTTGATTGCAGATGCATCACCAAAAAAGAAAAAAAAAAAAAAAAAGCCAAAGAACCACAGGTCCCAGCAGGGAGCCAGGTCCTTCTAGACTAGGCAGAAAAAATAAAAACTGAGCTGCCTGTAGCAGAGTGGAGGGTGGGGGTTTACTGCCAGTGAGGACCACCCCTAGGCAGTGCTGTGGTTGTTTTTTAATTTCTGCCTAGTTTTACTCCTGAAGGGATCGATATAACCCCAAGGTCAAGAATGGAAGTGCTGTGTCCGTCAATGAACGAAAGAGAAATGCTAGGTGCCATCATTTGAGGTTAGTTGCCCCAGCAGGTTACTTGAACTGTCACTCATGTAAAACTATGGGGCGCAAAATTTGTTGCAGCTTTAACTAGAATCAGCTTCCAGGTTATTTTGTCAAAGCTAAATTGAACAAGCTGAACTTAGAAGCCGATTGGCTACCATGCACAGCTGCACCAGATTTTTGCACTCTCCAGTTTTAGTAAATCAACCCCTATAGAATGCCTCTTCCTACAGCTACATAAATGTTATGAAGAGAGGTGAGCAGATGCAGAGCTAGCAGGGTATTATTATGGCCTATTATGTGCAATAAGAGGTGGTCATGCAAGCTAGTGAAGTGATAAAATGTAGAAATTTAAATAGAATTGGAAAAGCTGTGCTACAGAGTCTTAATGTATTGAGTCCATAAAAACTAGCATGGTGTCAAGGAAATCAATTATAACCAATTCAAATTGAAGTCACTTGATGATATAAACCTCTGCAGTGTGCACACACAGAGAGTGCCGATCACCGTAGCTGTAGATTCTGCTTACCAAACAGCAAGCTTTAAAGGCAGATGGCAGGAAGGAGGGAGGCACGTAGTGACGTCACCACACAATCCAGAGTAGGAGGACGGGCTCCGTTTTTATGCCTGCCGACAATCTTTTCATGCATTGATATGACTTCTTTTTTTTTTTTTTGATATGACTTCTTAACTGTAAGTGCAATATTTTATTAAAATTCTTAAGTTCAGACTATATTACACTATGGTCAGGTTTTTTTTTTTTCCTGAGCATCCATTGGGTACACACGGATATTTTATTGAGATGGAAGTGATCAATGCCATCCGATTACCATCTCAATAAAATGTCCGTGTGTACCCAATGGATGCTCAGGAAAAAAAAAACTGACCATAGTGTAATATAGTCTGAACTTAAGAATTTTAATAAAATATTGCACTTACAGTTAAGTTCAGACTATATTACACTATGGTCAGTTTTTTTTTTCCTGAGCATCCATTGGGTACACACGGACATTTTATTGAGATGGTAATCGGATGGCATTGATCACTTCCATCTCAATAAAATATCCGTGTGTACCCAATGGATGCTCAGGAAAAAAAAAAACCTGACCATAGTGTAATATAGTCTGAACTTAAGAATTTTAATAAAATATTGCACTTACAGTTAAGAAGTCATATCAAAAAAAAAAAAAAAAGAAGTCATATCAATGCATGAAAAGATTGTCGGCAGGCATAAAAACAGAGCCCGTCCTCCTACTCTGGATTGTGTGGTGACGTCACTACGTGCCTCCCTCCTTCCTGCCATCTGCCTTTAAAGCTTGCCGTTTGGTAAGCAGAATCTACAGCTACGGTGATCGGCACTCTCTGTGTGTGCACACTGCAGAGGTTTATATCATCAAGTGACTTCAATTTGAATTGGTTATAATTGATTTCCTTGACACCATGCTAGTTTTTATGGACTCAATACATTAAGACTCTGTAGCACAGCTTTTCCAATTCTGAGTCCATAAAAACTAGCATGGTGTCAAGGAAATCAATTATAACCAATTCAAATTGAAGTCACTTGATGATATAAACCTCTGCAGTGTGCACACACAGACAAACAGAGTGCCCGATCACCGTAGCTGTAGATTCTGCTTACCAGACGGCAAGCTTTAAATGCAGATGGCTATAACCCAGCCTAGGCCTTTACCATCTGCATTGTGGTCATCTGCAAGCTTAATCGGATGGCATTGATCACTTCCTCCATCGCAATAAAATGTCCGTGTGTACCCAATGGATGCTCAGGAAGAAAAAAATTACTGCCCATAGTGTAATATAGTCTGAACTTAAGAATTTTAATAAAATATTGCACTTACAGTTAAGAAGTCATATCAATGCATGAAGAGATTGTCGGCAGGCATAAAAACGGAGCCCGTCCTCCTACTCTGGGTTGTGTGGTGACGTCACTACCTGCCTTCCTCCTTCCTGCCATCTGCCTTTAAAGCTTGCCGTTTGGTAAGCAGAATCTACAGCTACGGTGGTCGGGCACTCTGTGTGAAAACTGCGGTGGTTTAAATCATCAAGTGACTTTAATTTGAATTGGTTATAATTATTGATTTCCTTGGCACCATGCTAGTTTTTATGGACTCAATACATTAAGACTCTGTAGTGCAGCTTTTCCAATTCTATTTGATTCTCCTGTCCCACTGTAAGCTGCTGCTTTTTTGGCCCATTTCTTTTTATTATTTTTCCAGCATGGTAACAACCCCCCTTCTTTCCATTATAAATTTAAATGAATGTATTCCAATAAGTTGGTGACCAGATCGATAAAGGCTAAATTACACGTTTTGCCTGTGAGGTAAAATAAGATCTGCTACAGAAGTGTACATTTGTTCGCATTTCTGCATTTAGGCAAAGGCAGCATCCGAACTGTTTTTGTTTTACCTCACAAGCCAAAGAAAAAGCAATAGCTTTCGAGCCAAACCAATAAGTATGTATGCACATTGTCGTGAAAAAATGTTGGGTCAAAAAACGTACCTAAAGCAGCAGAGGTACCAGAGAGCAGACACTATCACTATTCAGACAGGTGCATAATATAGCTTTCAGAGCAGGTGTAGAATGGGTGTCCTGCTAGTTGATGCCAGTAGTGTTTAAAATGTTCATTTCAGATTATGCTTTAAGTTTCATAACCATAAACCGTAATTGCTGGTGGTAGCAAAACACACAAAGCACATCGATGCTAAAAGTACATAATGCCCCAAAGCACTGCTATTAAGTTGACAAATTAAGTAATTTTATTTATTAATAGGGGGGAGGACACAGTATAAGAAATCAAAGCTGTATCACACAAACAATGACTCCGCTAAGTCGACTGGACTTCTGCACAAAAAGCTACTACTTCGGCAGCTTTTCACTCCTCTGTTTCACCAGGACGTCTTATGTCATCAATCTTCAAAATCATTTTCACAACTTGTGTAGCCAACGAAATCTGCTGTTTTTTCCCAATTAGTGTTTCTATGACATGCTGCTGCTTCATATCTAAACACAGAAATTACATTTATATAATTTTAAACATATGCATACATGTACATACTAAAAAGGTATTGATCATAGAAAATTGTAATATCGAAAAAGCAAGATTTGCACAGAAACACTCAATACAAGGTGTGCTGCCTGATGCAGAACTAGTAAGACATATTTAACTACAGCTCAGAAGGCTGTGTCAGTGTCGAAACAAGAGACTTTCCTGCTAGGAGAGTCTAGTCACTATTACAACAAGCTTTATTTTAAGATTACTTATGATGCACCTAATTTAGGAAACCTCTGCAATAGTTATGGTTCTTACAGCAACGAGTGCCAAGTTCAGGTAGTTCTAACTTGTGTCATTCTACATTTTGAAATGCCGCCTGTGCCAAATTCGAAATAAAATACTGACAATTTGTATCTTACCAAAGTGTAGCCAAGACAAAACTGCTTTTAAAATAAAATAGGATTGCATTCTAAACAAATATTACATTACTGTTAAGTATTTTTTTTGAAAGTAAACACATTTTATTAGGCATAGTTTGGGGGTATTCCAACAGGCTCTTGAATGTGCAAAGGCTGGCTTTAAAACCCCATATTAAAGCCATTGTTGTATATTCAAAGTAATCAGTATTATATCATTGCCGCAATGATGGTTTCAGTTTCCAGTATGTAAGGCTGTAGGTTCAAAGACTGCTAAACCTTTTATTTGCAAAAAAAGTATTATTGTTTAAAACTAATAACTTGTAAATAATTGCAATCATGTTCCATCTCCTGAAAAACAGCTGTGTCCAATCACATGTAAAGACGGAGATGCCGGAAATCAGCGCTCCTCGCCTCACACAGAGTGCGAAGAGAGACGTGCCGATTAGTGGCATCTCCTCACAGGGGACAGCTAGGTATGCAATTAGGGCACTGATGATCAGTGCCCACCAGTGCCATTTGGTTAGTTTGTTGCCATTATGATTTAAAAAGAGTAAAAGAGTTTTAAAAATATCTTTTTTTTTTTTTTTAAATAGAGCTTTTGTTTGTTTTTTTTTTTATTATATAAACAAAAGCAAGGCTGAAAATAAAAACAAAAAACACCAATATTAACTATTTCTGTATACAACATATCCCAAAAAAAAAAAATCAAATTTCTGCATAGATTTAGGCCAAGATGTATTCTGCTACGTCTTGTAAAATAATAAAAAAAAAAAAATCACAATAAGTGTATACTGGTTTGCGAGAGTTAGAGTCTACAAACCATGGTATATATAAAAGTAAATCAATTCTGCGCTCGTCTCTATAAAAGGTGAAAATGCTAAACACAAAAAGTTGCGCAAATAGTGAACATGTGTGTAAAAACATCCTTAAAATTAATGTAATTTTGTAAAAATCGTGATAAAATGCAAAAAGCTGAGTTAGACTTACCGGTAACTCCTTTTCTGAGAGTCTTCCAGGACAGCCCATGAGACCTAGGGCTCCTCCTACCAGGACAGGAAACACATTCCCCCCACCAGATAAAAGGGCGGTCCTCCAGGCCCCATGTCAGTCTACTCAAGAACCGTAGGACGTCCCTGAAAAACATATGCATAATACACATAACTTTAGACAAAACCGGGTGGGAATCCGGCTGTCCTGGAAGACTCTCAGAAAAGGAGTTACCGGTAAGTCTAACTCAGCTTTTCTCAAAACGTCTTCCAGGACAGCCCATGAGACGATGAGCCAGAACTTACCAGTCTAGGGAGGGACAACTGCCTGCAGGACCTTACGACCAAACGCCTGCTCCTGCGCTGATAGGAGATCCAGGCGATAATGTTTAATGAAGGTCGAGTAACTGGACCATGTGGCAGCCCTGCAAATTTGCTCCGGTGAGGCACCAGCCCTCTGAGCCCAAGACGTAGATAAGGCTCTAGTTGAGTGTGCTGTGACAAAAGGTGGAGAAACCTCCCTAATTTTGTAAGCTTCAGAGATAGCTTGCTTTATCCACCTGGCTAGTGTGGCTTTAGATGCACTGTTTCCCTTGTGTGCCCCAAAAAAGAGGACAAACAAAGCATCAGTTTTCCTAAAGGTCTTAGTGACCTCAAGATAGGCAAGGAGGATCCTTCTTACGTCTAAGCAACTAAACTTTCTTTCATGTTCGCCGTGCGGTGAACTACAAAAGGATGGCAGTACAATATCCTGAATCGGTGGAATGTACTAGCCACCTTAGGCAAAAAACCTGGATCAGTCTTTAAAACGACTCGATCATCAAAAATCGTGAGAAAAGGCTCCCTAACTGACAGGGCCTGCAGCTCACTTACCCTACGTGCTGAGGTAATAGCTACCAGAAAAAACTACTTTTAATGTAAGTAGTTTAACTTAGATTTCCTCGAGAGGCTCAAAAGGAAATTCCACCAAAGCCTGAAGTACTAGGGACAGGTCCCAAGATGGACAACTTTTCACCACTACTGGCCTGGCCCTTGAAATTGATTTGAAAAAATCTGGCTACAATGGGATTTTCCAGGAGAGAAAACTGGAGGAAAAACACTAATAGCTGCCGCTTGTACTTTTAGGGTACTAACGGAAAGACCCTTGTCAACCCCCTCTTGAAAAAATTCCAGAATTGCCGGAATATCGTGGGTTAGTCTGATTCTCCGATAACCAAGAATTTAACTTTTTCCAAACCTTGGAATAAATGGCTCTGGTTACTGGTTTTCTACAGTCTACCAGAGTCCTGACTACTTTGTCGGAGAACCCCTAGGCGCTTAGCATCTTCACTTCAGATACCAAGCCGACAATCTTAGGGAAATCACCTGGGGGTGAGACACTGGACCCTGCAACAATAAGTCTTCCCTCTTTGGAAGACTCAGTGGAGGCTCTGAAACTAGAGTCTGTAGCAGGGAAAACCATGGCCTCTTGGGCCAAAATGGGGCAATTAGAATGAGGTCTGTTTCTTCTAGAAGAAACTTCCGGAGGACTTCTGGAATGAGTCTGATCGGCGGAAAGGCATAACATAGGCCGCAAGGCCATGGGTTTGCCAGCGCATCGATCCCCAAGGATTGGTCTGCTGGGTTCATGGAAAAGAACATTTCCGTCTTGCGGTTGTTCCTGTTTGCGAACAGATCCGCTACTGGGTATCCCCATCTGCTGGTGAGGTCTGCAAAGACTTCGGGATGAAGGGACCAGTTGTCTCAATCTACCCGGTGACGGCTGAGGTAGTCTGCTAAACAATTTTGTGTGCCCTTCAAGTGCACAGCTGAAATTGAAGCCAGATTCCCCTCTGCCCATACCAGGATCTCCTGGGCAATTGACTGGAGTATCCGGCTTCTCGTGCCCCCCTGCTTGTTGAGGTATGCGACTGTCGCAACGTTGTCCGACAGAATTTGAAGATTGTGGCCCCTGATCTCTATCTGAAAGGACTGCAGGGCTCTGTGAACCGCTAGAAGCTCTCTTTGATTGGATGAAGCCCTTGCCTCCCTCGAGGACCACTCTCCATGTGCCACTGCATTGTTGAGATGGGCCCCCCATCCCCAGGAACTCGCATCCGTAGTAATCCTTTGGGAAATGGGGATGGACCATGGGAGACCTCCTGCTAGGTGCTGGCTTGCTCTCCACCACCACAGGCTTCTCTTTACCCTGGTGGGAAGCCGGACCCTTGACTCCAGGGACCTTGCATCCCCGTTCCAGTTTCTTAAGAGGAACAGTTGTAGTGGACGTTGATGAAGTCTTGCCCATGGGACTGCAGGAAAGCATGAGGTCATCAGACCCACTGCCCTCGAAACCTGTCTTAGGGAGACCGACTGGTTTGTCTGCAATGCTGACATAGATTGGATCATTTTGGTAATCTTCTCCTGGGGAAGAAAGACCCTTTGATCTACTGAGCAAAAGTCGTAACCCAGGTAAGTCACCTTCTGGGCCGGAGTTAAGGACGACTTTTCTACTTTTATTAACCAGCCTAAGGACTGTAGGAAGTCCCGTACAGCCTGGAGATCCACTAACAACTTCTGGTATGATGCTGCTACCACCAGGAGGTCGTCTAAGTAAGGGATAATAGTTATCGCTTTTAGCCTGAGTGGAGCTAGGGCTTCCCCCAACACTTTTGTGAAAATGCGTGGGGCTGAGGAAAGACCAAAGGGGAGGGCCTGAAACTGGAAGTGTCGGGTCCCTGTCCTCATCTTCACTGCTAATCTTAAATATCTCTGGAAGGCTCAGTGGATAGGGATGTGAAGATAAGTATCCCTCAAGTCCAACGTGGCCATGTAGCAGTTTGGGTAGAGTAGGCTTTTGATAGTGAAAACCGTCTCCATCCGGAAATGTTTGTATCTGATTGATTTGTTTAAAGCTCGGAGATTCAGGATAAGTCGAAACTTCCCTGACGGCTTTTTGACAACAAATACATGGGAATAGAATCCCTTGCTCTGATCTGACTGGGGAACAGGAATCAGGACCTTCTGATCCAACAGGTCTCCGATCTGGAGACCCAGGGCCTGCGCTTTCTCCCGATCCTGGGGAGGAAAGGTGACCAAAAACCGCTCTGGTGGTTGGTGGGCGAATTCCAGCCTGTACCCGTTGGTCACAAGGTCCAGAATAAAGGGGCTTGAAGTAACTGCTGCCCACTGTGGGAAGAAGGCCCTCAATCTTCCTCCCACTGGGGAACGCAAGTCACTGCGGTTTGGTGGGCTGTTGAGGAGGGTTAAACAGGACCCCCCCTTTGCCTCTGCCCTTGTGCCCTGTCCAGTGTTTTTTCGGCCTGCTGTCCTTTCCTTTAGGACCCTGCTGCCTGCCTTGGCCACGAAAAAAACTTCCTGGCTGCTGGGATTCTCTTTTTCTCTGGGAAAGCCTTCTTCCTGTCGGCAGTGCGTTCCAGTGCCTCCTGCAGCCCTGGGCCAAATAAGTGATCGCCTGTTAAGGGGAGCCCACAAAAGGTGTAACTTGGAGGCTGAGTCCCCTGACCAGGTCTTAAGCCAAAGGCTTCTCCTGGCCGAGTTCACTAAAGCCGAGGTCCTGGCCGACATTCTCACCGACTCTGCGGAAGAATCTGCCAAAAAAACCTACTGCCTGAAAGAGGAGAGGAAAAGACTTCAAAATCTGCTCTCTGGAGGTACCTGCCAACAGATGAGTCTGAATCTGGGTTAACCACACCTCCAGATTTCTGGCCACACAAGTGGAGGCCAGAGCAGGTTTGAGGTTCCCAACCGCAGAGTCCCAGGCTCTGTGGAGAAGGATATCCCCCCTCTTGTCCATCGGATCCTTAAGCGTACCCATATCATCGAACGCTAGGTCCGAGTTCTTTGAAACCTTTGAAAGGGGTGCGTCTAGCTTGGGATTTTTATTCCACGGCTGCGTAGTGTCCTCATCAAAAGGAACCTCCTTTTAAGGTTACTAGAGAAGAAAGGTTTTCTCTCAGGATTATCCCATTCCAGTTTGATAGTATCAATCAATGAGCTATGGACTGGAAAAACTCTAGATTTTTTCTTGTGCAATCCCTTATACATGAGATCATGTTTGGATAGCTGAACCTCCTCTTCTTTCAATTCAAGGGTAGTATAGATGGCCTTCAATAAGTCATCCACATCTTCTACGGATAACTTAAATCTCGAGCTCCGAGTGGATTCTCTATCCCCGGGCTCTATCTCTGACCCTGATTCCTCTGGAGAGGAACGGGTAGATCTGACCTCAGCCTCAGAGTCTTCACTGTCCGCCTGCTGCGGAGTGCTGACTGTCGTCTTCTGTGACGACGGACCCTCTGCTGGAGTCTGGAGCTTGTCAATAAGCGTTCTAAAGGAACTAAAGGTGGACGCAAGCTCATCTCTGACAGAAGCTAGCATCTTTTGGCAAGAGGTAACCGGGTCATCTTTTACAAGGCCCTCTATACAGCTGCGACAAACTGCTCTGCTCCAAGAGGAGCTCAATTTGTTTGCGCACACCGCACATTTCCTTTTAGGTGGCTGTGCCTGAGCTTTCCCTGGGTCTTGTCTGTAAGACAAAAAAATAAAACGACCCCAAATGAGACTCACAGCCACCCTGACACTCCGAAACACCACGTGCAGGAGGGAAGAAATGTGTCCCCATAACCCACTCTACAGAGAGGGGAGGGGGAGGGAACACTCACAGGGATAGCAAGATAGTGACAAAACACTTCAGGCTTACCTGCGAGGTGCTGGTGTTGGGCACTGCTTCCACTGCCTGTGCAGGAACTGCAGACTGGTCCATCCTGCCCTGTTTAGCTTTCCACAGCCTGGCTGCTTTCCACCAAAACACACCAGTAGCCAGCGTCTCCCATCCGCACCGCTTAAAAAGACTGGAACCAGTGTCTCCGGCGCCCGATGATGATGTCATATGCCCCGGAAGTGACCTATCACTCGGCACTTCCTGTGGGCCAGCTTGGAGTGCAGAAGCTCCGCCCCCTCAAGTGCTGCTGCTTCCTGTTTCTCCTCACACCTTTCAGCCATGCTGTGGGTGAGGAGAGGAAACTGCTGCTCACATAGAGACTACAGGCGCTTGGGAGCAGACATCACCACGGTCATGGCCCTCTCCAGGCACAGAGAGACAGGAGACAGCAGCACAACCAACCTCCCCAGCGGTGTGCTGCTTCTGGCAGAAGAGAAGGTTAGTGATATGCCCCCAAATAGCCTTACAGAGCCCCTGCTCATGAGACCTAGGGGACCAGGTTCCTGGAACATGTTACCCCCCGTCCGGAGGAAACACTAATAACTGACATGGGGCCTGGAGGACCGCCCTTTTATCTGGTGGGGGGAATGTGTTTCCTGTCCTGGTAGGAGGAGCCCTAGGTCTCATGGGCTGTCCTGGAAGACGTTTTGAGAAAAATGATTTATGTGCAAAAAATTCAAAAAATCTATATAAGTGAAGGGACTATGAAAAAAATAAATAAATAAAAGCGAGTCATATGTTGCATGTGAAATGAGAGAAAAAATTCCCAAAACACACCAACCTACAAACAAAAATAGATGATCAACAATTCAACACACAAGTGCATATAAAATTAAAATATTAACAAAAAACTCAGCAGCAAAAAATGTCATATTGCCTGCTGGTGTGTGGGGATGTCACGGACAGCTCTCCTACCGACCAGTTTCCTTGTAAAAAGCATTGACTGGGAATGTAGATCTCCAATCCCAGTCAATGCATTTTACAAGTTTCCCTCTGTTTTTTTATAAAACCTGAATGGAATCTGAGCAGATAAAATAAAGAGCCATCTCCCAATCCACAGCATACACCGCTTAAGGTGTTTCACAATGTGTGGAATACCATCTTCACCTTTGTTGGCAGAGGACTTTAATTTTTTGGAGCATATGCTTTCATTTTATGTATTTGAGTATATGACCTTTTTTGAATAATTTCATTATATTCAGGTGTTGTATGTGGAATAGGATTCATATCCCTAAACATTGTGGACATCAATGCACTGGAAGTGTGTTCAGCCCCTCCATTTGTTTCATTTGGCGCAGCTCTTTATCATTTACATTCTTTGGACCAGCCACCGATACAAACAGCGAGTCTGACCTCTGAAGAGGAGCTGTAGCAGACAGATACACCCGCAGAGCCCGGACCACATCCAAAGAATGCAAAGCAACCTCTTTGGGATGTGACGGCCGAGGACATAAGGACGGAAACACAGTGTCCTCATTTAGATGAAAGGCCGAAACAACCTTTGGAAGAAATGAAGGCTGCGGACACAGCACCACCTTATCCTTAAAGACCCCGAAGGGATACTTGCATGACAAGGCCGCCAACTCAGAAACCCTCCTGGCAGATGTAATAGCCACTAGAAAGACCACTTTCTGAGAGAGTGTCAATAAGGGAACCTCCCTAATGTTCTCAAACTGTGGTTTCTGAAGCACCGAGAGCACCAGATTTAAATCCCATGGAGGCAGTGGTGGTCAAACCGGAGGGGCCACATGTCGAACCCCCTGAAAAAACGTACTCACCAATTAATGAGTAGCTAAAGGCCGCTGAAAAAAAAGAAAAAGAAATACAGCCAAAAGCAGATACCTGCCCCTTAATGGTTTTTTAATGCAAGTGTTTGATCCACTCCTCGCTGCAGAAAACAGGATCCTGGAAACTGAATATGTATGCGGATATACCCCATCTTTTCACACATGGATATGTAGGCCTTCCACGTACGATAAATCTTCCGAGAAGATGACTTCCGTGCCCTCAGAGTGTAGATTACCGAGTCAGACAGACCTCGGTCCCTTAGCACCTGGCTTGCAACAGCCATGCCGTTAAAACCAGCAATGGTAAAGCAGCATGCAGTATTGGACCTTGCGACAAGTTCCTCTCGCATCGGCAGCCGCCAAGGAACATCCGCCACCAGTCGCACTGTCGGTGTACCAAGGACATCAAAGCCAATCTGGGGCAATCAGAATCACCGGAATCCCCTGGGCCTCCACTCTGTGTAGACAAGGTCTGAGTGAGGGGGGGCATAAATCAGCCAATAATGCCCCCATGTCTGCCACATACTCCCAGGGATCTTTTGACCTGGCCACAAACCTCTGTACCTTCCAATTGAGTCAAGAGGCCAAGAGATTCACATCTGGTGTGCCCCACCGTAGGCAAAAGAGCCAAAATACATCCAGGTGCAGCGACCATTCCACCTGATCCAGCAGCCGACGACATAGGTAGTCCGCCTGCCAGTTTTCTACGCCGGGAATGTACACGGCCGACACATGCGACTCTGCCCACTGCAGTATGTGAGCGACCTCCAGCCGAGCTCCTTATCCCTCCTTGATGGTTGACATACGCCACCGCTGCGATTCCTGACTGGATGCCCCTGCAGCCTCTTTGACCATGTGGAGAGGCACCGCCTGATCGCCCAAAGCTCAAGCACATTGATCAGCAGGTGGGATTCTTTTTGCACCCAGCGACCCTGGGCCAACTGTACGCCCCAAACTTGCCCCCAGCCGGTCAGGCTGGCGTCCGTTGTGATCACCATCCAATGAAGCGGAAGGAACGACTTCCCGGACCGAAGGGCCGGAGACATAAGCCACCAGAGTAGGGAACCCCTGACTAGCTGGCTCACCCAAAATTTGATTTCTGCAAGACTAGAGTGTGGAATTAAGCATATGGTACTGCTTCGAAAGTGGCTACCATGAGACCAAGAACTCGCATACAAAAAAACGCAGTGACGACCACCTGCGGGACACCAATAACTTCACCGCAGCGTGAAGAGTTTGCAGCTTGTCTGAAGGGAGAAAGACTCTCGCCTCTGAGTCCAGAATCAAGCCCAGGTACTCAAGGCGTTGAGTCAGCATTAACACCGACTTCTGGAGGCTTAACAACCAACCGAACTCCCGAGTCTGTATGGTGATCGCCCCATCCTCGCTCAATTCTGAGGCAGAAGCTGCTCTCAGGAGGTCGTCCAGGTTACCCACGATTGCGATCCCTCGTTGCTTTAGCAGTGCCAGAATTGGGGCCAGACCCTTGGTGCCGTCGCTAGGCCTAAAGGGAGAGCTACAAATTGATAATGCTCCGCCCCGACCGCAAATCATAGAAATCTGATACCCGACGCATATGGGGACATGCAAGTATGCGTCCTTGATGTCCAAGGATGCCAAGAAATCCCCCTGGAGTGCAGCGACCACAGCGCAAACTGATTCCATCCTGAACCTTTGTACTTTCACAAAGCCGTTGAGGGCCTTGAGATCCAGGACCGGACGGACCCCTTCCTTCTTTGGGACTACAAACAGATTGGAGTAGAATCCCTGAAACCTTTCTGGCATCGGCACAGGTACCATCTCCCGTCGCAGCAGCAGGTCCTGTACTGCCCCAAACAGGGCCTCCCGACGAGCCGGAAGAACAAGAAAGAAACTATCTTGTAGCCTGATGAAACCAGTTTGCAGACCTACTGGTTGGAAAGAAGGGGAGGTCCACCGGGCTGCAAACTCCCGAAGGTGACCCCCCCCACCCGAGAGGCGGGCGGGGGCAAACCTTCATGCGGTAACAGATTTGCTTGCAGGCTTGTTTGGCTTACAAACCAGGGATGCTTTTGTCCCTAGTGGGTACCTTGTCGGACTAGGAGCGATTACCTGCCGACCCGGGTGGACGAAAAATCTGCTTCTGAGCAGAAAAGGAGGGCCCCTGCCTACCCTTCCTGGACTGTGGGAGTAAAGTACTCTTTCCCCAGTAACATTATTAATATCATCCAGCGAGGCTCCAAAAAGCCTCTCCCCTGGAACAGCAAATCTGCCAGTGCTTTCTTAGACGCCTGGTCCGCAGACCAGCATTTTAAACAAATCAGGCGACGTAGCACCACAGCTGATACTGAGGCTCTAGAGTAAGGGGGCCGTATTTAAGGCCACATCAGACATGCTTCAGGCCCTGCACCAACTGGTCTGCCAGTTCCATGCAGACCGGGGAAACCTGTTTCTCCAACTCGCAGTGCAACAACTTAGCCCATTCAGTAAGCGTCTGACACCAGGGCCGTGGCTAACACTGGCCGCAACGCTGACCCCACCACCGTAAACATGGACCAGGCAACCGCCTCGGCCCTTCTGTCGACAGGGTCCTTGAAAGCAGGAGTCTCTTCCACCGGAATCGTGGCTATTTTATGTAACGACCGGAGATGTCCATTTTTTTCAGGAAACTCTCCTCAAAAAGGGGTAATGCACCGCCATCCGTCTTGGGACCGAAAAAGGCCCGCTGCGGGCTTCTCCATTCCTCGTAAATAAAAACTCATCAAAAAAGTTAGCTATGAAAACATCTTAGCAGTGCGGGCCGGCTTGTGGGACCCAAAAAAGAGGGACCGACACATCTGCAGATGCCCCCGCCATATTCTTCATCTTTAGGGTATCCCACACCGCTGTGATAAGTGCTCCTACTAGCGCTTTTTCCTGCACTGACCCGGACACGGAGTGATCCTCACTGTCCGAACGGTCCTGGTCTGCATCCTCCGACACCTCAAAACAGGGGCAGCATGCCACAGCGGGACCAGAGTCTGAATCAGAGCTTTACCCAGAAGTGGGGGAGGGGGCGTTTACCCCCCCTTGAGCCCACATGCCGCTTCCACCCTGGCAACAAAAGGACTCTAGGACCGCCGACAGAGCATCCATTGCAGGGTGCAGGGGAACCAGTTACAATAACAGGGATGTCTGGAGAAGTAGCGCCACATTCTGACGCCATGCCGACCCACTCTCGCCTGTCACCACTAGAAACCTAAGGCAAGCCACACAAAATTCCCACCCTCCTACCTTCTACAGACTGAGGGGCTCCCATGCAGGACTCACCACCCTGACCCAGGTACTGCGATGTGCCGCCGCTGTCCGCTCTCCCCTGTGCCAGCCACGAGGTGTTTTGTGTCAGTTCCGCGCTGTTCCAGAAAGAACCAGACGCCCAGCGCTAGGGTAAAACAAAACTGCGGCCACCGGAAAATGGCCAGCGGTTCGTGCGGCGGCCAGTCCCCCCACATGGCACACACAGATACCCAAAAATGGCCTAAACCAGGGAAAAGACGAGGGGCCAAACAAGTGCCAGCGCAGCCCCCTGCAGGACCCAGAGGACCCCCGGCCAGGTACATGCACCGCACCCCCTATGTCACACAGCAACCCATCAGCATGGGGAGGAGGAAAAGGGATAGGGAGAGAAGGGAGAGGGAGAGACCCCCCTAGTCAACCTCCCAGGCAATCACCAGCTGCTCCATCCTGCCGAGACAGGTGGAACCATACTTGGCCCTCCCGCAGGGACTGCTGGATGCATTCCACAGACAGACCCATCACCCAAGTAGTACGGGGTGGCTGTCTAGCCACAGCACATGGACAGCAGTAGCCCGGTCATACACGTCTCCCGGAGCATAAAGCTTGCCGGCTGCCCCTGGATCAGACGGGGCATGTCATGGCCGACCCAGCGCGTAGCTAAGGTCAGGTCGATGGCCAGGCTGGGGAGACTACCAGGATCTATATTATCCAGCCTGTCACCCAGCCCGGCTGTTGATTGTAGATCACAGGAATCAAAAAAACTGAAAAAAGGAGAAAAAATTCCCAGGACCAATGGACCCCACAGGGAGGCAGGTCCTTCTACACTAGGCAGAACAAAAAAAATGAGTTGCTGGATGCAGAGTGAGGGGTTATAGCCAGTTTTGCTGTTTTTACATGTTCTGCCTGAAGGTGGCGATACAAGATCAAGATTAGCTGTGTCCATCAATGAACGAAAGAAATATATTTTTTGTATGTTTCTGGATTTCTTTTGAGGTTTTATCATATACCGTATTTATCGGCGTATAACACGCACCTTAACTTTAAGAGGGAAGTTTCGGGGGAAAAAAAAAAAAAAAAAAAAAAAAAAACTTTCCACAGACCCCTGAGCCCCCTGCATGGCACACTGAGCCCCCCCCCTGCATGGCACACTGAGCCCCCTCTCATTATAAAGCCCCCCTCCTCCTCTGCACTCCCAGGAGACCCCAAGTCGGATCGGAGCTATTGAATACCTGCATCCTCCTGTGTCATGTGTGGATCTTTTGAACTCCTCCATTGGCGCCGTGGACCCGGTCATGTGACATATCTGCTCTGAATCATGGACGGTCACATGACCGCTCTCCTCCAATCACAGGCTACACTCGAGTAAGAGGGCGGAGCGGGAGGAGGAGATCGGGGGTCCGTCCGCCTCTCCTGGCCGTGAGACTGCGCTGCCAGGACAACTTCAGATAACGTTAATGAACACCGGCCGCCTCCCACACAACCTCCCCCATGCCATTGTATGTCAATTCAAACCCCTCCAACGCCGCTCTCCTCCTCCAATCACAAGCTACACTTGAGGAAGGGGGCGGAGCGGGAGGAGGAGAGCGGCGTTGGTGGAGGGGTTTGAATTGCCATACAATGGCATGGGGGAGGTTGTGTGGGAGGCGGCTGGCATTAACGTTATCTGTAGTTGTCCTGGCAGCGCTGTCTCACGGCCAGGAGAGGCGGGCGGACCGCCCGATCATCACCCCCCCCCCCCCCAGGTGAAAAAAACAGATATCGGCGTATAAGACGCAGGCACAGTTTACCCTCTGTTTTCAGGGTAAAAAAGTGCGTGTTATACGCCGATAAATACGGTACTCAATTTTATATGCATGTGTGTTGAATTGTTGATCATCTATTTTTGTTTGTAGGTTGCTGTGTTTTAGGAATTCTCTTACTGTCATCATTTCACATGCAACATATACGACTCACTTTTACTTATTTTTTTCCACATCCCTTCAATTTTATATATTTTTACACAAATAAGTTTTTGCATTTTTATAAAACATTTTAAGGGTGTCTACACACAATGAGAAAAATTATATATATAAATATATATATATATATATATATATATATATACATATATATATATATATATATATATATATATATATATATACATATATATATATATATATATACACACACACACATATACACTGGAACTTACACAGCTAGACATTTAAGACCCCCTTTAACACTGGGAGGCATTTTTCAGGTGCTTTAGCGCTAAAAATAGCACCTGAGCTACAACCCCAGTGTTTTGGCACTGGGGTGCTGCACTGGCAGGGCATCACAAAATGTCCTGCAAACAGCCTCTTTGGGGAAAACAAAGCACTTTGCGGGCTGTTTTTACCCTTTTTCAGCGGCTAAAAATAGCGCCGCTTTACCGACACCTGGGTGCTTTCAGTGTGAAAGCACTCTAATACTGATGATCAGCAACTTATAGTGGGACTATGATAGGGCGACATACAATCTGGTGCCAACAGACAATATTGGTGTGGGTCACTGATGTCGCTAGTGACAATAATATAGTGATCAGTGAGAATACTGAATACTAATGACACTGGTTGGGATTACAGCACAGGTCGGCAGGGGGCATGCACATGTGCGCCCCAAACCCAGAAGCAAGCCAGCAACGTACAGGTGTGTTGTCCTGCCTGCACCACTCGACTTCAGAAAATCTATCTTGGGTGGCCGGCAAGTAATTAAGGTTAAAGAACGCTTTTGCACATGGACAGAGTTTTTACATACATCATTTTTTGTTAACCTGGTCTAAGGCTACCTTTACACTGAGGCACTTTACAGGCGCTATGCAGGCGCAACTTTTAGCGCTGTAGCGCCTGTAAAGAGCCTCTCCTGTCGCTCCAGTGTAAAAGTCCTGCAAGCCGCATCTTTGCAGCGCTGTAAACACCGCTCCTAAAGCTCCCCTGCCCATTGAAAACAATTGGGCAGCGCCGCCAAACCACCGGCATAGCGTCGCTTTGCGGGAGGTTTTGGCCATTTTTTCGGAGCTTTACCGCCCAGCCCAGGGTGAAAGTAGCCTAAAGCCTTGTACACACGATTGGATTGTTAGCCAACAGAGCATCAGACTTTTGTCCTGCATCTTAACGGCACACAATTGTCAGCCAACAAACACGAACGTAGTGACGTACGAGAAATTTCAGCTCTTGAGCGCCACCCTTTGGGCACCTTCTGCTAATGTCGTGTTTGGTGAGCATTGATTCCGAGAATGCATTTTTATACTTTGGACTTGTCGAACAGACTTGTGTACACACGATACGAAAATCTGACAGACGGCTGTCAGACGAAAATTTACTAGCCTGCCATCCAATATTTGTTGGCGGAAAGTTGGACAATTGTCTGACGGAGCGTACTAACAATCGGATTTTAGGCAGTGTTATTCCCTGCCGGAAATCCGATCATGTGTACGAGGCTTAAGAATCTTGTGGCACAGTTGGAAAACACTTACATGTTTTTTAACTTGTCCACTGAAATAATACACAGTGATGAAAAAATACAACTTGAAATGAAAATAAAAGTTAGTTATAAGAGAGAAAAAAAAAAAAAAAAAAAAAAAAAAAAAAAACTTACCATTAGTGCCCTTATGCAGACAGTCAATCCCAAGTGAAGAGTTTTTTTCTTTTAATTGTTTAGCTCGTATTTCAGTCATGGTTTGTATAGGACTCAAACCACTGTTCTCAGCAAGTGACATTGGAATGGTTTCCAGAGCATCAGCAAAAGCACGCATTGCATACTGTTCCAAGGACGGACACTAAAAGGAAAGGAGGGAGGGGATTATTAATTCCTCCATTACACAGAATATAGGTCTATTACTACAGTAAAGGCATTAGCAAAGGCATTGCATATTGTTCCAAGTGTGGACACTTAACAGAAGGGAGGGGGGATTATGGATACTGATCAGATTCAAGGCAAGGCAATATATAGTAGTTTTATATATTTTTTTTATTATGGGACTGAAAAATATATATTTTTTTGTTACCGTAAAATCTCTTTTTCCGAGTTAATTGACAGACACGCTCTTTTATTCTTGCCTATTGGGCTTATAGTGCGACCTATAGAAGTAGGACACTAGGCAGGGAGAAATAACAGCACCACCTATGGGCAGTTCTAACTGCCCTAAAAACTAGCGCTAATGCTTTGGTGGCTGCAGTGGGAAAGCAGACTTCGGGTGCTTTCACACTAAGGCGGGGGTCCGTTGGGGGTCAAGCTTTAGCGGTGCTTTTTGACCGCTAGCAGGGCACTTTTATCCCTGCTAGCAGCCGAACAAAGGGTTAAAAGCGCCCGTTATGCGGCACTTACGAAGTGCTGCCTACTCATTTCAATGGGCAGGGGCGGTGTAGGAGCGCTCCCAGACCACTCCAAAGATGCCGCTTGCAGGACTTTTTTCCCCCGTTCTGCAAGCGCACCGCCCCAGTGTGAAAGCACTCGGGCTTTCACACTGGGGTGGCTTGAGAGGCGCTTTACAGGTGCCATTTTTAGCGCTAAAACGCCTGAAAAGCTCCCCAGTGTAAAAAGGGTCTCATGCCTCCCCAGTGTGAAAGCACTCGGGCCTCATGTGTAAGCACTCAACTATGCAAGGTGCTTTTTTTTGGACCCCTTTAAAACTGGGGAGATTTTCAGGTGTTTTAGTGCTTAAAATAGCCCCTGTAAAGAGCCTCTTAAGCCACCCCAGTGTGGAAAGCCAGCGTGCCACTGGGGCGATGCGCTTGCAGGACGGGAAAAAAGTCCTGCAGGCATCTTTGGGGTGATGCGGGAGCAGCGTATACAGCACTCCTACGAAAGCCCGCCGGCTTTCACACTGGAGTGAAAGGACCTGCTTTTTTCAGGCGCTATTTTTTAGCGCTGTAGTGCCTGAAAAACGCTTCAGTGTGAAAGGGGCCTTAAACACTGCACTTTTGAAGAGCTTTCCATTAATTTCAATGGAGAAGGTTTTTTTTTCCACCACCCTGCCAGCGCACTGCCCCATTGTGAAAGCATTCATCGATTTTAATGAAAACAGGTTTTCATGAGCTTTTTTTCAAGCACCTCAGTGTGAAAGGGGTCTCACGAAAACCTATTTCCACTAGACCCCTTTCACACGGGGGCATTTTTAAGGCACTTTTGGGCTAAAAATAGTGCCTGTCAAGCGCCTGAAAAACACCTCCCCTGCAGTCTCAGTGAGAAACCCTAGTGCTTGCACACTGAGGCGATGCGCTGGCAAGGATGTTAAAACAAAAAAACAAACACTCCTGCAATTAGCATCTTTGGAGAGGTGTATACACCGCTCCGCCATCGCTTCTGCCTTTTGAAATTAATGGGCACCGCTGCTGAAGCGCCTGCAAAGCCCTTTCACACTGGGGCGCTTTGCAGGCACTACAGCATTAGAAAATAGCGCCTGCAAAGCAGCCGTCCTCTCTAGGCCGAGAACGGGGGTAAAAGCGGTTCACTAGCGGCTGAATATCGCTGTAAAAATTGACGGTAAAGCGCTAAAAAAAAAAAAAAAAAAAAAAGCGGCGCTTTACTGCCGACGGGGCCCACCGCCCCAGTGTGAAAGGGGCCTTAAACCCGCTACAAGTGCTAAAAATAGTGCCTGCAAAGCGCCCTGAAACAGCCGCTGCTGTCTCTCCAGTGTGAAAGCCTTGAGGGTTTTCACACTGGAGAGGTGCAAAAACGGTAAAAAAGTCCTGCAAGCAGCATCTTTGGAGCTGTGTGTATACCGCTACGGCCCATTGATATCAATGGGGCAGCGGGGCTATACCACCGGCAAAGCGCCACTGCTGCAGTTAAAACCACCCCGCTAGTGGCCGAATACCTCTGCAAATATGACTAAAGCGCCGCTTTACCACCAACACTGCCCCCGCCCCAGTGTGAAAGGGGCCTTAGACCCCTTTCACACTGTGGCGCTTTGCAGGCGCTACAGCGCTAAAAATTGCTTATACACTGCTCCTGCCCATTTAAATCAAATTAAAACGTCGGTAAAGTTTTGCCACCGGCGCCCACACTGCCCCAGTGTGAAAGGGGCCTCAGAGCCGGTTCACATAGGGGCGACTTGTCAGGCGACTTAGCGCCTGACAAGTCACGCTCCGTTCTGTACAATGAAACCGTTCTAATAGGAGCGACTCAAGTCGCTCCGACTTAGAAAAAGGTTCCTGTACTACTTTGGGGGCGACTTAAATTGACTTCTATATAGAAGTCGTTTTGCAAGTCGCAGCTGAAGTCATGCGTAGGTCGCCTCAGAGTCGGCCTGCAAGTAGTGTTGCCCCTGTGTGAACTCCCTTTCACACTGCCAGTGTTTTTCATGCGCTACAGCGCTAAAAATAGCACCTGTATAGCGCCTGAAAAAAAAAGTGGCTTCTTTCACTCCAGTGTGAAAGCCTGAGGTGCGCTGGCAGGGCATCACAAAAAGTCCTCCCAGCAGCTTCTTTGAAGCAGTGAACTCACCGCTCCTCCACAATGAAATCAATGGGGCAGCACTGCGATACCGCCGGCAAAACCCCGCTCCAGCAGCGTTTTGCGGGTGGATTTAACCCCTTTTCAGCCGCTAGCGGAGGGTTAAAACCACCCCGCTAGCAGCCGAATAGCGCCGCTAAAACAACGGTAAAGCAGCACTAAAAATCCGGCCACTAGCAAGGCGGTTTAAACCCCCGGCTAGCGGCCGAAAAGGGGTTAAATCCTCTTTGCCGGCAGTATAGTGGTGCTGCCCCATTGTTTTCAATGGGCAGGAGCGGTGTATTCACCACTCCTACATCGCTGCAAAGAAGCTGCTGGCAGGACTATTTGTGACGCCCTGCCAGCGCAGCATCCCAGTGTGAAAGCCCAAGTGCAGGCGTTATGCAGGCGCTACAGTGCCCGAAAAATGTTTGTGTGAAAGGGGTCGTAACCCCCGCTGGCAGCGGAAAAAGTGTTAAAAGCACCTACATAAATGCCGCTGTCCTTTGCAGGTGCTTCGGCAGAGCTGGCCATTGATGTCAATGGCAGGTGCATTTTAGGAGCAGTGTATTCACCGCTCCCGAAAACGCCCCAAAGATGTTGCTTGCAGGACTTTACTGTCCTGCACGTGCACTGCTTCAGTGTGAAAGCACTCAGAGGAGCAGTGTATACACCACTCCCCCACCACCCCAAAGATGCTATTTGCAAGACTTTTCCTGTCCTGCAAGTGCACCGCTCCAGTGTGAAAGCACTCAGACTTCACACTGGGGAGGCTTGAGAGGCGCTTTACAGGCCCTATTTTTACTGCAAAAACACCTGTAAAGCTCCTCAGTGTGAAAGGGGTCCAAGTCCCAAAGCAGTGTAAGAACATAGACATCCAAAGAGGTGGTTGCTCAGAGAAAGGGATTTTATGGTAACAGAAAAAATCCTGTTGTCCGTTGCGTTCATTGACGGATACAGCTCTTCTATTCTTGACCATAGGAACGTCCCAAAGCAGTGTCGCAATGAAGGGTGGGCAAACAGAAAGAAGCACAGCCAAACACCCCCCCAAGCACCTCAAGTTTGTAAAAGATGGCAAAAGTGTGAACAGACAACAAGATAAGACACCTTGCCGAACCGACAGAGGCCTGATGTCGAAACTTCCAAGAGGCACTAATCACTTCAGTGGAATGTGCCGTAATGGGGAAGGGAGGAGCACAAAGTCTAAACGCCTGAATAAACACTTGCCAAAGCCATTGGGAAATAGTGGCAGAAGAGGCCACCAGGATTTTTAGACGGTCGACTAAGACCACATGCAGAGAATCTGACCCCTGGAAAGAAGATGTAGCAGACAAGTATACACAAACCACCAATGCAGGGAAATGCACAGGAAACGACCCAGGATTGACACCAAGCATGTGGGTGACTAACAAGGGGAATTCAGACAGACCAAGCAGAGAGTAAACAGAATGCTCTAAAAAGGGGTGGCTACTGGGCAACAGAAGGAACCAAGTGCAGGTCCCATGCTGGCAACAAGAAAACAGAGTGAGCCATATGGCGAACCCAATGGAGAAAGGTATGGATAAAGAAGCGTATGACCAAGGGTCAATGAAAAAAAATAAAAAAAAGCGCATCAGGGCAGAACCTGGTCAGTGACAGTACTCAAAACAAGCTATTGCCCAAGGACCTACTGAAGAACCCCCCCCCCCCCCCCCCCCCGAGTCAAGGAGGAGCATGAACAGACACCAAGTCCAGCACCAGGTGATAGCAGCTTACCGGGTGCTATGTCATTGGAGCGGTAAACTTGCTCCCCTTGAGCATGGTAGGCGCCACCGTGTCCAGCTTACAAGTTAAAGATGGAGAGGCAGGGTGGTAGACTGGACATTGGGACAAAGATCTTACCATAAGGATCAGCTGCAAGGAAGCCTTCATGAACAGCCACACCATGTCAGCATACCAGGGTCAATTAGATTAACCTAGAACTACCAAAACTACTAGAATCCCATTGGCTGCTATCCTGCGCAGCAGACAAGACATAAGCGTTGAACTATGCATACAGAGCTGGCTCAAAGGTGGACCCTGCCTACAAGGCTGCAGAGAACTGGTGAACCACCACCAAGAGTTTTGTCATCTGGGAGGAACACCATCAAAGGAAAGGATCAGACCCAGATACTCCAGATTCCTGGTCGGGGAGATCCAGAGATCTTGGATCCATCCGAAATCCCTAAAATTGCACATCGTGATCTCTGGAGTTCACCAGCGCAGAGAGTATCTGCGCGCAGAAGCAGCTCGGTCAAGTGAGCAACACAGCAAGCTCCTGGTGGCACAGTATTACCTGGACACAGGACAACACCAAGATAAATAAAAAAAAAAAAAAAAAAAAACTCAAGGAGCAGAGGCCAGGCAAAAAGGAAGCACCACAATCATTAGTGTGCACCCCTGACCGCAACGTGTGAGAAGCACTGAAGCCCAACACAGATAAGAACAGAAAGGAATGCATCCTTGATATCATCAGGGACCAAAAAAACTCCTAGATGAAAAGGGAGACAACCACCGTATCCAAATACTGCAGCTGCTGACTTAATAATCTGACACTTAGCTGTTCCAGTGACCAGCGATGTGGGGATCGAAGCCCCGCTCGTCGCCCCGTGCGCTCAGCGGTGCTGGCATTGCAACTGTGGGCACCTGGCTGTGGCCGTGCAGTCATCTGGGACGTGTCCCAGATGACTGACAGGAGGGAGCGGGCAGAGCTGAGCCCTTCCTGTGCAGAGGGGAAGTGATGTCACCAGCCCAGGCACTGAAAGAGTCAGACTACGAGGGACCCCCTAGCAACAGGCATTTAGAGGCGAGTTTAAAAAAAAAAAAAAAACAATTTCCAAATGTATTTTTTTTTAGGAATTTTAATGATTTTTTATTTCTGCGCAACACCACTTTAAGCACTGCTGGGGTGATACAGATACTAACTGTACTTGTTCCAGAAAATTCTGTTCATCTGATCCCTTTTCCATCCCCTTCTAGCTGGGCAAATTGCCTCGCTCAGGGATTGCCCTTTCACATTGGCATATATACTAGAGACGATACCCCCTCTCAGCTTGAGTGGCATATTTTGTATCTTTACCCTGTTATTGTCTTTAAACTAAACCTGTAAAGCATGTCGTAGTTGTAGGTATTGGAAAAAGGTACAAGAGGGCACTATTCTGTTTGTAGTTCTTGGAATGTTTTTAACCACTTAGCAACCGGCCAATAGCCGAATGACGGCTACAGGGCATTTGCTCAACTCTGGGAGGGCGTACTATGACGTCCTCCAAGAATGCCGCTCTCGCACGCCCCCTGGGAACCCAAGAAATTCCGCGACCGCCGGTTCTAGAGGACCCGACGCATCACGGTGAATGGCCGCTAATCGCGGCCATTTACCACGTGATCGCTCCGTCAAATGACGGAGCGATCACATATAAACAAACGGGCGTGATTTCCGGTACCACCCTCCACTCTGTCCAGTGTGAGCGGAGAGAGATCGGTGGCAGCAGCGCTGTGGGCTGCATGTGTAGTGCCCACAGAGCTGCTCAGTGACAGATCCATCCGGCCATACTCTGCATACCCACCCAGCCATCCCCACCCACGGCTCATCTAACCCCATTCATGCCACTACAGTGCCTTACAAAAGTGTAACCGGTAGTCAAATTAGATTTGAAACTTATGTCCCTAGAACACCCGACGGTGCTCCCTGCGTGTTGGTCCTCTGTATGTGGCCACGTTGTGGAAAGGTCTCACATGTGGTATCGCCGTACTAAGGAGGAGTAGGAGAATCTATTTTGGGGTGTAATTTTTAGTATGTACATGTTATGTGTTAGAAATATGGTGTAAAAAAAATAAAAATTAAGTTTTTTTCTTTACACATTTTCCAAAAACTTGTAGAAAAAACAAACAAACAATGACATGTTCACAAGACTCAATATGACTCAGATTATACATTGGGCTGTTATCTTTCCAAAATTGGGTCATTTTTATTGTCCTGATTCTTCAGGGCCTTCAAAAGTGTAAGAGGTAGTCATACTTAATTATATGTGTAATTTATGCTCCAAGAACGCCTGATGGCGCTCCCTGCATATTGGGCCTCTGTATGTGGCCACGCGGTGCAAGTCTCACATGTGGCATCTCCAAACTCAGGAGGAGTAGTAGAATGAGTTTTTGGGTGTAATTTGTGCTATGCATATGCTGTGTGTGAGAAATAACCTGCCAATATAACAATTTTGTGAAAGAAAATAAAAATTAAGAAAATCTTGATTTTGCAAAGAATTGTGGGAAAAAAATTACATCTTCAAAAAAATCACCATGCCTCTTACTAAATACCTTGGAATGTTTACTTTCCAAAAAGGGGTCATTTGGGGGGTATTTGTACTTTCCTAGCTGGTTAGGGTCTCAAGAAATTAGATAGGTCGTCAGTACTTCAGGTGTGATCAATTTTCAGAGATTGGCACCATAGCTTGTGGACTCTAACTTTCACAAAGACAAAATAATATACACCGATTTGGGTGCATTAATTCCTGTATAAATGACACTGGCAGTGAAAGAGTTAACCACTAGGGGGAGGGGTGAAGGGCTGTGACGTGTTTTTTTTACCAGTAGGGGGCGGGACTGACGTCTGACGTCATTGATCGGCTTTCCCTATGACAGGGAACAGCTAATCAATGACAGGCAGAGTAGGAAGCACGGGGAGAGGTTTTTTACACAGACCTCTCCCCGTTCTTCAGCTCTGTGACCCAATCGCGGGACACCAGCGGCGATCAGGTCCGCTGGTCTCGCAGCCACAGAGCTCCCGGCCGGGTCGCGAGTGCGTGCCGGCGGCGCGCGACTTACGGCAAGGCTCTTAAAGGACCACGTACCGGTACGTGGTTCTG
The DNA here is from genome assembly GCA_028564925.1 of Lithobates sylvaticus. Classification (NCBI taxonomy): domain Eukaryota; kingdom Metazoa; phylum Chordata; class Amphibia; order Anura; family Ranidae; genus Lithobates; species Lithobates sylvaticus. The sequence goes on from CM053030.1 coordinate 315,437,232, forward strand.
CCTAGCCGTGCCATTCTGCCGACGTACATCGGCGTTAGGCGGTCGGGAAGCGGTTAAGTGCCCAGTGGTCAAAAGATTACAATTGTGATATATTGAATCCCTAAATCTCTCCACAACATTCTTTCAGTGAATGTACAAAGATTTTTGTATGAATATTCTCATCTGAAAATTGATCCGCGTGGCCAGCATAAGGCTTGGTAGACACCTATGCAGTTTGCTTTTGATCTGTTTCTGCAGTGCTTTTGGGATTTTTTGCTTTTTTTTGTTGTAGGGCAGATAAAAAAAAAAAAAAAAAAAAACAAACACAAATATGTAATGAGTTTTTCAGCTTCTCCATTTAAGTATATTGAACCAAAAAAGCACAGTTTTTGCGTTGAAAAAAGTCCTTGACCCTTTCCAAATACGCAGCAGCAGAAAAAAAGCATAGATGTGAACCAAGACGTTTAGTAACATAATGGGTTTAAAAAAAATAAAAGTTAGCCCTTTATAGTACAAAAAGAGCAGTTGCTATGGTAAGGGATTCATTTTTTTACTGTGCAACAGTGAAAGTAAAATTTACAGTAGCGATTTGCTCTTGGTACTCTAAAGGGCTAATTTTCGTTTAACCCCATTATGTTAGTAATCGGCTAATTTCATAATCGATTAGTTGACGATCGATTTGTTCTTTCGGCCCTATTCCTAATTTTTACGAACAGTCTACGGACTGGAATAGTACCCAACTGAAAAAGCCAATGTAGCACAAATATTTAAAAAAAGGACCAAGATGCATTCCCTGGGAATTACAGACCAGTTAGCCTAACATTAATTGTATGCAAGCTCTTGGAGGGGATGATCAAGGACAACATACAAGATTTTAGTAATGACAAAAAAGTATCATTAGCAGTAATCAGCATTTATTCATGAAGAACCGTTCTTGCCAAACCAATCCATTAACCTTCTATGAGGAGGTGAGCTACCATCTAGATCAGGGGTGGCCAACCTTTTGAAGAGCGAGGGCCACTTAAGCGACTTGGTAACCGGTCGCGGGCCACAATGAATGGAGTGGGTGGATGACATGTCCATGTCTTCTCTGCATATGCAGAGTGGACACTGACACAGCCCACTATACTTTAGTGGATCATATTGGAGGCAGGACACAAGTCAGTGGTTCATGTCTGCCACTTCTTAGAGGTGAATGGAGGGTCCAATTGGTCGGACTGACCGTGTGAAAGGGGCCTAAGGCTGCTTTCACACTGATCCACTGCGGTTTACCTGCACCGCGGGTGCAACGCAGTGCACCTTTGACTTTTCTGCACTTTGCAATAGACTTATTAGTTTCTGCAGGTTTGGTGCACTTTCAGAAAGCTCACCAAACTCGCAGCTAATAACAATAGTCTATGGCTCAGTGCAGGTAACCCGCAGGTAAACTGCTCTGCAAATCAGTTTTAAAGCAGCCCAGTAACCACTGCAGAAAAGATATGCCTATCTATATCTATCTACACACACATACACACACTGATTTTGGTAATAAACTGACCTTTAATAACAGTATTCTATTCCATCCCAGAGCAGGTCGTGGGCCACAGGTGGGGCACCCTTGATCTAGATAAAGGAAGGCCCCGTAGATGTGGTGTATCTGGATTTTGCAAAAGCATTTGATACAGTTCCCCATAAAACGTTTACTCTACAAAGTAAGGTCCGCTGGCATCCACCACAGGGTGAGTACATGGATTGAAAACTGGCTAAAGGGGCGAGTTCAGAGGGTAGTGATAAATGGGGAGTACTCAAAATGGTCTGAGGTAGAAAGTGGGACCAATCTTATTTAATTTATTCATAAATGACCTGGAGGATCGGATTAACAGCTCAATCTCCATTTGCGGACGATATCAAGCTAAGCAGGGCAATAATTTCTCTGCAGGATGTGGAAATTTAGAAGATCTAAGCAAATTAATGGGGTGGGCAACTACATCCTCCCCTTGCATCAGTGGTGTGGGGGGGGGGATAGGAATTACATCAGTGGAGATGGTGGGGGGATAGGGTTGACATCAGTTACATAGTAGGTGACGTGGAAAAGACACAAGTCAACCTGTGTGTGATTTTATGTCAGTATTACATTGTATATCCCTGTATGTTGTAGTCGTACAGGTGCCCAATAGTTTTTTTTAATTATCGATGCTCCCTGCTGAAACCACTGCCTGAGATAGAGAATTCCATATTCTAACCGCTCTTACAGTTAAGAACCCTCTATGCAGTTTAAGGTTAAACCGCTTTTTTTCTTATAATTTTAGTGAATGGTCGCACGTCTTATTAAATTCCCTTTCACGGAAAAGCTTTATCCCCATTATGTTGTCACCAGTATGGTATTTGTACATCGAAATCATATCCCCTCTCAAGCGTCTCTTCTCCAGAGAGAATAAGTTCAGTGCTCGTCATAACCTTTCCTCATGAATAAGGTCCTCCAGTCCCTTTATTCGTTTTGTTTGTTGCCCTTCTCTGGACTCTCCAGTTCCAGCACATCAGTTCTGGGCACCAGTCCTCAGGAAGGGACAGCATACTCCAGGTGCAGCCGGACCAGAGTCTTGTTGAGTGGGAGAATTGTTTTTTATCTCTGGAGTTAAGCCCCTTTTTAATGCAAGACAATATTCTGGTTGCTTTGCTTACAGCAGCTTGGTATTGCATGCCACTGCTGAGCCTGTCGTCTACTAGGACCCCCAGAGGATCTCCCCCCATAGTGAGTAGATTGCATTCATATTTTGCCACCTAAATGCATTAAACTTTTTCTACATTAAACCTTGGAGCAGCTCGCTAGCAAATGAGACCTTGGATAGGATGACCAGAGGTGACTGAAGTCACTATAGGCATCAGCAATGGATCTTAGATCAAAGTTTGTGTGTTTTTTGCAAGCAGGAGCAACAGCAAAGTGATGCCTTTTTGGCACCATATGGAGTACGCTTGCAACACTCCAGAAGAAATGACAGTGGCTCTGAACGTGAAAGTTCAGCAGCCAACTTAAAAAGGTATTGTAAATATATTTTTTTTTAATCTTAATGCATTTATAAAAAAAAAAAAAAGAAGAAGAGGAAAAAACTGCGTGCAGCAGCCCCTCTCAGCCCCCCTAATACTTACCTGAGTCCAACTATCCAGCAATGTTGCACGAGTGTCTGAGCTGCCCGGGACTCCCCTCATTGGCTAAGACAGCAGCATGGCATGATTGGCTTTCGCTGTCAAAAGCCAGTCAGCCAATCAGGAGAGAGAATGAGGCCAGGTCACTGCTCCATGTCTGAAGCGTGCCGTGACTCGGCTTGGGTGCACTCAACCGGGAGGAAGGGACCAGGAGCACAGAAGAAGACAGACCCCGAGAAGAGGATCTGGACCACTGTGTGCAAAACCAACTGCACAGAGCAGGTAAGTATAACAGATTTTTCTGGAAAGCATTCCAAGTGGAACAGTGTCTGAAGGTCACATCCAGGCTCTCACAACAAAGTCTACTCCAGAAGGGTCCAAATGTGGTGCGGTTCAAGAGGACGAACTGTCGGACAGCTCAGTTAGTCCTTAAAACAACAGAACTGAAGATGAAATGTGCTAGTGTCTTAGGCGGATGGACACTAGCAAAAGACATGCTGGTAGGAGGAGGAGTTATACCCCGTGTTGGCTTACAGTTTGTCAGTGTCAAATCATCTTGTAGGCAACAGTTTAACATTTTGTAGATAAAGTAAAATTGCGCAACCAAATACAATATATATGAAAATATTTTTAAATACAATTTAACTGGTGTATATGTTCAAGTCCATACTATGCTCCAATGAACAAGCTGTGATGTTTAACACTCAAATAAGGCTTGGTACTTCTGTTCACAAAATGTGATAAAAAGCGCTGCTTACCAGATAGAGTAATCTCTATTTAAGATACACCCATCTGGTAAGCGGCGCTTTATCACATTTTGTGAACAAAAGTACCAAGCCTTATTTGAGTGTTCAACATTACGGTTTATTCATTGGAGCACAGTATGGACTTAAACACAATTTAAAATATTTTTTTTTCATATACATTATTGCATTTGGTTGCACAATTTTACTTTATCTACAATCTTATGAGCTGAATATTCAGTCTTTTTGAGTTGCAGCACCTGGTCACACTTGATTTTGTAATTTTTTTTCATAAATCCCCCCCCCCCCATATATATATATATATATATATAAAAAAAATTTATTTTTTTAAATGTTAAGGGCAGCGCAGACATTTTACCATACAGTATAACATTATGGTTTAAGACACTCATAGGTCTGAAACAGGGGTCTCCAAACTTTTTACTTTGAGGGCCACATCCTATATTTTACAGATATTCGCGGGTCGAAAAACAAACTTCTTTATAAAATTAATCCTCAGCCATGGATCAGAATAGAATTTAAAAAAAGGGTTGCCATCAGCGGGGCTGGATGGTAAACCTGTATCCTCCACCTGCACCCAAATGCCAGAGCCTTATGCACCAGGGCTAAACATTAAGTGTGCAGGAGTCTTACATCTGTGTGCCTGTCAGAATCTCCCCATACATGTGTTTCCCCACACAATTGTGTCCTCTCTCCCTACACGCTTGTGTACCCATTAATACTCCTCTTGAACATTTGTGTTCCCATCACAACCACCCTCTGCACAGTTGTGTCCCCATCAGAACTCATACCACACGATTGTGTCCCCTCAGGGCCGCCCCAACCCCCCCCCCCCCCATTAAAACCCCTCCTGCCTATGTCCACATCAGAGCCCCCACCACAGTCTCCCCCCAAATGTGTCCCCATCAGAGTCCCCCTCCACACTTGTGTCCCCCATCAGCCCCTCAAACATCTGTGTCCCCATCACAGCCCCACCCACAATTTTGTACCTCTTCAGAGTCCCTTTACACTGGTGTCCCCACCGGAGACCCCCTCCCCCCAGCACATTCCTTTCCCAATCACTGCCTTCTATTTCCCCCATAGATCAGTGTTCATTTCCGCTGTGCTGCTTCTCTGAAGGGCTGGAATTAGAGCAGACCTACTGTACTTCCTGGGTCCCACTCCACTTTTACACAGACACACTATCTGAAATTACAGCGAAAAGGGACACTGGATTTAACTGCAGGGTGGGAGCTGGGAGATGCAGCAGGTCTGCACTGAAATAAAGACTTTGTTGGCTTACTCGAGTCGCAGGACTTGGGCTGCGCACACCCCCCCCCCCCCCCTCAACACCTGTCAGAATGCAGAACAAGCCCTGCAACTTAAGCAGAGACAGACTCCTTCCCTGCAGCAAGTCCGATGACTGTAGGTGCGGGCCAGATGTGGTACTTTGGAGACCCCTGGTTTAAAATATTGATCAGATGGGGTCAACTGGAAAGGCAATTATGACTGTCTCTTTAGCCAAATCATAGTACTTTGTCATGCATCTTCAATTTTGTAAAACAAAAAATTATTCTAAAAACAAACCAGAGTCATACCTTATTAGCAGCTTGGCTCACTGCTAATGCACAGGATATCTCTGCTGCCCCACCACCATAAACAATGCGATTGTCTCGTACTAAATTACGGATGACACACAAAGCATCATGGAGGGAGCGCTTAGCTTCTTCAATGATCTGTAAATAAAGAAAGAGCCATCAACACATTTGTCAAGAGCAATTTGGAATTTACTGCCAACAATGAAAAAAACAAATCGCAGAATAAAAAAAAACACACAATACAACCCTACAAAATAGGGAAGTATTAGGAAAGCTTGGCGCAAAAACAAAAAATTGTATCCAAAACAGACAATGGAGGGTCATGGATATATAAAAATAAATAAATAAATAAATAGGATTCCACATAAATTGTCCAAATGGAGTGTTCCAACTCTATATAAAATGTGGACGTTCATATAGAGTTTCACATGTCTAACTCAGCAGTCTCTTGTCTGCATGGGATCTAAGATTAATCCCACCAATACCATAAAAAAATTGTGCTTTGCTCAGCTCTTATGCTCACTGGAATCATTAGGGAGACTGCCCCCTGCTGGTCATTAGGGGTGCAACGGATCGTCGCCGATCCGTGATCCGAACGGGCCACCCCGTTCGGATCGGCACACCCCGCGATCCGCGGCCTCGGCCTTAGGAAAGGCCGCGGCTTCGGCCTAGCTCCGGAGCGACGGCGGCCATCTTTGTACACCCGGCGGCCTTAGGAAAGGCCGCGGCTTCGGCCTAGCTCCGGAGCGACGGCGGCCATCTTTGTACACCCGGCGGCCTTAGGAAAGGCCGCGGCTTCGGCCTAGCTCCGGAGCGACGGCGGCCATCTTTGTACACCCGGCCACTGTTTTTAATGTGATCGCTCCGTCAAATGACGGAGCGATCACTTGTATACTCTGCGATACCCAGCCAATACTCTGCGATACCCAGCCAATACTCTGCGATACCCAGCCAATACTCTGCGATACCCAGCCAATATTACAGTGGGGAGAGGATGTGGATATTACAGTGGGGGAGATGACGTGGATATTACAGTGGGGACTATATGGTGGCGGAATTTTCACAGGTTTTTGCAAATTCAATTATTATTTGCTGATCCGAAAATGATCCGATCCGTGACTCCTGATCCGAGGATCGATCCGATCCGTGAGTTTTTTGATCCGTTGCACCCCTACTGGTCATCCTTGCTGAGTATTGACTGATGCAGAGCTATATACAGTTGTGCTCATAAATTTCAATACCCTGGCATAATTTATAATTTTTTGGCCATTTTTCAGAGAACATAACTGATGAACATTTTTCACTCGTGATTAGTGTTATGCTGAAGCCATTATCAATCAACTCACTCATAATGGCAACAGAAACTGTCCAAATGACCCTGATCAAAAGTTTGCATACCCCAGTGATTTTAGCCTGATAACATGCACACAAGTTGACACAAAGGGGTTTGAATGGCTATTAAAAAAGGTAACCATCCTCAACTGTGATCTGTTTGCTTGTAATTGGTGTGTATAAAAGTTCAATGAGTTTCTGGACTCCTGACATATTTCATCCAGTGCTGCACGGACATTTCTGGATTCTGAGCCATGGGGAAAGCAAAAGAATTGTCAAAGGATCTGTGGGGAAAAAGTAGTTGAACTGTATAAAAGGAGGAAAGGGATATAAAAAGATATCCAAGGAATTGAGAATGCCAATCTGCAGTGTTCAAACTAATCAAGAAGTGGGAAATTAGGGCTTCTGTTGAAACAAAACCATGGTCAGGTAGACCAACTAAAATTTCAGCCACAACTGCCAGGAAAATTGTTCAGGATGCAAAGAAAAACCCACAAATAACTTCAGGTGAAATACAGGACTCTGGAAACCAAATACACAATAGGGAGGTACTTGAAGAAAGATGGGCTGCATGGTTGAGTCGCCAGAAGAAAGCCATTACTAGGCAAATGCCACAAAGTATCCCGCTTAAAATATGCCAAACAGCACAGAGACAAGACTCAAACCTTCTGGTACAAAGTAATTTGGAGTGAGACAGAAATTGAGCTTTTTGGCCACAACCATAAACGCTACATTTGGAGAGGAGTGAACAAGGCCTAGGATGAACGGTAAAGGTGGGTCGCTGATGTTTTGGGGATGTGTGCACTACAAAAAAGGCACAGGAAATTTGGACGAAATTGTTGGAAAGATGGATGCAGTAGGTTATCAAAAAATACTGGAGGAACATTTGCATTCATTAGCCAGGAAGCTGCGCGTGGGACGTACTTGGACATTTTAACATGTCAATGATCCAAAACACAAGGCCAAGTCGACCCGTCACTGGCTACAGCAGAATAAAGTGAAGGTTCTGGAGTGAGCCACTCTGGGGAGATCTCAAACATGCAGTTAATGCAAGACAGACCAAGAATTTACAGGAACTGGAGGCTTTTTGCCAAGAGGAATGGGCAGCTTTACCATCTAAGATAAAGAACCTCTTCCACATATACCACAAAAGACTTCAAGCTGTCATTGATGTTAAAGAGGAAGTAAAGCCTCATATTTGTTTTTAAATGGAACCTGCAAGGCAAAGGCATAATGAGATAGTATACCTAGCATACTAGCTCATTATGAATAACTTACCTGAGAACGAAGCCCCCGAAGCGACCCTCGTCCACGCCCCCCTCCGCCATCAATCCCGGAGTGACTGTCTTTTTGTAAATATCTCCTAAACCATGTAGGTTTAGGAGATATTTATTGGACCTACAGGCAAGCCTTAATCTAGGCTTTCCTGTAGGCCAAAGTGGTAAGGGTTTACAACCACTTTATAGGGGGCAATACACGGTATTAAGAACCGGGGTATATAAACTTTTGATCAGGGTCATTTGGGTAGTTTGTTACCATTATGGTTTAAAAAGAGTAAACTGTTGACTAATAAATTGCTTCATCCAAACACACATACATACATACATATACATTTTAGAGGTCGACCGATATGGGTTTTTCTCTGGCCAATGCCGATATTTAGAAATCACGGCGGTCGATATATGATGCCGATTATTTTTTTGGGGCCGATATGTTAGGCCGATTTTTTTTTTTCCCCCCTCCATCTCAAAAAATCTAAAATTTTACACTGAGGCGTTTTTCAGGTGCTTTTGGGCTAAAAATAGTGCCTGTAAAGTGCCTGCAAAACGGCTCCCCTGCAGTCTCAGTATGAAAGCCCGAGTGCTTTCACACTGAGGCGATGCGCTGGCAGGATGTTAAAAAGTCCTATGGAGCGGTGCACACCGCTCCTCCACTACTCCTGCCCATTGAAATGAATGGGCACCGCTGTTAAAGCGCCTGCAAAGCGATTCGGCAGCGTCGAAGCATTTTTAAAAGCCTTTACATACCACATTAGATTCACGGAGGAGGTCTACTGCTAAAATTACTGCCCTCGATCTGACCTTCGCGGTGATACCTCACATGCATGGTGCAATTGCTGTTTACATATGACGCCAGACCAACGCTTGTGTACGCCTTTGCGCAAGAGAAGGGGGGGGCAGGGGGGGTGCTTTTTTTTTTTTTTTTTTTATTTAGCTTTTTTATTTTATTTTTAAACTGTTCCTTCCATTTTTTTTCTTTGTTATGATTTTTATTGTTATCTCAGGGAATGTAAATATCCCCTATGATAGCAAGAGGCAGTGACAGGTACTCTCTTTTTGAAAAAATTGGGGTCTATTAGACCCTAGATCTTTCCTCTGCCCTCAAAGCATCTGACCACACCAAGATTGGTGTGATAAAATGCTTTCCCAATTTCCCAATGGCGCGGTTTATATCCGGGAGGGGGGACATTCCCTCCCACTGCTTGTAAAAGCAGTCTAGAGGCTAATAACCCGCTAGAATTGCTTTTACATGAAAGCCGATCACTGGCTGAAAAGAATGATACCAAGATGATACCTAAACCTGCAGGCATCATTCTGGTATAACCATTCAAAGTCCAGCAACATACTGGACATATATTGTAATCTTTTTTTTTTCATGCAGCCTCTTGGCTGAACGAAAAAAAGATTGATTGGTGGGTATGCCGACCATTAGAATACCTCCCTTCATCCACCCACTTCTAATGATGGGCATACATGCACCATTTATATATGCCGATGCATGGGGGCATCCTCCTGCAAAAGTTATGCCGTGTACACACGGTCGGAATTTCGACCGTATGTACGTGGCATTAGGAGCCAATCGCTCCTCCCCCCCCCCTGCTGCCCCCATGCTTCGGCACATATGCTCTTTTTTTTAACTGTGGTGGTGAAATCACCTCCTACAGCGTTGGAGTCGCGGCTTTATGTATCGTGGGAGCAAACGCTGTTGCTGTCAAGCTAAATAAATCCGCGCTGCAACTGAATGGCGCACCTGAAAACAAAAAAATGCTCAACACTAAAAACACAGTTTTTCTCTCAGAGAGAGAGAGAATAAAAACGACAACTATTTTTATTTTTTTGAGATTCACAGGTAAAAAAGCTCCTGACTGTTAGCGACTGAATCAAAATGCTACCACCAAAAAAATGTTAGCGATCGCAGGGATCAGGCCTGACTCTGCGAACGCTGCAGTTATGTGTGCTTGGTGTTTTGTAAGTGACAGTGATCGATAGATACTGCACTTGGGTGGGCTGGGCGGAGGGGGAAAACGCAGGTGCTAGCAGGTATCTGGGCTGATCCCGCTAACAATGCGTTTTTTTGGAACCCTAAACTGCTGGGACGCTAGTATAGATCTGATCAGATATTGATCTGTTCAAATACTGTGCCACTAAGGGAGGTGTATGCTTTGCGCGTGGGTGTTTGCGGTACTGGCACTAACCTGGGGCGACGCAGACCTTATTTGACCCTAAAACCTAATTGATATGACCCGCCGGGTGATCAGGGGGTTAAACCGTTATTGGGTAATAAATGGCGGGTGCCCTGAAAGTATAAAAAACAAGCTAACTAACCAGCGTCACCCGTAACAGTAATACGGTGATCACCTGGCGGTTAACCTAAAAAAACAACTGGCTACCTAGCGGCACCAGTGACACTAATGCAGCGATCAGAAAAACGATCGCTTAGTGACACTGGCAAAAGGGGGTGAAAGGGTTAACTAGGGGCAATCAGGGGGTTAAACCTTTATTAGGTAATATATGGGGGTACCTGACGCTATATAAAAACCTGACGGGGAACCTAAATAACGAAATAACTAACTGGCTAACCAGCGTCACCAGTGACATTTATACGGTGATCACTGGTGAAAGGGTTAACTCTAGGGGCAATCAGGGGGTTAAAACCTTTATTTAGGTTGTAATATGGGGGTACCTGACCTATAAACCTATTTATGAACCTATATAAACATGGCGGTTAACCTAAAAAAAAAAAACTGGTTACCTAGCGACACCAGTGACACTAATGCAGCGATCAGAAAAACGATCGCTTAGTGACACTGGCAAAAGGGGGTGAAGGGGTTAACTAGGGGCAATCAGGGGGTTAAACCTTTATGGGGGGGGGGGTAGGGGGCTACCTTAGACCTAAAGGGGCCTAAAACTAACTGCCCTGACAGTTATTACAGTCACACTGACACTAAATGCAGTGATCAGTAAATAAATGATCGCTGCAATTAGTGACACTGACTGGGGGGGCAGGGGGTGATCTGGGGGGGTGACGGGGGGGTGACAGGGGGGTGGAATATGTGCCTATGTGTACTGGTGTCAGTGTACTGTTGTGCACTAACCTTTACACGTTCACAGCTCGGCGTCCCGGTCAGATAGACCGGCGCACCGAGCGTGACATCACTTCCGCCTTCCTGTCTATACAATAGACAGGAAGGGGAAGCTTTTCATTTCGCCAGGAGCGATCGCGAGGGGGTGGCCAGAAACCACTGGCCGTCCCCTCGTCCCGGATCGCTCCTGAAGCGATGCCGATCGTCCCCGCCGGCGGAGGGGGTTCCGATCGGACACCCCACCCGCCGGAAGAATGTCACGTACAGGTAAGTTTTTTTGCCTGTACGTGCCATTCTGCTGACGTATATCTACATGGGGCGGTCGGCAAGTGGTTAAACAAAACCTCCAATCAGTTCACTTGTATGTATAATTTAGATAACAAAAAAATATATATATTAAATACACAAAAACAGGTAATCAAAACTTTGACGAAAAAAAATGGGCTAACTTTGCTGTTTTTTTTTTAAAACGTGTATTTTCCCCCCAAAAATTGCGTTTGAATGACCGCTGCGCAAATACCGTGTGACATAAAATTTTGCAATAACCGCTATTTTATTCCCTAGGGTCTCTGCTAAAAAAAATATAATTGTTGGGGGTTCCAAGTGATTTTCTAGCAGAAAATACAGGATTTTTACTTATAAGCAACAAGTGTCAGAAAAGATTTAGGCTTTAAATGGTTAAACTGAGAACTTCTCCACACAGCCTTGAGTTCATTGATAAGAAACATTGTATCATTTTTCTCACACTTGGCAGGCTGCCCAGACTTGAGACAAGTCACTTCGGGGAAAACTTCAGGCAACTTGCATTAACTTCTATCAGAAGTCATTTGCAAGTCCCGCTGAAGTTTTAAAACCGGCCTTTTTTAGCAGCACAATCGGCCGATGCCGAATAATTAAAAAACGCCAAATAATCGGGCGGCCGATATATTGGTCGACCTCCAGTATGTATATGTATGTGTATGTATATACATCACACACATACATACACACATATATGGTACCATTTAAAATGTGAGTGCATTACCCAATTTAGAGTATTTTACACCGACTATACCTAGACAGTGGTGCCATGCCTAATCTTTTTCCCTTTTTATTCTACAAGGGGATAAAAAAAATAAAAAAAAAATAACTGGAATTTGCTACCAAGAATAGTACTCTACAAGTTTCCATGGTCTCGCTCTCTGCCTACTTCCTTAGACTATCTCACAAAATCTTTTTATTCCGACTGCAATAGTATGAATTTGCATTACCTTTTAACTCTTTCGCTGCCATATACGTACAGCCCTACAGCACTGTTTCCAGCTGGCCAGGTCTGTACGGAGACCTGACATTCCTCCTGCTATAAACTCATGGTCATTCCAGTGACCATGAGCTTATAGCAGAACTGTTCAGCAGACTCTGCTGAACAAAAACAAATCAGCGCTGCCCTAGCCTGTCTGGTGGAAATTTAAAAATAGAAAAATGTAATGTCCAAACCGATATAAAATGAAACATAAGAGTAAGTGTGAATAAAAATAAGCAATATAATTAGCTTATGCACCGGTGTGTGCCTATATATTAAAAAAATATCTGTCTACAAGTACTCCATCTGAATAAGAATACAAAAAAAAAAAAAAAAAAAAAAGTAAATGGGAAATGTCTGTGGTATCCGTTGGAAACAGGCAGCCTTCTCAGGGGTCAGGTAACCCACACTGGAAAAGAGGGGAAGGAGAAAAGGCGCCAAAGCAGCCGGTTTATGAGATGTACATAAACTTGGTGATAGGTTCAACTCACAGGGTGTATGCAGGGAGATGGCCCATGCAGGCACAAACTGTGTGAAGGATCCCGCACGAGATCATTGAGATCCTTGCTGCAGCTCCGTGGAGACAGAAGGGAGAATGCTGGAGCCATGAGCTGCACGGAGCCTGATGACAGCTGTCAAGACCTGGAGAGGAACTGGCCAATTAGCACGTGTTTGAGGCTAGTTGAGCCTGAGGAAGCAGGCTTCACCAACTTCTGAAATGCATTCTGATTGGCCAATTCCTCTCCAGGTCTTGACAGCTGACAGCTGTCAACAGGCTCCATGCAGCTCGTGCAGAGTCCTCGCTTCTGTCTCCACAAAGCTGCCACTGCAAAAAGGATTTCTAAACTATTTTGTGCAGGATCCTCCACACAGCCCATGCAGGCACAAACTATCTCCCTGCATACACCCTGCGAGTTGAATCTGTCACTAGTTTTTTTTTATGTACACCTAATAAACCAAATTACACTATTGGCTGCTTGCTGCCTTTTCTCCTTCCCCTCTGCAGAATAGCACTGATCCGCAGATTGTCTACTGAGCAGGCAATCTGATCAGAGCTATTCACCTAAAATGTGATGCCCCCCCCCCCGCTTCCTGTCCCTCCACATCTGCTCCACTAAAATGCCCCCACCCCCCCCCCATTACTGTCCCCTTGCTCTGCTACCGATTCCCCACCCCGCCAAAACTGATCTCCTGTGGTATGATGAAATTGTCTGCCCCCAGCAATTGCATCATGCCACAGTGCAGGAATTTTAAAAAAAATTCTCAAACTACCCCCGCTGGGACTCCCAAGGTTGCCCCCCTCCCATACAGTTCTGCTGACTGACTTTCCCTCCACTCCCTCCCACCAGCTGCTACTCGGGAGATCGGTGACCGCCAGGATAGAGGGCCCTTTTCTTTCCTGAAAACACAAACAGCGATCGGCAACGATCTGTTCATCACCGGAGCATAGTAAACAGTGTTTATTATGCGTCAGTTTGTGAATGAATAGGAGTCTCTACAGAGACTCCTATTCATTAATCCACAGTGCAGATGAAGATATTATGGGTCAGTTTGGTACCCCGATGTCTCTCCGAAGCTAATCTTATATTTATAAGAAACTGAATAAGAATTTCTAAACATTGCCCGTGTTTGTATCGGCTAATTATGATTTTAGTGCATTTTTATCAAAAATAGTGTTTTAATAAACATTTTACGCAAATATCATTGGGCCCTAAAAAGGGGGTCTTTTACAAACTCTGAAAGCTGTAAAAGGAAAAATAAAGCAATGCAAAAAATGGTCTGGCCGGGGCGCGTCCAAGATGGCGACGAGAGTGGACGCTCCTAAAACGCAGCTCCCGGAGTCCAGCCTGTTTATCCGGTCTTCCACCCGGTGTGCAGCCTCCGCTTTGACCGAGACTTGGTCCTGCAACCTTGGCATAATCTCCGGGTCATGACCAGGGGCAGATCGCAGCCCAGGACTCGCTGCACATCGACAGCTGCATCCTTGGATTGGGCAGGGCACAAATTGCCACACAAAGGCCCCGACTTCTCCCCTGGCTACGGCAGCTGATCTGGCTGCAGCTATGCAGGCCATTACCACCAGCCAAACTGTTGATGAATAAAATAAACCACCTGCAGATGAATGTTGATTTTATTTGCAGGGACCTGGACTCCTTCCATGGCCGAGTGGCAGAGGTGGAGCAGTGGGTATCTGTTGGAGGACACCCCCGAGGGCATTACACATTGAAGATGTTGTGAACATTTTATTAAGTTTTTTTCAATCTGTATTGTCACAGTGTCTCCCAGTGTTAGTTCTGCTGCAGCCCAGTCCAAAGATTGGAACAGGGCAGACTGGCGCCAGTTGAGACCCGTTTGGTAGTGGAAAGCTTCCTGGGGTTGCAGAGAAGTGTTTGCAGAGTGGGGATATGTCCAGCAGCGAGAGGGCCCCTGTGCAATGCACAGACGATCGTCTGGGGGGATATGTTCCCTCTGCAAAGACAATCCGTAACGAGGGGGGGGGGGGGGGTGTAACACGCTCATGTCTGTCTGATCAGCACATGGAGGGGCTGTGGCGTGTCCCTGCAGATAATCTCCCATCGTCAGGAGTGGTAGAATAACCCAAGTACTCCAGGAAGCAACCCGGGCATAGTATGGGAGGCTCACAATACAGTGATTTGGGGCATACTGATCAAATTTGGATCGAGACTAAAGAAAGCGAGAAAAACAGGTGAGGGGGCTACTACAGGAGATTTATGATCTGGAACTCCAGCATAACAGGAATCAGACACCTTCCATTGGTAGAGAGTTGGGTGACTTGAGGCGTCAGATTTCGGATATTCTGCGTTTTAGAGCCAAAGCAATTATACAAAAGGGTAAAAAGACAACTTACGAATTAGGAGATAAATGCAGTAAATTGCTAGCAGGCAAACTGAAAAAGAAAATTTTGACTACTTATATTCCCCATATAAAAAGGAAGAGATGGGAAACTCATTTCACAGCCTAAAAAAAGGTATAGCGCAGACATTCGGGGAATTTTATACCTCATTATACAACCTAGAACCAGTACGTATGTCAACATTGGCCCAGGAGGAATATCTGTCTTCGGCAAGATTGTCGAGACCAACATCTTTAGAGCGTAGGAAACTGGAAGAGCCTATTTCAGTAGAGGAAGTGAATTCGGTAATGAAAACGGTGAAGCCGGGAAAGGCGCCTGGTCCCGATGGCTTTACGTTACAATATTACAAAAAAATTTCTACACAGCTTTGTACGCAGATGGTAAAGGTCTTCAACGCCCTTGGTCGAGCTGCCGCATTCCCGCCAGACTCACTCCTGCCGCATATTACGGTGCTGCCGAAGGAGGGGGAAGGACCCTTCGGAATGCGGCAGCTATAGACCAATTTCATTATTAAATGTGGACCTGAAGCTTTTTACCAAAATTCTAGCATACCGGATACAGCCACTGTTAAGTCAGTTGATAGACTTAGATCAGGTGGGGTTTATTCCCTCGCGGGAAGCGAGGGACAATACCATCAAAGTCCTCAATCTGGTCTACCATGCCAATAAAGTCAGATACCCTAGTGTTTTCCTGAGTACCGATGCCGAGAAGGCATTGGATAGGGTGAGATGGCCCTTTCCGTTTGAGGTGCTGAGACATGTTGGCAGAGACCAGTGGATTAAGAGCATTTACACATGCCCAAAGGCGGAGGTGAAAGTAAATGGAGTATTCTCTAAACCTTTTAAAATATCAAAACGGCACTAGACAGGGGTGCCCTCTCTCCTCTGTTCTCCCTGTCGGTAGAGCCCCTAAGTAAAATTAGGCAAAATCCGGATATCCAGGGTATAAAAAAAGGAAATCTAAATGATAAAATCTCAGCTTATGCGGATGACTTGTTGTTCTCCATGTCTGCCCCACATATCTCAATCCCCAACCTTATGAAAGAATTTGAACTATATGGTAATTTATCGGATTTAAAAATAAACTACTCGAAATCAGAAGCGATGGGAGTTGCGCTACGGACTACGGTCCGTAATGCAATTCAACAAAACTTTAGCTTCAAATGGGTGACTGAGAAGCTGAAATATCTGGGCACGTATATTCCATCGAATATAAGAAAGACGTATGAGGTCAATTTCCCTGCTTTATTTAATTCAGTTCGGATGCAACTGGATAAATGGCATCAGGGTATCCATTCATGGTTTGGCCGATGCAATATTATCAAAATTAGCATTTTACCAAAATTCTTATATTTATTTCAAGCTTTACCAATCACTATTCCAGCGGCCTTTCTTCAAATACGTTCCCTTTTCATAAAATTTATATGGGCGAAGAAACAATCGAGGATAGGGAGAGGTATTAGGATTATGCCTAGGTGCTTCGGTGGATTAGCAGTCCCAAATGTAGTGAAATATTACCATGCAGTTCACTTTGGGAGGGTGGTAGATTGGTGCAGACATGGAGAACTCAAGTCATGGGTAGAACTGGAACAGCAGGTCAGTGCGATACTACTACGTAGAGCACCTTGGTGCTTTTAAAGAATACCAATGTCTATTAGGAAGCATCCTACTATAGGCACCACACTACGTATTAGTTCCATTTTAATTCGAGACTCCAAAACTTCCTCGAAAAATTCACCCTTATTTCCTGTGCTGGGTAACCCGGGGTTTCCTCCAGGGATTGAGGTAGGAGCATTCAAAAATTTAGAAGAGGCATATTTCAAGTCTCACACTTTATTCACAATGGGGCCCGGCCTACATTAGCAGTCTTGATGCAAATAGGGGGTCCCTTTGAGTTAAAAAATGTGGCGAGCGATACAGGTATTGCATTTTCTGAGGTCTCTGGAGTCAGCGGTAAAATATGTACGCCAACTAACAACATTCGAACAATATTGTGACGGGCAAGAACCGCTCCCCCGGTTGATCTCAAGAATGTATGGGATGTTAAATACACCTCCGGAGGACTATGTGCTCTCCAGTAAGGTTAAGTGGGAAAGGGATTTGAATAGGACTTTTACTACGGCTCAGGGGAGAAACATTATACATCTGTCCCAGAACACTTCAATGTGTACACAAATCCAATAATTAAACTACAAAATAATGATGCAATGGTACTATACGCCACTAAAACTTCAGAGATTTTATCCGGGATCCTTATTTCACATATTTTGGACATGCTGTAAGATTAGGCATTATTAGGGAGAAGTCAGGAGGATTTCCCAAAAATTTATAGAAACTAATTCCAGATGATCCGGCCCTTTTCCTGCTTCATTCCTCTCAAAATAAAGAATAAAATATGAAAAAAAAAAAAAAAAAAAATCAAATAATCCAAGTATGCAGAATAAGGATTCACGCCAACGGTAAAAACGGGAGTTTATCCGTCTTAAAAAAAAAAAAGACAATGGGGAGTCAGTTCGTTTTGGTCAGGGGCTACAGTAGTCATGATTTTGGGCAGCCATGTGGCTTTCTTTGTCTAGCTGAAGAGCATGGCTTACAAGGAGAGGGGGCAGGAAACCACACACTGCCCCTGCACAGACATGCCCATACACTCCTAGTCATTGTTCATTGGTTGAAATTTGTATAACTCCTGTTTGCATATGCTTGATTGGCTGATTGTGAAGCCATCAAGCGCTATTGTTAAGTACTAAAAATAAACAAAAACAGGCTTTTGAGACAAGTCTGCCTGTGGAGCTAAGGGTGTGAGGACGGTGGTTAAGTCTGGTTTACTCTGGAAACGGTTGTACTAAGATGCATCATACTAAGTCTGCAAAGGGTGCTTATTAGCGTAGGAGACATGGATTACGCGTAGTGTATAGAGAAATCTCCACATCAAAGACCAAGGTGAAGACACTGGAAATGCGTGCTGAAAATGCAGAAAATCTTGATCAACGCAATAATCTATGGTTTATAGGCCTTCCAGAGGGTGCTGAAGATAATGACCCTACTGCTTTTACTGAACTCCTGCTGACCACGCCGTTTCCTGGGGGCCATTTCTCCACCTTCATGGTTGAGCGGGCTCATCATATGACTGCCATGAGAGGCCCTCAGGGATCCCCTCCCCGCACCTTTATATTAAAACTATTGCATTTTAAAGACAGAAAAAAGACATGGTGTTGAGGCGCCAGAGCCCTGGCGGAAATCCGCTACGAAAATGCTAAACGCATGCTCTTCTTTAACTACTGGGAAACCCAGCGGCAACGCAAGCCATTCGATGCAGTGCGGGCTAAGCTCAGAGCCAAAGGGCTTAAGTATGGCATGCTATTTCCAGCTAGACGAGTGGCGGATGGAGAAACAACCTGATTCTTTACCTACCCAGAAGAGGCATCGACCTGGATAGAAAACGGTTAGTCGGCGGAGAGACCTTTTTTCCTATCCCTGGATCTCCTTCTGGAATCCCGTTGATTTGCTTATCTGCCTGCTGTTTTTGTGCTTAAGCGGTGTCTAATGTCTGTGCTCCTTTAATTACTTGTGCGCACACATATCCAGACGATGAACTGAGGGGCTGGGGTATAGGAGACCTATAGGATACTATCATCGCATTGTGGAGGGATACTCCTGTGCCGAGCACTTATCCTGATGATCGGCTAGTTTTGAGCCATTTGATTGCATCCAAATTTTTGATGCAAAACCTTAACCTACAGACGAGTTCTTAACTGCCCACTTCCTGTTGCTATAGCTAGCCTAAGTTTTTTGCCCCCAGTGTATACTGGGAGACCACAGCTTTAATACCCAAACTCCTGATTAGTCTATGCATTACTTGTCGGATAGAAGGTGACCAATTGCCTTCTTGCACACTGTGCCTCCCAGAGGGCAAATTGCCCTAGTTTGTTTTGGGTGCGCAGCCACCTCAGGTTGGGGGTTTGGGTTTTGTTTTGGCGATTGTTCTGTTATACATGTCTATGTGGATGTCGGTATACTTGCAGCAGTACATGCTTAAAAGGGTAACTCCACTTTCTGGGGGGAAAAAATAAAAAATGTCAAAGAAAAAAATAAATATGGCGTATACAATTGCAACAAGTCATATTGTAATTGAAGGTCATTCAAAAATACTTTTCCTTTTACATCTGCAGCCGCTTTAATTTTCTGAAAATGCAATATGGCTACCTGGAGTACTGAACACACCCCAGAAACAACACCTGATTTACAATTATGAAACCACTCCCATTAGACCAACTTAGCACAGAGGCACAAACAGGGATTTCTTCAGAACAAAAAAATAGGAATCTGCATCAAAGGTTGTTGAAATCCTTACAATGTAGATAGATCACCCAGAGGGAAATGTTTTTTTTCCCCCTCAACAAAAGTGAAGTTCTAGGAGAGAACACCCTGGGACCCCTATGTGCAAATGTGCACCCAATGCCCTTAGCACCCTTCCCAACCCCCCTTAGGGGGGGGGGGGGGGGCGAGAGTATCTGTGCGGGGTATTGAATAATTAAATTCAAATTTTCATTATATTGTGTTGTATTATGAATACTATGATAGGATTATTAAAGGTTGTCATTTCATTTAGATGGCATTTATAGAAAGTCTGTATTGATCACTCCTGATGAAAAGAACCTTGTCCGAGAAACGTGTTGGGCTGCAAAGACTATAGTCTTACAGTATCTAGATTTCATACACAACTGTATTTTACTGTTATTTTGTTGTCACATGGATTAAACTTGAAGTTAACAAATTTGAATAGAATGTCAATTTTACCAAAAATATGCAGTGCCTTAAAAGTCCCAGGTTTCTACCATTTCAATAGTTTCGATATACAGTTGTGCTCATACGTTTACATACCCTGGCAGAATCGTTTTGCCATTTTTCAGAGACTATGCATAACAAAAACGTGTGTCACTCATGGTTAGTGTTCAGCTGAAACCATTTATCAGGGCTCAAAATTTCTCCTGAGTCCTGAGCTACTAGCCAGGCCTCAAGGGTCACTCGCCACCAGTTGCCCCGCCCAACCCCTACCCTGTCCCGCCCCTAAACACGCCCTCATAAATTACCTCATTAAATGATTTATGCAGAATTAAGTTGTAAAAAATAAATATTAACAACTTTGTCCACCAATGCAGCCCGCCTGTGTCCCCCCAAGTGCAGCCTGTGTCCCCCCCCCCCCCCAGTGCAGCAGGTGTCCCCCCCCCCCCCAGTGCAGCAGGTGTCCCCCCCCCCCCCCAGTGCAGCCCCCCCCCCCCCCCCAGTGCAGCAGGTGTGTCCCCCCCCCCCTGTGCAGCAGGTGTCCCCCCCCCGTGCAGCAGGTGTCCTCCCCCCCCGTGCAGCAGGTGTGTCCCCCCCCCCCCAGTGCAGCAGGTGTCGCTCCCCCCCCCAGTGCAGCAGGTGTCGCTCCCCCCCCCAGTGCAGCAGGTGTCGCTCCCCCCCCCCCCCCCGTGCAGCAGGTGTCCCCCCCCCCCCGTGCAGCAGGTGTCCCCCCCCCCCCCGTGCAGCAGGTGTCCCCCCCCCCCCCCGTGCAGCAGGTGTCCTCCCCCCCCCCCTCGCCCCCCCCCCCCCCCGTGCAGCAGGTGTCCTCCCCCCCCCCCGTGCAGCAGGTGTCCTCCCCCCCCCCGTGCAGCAGGTGTCCTCCCCCCCCCCGTGCAGCAGGTGTCCTCCCCCCCCCCGTGCAGCAGGTGTCCTCCCCCCCCCCGTGCAGCAGGTGTCCTCCCCGTCCCCCCGTGCAGCAGGTGTCCTCCCCGTCCCCCCGTGCAGCAGGTGTCCTCCCCGTCCCCCCATGCAGCAGGTGTCCTCCCGTGCAGCAGGTGTCCCCCCGTGCAGCAGGTGTCCCCCCGTGCAGCAGGTGTCCCCCCGTGCGGCAGGTGTCCCCCCGTGCAGCAGGTGTCCCCCCGTGCAGCAGGTGTCCCCCCGTGCAGCAGGTGTCCCCCCGTGCAGCAGGTGTCCCCCCGTGCAGCAGGTGTCCCCCCGTGCAGCAGGTGTCCCCCCGTGCAGCAGGTGTCCCCCCGTGCAGCAGGTGTCCCCCCGTGCAGCCTACCTGTGCAGGGGAGGAGAGCCGCCGCCTGTTTGATTAGAGAGGCAGGGGGACATAACAGCTTTTGTTTGAATAGCTGTGTTCCCCGCCGCGCATTCAAAGGGGGTTTGAATGCTATTAATAAAAGGTAACCATCCTCACCTGTGATGTGAATATAGATTGGATTATCCTTTCATAGAAGAGTTTGTCTACCCCAACCTTGGAGGCCTGGAAATCCTTGGTCAATAAGGCAGTACCTTTTTACAAAGCTGCCTATGATTAGGGGGTGCTTTGACCAAATTTGACAAGGTCTGGGGGGGTTGGATGGCATCTGTGGACATCGTATCAGATTAACTTTTTATAAAGTTATAGTGAATGGTCCTTGGTGTGGAATACAGAGCTGGGAGGAAAAGGTTTATGGAGTACTGATGGTTTCTGGTTAGACTAACAGGTTAATGTAAGGATCCTTTGCCTATGCATTAGGACCCCAATTTCTCCAGTTGGGGGGCGCAGGACCACATTGCAGGCATTATCCGGTTGGATTAAGCAAGGTGTCATCGAGCTGAACGACTCTGTACCTACACCTGGAGGGAGGTTCATATACTGCATATCTGTCTAGGCAAATGCTGTACTGTCTTAGTTTTTTTTCTGTGTATTTTTTTGTTGTACACTGGTACATTTTTTAGTGTAACCAGTGGTTTCCACAATATGCAGTTTAATGTTGTTTGTATTTCATAAAAAAAAATTTATGAAAAAAGTGAGCACTGAAAGCTTAAGATTGCTCTGGTTAGGAAGGGGGGGGGGGGGTTCAGGTGATTAACCAAGTGATTAACCACTTCAATACAGGGCACTATCCCCCCTTCCTGCCCAAGCCAAATAGAGCTTCCTTTTGGTGGCATTTGATCCCCTCTACGTTTTTTTTTTATTTTTTGCGTTATAAAACAAAAAAAGGACGGAAAAGTCCTTTGAGTTGGGTCTAAAATTTTGTAAGTAAGTAGTTTTCTCCTGCACTGAAGAAGCTGCACTGACGGGGACTGATGAGGTGGCCCCAATAGGCAGCACTGATGGGCATACCTGGTGGTCATGGGTGGGCTGCACTGATAATCAGCGCAGGCCCCCCCGTCAGGAGAGCAGCCAATCGAAACATGGCTTTTGCTGTTTACACTGATCCGCTGATCACCTAGATCGGAGTTGTGGTGCGTCAGACTGACACATCACGGATCGGCGCACACCCCTGCGGGTGCGCGATCGCAGCTTATCCTGCTGGACGTCATATGACGTCCAGCCTTGATAACTGAACCACTTTGCGCACGTAATATTACTATATGGCAGACGGGAAGTGGTTAACTGCGTTGTATACATTTCTTGCCATTACCATAATTTACCAAAGAACTATCCAAAATAAATTCTCCTGCTACTAAGGACCTGCATAAAACACAACAGTTTTTTTATTTTTTCCCTAAAATCTGACCGCCACCATTACTACAAAAAATAAATAAAAAAAAGCCATAAAACTATCCTTAATTTTGTAAACGCTAAAACTTTTGCACAAACCAAACGTTTATTGCGATTTTTTTTTTAAAACAAAAATATGTAGAATAAGCATCGGCCTAAACTGAGGGAAAAAAGATTTTTGTACTCACCGTAAAATCCTTTTCTCTGAAGTTCTTTGATGGACACAGCACCTTTAATCTTGACCTTAAGGTTATATCGCCACCTTCAGGAGAGAACTAGGCAGAACATGTAAAAACAGCAAAACTGCACAGGGGGCAGTCCTACTGGCTAGAACCCCTCACACTGCATCCAGCAGCTCAGTTTGTCAAAAAGCAGTACAAACATAAATAGGAGGGGTGGGGGTGCTGTGTCCGTCAATGAACTTCAGAGAAAAGGATTTTATGGTGAGTACAAAAATACTATTTTCTTTCGTTCATTGGACGGACACAGCACCTTTAATCTTGACCTTAGGGACGTCCCCAAGCAGTGTTAAAAAACGAGGGGTGGGAACAGCAAGAAAATAAACTCCACCCATAACAACCAGAGCTCCTCAACGGAGGAGTTGCAACCTTAAACAGCCGCCTGCAAAACCTTGCATCAACCTTGTAAAATTTAGTGAAAGTGTGAACGGGCAACCAGGTCGCCACCTTACACACCTGAGAAACGGACGCTTGATGTCGGAAAGTCCAGGAGGCACCAATTGCCCTGGTCAAATGTGCCGTGACAGGAAAGGGGGGCGCCTGCCCCTTTAAGGCATAAGCCTGAACCACGATCCGTCTAGTCCACTGAGAAATGGTGGCCGACGAGACCACCAGGCCCCTCCTCGGATCAGCAACTAATGCAAACAGCGAATCCGACCTCCGGAACGGAGACGTAGAAGACAAATACTCCCGCAGAGCCTGGACCACGTCTAAGGAATGCAAAGCAGCCTCTTAAGGATGCGACGGCCGAGGACATAAGGATGGAAGCACAATTTAGACGGAAAGCCGAAACAACCTTAGGAAGAAACGAAGGCTGCGGGCGTAGCACCGCCTTATCCTTGTGGAGGATCAAGTAGGGAGACTTGCAAGACAAGGTCACCAACTCAGAAACCCTCCTGGCAGATGTAATAGCCACTAGAAAGACTACTTTCTGAGAGTGTAAATAGGGGGGGGGGGATGTCCCTAATGTTTTCAAACAGCGGTTTCTGAAGCACAGAGCACCAGATTCAAATCCCACGGGGGCAGCAGTGGTCGAACCAGAGGGGCCACATGTCGAACCCCCTGCACAAACGTACTCAAATGAATGAGTCGCCAAAGGTCGCTGAAAAAAAAATTAAAAAAAAAGCCAGCCAAAAGCAGATACCTGCCCCTTAATGGTGCTTAAGGCAAGTTTCTGATCCACTCCTCGCTGCAAAAACAGCAGGATCCTGGAAACTGAATATGTACGCGAACGCCACCCCATCGCCTCACACATGGAGATGTAGGTCTTCCATGTACGATGATAAATCTTCCGAGAAGATGACTTCCGTGCCCACAGCATAGTGGAGATTACCGAATCCGACAGACCTCGGTAACTTGACACCTGACTTTCGACTGCCATGCCGTTAAAGCCAGCGACTTTAAAGCAGGATGAAATATTGGTCCTTGCGACAGAAGGTCCTCTCGCAGCGGCAGCCGCCAAGGAACATCTGCCACCATTCGTACTATGTCGGCGTTCCAAGGACGCAGAGGCCAATCTGGGGCAATCAGAATCACGGGAATCCCCTTGGCCTCCACTCTGCGAGGCAGACATGGTAGAAGTTAGAGTGGGGGGGGGGGCATAAATCAGCCGATAATGCCCCCATGGAGCAACCAACGCGTCTGCTGTGTCCGCCCAGGGATCTTCTGACCTGGCCACAAACCTCTGTACCTTCCGATTGAGTTGAGACGCCAGGAGATCCACATATGGCTTGCCCCACCGGATGTAGTGACCATTCCCCTTGGTCCAGTATCTGGCGACTTAGGTAGTCCGCTTGCCAGTTTTCTACGCCTGGAATGTACAGGGCCGATGGAATTGGCATGCACCGCTCTGCCCACCGAAGGATGCGAGCGCCCTCCAGCTCCTTGTTCGATGGTTGACATGCGCCACTGCCGTGGCGTTGCCCAACTGGCTCCTGACCAGGCGCCTCTGCAACCATGTGAAGAGGCACCGCCTGATCGCCCGAAGTGCCAGCACATAGATCGGTAGTTGGGATTCTTACAGCGTCCAGCAACCCTGTGCCGACTGTATGCCCCAAACTCACCCCCAACCGGTCAGGCTGGCGTCCGTTGTGATCACCGTCCAATGAAGAGGAAGGAACGACTTCCCGGACCAAAGGGCTAGAGACCTCAGCCACCAGATCAGGGAATCCCCGACTAGCTGGCTCACCTGAATTTGGACAATCCAGAGACAACGGAGATTTGTCCCATTTGGATAGGATCTCCTTTTGCAAGACTCGAGTGTGGAATTGAGCATACGGTACCGCCTCGAAAGTGGCTACCATGAGACCCAGGACTCATGGAAAAAAACGCAGTGATGACCACCTGCGGGACACCAACAACTTCACAGCACCTTGAAGAGTCTGCAGCTTGTCCAAAGGGAGAAAAACTGTACTCTAGAATCAAGCCCGTTTAGTCGGCATTAACACTGACTTCTGGAGGTTCAGTACCCAAACTCCTCAAGAGTCTGTATATGGTGATCGCCACATCCTCCCTTAATTCTGAGGCAGAAGCTGCTCTCAGGAGGCCGTCCAGGTAACCCACGATTCCCACGCTGCCTTAGCAAAGGCTAGCCCCTTGGTGCCGATGCCAGGCCAAAAAGGGAGATCTACAAATTGGTAGTGCTCCTCCCCGACCGCAAATCTCTGAAACCTGATGCCCGACGCATTTGGGGACATGCAAGTATGAGTCCGTGATGTCCAAGGATGCCAAGAAATCCCCCTGATGGAGTGCAGTGACCACGGAGCAAACTGGTTCCATCCTGAACCTTCGTACTTTCACAAAGCTGTTGAGGGCCTTGAGATCCAGGACCAGACGGACCCCTTCCTACTTTGGGACTACAAACAAATTTGAGTAGAATCCCTGAAACCTTTCCAGCGTTGGCACAGGTACCATCACCCCACACAGCAGCAGGTCCTCGACTGCCCCGAACAAGGCTTCCCGACGAGCCGGAAGATGATGAAGGTTGGAGGGAAAAAATCAGTTTGGCGAACAAGAAAGAAACTATCACAGACCCACTGGTCGGAAAGTAGGGAGGTCCATCGAGCTGCAAACTCCCGAAGGCAACACCCCACCTGAGAGTCGGGCGGGGTCAAACCTTCATGCTACAACAGATTTGCTTACAGGCTTGTGAAACCAGGGACGCTTTTTTCCTTCAGCGGGCACCTTGTCGGGCTGGGGATACTTACCTGCCGACCCAGTCGGACGAAAAATTAGCTTAGAGTGGAAAAGGAGGGCCCTTGCCTACTGCATGGCTCTTTACCTTTAATGGATTATGGGAGCAACGTACCCTTACCCCAGTAACATTCTTAATATAATCCAGCGAGGCTCCAAACAGCCTCTCCCTGGAAGGGCAAATCCGCCAGTGTTTTCTTAGATGCCTGGTCCGCAGATCAGCATTTCAGACAAATCAGGAGACGTAGCACCACGGCTGATACTGAGGCTCTAGAGAGCAAGGGGGCCGTATCCAAGGCCGCATAACAGACATACTTAAGGCCATGCACCAACTGATCTGCCAGTTCCACTCAGACCGGGGAAGCCTGTTGCTTCGCCAACTCATGGTGCAACAATTTAGCCCATACAGTAAGCGCATGGGACACCAGGGCTGTGGCTAACACTGGCCGCAATGCTAACCCCACCACTGTAAACATGGACCGGGCAACTGCTTCGGCCCTCCTGTCAGCAGGGTCCTTAAAAGCAGGGGTTCCGGAATCGTGGTTACCTTATTTAACCTGGATACCGGGGGTCCACAATCGGAGGAGATGTCCATTTCTTCAGGAAACTCTCCTTAAAAAGGGGAAACGCACCGCCATGCGTTTCAGGACTGAAAAGGCCGCTGCGGGCGTTCCCACTCCTTGTGGATAAACTTATCAAAATAAGTTAGGTAAGGAAAGACTTTAGCAGTGCGGGCCCCAAAAGGGACTGACACCTCTGTAAATGCCCCCGCCATATCCTCCATCTTTAGGGTATCCACACCGCTGTGATAAATGCTCCTACAAGCGTCCTTTCCTGCGCTGACCTGGACACAGTCATCCTCACTGTCCTGGTCCGCATCCTCTGAAACTTCAGAACAGGTGCTGCCTGCCACAGTGGGGCACGAGTCTGAGTCAGAGCTTTCCCCAGAAGACAGTGGGGGCGTTTACCGCCCGCACGTCGCTTCCACCCTGCCAACAAATGACTCCAGAACCGCTGACAGAGCATCCATAGGCACCGGTTGCCATAACAGGGATGTCTTCTGATGCCATGCTGAGCCACACTCGCCTGACACCACTAAGGGACCCAAGGCAAGGCACACAAAATGTCCACCCTCCTAGCTGCCACAGACTAATGGGCCCCCCCGCAGGACTCGCCACCCTGACCCAGGTACTGTGCTGCCGCCATCCGCTCTCCCGTGTCAGCCACAAGGTGTTCTGCGCAAATTTGCGCTGTTCCAGAAAGAAACAGTCACCCAGGTCTAGAGGCAAAACAAGCTGAGGCTACTAGAAAATGGCCGCTTAAACAAAAAACGTCTGAGGGCACCGGGAAAATGGCCGCCAGACTTCTAGAAAATGTCCGAAAGGGAAAAACTGACCGTGGCTACAGCAAAATGGCCGCGGATGGCGCAGCAGCCTCCCCACATGGTGTACACAGTAAAACACCCCACTATGGCCCAAGAAATAGGGAAAAGATGAGCGGACCAACAACCAGCACAGCCCCCTGCCAGGACTCGGAGCCCCCCCCCGGTACGTGCACCACACCCCCATATGCCTAGTCACACACAGCGGCCCATAGCATGGGGGAGGAGGGAAGGAACAGGGAGAGAAGAAAGGGAGAGTGAGAGACCCCCCTAGTCGACCTCCCAGGGAATGCCCAGCTGCTCCATCCTGCCAAGACAGGTGGAACCATACTTACCCCTCCTGCAGGGACTGGACGCATTCCATTGTCAGACCCATCACCCGAGCAGTACTGGGTGGCTGGCTCCCAGTTATACATGTGTGCCCTGGAGCATATAGCTCACTGGCTGCCCCTGGATCAGACGGGGCATGTCGTGGCCGACCCAGCGCGTAGCTAAGGTCTGCTCGCGCTCGATGGCCAGGCTGGGGAGACTACCAGGATCTATATTATCCAGCCTGTCACCCAGCCTGGCTGTTGATTGTAGATCACAGGACTCAAAAATGCAGAAAAAAAAGGGGTTATAGCCAGTAGGACTGCCCCCCTGGGCGATACTGTGCAGTTTTGCTGTTTACATAGTCTGCCTAGTCCTCTCCTGAAGGTGGCGATATAACCCTAAGGTCAAGAGTAAAGGTGCTGTGTCCGTCAATGAAAGAAAGAAAAAATACTTATATATTTTTGGGGGATATTATAAGAAAAAAGTAAAAAATTGTTAATTTTCAAAATTGTTGCTATTTTTTGTTTATAGCGCAAAAAATAAAAACCGCAGAGGTGATCAAATACCACAAAAAGAAAGCTCTATTTGGGGGGGGGGGGGGGGGGGGGGGGTGGGGTGGATATCAATTTTGATTGGGAGCCATGTTGCACAACAGTTAAAGCGACGCAGTGCCGAATCGCAAAAAGTGATCTGGTCTTTGGCAAGCCAAATGGTCCAGGTCTTAAGTGGTAAAAAAAGAGATAGAGCTTCTCTAACCAAAGACAGTTCTCCAAGGCAACATGTCCCTTCCGCACAAAGGAAACAAATAACGGTGTACCTGGTACTTAGTTTTAACTCTTACTGGGACAGGAAACACATTGTCACATCAGATGACCGCCATCTCTTAAGAGCTTTATGGAAAAAAGACAAAAAAAAAAAAAAAAAAAAAAATAGCAACCAGCTATACTGCAGCAGATTGGCTCTATTGCCGTGAATCGTCATAGCTGTAGGTCATTTCATGCAATAGACAGTGGTCCATGCACGGCGCTGGAGCCCATGCGCATGACAGGCCACCTGCGATCGCTTCAGAGCCAGAATGGGGAATCTGTCAATGTAAACAAACAGATCCCTGTTCTGACAGGGTAGTAGAGAGAGTCTGTTCCTAGTGATCAGTAACAGCAATCTGTCTCCTCCAGTCAGTACACACAGTTAGAAACACCTCCCAGGGAACACTTAACCCCTTGATCACCACTAGCGTTAACCCCTTCCCTGCCAGTATCATTTCAAGTCAAGCTGTATTGTCATTCTACTACACGTGAGCACATACGATAGAACAAAATGTCGTATCTCATAGGGCCACGGTGCTACATACGAATGAAACAATTATAAAATATAGAAAGAACACAGGGAAGAACTTAAAAACAAAAAATTATTACGCAACTGTACATGTACTGTGGATTTTTAAATAGTCTTTGTAGCAGCAGTGTTTATAAAAGTGTCGAGTGTATATACAAGAGTAAAAAAGGAGGGGGGAAGCGAGATGTTCATGGTGACAATATGTAGGCTGTAGAGGAGGTTTCAAAGAGGACTGAATTTGAGAACTCACAGCCTGGAGAAAAAAAAAAAACTTAAGCAGTGTGAGTTTTGATAATCCGGTACCTTCTACCCGATGGCAAGAGCTGTCACTGATCGCTATATAAATGTCACTGGTCTCAAAAAAGTGTCAAGTGTCCGATCTGTCTGCTGCAGTCTCGCTAAAAATCGATGATCACTAGAAAAAAAAAACTCCCCCATTTTGCAGACGCTATAACTTTTGCGCAAAGCAATCCATATACGCTTATTGCGATTTTTTACCAAAAATATGCAGAATACATATTGGCCTAAACCGAGGAAGAAATGTTTTTTGGGGATATTATAGAAAAAAGTAAATATTGCTTTTTCCAAATTGTCACTTTGTTTATAGCACAAAAAGTAAAACTGCAGAGGTGATCAAATGACACCAAAAGAAAGCTCCATTTGTCGGAAAAAAAAGGATATCATTTTTGGTTACAACATCGCAGGACCGCGCGCGCAATTGTCAGTTAAAGCGACGCAGTGCCATATTGCAAAAAAAGGCATGTCATTTTAAGGGGTAAAACCTTCTGGTCCTTAAGTGGTTAAAGATGGACTGTCACCTTGTGCATGTCAACAAGATCATATGGAATTTTAGGGAATAGGCTGTGTTTTTAAAGTAGTGCTATGACCCAAATATGCCTGGTGTACCTGGGTATTCCTAATTCCTCGCTACTTGTGTAAAAACAGAAGCACAGATAACCCCCCTAAAATGATTAGCTTTTGTGCCTTCTTGTAGCAGACAAAACATGTGAAAGGGACCTTACTTGATTAACCACTTGAGGTCCGGGCCATAGCCAAATGACTACAGCGCGGACCTCAATTTCCGGGAGGCCGTCATAGGAAGTCTTCCCCTTTCCTTGTTCCCCCGTGCACGCTCACGAGCGCGCATCGGGGAAATTTTGTGCTGGCCGTGTCCCTTGGACACAGCCAGTCACAGATCGCTGTAAACGACCAATCACACCGGCCGTTTACAGCACGAGCGGCGTGCCCAATGAGATCTCAAATGTAAACATATGAGATCATCTCTCATTGCCATCTCTCTCCTCACACAGACCGCGTGTGAGGAGAGGATTACACAGCAATCTGTGCCTAAATGGAGTTAAAAAAAAAAAATCTTTACAGTGAAAAAGTGCCCAAACAGTGCCCCATCAGTACAGTGCCTATTTGGAATCTGTCACCTCACCAGTGCCCACCTGTGACCATCTGCCATTGGTGATCAGTGTCGGAACATCTGTGCCACCTCCTCAGTGCCCATCAGTGCAGGCTTAGCACACACCTGTGTAGTCGCATCACCACCAGCAACCATGTCCAAAAGATGTTTTTCCGCCGAGGAGGCATACAAAATACTTTACCAGGCCGACGAGAGCAACGGGGAGCTCTCTTTTTCGAATTCCGATTCAGACGTAAAATTATGAGCCAGTCTTCAGTAGTGGAACACACTCAGACTAAGAGGAGGAAGATATTTGGCCCGCCAAACAAAGGCGTTCTGGTGAGGAGGCAGTGGCATCCACCAGCACTGCCGTGCCAACCAGCAACTCGGCAAGAAAGGCCAAGGACCCATGCCAGCCTTCCCTATGCCCTACAGAACCCCTTGTGGCTTCCTCCTAAGGAGAAGCCAATATCCCCCCTTTCACTGTCCAGCCAGGAGTCCAGGTGGACACGGAGAATTTTTCCCCAATCCATTTTTTTGATTTCATTTTTACCAGAGGAGATGCGATCAACAATTGTGGCCCAGTGTAACCTTTATGCACATCAATTTATTTAAAATAATCCAACGTCCTATTATGCGAGTTATATTATACGAGTGGAGAGACCCAAAGGGTGGAGGAGTTGAAGGTTTTTTTTAGGCCTCACATTTAATATGGGACTCAAAAAAAAAAAAAAAAAAAACCAAATAAGGAGGTTCCTCCATTTCAATAACACCCAGTGCCCTTCCTGAAATGACCCAAATTATGACAGGCTTTTCAAAATTCGGTCACTTCAAAATTTTTCTGAAGTATTCCCCCAGCTGTTTACCCAGGACCAAACATGTATGGATGAGTCCCTTGTTAAATTTTGTGGCAGGCTTAAAACAAAAAAACTATTTATTCCCAGCAAAATGGGCCGCTATGGGGTGAAGGTATACAAATTATGTGACCGAGTCACAGGGTACATGTATGCCTTCAAAGTGTACGAAGGGAAGAACACCCAACTGCAACCCCCTAATTGCCCAGACTACTTGGGATCAAGCAGGAAAATAGTTTGGGACCTCATATACCCCCTACTGGAGAAAGGCTACAATTTATACGTAGACAACTTCTACAAATCTCTGCCCCTGTTCCACAACCTTCACCGGAAGAAGACGCCAGCATGTGGCACCGTAAAAAAAAAAAAAAAAAAAAAAAAAAAAAAGAGGGCTTTCCGCAAAGTCTAGTCAATAAGAAATTGAGACAAGGATAAATGGCAAGTCTGCGAAAGGAGGAGATTTCGGCAGTGAAGTGGAGGGACAAAAAAAAAAAAAAGAAAGATGGATGTCTACATGTTGTCTTCAATCCACAATGATACCTTCGTGGAAATCCCCAATAGGAATGGTCCCATACAAAAACCTAAATGCATCTATATTTATAAATTTGTTTACGGGGGGAGTCGACGTCAATGACCAAAATGCTGGAACCACACCTTGCCACAAGACGGACATACCATTGGTATAAAAAAAGTTGCAATTTTTTTTTTTCAATTGGCCATATACAATTCATATGTAATTTACTGCAAGTCCACCCAAAACCCCAAATGCTTCCTTGGCTACCAGGAGGAAGTTTTCACTGCCCTTATATTCCTAAACGGCCCACAAGAAAATATCTGATCAGATGTTCTTAGTCGACTCTCCGAACGCCACTTTCCAGATAGACTCCCTCCCAGGCCAACGATGTTAAAAACCTTAGGCTTACTGGTGACGGTATTTCTACGAGCCTTTCAGGACAGCACCTTGGAGAGAGCGCAGCTCCACCTCTTCACAGGAAACACTGCGTGACAACGCCCCTTTAAAAGCAGCCGCTTCCACCATGCCATCAGTGGTTACCGAGAAATCCTCCGACATGATGGAAAATATAAGCAGACAGTTACCACGCCCTATAATTATACATCATAACCTAGGGAGGGAAGTAGGCTTCTGTCCTGAAAGGCTCGTAGAAATACCGTCACCGGTAAGTCTAAGGATTCCTCCCTTCGCCTTTCAGGACAGCACCTTGGAGAGGATAACTGAGAAACTTCAGGGTGGGACCACTGCCTGTAAAACCTTCCTACCAAAGGATTGGTCTGAGGCTGAGAGCAGATACAAGCGGTAATGCTTTATAAAAGTTGAAAAACTGGACAAAGTGGCAGCCTTGCAAATTTGCTCAGGCGATGCCCCTGCCTTTTCTGCCCATGATGCCGCTACTGCTCGGGTCAAATGAGGCAAGATTCCTTCTGGAGGCTCCAAACCTAAAAGAGGTGTATGCTTCTTTAATGGCTTGCTTTAACCATCTTCCGTGGGTGTTTTTGGAAGCTTTACATCCCTTGTGAGTGCCTTCCAATAATACAAAGAGTGAAGATGATTTTCTAAAGTCCTTTGTTATCTCCAGATACTTAAGAAGACACCACCTGACAGCAAGAGTATGGAAGGCTTCTTCTCCTGGCCCGAAAGTTGAAGGGCAAAATGTAGGGAGAATAATCTCCTGTGCCCGATGAAATACAGAGCTCACTTTCGGTAAGAAGGCTGGATCTGTTTTTAGGACTACCCGATCTGGTAGACATCAATGAAAGAGCCCTTTATGAGATAAAGCTTGTAACTCAGCTGATTCTACGAGCTGATGTTACTGCCACTAACAGTTTTAAAATGTCAAAAACTTGATGATCCTTCTATAGGTTCAAACGGAAGCGTGGTCAATCCCTGAAGGACCAAAGATAAATCCCACTTGGGAAAAATAACCATAGGTCTAGGTTTTACTTTAGCCATAGCCCTAAAAAAATCTAATTATCAAAAGGTTCCCCTGACAGGGTTCTTTCTAAAAAACTGATAAAGCCGCTATCTGCATCTTGAGCGTACTTGCTGCTAACCCCTTCTCCAATCCTTCTTGAAGAAATTCTAAAACTGAACTTGTACTAGACAAACTAAAGTTTTTTTTTTCTGGAACACCATGTATTATACACCTTCCAGACTTTAAAATAAATGTCTGTCACCTTCTTCCTACTTGCAAGAAGAGTAAGCAAGCTTTTCTGATAGGCCCTTTTGTCTTATGATTTGTTCTTCAGAAACCAGGATGTTGGATTGAGATACGCTGGATCTGGATGGAGAATCTGGCCCTGACTCAGCAGATCTGACCTGTTCGGTAACTTCCAAGGGAGGTGTGACTGAGGTTCATCAAGGCTGAAAACCAGGGTCTTTTTAGCCAATAAAGAGCTATTAGAATTAGTTCCGTGGATTCCAGCCTGAATTTGGCTAACACCCTTGGAATCAGATGAAATGGGGGAAAAAAGTGTAGGACAGCTGGAAGTCCCATTTGTGGGCCAAAGCATCTATTCCTAGAGCTTGATCCTGTCTCTGAAGGGAGAAGAAATCTGGTACTTTCGCGTTTTCTTGTTTTGAAAAAGGGTCCACCTGAGGGAAAACCCAGCTCTTGGCTATCGTCTCGAATAGTTCCCGATTCAGAGACCACTCTGCTTCCCTTACTTCTCATCTCCTATGGAGGAGATCTGCCAAGGTGTTTTCCGTACCCTTAAGTGGACTGCTGATCGAGAGGCCAACTTGTTCTCTGCCCATCTCAGTATTTGAGAGGCTAGCTCCATCAAAGTTCTGCTTTGTGCCCCCTTGCTTTGTGAAGTATAATATTGCTGTCATATTGTCCGTCAATATTTGGACATGCTGTTCTCCTAGAACTTCCTGGAAGGATAGAAGGCTTAGATGAATAGCCTTTAACTGTCTCCAATTTGACGACCTTCTTGCCTCTGGCTTGGACCAAACCCCCTGAATCGTCTCTTCCAGGTGGGCTCCCCATGCGCTGGCATCTGTGGTCAGTCTTCTGGTTGCTGGAAAGAACCAGAGAAGCCTTCTTGAGATGTTTCTCTGGTTTCTCCACCACCAGAGCGATCTTTTTGCTCTTGCCCCTATGACATTTTTTCTACAGAGATTCCTGGTAAGACCAATTCGACAAAATGTCCGCCTGAAGCGGACGAGCATGGAATCTGGCCTACTGTACTGCGGGAATTGCTGCTGTCAATAGGCCCAGAGACGACATGGCTTGTCTTACGGAAATTCTTGAGTTGGATTAAAGTGCCTTCAGACCTGCCTGTGGTAGAAATATTCTCTGTTCTATCGAGTCTACTCCGTCCCCTAGAAACCATACTCTGAGATGGTATGGCAGGTTTGTTATGTAAAACCAACTTGGGGGGGGGGGGGGGGTGACCTGACAGGGCATGGAGTAGGACCTGCACACCCAGGGCTCTGCCTATTAATCCTGGTATGCAGTGATCCTCCACTCAATTAATCCTCCCACCTGAGCTGGCTGCTTGCCTGGGGACCCCCTACATAACCCACCTGTTTTCCGGCGGCCCGATCGGAGCGGCGCTCTCACGCACTGCGGCTTCGGCCTACTCACAGGTGGTCCGCGGCCATCTTGGCACACCCCATCTCCGGACCAGCGCTGGGCCCTGTGCATGCCATCCTCCTCCCATCCAGTCTGGCCACTTAAACCTACAGCCATCCAACTGCCCGAACGGAAGGGTGAGCCTCCTGCACAGCAACTGCAACTAGGCAAGTCCCAGGCTCCAGCCTGTACACGGCGGGCCATCTTTGTACACCCGACCCTCAAGCCAGTACTAGGCCTCGCATCTGCCACCCTCTTCCCACTCTGCCTGCATTACCCTGACTGGCTAAACCTGTCACACTTAAGCTCCTTATTATGTCCCCTCCGAAGAGCCAAAAATCTGCCACGGCAAAGCTTGCACATTACCGCCGGAATGAGGGAGGAGGCTGAGGAAGATGGCAGCGCTGAGAGGGCAGGGAGACGCGGATAAACTACTGGAAGCGATCACTCTGCAGGACATCCCTCACTGCCCAGATTGAGGAGGTTAAATGGGACATCTCTAATTAGACAGGATTTCCAGAAAATCCGTGAACGGGTCAGAGACCGAAACCTGCATCAGCGTGGT
Source organism: Lithobates sylvaticus (assembly GCA_028564925.1). NCBI lineage: Eukaryota > Metazoa > Chordata > Amphibia > Anura > Ranidae > Lithobates > Lithobates sylvaticus. The sequence continues at coordinate 315,472,906 of CM053030.1, forward strand.
AGAAGATATCCTCCCACCGATACAGGCTATATCTGAACGCATGCAGGGGCAGATTAACCAGCTCCTCGCCAAGCAGGATGACATGGAAAATCGCCTGAGGAGGTGTAATCTCCGCTTCATTGGTCTCCCGGAGGGAGCGGAAGGTAAAGACCCAACATCGTTCCTGGAACAACTGCTGATAACCACATACGGTCGGGAGGCCTTCTCCCCCGTGCTGGTGGTGGAAAGGGCTCATAGGATGCCAGCTAAACCTCCTCAAGGGGGTCCCCCGTACATTTATTGCAAAACTTTTAAACTACAAGGATCGGGATGCTGCGCTGAGGATGGCGAGAGAGGTAACATCCCAGTAGGAAACATCAAAGTGGCAATATTTCCTGACTTCTCGGCCGAGATACAGAAACGTCGACAGAGCTTCATGGAGGCCAAACGCAGACTACCCGACCGTCACCTGAAGTATTCCATGCTTTTCCCTGCACGCCTGAGAGTGGAACATGATGGCCGAGTATCATTCGAGGATCCTCGCGAGGTCATCTCCTGGCTGGAGCGTGGACCTGCACCGGGAAGGGGCGACTGACTGCACACCAGGTGAGCCATATGGCGAGATGCTCCTGTTTTCATCACTACTTGGCCTGACAAGTACTTATTGCAACAGTCACCCTGACCTACGCCACACATTGGCGAGTTTACGTTGATATACCAGGCCGGGGAGACAGGTGGAACTCTGTTTCTCTACTGACCCTACTGCCACAACCGCTGATATACAATCCTCCCTGCAACATACAGAGCACTGGGTTTCTAAAAAAATCCTCCTGTTTTGGATATTTTGAGTGGATTTACTATATCTCATTGCACCCCCCCCATGGGGTTTTTTCTTTACCCCTGCACTTATCTGCCACACGGAGCTGCGGAGGCGTGTTGGTCCTACAAGCCACATGCACAGTGCAGCGAATTTATGCCCCACTAACCACTGGGAATCATGACTATGCAGATGAACAGAGGAACTGGGTCTCACTACCTCTTTTCCACATTAACCTGCAGTGGCTCACAACTAGGCCCCATTCTCATCGTTCGCTGTGGTGGCTGGCTCTGAACCACTACTTGACCCAGTGGCTAAAACTGTTCCTTACCTTCTCCTTACATAGTTAGCTAGGCTGAAAGATCCCGTTCAACCACAAAAAAAAAAAAAAAAAAAAATTCGTACAATCCAAACACACCCAATTCCACACCCACAGCTGATCCAGAGGAAGCAAAAAAAAAAAAAAAAAAAACCCAGAAGAGCATGCTCCAATCTGCCACAGCAAGGGGGAAAAAATCCCTTCCTGATCCCCCAAGAGGCAATCGGATTTTCCCAGGATCAACTTTACCTATAAATGTTAGTACCCAGTTATATTATGTACATTTAGGAAAGTTTCCAGGCCTTTCTTAAAGCAATCTGAGCTGGCCAGAACCACCTCTGCAGGGAGTCTATTTCACATCTCTTACTGTGAAAAAACCTTTCCGTATTTGGAGATGAAATCTTTTCCTCTAGACGTAAAGAGTGCCTCCTTGTCCTCTTTGTTGACTGTAAAGTGAATAACTCAACACCAAGTTCACTATATGGACCCCTTATATATTTATACATGTTGATCATATCCCCCTTAATCTCCTCTTATCAAGGGTGAATAAATTCAGTCCCTCTAATCTTTCCTCATAGCTGAGCTCCTCTATGCCTCTTATCAGTTTGGTTGCCTTTCTCTGCACTTTCTCCAGTTCCCCAATATCCTTTTTGAGAACTGGTGCCCAAAACTGAACTGCATATTCCAGATGAGGTCTTACTAATGATTTGAACAGGGGCAAAATTATATCTCTCTCTCTGGGGTCCATACCTCTCTTAATACAAGAAAGGACTTTGCTCGCTTTGGAAACCGCAGCTTGGCATTGCATGCTATTATTGAGCTTATGATCTACCAAAACCCCCAGATCCTTCTCCACTACAGATCCCCCCAGTTGTACTCCCCCCCTAGCATGTATGATGCATGCATATTCTTAGCCCCCAAGTGCATAACTTTACATTTATCAACATTAAACCTCATCTGCCACATTGTCGCCCAATTAGACAGAGCATTGAGGTCGGCTTGTAAATTGGAGACCTCCTGTAAGGACGTTATTCCACTGCATAGCTTGGTGTCATCTGCAAAGACAGAAATGTTACTTTTGATCCCAGACCCAATATATGTTCCCGGTAGAAGTTCTATTGGGCAGTCATAAGGCCTATGTGGAGCGAGAGTCTCTGCCCCCTTCTTGCTAAATACATCTAGAAAGTCCTGGTAAGGTTCAGAGATGGATTGGCGTAGCTCGTTATCCGAGTCCATACAGAGAAGCGGAGACGACTTGCAAGATGTTCCACATAGACAGTTCCGACTGCAATATTCAGAGAGAAACTGGATTTCACCCGTGGCCCAGTTGATGCTGTGGGCCTGCAACCAGGTCATTCCCAATAAGCCCCCTATTTTTTCTTCTTTCTTCTCTATGGTTGGAAAACATCCGGGGCGCACCCTGCGTGAGTTTTTACCACACTAGATGTGGAAATAGAACATTGGTTTCAGCTTCCTGCTTGCTGTGGATTCCTCCTGTGTTTGGGACAAGACCAGCAGATCCCATCAGTTTGCCTTCAGGAGTCCAGTGAATGCCCAGGCTGTCGGCTATTCGAGCCTTTCTATGCCCGTTTGACCCTCTGTCGCTGACAGGGGGTCAATTGGTTCTGGTAAGCGCATATCTGTTATTATTTCATCTCAGAAAGTGTTTATGAGAAGAACTCTCAAGATACCCATGTCCTGATATCACCATTTTATTTGTTTCATTGGGACTTTCTATCCACACTGTGTTCATTTTGTTTATTACATTGGACTTTTTCTGGTTCATTAGTTAACCACACAGAGATAATTTTGGTGCACTACCAACCTAGTTTCTATTGTGGATTGATTTATTTGGTGTTTATTAATTTGATTCACTTATATATTGATTGTAGCACTACACTTTCATCCACACTTTTTTTTAAATTTTTGTCACATTCTAGTGCAGCAGCTTCATTGCCACTTTTGTACAATTTTTTTGGTTGTTCACTTATGAGTTTAGCACAATCACTTTCTTTCCATTTACACCATTCCCAATATGATTGGGAAAAGGGGAGATAAAATGGCATCTAAACATAGAAGTTCCTGATGCTGGGAACCTATGGTGGTCAACAAGGGAACCGTCTCCTGGGTGACTGGGCCAGGACTGAGTGTGGAACCATCTGCCAAGTGTACTGCAGACAAACAAGGGGGTTTGTATGGCGCACACAGGATATAGCTCATAAAGTGTATATAGGGAGTGACAGTAGGAGGGGAGGGGAGAGGAGGATAACATATGTATTAGTACAAGAATTTGTATATTAGTCCATGTACAAATGCTGAAATTAAAGTAATTGCTGAGCATGGAAGGCTGCCAGTCCATGTAAGCAAGAAGGAGCTCTGGAACAAAAACAGAAAGAGACAGACAGCACCCTCTAAGTGCAGCAAGATAAAATAAATTTTTTGTAAAAGAGGATTAAGAACACTCACAAAAGGGATGTGTCATGAAAGCATATCAGGAGTTGAGAGTCATCCGTTTTGGGTCCCGGGTGGAATGGTGGTCACTAGATGTCATCAGATGTGTTGTCTCATGCTTGCTGTGGTGTCCAGTACTAGTCCGGTGGCGCTGTGGGCTTTCGGCGTTTCCAGATGGCTGGAGAGCAGGCTGTGGAGACAGTATGCCGCTTTGTTCTTGATAGCTGCGGCGGTTTTGTGATAACTTCGGGAACGGGTCACATGGGCGGCGCTTTGGGGCATGCGTGCCCCTTCATCAGGCTGTGTTAGTGGCCATGTTGGAAGAGGGAATTATGTACCCCGAGTGGGGAGTGACTGAGGAAAGTGATTAGAGTGCGAACGGAGGGGGCGGGGCAGGGCGGAGAACATATGAGTAACCATAGAGACCGGGCCGGCTGTGTAATAAGAAAAAGTATATTTTGGGCTAGAAATGACACTATAATCAAGGTGACTATCAGGGGGAGAAATTGGTCGTTATGAGGAAAATGGGGGAGAGCTTTTATTTGTTTTTTTTCAATGGCAGGGGACAGAATAAGTAATTATGTTAACTTGATATTAAATGGGGAAAATGACAGGGAGAAAGAGCAGTGGGAGTAGCTGGTAAACCATGTCAATATTATACAAATGTCATTATTATACGATGTGCTGCAGGCGTACCATAAGGGTATATGACTGGATAAATATATCTCTATGCAGACGTATAAATTCTATTATTACTATAGACTATAGATTATATACTTACGGCCAATTAAAATTATATAAGGGCGACCTTGGGATATCTATGTATAAAGAAAATGAGAGAAGAGAAAGTTATAAAATATTATACTAACAGATTGATTCAGGTTTTATAAGGGATGGGGGGGGGGGGGGATGGACTGGAGAAGGAAAAAGTGGTGGGGGGTAAGTACAGACAGAGAGAAATATATCCCACTGCAAATTGGGGGGGGGCGGGGGGGTGGGAAGAAGTGTGAGAAAAGATATCAAGAGAAGAGAAGACTAGCTCTAGGCGATATCCTCTTTCTATATATACCGGAGGGTAAAGGGCAGGGGAATGGGATGGGGATGGATGAGAGGGATTTAGGGATAACTGCGTTGGATGATCTATGGATCTGGAATTATATATAGAGGGGCAATTAGATTCGGGAGTAGCTAGTCTTCTCTCTTGATATCTTTTCTCACACTTCTTCCCCCCCCCCCCCCCACTTTGCAGTGGGATATATTTCTCTCTGTCTGTACTTACCCCCACCACTTTTTCCTTCTCCAGTCCATTCCCCTTCCCCCCCCCCCCTCCCCCTCCCCCTCTCTCCCCCCCCTCCCTTATACAACCTGAATCAATCTGTTAGTATAATATTTTATAACGTTCTCTTCTCTCATTTTCTTTATACATAGATTTCCCAAGGTCGCCCTTATATAATGAATTTAATTGGCCCCAAGTCTATAGTCTATAGTAATAATAGAATTTATACGTCTGCATAGAGATATATTTATCCAGTCATATACCCTTATGGTACGCCTGCAGCACATCGTATAATAATGACATTTGTACAATATTGACATTTGTTTACCAGCTACTCCCACTGCTCTTTCTCCCTGTCATTTTCCCCATTTAATATCAAGTTAACATAATTACTTATTCTGTCCCCTGCCATTGAGATAAGACAAATAAAAGCTCTCCCCCATTTCCCTCATAACAACCAATTTCTCCCCCTGATAGTCCCCTTGATTATAGTGTCATTTCTAGCCCAAAATATACTTTCTTATTACACAGCTGGCCCGGTCTCCATGGTTACTCATATGTTCTCCGCCCTGCCCCGCCCCCTCCGTTCGCACTCCAATCACTTTCCTCAGTAACTCCCCACTCAGGGTACATAATTCCCTCTTCCAACATGGCCACTAACACAGCCTGACGACTAACACTTCCTGATCCCCCGAGAGGCAATCGGATTTTCCCCGGATCAACTTTACCTATAAATGTTAGTACCCAGTTATATTATGTACATTTAGGAAAGTATCCAAGCCTTTCTTAAAGCAATCTACTGAGCTGGCCAGAACCACCTCTGCAGGGAGTCTATTCCACATGTTCACAGCTCTTACTGTGAAGAAACCTTTCCATATTTGGAGATGAAATCTCTTTTCCTCTAGACGTAAAGAGTGCCCCCTTGTCCTCTTTGTTGACTGTAAAGTGAATAACTCAACACCAAGTTCACTATATGGACCCCTTATATATTTTATACATGTAGATCATAACCCCCCCCCCTTAATCTCCTATCAAGGGTGAATAAATTCAGTTCCTCTAATCTTTCCTCATAGCTGAGCTCCTCCATGCCTCTTATCAGTTTGGTTGCCCTTCTCTGCACTTTCTCCAGTTCCCCAATATCCTTTTTGAGAACTGGTGCCCAAAACTGAACTGCATATTCCAGATGAGGTCTTACTAATGCTTTGAACAGGGGCAAAATGATATCCCTCTCTCTGGAGTCCATACCTCTTAATGCAAGAAAGGACTTTGCTTGCTTTGGAAACCGCAGCTTGGCATTGCATGCTATTATTGAGCTTATGATCTACCAAAACCCCCAGATCCTTCACTACGGATTCCCCCAGTTGTACTCCCCCCCCCCAGCATGTATGATGCATGCATATTCTTAGCCCCCAAGTGCATAACTTTACATTTATCAACATTAAACCTCATCTGCCACATAGTCGCCCAATTAGACAGAGCATTGAGGCATGCTTGTAAATTGGAGACCTCCTGTAAGGACGTTATTCCACTGCATAGCTTGGTGTGTAGAAATGTTACTTTGGATCCCAGACCCAAATATCATTAATAAAGATATTAAAAAGTAAGGGTCCCAGCACTGAACCTTGGGGTACACCACTGATAACCTTAGACCATTTAGAGTAAGAATCATTAACCACTACTCTCTGAATTCTGTCATTTAGCCAGCCAGTTTTCTATCCATTTACAAACTGATATTTCCAAGCCTGTAGACCATACCTCAGGGCTTGACAAATTTGCTTGGAATCTAGGAGCCAGCTAAAAAAAGTTAGGAGCCAGGTTCTTTTTTAACGACATGGAGACGAGTGAGGGGAAGATGGCCCCCGCCTGTCTCCAAGTCAGTGCAGGGCAGAAGAGACTTCAAATTGTCACTTCTGCCCATAGCTCTTTAAAAAAGGAACATTTTATTTTTTTTCAAATGGCAATTTTTTTTTTTGCATTTTAGTGTAAATATGAGATCCGGAGGTCTTTTTGACCCCCGGATCTCATATTTAAGAGGTCCTGACATGCTTTTTTCTATTACAAGGGATGTTTACATTCCTTGTAATAGGAATAAAAGTTAAATTTTTTTTTTTTCAAAAGAACAGTGAAAAAAATTAAAAAAGTTAAAATAAATAAGAAAATTATTTTTTTAAACGCGCCCGTCCCGCCGAAGAGTAGCACCCGCATAAGAAAGCTGTGCTGCGCCAGGTCGCTAATTCTAGTCGCCAATGCGACCTGGCGCCCGGTATTCGTCGAGCACTGCCTTACCTTACACATGAGCCATGAGTGGGGAACTGTATAAAAACAGTTTTGCAAAATCCAAGTATACCACGTCCACAGTCACGCCTCCGTCCAAGGTTTTATTTACCTCTTCATAAAAAGAAATCAGGTTTGTCTGACAACTTCTGTCTTTCATGAAAACCCATGCTGTCTGTTGCTTAAAATTTTTTTTTCCAGCAAGAACTTGTCTATGTGGTCTTTTTTATTAAACGCTTCAGTATCTTCCTGACTATAGAAGTTAAACTAACAGGTCTATAGTTACTTAGTAAAGACTTTGTTCCTCTTTAAATATAGGCACCACATTTACCCTGCGCCTATCCAGTGGTACTATTCCCGTCATTAATGTCCCTAAAAATTAAATACAATGGTTTTGAAATTACAGAGCTCAATTCTTTTAGGATCCGTGGGTGGATGCCATCTGGTCCAGGTGCTTTATCCACCTTTAGTCCGTCTTAATATTTCTGGACCATATGACTTTTGAGCCATTGTGGATCATTCGGGGCTGTGTCAATATCACCCCCATTATGGACATAAGCCGCCCCCCCCCCCTGCTCCTTTGTATACACAGAGCTGAAGAAAATATTTAATAAATTAGCCTTCTTTGTCCCCAGTCACCCACTCTAGATGCTCAGATCTGACCTTTTTACTATTAATATATTTGAAGAATTTTTTGGGGTTTGTCCTATCTTTTGCAATCTGTCGTTCATTTTAAAATTTTGCATCCTTGATTTCCTTCTTGCATATTCTGTTAAATTCTTTGTAACATTTAAACACTAGTGTTTCTTCATTTTTATATTTTTTAAAAGCTCTTTTATTGTTTATAGCTTTTTTAACTTTGACCGTGAGCCACATAGGTTTTATTTTAAGCCTTTTAAACTTATTGCCCATGGGAATATATACTTTGCAGTGAGGTCCCAAACAGTCTTTTTGAAGAATTCCCATTTCTGTTCTGTGCTCATTAATGCCAATATTCCCTCCCAGTCCAAGTCCTGGAGAGCAGCCCTCATCCTTGAAAAATTTGCTCTCTTGAAGTTGAGTTTTTATCTTTCCTGTATATACATTTCTTGCTTACAGCCAACAGCAAATGAAATCATGTTATAATCACTGCTACCCAGGTGTTCTTTTATCTGAACATTAGTAATAAGCTCTGCATGGTTTGAGATTACCAGATCCAGCAGAGCTTCATTCCTAGTTGGGGCCTCAATAAACTGGACCATAAAATTATCCTGTAATAGGTTTATACATTTTTGCCCTTTAACTGTCCCAGCAGTGCCATTACTCCAGTCAATTTCTGGGTAGTTAAAATCCCCCATTATCACCGTCCCAGCCTTTTCCATCTGTGCAAGGAGCCGAGTCTCCACCTCCTCGTGAGCATTGGGTGGTCTATAACAATTTCCAATGATTAACTTTGAACTACGCACATCTATATGCAGTGCCACCCATAATGCTTCAGACTCATCACACTCTCCATCAACCTAGTCCTCTTTCACACTTGATTTGAGATCACTTCTCACAGACAGACCCGCCACCTTTCCTTTTTACCCTGTCTCTCCGAAAGGGTGCAAAGCCAGGAATATTAATAGCCCAGTCATGCTAAGATTCAAGCCAAGTTTCAGCAATACCAATTACATCATAGCGCTCCTCATGCACCAGAGCTTCCAACTCACCTATTTTGCTTGGCAGACTTCTGGCATTGGTGAACAAACACTTTAATGCATTACTACATTTTGCTCTGGCGTTTGTACTGCTAAAAATTATATGAAAAATGGCACTATGGTTCCCAATGGCAGTTTGCAACATGGGACATTTCCTGTCACCTGCCTTAACCCCCCCCCCCCCCCATCTATTCCCATTCCACCCTCCATTAATGTCAGACCCCTAACTAACCTGTCTGCCCGATGCAATTCTAGTTCACCCTCCCCCTCAATCCTAGTTTGAATACTCCTCCAGCCTTCCCATAAACCTCTTCCCCAGCACAGCAGACCCCCTTCCATTCAAGTGCAAACCGTCATTAGCATATAGGTTGCACCCCAATGAAAAGTCAGCCGAGTGCTCTAGAAACCCAAATCCCTCCTCCCTACACCAGGTTTTTATCCATGCACTCAGCTCTCTAATCACCCCCTGCTTTTCCTGTGTTGCGCATGGCACAGGCAATATTTCAGAGAATATCACCTTGGAGGTCCTTCCCTTCAACTTGCAGCCTAGTTCTTTAAATTGATTCTTAAGGAGCCTCCACCTTCCATGTATACTGTCATTGGTTCCAACGTGGACCAAGACCGCTGGGTCATGCCCAGCCCCTCCCAGTAATTTATCCACCCGGTCCACCACATGCCGAACCCTAGCACCAGGGAGACCGCAAAACATTCGGTTGAGGCAATCCTGTGAAGTTACGTTTCTTTCCCAGATGGTAGTTTAAAGTTAAGGGATCATGCCTACACAAGTAGGGGTAGGTGTAAGGCGGGGAGGGGGTTGTTAAAGTGATTTTTGCAATTCGTAAGTGTGCATATAGTGTCTCAGGAACCAAATATGGGAAAATGTATATTTGTTGAAGAGGTGCCGCATCCAGTGTTTAATGTACCCCAGTTCTATTATATAGTCAATTTTCCACTAGACCTTAAGATGTGTCTTACTGAGGCAAGGTTATGTCCCCTACACAGCACCATGGTAGCTATAAAATTTCACACGTGTAAGGGGCCTGCGCGAGAAAATTAAGCGCACGGCTGCCCTTGCATTCCTCAAAAAACAACATGCAGACGTAGTGGTGCTGGTTGAGACACATGTTGAGGGCAAGCTTCAAATGGCCCTTCGCCGCCCCTGGGTTGAGTGGGCGTACCACCCCACCTACACGACTCATGCTAGGGGTGTCTCGTTATTGATCGCCAAAATCTTCATGCTAAGCTATACGGTGAAGCATTCCTTCTCATGGCTTTCTACATACCTCCTCCCTTTAGCGCAACTGTGATCCTTGACGGCTTTACCTTTATGTCCCGTAACCCCACAGTACTGGCGATATGGTTTGGTGACTTTAACACTACACTATGTCCGGCCCTTGATAGACTACAGACGTCACAGGTGACAGCCGCCAGTGCTGATACAACTAAATTCTCTAAACTCATCTCCACCTTTCATCTTGTAGACACAACTTACCACACTCGAGCCTACTCCTGTTTCTCTCCTACTCACAACTCAAATGTCCCGCATAGATTTCATTCTCGAATCCCACACCCTAGCTCCACGGATCCTGGAAACCGCGTTTTGCCCCAGGGTTACTGTCTAACCATATTGGACCACCCTCAGTATCCCCATTGATAAACCACCGAGACCATGGCGATTGAAGCCGTTCTGGCTCTCACTGCTTCCAGAGTATGATGGGCTCACCACCCAATGGAAGCAATACTTCTTGGAAAATCACACAGCATCTGTTGCTGCAATATGGGATTCATTTAAAATGTACGCCCGTACTACCCCGATTTCGCACATAAACCAAAACGGATTCCGCTGGAGCGTTTGACAGGGCGATAGCGGAGCTAGTCTCCACTGAACGGGAATATGCGGCCAATCCCACCCTAGCAACGGCAGCCCAGCTTAAAATGCAGACTAAAGTGGTGACTCAACTCCAGTATACGAAAGCTCGTCAAAAGCGCTTTACTAAGCAGAAACTCTTTGAATATGGTGAAAAGGCAGGCAAGCTCCTTGCATACCTAGTGCATAGTGAAGACAGGCTCACAGTTGTCATCACCCTACATGGCCCAGGGGGTAGTCAGATCACGGACCCACGCAGTGTAACCTCTAAGTTCAGGGAGTTTTTTGCGGATCTATATAAAACAGTGACAGACCAGTCAGACGTGCAGACCACCTTCCTTCACAGCATTACCTTCCCCCAGTTGATGAACAAATCGATTGACCTGAGGCACCCCTTACCACAGAAGAAATAGACAACATGATCGCCAGCTTTGCTAGATCCAAATCCCCTCGATCTGATGGCCTCTTTGTTTAAAGAATTACTAACTCCCAAACTGCTTGCACAATTCAATCACCTATTTGAAACCTTCACCCTGCCCCCCTCCATGCGGGAAGCGATGACAGTCTTCATCCCCAAACCTGGGAAAGACCCAGGCTACCCCGAATCCTATCGTCCCATTTCCCTACTGCAAGTAGATATAAAAATACTAGCTAAAGTACTGTCCCTTAGATTAAACCAAGTCATTCTGTCCCTCATACATGTAGAGTAAGCAGGCTTCATGCCAGGCCGCAACACATCCTTCAATCTACGCAAACTGTACATTAACCTACAAGCAGAAGTTGGGTCACGGGTGGTGGTGACATTGGACACAGTGAAGGCGTTCGACTCGGTAGAGTGGAGCCATCTCTGGAGCTGCTTGGAGAGATATGGCTTTGGACGTTTCATCAAGTGGGTTCAACTGCTGTATCAGGCGGCCAGGGTGGTGGCTAACGGCTGGCCGTCTTGAATGTTTGACCTCAGCAGAGGCACGAAGGCTGCCCTCTTTCACCACTATTATACGCCCTAGCCGCGGAACCCTTGGCCATGACCATCCTAGCTAACCCAGAGATCAGTGGACTGAGCCATGGCGCACTAACCGAAAAGATCAGCATGTATGCTGATGACACACTGCTATACCTGGCAGACTCAGGCCCCTCTCTACGCGGCTCTTCAGACAATTGAGAGGTTTGGGACTTTCTGGGCTAAAAATAAACTGGAAGTCCCAAATTCTTCCACTTGACAGCTTCCCACCGACTGAATTTCAGGACAGCTTGCCATTACAACGAGTCAGTGTCATTAAGTACCTAGGGATATGCGTATCCAGATCCCCGGCGGACTATACACACTTAAAATTTAAGCCCTCTAATATCCCACGTTCAATCCAAAACTACGGGCCTGGGCCCGTCTGCCGCTGGGGATTTGGGGTCGGATAAACCTCATCAAAATGTTTTTTTTTACCCAAGATACTCTATATCCTCTGGCACTCCCCAGAGTACTTACCCCTGAAGCAATTTAAATCCCTCAAGGCCCTGCTCAAACTTTGTGTGGGGAATTAACAGACAGACACAAATTAGCTTGGCAGGCACTTAAAAACCCCACGGACCTGGGGGGGCACTGCCCTCCCCGATTTTAAACTCTATTATATTTCGTCACAATTATCCCAACTGTATCATATTGACAAGATGGACAGGGAGTGGTTTCTCCAACTGCTCTGCCCGAGAGGGGCTCAACACACTGAAGACTCAATTTACGCGCTGGCGATGGGCTCTAGTGGTGCGGGTCAGGGGGACAACAGACCCTGCTATACCATTACAGACGCATATGGGACTTAGCTTCCGCCAAGCTAGGGATACCACTCTATAATGCTTATACTTCATTATGGTACAATAAAACGTTGGAATTTCTACAACTTCCCGATACAGACCTTTGGGTTACTTATGGTATTCTCTATATGCACCAACTGTTCGTCGACGGAACCCTTAAAACCTTCACCACGCTTAGAGAAGAATTTTCACTTCCCAGATCCATGCTCTTTCGGTTTTTACAGATGAGACACGTGGATCGGGCTCAGTTTTGGGAATCCACCCCACAGTCTACCCCTAATGCACTTATGGCCATAATCAAGAGTTCTGACCCCCGTAAATTAACCTGGTCATTCTACGAAATGCTTACTACCCCAGTTTCCCCCAAATTGGCATATAAATGCAAACCTCATTGGGAAAGGGTGATAGGCCCTCGGAGGATGTGGAATGGGAGGAGGCTTTGGAATCCTGCAAGGCTGTCTCACCCAAACTCGCTGACAGACTGACTCAAATCTATATTATCCATCAGGCATCTCTCACCCCCCTGCGGCTTGCCAGCTATAGAAGCTCTCAATCTACCCTCTGTCAGATGTGTGGGAAGGAGGTGGGTACATTTTTTCATTTAATATGGTCATGTCCCAAAATACAAGGCCTCTAGGCGCAAGTTGTAACCTTTCTACACGATCACATGGGCTCTCCGGTCACATTACTTGGTGTGCTTCCAGATACCATAGACAAAAACACAGACATTCCTGCATGAGACCTTGTTCTCAGTGCGGAAGGTTATTGCCCGGAAGTGTATGCGTCCCATACCCCCTAAGCTGGTGGAGTGGAAGGTGGAGGTCAATAATAATTTACCATATAAAAAGGTTATGTATATTAACCACTTCGCATCCAGGCCAATTCTGACAATTCTCTCCTACATGTAAAATTCATAATTTTTTTGCTCGAAATCTACATAGAACCCCCAAACATTATATAAGTTTTTTTTTAGCAAAGACCCTAGAGAATACAATGACGCTCGTTGCAACTTTTTTTTATCTCGCACGGTATTTGCGCAGCAATTTTTCGAACACGGTTTCAGAAAAAAAAAAAACAGTAATGTTAGCCCAATTTTTTTTGCATAATGTGAAAGATGAAGATACGCCGAGTAAATAGATACCCAACATGTCACGCTTCAAAATTGCACGCGCTCATGGAATGGCGCCAAACTTTGGTATTTAAAAATCCCCATAGGCGATGCTTTAATTTTTTTTACTGGTTACATGTTTTGAGTTACAGAGGAGGTCTAGGGCTAGAATTATTGCTCTCGCTCTAACGTTCGCGGCGATACCTCACATGTGTGGTTTGAACACAGTTTTCATATGTGGGCGGGGCTTACATATGCGTTCACTTCTGCGTACGAGCTCACGGGGACAGGGGCGCTTTAAAAAAAAAAAAAAAAAAAATTATTGTTAATTTGACTATTATTTTTTAAATTTGACAGTTTAAAAAAAAAAAAAAATTGATTACTTTTATTCCTTTTACAAGGAATGTAAACATCCCTTGTAATAGGAATATTACATGATCGGACCTATTAACAGTGAGATATGGGGTCAATAAGACCCCACATCTCACCTCTAGGCTGGAAAGCCAAAAAAAAAAAAAAAAAAAAAAAGAAGATCACCGCTTCCCAGCAGAGGCGGCGCAGTTATTTGAATGCAGAGGCCGGGCGTGACGTCATCACATCGCGCCCGGCCTCCGAACGATCATAGAGACTCCGGCGACCATCTGGTCCGCCGGAAATCTCTATAGTGATCATCCGGGGGCCGGCGGATCCTGTGTCCGACTCACCGATGGAAGCGGTGAGTCGTTAGAAGCACCGGAGGGCGGCGGGGGCGGCAGCCGCTATGATCGTTCTTATGGTGCAGGGAATCGCTGTCTGAAAACGGCAATATCTGAATGATGTCTGTAGCTACAGGCATCATTCAGATATACCCCAGCAAAGTGGAGGCTGTCATATGACGGCCTCCGGTCGGGAAGTGGTTAACAGAGAATGCCAGACCAAATATGACAAAATATGGGATTGTTGGTTACAAGACTCCGACACCTGCACGTAAGGCGCCTTGAATCTATGTTGCCAGATGAGTAGTTTAACCCTTGCTAGGTATATAGTTAGAGGTCTAGACGACCCACATGGTCGGCACCAGATATCGCCCTTTCCCTATTTTTGTCCTCTTTTACATATGTTATTACTCATGACTCCGGTTTTGAAATTTCTGTACTTCACTCACTGTACACCCTTCTGATATCAGTGACACGTCAGATGTATGTAATATGTATGCACTTCTTTCCTGTTTGTGAGAACTCTAGATGATAACCCTGTTGGATTATCCCTAGGACAAATGGACTTTTCGTTTCTCCCCAAACTGATAAGAAATCCTGAAGCCTCCCACCTACTGGGAGATGGTCATTGTTTTTTAGGGGATTGCTCAGGATTTCTTAATACCCCACCCCTGCCACTTCCTCTGAGGATTCCAAGGTTTTTTCTTTGTTTGGTCTTTTTCCTTATTTGCTTGTCGTAAAGGACGAACATTTTTCCTCGGCAGTACTACTTTCTTTTTCTGAGGAAAAGCTTTTTGTCTGCTGTCCTATCAAGGACAGTCTCCAGTTCTGGGCCAAACATCAATTCCCCTGAAAAAGGAATTCCGCACAGTTTCACTTCAGCAGCTTGAAGTGATTGTAGCTCAGAAGCTGAATCCCCTGACCAAATTTTAAGCCAGAGGGCTCTTCTGGCGGAACTAACAAGTGCTGATGATCTGGCAGACATCCTGATGGACTCTGCCGAAGCATCTGCCATGTACTTGACGGCAGTGTAGGGAAGGACTCCAATAACTCTTTCCTGGAGGTACCTGCTACCACATGGTTCTTAAGTTGGTCTAACCAACATTCCAAGTTCCTAGCCATAACTGTAGCTGCCAGATTGGTTAAGGAAGACTCCCATGCTTTCTTCAGTAGCCCATCTGCCCTCTTGTCCACCACATTTTTGAGAATTCCCATATACTCAAAGGCCAAGTCCGTCTTTCTAGATACTTGCGAAAAAGCATCTATCTTTGGTTTTTTATTCCAAACAAACTCCTCCCTTTCCTCAAAAGGGAACCTCCTCTTAAGAGCTTTAGAGAAGATCTGCCCTCTCTGGATCCTTCCACTTTTTTTTTTAATAGTGTCCACTTTATGTACAGGAAAGACTTTCACTTCTTCCCGCCCCTGGTACATCTTGTCATGTACTGATAGCTGAGTTTTTTTCTTCCTGGATCTCCAGGGTAGTATAAATTGCCTTGAGTAATTTATCTACTTCCTCAAGTGAAAGTTTATATCTAGAAGATCTGGCTTCTTCCTCTTCCTCATCCTCTGAATCAAAAGTTGAGGGAGGAATGCTTTCCCTTTCTTCCTCAGACTCACTTTCCACTTGTATGGAAGTGGATGGAGGGAGACTGGACTGAGAACTCTGACTGGGAACACACTGTCCCTAGGACCTCTGCTAATTCTTTCCTTACAGAAGATAAGAGTTCCTTGCACTCCTGTGAGGACTCCTTTCACTAAATCTGCAATGCAGGATCTGCACAGGGGTTTGGGCCAAGAGTCCCTTTAAGGATTTTTGCATGAGGGGCATTTCTTTGATGTTCTCTCTGACTTGGCAGTAGCTTTCTGAAACAGAAAAACAAAAAGAACCCCCAGGTCCTCTTTAGCTATAGCCTCTAAAGAGTAGAACAGATAGGACCCAAAGCCAACACTTTAAGTGCCCAGAGTCTCACTCCCTGCTGAACTGTTCATGGACCTTTACACCAAAGCAGACGGCTGCAGGTTACTAGCTTAACACAGAAAAAAAAACACACCCAGAGATGTGTAAAAGGAAAGGGGGTACCACTGTACCTCTCCTAGCTGGGACTGGCCGGGAACCTGGGTGCCTGCATCCGCCATTGCTGCCGACGATTCCGCCTCCATAACAATCATTGCAGCCACCGTCCATGCGCTTTTGAATGGCTTACCTTCCATGTTAATCAAAAGGAAGTCCCGTCCAGAGAACCCGCCCCTTCCGCCTAAATTCCAGCAGCCGGAACCAATTGCTGCTACGCCCCGCCAGAAGTCTCCACCCACCGGGACTGGCGTCACTCGCCATCCGGGATTCAACGCTCGTTCTGAGCACACCCGTGGCCCCCCGAACGCAATGGGCGAACGACCTCCAGCAGCCCATTACTCCTGTGAGCCGGCGAAGGGACACCGGAACACCCCCCTCTTCGTTCGGGAAGGTGCTGGGCTGGTCTGAGCACAAAAAACACAAGGTACTGCCAAAACTTGAGAGCGCAGCTCCTCTGGTTCTCCAGCAGTGCTTCCACCATGGCGGAGGAAACACTAAAACTGATGGCATGGTGGAAGCAGCTGCTTTTAAAGGGGCGTTGTCACGCAGTGTTTCTTGTGAAGAGCTGGAGCTGCGCTCTCTCCAAGGTGCTGTCCTGAAAGGCGAAGGGAGAAAAAAAAAAAAAAATGTAAGGTGTGTACCAGAGCAGGATTCAGAAGAGACGCATCTTATTACTGTGCCCAATGTCCTTCCCAACCAGGCCTCTGCATAGGTGAATGTTTTCGCCATTACCATACTTCAATAAATTATTAGTGAAGTATAGTAAACGTAATCCTCAGCTCCTGCCTTCACACCCCTTATGCCACTGCCTGCTCTGTAACTGACCCTGGCTTGTTATTAGACTACGCTTCTGCCTGCCGATTCTGTACATACCTCTGCCTGATCTGGAACTGACCTTGGACTGTTTGACCATGATATTTGCCTGCCTCTTGGACTGATCTTGTACCCTGCAACTGGACTAGTGGGATTCAACACAGGGGTCTCACATATGTGAGGGGCTCCAGAATAGTTTTTCTGGATGAAGAAAACAATGTTTTGTTTTCTCATTCCTAGATTAGGGTCTGGAGACGGAGGCTTCAAAGAGATTTGGGTGGGAGAAGCCTCTACCCCTGTCCCCATTCTGTCCTGAACAAGGCCCTACTTCTGCCTGCAGGACTTACTGCCATTATGTCTCTGCCTGTCGCACTGACCACACCACATGTTCCTGCCTATCAGGAACAATATTTTTGGCACTTCTGACAATATCTCTGCCTGCACTGACCCTGGACTGTATATGGACAGTATCCCTGCCTGCTGCCTGGACAATAGTGTTTGCCGTTGCTGACCAAGTCCCTGCCTGGACCAGTGCTATCCTGTGTACAACTGCGCTACTACAACCACAGGTAATCTTTTGTTTACGCTTTGCTTAGCATAATGTATTTTGGGGAGTAATTCTTGGTATGTGCATGCTATGTGTCCCTGGAACACCCAACGGTGTTCCTTGCAGGTTGGATCTCTATATGTGGCCAGGCTGTGTAGAAGTCTCACACATGTGGTATCGCCATACTCCGGAGTAGCAGAATGTATTTTGGGGTGTAATTTTTGCTATCTAAATGCTATGTGTTGGAAATATCTTATAAACCGAAAACTGTTAAAAAAAAAAAAAAAAAAAAGTCCCCCCCCCCCCCCCCCCCCCCCCCCATTATCCGAAAAGTTCTGGGAAAAAAAAAAATGAACTGTTCAAAAGACATTATGCCTCAGATTATACGTTGGGGTGTTAGCTTTTCAAAATGGGGTAATTTTGTGGGTGTTTCAATTGCCCTGGTGCTCCAGGGCCTTCAAAAGTGTAAAAGGTGGTTGAGAAATGAGATGTGTAAATTTTGCTCCTAGCACACGTGATGGTGCTCCCTGCATGTTGGGCCTCTGTATGTGGCCAGCCAGGCAGTGAAAAAGTCCCACACATGTGGTATCGTTATACTTATGAGTAGCAGAATGTATTTTGGGGGTGTCATTTGTGGTATGCACATGCCATGTGAGAGAAATAAGCTATCACAATGACAATTTTGTGAAAAAATAAAAATCTTAATTTTACAAAGAATTGTGGGAAAAAAATTACAATTACAAATAACTCACCATGCCTCTTACTAGATACCTAGAAATGTCTACTTTCCAAAAAGGGGTAATTTGGGGGGGCATTTGTACTTTCCTGGCTTGTTAGGGTCTCAAGAAAAGAGATAGACTGTCAGTACATCAGATGTGATAATTTTTTTATGATTTGCACCATAGCTTGTAGACAAACTTTCACAGACCAAATAATTTCCACAAATTTTAGGTTATTTTTTACCAAAGATATGTAGCAGTATAAATTGTGGCCAACATTTATTTAGAAAAATTACTAATTTGCAAAATTTTATCACAAATTAAGAAAAATTCATTTTTTTCTTAAAATTTCTCATTTATAGCGCAAAAAAATAAATAAAAAAAAAAAAAGGTGATCAAATACCACAAAAAGAAAAGCTCTATTTGTATGAAAAAAAAAGGACTAAAAAAAAATTTGGGTACAGTGTTACTTTGACAATTAGTCATGCGTTAGAGCACCGAAAGCTGAAAATTGGTGTGGAAAGGAGGGGGGTTTAAGTGCCCAGTAAGCAAGTGGCTAATAGAGGCTGCCCTTACTAAACTCTCCTTGGAGGATGCTAGTTCACTAGGAGTCATTCTGTTGCTCTCAATGCAAAGTTACCGTCCCAGAACATTTATAGATTAGTACTGACCCTTCTACAGCATGCTTATTCCAGGACAGACAAACATACTGAAGGCAGACACCCAGGTATCAAGTATTTTCAGGGGGCCTGCAAAGACAGCCACATTTATAGTACAAAATCACCTTAACATCTAAGAAAGCTCTGGCTAGCAGTCAAACAAAAAAAAAAAAAAAATCATGTCATGGTTAACCACTTGCTGACTGCATGTATTGAAACAGCTTGTCAGCAAGTTGTTTACCAGGATCATGGCTGCAGACGTTATCCTGTTTTCAGCAGGCGATTAATCAGCTTCCATTATATATATAAAAAAAAAAAAAAAAAAAAAAAAAAGCATTCTGGGTGGCTTTATAACCAGTCACATTTACAGTGCTGAAAAAGCTCCCATACCTCTGTCCACGGTGGTTCCCAACCTCTCCCATTCTTCTAGGGAACCTGGTACTGCTCCTTTAGAGGAAATGGAGGAACATCCGTTATCCCACCTCCTCTAATGAATGAAGCCGGGAGTGACGAGGATTTTGCAATTTCCAGTTTCAGAGCGTCACGCCATTTGTGTTAGATCAGCTGCTCTGGGTGCACACTCTATAGCAGGGGAGACACCAAGACCCCTGATGTCTCCATAAAGTACTGTACCTGTTCCCTGCCCAAAGGTTTCACAAGAACTTGTGTTAACAAAGCGGAGCTCCAGGCTCCTGCAGAAAAAATTTCAAGTCAGCAACTACAAATACTGTAGCCGCTGGACTTAGGACACGAATCCAGCACCCGAGGCGATTATTCAATTGGCTCTCTGGTGTTGCTGCCATCTCAGGTAAGGGAAACCTTGCGGATGTGTTTGTCTTGGCGTGGTTGTTTCTGTAACAGACAGCACCAAGTTCAAGTCCCAAGGACACATAGGTGACCTAATGGTGGTAAGCAAGCGAGTTGCCCCTTGCATAAAAGGTTTGGATCAGTGAATGGGAGGCTAAAGGCCTTTGGAAGAAAACTGAAGGCCGAAACCTGACCTCTGATTGTACTCAAAGCCAATTTGATATCCACAGCTGACTGTAGAAACAAGAATTCTCCCAATCACAAATTTCCGAGGATGCTATTTTCTGGCTTCACACCAAGCAATACAAGTCTTCCAGACCTTATGAAATCTTCCTAGTGACAGCTTTTCTAGCATTCACTTGAGTAGACACCACTGGTCCCGAGATGCCACGATCCTTCAATAGCCATGCCGTCAATTTTAGAGACTGTAAATTGGGGTGGAATATAGGACATTACGACAGTAGATCGGGACGTTGTGGCAGCGTCCATGGCCCGTCTAGTGTCAGTCACACAATCTTCGGGAACCAGGGCCTTCTGGGCAAGGCTGGTGCCACCAGGATGACTGGAACCCCCTCTGAATCCTGCGCAACAAACGTGGAAGGAGATAGAGCTGAGGTAAAGCATAAACCAGGGAGTACTGGCTCCTTGGAACTATCAGAGCATCTGCTCCAATTGTCAGAGGATATCTTGTTGGAGACACAAACTGCTGTAGCTTGTTGAACCTGGATGCCAGTAGGTCGACCTCTGGCCATCCCAAACGTTGGCAAATTTCCTGGAACACCTCTGGGTGTAGGGACCATTCCCCCGGGCAGATCTGCAGGCAGCTGAGATAATCTGCCTTCCAGTTCTCTACTCCCAGGATATGTACTGCCGATATCCTTGGCACATGTCCCTCTGCCCAGGCTAGTATGTAGTTCACCTCCTTAAGAACTGAACGACTCCTGGTACCACCTTGGTGGTTTATATAGGCCACTGCTGTGGCATTGTCAGACTGAAACCTGATGGGGCAGTCCTGAAGCTCCACCGTCTAGGACCGTAGGGCCAGACATACTGCCCGTAATTCTAGGATGTTGATGGGCAGAGTCTGCCCTGTCCCTGACCATTTCTTTTGAGCCGTGAGCCCATCTAGGGTTGCTCCCCAGCCTGAGAGACCGGCATCTGTAGGGGCATTGAGCTGCAGCACAAATGGGCTGCGGCACAAATGGGCAGGCAATATTATGGGTACTGGCATCCATTGTGGCCATGGGTGGCATACCTGGTGGTGACTAGTGGTGGGCATCCCTGGTGGTCCAGTGTGGGTATCCTCAGATGGGGGGCACAGACCTCCCCCCGTCAGAGGAGCAGCTGATCAGCTCTCCTCTACTCGCGTCTGACAAGCGGCTGAGGAAAAGCCGATCAACGGCTTTTTGTTTACACTGATCAGCCGTGATTGGATATGGCTGATCACGTGGTAGAGTCTCCGTCAGAGACTCTTTACCTAGATTGGAGTTGCGGTGTGTCAGAATGACACAACGCAACAACGATCGCCTTGATGCGCGCCCCCGGTGGCGTGCAGCGGCTTGTTATCCTGAAAGACTTCAAATGACGTCTGGTCAGGATAACACAACCACTTTGCCGCCATTTTGCTATATGGCGGGTGGCAAGCGGTTAAATAAGCTGGGTGTGCACCAGAACGTTCTATGCGTTTGCGCACGCATGTGCGTGGTCCCGATGAACGGGCGTGGCCATTTGTGTACGGCACAAATCTTTGTGCGCCCAGATAAAGGCTACGGCGCATGTGCGACAAAGCGCTGTGCGCTATGGCCATTAAACAAACTGCTGAGCCCACCTGTGCTCTTGCGAACACACATGCGCCATGGCAAACCAAGGCAAAATGGCGCACCGTCGTGCGTTATACAGGTAGACAGCCAGACAAGCAAAAAAATAAAAATAAAAAAAATAAAACTGATTGTTACAATCACTGGGACACCCCACAATAAAAAAGTTAAGGGTTTTCACTTAACCGTCCAGGAGCAGGGCCACTTAGAAGCAAAGGGCTTAATCTTCATCCTTCATGGCAGGTTCCGGTCACTCGGACCTTCAAGGACTGGGTACCCTTTCATGTTTATGGTCCACTCCCTTGGACCTGTCCAGCACCCTGCAGTTAATGCTTTAGCGAGGTAGTGTCCAGGATTTCCACTCCGCAGGGTCCAGCGACCGAAGGCCACGTTACAGGCAAAACCCTTGCAGGATCTTGAGTCTTCTTTGCGAGGCTCGGGTACCATTTATTTAAATCACAAAAGCCTGTGTCAAATGGATCCGGTCACTTGATTCATTTTTGGAACAGTTTGTGGGACTAGAGACCTGGAGCTCAAACAAACTGTGCCATCCACCTTGCAGACACTGGTAAAAAAAAAATAAAGTACTTCCTGTATGGGAGGGGTTATATAGGGGATCACTTCCTGTCTGAAGACCTTTGGTCTACCAGTGTCCATTCATTTAATGGAGTATAACCCAGCAGGTAATGATTATTAACGGTTATTAGATAAAAAAACAGCAAGTTTTACAAAATTCCTGCTAAATATAAAAGCTTAACCTGTTAACACTTTTGAAAATATTAAACTTCACCTTTGCCAAATGGGGATAATGGTGATAATTGATTGTGGGCAAAAAGGTAAATATGCAAATTTTTAAAAAAATCTGGGAGGTTTTACATTTTCAGTTTGTAAAAGACCCCCAAACCATACATTTTCTGAAAGCACATGGCCTGTAGAAGAAAACAGGTGCTCCTAATGTTTAAGGCTCCATGATGTAAAGTGTCTTGCAAAAGTATTCACCCCCCTTGGCTTTTTACTTATTTAGTAACATTACAGCCTTTAGTTCATTTTTTTTTTTTTATCTGAATTATATATGTGATGGATCAGAACACAATAGTTTAAATTGGTGAAGTAAAATTAGAAACAAATATATACATAAAACTATTTTTCAGAAATAAAAAAAATTATAATTGGCATGTGCCCCCTTTGTTATGAAGCCCATAAAAAGCTCTGGTGCAACCAATTACCTTCAGAAGTCACATTTGTGACATGTCCACCTGTGTGCAATTTAAGTGTCGCATGATCTGTCATTACATACACACACCTTTTTGAAAGGCCCCAGAGGGTGCAACACCTAAGCAAGAGTCACCACTAACCAAACACTGGCATGAAGACGAGTGAACTCTCCAAACAAGTAAGGGACAATGTTGAGAAGTACAAGTCAGGGTTAGGTTATAAAAAAAAATATTCAAATCTTTAGTGATACCTAGGAGCACCATATAATTTATCATAACCAAATGGAAAGAACATGGTACAACAGCAAACCTGCCAAGAGACGGCCACACACCAAAACTCACGGAACGGGCAAGGAGGGCATTAATCAGAGAGGCAGCACAGAGACCTAAAATAACCCTGGTGGAGCTGAAGAGTTCCACAGCAGAGACTGGAGTATCTATGGAGTGTATGGCTTATTGTCGTATGTACAGAGTTGGGCTTTATGGCAGAGTGGCCAGAAAGCCATTACTTTTAGCAAAAAACAAAATGGCACGTTTTAAGTTTGTGAAAAAAGGCATGTGGGAGACTCCCAAAATGTATGGAGGAAAGTGCTCTGGTGTGAGGAGACTAAAATGTTACTTTTTGGCCTACTAAATACATAAAGCTTAACCTGTGTTGCGTTAAAGCGATATTAAAGCCTTTATAAAAAAATAAAAAAAAAGTTATACTTGCCTGTTCTGTGCAAGCCCAGATCCTTTTTTTCTCAGGTCCCACACCAGCATTCCTGGCCCCTCACTCCTGCCCCAGTTTGCTGTGGGGGGGGGGGGGGGGGTGACCAAGCAGGCGCACTCCCGAGCCACGGCTGTGTCACGCGGAGCCGCGGCTCGGCCCCTCCCCCGTTTCCTGGTAGGCTCACTGGTTATGATTGAGAGCAGTAAGCCAATGGCTCCCGCTGCTGCCAAAAGCCAATCAGGAGTGAGTCCTCGGAGAGGCAAGGCTCTTGTGGACATCACTGGATTGAGAGGGGGCTCAGTTAAGTATTAGGGGAGCTGCTGCACACATGTTTTTTACCTTCGTACATAGAATCAGAGCAGCAGGGTGAAGGCAGGATGAGGGAGAGTTAAGGTGGCATTTTAGACTACAGCAAGGGCAGGTGGAGGGGGCGGGAGACATAGCAGCGTAGAAGCAGCAGTGCGGGTCACATTTTAGGTGGTAAATCGCTCTGATCAGTGGCTTATAAGCCACTGATCAGACCTATCAGTTTGTTCAGCAGCATTTGCTGAGCAATTCTGCTTCAAGTTTATGGTCACTGACGTTATGATTATAGCAGAGGAATGCAGGTCGGTATGGTGTACGGACCTGGCCAGCTAAAATCAGTGCTGTAGGTCTGTACAACCTGGCAGTGAAAGGGTTAAAACTAATGTTTTACACTTAGAGCTTTACAGCTGTGCACCTCTCCATGGTTACCTCAAGTGATAGTGATCAAAACATTTTATTAGGCTTAGAATCAGCACTAGGCTGTTGATGACCAGAAAGGGTTTGTCTGAATAATCCCAGTTTTATCTGCACTTTGCTGGACACAGAGCGTGGTATAATGCATTTGGGATGAGTTCAAATGTAACACCAGTAAAGGGAAAAATTCGTTCTGTGCAGCAGTCAACATTTTAGGAAGCTTTGCCACAGCATGTGGTCGCTGTTAATTTAATGTGTTATTGAACAAGGGTTTTTCAAACACATGGTTCTGTTATTCTATTCAGTATGTAAATAAATTGCAGAGAAAAAAATAAATAGTCATCCCATGGAACTGCAATTTATACTCACCATCTTATTTCCTCCTCTGATAAAAATTGTCACAGCTCTTGAATTCCTACATTGTTCTATAACAAGCATTTTATCTTTTGTTGTTCCAAAGGAGATTTCTTTAACTATACCAGCAAATCCAAGCTTCTCAGCTGTTAATTCACAGAATCGTGGAACAATACGACCTCCAGTGGCAATAGCTATTAACTGAAAGGAAACACATCAAAATTAAGAATGTTTTATTCTAAAGTCGGTGCTGAATTTAGTTATAGATTACACTTCTTACCTCTATTTCAGGACCACCAACCCAGCGAACTGCAGGTAGCTCATTTTGTAACAATAAATGGTTTGCTTCATCATCAAAACCCCACTGACATATGGCTAGATTTGCACCAGTGTCTTTTATCTACAAAAGGTGGAGTGGGGAAAAAAAAAAAAATATAAAAAATTAAGACCCCAGATACTGTTATTATAAAAATGTTATGAATGCAAAGCTTCAGGCAAATATATAAATAATAATGGGAAATACATTTACACTGTTATACAAATTAATGTACAATTTTACACTGCAATACAGGTTAGACAGCACCAAATATGCATAGGCAAAACAATGTCACCGAAGGGCCTTAGTGTTGTAACATTACCTGGCTGCAACAATGCGCAGACACTGAAGCATGAGACACGAAGGGGTTGATTTACTAAAACTAGAGTGCAAAATCTGGTGCAGCGGTGCATGGTAGCCAAACCGCTTTTAAATTCAGCTTGTTCAATTAAAGAAGAACATACTGACTTTAAATGAGGCGGTGACCTGGTAAGGTCAATTGCCTCCATCCCTATCTAAATGAGAAAAAGGGGGCAAGGAATTGGGACTTTAAATAAAGCACGCAGGTGTAGAAGTTATTACTGATCTCCAATAAATCTTTACTTCTGCACCTGCATGCTTCATTTAAAGTCCCAATTCCTTGTTCAAATAAAAGAACTCCTCCAGCTTTTCCTCCCCAAAACAGATGCATAGTGCATGCAAATCAATTACAACCCCAGTGTCAGTTTGTGTATATCTTACTCCCTTTAGCTGTATATAACAGTTGTCTGATGCCAATCCTCCTGGGTGAATTTCAAAGTTTTGACTTGCGGTTTCCTCTTTTCCCCATCCATTATCCTTTGAGCCGCTGTAGTTTTGTCAGGCTATAGGCGTCACCAGTACCAGTTATGGGAGCTGATGTGGGTGGGTCCTAGGATTACTGCGGCAGTTTCTGGGCCTTTATGTGGGTGAGGAATGGTGTAAGTCATAATACCGGGGGCTTGGCGCATGCACGAGATGGCTGCCTGAGCACTGAGCTCCCGAAGACCCACGGCCCTACAGGCCTTTCTCTGGCACCCAGTTCGCCAAATGAGCAAACAGATGGGACATCATACCGGGACGCGTTCGCGCCGGTTGTCGTCTTCTTCCCACAAAACACGTTCAGGCCGCAGCACACCGCACAAGATAGCGCCGGCATGAGAGGAAGAGAAGCATAGCGACGGCTCTGTCCGCTGCGGAGGACCTGGTAAGTGGGTCGGGAAACCCTAGTCATCCCCTTACGCTGGGTGACATGACAGCTATAGCCACACTTAAGAACTTTCTTCTTAGCTATTACTGATCTAAAAAGCTGACCTCCTATCCCTGACTGAAAAAATGGCCAACATGGAAAGTGCTGAGAGCAGGAGGGATAAAGCCATAGACTGGAAGCTACTACTGCTTCTCACTCAGCCCATTTGACTGAGATAAACAGACATTTAGAAGACCTTGATAACAGAGGCAGAAGAAACAATATCAGAGTGAGGGGAGTCCTTGAAACGATCAACCCTAACCAAATCCCTTCTGCCTTACAATCGATCTTCAATACCATCCTGGAAAAAACAGATACCCCTATTGAGTTTGTCTCAGCACACAGGGCCCGGAGAATGAAACCCTCTGACACAGCACCGCCCAGAGACATTTGCTGTGTCCAGAATTTTCCTTTAAAAATACATCCTGAACCAAGCCCGGAAGAGTGATCAAATTCTTTTCAATGAGAGCACACCCGCTCTATTTCAGGATTTGTCTCCTATCACCCTGCAAAATAGAAGGAAGGGAGATGCGATGCGCCCCCTGCTGGAGGTGTTTAGAGAAAAAAATGGAATCATTTACAAATGGCACTTTCCCTTTGCACTACAGATTATACTAAATGGGAAACCATTTGTTTTGCGGATGCCAGATGAACGCCCTGATTTCTGTGCAAACATACACATTCCACTTACCAATCTACCTGACTGGTACGCAGAGTTCAGAATCCCCCCGCCAGATCGTATCGCTGTTGGAACGCCACAATCTCCGACCAAACCTCCGCTGAAGAAAAGCAAATTTGGCAAACAAGGGAACCCGACTACGGTTCGCTCACCTTATGCCCCCAAGAAATCTAGGTACCAGGACCAGACCTGAGGGACTACTTCAACCCAGCCTGGCTGGGCTTGTTTTTTCCAGACCCTCCATTGGATACGGTTTTGGTGGATACATCCCCATATTTGGATACAACACCTACTTTGTTATAAACAGTTTTGTTATTAAGAATCTACACCTTTTGTTATTACCTATATCTGGGGATCTTGACTTAATTCCACAGTTACATCCGTTGCTCCATCGCAATCCCCTTGGGCAGCTTTAGTTCCTGTCCCCTGCATCCTACCACCTGCACCTTATTTGCCCAAGGAGCTAAACGCAGATTAGAGACCCACGAAAATACAATAAATCACCCCACTTGGGGTTGCAGACTGGTCCCTTTTGCTTCCTTTAATATCTATACCCAGTGAATGAGGGGGCGTCTTCTCAAGCTCGAGACCCTTCACTCTAGGCTTGGACAGCCTGGAGATTCCGGTCTCCCCCCCCCCCCTATTCCTCACAAGGCCTATGAGAAAGGGGCTAGACAGAGTTTACATCTGAACAACCCTTGCAAACGCCTAACCTAGTGGCTCATCGTGGCACTGTTGGAACTCTACCTAAAATAGAGACCTGCTTGCCCTACTTCCCCTACAATGCCTCTTATTCAGTGGGTCACCAATTAGATACTGGGTACCCAGTTTATGCAAATTTTTCTTATATACATATACGTGAGATGATATTGTTATGACCACCACTAAAGTTTGAGGTTTTTTGCTACCATTCTACCGATTTTGTTTAAAACACCTCATCCATATATAGTTACGCCAGAGAAAATATTTTGCCCAAAAAACTAGTTCATGGGGCTGCGGGGTTTCCCGAAAACAGCTTTTATCAAAATTTACACTTTAACTGTTCACTGTGGGCTTTTTATAGCTATACTCAAGCGGAGTTCCTCCCATCAACCCCCCCCCCCCCCAGCGGGCAGAGCTGCGCTACTGGTTCTAGTAGAGATACTGCAGGCAGTTCTTGGAAATTTTTTGCTTGCTGCCCTACATCTAGGGCTCCCCCACCACCCCTCCCTTTTTCTCCCTACCTGTACAGGTGGTCGTCAGTGTGGAGTGGCTAGTACGAACCATGGCATACTCGTCATTGGGACATAGCCCTACTTTGGTTTCCTACAATGCTCGAAGGCTGAACATCCTCGAGAAACTATCATCTTTATTCAGAGAACGTTAGGTAAAACCACTTTGTCTTTTTACAAGAAACCCATTTCCAGACCAATAAAATACCCAATCGACTTCATAAGAATGTCCCTAAAGTCTACCATGCCACAAACCGAAAGGGGTTTCTATCCTACTTCACAAAATCGTCAGGCTTTGAGGTTACCCAGCAATTATCGGACCCTGAAGGTAGATTTCTATTTTTAAGGGGACTTGAGGGATCAATCCCGCTAACCTTAGCTAATGTATATATTTCTCCAACCCACGCACACATCACATTTTGTATGCATCTTATTGAAGAACTGAAAAGCTTTGCCTCAAGATGTGTTCTGCTGGGGGGGGGGTTTAATATCCCGCTTAACCCTATGGGCAAATCCAGTCTGGTGTACCATACGTTGAAACGCATTAAAAACACTTCTCAATTCCATGACCCTGATTCTTGGCGTACAATTCACCCGACGGGTAAAGACTTCTCCTTTTATTTGGCAACCCATAACAAATAAACACGTATTGACTAGGTCTTTAATTTCACACAAAGACCTTCCAGTCCTACACGATGTCCACATAGGCATGCAAACTCTGACCACGCACCAATTTCGCTCACTATTGAACATGCGGACTTGCTCCCTAAACCTTGCATGTGGAAGCTGAATCCCTCCTTACTGACTGACATTGAATTACTCCCCAACAGATAAGTTACCTCATCTTCGTAGGAACTGTTGTCCACAATTAAAAATATTAAACCTGGAAAAAGCCCTGGCCCAGATGGCTTCCCGGCCCATTATTACAAGACATTTGCCAACATTGTAGAAGCCCCACTGCTATGCACACTAAACTTCCTGATGGAACCCCGCCAAATCCCAAACACGTTTTTGATGGCACATGTCACAGTTCTTCTGAAGCTGGGTAAGGACCCTACAGATTGCACCAGCTATAGGCCCATCTCCTTAATTTAGACTTAAAGCTGCTCGCAAAAATTGTGGCAAACCGGCTCCACACCTTCCTACCCCCATTTGATTGGACCAGAACAAGTTGGATTTTTGCCAGGAAGGAAATTCAGGGATAATTTAACAAAAGCCCTCAACCTGATCCACCACTGTCATTGCTCTGGTGTCGAGGGCTCTCCTGTCTGATGTGGAGAAAGCCTTCGACAGGGTTTCATAGGATTTACTGGCTACTTGCTCCTATATAGGCTTGAGGCCTTGTATGCTTTCCTGAATTTGCTCCCTATACCAAAACACAACAGCTCGACTTAAAATCAATGGCACCCTGTCGGAGTTTTTTTTATCAAGAACGGCACTCGACAGGGATGCCCACTGTCACCCTTGCCATTTATACTTTCCCTGGAACCATTCATACGCTCAGATAACAAAACCCCCTCAATCATAGGCTTCGAGGTAGGAACACACACACCTCCATTCCCAATTTACTACATGCCTTATCTATCCATCACCTCAAGATCAATTATACCAAATCTGAGGCTTTGAACCTCACCCTCCCCACAAAGTATTGACACAGCCACAACAAAATAACCCCTTTAAATAGGTATTTCAGCATTCCAGATAACCAGGTATTGGGCTCACTCCTATGCTCAACATTTTCTTGCAGAACTTTAGACCTATGTTACGCCAGATTGAATTAAACTTATCAAAGTGGTCCCTCAAATTATTTTCCTGGTTTGGTAGAGTCGCAATAACTAAATTGGTTATACTCCCGAGATTACTTTACCTTTTTCACACATTGCCCATCAATATACCAGCCATTTTTTTTAAACCGCTACAATCCATTTAATGGAAATTCATATGGGCCCAAAAAAAGCTGCGCATAAGTTATTATAAATATTCCTGGAGGAGAATTTCTCAAAGACCCCACTAAAATTTGCACCTTGGATCCCTTGGGCAAAAAGTCCCCCAGCGCTTAAACACCCGACTATCGAAGCTACCATCAAAGTTTTTCATAAGGCTGTTTCACTTTTCCAGATCGCCACCTCTCCTGGGCCTTTAACCCCATTGTTTAACGACACAAAAGCTTTCTCCCTGGAAGGGAACGTACGTACCTCTTAGCGTCACATTTTGTAAAGTCAGGACAAATTCTCTCACATGAGAAATTAATGGATAACATCTCACCTTCTACATTACCCTTCTGGAACTATAAACAAGTCTGTCACTACCTGCTCTTTTCTGCAAGGAAAAGGTTAGTAACCAGGGATCTTACCTCTTTTGAACTGTGTTCAAATACAGACCCAAATCGAGAAAAAAAAAAAAACTCACTTATGTGCACGTCTCCAGCAGCATGACAACACAGATTCGGACATGTTTAGAGGCCAATGGGAAACACTCCAAACGCACTTCACTGATGTTCAGTGGCAGAATGCATGCATCTTAGCCCATAAATACTCAATCAGCAAGAGGCTGCCAGAACATTTCTTATAAACTACTCACAATGGTATGCCACACCTGTTAAGGTGAAGAAATGGGTATCCAATGACCTCGGACCTGTGCTGGAGATGTGGGGAGGCTAAAAGGTGACATGCTGCATATTTGGTGGAATTGTCCCTAGATAGCCACATATTGGGGGGGGGGGGGGGGGGGGGGGGGGGGAAAAAAAAAAAAAGCAATTTGATCTCATCACTGAGGCAAAAATTTAACTCACCCCAGCCTCACATCTCCAACTCCCCCTAGGAAGATATAAAAGAACGGTCCATTTGGACCTGGCGGATCAAATCGAACCAGGTTTGTCTGATCCTTATGGACCATGGACTCTCAAACTTAACGAAGGCATGCTGACGACCCTCCTTGGCAGGGGCTCTTTTTTCGGTTATGTCTTTTTCCTTTCCCTGGAATTCTGTTCCATCTCCCCCTCTCCCCTACCCCATATACAGACAAAACGTTACTCCCGCACAGATGTTGGTAATAGTAATGACTGGCACTTGTGTTAAACTCAATTAGCATAACGACTAGGAAGTTAAATATGTCTATCCCAATCGATATTAATTCTCCTACAGTTTGATCCTGTGTATGGCTATGCAATTAATGATAACTGTACTGACATTGATTGGTTTCTATTCTCACCTTTGTTCTTCTGCTTAAAACTTTTTTTTTTTTTTTAAACAATGAAAATGTGTCATAATACCTCCACCTGTCATTCCCATCTTGCAGCATGCCAAATAAATGGCTCTGCAAGGCTACAGAGGAAAGGCTATAAAGTTTTACTGAAGGGGTTTCCTTCATATGTAAATCATTTCAGAGAGAGCAGGGCTCTGGGGAGGATGGGACTCTCCCTGTTCACACTTGTTGAAATATTTAACTGTGCAGGATTGAATTCCAATTGCGAACCATTCAATCCTGCACAGCTAGCTTTCAGAACAGGCTGTGTTAAGGAAGTTGCATCATTTACAGAGTCTAAAATACTACAGAGGGGTGTGTTACGCTCTAGTTGCTGCAGGAAATGGCTGTGGAAGGGACAGTATTTGCAGGCTCTACTGAGTGTCGCATGGTAAAAAGCCACAACTAAACTCAGAAAATCATGGGATCTGCAGGCAACATGGTACAGAGATATAATCTACGCTGGGGTTGATCATTCCATTTAGTTTTAGTGAATAGAAAGTTGAGTTCAGCTTTAAGGTTTGCTAAAAAAAAAAAAAACCTGGAAGCTGATTGGTTTCAATGCACAGCTGCACCAGATTTTGCACTCTCCAGTATAGTAAATCAACCCCTAAATGTCTAGGAAATTAAAGAGGCAATCCCCATCCTAATATTTATCAGTGGTTCCAAATTAACAAAACTACTGCAGAATAGAGCAGAAGGGAACAGAAACAAAAACGGTACACTCAACAGCTTTTTTTAAATAATGGTTTGCTTATTAAGCGCATTTGTAGTTTTTATAACCATGCTTATATAGGTATCACATTAAAAGTATGAATTTATTTTTTGCTTAACCACTTGACCCCCAGGTCTGACACTTTTTTTACATATGCATTTTTTGCTAGAACATTTCCTAGAACCTGCAAAAATAAATTGGGGGGGTTTTGCAATTTTTTTAAATCACACCAGTATTTGCGCAGAAATTTTTCAAATGCAGTTTGGAGGGAAAAAAAAAATTGTTTTTGCATTAAAATGAATCAATCAAAAAGAAGAAAATATAAAAAAAACACACACACACACACACACACACACACACACACACACACACTTTAATGCAAAAAAAAAAAAAAACAGCATCATGACCCAAAGACTATTCCACCCCCCCCCCCCCCCCCCAATTACATGACCTATTTATACCCCACAATAGCAACCCTAACCAGTAAATTGCCATCCCTAAATAACCCTACCCAATAATAAAACTCCACGGTGGGAACTGGTGTCATTCTCCCCCAGAGCCCCCTACTCCCTCTGCCCATCTGCCTGCACAAAACAAAATGAACATGAGAAAGGTAAAAGTAAAAATAACCTGCCTGTAGCCAGGACCTCACATTAAAACCACAATGGGTGAATGAGGTGCTAGAACTCTGCAAGATAAAAGCTACAATCCCAGGTCTGCCCAGGATACTTGTAGCCCAGAGGATCCTGTTTAAAATCTGTGGTAGATATATATACACAGTTCCACATACCAAAATGTATAAAACAAACAAAAAACAAATGCAATATGCAGAGGAGACCATGTACGGCCAAATGGAGACAATGAACTGTAGTAAGGAGAAAGGTAAACATTCATATCCTGGGATGATGTAATACACCCATAAGCTACTCTATCTACCTTAGACCCGCGCTATAGCCAAATGACGGCTACACGCGGATCTATTGTGCCGGGACTACGTCTATTGACGTCGTCCCGGACACGAGCTGCCTGCGCGCCCCCTGAAGAAGGGCGCGCTCTGTGATCAGCGAGTCTGAGACTCGCTGGATCACAGATCTGAGTAAGGGGTCGATCCCAATGACAGCTGATCCCAATGACAGCTGATCATGTGATAACAGAGCCGGTAATCTGCTTTTTTTCCTCCTCGCGCTGTCAGCGCGAGGAGAAAAAAAAAAAGCCGATCACCGGCGGCAGTGAGAGGGACATCAGTCCCTCTCACTGCAATGTGCCCAATCAATTGTGCCCACCTTTGCCCCATTAAAGTGCCGCCTACCAGTGCCCATAGTGCCATCTCAGTGCCGCACATCAGTGTCACCTACCAGTGCCCATCAGTGCCATCTTTGCTGTCCCCACCAGTGCAGCCTATCAGTGCCGCCTCATCAGCGCATATCAATGAAGCAGAAAAATTACCTGTTTGCAAAATTTTATAACAAACTATTAAACATGATTTTTTTTTTTTTTTAATTTTCCATCTTTTTTTGTTTAGCAAAAAATAAAAACCCCAGCTGTGATTAAATACCACCAAAAGAAAGCTCTATTTGTGGGGGAAAAAATAAAAAAAATAAAAATTTCATTTGGGTACAGTGTTGTATGACCGCGCAATTGTCATTCAAAGTGAGTCAGCGCCAAAAGCTGAAAATTGGTCTGGTCACGAGGGGGGTTTAAGTGCAAAGTAATCAGGTGGTTAAAGCCATGTGAGTATATAGCTATACCCGCCAGATGTTAGAATGCGCTATTGATATCAAGAGGCAGTTAAATCCAATACTGTGGGGACCGGAATAGAGAGTTGATAGAAATGTAGTAGGAGCAAACCATCCAATCCATGTAATAAAATGAAGACTCCAGTGTTTAAGGTCCGAATCTCTCCTCTTGCTACGAGTTTGTTTGCATAAGATCTGCATATCTTCCACCTTTCTTTTTTTGCATGCCATTCTTATTTAATCCTCGGTGGAGAGACACACCCTCTCCCTCCCATTTTAAGAACACATCAGTGTTTATTCGGGGATCCCCACCACCTCACATTGTGGTTTGGGAGATTGAGGTCCTAGATGGAGGCAGAGCCTTTATGGACATGCCTGGGTACCTCGGTCATCCGACCCTCACAGGACCCACAGCTAATCTTAGCATGGAATAGTCCTGTTTTAATACATTCTGTTTGTATTATAATGCAATCCCTTCCCTTTTTTTGCCTGCGATTGGCCCAGACTGGGGGTGATCTGTATTTCTATGGCATCACTTAGATTGAGGTCATATAAAAAAAGTCAGGGATTTAAATACATCCAGGCAAATTTCAACCAATTTTTTCGAGTAATGGAACGGGAAGGTAGTTCCATAGTATTTTTACAGGAACCACATTTAACCTCAACTAGACTTTATTCACCCCGGTAACCCACTTGGTATTACAGTCTCAGACACCAATAAAGCAAAAGGTTTTGCTATTGGTTTGAATGGGAATGTTCCCTTTTACTTAGAACAAATGATATCGGATAACCATGGGAGATATTTTCGTCTCAGGGGTAAAATAGGATATCCCTGCACATTGGTTAATATGTATTGTCCAAAAATACATCAACCAACATTGCTTTCACAGGTATTAACTAATTAAGGGATTTTGCTATGGTGCTTGTTATAATAGAGATATTAATATGCTGTTTAATCCCATAACGGATACGTCTCATGGTCATACCTAGATCCCTTGTAAGCGTTTAGCATACATAAAAAATAAAAAGCTTGCATGAGGTGCAACTAAATCGAAGACTAGGAATTATTCATATTCCAAAACTCATGATTCATATTCTAGGATAGATAATATTTTTATAGATTATCATCACCTCCTGATGTTACAATCCGTCTCTATAGGTGCCATTTCCTTTTAGATCATAAATTGAAAACAAAAATATGCAGCGCTAAACATATGAAAAAAAAAATTAAATTGAAAACCAGTTGAAATCAAGGAAAACTAAGGCAGAGACTCATTAAGAAACCAGCATAAAACAATAGTAAATTGTGCTGTGAAAAATCATGTGAACAATATAGAACTGAACAAGAGAATACAAGTGAAGTATACAGTGTGAGAAATATTAGACCAGTGAAATGATAATGCAAAAATATTTTTATTAGATAATCAGTCCATAGATTAAACAAAGAAATAACACCCATCCGTGAAATTAAGAGGAGGATTTTGTTGGAAGAAATATCCTTTGTGTGCCTTCACACCCAAAGTGAATAAGGTAGTCTGCTTACCAGATGGCGATGACTGCCATTACAGCAGTCTTGACCAGCGCAGGGAAAATCGGTCTCCCAAAACCCAAGGCAAAGTACCGGAACAGCAACTATAAGCAGGCAATTCTCGGAAATAAACACGAAAAACTTCTATAGTGCTGTATGTATATAAAGGTAATTTATTAGGAACCAAGAAGAATCGCACTTACAATGTTGTAGTCGTGTAGGGTGGAGCCTGCGACGGTGACATTACGTTGTTGGATGGGCTAACAAAAACGGACATAGGAAGTGAAGCGCATTTAATGGAGACACTGCGACCTGTTTATGCTACTCCTTATCGCTTGATTTACTACATTGTTAATTACCTTTATATACCGTATTTATCGGCGTATAACACGCACTTTTTTCCCCTTAAAATGAGGGGGAAAATCGGGGGTGCGTGTTATACACCGATCACCCGCCGTTTGTTACCTCTTCTGCCGTTCTTGGTGGCTTTCGGAAAGCCGAAAGCTGCCGAGAATACCCGAAAGCCGACGAGATACACAGGACATCCGCTCTGTATCTCGGCGGCGCCATTTAAAAAAATAAATAAAAAAAAAAGGGACACAGACAAGGCTGCGAATGACTGACAAGGCTGCAAATGACTGACAAGGCTGCAAATGACTGACAAGGCTGCAAATGACTGACAAGGCTGCAAATGACTGACAAGGCTGCAAATGACTGACAAGGCTGCAAATGACTGACAAGGCTGCAAATGACTGACAAGGCTGCAAATGACTGACAAGGCTGCAAATGACTGACAAGGCTGCATTAATGGGCATTTAAATGCAAGTTTTTTTTCCTTAACCACATGCCGACCGCGCTATAGTCGAAAGACTGCCACAGCGCGGTCGGCTTGTTCTAAGTGGACGTCCTACAGACGTCCTCCTAGAGACTTGCTCCTGCGCGCCCCCTGGGGCGCGCACTCGGGAACATCCGTGACCGCCGGGGTCCCGAGGAACCGGCGGATTACGGTAAACAGCCGCTGATAGCGGCCGTTTACCACGTGATCGCTCCGTCAAATGACGCCGGTTCATCCCTCCCCTCTCTGTACCGATCGGTACAGAGAAGGGAGAAGCGGAGAGGGGGAGACGGGACCAGCGCTGTGGGCTGGATGTGTAGTGCCCACAGCGCCTGCCAATAGAAACAAAGAATTTTTTTTTACCGAATTTTCTGTATTTTTAATTTATAGCGCAAAAAATAAAAAACCCAGCGGTGATTAAATACCACCAAAAGACAGCTCTATTTGTGTGAAGAAAAAGGACACAAAATTAATTTGGGTACAGTGTTGCATGACGGAGTAATTGTCATTCAAAGTGTGAGAGCACCGAAAGCTGAAAATTGGTCTGGTTAGGAAGGGGGTTTAACTTCCCTCCTAAAAGTTTTTTTCTTTTAAAATTCCCTCCTAAACTTGGGGTGCGTGTTATACGCCAATACGGTACATACTGCACTATGGATTTTTTCCGTTTTACATTTACGAGAATTACCTGCTCATAGTTGCTGTTCCGGTACTGTGCCTTGGGTTTTGGGGAGACCGATTTCCCTGCGCTGGGCAAGACTGCTTACCAGATGGTGATGACTGCTATTACAGCAGACTACCTTATTCACTTTGGGTGAATCTATGGACTGATTATCTAATGGGAATTTGTTTTATTTCACTGGTCTAATATTTCTCACACTATATACTTCACTTGTATTATCTTGTTCAGTTCTATATTGTTCACATGATTATTTTTCACAGGACAATTTACTATTGTTTAATGCTGGTTTCTTAATGTGACTGCCTTAGCTTATCTTGATTTCACCTTTTCAATTTTTTTTTTTTTTTTCATATGTTTATTTGGCGCTGCATCTTTTGTGTTACTTATTTGATACTGGACTTTGATGCTGGCAGCTTTTTTTCAATATACATTCTTGTTATATACACACACACACACACACACACACACACACACACAATTTCTAGTGCAGCTTCGGCCTTTGGGCTTTTGTTTTTTCCTTTTCAGATCATGCTCCCGTGTCCATATGTTTAAATTTCCCAAGTGTACCTAAGCAGGAGTATAATT
Organism: Lithobates sylvaticus; assembly: GCA_028564925.1. Classification (NCBI taxonomy): domain Eukaryota; kingdom Metazoa; phylum Chordata; class Amphibia; order Anura; family Ranidae; genus Lithobates; species Lithobates sylvaticus. Next base: position 315,510,404 of record CM053030.1, read on the forward strand.
AGAAACCAAATGATTTACTCCTCTCAGATCCAGTAGATGACCTCTCCTCTATAGTTCAATATTTTAATGATCAATCTCCTACTAATCTTCCCAAGTCATTGATTTGGGAAGCACAAAGCTTATATTCGGGGAAGATTTATGAAGCGTGGAGCAAGGAAGAGCAACGGTGGAAAATTACTGCATTACTACAACATGAAGCTGATCTGGAGAAGGCACAGAAATTGTCTTTACATAAAGCAGTATTGATTAATTTAATGCAGACACGTGAAGAACATCTTTATTGGCTCTAGATCAGAAGTGACAATTTTAAGGTTATTTTGGAGTGTCAGCACAGGTGTTCTGTCCAATGACAGGACCAACAGAGGGAGTGACTGTCCTGGTGAGGCAGACACAGCTCTTCCAAGGTTGGATTTTTTCTCCAGTAGGGACTTGGTGTGAAAGTAGATCTCGCCTGGAGTTCTTATTGCTTAGGAGAGCCTATTAAATGATTTCCTTTAATCAGTGGAGTGTGGCTCTGTGGTTACATCTGCTCTGTTTTTGGGATAAGAGTCCAGGATTGGAGGCACCCGTTATACCTTTCAACTAAAGGCCCAGACCGGGTTTAGGTCACAAGCTTCATTTGCTTGCTAGTTGGTAAGCCTTCATTTCATATGGTGGTGGAGCTGTCATTTTACACCCCCCCCCCCACACCCTTTTTGGTGTCACAAGGAATGTAAACATCCCTTGTGACAGTAATAGGCAGGGAAAGGTACTCTATTGGGCAGGGGGGGGGGGGGGGGGGATCTGGGGTCTACAAGATCCCAAACCCATTCACTGAACTTCAAGTGGTTCTGCACTGAGAAAATAGGATTTTTTGTACTCACCGTAAAATCCTTCTCTGTAATTCACCCACCAACACAGCTCCTCTAACAAATGGGTTGTTAGCCTTATCACTAGAATACTAGGCATAGTTGTAATACAACACTCAGAACTCTTAGTTCCGCCCAGGGGGCGGTCCCTTGGGTAACAACCCTCCTGTAGGCAGACAGACCTCAGTACGTCAACAAGCAGTATAACGTAAAGATAAGAGGGGCGGGTGCTGTGTCAGTCGGTGGATTACAGAGAAAAGGATTTTACGGTGAGTACAAAAAATCCTATTTTATCTTATATTCACCGACTGACACAGCTCCTCGCTAACAAATGGGACGTCCCCAAGCAGTGCCAAACGAGGGGTGGGAAAACAGCATATATTTAAAAAAAAAAAAAATAAAAAAAAAAAAAAAAAAACATAATATATTGCATATTCAATTGCAACTACATGGCCGCCTGCAAAAATTTACAGCCAAAAACAGGCATCAGCCGATGCACCAGTGTCTACCTTGTAGAACTTGGTAAACGTGTGGACAGACGACCAGGTCGCCGCTTTACACACCTGAGCGGCAGACGCTTGGTGGTGTCGGAAAGCCCAAGACGTTAGATTGCCCTTGTGGAGTGGCACCTGCCCCTTCAAGGTGTAGGCTTGTACTACAATCTGTCTGATCCACCTGGAAATGGCGGCCGACGAGACCGCCATGCCTTTCTTTGGACCAGCCACCGAAACAAACAGTGAGTCCGACTTCCGAAAGGTAGCCGTGGCAGACAAATACACCTCAAGAGCCCGAAGCACAGTGTGAAGGGCCACCTCCTTAAGGTGCTTCGGCTTAGGACACAGATTGCAATACAATGTCCTCATTGATATGAAAAACCGAGACCACTTTCGGTAGAAAATACGGTTGCAGACACAACACCACCTTATCCTTGTGGATAACCAGATAGGGCGACTTGCAAGACAAGGCCGCCAGTTCCGAAACCCTCCTGGCCGATGCGATGGCCTCTAGGAAGACCACTTTCAGGGAAAGAGTCAACAGGGGATTCTCTGATATTTTCAAATGGCGGTTTTTGAAGCGCCAACACCCGGTTCAGATCCCAAGGGGGTAGCGGTGGACGCCCTGGAGGGACTACATGTCGTACCCCCTGAACGAAGGTACTCACTAAGGAGTGAGGTCGCTGAAAAAAAAAAAAAAAAAAAAAAAAAAAACAGCTAAGGCTGAAATTTGCCCTTTAATGGTGCTTAATGCCAATTTCTGGTCTACTCCTTGCTGAAGAAACAGCAGGATCCTGGATATGGGAAAAAAAAAAAAAAAGCACGGATGCCATACTCTCTCCTCACATGGAGATGTAGGCCTTCCAGGTACGATGGTATATCTTCCGAGAAGAAGATTTCCGTGCTTTCAACATAGTTGGGATCACCGAGTCCGACAGACCCCGGTTCCTCAACACCTTGCTCTCAATAGCCATGCCGTTAAAGTCAGCGATGGTAAAGCAGGATGGAGAATCTGACCTTGAGACAGAAGGTCCTCTCGCAGCGGCAGTCGTCAGGTAGCGTCTGCCACCAGACGCACCAGGGACGCTGCGGACAATCTGGGGCAACCAGTATCACTGGGATCCCCTCAGCTTCCACTCTGCAAAGCAGACGTGGTAACAGTTTCAGTGGAGGAAAGGCGTAGATCAGCTGGTACTGATCCCACAGAGCCACCAGCGCGACTGACGCGTCGGCCCACGGATCTTTGTCCTGGACAGTAATCTTGGCACCTTCCGATTGATACGGGAGGCCAGAAGATCCACGTCTGGTGTGCCCCACCTCAGGCACAGTAACCTGAATGTCTCCGGATGCAACGACCATTCCCCTGGGTCCAGCAACTGTCGACTCAAATAGTCCGCCTGCCAGTTCTCCACTCCCGGGATGTAAATGGCTGACAGGGCCAGTACGTGTCACTCTGCCCACCGAAGTATGTGCGCGACCTCCCGTGCAGCGGCTGAGCTTCTTGTTCCCCCTTGGTGATTGACGTATGCCACCGCCATGGCGTTGTCTAACTGGATCCTGATTGGACACCCTTGCAATCTCATCGACCATGTGGAGAGGCCGATTTCTCAGACTGAATCACCGGGGACCTTAACCACCAGATCAGCGAGTCTGACTGGCTCATCTGGATCTGTCGATCCAGTGACAACTGAGATTTGTCCCAATTGTCAAAATCTCCTTCTGCAGGACTCGTGTGGAACTGGGCATAAGGTACTGCCTCGAAGTAGGCTACCATGAGTCCCAGTACTCGCATGCAAAAGCGGAGCGAAGACCACTTGCGGGTCATCAGCTGTTTTACCACGGATCTGAGAGTCTGCAATTTGTATGAAGGGAGAAACCCTCTCGCTTCCCTGGAGTCCAGCCGCAAGCTTAGGTACTCCAGACGCTGGGTCGGCACAATCACCGACTTCTTTAGGTTCAACAGCCACTCAAATTCTTGCAGGGTCTGCATGGTGATCGCCACATCCTCTAAATCCGAGGCGGAAGATGCCCTCAGGAGGAGATAGTCTAGGTATCCCACGATCGCGATCACACTTTGCCGTAGCAATGCCAAAACTGGAGCCAATACCTTAATAAAGACTCGGGGGGCTGAAGCCAGACCAAAGGGACAAGTCACAAACTGGTAGTGGGCTTCCCCGACTGTAAACCACAGAAACTTGATGCCAAAGGCATATGGGTATGTGCAGGTACGCATCCTGGATGTCTAAGGACGCCAGGGAGTCCCCCTGGAGTGCGACTACTGAGTGAACTGATTCCATTCTGAACCTCTGCACTTTTACAAAGCGATTAAGGGCTTTTAGGTCCAAGATCAGATGTACCCCTTCCTTCTTGGGAACCACAGATTTGAGTAGAATCCCTGGAAGCGTTCTGATTCCGGAACCGGTAAAATCACCCGGCGCTTCAGCAAAACCCTTACCGCCCCCGAGAGGGCCTCCCGGCGAGCCGGGGATACGGGCATGCTGGAGGGGAAGAATCTGTTTGGCGGCCAAGAGAGGAACTCTATCTTGTAGCCTGTGGAAATCAGATCGCAGACCCTTTGTTCGGATAACCGGGGAGGACCACCGGGCTGCAAACTCCCGAAGGCGACCCCCCACCCAAGACATGGGTGGGGGCAGACCTTCATGCGGTAGCACTTTTATTCGCAGGCTTGTTAGGCTTTTTAACAATGTCATCTAATGAGGCTCCAAAGAGCCGGTCGCCAAGGAAGGGAAGATCAGTCAGGGCTTTTTTGGATGCCTGGGCAGCAGACCAGCATTTTAGCCAAATCAGGCGCTTCAGCACCACAGCTGACACTGAAGCCCTGAAAAACAAAGGGAGAGTAACCAGGGCCGCGTCACAGACGTACTTAAGGCCTTGCACTAGTTGATCTGCTAGTTCCACACAGACAGGATTAGCCTGTTGCTCTCCAAATTCGCGGTGCAAAAGTTTTGCCCACTCAGTCAGTGTCTGCGACACAAGTACGAATGCCAGTACTGGTCGCACGGCTGACCCCACCACCGTAAACAAGGAACGAGGAACGAGCCACTGTCTCGGCCCTCCTGTCCGTGGGATCCTTGAATGCAGGAGTCCCCTCAACCGGGATCGTGGTTACTTTATTTAACCTGGATACTGGGGGGTCCCGACCAGAGGAGCCGACCATTTTTTGAGAAGGCTCTCCTCAAAAAGGGTAACACACCGTCGTGTATTTGGGGACCGAAATGTCCGTTGTTGGCGACCCCATTCCTTGTAAATGAACTTGTCAAAATAAGTCAGATACGGGAACACCTTAGGTGAATGTGCTGGCTTGCGGGACCCAAAAAAGGGACTGATACATCAGCAGAGGAATCTGCTGGCTCCTGAATCTTCAGGGTATCACGCACAGCTGTGATAAGTGCTCCAACAAGCGCTTTGTCACGCCCAGACCAAACTGTCCTGGTCAGCGTCATCTGACGAGAGCAGGGGTCACCAGCCTCAGCGGGACCCGAGTCGGCGTCATCGCTTTCCGAGGACGGGAGGCAGGGGCCTCTTTAGTGCACCTTTTTTCCCCACGCACAGCCTCCATCTTGGCAATGAGCAAATTAAGGACTGCCGTTAAGGTGTCCATGGGCACTGCACAGTCCGCAGGTGACCCAGTTGCAATTGCCTGGATTTCGGGGGAAGAAACACCAGTTTCTAAAGCTATGCTGACCCTACCCTGTCTGCCACCCAAAGGGGACTTAGGACAGTGACAGTTCCCACCCTCCTTGCCGCCCCTGACTGAGGGGCTCTTTCCCACCGGACTCATCACCCTGAGGAGTTCTGCGCTGTCCACAAGTAGTGCCTGTAGTCCCTGAGTGCTCCCAAGTGCAGCGGAAACAAAAGCTGTGTCGGTGACAGCCGCCAGAATGAGATCTAAAATGTTCTAGAAGTGTGCTCAGGCTTCAATAAAATGGCCGCCCAGTACACAGACATGAAACACAGGGAAAAAGGCTGTGAGAGCACATGAGCCATGCTGCTGCTAGAGAACACTGAGAACGTGTTCAGGCTTCCAGAAAATGTCCGCCAGTGTCCTGAATAGGAGATCACTTGGAAAATGGCCGCTGAAGTCCAGGAAGGCATGCTGCCCTCGCCCACACCTAAAAAGGCCGCCAGCAGCTCCATGAGGTACAGAAAGAAAAAATGATAGCAGAGACACAGCGCAGCACCAGACCCTCACAGGCACCTTCCGTGAGCATAACACACAGGACCCAGGACACCCCCAGCCAGCACCTCAGGTGAGAGCACACAGATCCCTGTAAATGCAGACATACACCGCTCAGCAGCATCCCACCAAGGAGGGGGGGAATAGGGGCCGAGGATAGGAGAGGAGGGGAAAGGGACCCCCGAATCGACCTCCCAGGGAAAGCCCAGCTGCTCAGCCCCACCCAAGCAGGGAGAGCTACTTACCAGTCCTGAAGAGCTGGGAGACATTCCATTGCAGAACTACTCACTGATCAGTACAGGGTAGCTGCTGGCCCAGCATACTGTGACAGACATCAGTAGCCCGGTCATATGTATGCCCTGGAGCATAAAAGCTCACCGACCACCTCTGGAGGTGAGGTTTCGTTGTGGCCTGCCGAGCCGTAGCTGCGACCTGCACACGCTCTATGGCCGGACTGGGGAGACTACAAGGATAAGGGTATCCAGTCTGTCACCCAGCCGGCTGTTGATAGTAGATCACAGGATCATTCATCTTGTGCAAAAAGCCCAGCTTCTGCATATATAAAAAAAAAAAAAAAAAAAAAAAAAAAAAAAAGCACGGACCGATTGGCCTGCAGGGTTCCTAGGTACGGCTTTACTAGGCAAAATAAAACTGAGGTCTGTCTGCAGACAGGAGGGTTGTTACCCAAGGGACCGCTCCCTGGGCGGAACTAAGAGTTCTGAGTGTTGTATTACAACTATGCCTAGTATTCTCCTAGTGATAAGGCCAACAACCCATTTGTTACAGAGAGGAGCTGTGTCGGTCGGTGAATATAAAAAGAAAATTTTTTTTTTCTAAATCTTTAAAAAAAAGTATGTTATGTTAATCAAATACTTACTTGGCGTTTCTTCGCCCGCTATCCATGCTCTTTTTTTTCTTCCTAATCGAGTATTTATAAAAACAAATCCGGCCACTCAACTTGCTTGTGGGCATTTGAAGCCCACAAACAATTACCTCCTCCTTCCCTAATTCGGAGGAACCAGCATTCCTTGCTGGTTCCCGCGCATGCTCGGTGGCTACAGCTATGAGCGGCGTAATCCTAAACTTCGCGCATGCTATATGGAGTGGGAGGTGAGTGGTGTCAAGGTACTAGGTGGACGACAAGATATGTGACCAGGACCGGGAGATGACACTATGTTGAAAGGGGAATAAGGTGCAATGGAGTGCAATAAGGTGAGCAAGTGTCAGAACAGGATAACAATAAATCAGGATCTTCAATAAATAATAAGCAGCTCGATAGCAGTGATAAAGGGGTGCATACACCTCAAAAAAGAGCTAAAGATATAGGATCAATCCTAGATCAATCGTGTGCAAAAGAGTGCAAAAAGCTGACATAAAGCATGAAATGGTGATGAACATAAATAATTGATCGGTATCTTCAATGCAAAGTAGCGTATCTAAATAGTATCAATAATGCACAGATAAGGTGCATGTATATCAATAAAGTGCTAAAGTATAAAGTATTGCATGGATAAAGTGCTTCTATATCAATAAGGTGCTAGAATAAAAAAAAATTTTTAAAAAAAATTAATAAATCCTGTGTTGAGCGTCAATAAGTGCTAAAAATCAATGGATGATAAAGATGTAATAAAAATGATGGTTAATAAATAAAGTCCGTGAAGTGAACATACATAGATATATGTAGATAAAATATATATATAACTCAAACGTGTTCGAGTCCCGTGATAAATGTAAACAATGGTGGAAGTCCAGGTGGGGAAAAAGGAAAAATAGATGTAAAATATCCTGGTAAGTAACAAATGTCTCTAAAAAGAGTGGAAGATTCCAAAGACAGTTCTGAATGTTGTAGTGTATCTTTTCTATATCTTTATAGTAATGTAGCAGTATCCACGCTAAAAATGATAAATTTGTCTGGTGACTCCTTCTCTGGTCTCACAGGACTCTTACCTATAGGTAGTTGTAAAACAGCTTTGCGGGGGTATCACTAAGCGCCCCAAATATGGTAACAGGAGTATACGATGTTCTCTTGTGGATTCCAGATTAGTCCCTTCTCACTCTCCTTCTCCAGACCTAGAGGGCTGCTGCGTGTCTCCACACAGCAGTGTATTAGGATCGGGGAACGGACGAGAAAAGAGGAAGGGGGGGGGGGGACTCCACTAGTGTAGTATGTTTAGGTAATAACAAACAGTTTATTGTGACAATTGGCAACGTACATAAAAGCAAGCAAAACGAGCAGTAATCACCAAAGGCGTCCGGAACGCCTCCTCGCGTCCTCCTCTGTGTGGGTCTGCCTACGGCCACTCTCAGGGAGTGGCCGTAGGCCGTAGGCAGACCCACACAGAGGAGGACGCGAGGAGGCGTTCCGGACGCCTTTGGTGATTACTGCTCGTTTTGCTTGCTTTTATGTACGTTGCCAATTGTCACAATAAACTGTTTGTTATTACCTAAACATACTACACTAGTGGAGTCCCCCCCCCCCCCTTCCTCTTTTCTCGTCCGTTCCCCGATCCTAATACACTGCTGTGTGGAGACACGCAGCAGCCCCCTAGGTCTGGAGAAGGAGAGTGAGAAGGGACTAATCTGGAACCCACAAGAGAACACCGTATACTCCTGTTACCATATTTGGGGCGCTTAGTGATACCCCCGCAAAGCTGTTTTACAACTACCTATAGGTAAGAGTCCTGTGAGACCAGAGAAGGAGTCACCAGACAAATTTATCATTTTTAGCGTGGATACTGCTACATTACTATAAAGATATAGAAAAGATACACTACAACATTCAGAACTGTCTTTGGAATCTTCCACTCTTTTTAGAGACATTTGTTACTTACCAGGATATTTTACATCTATTTTTCCTTTTTCCCCACCTGGACTTCCACCATTGTTTACATTTATCACGGGACTCGAACACGTTTGAGTTATATATATATTTTATCTACATATATCTATGTATGTTCACTTCACGGACTTTATTTATTAACCATCATTTTTATTACATCTTTATCATCCATTGATTTTTAGCACTTATTGACGCTCAACACAGGATTTATTAATTTTTTTTTAAAAAAAATTTTTATTCTAGCACCTTATTGATATAGAAGCACTTTATCCATGCAATACTTTATACTTTAGCACTTTATTGATATACATGCACCTTATCTGTGCATTATTGATACTATTTAGATACGCTACTTTGCATTGAAGATACCGATCAATTATTTATGTTCATCACCATTTCATGCTTTATGTCAGTTTTTTGCACTCTTTTGCACACTATTGATTGATCTAGGATTGATCCTATATCTTTAGCTCTTTTTTGAGGTGTATGCACCCCTTTATCACTGCTATCGAGCTGCTTATTATTTATTGAAGATCCTGATTTATTGTTATCCTGTTCTGACACTTGCTCACCTTATTGCACTCCATTGCACCTTATTCCCCTTTCAACATAGTGTCATCTCCCGGTCCTGGTCACATATCTTGTCGTCCACCTAGTACCTTGACACCACTCACCTCCCACTCCATATAGCATGCGCGAAGTTTTCTCTTTCATCTTCTATATTTAAGTGCTTTTGTGATCACTAGTCACTTTGCTGCATGTAACCTTTCTTGCGATCCCTTTGACCTCCCTATTTACTCTCAGTAGCGCTAGAGCTTCTCCTATTTACTTTAATACCTTCTATTTTTTAAAACTGGCGCCTTTAGGATGCCAGTAATCCGGAAGTGATGTCATGACATCACTTCTGGGTTACTAGGTCTGAGACCCGAACAAAGCAATCTGCTTTGTTCGTGTCTCCGGCCAGCCAGCAGACGTACAACCACTTGAAGCAATATCGGTACGTTTGACTGATACCGGTTCTTAAAAAAAAAAAAAAAAAGGTGAATATCGCTCGACCCCTTGGGGTCGGACCACAAGTTAATGGCTAAAGAGGAGGAGGAGATTTTTCTACTTCATCATCTACCTCCAATGGTAGATGTCCTCAAACCTTACCAGATTTAGGCACAGGGAGCGCATATGGTAAGGTGTGCTGAATATAAGGGATTTGACCCTCTGCTGAATGAAGGCTCAGCAGCAAGAATCCATGGGCCTTCCATGTACATATGCATAAGACAAATACCCTCCAAAGACATGTACGTAAAAAAACATAAGTACCTTGTAGAATACACATGCCCATGGGGTGGATGCAGGCCTTAGGTTACTGTGTGCACGTGTACATTCCAATATCCTCCTTTATACTGAGCTGAACACCATACTGCTCGGTATACTGTAGGCGCATATATCTTTATCTGTCTCTTGTCATTTCTTGTGCAACATGATTGTCGTAGTATCCTGTCGCAGCATCCGGGTTCTGTCACTAGCGGGTTCGTTGGTTGCCATGTCTCATACCTTCATTCAGGTTTGTAATCTGGGTTAGCTAGTGCATACATCTCAGCGTCTGTCACGTCTACAGATCCATACGGGCGGAGGTTCCGTTTTTAAATAATTGTTGACCAGAATCTTCTCACCCGTATACCATATGATGCACGCTCATTCATTACACCTGTACGAATGCCCACCAGTCTGTGCGTACACTAGCCCTGAGTGTTCAGTTTAATTACCCAATTACAGGGGTACGCTTTGGTTTGTTGCCAATTTCGTCCCAGCTACTCATCTACCAGCATGGTACATGCATGTTATAGGTAGGGCTGCAACTAACAATTATTTTCATAATAGATTTGGCCGATTATTGTTTTGATGAATCGGATAATAAACCTTAAAAAGTAAAAAAAAAAAAAAAAAACCCTTTCATCAAGGTACTAGTCCGTGGTCTGGCGATGGGTGTATTGGCAACCACACCGATACCAACATGCTTGCACTAACTTCCATCAGTTTTGCCCATTGGTAGTGCAAGATAAATTGGTGCTGATGTCGTTTCACCATTAGGCTTACCCTTGGGTCAGAAGCAGTCCTTGCTTCATAACCTTTTTTTGCAGTTTTTTTAAAACAAAAAATGACAGAAACCCACGAGAAAACCCCCCTCCCTATTGTGCAATGTCCCAAGTACAACAGGCAGTTAAGCGTAAAATCACATGCCCTTCCGGCCTACTCAATCATTTTAACAATGCATGCTCAAGTAAATCTAAAATAATGACCACAATCACCTGGTAGCTATAAAGCCATAAAAGGCTTCAATTCGTGCATGTTCCCTTTCATGCAACATTTATCCAATTATACAGTAACTTATACCGCATCATCCGAGAGCAAACATTGCCGCACCTTTTCAATTTCCCCCCCACTTAAATAAGTGGCTTTATATAAAAAAGGAACACTTTATTCACTATGCCCTTCCAGAAGGCCAAGGATGGGGCCTCAGGGTTCTTTGTGCCCCGAGGGGTGCTACCTCCACCAGGCCCAGCATACAAACGGATATTGTCATGTGAACAGGCAGCGAGACCAGTCCCTGGATGGTTTTCGTAACCCCTGTCCAAAATACCTGTATTGACCGACACTGCCAGAATATATGATCGAAATCTGCCTATCTCACTGGGGTATAATATACCCTGTGAAGCATCTTGAATTGAATGTACCCATCACGGGCTTAAACTAGGACCTGGAAAGGGTGGTCCCACGCATCGTCCCAGTCGTCCCCTTGGCAATTAGGGACTAATCAGCTCCATTTCTCTCTACAATTACTGAGTGCCGGAGGCCTTTCTGCAAATGGCTCTTTATACGTTTGACAGTCTTTTGCACACCCCCCCCACCCATGTTTGTTTGATGCCGACTCGGGCCCATATTATTGGATCTTGTATTTCGCTAAAATGGGATAGCCTGGGATTGAACCACAATGGTGTGTCTGGTGACCAGGCCTCTGTATCAGAATGCATTAGTACCTTTGCCCTGTCGCATGGAGCCAGGCAAAGGCGCTGCTGCCTGTGGCCCTCTATACACTAAAAAAAACTAAAAGTACCGTTTGGCAAATAGCATCTGTCCTGCAAAAAAATATTTGAACAGGTCAGGAAGAGCCAAACCTTCCTGTCCGTAGGGCTCTTGCAATGTTAAAGGGGCCCACTCTAGGGTGTCCGGAGCCCCATAGAAATGACCTAAACAGGCTGTTGACGCGCCGAAAGAGCAGGGGACCTAAATGGGAGTGTTGCACAAAAAATAGAGAAACACTGGTAGTATCTTAAGGAGATTCACCCTACCAATTAAAGAGTGGTAGATGTTTCCAGGCCTCCAATTGTATTTTGACCTTTGTGAGCAGTGGCATTAGATTAAGTGTCAAGTAGTCTAACTTTGGGGGACACGCGTATACCCAATATTTTATTTCAGGGACCTATGCAATAGGAACCAAAGCCTGAGCGCCATCAATAGGCATGATATTGGACTTTGCCGCCCCCCCCCCCCCCCCCCCCCCCCCCCCCCCCCCCCCAATTCACCCGTAGACCTTAGAAATTTGCAAATGTGCCTTAAGTCTCAAATACTGCCTCCAATGATGGTCCTGGGTCCTCTAGAAAGAGGAGCATATCATCTGCATATAGGTCCGTGCATTCTCAAATACCTGAAGGGCTTTAAATTTTGTGGATGCTCTTGGCGCAATAGCTATAGGCACTATGGCCAGAGCAAATAAGGCCGGAGAGAGAGTGGGCATCCTTGCCGCGTTCCTCTCCCCACCGAAAACTGCAGAAACTTGAGTGCCTATCTTTGTTGCCTTCGGTGAACTGTATCGGAGCGATATCCATGTAAGAAACACCTCTCAAAACCCCATATTCTGTAAAACCAAAATCAAAGGCTTTCGCCATGTCTAAGGACACAATCACCCTGGCTCCGGAATAAATATGATCGATCTGAAGGTGCACAAACAGCCTGTGGAGGTTCGCATCAGTGGACTTCTGGGGTATAAGCCCAGTTTGGTCTATATCTACCGGTGTAGTTATTACCTTTGATAATTTTGTAGCCAATAGTTTAGTGAGAATTTTAAAGGTCCTGGTTGAGAACTATGGGTCTGTACGAGGATCAGCTCAAGGGGTCCTTTCCCGGTTTTGGCAATAGGACCAACTGAGCTTCCAAGAGCGAGTCTGGTAATGTCTTATGTTCCAAGCAAAAGTGAAACATCTCAAGTCTTGGCACAAGAGCCTCCAAGTGTGACCTGTATCATTCAACGCAAAAAACATCCGGCCCTGGCGATTTGTGTGGTGGGAAAGATCTGATAGCAGCTTCCATTTTTTTTTCAGTCATCTTTACTTCGACTATTTTGGATTGACTGACAGTTTTGGTATACATATGGAAGCAAGGATTTGAGATCCTGTTTGTTATACATGTCGGGATAGGCATGTCGAGAGTACTGTAGTCTACAAAAAAGGTGTCAAGAATGTCACTTGGGTCCGTCAATAGGGTACCCTGAGAATTTGTGATGCATGTTATAAGGGTCTGAACTCGCTGCTCCGCAACCAACATAGCCAAAAGCTTCCCATTTTTGTCTCCCTGTTCAGAGGGACTCAGCCCTCTTCACCCAGGAAGTGTGGGTTAATTCAGTAAAGTGCAACATCAGGAGATGGCACGCCTCAAGCAATTCAATGTAGGCAACATCTGATTGGTCGGCTGCATGGGCCACTTCACACCTCTTTATCTTGTAGTTCTTGCAATTTGGGATTAAATTGTTTACGCGCTTGCTTGTCGAAATGTACTGACCTCGCATACACGCCTTAAAGGCGTCACATATTATCGGCAGTGGGGCTGACTAAGTTGTCCTCCCAGTACCCAGTAAAAGTCAGCGCCACTTGGGAAGAGACCGATTCGAGCTCCAACCAACCTGGATTTAATCGCCAAGCGCCTCCTCTAACTTGCGAGGGTGTACCAATATGAACCCTTAGGGGGGTATGATCCGACAGGCCTCCGGCAAAGCAATTGGCTCCCTTCACCAGCTGCAACATGGGGGCATTAGCAAATGCCAGGTCAATCCTGGATGAGGACTTTTGTGTTTTAGATAAATGCGAGTAGCTTTTTGTGGTGGGTTTTTTCCATCTCCACAGCTCTGTGAGAGCTGCAGTCTCTGCCCATGCTGCCAGTTCTACAGACGCCCCTCTGCTAGCGTTAGAAGAGTCCAGAGCAGTATTCAAAATGGCATTAAAATTGCCTGCCACAATGAGAGACAGGTGTATGAAGGGAGCCAATCTACCCAGCAAATCATAGTACCTGAATTTGAAACTGTAGGGGAACATTTACCATTACCATCATATGCCCATGAATGTCCGCCACAACAATTGCATAACGCCCCCCTGGATCCGTGATAATCTGGTAAACAGTATATGGGACTGTTTTGCTGATCAGAACAGCCACGCCTCTGGCGTATGTAGAATACGTAGCATGTATTGCATGTTGGATCCAGGAGCGTCTCATAGTGAGAATCCTATTACCATCTAGATGCGTCTCAAGTAAGACAATGTGCGGTTTCAAGTAATGGAACATTAGTTTATCGTTAAGGCCAAAATTCCAAGACAGTATATCAAATACAATCCCTGTCATCAAGAAACCTTAGAAAATATAACAGTAAATGGTATAACCTTATTATAGTTTCTACCAAGCAGCGATCATTGATATTCTGGCTTACAACACCGAGCTCAGATAGCCCTGGGCAGATTCTGGAACATTGCACACGAGAACCCCCCCCCCCCCCCAAAAAAAAAAAACATCCACTGATACACGCAGTGTATTCCCAAAACTAATCCCAACTCTTACGTGAACATGACCTAGGAACAAAGATAAAAAACAGGAACCCCCCCCCCTGTATACTTTTGGGTTATGCATCTTTGGGTGCTCCCATAGTGTTTTGCTTTCTATAGGAAAAGAGATTAGCAAGTCCAGGTCATGACAACCAGTCCAAAAAATAAAATAAAAAAATATAAAAACAACTGCGTGAAAAAGAGCCTGTTCTTACTCCACTTTCGATACGTGCCCCTGAGAAAGAGCGGAAGCCCATCTGTCCCCCCCACATCATCCAGGAGTGTCAGCTAGGTACTGCACCCAATGTAAGAGCAACAGTAAGGGTAAGAGAAAAACAGGGCGTTCCATAGGAGAACTTGGTCCCATCATCTGTGTGGTGCTATGGAGTCAGTACAATCAAATACTGTATCTCTGGTTGTGAGTGTGCATGTGCAGCTTCTTAATGCAGACCGCTGCCCCCCGGGGAATGAACAAAAAAACTCACTGTGGAAGTGGCATCACATGTACCTTTCTTCACAATGTGTCAATCCAGTCATTTGAGTCTTCAGGTGTGTCAAAAAAAATCTGACTGACTTTGTGAACTTGATGTTCTTTTCACGGAGACCGAGTCTCACCTCGTTGAAGGATCTGCAATGTTTCTGGACCTCAGCCAAACACTCCAGGAACTGTATCAGCTTGGTATTTTCATATGGCAGTTCTGGATGCTCTTGCTTCATAACCTTGCCAAGCACTCCATTGAGTCTGGGGTCAATTTCATTCAGTTGATGTCTTGGCCAGGGTTTTTCTAGTCTCTCGGGGGGGGGGTGTGTGTGCGCGCGCGCGCGTGTGTGTGTGTTGAGCCACATCCCCTTGACAGTCCATGAGACTTATTCCATGGGATGGAGTTTGGCCCTCCTTCCTCCATTCAAGACTCAGACTCGGTTGTCAGGTTACAGGCAGAAGCACGTCCCGATTCATTTAGTGTGGGTCCAGTGTCTGGTATGGTTCTCCATGTTCAACGGTGCACAGAGCATTGGCCTTATTCGCTAAACACCATCAAACACATCGGGTATCCAGCACTTCAGACCCCTGCAACTTTTGTCTGGTCGTCCATTTTTGCTGCTTGCCCTCCAACTTCCCCACACCAAGTATAGACAGGCCGGGGGTTCGTGAGAATGTCAGAGATACTGAATTGGTGTCCATTTGAAGCATTCGGTCTTCTCCACTATTATTTTGCAAGGGGTCCTCGGGTTAGCCCTTGCTCCCCTTCCCCCATGTATCCTCTCGCTACAAGCAGTTTGTTCCCATGTCAGGGTTTCTTGGGAATCGGGCCCAATCCAAATCATTCACAGGATATTTATTTGGGTTCTGGGCAGTTGCAGGTTTCAAAAGGGGGTCCCTTCTGATCAATTCATGAGACGTTGGTGTTAATCCTGTTATAGCCGATACATGTCGGATCAGTTACTGTAGCCATCTGGACATGCGCTACCCTATTTGACGGCTTGTTACCTAGCTTTCATCTAGGTTATCCCACCTACTTTCGTATCTTTTTTGCCCACTTTTCAGGCGTACTTACCAGCCAGGCCAAGTCACACCTCAGGCCTTGGTAGTTAGGGTATCGCATTTCTAAGTGAAAGAGGGCTATAGGGCAGCCCCCCCCCCCCCGGGGTGTCTTGCCCAAAAGCTTTGTCAGTGTCCAATCACCCGAAGAAATAAAAAACATTTACCTATGGTCTAGGAATACTATTGCCTGTATCCTGTACTATAAATTAATCTGCAGATTGTGGAAGAGAAGCAGTTAAAAATAGTACTAACAATCTTAGTTTCTTAATTTCAACTTGTAAAAAAACAAACAAAAACGGATTCACCACAAACCTGTTTAACCATCTCAAGGAACTTTTCTTTCTCATACATCTGAAGGGCTTTGTAGTCCTCCACGGAGGTCACATCAAGTTTATGCTTAGTCTTGGGTTTAGGTGGTTCAAATGGGCAAGTAAGGATTGCAATTTTAGCATCGTTAACTTCCTGGAATTAAAGAAAAATACATGTTCTCAGGAAACTAACTCCAAGACCCCCATACACATTCGATTTTCTGCAGATTTTTGTCTTCGGATTTAGCAAAACCATATGCGAGGTCAAATCTTAAGAGTTTTAAGATGTATGCAATCAGGCAGGCCCTTGCACTACATGGTTTTGGTAAATCTGCAGAAAATCTACTGTGTATGGGGCTTAAAAACAATAAATGGATGGGTGTACGTTAAGCATATCTGTGAAAACACAGGTAATAATGATCAGAATACAGAACAGTGAAAAAGAAAATGTGGTGGGTGAGAAAGAAAACATGTGAGGCAATAGATAAAATGGATGCAAAACTAGAGCAAACCAAGGAGGTGAATTTTGTTGCAGGAAAGAAATTCACTCTATTCCCCCAACAACACTGACAGTGTTGACAGGGGAATCCTTTACGCCAGGGGTAGGCAACCTCGGCCCTACACCTGTTTTGAAACTACAAATCCCTGACAATCACAGGCATGACTCCAAGGCAGAGGGCATGATGGGATGATGGGATTTGTTGATTCACCGCCATTGCATTCTCCTGGCGGGAGCGATCAACTTGGCTGTTAGATAACAAACGTTAAAATATAGGTCAAGATTAAATTTACCTTTGGCATCTGCGGATGGCTGAAGTCCTTGTCGACTATAACACCTTTTATAAGTTGTGTGTCTTCAAGTTTGCCTCCAACCTTGCCTTCAACTTTAATCAACTCAAAATCAACATCCTTGCGTTCCATATCGGCTACAGTCAAAACTGCATTAACTGCAATTTCTGCCATCTGTCGGTGGCAGCGGTTAATCCTGCATAAAGAAAAAAAAAAAAAATATGTACGTTTTCCTTGAGACAAGATAAGGGGCAACTACAGTGAGATGTAAAAATGGTCTGGTTAACTCGTGGAGACCCATTGTAAAGAAAATGTATAGTGGCAGCAAAATTGAACTGGCATATGAAAAAAGATATTTAAGTTCTACTACGTATACCATGTAGATGCTGTGACCAAGCACAGCATTACAGTAGTAAGCAAGGCTTCATAAATGAAAACTTGCAGTGTTAGAAACTGCTCATTAGAGAAACAAAAAAAAAAAAAAAAAAAACGTTTGTTATTTTGACTAACATCATACTCACTTGCAGGGCCGCTGTTAGAAATCACGGGGCCCCGTACAACCGACCTGACAGGGCCCCCCACCCCGGAAATATCAAGTTGCTAAAATGCCATGGTCGCAGTGGTATGCCATGCAGCCATGGCAGAAATTAGAGCCATGCTACTGCCACCTCATGGCACCTGTTTTTTTTTTTTACTTTTTAAATTGCCGAATGGCAATTTAACATTGTGAGACCACATTGCAACTTTAAAACAATTATTTGACTTCAAGGTGCAGAGCAGCACAATTAAACTCGATGAGACGTTTGTCAGGAGGTGCTGCCTGTCCAACTCTGCAACCTGCTCTAAAAATGCTGCAGCTCTGAAGTAAAGCATTGCAGCAATGTATACAGCCCTGTCTGACTATATGACAGCTGGCTTCTGTTGAAGGGGCATGACCCAAATAGGTCTGTCAACCCAATCAGTACTGGCTGAGAGTACTGACCAGAGTGTTCTGGTGGGGTGGGGGGGTCATCGGATTGGTAGTACAGTGGCTCCGACCTAAGGTGTCAGGTTTTTTCATTCAGCCTGCAGGGTTGAATGAAAAAAAACTAGCAGTGTATACTAGGCATTAGGCCGTATTCACATTTGACGTTTCCTGAATGTGGGACAAAGTGCAAAGGTAGCAGGCATTTGTCAGTGGAGAGGGAGGGAGGGAGGGAGGGAGGGAGGAGGGGAGAGAGAGAGAGAGAGAGAGAGAGAGAGAGAGAGAGAGAGAGAGAGAGAGAGAGAGAGAGAGAGAGAGAGAGAGAGAGAGAGAGAGAGAGAGAGAGAGAGAGAGAGAGAGAGAGAGAGAGAGAGAGAGAGAGAGAGAGAGAGAGAGAGAGAGAGAGAGAGAGAGAGAGAGAGAGAACTTCTAGGCTGGCTCCATATTTACTTCTCTCCAAAATACTGTCCCTTCACTCCAGCAGCAACCCCCCACTCACCCCTTTCAGAAGCACTGCTCCATCCAAACACTGGAGTTCTCCATGAACACAGGGCACAGTGAGAGAGCACGATCTGGAGGGAGGTGGAGCAAACTTCCTGCTCATTTATCACACAGACCAGAGATAACACTGCCAACTGTTGGGGGAGTTTCAGGACCCCAAGAAAGGCACAGGCAGAGACTCTGCAGCTGTCTCCCTCTGCTTCAAATCGGGACACTTTGCCAGTATGCAGAACTGATCCCCCTGCAGAGCTGCTGGAGGGAGAAAGCTGGCAGCGCTGCAAGGTGATCCACAGGTGTCACAAGGCAGTTCAGCTGGTTCTCCTGCCTTGTAGGTTCCCGGGCCCCTCTTCTGAAGTGACAGAGCTCGGGCCCCCTACTGGAGGGCTGGCTGTACTGCCCTATCAGCGGCCCTGCTCACTTGCAGTGATGATGCCCGTTATCCAGGTCCGTTTTGCCATCTAAAATCGATAGTTTATAAAATCATTCCCGATTGATGATATCTTGCTTGTGGGCATTTGAAGCCCACAAGCAATCACTTCCTCCTTCCTTCGATTTGGAGGAACCAGCATTCCTTGCTGGTTCCCATGCATGCTCAGTGGCTACAGCTCCGAGCGGCATAATCCAAAATGTTGCCATAACGCCGTTGAAATCACACAATATTTCGCATTGACCTCCGCACTGACTCCTGGGATGAATTACACGAGATCCCAGGAGAAAAAAAAAAAAAAAAAGTCCATTGTGAACTCTTTACTCCTCAGAAACGATTGACCCAAACTTAGCAAAGTCAGTGCAGAACCGCTTTAACCGCTTCAGCCCCGGAGGATTTTACCCCCTTCCTTACCAGAGCACTTTTTGCGATTCGCCACTGCGCCCCTTTAACTGACAATTGCGCGGCCGTGCGAAGTTGTACACAAAATTGGGGTCTTTTTCCCTACAAATGGAGCTTTTGGTGGCATTTGATCACCTCTGCGGTTTTTATTTTTTGCGCTATAAACAAAAGAGCGACAATTTTGAAAAACATTTTTTACTTTTTGCTATAATAAAATATTTAAAAAAATAAATAAATAAAAAAAAACGCATTTTTTTTACTCAGTTTAGGCCGATATGTATTCTTGTACATATTTGTGGTAAAAAAAAATATATAAATCGCAATAAGCGTATATTGGTTTGCGCAAAAGTTATAGCTTCTACAAAATAGGGGATTTATTGCATTTCTTTTCTTTTTTACTAGTAATGGGGGCGATCTGCGATTTTTCGTGACTGCAACATTGCGGCAGACACTGACACATTTTTGGTAACATTCACATTTACACAGCGATCATTGCTATAAAATTGCACTGATTACTGTGAAATGTGACTGGCAGGGAAGGGGTTAACACTAGGGGGCGCTGCAGGGGTTAATATGTTCCCTATGGTAGTGATTCTAACTGTGGGGGGAGGGGATTGGAGACCGATCGGTGTTCCTCTGTACTGGGAACACACCATCGGTCTCTCCACTGACAGGACGTGGATCTGCGTGTTTACATACACAGATCCACGGTCCTGCTGTGTTCCCGGGCAATCCCGGTGGACATCGCGGCCGCCGGGTCCCGAGCGGCTGCGCACGCACCCCCTAGGCGGCCGGGAATGGGAGGACGTCATGACTTCCACCCAGGAGGGGAGATCCACCTTCTGGACGTCATATGACAGTCTGCGGTATTGAAGTGTTTAAGTATGTTTTCCAGGTGCAATGGTAGACCTTACAAAAAGATAGATTTCATAGCCTTCAGGACCAAAGGGATGATTAAATGCATCTCTTAGAAACCAACAAATAGCCATGCAGTTAAAGTGGTTGTGAACCCTTTACAACCACTTGCCTACCAGGCACTTACACCCCCTTCCTGCCCAAGCCATTTTTCAGCTTTCAGCGATGTCGCACTTGCGGTCATGCTACACTGTACCCAAACAAATGTTTTCATCATCTTCACACAGAGCTTTTGGTTGCATTTAATTACTGCTGTTTTTTTTATTTTACCAAAATATATTTTTTTTTTCACTTTTTTTCTGTCAGTAAATTTTGTAACCAAGTATTTTTTTGCCTTCACTGATGTGCGCTGATGAGGTGGAACTGATAGGCTGAACATTGATAAGGTACCAATATGCCGCACTTATGGGCACGGATAACGCGGCACTAGTGGGCACGAATAGGCAATACTGGTGGGCACAGATAGGCGGCACTGGTGGGCATATAGCGAAAGCAGTGATCGGCTGTGCAATCAGTGCCGCCTATCAATGCCCATCACATAGTAAAAGAGCCACGGATGCAGCTCCTTACAGAGATCGGGGTTGCGCCGTGTCCTACCAGCAAGGCCGGCGCGCGCCCCCAACGGGCGCACAAGAGGCCGTTCTGAGACGCTGTCATAAGACGGCATCCCAGAACGAGAGCTGCACCGCCCTGCCGTTATTTGACGGTGGGCAGGCAGCAGTTAATTATAGGCTTACCTGTAGCTACACTGGATATCTCCTAAACCTGCATATCCCTGTATGTGCCGACATCATGGGCACAGGCAAACTGAAGCAATAGCATGCATGTGCCGTTGCTTCAGTTATACCGTGCGGCTCCCGCGCACGCGGGAGTGACAAAAATCGTGGCTCTGGCCAATCACAGCGCCGGGGACACAATACCCGGAAGTAATTCCCCGGGGAGATGTCGGCCGCCGGAGCGGTGAATGAGGACTGTTGCGGGGGCTTCGATCTCAGGTAAGCAATTCATAATGAGCTAGTATGCTATGCATAACTACACTATTGGAGGAATTATGGACTTTATGAATTATTTCGATTATATTAACCACTTAACTGGGCACCTAAATCCCCAGTCAACAAGAGTCAACAAGCTGTGGTGCAAATAAAAAAAAATTGATCACACCTGATGTACTGGTGGTTTATCTCATTTCTTGCGACCCGAACAAGCCAGGAAAGTACAAATACCCCCAAAATGACCCCTTTTTTGAAAGTAGACATTCAAAAAGGTTTTTAGTAAGAGGCATGTTGTGGTTTTTGATGTAATTTTTTTTCCAACTTTTGCAAAATAAAGATGTTAATTTTTTCACAAAATCATCATTGCAATAGGTTATTTCTCACATGGGATGTGTATACCATAAACGATACCACATGTGTGGGACTTTTCCACAGCCTGGCCACTTAGAGGACCAACATGCAAGGAGCACTGTCATGTGTTCTAGGAGCATAAATTTCACATCTAACTTGTTGACTACCCATTACACTTTTGAAGGCCCTGGAGCACCAGGACAATGACACATGACACTGGGGACAGAGCACTGACATGTACTGTGGCACTTTATTTTTCGTATTTTTTTTTTTACATCAACAGCTGCAGCCGTTAGTCTCTCCCTCCTCACACGCTGTCTGTGTGAGGAGGGAGAGCCGGCGATGAGAGATCTCATGTTTTCATATGAAATCTCTCATTGGACACTCAGATCGTGCTGTAAACGGCCGCTGTGATTGGCCATTTACAGCGACCTGTGACTGGTTGTGTCCAAGGGACACGGCCAGCACAGAATTTGATGCGCGCTTGCGGGAGCACACCCAGGGACGCCCTCCCGACAATTGTGGTCCACGCTGTAGCCGTCGTACGGTTATATTGCGGACACCTAGTGGTTAAGCGCGATGCACTTTGTTTATATAACCAATGAAATTGTTCACATTAGTTATTAACTATTGATTTAACACATTTTCTCTTGTTGGTCTCCCTCTTGGTCTGTTAAATATACCACTGAAAGGGCTTTAGGTTACGTTCACATGCGAACAGCTAGCCAAATCATCCATGCAAAACGTAGCCTTATTTTTGTCTGAAAAAAAAAAAAAAAAAAAAAAAAAAAGCAGCTGTTCAGCCAAATCATGTGAACCGATAACCAACTCTGCAGCGATTATTGCAAGTAATCAGTGCTAGCATCGTTCCCTGCCATCTCCCTGAACTATAAAACACCTCCCCATTATATACCCCTAACACTTCCTGTCCTAAGGTTCCAACGTTGCTCCGCACATCTGCCACCTCAGGACAGGAAATTAGTTAATGACAGGATTACCAAGTAGGGGGGTGGGGGGGGATGGGATAAAGTAGCCACCAAATCCAAGGACTGGTACACTGAAATCCTATGATTTTTTTTGTTCTTGGATTTAGATCGGATTTAAAGTGAGCTTGTGATTTACCCATGCATGGCAAAGCAACAGATTCAGATTCATTTAAATGCTGCCCTCTCCAGCTTCATTTTTACTATAAAAAAAAAAAAAACAGTGCTTTGGCTACAGTTGGCATGTCATTCATGTCCCCCCTCCTGTGTGGAAGCACAATTGCTTGGCGATTGGTCACTGTGCTGTTGTAAGTGGAAAGAGTCCTCAGCCCTGTGTAACCTGTTTGGCAACGGAGTGTAAATCGATCAGGTATGTTGTAAGTGAACATTTTAAGCCAACCTGCATAGGCAAAAAAAAAAATGTATATGGTGGACGGTGTGCTGAAATTTGTTTGTTTTTTTAACAAGTAGCCTTTGCAAAGGCAAAAAAAAAAAAATAAATAAAAAAAACAGCTGCTTACACTTTTGAGCCAAGTGTGGTCATTGCAGTTTGGATAAGAGGTTCTATGTTGTTGGGATCCACAGGAAAACTATCACTGATCTGATCCAAATTCTCAATAGCCAATCTTGCAGCTTGCTCATATCCATCTGAGATTCGTATGGGATGAATACCACGATCCAGCAACTGCTCAGCTTGTTCCAGTAAAGCTCCTGCAAGAACTTAAAAAAAAAAAAAAAAAATTAATATACATATATACACACAAAATATAAATAAATATATATATATATATATATATATATATATATATATATATATATATATATATATATATATATATATACACACACACAGTGTTGTATGATCGCGCAATTGTCATTCCAAGTGCGTCAGCGCCAAAAGCTGAAAATTGGTCTGGTCACGAGGGGGGTTTAAGTGCAAAGTAATCAGGTGGTTAACTACAGAGTTTGAAGTTTGGGGGACCTATGGCTGCAAATGGGCATTGTTGACCCTCTTTTCCACTTACAGTAGCTGCGCATTTCTCACCCTAGGCTTATAGACTCAAGTCAATAAGTTTTTCCATTTTTTTGTGGTAAAATTAGGTGCCTCGGCTTATATGCAGGACGGCTAATACTCGAGTATATACGGTATATCCATTTTTACCTTAACCTTCCATTTCTCCCTCCGGTCATCCATTGTCTCGCTTTCCTTACATTCCTCTTACCTTCTTCCATCACCTTCCCCTCGTGATATTGTACCTTCATTCCTGGTTACTATAGCAGGCGGCGCACTCCTCGCGCTGGCTTTTTTGAGTCCCTCAGCGTCTTCCTGCCCGCTCTGTGCATGCGCGGACATCAGGAGCTGGCTTGGTGGGCGGGCCGCATAGGTCCTAGTGCGGCCCACTGCGCATTCGCAGTCTGGCCTGAGGTAGTGGTGGCCATATTGAATAGGGGGTAACTTAAATTTTTGCCCTTGTTCGTCAAAATCATTTAGAGCCACCCTCAAAATTGAGCTTGGATTTTGAGAACTAAAAAAAGGCTGCCTTGGAAGGGGGGGGCAGCACCGCCGATCACAGAGGGGGAAGAAATGATCGCCAATGGCCAGATGGTCAATGCAGGGAACATCACGGCTTTCATTTCAATAGCTGTGTGCGCCGTCATACAGACCTCATCTGGGACTTTGAAAGATCACCAGTCCAATCCTAGGACGGGTAACGTGCATTTAAGTTCCCCAGGCAAGGCTTATGTGATGGTGCACAGCGAGGGGAACACAGCTATTGAAATGAAAGCTGTGATGTTCCCTGCTTTGATCATCCGGCCAGCGGCTCCCCTCTTCTCCTCCGCAGGTAGGCTGCATTGGCGGACACAGATAAAAGTTATAAAAATATTTAACAACTTCATTCTGCATAAAACATTTAAGAGTAATTTCATGAGATAATTTAGGAGGGTGGGTTTAGGGGTGGGGCGAGTAACCCTTGAGACCTGGCTAGTAGCTCAGGACTTGAAATTTTGAGCCCTGTTTTAGAGGGTTGCATCTTCCACAGATGTCCTTCCCCTCTCCATTGTTTATTACTGGGGGATTTCAGCATGGCAGCCTTTTGTCATCCGAGGAGCGCCTAGAGGGGACCCTGTTTTTTGCCAACGGTATATGTAGTTTCTCTTTTACTCAATACAGTTTCCTTGCTCTAGCTGAAATACCAGTCGATAACTCCTTTATCTTTCTCTAGCTGCTTTTTCTGTCTGTCTGTTGCCTAAAATAAGCAGTATGCCACCCAAAACAAGACCCACGCCAACATAAAATAAAAAAAAAAAAAAAAAAAAAAAAAAAGAAGTAGGGACCGCCGTCCAGGTGAGTTTAAAAATAAAATTAAACCATTTCTGCTGGTACGTTTATGCATTTCCACCTTGTATGCCAGCAGACATCAAGGCGACAAACCTATTGATGCCCCAACCAGATCAGGATACCATGCAAGTAGCGAGGGTTCATCTGTGAAAAGACAAGTTCTTCATTCACCACCTCTCGAATCCCTAAATGCTGAGCATGTGGGTCATCCCATTACCAGTCAATTAGTCTGCACAAGCAGACAGACAGTCAGAGGGTTAACAGGTAAGCTGTCCTACTCAAAAGATGGGCAGGGGATACATAGTGGAAAGAGCAACAGCAGTTCCAATTGGCTTAAACTGCTCCAGAGAAATTAACTCTTCCTGGCCCATACTCAAGAGAATCCTCTCATCATGCAGCAAGTATCCCTCCTAGACATCTGGATGATGGTGGGTCAACCGGATACCTCAGAAGAGCTCAGCCCTCGGACTTCAACTTTTCCCTAGTTCAGCCCCATGTCCAGGCTGTTAAGCCAGCTATTGGCTAGGAGAAAGCTGACACTACATCTGAGAAGTCAAAAGATGTACTTCCCATTTCTAAAGAAGCAGGTTTCCTCCTTTTGGCTCGGTTTCCACTAGTGCAACTTGGGACTGCAAAGTCACATGACAAGTCGTACCCCATGGATTTCCAATGAGTACTGTTTATATCTGTGCAATTTTGAGTTGCAGCAACTGCAAAGTGGTCCCTGCACTACTTTGGTCGCACTTTGATGCGACTTGAGGTCCATAGACCTCAATACACAGGCATTGTTTCGAGTCGCATTAAAATCACGTGACTTTCAGGTCGCAATAGTGGAAACACAGGCTTACTCTGATGGATGATAGAGACATTGTTGAAAGGAAAAAATAAATAAAAGTTTCTCAATTGCCTAGGAAAACTATGTACGGTCGTAACAAGATTCTGCAATGCCAGACAGTTTGGAGGTAGACGAGGCAGTGGTTCTTCTAACAAATAATTTTGTTACCAATTGATAATTCAGCCTCAATTAAGGATCCTTTAGACCAGGGGTCTCAAACTTGCGGCCCTCCAGCTGTTGCAAAACTACAAGTCCCATGAGGCATTGCAAGGCTGACCATTACAAGCATGACTCCCACAGGCAGAGGCATGATGGGACTTGTTTGGCAACAGCTGGAGGGCCACCAGTTTGAGACCCCTGCTTTAGACAGATGAATAGACCCCAACTTAAAGGAGCTTACGGCTGGAAGTCAGCAATTGCCTTGTCTGTATCCAAAGCCCTATAGGCATGGACCAAAAACATGGAAACAGTGATTCATCAAAATGTTCAGAGGGAAAATATAGTCAAGGCTTTGAATGAATAATGGCTCTCAGCAGACTTTACTGGTTAGACAGCGATGCATACAATTTGTTACTTTGCAAGATCAACGTCATTACTTGCGATAGCCATATGGGTATGGTGTCAAAACAAAAATTAGTATAAATATCCTTTATGGTAAATCACTCTTTGGAGAAAGGTAACAAAG
Source organism: Lithobates sylvaticus (assembly GCA_028564925.1). NCBI lineage: Eukaryota > Metazoa > Chordata > Amphibia > Anura > Ranidae > Lithobates > Lithobates sylvaticus. The sequence continues at coordinate 315,536,680 of CM053030.1, forward strand.
CCATTTGCCACATCACAGGAGGAAAGTCACACAACTCCCCAGAACTGCAGAATTAGGGGATTCAGGGATGCTTACTTGTGCGCACCCATACAACTGTTAGAAGTATCAGAATTTCGGTCGACCAGGCCCATCAATTCCAAAGTCTCCCCTTTGGACCCTGAACTTCCCTCAGATCACTATCCAAGCTTTGAGTACTGGGTCTCAGTTCTCATCACTAACCAGACGATATTTTTTTATCAAAAGATCCATCCCCGCTAGTGGAACACAGGTGAATGCTGTGGCCTAAACTATCAAGATACGGTTGGATGGTAACTCAAACGAGTCATCTTTTCTCTAGTTTAGGCACCTTATTCAACACTGCAAAAGGAGGTGTCCCTGCCATCTCAGAAAGTGTGGGCGACCATTCAGAAAGTAAGGAGAGCGAGGACATGGTCCTACATAACAGCATCAAGCTAATGCTACTTAATAGGGATTTTTGTCTTTTGTATCCAGATGGTCCCATGGACACCTCAGGCATTTTTTTAGCTAGAATTCCTGAAGCAACCCGTCTATCCTAGTCCCCTCTATCAAACAAGTTTGATGCACAGGGGTCTGCACTAGTGGACAAAAAGGGAGATGCCTGTAAAGCCACAGCCATTAAGGCATGTCTTCTGGACCACAGATGCCAATGCAATAGGCTAGGAGGCACATTGCAACCTGATGTTGGTTCAAGAGAGATGGGCGTTCAATGCGGCAGACAATCGCAAATATCCTGGAAGTCTAGACAGCTTATCCTCGCATCAACAGCATTTGCTCTCTCAGATCAAGGACACATCAGTTCTGATTTGGAAAATAGAGCTGCAATTTATCATACATAAATCACCAAGGCAGAACCAAAAAAAAAAAAAAAAAAAAAAAAAAAAAAATAACAGTTCCTTACTAAAAAGTGAAGAGGAACCCATCTCCATTTGGACAGAGGGGAATCTGAAGGACCTAAGAGTGGTCCATCTTCAAGCCCACTTAAAAACAGATGCTGATCACCTATCCCAAGGATTCCTGGATATTAGGGCTGTTACCGATTAAAATTTTCGTGTTCGATTAATCAATTTTTTTTTTTTTAATCGATTATAAACGCACACACAGATCCAACTACTTTTAGCTGATCTCCTTGCATTGCAACTCTGCATTAGTCAGTGGCAAATGGTGTACACTATATAAAATCACCCAACACTAGTTAGTTTCCACAATCCATGACTTAACAGTTCACACAAATACGTTTTAAATTCAAACTGTAGCACTGACGCAAGTCATTTTTTTTCCACAGTAGCACGTCAATCCCTCCACCTCTGGTCTAACTAATCACCCTCACCTTATGGCATGGACCCCTGTGCAAACGGTGGTCATGCAAGTGGGTATCAAAAGGGTTAACACGGGCCATAAACTTCTCACGTCTCCTTAGATCTTAGCAAGGACGCCAGGTCATGGGTAGAAAGAAAAGATCCAAGTGCCCACCGCTTAAGTAGAAGATATAATTTGTGTGTTCAAACACAAACTACTCACATAAAGATAAAAACACAGCATGTAAAGCCGACAATCGTGTTAGTTTCGTAGGGCAGCGAGTGAAGTCATGCGTAGCGCCTCCCCATACGCGCTACGTTCAATCAGAACTTCAACGTCGGGGGGGGGGGGGGGGCGGGGCATGGACATGGCGGCGTGAGGCGCTTTCTCTCTTGAGCTCCGGTCCAACCCTCTGATGAGTACGAGACTACTGACCGGCTGAGAACGGCATGTCCCTGGTCAAAAGCAAGAAAGCAAGCAAGACCATCTGCCGGTCAAAACCACAGCACGGGTAGACATTAAACAATACTTCTCGGGAGTGCAGACCCGCAGCGCGAGGACAAAAAGGAACGGAGGGAAGCATGGATAAGGGCAACGATACAGGGGCTGAGACTGAGGTGGAGGTAACAATCCCCCCACTGGGTGCCTTAGATCAATGCTCCGGGCGTGTGACGGCACGAACACTTAACCCCCCTACTGCAGAGAAACAGATCGAGAAGTATACTGACCGGCCAGAGGACCTGGAGATCAGGGAACTCATCCGGGCGCTTCCCACGAGGGCAGACAGAGGCCATCCCTACGAGGGCAGACATCGAGGCATTGATTTTACGAGTGTCGGAGGCGCATCAACAAGACCTGCAGGAGGTCCGCTCTGACATCCAGCAGCTCTTGGAGCGAGTGACGGGAGGAGAGACAGCGATCCTAGTGGTGGAAGAGCGGATGGCGGAAGTTGAACAAGCGCAGACACTACAGAGGGAAAGATCACTGGACCTTCAATTACAGATGGAAAATTTAGAAGACCGGAGCCTTAGGCAGAACGTGCGGATTCGTGGCCTCCCTAAGACTACAGACCCGGAAGATTTAAGGGCCATAGTCTCCGATTTAGTCCACCAAGTGTTTAACAGGGGGGCCCGGGATCCGACAGAAATTGATCGGGTGCACAGTGTAAGTGGCCCTAGACTAATAGAACTGAATAGGCCCCGTGATATTATATGCCGTCTAAATAGAGATACTTATAAAGAGGACATTGTGAGGAAGGCCTGGGAAACAGGGACGATTACTTTCAAGGGTGTAAATATTAAAATCTTGCCAGATCTATCAAAGGCGACTCTGCAGCGCCGGGCAATGTTACGGCCTCTATTAGACCGATTGATACAGTTGGGCCATACATATAGATGGAGATTTCCGTTTGCACTAAATATCCGGAAGGGGACATCTACATTTATACTATACCGAACTACAGACCTCCCGGAACTATTTACTTTTTTGGGGACCCCACCTGTAGAGGTACCAGACTGGCTGCAACCTCTTCCACGCACATACCGAGTGGATGCCCCTACTGTGAGCCAGCGAGGAGGACCACAGATCCATCCTGGCAGAGGGGGAGAGGAGCGCAAGACCGGGGACATCCACCGGTGTAGGACTGGAAGGGAGAACCAGGACTAAGATAAGGGAATAGAGAGGGGGCCAAACCCCAAGAGTTAGATAGAAGGGAGAGATTTACCCCCCCCCCTTCCTTTTTTTTGGGGGGGGGGGGGGGGGGGAATATCATGAGGGAAGAGGGGAGGGAGTGATGCTGGGGTAGGGGATAACCTTGACTAGATGACTGAGTGGGGACCATAGCTGATATGGACTTTAAATTGAAGCCCCCCCCCCTTATACACCATATCTGAGTGACTATATGGAGACCTGGAGAGAGAGAGAGAAAGATAATGCAAGCCAATTAGGAAGCGGAGTGGAAATAGTTTGAATTATACCTGTTTGTATCTAGCATTCCTGCCCACCCCCTACCTTCCTTCCCCCTTTATTTTTTTTATATTTTTTTCTTTTTTTCTCCTCCTCTTCCCCAGAAGATGGGGGAGAGGGAGATTGGCGTGACGTAGGGACTAGAATAATCCTAAGGAGATATTAGAATGTAACAGTGTATCTACTGATTGTTTGGTCCGATTTTCTTTTTGTGTGTTCGATTTCTTTTTTGCATTACTTGATCACAAAATTGTAATAGATATTACAGTATAGCTCACTGATTAAATTGTTATTCAAAAGGTAATAAATAGAACACGAGGTGGATATGAATGGGCGTGTGCTTGTATATGAGCGTATAGGTGCGCACAGGTACAGCACACTCCAATCACCGGATAGTACCATAATAGAAGGGTACTTTTGGATCCAACCCGGATGTGGAGGAGCATGTCCATAACGGGAAGGCCTTACAAGGATCTATGTAACACATTAGGTCTTGGGGTAAATAAATAAGTGCACTTAAAGGGGATTTAGAGGTTTTTTTTTTTTTAGATGTGAGATAGAGATATAGATATAGAGAGAATTTTTTTTGTGTGCCATTACTTTCAGGGTTTGTGTGATGAGGGGGGGGGGGGGGGGGGGGGGGGGGGAGGTTTTTCTTTTTCTCTCTGTTGTCAGGGATACTAATGATTGTTTTGCACGTGGACGCTCTGGGTTAATCCGGCACTGGGGATGATTTGCACCCTAGGCCCCATACCCAAGAGACTAAATATGGAAAGGCCAATAAAAGCCAAAGTTTAGGGGTTCGGAGGTACGGAGCCCATCCCCCATCTGCCCTCTGGGGGGGGGGGGGGGGGGATATTTTTATTTATTAAATTTATAATTTTTTTTTTTTCCCTTTTACGTCTATATAGGATGCCTAGATAGCTATAGTATATATTTTTTCCAGGGCCTCTTTTGGACTAAATAGGTCGGTTTGAGTAGATTAAATGAGTCGTGTGGCTATCGGAGGGTGGGGAGAGAGCCCCTTCCCGCCTGTACTTGACACGCCCCCACTTAGGGCTACGCTCACTTAAGTGGAAAAGTGTATGTGAGCGTCTATTTCTTTTTAGATACCTCTTGGTTTAGTTAATCTCTCTCAGGGACACAGTAGGGTTAGTAGAACCCTCCTGTTCGGGTTTTATTTTTTATTATTTTGTTTCTCTTTTTTGGGCACCTATAGGGAAGATGGAATCATTGAAGATTGCGTCAATGTTAAAGGTCTTAATATACCTGAGAAATGCAGGACTCTTCTCCAAGATCTAAAGACGGTCACGTTCGGATGTAGCTTATATCCAGGAAACACACTTTAACCACTTCAATACTGCCTTATAGTCATATGACGCCCACAAGGTGGATCTCCCATCCTGGGTGGGCGTCGTATGACGTCCTCGCATTCCCGGCCGCCTGGGGGCGCGCACGCCCGTGGCATCGCTCCGGACCCGGTGCGAGTGCCCGGCGGCTGCGATGTCTGCCGGGCACCCGCGATTGCCCGTTAAAACAACGGGACCGTGGAGCTGTGTGTGTAAACACACAGCTCCACGTCCTGTCAGCGGAGAGGAGACCGATCATGTGATCCCAGTACGGAGGAACACATGATCCGTCTCCTCCCCTTGAGTCCCCTCCCCCACAGTTAGAATCACTCCTATAGGGAACACATTAACCCCTGCAGCGCCCTAGTGTTAACCCCTTCCGTGCCCGTCACATTTACATAGTAATCATTGCAATTTTATAGCAACGATCGCTGTGTAAATGGTTCCAAAAACGTGTCAAAAGTGTCCGCCGCAATGTTGCAGTCACGGGGGAAAAAAAAAAAAAAAAAAACGCAGCAGATAGCCGCCATTAGAAAAAATAAAATAAAAATTCAATAAATCTATCCCCTATAACTTTTGCGCAAACCGATCAATATACGCTTATTGCGATTTTTTTTTACCAAAAATATGTAGAAGAATGCGTATCGGCCTAAACGGAGGAAAAAAAATATATTTAAAAAAAAAAAAAATTGATATTATAGCAAAAAGTAAAAAAAGTGTTTTTTTTCAAAAAATTGTCGCTCTTGTTTATAGCGCAAAAAAAAAAAAAAAAAAAAAAAAAAAAAACGCAGAGGTGATCAAATACCACCAAAAGAAAGCTCTATTTGTGGGAAAAAAAAAAAAAGGACGTCAATTTTGTTTGGGTGTAACATCGCACGACCGCGCAATTGTTAAAGCGACGCAGTGCCGAATCGCAAAAAGTGCTCTGGTAAGGAAGGGTGTTTAAAAGCCCTGTATTGAAGTTGTTAAGGAAGGCAAGGTACCAGCTTTAAGGTAGTCTATACACATCAGTATATCATGCTGCAAATAAGAATTCTAAGACTAGAGGGGTATCAATCTTGATCTTTAGAAGAGTTCCGTGGAGTTTACAAGATATGAGAGCAGATGAAGAGGGTAGATTCCTATTTCTTAAAAGGTACGATTGGGAATATTAAGGTAACATTTGCTACAGTATACATACCAAATTGTAGTCAAGATCAGTTCATCTGCTCCGTGCTCGATAACCTCATGGAATTCGTGGAAGGTAAGCCAATGTAGGGAGGGGATTTTAATTTGGCGTTAGAACCTAAAGTAGGACACATCGATGGGCAGCTCCTCGATTACTAGAGGAAGCCGTAAACAAGTACTACAGGCACTGCATAAGCATCAACTTCTAGATGCTTGGAGATTGTTCCATCCTGAGGAAAGGGACTATACCTTTTATTCCTCTCCACATAAGGTCTACTCCCGAATTGAGTTATTTATTTATTATCCCATACCACATGCTAACAGCAGTAAGAGCAGTAGTAGATCTAGGGAATATTACATGGTCAGACCATGCCCCGGTCACCCCGACATGGAAGGTGACCGAATATCCAAGCACTAATAGAGGACAATGGCGACTTAATGAGAGCCTTTTAGACAATAAGTCTGTAATTGAAGAGCTGACTAAAGAACTACAGTATTATTTTCAATACAATACTACACCAGAAATGGACATAGGGACCATCTGGGAAGCGCATAAAGCGGTAATAAGGGGGATTTTTTATTAAGCAGGGCTCTAGAATTAAAAAGAATAGGGAAGCAGAACTGACCAAAATATTGACAGAGATAAAGATTTTAGAGATTAAACATAAACAGAAACCCAACATGACTGTGGAGGCTGAACTTGGTAATCTATGTAGACAAGTGACTTCCTTGTTTCACTATAAAGCCAAGGTAGCAATGCAGCATTGTCGGAAATACTACTATGAGCCGGGTGATCAACGCGGCCGACTGTTAGCTAGAGCCCTACGAGAACAGCATGTACAATCATATACCCTGTATCGTAGACGCAGAGAATAGAAAGGTACATACCCCTACACAGATAGCATCTACTTTTCAGAAGTTTTACCAAACCCTATATAATCTACCTGCGAGACAGCACTTGCAACAGAACATAGAGGAATATATTACATCGTCAGGGATTCCACAGTTAACAGAACAGAAAGGAATTAGATGCACCTATTACGTTAGAGGAATTGCAAAAGGCAAATCAACATATCCAAACCTGGTAAATCACCAGGCCCGGATGGGTTTACCTATAAATACTATAAGCTATTCCTACCTCAACTTGGCAAGCAGATGATACAAACATTTAACGCCTTAGGACAGGAGATGAGATGTCAGAATGAAGCCTTGAAAGCATATATTATGGTTATACCCAAGGAAGATAAGGATCCCTCAGTATGTGGAAGCTACCGCCCATGTTCCTTATTAAATGTGGATTTGAAATTATTCACCAAAATTATAGCTACACGAATACAACCACATCTGAGGGACTTAATCCATCCTGACCAGGTGGGCTTTATACAAACTCGCGAAGCCCGAGATAATACCATAAAGGTATTAAACCTTATCCATCTAGCTGACACTTCTAACACCTCATCTGTATTTCTGGGTACGGATGCCGAGAAGGCGTTTGAGCGAGTGGACTGGTCATTTATGTTCTCGGTCTTACGATATGTGGGGTTAGGGGAGAGGATGATCGGATGGATTTCGAGTGTATACTCGAAACCAACAGCCCAAATTAAAATAAATGGATACTTATCAGACACGGTTTCAATTACGAATGGAACCCAACAAGGGTGTCCGCCATCACCTCTTTTATTTGCATTATCGCTAGAGCCATTTCTCTGTAAAGTCCTCATCACAGATTGAATTATTGAAAGCCAATTTTAAGTTCAGATGGACTACAACAGCCCTTAAATACCTGGGTACATTCATTCCACCCAAGTTATCCCAAGTATACGTATTAAATTTCCCAGCTTTACTTAGTAAAATACGGATTTTATTAACCAAATGGCATCAAGGTTTCTTTTCATGGTTTGGGAGGTGCAATATAATTAAAATGTCAATTCTACCCAAACTGGTGTACCCGTTTCAAACATTAAAGAATTCGAGGGATAGAAATCAGCAAACAGGTCAATGTGACAATAACCCAGTTTATTTGGGCTAACAAAAAACCTAGGCTACAACGCCGACTTATGACTTTGCCAAAGCAGCATGGAGGGATGGCGGTACCAGATAGCCAGAAATATTACCAGGCAGACATGGGGAGACGAATAGACTGGTGTAGACATGCAGACCTCAAATTGTGGCCAAGGATGGAGCAATCTCAGAGCTCGGTCCCATTAAAAACGGGCAGCTTGGTGTTATGCAGACCTTAGTCGGACTTTGAGGAAACATCCAACCATAGGCCCCACCTTGCGTATATGCTCTTGAGTGTGCTCTCTAAATGGGTTATCACCTGCTTATTCACCCTTGTATCCTATTGTGGGGAATCCTTGTTTCCCCCCGGGATTACAGGAGGGCCCATTTAAAACATTATTGGAGTCGCAATGTTATCAGGCCTCGCATTTTGCACAAACAAGGACTTGGCCCTCATTAATGGTGCTGACTTCATCAAGGGATCGTTTCAGTCTTGATTACTGGAGTGGGGCACAACTTCGACACTTTTTAAATACTCTTCCACCCCCAGACAGATTTCAAGATTTCAAAGACCGCTGACTCGGTTCGAAAAATTATGTGAAGAGAGGGGCCCACTACTCCATACACTTTCCCAAATGTATGAGTTACTGATTACTCCTGCTGAGGGATATATTCCCCCATTTATTAAGTGGGAAATATTAGACAGGACTTTTTCTGACACAACAGAAACAAATAAATAGGGCCTTAAAATCATCTATTTGCACACGAGTCCAGGAAACTAATTTTAAAATACTGACGAACTGGTATTGTACACCATCAAGACTCCATAAATACACCCCTTTGATCCCAGATGAATGTTGGAGATGTCTGGAAGATAAGGGGACATTCCTTCATATTTTTTGGTCATGTCCGAAATTGGAATTTTTCTGGAAGGAGGTATATCGTATATCAGACATTTACTGATTGCGTTTTACCTGAGGACCCGGCTTTATTTTTACTACATGTTAAGCACATAACAGAAAAGGGATAATAAATGAATCCTACGACATCTCTTTAATGCTGCAAAATCATGCATTGCACGACAATGGAGAGATGCAAGGCCTCCCTCTGTTGCTGCATGGCTAAATAGAGTGGAGGAGATAAGATGGAGGACCTGATACTCTCAGCTCAAAACAAGTATGAGTTATATTTGGATACTTGGACCCAGTGGAACACATTTAAATTTTCAGAGGAGGGGAAGGCCCTCTTTGTAAATTAAATTAGTAGATGCTTTTATCCTCCAGGTGGGTGCCCATATATTTATTTTTTGGGGACATGGGTGGGGGTGTTTACTTAATAGGTTAGGACCTGATACACCTGAAGATAAATAGGTATTCAGAAAGTATTCACACCAACCTGAATAGAAGAGAAATACGTTGTTTATATACATTTAAAGCGGTAGTAAAGCGGCTGAACTTTTTTTAACACCTGTAAAGGAAAAGGCATAATGAGCTAGTATGCACCGCATACTAGCTCATTATGAAATACTTACCTTAGAACGAAGCGTCGGTAACTCACCTGGTCCACGCCGAGGTCGCTGACATGTTGCCTCGGCGTGTCTTCCGGGTATCGCGGCTCCAGCGCTGCGAGTGGCTGGAGCCGCGATGTCGTCACGGGAGATTTCTTCCCAGCAGGGTTCGGATTCTGCCGGCCCTTCAGCCGAGAATCCCCCGTGCGAATGCGACCGCTGCAGTCAGCGGCGCATTGCACGGGGAATATCTCCTAAACCGTACAGGTTTAGGAGATTTTTTTACCTACAGGTAAGCCTTATTATAGGCTTGCCTGTAGGTAAAAGTTCTATTTTTGACTTTACTTACACTTTAATTTAGAGGTGACAGAGTTAATGCTATGTATGGTCGAATTAACTGCTGTGTGTATTGTGGAAGATATAAATGAATAATTTGAAAAAGAGAACTTCAACGTCACTGGACTCCTCCCCCCTTCCTTCGTTAGCAGACGGAGGCACTTGGGGAAGGGGGGGAGGAGTCCAGTGACATCAATGTCAGTGACGATCTCCCGAAGACCCGGAAAAGCCGGCAGAGAGGCGAGTACTGATCAAAAGAATTTTAATCAAAAAAATCTAACGATTAATCAAGAAATTAATCTTTAATTTTCACAGCCCTACTGGATATCAACAAATGGTTCCGACAACCAAAGTTATTCAGTTGGATTGTGGGCCAATGGACCTCTCCTGAACTGCATCCTTTTGCTACAGCAAGCAATACCAAGCTGCAGAGGTTTATTTCACATCTACCTCACCCTTGGGCAGAAGCAATCTAATTTAGACCTTCTCTGGCCTCCTACCTTAAATTTGAGATTTGCAACAACAATAAAAACGGTGAGTACAGTACTGCCATATTTGCAGGGAGACCCATGATTACCTAGGGCAATATTTTAGTGTCCAGCCCCCGGTAAATATTCCTCCGATACCCTTTCTTCTGGCTCGAGGCATCACACCCATCAGAATCCTCACATTAGAAAGTTAAAACAGAGGCTTTAATCATTAGGATGTTCCTCCAGAGTTGTTTTAACTCTGCTCAAAGCACAGGAGCCTTCAATGAACAATACGAGTGACAAGGTTTGGAATACGTTTAGATCTTTTGCAAACGGCAAAACATCAATCCTGTTGTACCCTCTTCCTCCCAACGCCTTGACTTCCTGCAAGCAGATCTCGATTTAGGATTAAGCAATTAAAAAAATAAAAAAAGAAGAATCAGAGATTCTTAATGGATTTGTTACCCTTAGGTACTCTAGAATACACCTCCTTACGTCTAATAAATGAAATTGTCCTTTCTCATTTGATGCATTCTGGCAAAATGATGGAAGGACAATATCTTGTGACCTAGAAACTACCTTTGGTAAGAACCCAGGGTCTGTCTTTAGGATAACTGTCCTCTAGAATCTGTAAAAATGGTTCTCTGATGGAAAGGGCTTGGATTTCACTAACCCTACGGGCTGAAGTGATTGCCACAAGAAGTACTGTCTTAAATGTAATTAGTCTTAGAGAGGCTTCAGAGATAGGTTCAAAAAAGGTGACCTAAGAAGGCTTTTAGCACAATTGCTAGATCCCAGGATGGAGCTGTTGATTCTGACTGGTTTACGTCTAGAAACTGCCTTACAGAATCTAGCGATGAAAGGATTTTCCTGTAACCGTTTGTCTAGGTATACACTTAAGGCAGCTATCTGCACTTTAATAGTACTAAGAGTTAGCACTTTGTCTATCCCCTCCTGGAGAAATTGTAGGATATTAGCAGTATCCATGTTTTTCTCCCTACGGCTATTCAGCCAGCTATTCAACTTCCTCCAGACTTTCCTGTAAATAGCTCTGGTGACTGGTTTGACTGTGGTAAGGTCGCAATTAGCCCGTCTGTCAGGCCCTTACTCCTCAAAATCTCCTCCTCGGTAACCACGCTGAAAGGTTCAGCATGGCCACCTGCGGATGAAAAAGAGGTCCTGTCTGCAGGGAAGTCTCAGAGGAGGAAGGTCTTTCAATTGTAGCAATCTCCTGGGCCAAAAACTGTGCTACTAGAATTAAACAGTTTCCTCTGCAAGGAATTTTGCTAGAACCCTCGGGATGAGGTGAAGAGGGGGAAACTCATACGCCAGGCTGAAGGTCCATGGAGTCTGTAAAGCATCTACTGCCAAGGGCTGATCTCCTGGGCGTAGCGAGGAAAAACTGGGAACTTTTGCATTCTTTGTTTGCAAAAAGGTCCACTACCGGTTTTCCCCGGCAAGTTGTTAGAAGATTGAATACTTCCGGGTGCAGAGACCATTCTTAATACGAAACTCGTTGTCGACTCAAGTCCGCAGTGTTGTTCAGCTCCCCTTTCAGAAATAGATCCTAGATTGCTTTCTGCCCACTGAAATGTGTGTGGCCACCGACATTAGACGAGAACTTCTGGTACCTCCGTTTATACAAGCTACAGCCCTCATATTGTCTGAGCGGACTTTTAGATGGTGACCTTGTATTGTGGTCTGAAAAGCTAATATAGCTCTGAGGATTGCAGTTAGCTCCTTCCAATTGGAGGAGAAACGTTTCTCTTCCGGGGTCCACCTGCCCTGGGCCCAGTTTGAGCAGAGATGGGCTCCTCGGCCCCAACTGCTCGCTTCCGTGGTCAGTGTGGATGCGATAGGCATGACCCCGAGAATCCCTTTGTTTAGGTTCTGTGTCCTTCCACCACCAGAGGGAGCGTTATTTTTGAGGGGATCGATACCTCTTCCTCTAGACCTCTGCCCTTTAACTGTTCCATCAAGAACCTCTGAAGGTCCCTTAGGTGGAACCTGGCCCATTGTACAGCCGGAATGGCTGCCGTCATAAGGCCCAACACTGACATCACCTCCCTTACTGTACATTTGGGGCTGCTTTGAAGAAAAAAAAAAAAAAAAAAAAAAGACACTCTGCCACAGATTCAATAGCTTTTCTTCCGGCAGGACTATTCTCTGGTCTACAGACATGATCGTGTAACCTAAACCCAGGATCTCTTGTGTTGGGGTGGTCTTGGAATTTTCCTGACTGATAATCCACCCCAATCGACTCAGGCTGAGCAGTGTCAACTCAAAGTCCTGAGAAAGCCGACTGAGTGGGCTGTGAGTAGCAAGTCGTCTAGATAGGAAATAAATCAAGACTGACTGGAGTCTTAAACGGAACTAGTGCCTCAGAGAACCTTGGTAAAGATTCTCGGGGAGGATGACCGTCCAAAGGGATGTGCTCTGCACTAAAAATGATAAACTCTTATCTGAACCGCCATCCGAAGAAATTTCTGGCATTTCTTCCTTATTGGGATATGCAGATAGGCGTCCCTTAACCGCTTCAGCACCGGGCCATTTTTCACCCTTCCTTACCAGAGCACTTTTTGCGATTCGGCACTGCGTCGCTTTAACAATTGCGCGGTCGTGCGACGTTACACCCAAACAAAATTGACGTCTTTTTCCCCACAAATAGAGCTTTCTTTTGGTGGTATTTGATCCTCTGCGGTTTTTATTTTTTGCGCTATAAAAATATTTTTTACTTTTTGCTATAATAAATATCCCATTTTTTTCCTCAGTTTAGGCCGATACGTATTCTACATTTTTTGGTAAAAAACAAACAAAAACAAAAAAATCGCAATAAGCGTATATTGATCGGTTTGCGCAAAAGTTATAGCGTCTACAAAATAGGGGATAGATTTAGTGATTTTTTTTTTTTTTTTTTACTAGTAATGGCGGTGATCTGCGATTTTTTCTTCGTGACTGCGACATTGCGGCGGACACTTTTGACACATTTTTGGAACCATTCACATTTACACAGTGATCTTAGCTATAAAATTGCATTGATTACTGTGTAAATGTGACTGGCAGGGAAGGGGTTAACACTAGGGGCGCTGCAGGGGTTAATATGTTCCCTATAGAAGTGATTCTAACTGTGGGGGGAGGGGACTCACAAGGGGAGGAGACCGATAAGTGTTCCTCCGTACTGGGATCACATGATCGGTCTCCTCTCCGCTGACAGGACGTGGAGCTGTGTGTTTACACACACAGCTCCACGGTCCCGTTGTTTTAACGGGCAATCGCGGGTCCCCGGCGGACATCGCGGCCGCCGGGCACTCGCACCGGGTCTTGAGCGATGCCGCGGGCGTGCCCCCCAGGCGGCCGGGAATGCGAGGACGTCATATGACGCCCACCCAGGAAGGGAGATCCACCTTGTGGGCGTCATATTACAATACGCCGGTATTGAAGTGGTTAAATCCAGGGTAGCCATAAAACACTTTTCTGGAGAAGATTTCTTATTGAATAAATGGACTCCATCCGAATTTTTTTGTAACAAATGGAGTGGTCAATAGCAGATTGACGTCTGGGAAGTGGTTTCAGCCACATGTAAAAAAAAAAAAAAAAAAAAAATGCCCAAAATATGCCAGTGCCCAAATGGGCACTGACTGGCACCTCATTTAGTTTACAAAACAGGGATGCCCAGCAATGACACCCATAAGTACCGCCTCTGAGTGCCCGTCATTAACTACTTCCCACCCTGTATATATACAGCCGGGTGGGAGCCGTCTACTTCTGATCGGACGTTCCTGAACGCCCATCAGAAGTAGCGGGATCGCGTGTGCAGCGGCGCGATCCTGATGCGCTCGTGTCACCCATATAGAGGCATTTTCACATTACAAGTTCTTCTGAAAAGAAAAAATGTGATTTGCAAATATTGTCAGATGAAATATGCATTTACAAATGCTACCAGGATGACAAAACACATTCTTGTATGCAACAAGTGTCCTGTAGATATTAAAAAATCCTTCATGGATCGAAGTGAAGAGGACAACAATGACGACAATGTACATAGTTTCTCAACGTTCTTGAAAAAGAATGACTTTCAATCTTAAAAAATAAAAAATGTCAGGAACATCCTACCCGAGCTGCAGTTGGAGGAGCTCTGACCCAGTTGTCACTACAATTTGTCCTGGGGGGGGGGGGGGGATTTCCGCTCAAATCCTTAAAGCGGAAGTAAACCCATCGATTTAACAGTTTAAAAAAAAAAAAAAAAAAAAAAAAAAAAAAAAAAGGCATGCCGGGAATGCTAACTGCACATTGGCTGTGCTCTCAACAAAACAGTCAAACCATCCAATGGCTGGTGTCATAACGGATCACATGTGCAGCACCGTGGCAGTTGAAGATTAAACAGAGGCAAAGATGGCTGCTTCCTTGGCTGAAACGATAGGGGGGTTTACTTCCGCTTTAATGCCAGCTCATACTTTCCCCATTTCAAACACATCAATTTCAGAAACATGTTTAATTTGCTGCCCAATATATCCCACCCACTTTCAGATACCATTGTAACAAGATAATGTTATTCACTTTACTGGTCATAATGTTATGGCTGATCGGTGTATTATGAATTTCTCCCATTTCTCTACCGCATTCTTCATGTGCAGACTAAAGCAGCAGCTCATGTACATAAACATGCTGTTTTGACACAGATGCAGTTTCCTGTCTTACCAACAACTCCAGTGGTCCCATCTCCAATTTCATCATCTTGAGATTTTGATAGTTCAACCATGAGTTTGGCTATTTGATGATCAACATCCATCATACTAAGAATTGTTGCTCCATCATTGGTTACTGTAACTTGGCCATCCTTATCCACCATCATTTTGTCAAGTCCTAAAAATAAAAGAGCAAAGTTACCACTTTAAAAAACAGAAAAGAAAGCCTTCTTTGGAAAGCACGGGTAAAATGTTAAACCTTTAAAATTGTTTTTTTAGATCTCTACGGGCAAGAAATCCCCTCACTTCCTATTCGACGGGGAAGATCGATAAAACCACACCTAAATAAGAAATCCCACCACAAAAAGTTTACCAACCAACATAATGCCAAGGACAAAACCCTTACGCCAACACTGGCGCAGAAATGCCTATTGGTAAAACACAACTATGCCCCAGATCAATAACAGAACAGAGCCTCAATCTTCAGGACAGAACATATCTGAACTGAAATGGTTATGATCCCATGTGCAGATGGGTCCCCAATTAGAAAATTTTGGGATATTCCAAACTGCTGTCCGTTTGTGATCAACCTAGCTGATGGTACCAGAAGGCCAGGTACCCTTAAAGTTCACCTTTGACAACTGGGCACTTAAACCCCCCTCGTGACCAGACCAATTTTCAGTGCGCTCACTTTGAATGACAATTACTTATGCAACACTGTACCCAAATAATTTTTGTCCTTTTTTCATACACAGAGCTTTCTTTTGGTGGTATTTGATCACCTCTGGGTTTATTTTTTGCGCTATAAATGAAAAAAAAGACTGAAAATTTTGAAGAAAAATAAATAAAAAAGCTGAGTTAGACTTACCGGTAACTCCTTTTCTGAGAGTCTTCCAGGACAGCCCATGAGACCTAGGGCTCCTCCTACCAGGACAGGAAACACATTCCCCCCACCAGATAAAAGGGCGGTCCTCCAGGCCCCATGTCAGTCTACTCAAGAACCGTAGGACGTCCCTGAAAAACATATGCATAATACACATAACTTTAGACAAAACCGGGTGGGAATCCGGCTGTCCTGGAAGACTCTCAGAAAAGGAGTTACCGGTAAGTCTAACTCAGCTTTTCTCAAAACGTCTTCCAGGACAGCCCATGAGACGATGAGCCAGAACTTACCAGTCTAGGGAGGGACAACTGCCTGCAGGACCTTACGACCAAACGCCTGCTCCTGCGCTGATAGGAGATCCAGGCGATAATGTTTAATGAAGGTCGAGTAACTGGACCATGTGGCAGCCCTGCAAATTTGCTCCGGTGAGGCACCAGCCCTCTCAGCCCAAGACGTAGATAAGGCTCTAGTTGAGTGTGCTGTGACAAAAGGTGGAGAAACCTCCCTAATTTTGTAAGCTTCAGAGATAGCTTGCTTTATCCACCTGGCTAGTGTGGCTTTAGATGCACTCCCTTGTGTGCCCCCGAAAAGAGGACAAACAAAGCATCAGTTTTCCTAAAGGTCTTAGTGACCTCAAGATAGGCAAGGAGGATCCTTCTTACGTCTAAGCAACTAAACTTTCTTTCCTGTTCGCCGTGCGGTGAACTACAAAAGGATGGCAGTACAATATCCTGAGTTCGGTGGAATGTACTAGCCACCTTAGGCAAAAAACCTGGATCAGTCTTTAAAACGACTCGATCATCAAAAATCGTGAGAAAAGGCTCCTTAACTGACAGGGCCTGCAGCTCACTTACCCTACGTGCTGAGGTAATAGCTACCAGAAAAACTACTTTTAATGTAAGTAGTTTAACTGAGATTTCCTCGAGAGGCTCAAAAGGAAATTCCACCAAAGCCTGAAGTACTAGGGACAGGTTCCAAGATGGACAACTTTTCACCACTACTGGCCTGGCCCTTGAAATGGATTTGAAAAATCTGGCTACAATGGGATTTTCCAGGAGAGAAAACTGGAGGAAAACACTAATAGCTGCCGCTTGTACTTTTAGGGTACTAACGGAAAGACCCTTGTCAACCCCCTCTTGAAAAAATTCCAGAATTGCCGGAATATCGTGGGTTAGTCTGATTCTCCGATAACCAAGAATTAAACTTTTTCCAAACCTTGGAATAAATGGCTCTGGTTACTGGTTTTCTACAGTCTACCAGAGTCCTGACTACTTTGTCGGAGAACCCCTGGGCGCTTAGCATCTTCTCTTCAGATACCAAGCCGACAATCTTAGGGAAATCACCTGGGGGTGAGACACTAGACCCTGCAACAATAAGTCTTCCCTCTTTGGAAGACTCAGTGGAGGCTCTGAAACTAGAGTCTGTAGCAGGGAAAACCATGGCCTCTTGGGCCAAAACGGGGCAATTAGAATGAGGTCTGTTTCTTCTAGAAGAAACTTCCGGAGGACTTCTGGAATAAGTCTGATCGGCGGAAAGGCATAACATAGGCCGCAAGGCCATGGGTTTGCCAGCGCAACGATCCCCAAGGATTGGTCTGTTGGGTTCATGGAAAAGAAAATTTCCGTCTTGCGGTTGTTCCTGTTTGCGAACAGATCCGCTACTGGGTATCCCCATCTGCTGGTGAGGTCTGCAAAGACTTCGGGATGAAGAGACCAGTTGTCTCGATCTTCCCAGTGACGGCTGAGGTAGTCTGCTAAACAATTGTGTGCCCTTCAAGTGCACAGCTGAAATTGAAGCCAGATTCCCCTCTGCACATACTAGGATCTCCTGGGCAATTGACTGGAGTATCCGGCTTCTCGTGCCCCCCTGCTTGTTGAGGTATGCGACTGTCGCAACGTTGTCCGACAAAATTTGAAGATTGTGGCCCCTGATCTCTATCTGAAAGAAGAGAAGCTCTCTTTGATTGGATGAAGCCCTTGCCTCCCTCGAGGACCACTCTCCCTGTGCCACTGCATTGTTGAGATGGGCCCCCCATCCCCAGGAACTCGCATCCGTAGTAATCCTTTGGGAAATGGGAATGGACCATGGGAGACCTCCTGCTAGGTGCTGGCTTGCTCTCCACCACCACAGGCTTCTCTTTACCCTGGTGGGAAGCCGGACCCTTGACTCCAGGGACCTTCCATCCCCGTTCCAGTTTAAGAGGAACAGTTGTAGTGGACGTTGATGAAGTCTTGCCCATGGGACTGCAGGAAAGCATGAGGTCATCAGACCCACTGCCCTCGAAACCTGTCTTAGGGAGACCGACTGGTTTGTCTGCAATGCTGACATAGATTGGATCAAAGGGTCTTTCTTCCTCAGGAGAAGATTACCAAAATGATCCACTGAGCAAAAGTCGTAACCCAGGTAAGTCACCTTCTGGGCCGGAGTTAAGGATGACTTTTCTACGTTTATTAACCAGCCTAAGGACTGTAGGAAGTCCCGTACAGCCTGGAGATCCTCCAACAGCTTCTGGTATGACGGTGCTACCACCAGGAGGTCGTCTAAGTAAGGGATAATAGTTATTGCTTTTAGCCTGAGTGGAGCTAGGGCTTCCCCCAACACTTTTGTGAAAATGCGGAAAGACCAAAGGGGAGGGCCTGAAACTGGAAGTGTCGGGTCCCTGTCCTCATCTTCACTGCTAATCTTAAATATCTCTGGAAGGCTGAGTGGATAGGGATGTGAAGATAAGCATCCCTCAAGTCCAACGTGGCCATGTAGCAGTTTGGGTAGAGTAGGCTTTTGATAGTGAAAACCGTCTCCATCCGGAAATGTTTGTATCTGATTGATTTGTTTAAAGCTCGGAGATTCAGGATAAGTCAAAACTTCCCTGACGGCTTTTTGACAACAAATACATGGGAATAGAATCCCTTGCCCAGATCTGACTGGGGAACAGGAATCAGGACCTTCTGATCCAACAGGTCTCCGATCTGGAGACCCAGGGCCTGCGCTTTCTCCCGATCCTGGGGAGGAAAGGTGACCAAAAACCGCTCTGGTGGTTGGTGGGCGAATTCCAGCCTGTACCCGTTGGTCACAAGGTCCAGAATAAAGGGAATAAAGGGGCTTGAAGTAACTGCTGCCCACCGTGGGAAGAAGGCCCTCAATCTTCCTCCCACTGGGGAACGCAAGTCACTGCGGTTTGGTGGGCTGTTGAGGAGGGTTAAACAGGACCCCCCCCTTTGCCTCTGCCCTTGTGCCCTGTCCAGTGTTTTTTCGGCCTGCTGTCCTTTTCTTTAGGACCCTGCTGCCTGCCTTGGCCACGAAAAAAAACTTCCTGGCTGCTGGGATTCTTTTTCTCTGGGAAAGCCTTCTTCCTGTCGGCAGTGCGTTCCAGTGGCTCCTGCAGCCCTGGGCCAAATAAGTGATCGCCTGTTAAGGGGAGCCCACAAAAGGCGTAACTTGGAGGCTGAGTCCCCTGACCAGGTCTTAAGCCAAAGGCTTCTCCTGGCCGAGTTCACTAAAGCCGAGGTCCTGGCCGACATTCTCACCGACTCTGCGTTAAGAATCTGCCAAAAAACCTACTGCCTGAAAGAGGAGAGGAAAAGACTTCAAAATCTGCTCTCTGGAGGTACCTGCCAACAGATGAGTCTGAATTTGGGTTAACCACACCTCCAGATTTCTGGCCACACAAGTGGAGGCCAGAGCAGGTTTGAGGTTCCCAACCGCAGAGTCCCAGGCTCTGTGGAGAAGGATATCCCCCCCCTGTCCATCGGATCCTTAAGCGTACCCATATCATCGAACGCTAGGTCCGAGTTCTTTGAAACCTTTGAAAGGGGTGCGTCTAGCTTGGGATTTTTATTCCACGGCTGCGTAGTGTCCTCATCAAAAGGAAACCTCCTTTTAAGGTTACTAGAGAAGAAAGGTTTTCTCTCAGGATTATCCCATTCCAGTTTGATAGTATCAATCAATGAGCTATAGACTGGAAAAACTCTAGATTTTTTCTTGTGCAATCCCTTATACATGAGATCATGTTTGGATAGCTGAACCTCCTCTTCTTTCAATTCAAGGGTAGTATAGATGGCCTTCAATTAGTCATCCACATCTTCTACGGATAACTTAAATCTCGAGCTCCGAGTGGATTCTCTATCCCCGGGCTCTATCTCTGACCCTGATTCCTCTGGAGAGAACAGGTAGATCTGACCTCAGCCTCAGAGTCTTCACTGTCCGCCTGCGGCGGAGTGCTGACTGTCGTCTTCTGTGACGACGGACCCTCTGCTGGAGTCTGGAGCTTGTCAATAAGCGTTCTAAAGGAACTAAAGGTGGACGCAAGCTCATCTCTGACAGAAACTAGCATCTTTTGGCAAGAGGTAACCGGGTCATCTTTTACAAGGCCCTCTATACAGCTGCGACAAACTGCTTTGCTCCAAGAGGAGCTCAATTTGTTTGCGCACACCGCACATTTCCTTTTAGGTGGCTGTGCCTGAGCTTTCTCCTGGGTCTTGGTCTGTAAGACAAAAAAATAAAACGACCCCAAATGAGACTCACAGCCACCCTGACACGCCGAAACACCACGTGCAGGAGGGAAGAAATGTGTCCCCATAACCCACTACTACAGAGAGGGGAGGGGGAGGGTACACTCACAGGGATAGCAAGATAGTGACAAAACACTTAAGGCTTACCTGCGAGGTGCTGGTGTTGGGCACTGCTTCCACTGCCTGTGCAGGAACTGCAGACTGGTCCATCCTGCCCTGTTTAGCTTTCCACAGCCTGGCTGCTTTCCACCAAAACACACCAGTAGCCAGCGTCTCCCATCCGCACCGCTTAAAAAGACTGGAACCAGTGTCTCCGGCGCCCGATGATGATGTCATATGCCCCGGAAGTGACCTATCACTCGGCACTTCCTGTGGGCCAGCTTGGAGTGCAGAAGCTCCGCCCCTCAAGTGCTGCTGCTTCCTGTTTCTCCTCACACCTTTCAGCCATGCTGTGGGTGAGGAGAGGAAACTGCTGCTCACAGAGACTACAGGCGCAGACATCACCACGGTCATGGCCCTCTCCAGGCACAGAGAGACAGGAGACAGCAGCACAACCAACCTCCCCAGCGGTGTGCTGGTTCTGGCAGAAGAGAAGGTTAGTGATATGCCCCCAAATAGCCTTACAGAGCCCCTGCTCATGAGACCTAGGGGACCAGGTTCCTGGAACATGTTACCCCCCGTCCGGAGGAAACACTAATAACTGACATGGGGCCTGGAGGACTGCCCTTTTATCTGGTGGGGGGAATGTTTCCTACCCTGGTAGGAGGAGCCCTAGGTCTCATGGGCTGTCCTGGAAGACGTTTTGAGAAAAAAACACATTGTTTCTGTGATAAAATTTTGCAAATTAATTTTTCTTCATAAATTTTGGCCACAATTTATACCGCTACATATTTTTGTTAAAAATAACCCAAATTAGAGGATATTATTTGGTCTTTGTGAAAGTTAGATCGTATACAAACTGTGGCGCAGATCATAAAAAAAAAAATTGATCACACCTGATTTACCGGTGGCCTATCATTTCTTGCAACCCGAACAAGCCAGGAAGTACAAATACCCCCAAATGACCATTTTTTTGAAAGTAGACAATTCTTTGCAAAATTACGATTTAATCTTTTCCACAAAATTTTCATTGTAATAGGTTAATTTCTCTCACATGGCATGTGTATACACCACAAATGACACCCCAAAATACATTCTGCTACTCCTGAGTATTAAGATCCCACGTGTGAGACTTTTCCACACCCTAGCCACTTAGAGAGGCCCAATATGCAGGGAACACCTTCACGTGTTCTAGGAGCATAAATTACACATCTAAACTTGTTGACTACCTATTACACTTTTGAAGGCTCTGGGAGCACCAGGACGCCGACAGATCGTTTGGTACAAAAGCTGTGTACCAAATGATCAGATTATCATGCGATAGCTTTGAAAGCGGTATTTTTGTATGATTTTCTGATCATGTGTGTCTTAAAGAGCAAGTAAACCCTAATGGGTTTACTTCCTTTGTTTCCCTGCAAAGGTAAAGCATAATGGACTACTATGCATCTCATAGTAGTCCATTATGTGTCACTTACCTGACACAGGAGCCAGCGATGTCACCGCTGTCCCCTTGTGTACGGTGCTCCAGCGCTGCCATTCGACGAAGCCGCGATGGCGTCACTCCCACGCATGCATATCGCTGTGAACAGCGGCGCGCTCCGTGCGCCTGCGTGCCGCTGTCTATGGCGCATGCTCCATAGACAGCGGTGCCTGTCTTTTGGCAAACATCTCCTAAACCGTGTAGGTTTAAGAGATATTTCTTGGACCATATAAGTAAGCCTAAATCTAGGCTTATCTGTAGGTCAAAGTGGTTTGTAAGGGTTTACAATCACTTTAAATGTAGACAAGACAAAAGGAACGGCTTCACTTTTAATACGATGCATTCATTTGCAGGAGATGAGAAAAACAGATGTACAGGCATATTGCAAAGGCAGAAAAGGGTGACACTTTTCACACTAGCATGCTTCGTCAAAACTAGGGGTGCAACGGATCAAAAAAAAAAAAAAAAACCAACGGATCGGATCATTTTTCAGATCAGCAAATAATTGAATTTGCAAAAACCTGTGAAAATTCCGCCACCATATAGTCCCCACTGTAATATCCACGTCATCTCCTCCCACTGTAATATTGGCAGGGTATGGGTAATGCAGCGTTTGTTTACAACTGATCGCTCCGTCATTTGACCCGTTCGGATCACGGATCGGCGACGATCCATTGCACCCCTAGTCAAAACCAAAGAATACAATGACTAGCATACTAATATCCCAAAAAATAAAAACATGATGCAAATTGGCAGAAACACAGGTGTAATCACTTCAGTAATTGGATTCATGCTTTACAGTCTGTTCTTACATAGATGTGGTCCCCAAATATAATAAAATAGTAGCAAAAACACACACACACACACACACACACAGGCGTATAACATGCACTCCCCCCCCCCTTAAAATCAGGGGGAAATCGTGGGTGTGTGTTATACGCCGATCCCCCGCTGATTTTAAGGGAACGAGCGAGCGGAGATACACAAAGCCGAAGTACGTACACACACACACACAAAGTCCTCTCGCAGTGCCGCCCACCTCCACTGATTGCGAGAGCCGCTGACATACAGAAAGCAGAGTATGTTCGGCTAGTCTTGGCTCCTCTCGCAGTGCCGCCCCTGACTGAGCAGAGCCAAGACTAGCCGAAGTACACTCGGCTTTCTGTACGTCAGCGGCACTCGCTCCTCTCGCAATCAGTGGGGATGGGCGGGACTGAGCACAGCTGAGTAAAGCCGAAGTACGCTCGGCTTTCTGTAGCTCGGCTCAGCTAGCTCCTCTCTGCTCACAGTCAGTGGAAAATCGGCACCAAAATTTAAATCAGGCAAATGCTGCAAAGAGACTGTCAGGGCTGCAGATGGACACTGGGCAAGGCTATAATGATGGACACTGATAAAGCTGCATTGACAGGCATTTCAATGCAAATTTTTTCCTTAAAACTTCTCTCCTAAACTTGGGGTGCGTATTATACGCCGATAAATACGATGCATACATAGTGATAATCGATTTATTCCACTATGCTCTTAAAGCGGAGGTCCACCTGCCTCTTTAAAAATTCATTCACCACCTACACATACTGTAGCTGCTGACTTTAAACGTTAGGACACTTATCTGTCCTGAAGTCCAGTAATGACGGCACCGCAGCTGAAGTTTCCATCAGCTGTCGGGTGCTGCCATTGCCAGTAAGGGAACCTGCCAGTGTAGCCTGTCGAATTCACGGCTGGGTCCCTACTGTACTGCGGCAGTTTGGCTCTCCTGGGCGAATTGCCATCGCTGCGGGAGCGTGCCCGCAGGTCAGGCGGACTTGATGTCCCCATTCTCACAGACGACATGACAGATCTACTACTGTTCCCAATCAGTCATCGGGAACAGTGATCTCCGTCATGTCCCAGGCAAAAATATGTAGAATAAATAATCGGCCTAAACTGATGAAGAAATATTTTTTATTGGGGGGGGGGGGGGGGGAATGGGATTGGCAGGGGAGGAATATTATTGCAAAAGCAAAAAAATAAAGGATTTTTTGTACTCACCGTAAAATCCTTTTCTCTGTAATTCACCGACCGACACAGCTCCTCTCTGTAACAAATGGGTTGTTAGCCTTATCACTAGGAGAATACTAGGCATAGTTGTAATACAACACTCAGAACTCTTAGTTCCGCCCAGGGGGCAGTCCCTTGGGTAACAACCCTCCTGTCTGCAGACAGACCTCAGTACGTCAACAAGCAGTATAACAAAGATAAAAAAAAAAGGGAGGGGCGGGTGCTGTGTCAGTCGGTGAATTACAGAGAAAAGGATTTTACGGTGAGTACAAAAAAAGTGTTTACTCTTATATTCACCGACCGACACAGCTCCTCTGTAACAAATGGGACGTCCCCAAGCAGTGCCAAACGAGGGGTGGGAAAAGAGCATTATATATATATATATATATATATATATATATATATAAAAAAAAAAATCATCTGTGGCAAGTGGGAACTAGTAAAACTTTACCCACAAAAAACAGTGCTGGAAAAAACCACCAGAAAAAAAAAAACACACAACAACCATGCCTTTCTTTGGACCAGCCCCCGAAACAAACAGCGAGTCAGACTTCCAAAAGGGTCGTGGCAGACAAATACACCTCAAGAGCCCGAAGCACATCCAGAGCGTGAAGGGCCACCTCCTTAGGGTGCTTCGGCTTAGGACACAGAGATGGCAATACAATGTCCTCATTGATATGAAAAGCCGAGACCACTTACGGTAGAAAAGACGGTTGCGGACACAGCACCACCTTATCCTTGTGGATAACCAGATAGGGCGACTTGCAAGACAAGACCGCCAGTTCCGAAACCCTCCTGGCCGATGTGATGATGGCCACTAGGATGACCACTTTCAGGGAAAGAGTCAACAGGGGAATCTCCCTGATATCCTCAAATGGCGTTTTTTGTAGCGCCAACACCCGGTTCAGATCCCAAGGGGGTAGCGGTGGACGCACCGGAGGGACTACATGCCGTACCCCCTGAAACGAAGGTACTCACTCGCTGAAAAAAAAAGCTAAGGCTGAAATTTGCTTTTTAATGGTGCTTAATGCCAATTTCTGGTCTACTCCTTGCTGAAGAAACAGCAGGATCCTGGATATGGAAAAAGGAGCACGGATGCCATCCTTTCTCCTCACACATGAAGATGAAGGCCTTCCAGGTACGATGGTATATATTCTGAGAAGAAGCTATCCGTGCTCTCAACAAAATTGGGATCACGAGTCCGACAGACCCCGGTTCCTCAACACCTGGCTCTCAATAGCCATGTCGTTAAAGTCAGCGATGGTAAAGCAGGACCTTGAGACAGAAGGTCCTCTCGCAGCGGCAGTCGTCAGGGAGCGTCTGCCACCAGACGCACCAGGCCCGCTGACTGAGGGGCTCTTTCTGCCGGACTCACCAGACTGAGGAGTTCTGCGCTGTCCACAAGTAGTGCCTGTAGTCCCTGAGTGCTCCCAAGTGCAGGAGGAAACAAAAAGTGTGTGTCAGCCGCTAGAATGAGCGCTAAAAAGTTCTAGAAATGTGCTCTTCAATAAAATGGCTGTCCAGCGTCCAGTACACAGACAGGAAACACAGGGAAAATGGCTGTGAGAACACATGAGTCATGCTGCTGCTAGAGAACACTGAGAAGGTGTTCAGACTTCCAGAAAATGGCCACCAGTGTCCTGAATAGGAGATAACTTGGAAAATGGCTGCTGGAGTCCAGGAAGGCAAGCTGCCCCGCTCAGCAGCCACATGCAGCACCCCACCAGGGGGGGGGGGGGGGGGGGGGGGAAGATAGGGCCTGGAGGAGGTTAGAGAGGAAAGCCTGAAATCGACCTCCCAGGGAATGCCCAGCCCCACTGAGGCAGGAAGAGCTGTACTGACCAGTCCTGAAGAGCTGGGAGACATTCCACTGCAGAACTACTCACTGATCAGTACAGGGTAGCTGCTGGAATCAGCATACTGTAACACAGACATCAGTAGCCCGGTCATATGTACGCATAAAAGCTCACGACCACCTCTGGAGCTGAGCTTTCATCGTGGCCTGCCGAGCCGTAGCTGCGACCTGCACACGCTCGATGGCCGGACTGGGGAGACTACAAGGATAAGGGTATCCAGCCTGTCACCCAGCCGGCTGTTGATAGTAGATCACAGGATCAGTCATCTTGTGCAAAAAGCCAAGCTTCTGCATAAAAAAAAAACCCACACGGACCGATGGGCCCGCAGGGTTCCTAGGTACTTCTTCACTAGGCAAAATAAAACTGAGGTCTGTCTGCAGACAGGAGGGTTGTTACCCAAGGGACCGCCCCCCTGGGCGGAACTAAGAGTTCTGAGTGTTGTATTACAACTATGCCTAGTATTCCTCTAGTGATAAGGCTAACAACCCATTTGTTACAGAGAGGAGCTGTGTCGGTCGGTGAATATAAGAGAAATATTGTTTTCCGTAAATTGTCACTTTGTAGCGCAAAAAATATAAACCGCAGAGGTGATAAAATACTGAAAGAAAGCTCCATTTGTGGAAAAAAATTAATAAAGTGAATTTTGTTTAGGTACAGTGTCGCAAGACCACGCAATTGTCAGTTAAAGCGACAGTGCCGTATTGCAAAAAAAAAATAACCTGGTCATTAAGGGGGCAAATCCTTCTGGACCTTAACTAAAGTTTTACTAAACCCACATCAGTAAAATCATTCCGTATATGCAGTAAAGCATGCTTGTTGTTATACTCACTTTGGAACCTAAGGGGTTAACCCTCTGCATTGTGTAAAAAGTTAGTTTGATCCCGTATGCACAGATCTTCCACTGACTCCAACACATGTCCGGATAAGACAGATTTACTGGAGTCAGGCTGCACATGCTCAGTTTGGTGTGTATTGCTAGAGCGTTCCCCCCCTCTTGGGATTGTGATCAGCACTGTCCAAAAGCAGGGTAGATATAAAATATCAATGGACACACACACACACACACACACACACACACACACACACACACACACACACACACACACACACACACACACACACACACACACACACACACACACACACACACACACACACACACACACACACACACACACACACACACACACACACACACACGCTTTTGGAGAAAAAAAAAAAAAAAAAAAAGCCTATCTAAAAAGATAGTTTTCTAATTAACCACTTCAATACATGGCACTTCCCCCCTTTCTGCCATAGCCAATTTTCAGCGATGTCGCTGTTTAAATGACAATTGCGCCGTCATGCTGCGCTGTACCCTAACATTTTTTATCATTTTCTTCCCACAAATGGAGCTTTCTTTTGGTGGCATTTGATCACCTGTTTTTTTTTAATTTAGCAAAAAATAAATTAAGTGTTCTTCCTTTGTTATAAAATATTGTAACCAAGTTCTCCTTCACTAAAGGGCACGGATGGGCATCACCGATTAGAAAGGCACTGGCAGGTATTGCTGGAGGGCACTGATTGGCAACATGTGTGGGCACACATTGCTACCCATGGCCACCAGGGGTGGTCATCAGTGGTGGCAATTCCTGGTGGGCATCCGAGGGGGGGGGGGGGGGGGCGTCTGGAGAAGAAAAAAGACCCTCCAGACTTACCGGAGGTCTGCTGCAAGCTTGAGAGGAAAGAAGCCTGCTGCTCCGGACACAGCGTCCCTTGAGGAAGCATGAGAATGTATGTGCTCCATACAGCCCCCCCGTGAGGACACATAGTAAATGTTGTCATGCCTAATTAAAGGAGACATTTCATAAGAAAATTCAGAAATTTCTTAGAAAACTTTACTTACCTTTGCCGCCACAGGGTTTTCTGTGGAAAAACCAACAGACCCAATCTTCACCCTTCACGGTGGGTTCTGTTAAACCTTCAGGAGCCAGGGATCCTCGGGGGAAACCCCCAATCCTGTAATAGCACCACCAGTAAAACTTTATGGCCTTAAAACCAAAAGTACTGGATCCTGGGGTCAAGCCCTCTAAAAAGAAGCTTTTACAGGCAAAACCTTGTTTCTTTGGACACTTGGCCCAGGTACCATTCAATTCGGCCTAAAAGACACCTTGAATGAATCCTGCTGCATATCTAGCCCCAGTAAGGATTGCTCAAGTGGAGCTTGGCACAGCACATCTTCACTCGTGGCCGACACTGGCGGAAAAACTGAGATACTCCCAGTAGTGGGAGGGGTTATATAGGGAGTGCACTTTGTCTTAGGGCGTGCCAGTGGCCATCACCTGAAGGTGGCCTATAACCCACATAGTAACTATGGCTCTGTGTCCCGTGATGTACGATAAGAAATGCATTTTGCATGCAAGACTTTAATGGACCAGCAGCCAAAAATCACAAGTACTGCACTGTTACAGCAATGTTGCAGGTTTTTTTTTGGCTTTACATTCACTGCATATCGCTGGTTGCTAAGGAGCAGGCCGGGAAGCCAGCCACCACGTCCTTAACCGATGGAGGCATCAGCTGTAAAAAAGAAGAATGAAAGACCTGGGGGTCCCCTTGTTAAAGGGGGCTTCCGGATTCTGATATGCCCCCTGCCCGCAGACCCCCACACTCACTGCCCAGGGTTGGGGGGGGGGGGGGGGGGGGGGGGGGGGAGGCCTTTTTTTGGCGTGGGGGTGTCGCCCTTCAAATCCATACCAGACCCGAAGGAGCCTGATGATCGGTTGTTAAGGAGGTGGCAGCTGGCTTACTGGCCAACTTCTTAGCAACTGGCTATATACAGTTAAAAAAAAAAAAAAAAAAAAAAAAAAAAGTGCGCATGCGCGAGAGTTCCGAGATGGCCGCTTGACTCGGAGCTCCGCGCCACCCCAGACCACCGGCGCTCACAGCACCTGACCACAGCACTCCCGCACCTCGGGAACACTAGTACCGGAGTCACGCAGCACCGGCGAATATCGCCATATGCATCGATCCTCCGTTCGCCGGGATTTAGGGCCTGAATTCCGGATCTCCACCCCGCTCGGGTGTACCAAGATGGCCGCCGCCTCGGCAGCATCTCCTCAGGCGCCAAACGCTGACAGAAACCTGGATGACAGGCAAGTCATGGCCCCTGCTCTCAATTTCTCTCCTGGCTTCCAGGGCTATGATCACCAGCCCTATACTCCGTCCCCTGCATCCACTGAATCCCTCCTCAGCCATTCAGAGGACAGGCCTTCCCCCAAGCTGGGCCTGCAGACTCCCTCCACACAGGCTTTTCTCCTCATGGTCCCACGGGCCCAGACCACTCTTGTGCCTCTGATGACCTATTTCTTCGGCTATCCGACCTCCTAGAAAGGGGCCTGGCCACTACAGCAGCTACCATAACCCGAGAAATTAAGGCTGATCTGCAGAATATTGGATCCAGAATGGATTCCATCGAATGTAAACTTGATCAAACTGCAGCGGTTACCTATCAGAACTCTGACCTCTTCCAAACTCTCCATGATCAACTGGACACAGCCAATTCACGCATTGATGACCTTGAGAACAGATCCAGGAGATACAATTTTCGGATCAGGGGTCTCCCTGAATCAATATTGGATGTAGAGACGGCCACGCAGGATCTTCTGCGTTCACTGATCCCCAATATCCCTACCCCCCCCCCCGTTTGGAGCTGGACAGGGCTCATGGAGCGTTGGGTCCTATGAGGAAGGATGGCTCCCCCGGGGACATTATTGCGAAACCACACTATTATGCTGTCAAGGAGGCAGTGATGAAACAAGCACGCATGCTGTCCCAAATAACCTGCCAGGGACACCCAGTACAAATCTTTGCCGACCTTTCCCCCTCAACCATTCAACGCAGAAGAAATGTCAAACAGTTGCTGGCTGCTCTAACCCAGAGAGAAGTTAATACAAATGGGCCTTTCCCTTTGCGGTCAAATTCACTTATAAAGGTCAGAATCACGCCTTCTCCACTTTTTCCTCAGGTGAACAACTGCTACTTAATCTCAAGCTGATTTCTCAAGAGACAGATGGAAACTGCCACTTCGTCTGCGGGATCAAACAAACGCCCACCACCGAAAAGCCCACAAGACCCACTTTGGAACAATTCCAAAGCCCGGAGATCGCACAAAGGTCCTCCTTGAACGACTGAAGTTCTATCCTCTTGACCATCACAACACATGATGCCCTTACAATCGTGTTATTCCACCTTTGCCTCCCCCCCTTTTTTTTTTTAGGTTGCTCATGTTTTCGCTATTGCTACTTCTAGCTGTATGGCTCACAGGAGGAAGTAGGCATGGTCTCCACGAACATTCATTCTCGTCTATTGACGTTTTGTGCCCCTCTTTTTTTTTCCTCCTCTGAACGGAGCTGATAAAGACTGCACCCGCTGCTCGACGACATGGACTGCCGACTTGATCCTACAGTAATTCAGATGGGAACTCTCATCTCTTTTTTGGGTTGATAAGCTTGGGTCCACGTTTTATATGCTCCTACATTGGGCGCTGCCCCCTCCCCTCCTGCGAGAGTAGGAGGGTGGGGGGACGTCACTGCAGGCGGGGGGGGAGGGGGATATCCTAGCCCACTCCCTCGCAATTTTTCCTTCTCATTACTTATCGTTATAGTTTTTGTACCGTTTTCTGGTTTACTATTTAGTTCAGGTAGCTCCCAGAGCTCCTATTTTTGGTTCTACAGGGTCCCCTGGTCTGGGGTGGTACCCATGTGCCTCCGCCTATCCCTTAATCTCCAACTGGTCTTTGAGGGATAGGATCTCCAAGGTACATTACCTGGAGTTATTACCTACCTGAGTTTATCTCACAATTTCATGTGAGATGTACCCTAGGAATCTTTCTCCCCCGCTGGGCTTCTCTACCCACCGAGGGAAAAGGCTTCCTTACTCTCCTCTCTTCCCTTTCCTGTCTTGAGCAATGCCTAACATTTTTTACAGAACGCACTTCCTGTATGGATTTCTTGACTGAATGCTTCAGGGACTCCTCCACTGCCACACTTACCACCAGACTTGGACCACATAGGGACGCACCGGTAGGTGACAGTGGATTTTGTAGCTTCTCTCTCCTCTGGATCCATGGCTGATCAGACTAAGAAATCTCTAAAGGTCGCCACACAATACGCAGGGCTTAAATTCCCCTCTCAAAACGCAAAAAGTTGTTTTAATGCCTATAAAATCTTCCAACTTAGACATAGTACTGATTCAAGAGACCCATTTCCCGATTCGGTATAGTCCCAATTTCCTCCACTCCCACTTCCCTAACTTCTATTTGGCCAGTGCCCCCAACAAGACCAAAGGGGTGGGTGTTTTATTTGCAAAATCCTGCAATTTCACCTGGATAGCAGACAAAGGACACGGAGGGCAGATTCATTCTTGTAAAGGGGACCATAGAAGGGCATTTATACTCCCTGATCTCATACTACAACCCCAACAAGGGCCAAACTGCCTTTTTTAAAAAGCTTTTCAAAACTCTAGCTCCCATGTTAGAAGGTACAGTCATCTTTGGAGGGGATTCTAACACAGCATTTGACCAGGGCCTAGACAGAACTAAACCTCTGTCCTCCCAACTAACAAGGCCTACTAAGGAGAGCCTAAGAATAGCAAAACTAATACATGCGCAAGGCCTGTCTGATGTTTGGAGAGAACTTAATCCCTCCAAGCGTGACTACACGCACAACTCGTATGCCCGCATTGACCACCTATTGGTCCTAATCCGTTCCATCCATTTAATTGAAAAATCCTTTATTAGGGATACGGTACTGTCAGATCACTCGCTGGCGATCATGTCCATAAAAACCCAAATCTCAAGGCCGAGCCAGAGACAATGGAAGCTGAATGAATCTATTCTCTCGAACCCGGTCCATGTAACCATGCTAGATAAGGCGCTAAAGGAATACTTTTTGCTTAACGAATTAGGGGGAGTAAAAGCAGAAACTCTATGGGCAGCTCACAAGGCCTTTATTAGAGGAGAAATCATCAAGTTATCTGCTCAACTTAAGCGAGAAAGGAAGGTAGACATAGATAGGCTGGAAAGCTTGTATGCACGATTAAAAGCTCAACATAAAAAAGATCCGTCCCCCGCTACAGTTGGACAAAATCAGGTTAGAACTTAATTTAGCACTCACAGTCAAAGCAGAAAAACAGATTAGATGGAGTGGGAACAAATTTTATTCCCACGGAGATAAGATGGGGACAATGCTGGCGTCTAAGCTAACGCCCAAATTCAGATCCTATACCTGGCCTAAAATCCGAGTTCCTGGATTTGGCACCACCTCTAACCCCTCAAAAATTCTGGATGCTTTCCAATCGTTTTATGCTACTCTATACAGCCAGCACACAAGGACAGATGCTGCCCTAAACAAGTTCCTAGAGGATCTTCCCATTCCGGCTTTGTCCCCCGAACATAGAGAGGAAATGGAGGCCCCCTTCACAGAGGGGGAGGTAGTAGATGCGATTAAAAGTATGAAACTGGGTTCAGCTCCGGGCCCAGATGGTCTCCCGACTCCGTATTACAGAACGTTTACCGAAACACTTGTACCGCATTTAACACAATTCCTAAACTCTAAAAGCAAAGGGGGACCCTCTCGACCCGCAGCTCAACACAGCGTTTATTACAGTTATCCCCAAGCCGGACAAAAACCCGGAAGAAATTGGTAATTATCGCCCTATATCCCTGATCAATAATGATTTGAAAATCTTAACTAAAATGTTAGCTACCCGCCTAGCATCCTTTGTTAGTAAGTATATTCATAGAGACCAGGTAGGGTTTATCCCTGGTAGGCAAGGTCCAGATCGGGTAAGACGGGCAATAGACATAATCTCTATTTTGCAAACAAACTGTCCGGGAGGTCCCAAGCAACAGGGGATGCTGCCGTCACTGGACCTAAGCAAGGCCTTTGACTCGGTCTCCTGGTCTTACCTCTTTGCTATACTAGAACGCTGGGGCTTTGGCACACATTTCCTGGGACTTATGCATGCACTTTACTCTAACCCTACAGCCCATATCAGGATCCAAGGGTTCCTTTCCAAATCTATTCCTATACAGACAGGGACAAGGCAAGGCTGCCCTTTATCCCCTCATTTTTGCGATAGCTATTGAAACTCTGGCTATAGCTATTCGTCAGAAACCAAACATCCAAGGGGTCACATGTGGATCCAAACACACAAATGTGGATTGTTTGCAGACGACATTCTACTATTCGTCACCACTCCCATAACCTCCCTTCGGAACATCTGCAAAATTCTAGAGGATTTCTCTGTGGTCTCGGGCCAGAAAGTGAACTATTCTAAATCCCTAGCCATGAATGTCTCCCTTAGGTCGGAAACAGTGGACCTTTTAAAAAGCTCCTTTAAATTTGCTTGGAGTGATTCCTCCATCAGGTACCTGGGTGTTAATCTAACGTCCAAAACTGAGTCCCTATATGCCTACAACTATCCCCCCCCCCCCCCCCCCCCCCCCATGTACAGAAAGCTAGAAACAGATATGACAGCCTGGTCTAAGCACAACCTCTCATGGTTGGGAAGACTGAACTCAATAAAAATGACACTACCCCCTAGGCTGTTATATCTGTTCCGCTCGCTTCCAGTACCCATAAGGAAAGACCACGTTAAAGCGTTTCAAAGTAAAGTACTGAAATTTGTATGGGGGAAGGCGGGGTACAGAATAGCTCAAAGAGTGCCATATTTACATCGGACAAAAGGAGGACTGGGTTTGTTTAATTTTTTTAAATATTACCAAGCTGCACGGCTAGCTCAATTGTCAGTTGTTTACTCTGAAAAACCGGACTGGGTGAACATAGAAAAGATAGCTACACCCAGTTTCACGCTAGATAACCTTTTATGGCATCCTCCGAAAGATAGACCTTCAATAATGGCCCCTACTTTATCTCACTCCCTCGCCCTCTGGGATAAACTGCGGACATTAGAAACTTTGGTCTCCTCATACAAACCCCTTTCTCACCTCTTTAATAATCCCATTTTTCCCCCTGGGAAGGATGCCCTGGCCTTCAAATGGTGGATGGATAAAGGACTGTATCGAATTGGACAATACTTCACGGTGGCGGGCCCCTTTTCCCACAGCCACTGTATACACAAATTGGACTTACCTAGTTCGGAACTTTATAGGTCTCAACAAATTGTCCACTTTCTCCACTCCCTATGGAAGGACAAACCTCTACCCCCAAAGTTTACTGACTACGAAGTATGGTGTGGGCAAGCCATGGACCAGAGGGGCGGGATATCAATTTACATGTCACTTATCTCCTCAAAATCCAAGGAAGCTCATATGCATATATGAACAATAGAGTGTATAATGAATGGCCTATAATTATACACTACTCAGCGCTGGATGTGTATCCACAGTTATAAACATAGATCAAAATGATACAAAATATATAAATAAATAGTGATATTCATTAATATATTAAATTACCCTAAGCAGCTGTTTAGATAAAACAAATATATATGGATGATAGTATGAAATCAAACGTTGATAATAGTGAGATAAAATACTAAAAACAGCGCTAAAACAGTGAGATAATCAAATCTTTCTGTGCAAAGTCCATGAGTCTGTGTCATAAACAATATTGTACTAATAGGTGGTCCTTGAGTGACTCAGAGAAGATAGTGTACAGTTCAAACGATAGTGACTTTCCTCGTGATTTATGGTGTATATCCAAGCACCGTCAAATATAGCTTCACCACGTGAGACACTCTCCCCTCAGGGGGTTAAACTCACCGGAATAAAAATTTAAACAGGCCTTAAGGTATAAGGTATCACTCTGGCAACCACTGCCCAGGACGCGTCACACATCCACCGTTAAAACAGGGTCTGGTCACTTCCTCAGATAGAAGGTGTCAGCAACAAGGAATCAGGGGTTCAGGGGGGAATCAACTCGCAATGATGATGATCATAAAAACGAAGAGAATAGCATCCATAGCGTAATCCCGTTTATTATTTAATAGCATTAAAAAACAAAATACCCTGCAGCTTCCCCTTTAAGACATATACGTACAATCAACATTCTTTGTAAGCAGCATATAAAGAGATCACTTGCGTGTGAGGGATGAGTAGATGGTAATCCTTCACTTGGCCACAGCAGCGGTGGAGTTCCTCCTGGATCAGCGTGTGTCTCTGCTGACACTTCGCGTCACTTCCGGGTGGGTGGTTAGCGCTGGTGGACCGCAAACGTCACTTCCGGTAAAACGTCGTGTAGGCCACGCCCTGACGCGTTTCGTCACTTCCTGACTTCAACAGAGGGCGTCTGCATCTTTATATGCTGCTTACAAAGAATGTTGATTGTACGTATATGTCTTAAAGGGGAAGCTGCAGGGTATTTTGTTTTTTAATGCTATTAAATAATAAACGGGATTACGCTATGGATGCTATTCTCTTCGTTTTTATGATCATCATCATTGCGAGTTGATTCCCCCCTGAACCCCTGATTCCTTGTTGCTGAGGGCGTCTGTTGCAGAGGGCGTCTGCATCTTTATATGCTGCTTACAAAGAATGTTGATTGTACGTATATGTCTTAAAGGGGAAGCTGCAGGGTATTTTGTTTTTTAATGCTATTAAATAATAAACGGGATTACGCTATGGATGCTATTCTCTTCGTTTTTATGATCATCATCATTGCGAGTTGATTCCCCCCTGAACCCCTGATTCCTTGTTGCTGACACCTTCTATCTGAGGAAGTGACCAGACCCTGTTTTAACGGTGGATGTGTGACGCGTCCTGGGCAGTGGTTGCCAGAGTGATACCTTATACCTTAAGGCCTGTTTAAATTTTTATTCCGGTGAGTTTAACCCC
The DNA here is from genome assembly GCA_028564925.1 of Lithobates sylvaticus. NCBI lineage: Eukaryota > Metazoa > Chordata > Amphibia > Anura > Ranidae > Lithobates > Lithobates sylvaticus. The sequence goes on from CM053030.1 coordinate 315,572,175, forward strand.
CTGAGGGGAGAGTGTCTCACGTGGTGAAGCTATATTTGACGGTGCTTGGATATACACCATAAATCACGAGGAAAGTCACTATCGTTTGAACTGTACACTATCTTCTCTGAGTCACTCAAGGACCACCTATTAGTACAATATTGTTTATGACACAGACTCATGGACTTTGCACAGAAAGATTTGATTATCTCACTGTTTTAGCGCTGTTTTTAGTATTTTATCTCACTATTATCAACGTTTGATTTCATACTATCATCCATATATAAGCTCATATGCATGCCTGGGAATCCGACTTTAATTTCCATTGGGAGCTGAACAAATGGCAAACAGCTTCCTTTAATTCTATGAAAGGGATCCTCAATACGGCACTCATGGAAGCTAGCCTTAAAGTACTCATGCCGTGGTATTACACCCCTTCTAGACTAGCCTCCATCTTCCCGACGGCGGACCCCACGTGCTTCAGGGGATGTAAACACATTGGCACAATGGCCCACATATGGCTGGGAGTGCCCACGAATACGCCCCTTTTGGAAACGCATCTTCAAAGTAATTGACCAGATGGTGGGAAGTCAGATTCCCAGGACCCCTATGATTGCTCTCTTAAATGATCAAATACCATTGCTCTCTAAACCCTCTAGGAAACTAGCCCACTTTATCTTATTAGGGGCCAAGCTCACTATTGCTAGGGCTTGGAAAAAAAACGACGGTTTCGTTCTCTGCTGCTAAACGGAAGATTTCCTGGATTATGTCGCAAGAAAAGCTATCTAGTATACTGTTTAATACGACTGAAAACTTTGACTTGGTGTGGGAACCCTGGGCCCAACTGACAGGGGTCTCCTTGGTCCCCTCACAAGGCAGGAACAATGCAACCCATGTGTATTAGGCGTTGTTCTTCTTCCTCTCTCCCCCTCTCTGCTGCTCATTCTGAGCTTTCCTACTCTTCCTTTTTAGGTTTCCCTTTTCTTTCCTCTGACCACAGCTATATTAGACAAGAGGTCTCAAAATTTTTCACATTCGGCAGAATCGTCATCATTTGTACCACGCTTTATGCCAATTGGACTCATGTTCCTAGCAATACGTAGTTTTTTGCCTCAGATCTAGGTTATGTCTCTGCCTGATTATAGGGCTTCGGAGGTTGGGTGGGGGTCGAGGTCTCCCCGTCCGGCACAGCGTGTTCCCGTTAGGGGTGTCTGGTGGGGGCACTGGACCCTAGCCCCCTCTGTTGAGTAATTCTAACCCTATATCCGACTTAAGGATAGCTGATACTCTTATAGGATCTAACACTGTCGGGTGCTTAAATGTCCTCTATTGTATTGCCATGTTACGAGACCTCATCTTACGTGTTATGGTTGATATGTTCTAACGTTTCATGTTTGTATGATGACTGCATTTTCTGAAATAAAATTTTTTCGAAAGTAAAAAAAAAAAAAAAAAAAAACCCACACACCCCTGTGTGAATCGAGCTTCATACGGGTCTCCGCAGCATAAACACATAAGCAAAAAGCAAGGAAATCCCATAGTCAAGTATAATAAAAAAATAAAAACATTCATAAACCAAGTGGGTACTCACAAAACCGATGTGAGATATGCTTGTCATACTGACTCTCCAGAACATCACCGCTAACCTCTGCCCTATGCACAATTCGTTCAATGGGACATCTTCCAAAAAGGTAACAGAGGCAAGAGCCTCTTGGAAGAAACGTAGAGCAGGGGTTAGCAGTGACATTATCGCACCTGCCTGGAGACAGCGGTGCTGTGTGGTATGCTTGCCATACTGTTGTGAGCAACCACTTGGTTAAGGTTTTTAACCGCTTCCCGACCGACCACTGCATATATACACGTCAGCAGAATGGCACGGGCAGGCAAAATCACGTACCTGTACGTGATCGTGCATTTGCCTGCCCGTGGGTCGGGAGCTCCGTGACCACGGCCGCGGGACCAGCGGACCCGATCGCCGCTGGTATCCCGCGATCGGGTTACGGAGCTGAAGAACGGGGAGAGGTCTATGTAAACAAACCTCTCCCCGCGCTTCCTACACTGACTGTCAGTGATCGGCGGTTACCTGTCATCGGGAACGCCGATCAATGACGTCAGACGTACAGCCACGCCCCCCTACTGTAAAAAAAAAAAAAAAACACAACACGTCACACTGACTCTTCCCCGCCCCCTAGTGGTTAACCCCTTCACTACAACTGTCATTTACATAGGAATCAGTGCTATTTAAATAGCAGTGATTGCTGTATAAATGACAAATGTCCCAAAAATGTGTCAAAAATGTCCGATGTGTCCGCCATGTCTCAGTCACAAAAAAAAAAAAAAAAAAAAAAAAAAAAAAAAAAAAAAAAAAAATCGCTGATCGCCGCCATTACTAATAAAAAAAAAAAAAATATTAATAAAAATGCTATAAAACTATCCCCTATTTTGTAAACGCTATAACTTTTGCACAAACTAATCAATAATCGCTTATTGCGATTTTTTTTACCAAAAATAATGAAGAATACGTATCGGCCTAAACTGAGGAAAAAAAAAGTTTTTTTATATATTTTTTGGGGATATTTATTATAGCAAAAAAATATTGCATTTTTTTCAAAATTGTCGCTCTATTTTTGTTTATAGTGCAAAAAATAAAAACCGCAGGGGCGATCAAATACCACCAAAAGAAAGCTCTATTTGTGGGAAAAAAAGGACGCCAATTTTGTTTGGGAGCCACGTCGCACGACCGCGCAATTGTCAGTTAAAGCGACGCAGTGCCGAATCGCAAAAAGGGGCCTGGTCCTTTGGCTGCCAATTGGTCCGGGGCTGAAGTGGTTAAAAACTGTACTTGACTATGGGATTACCTTGCTTATTCCTTGGTATGTGTTGCTGCCGAGACTAGTATAGAAGGGATCCAGTGACCAATTTTGGGGCATGCCATTTATGAGAGAGTGAGGTGTGAGGAAGAGAGCTGGAGCCATCCATGTGGAAGGTGTCATCTTTTTCAAGCAGATTAAGACACCTTTCACACTGAAGCGCTGGACGTTTTTGCAGCGCTTTTCGGGCGCTAGTGGGTCAGGGTTTTTTTTTTTTTTTTTCTTTAAGGCCATGTGACAGGACCTAAAAAAAAAAAAAAAAAAAAAAGTTTTGCATCGCTTTCTAATCGCTGCCCATTCATTTCAAAGGGCAGGGGCACTTTTTACAGTGCTTCAAACCCACCCCAAAGATGCTCGTTGCAGGACTTTTTCCAACGCCCCGCAATCGCACCGCCCGATTGTGAAAGCACTCATGCAAATAAATGGGAGGCAGTTTTCAAGCACTCTTTCTAGTCAAAAAAAAAAAATTAACGCCTAAAAACTGCCTCAGTGTGAAAGGGGTCCTAAACTTCTTGAGTTGTGGGGGGTCTAAGCATTGGGCAAGTGGCCCGATAATCACTTGATGGTTGGTGCACAGCAACCGCATGAAGTGTTTGCACAATTCTGGTATGCAGCATGTATCAAATTCCCTGTACAGGGAATCACTGCTGTTATTTTGTCTCCTTGCTGCAATGGTCAGAGCTGTTTAGGACCTCTGAACATAGTCACCCTTTTGGGATGCTACATTTTACTTGGTAAAGACTTTTATTCTTTTAAATATAGGCACTACGTCAGCCTTAAGCCAATTCAGTGGTGCCATGCTAGTCATTAAAAAGTAACTAAAAATTTAAAACCATGGCTTAAATAGAACAGAGCTTAATTCTGAGGACCCTGGGGTGCAAGTCCAAGCCTGACATGTTTGTGGTGATGCACAGTGCCAATTTTCAACAGGAAACAATTGCACACTCTGTCCAGGCAAATAAGGCAACATGAGTGGATGGCATGCTAGGCTTGACCACCCCAAAGTCTTTTTAAAGCCACTGCGTCTGGCTTTCCAGGATCCAGACGTCCTGGGTGGACCTGAGTCACACACAGAAGTGACCCCGATTTGAATGCCGTCCTGAACTGCAGACTGAATCTGGAATGACATCATACCACCTGGATTAGTGACGAGGAGGCCTTTAATCTGTTTGGCCTGTGGTTATTCCTTCTACAGGACACCATCGCTCACGTGGCTGTCCTTGAAGATGATTGGGGAAAACTCAAGACGACATTGCCAGAAATCTATTTAGTACCATAGAAAAGCACTTCCTGCAGAATTGGCTTTCTATTGAAAATAAGTAGTTGAGAGATAACTTACCATTAGGTCCCAATGATGTTCTTAAAGTGTTAGCAACTGCCTTAGCCGCCATGATGTGAGACTGGAAAGGGGAGGGGGGACAAAAAAAAGTTATTGACACGACAATTTCACACATGTGAAAAGCCAATTCAGAAATGTAACAAAGTTCACTACTGAACAAAATACTTTGTGAAATTACCAAATACATTAGTAGAAGAAACAGGGGAACAAAAATAATAAATCACCTCATGAAATAGTCTGATGGAAGGCAGCAAATACATTTTAAAAGATAAAAAAAATAAAAAATAAAGAAGTACAAAAGTGATGGTAAATTACACACAGATACCGACAACTTATAGTCCCAATACTATTTGGACAAATTGGTTACCAATTAGGTGGTCAGAGATGGAGTATCTGTACGAAGATTAGGAAAATATAAATAAAGCACATAAATGGTAACAAAATCCTAGGAATAAGTGTTTTAGAAAAGCAGAAGAGATCTCCCTCAGGAATGAGAGAATCAGACACCATAAACTTTGATCATTAAAAAGTTAATTTCAGTAATTCAATTCAAAAAGTGACTTTTTTTCAAATGATTATGGCTTACAGCTAGTGAAAACCCCAAATTCTGCATCTCAGAAAATAAGATCAATAAAAAAAATAAAAGTTCCAATACAGAAATGTTGGCTTAGTGAAAAGAATGCCCATGTACAGTATAGCCGCCCTCAATTTCCACTTGCATTTGGCGAGTGGAAATAGGCGGAGGGCGAGGGTTCCGGCTCTGATCAGGAGGCAGGCCGGCACGGGTCGAGCGAATCTGCTAGGCTCTGGCAGGGAGCAGGTCCACTCAGCTTTGGTGGGGAGGTGGGCCAGCTGGCTCGGCTCAGGTCCACTCGAGCTTCCCCGCCAAGCTGAGCAGACCCGCCCCCCCAGCCAAGCCATTCTCTGACGAGAGAAAAACAAAAGCTGGAGAAAATGCTAGTTGTCTAGCTGTCTTGTTGATTCTATGGCAAAATACTTTACCTGTGAGTGACCAGGAAAAAATAAAATAAATAATAAAAAAAAGTACAAAGATTTTTGTTCCGAGCACATTGCTTTATTGATGTACTGTTGCATCACTGTCCATCCTGCAGTCAGAGTCTGTTTTTTACTAGTGTTCTTGACCAAGGTATTCTGCTGCTGCAGTTGAGATCAAGGTCTTGATGATGCCACTTGGCAGGGGTTCCTGAATCACAAGGCTGGTTGAACACAAGTATATATTCTTCGGAAGCTAAAACAGTTTATGTATGTGTATTTTAAATGTGAATTTAACTGCCTTTCTGGAGCTATAAGACTTGCCTCCTGTAACCAAAAGTTAAACTACAGGTACAAAAACTCACTTAAAAGCGGAGTTCCACCAAAAAAATGGAACTTGTGCTTTTTGGAATCCTCCCCCGCTCCGGTGTCACATTTGGAACCTTTCAGGGGGGAGCAGATACCTGTCTAATACAGGTATTTTGCTTCCACTTCCAGACATAGGTTCCCTGAGCCACCCGCTGTCTTCTGGGACCTGTGTGTCTCCCAGAAGACAGCAGGGACCAGTGGTATCACGCAGCGCGAGTCGCATTAGGAAACCAGGAAATGAAGCTGCAAGGCTTAACAAAGATGGCTTTGGTTGCCGACATGGCGGGTGCCCTGGACAGGCAAGTGTCATTTTTGGGGATGCACCGAAATTTCGGCCGCCGAAACATATCGGCCAAAAATGGCCTTTTCTGCAATTTGCCAAAAGATAAAAAAAAAAAAAAAAAAAAGACGATAATGGGTGGGGCCTGGGCAGCACCCCCCGCCCATCATAGGGGTGTATAGTGCAGGAGAGCCGCCTCCGCCTGCTCAAAGCGCCGGGAACATCACAGCTTTAATTTTAATGGCTGTGTGTTCCTCGCCGCGCACCATTGCATATAGCCTGTCTTTGTCCGGGTACTTTGATAGACAGATCACCTGTCCGACCCTGGCTGGCCTCACCAAGGGGGGGGGGGGGGGGGGCTTTCACACTGGAGAGACAGGAGAGTCTTTACAGGCGCTATTTGTAGCACCTCAGTGTGAAAGTAGTCTCAAGCCTAGTGCACAGTAGTATTTTTCCCTTAAACAAATTTTAACACATCAGGGCTGAAGGAAAGAAAAAAAAAAAAAAATCCTGACAGCTTAGGGGGTGCCACTGTACCAACTAGCTCAATACCCTGATTTCCTCAGCTGTTCTATTGTGCCCTGACAGGTAAACTGGTGGTGGCAGCTCACCAGGAGACCAGAGCAACCAGCCAGTGCTTCCAAGGAAAACCGAAAAAAAAAAAAAAAAAATGACTAGGCACCCCAGTCATCGTAAGGGAAACCAGCAATGAAGCCTTAACATTTCATACCACGCATGTGCAAAGCTCGCTGCGCTAACTGGCCTGGTGGCAGAGGTAGGGGGGCCAAACGTCTGAGGTACCCCCCCAGGTGGAAAATGTGGCACGGTTGTGGAGGGAGGAAGCACATCAGCGGAGCTTCCACTTTAAGATCTAAAACTATTTTGACTTTATAACCACTTTAATGCAGGTTCTGCATTGAGAAGGAAAAAAAAAAAAAAAAAAAAAAAAACCCCCACACACACACACAGGGGCACAGCTTACCAGCACTGTGTCTTTAGTATAGGGGGGGGGGATACCAACCAAGGGTAAGGGACCACACTGTGCAACATCACTTATAATACTAATAAATATTATTATTATTATTATTATTATTATTAAAACCCACACAACCACTAACGAGGGTTGTAATTAACAGGCTGGTTTTGCACTGTATGCTGAAGTATGACGTTTTAAAATGGCGTGCCATACTTTATAAACGGCTGGTTTTGTACTGTGTGCTGAAAACATTTTAAAATGGCGTCACACTTTAAACGTGCCACACTCCAGCTCATGCTAGTGAAATTCGATAACAATTGGCTTGGTTTCCAAGCCATCCCTACTGACAAGATTACAGCAGAAGTCGGTACATGTGCTCTCATTAGCAGCATTATCGCTGCTTTCCATCCCGATATTATTTTACTTCTTACCTTAAGAGCATCTAACCCGGACAAGCGTGACTTGCGCTCTTGATCCTTGATGATGATAAAAGGTCGTCCATATTCATCAAAAGCCAGCGTGCCCAAGGCAGACATGATAATAACGAATGTACGCAAAGCCAAAGGCAAGCTTAAGTCAGCGGCAACAGCACGCTGAAATATCCCAAACGGCTTCTGTGTCGCGCATGCGCACCAGCGTTTGCTTTATGGCTGATTCTGGAAACATCTATATGGAATGTACCATTTGACTAACGTGGGAAATGACAAATTGCACATTATTGAAATCTTTCATACCTAGTAATGTAGGGCAGCTTGTCATGTATTCATTTAAAATATACACATTTTTGTTAAGATAAAGCGTATGCAATCCCTGCAAATCTTTTATTTGGTTTGTTCTGTCATATGTGGGCGGTTCCACAAGGTTTTGCGTTTCAGCGGCGGATGTAACTTGGTGAAAGTCATATCTTGATGAGTTAACTGATTCGACTTCTTAGGAGTAAAAAGGTAACTGTACTGTACAGTTCACTATTTGTTACATTAGTTAACTTGTCAATTGCGTTGTGCGGGTACCGTTGTTACTTTTTATGAAGTTATGTGCCTGGATTGTTGACCCTTCCTCTCTTTTAGTGTACTTATATTAGAAACGGTTGCATTCATGCTTCGTATAAGTCTGTTACCAGAGAGACCTGCTTTTTTCCATGTCCTTTTGTCAAGACATTCCATTTCAGTGCGCTTCCCATTCACTGATAAGGAACTGGAGTCAAGCCATCAGACAGTTGCAAATCAGACAAGGGTTTTTTGGTTGGATATTTCACAGAAAAAAACGAATAAGAATAATGATTACACAGAGTGTCACGCATACATCACCCTCTATAACATTTACATTATGGTATGATTTTACTGTTGAAATTTAGAGATACAGAGTCCCAAATATGAACCCATTGGGTTCATATTGGCGCATGCACGCGAGCATGTAGGTGGCGGCTTGTTCCCGGGAACACTGCTCGTCACCGATGCTGGTAAACTCAAATATCTTATAAATGGACAACTTTGTGTAAAAAAAAGAAAAAAAAATGCGTTTTCATTTTTTTTCCACATTTTCCAAAAACTTTTGGAAAAAAATGAATGGTTCAAAAACACTTATTATGCCTCATAGATTATACGTTGGGGTGTTTTGCTTTCCAACATGGGGTCATTTTGGGGGCAAGTCCATTGTCCTGGTGCTCCAGGGCCTTCAAAGTGTAATAGGTGGTTGAGAAATGATATGTGTCATTTATGCTCGTAGAACGCCTGATGGTGCTACTTTAATGTTGGGCCTTTGTATGTGGCCAGGCTGTGTAAAAGTCTCACACATGTGGTATTGCCATACTCGAGAAGAGTAGAGGAATGTATTTTGGGGTGTAATTTGTTGTATGCATATGCTCTGTGAGAGAAATAACCTGTTAATATGACAATTTTGTAAAAAAAAAAAAAAAATTTATTTTGCAAAGAATTGTGGGAAAAAATTACAACTTAAAAAAACTCACTATGCTACTTACTTAATACCTTGGAATGTCTACTTTCTAAAAAGGGGTAATTTGGGTGGTATTTGTACTTTCCTGACTTGTTAGTGTCTCAAGAAATGAGATAGGCCTTCAGTACATCAGCTGTGATCAGATGTGATCAATTTTCAGTGATTGGCACCATTGTTTGTAGGCTCTATAACTTTCACAAAGACCAAATAATTTACACTAATTTTGGGTTATTTTTGCCAAGGATATGTGGTAGGGATGCACCGAAATTTTGGCCGCCGAAAATTGCCTTTTTGGAAATTTCCCGAAAGAGAAAATTGGCCAATAATGGATCCGAAAATGGGGTGGGGGAAGGGCTCCGCCCCCGCCCCTGGTGCCACCCATCACGGGGGTGTCCTACAGCGCAGAAGAGGAGAGCCGCCGCCTGGTTGATTACAGTGCCGGGAACATAACAGCTTTCATTTCAATAGCTGTGTGTTCCCCGCCGCGCGCCATCACATACAGCCCCTCCGCCTTGTCCCATTGGACGGGTGATCTGTCTATCAAAGTTCCCGGACAAGGGGGAGGGGCTTATGTGACGGCGCACGGCGGGAAACACACAGCTATTGAAATGAAAGTTGTTATGTTCCCGGTGCTGTAATCAACCAGGCGGCGGAGGCGGCTCTCCTGCGTTATACATCCCCATGATGGGCGGCCCCCCGCCCAGGCCCCGCCCCATTTTCAGCTCCATTATCGTCAGTTTCTCTTCTCCTCTCCTCTCTTCCCCTGCACAGGCTGGCTGCAGTGAGGACACAGACTGGCTGCAGTGGGGGCACGAGCTGGCTGCAGTGGGGGGACAGGCTGGCTGCAGTGGGGACACACTGGGGACACAGGCACGAGCTGGCTGCAGTGGGGGCACACTGGGGACACAGGCTGGCTGCAGTGGGGACACACTGGGGACACAGGCTGGCTGCAGTGGGGACACAGGCTGGCTGCAGTGGGGGCACAGGCTGGCTGCAGTGGGGGCACAGGCTGGCTGCAGTGGGGACACAGGCTGGCTGCAGTGGGGACACAGGCACAGGCTGGCTGCAGTGAGGACACAGGCACGGGCTGGCTGCAGTGGGGACACAGGCATGGGCTGGCTGCAGTGGGGACACACTGGGGACACAGGCTGGCTGCAGTGAGGACACAGGCTGGCTGCACTGGGGACACACTGGGGACACAGGCTGGCTGCAGTGGGAACACACTGGGGACACAGGTTGGCTGCAGTGGGGACACAGGCTGGCTGCACTGGGGACGCAGTGGGGACACAAGCACAGGCTGCAGTGGAGACACAAGCACAGGCTGCAGTGGGGACACAGGCACAGGCTGGCTGCACTGGGGGCACAGGCAGGCTGCATCTGACGGGCACTGGTGAGGCTGCATTGATCTCTTGTATCATGTCTTTCGTCTCTGACCATCTCCTGTACCATGTCTTTCGTCTCTGACCATCTCCTGTACCATGTCTTTCGTCTCTGACCATCTCCTGTACCATGTCCCCAGTCTCTGACCATCTCCTGTACCATGTCCCCAGTCTCTGACCATCTGCTGTACCATGTCCCCAGTCTCTGACCATCTCCTGTACCATATCTGCAGTCTCTGACCATCTCCTGTACCATATCTGCAGTCTCTGACCATCTCCTGTACCATATCTGCAGTCTTTGACCATCTCCTGTACCATGTCCCCAGTCTCTGACCATCTCCTGTACCATGTCCCCAGTCTCTGACCATCTCCTGTACCATGTCCCCAGTCTCTGACCATCTCCTGTACTATGTCTGCAGTCTCTAACCATCTCCTGTACTATGTCTGCAGTATCTGACCATCTCCTGTACTATGTCTTCAGTCTCTGACCATCTCCTGTACTATGTCTGCAGTCTCTGACCATCTCCTGTACCATATCTGCAGTCTCTGACCATCTCCTGTACTATGTCTGCAGTCTCTGACCATGTCCCCAGTCTCTGACCATCTCCTGTACCATGTCCCCAGTCTCTGACCATCTCCTGTATAAAAATATATTTTTAAAAATAAGTTTCAATATCGGTCGTTATCGGTTTCGGTTTTCAGCCTAGTGTATTTTTCATTATCCGTTTTGGCACCAAAAAAAACATTTGGTGCACCCCTACTATGTGGCAGTATAAATTTTGGCCAACATTTATGAAGAAAAATTACTAATTTGAAAATGTTTATGACAGAAACAAAGAAAAGGCATTTTTTCACAAAATTTACGGTCTTTTTCATTTATAGCACAAAAAATAAAAAAAAACACTAGTGATTAAATACCACCAAAAAAAGCTCTATTTGTGTGGAAAAAAAGGATGCAAATTTCATATGCGTACAGTGTTGCATGACTGAGTAATTGTCATTCAAATTGTGAGAGCGCTGAAAGCTAAAAAATTGGTCTGGGCAGGAAGGGGGTGTAATACTGTATTAAGATGGTTAAAGATATAGACTTCTAAATGGTTCAAAAACAAAATCTCCCATTGCACCAATACATTTACAATGCAGATCTGTCATACGCACCCCCCTCTATGATATCTTACAATATGGTATGTAAGATGGATCTGAAATGACAGGTGCTCTTTAACCACTTCAATACCAGACACTTAGACACCTTCCCGCCCAAGCCAATTTTCAGCTTTCAGCGATGTCGCAATTTGAATGACAATTGCGCGGTCATGCTACTCTGTACCCAAACAAATTTTTTATCATTTTGTTCCAACAAATAGAGCTTTCTTTTGGTGGTATTTGATCACCTCTGCAATTTTTATTTTTTGCGCAACAAACAAAAAAAGACCGAAAATTTTGCAAAAAAACAAGTTTTTCTTTGTCACTGTTAATTTTTTTTGTAAATAAGTGCGTTTTCTTCTTCAATGACGGGCACTGATAAGGCGGCACTAATGGGCACTGATAAGGCGGCACTGATGGGCACCGATGAGGTGGCACCAATTAGGGGGCACCGATGAGTTGGCACTGATGATGGGCACTGATAGGCGGCACTGATGGGCACTGATAGGTGGCACTGATGGGCATTGATAGGTGGCACTGGTATGCGGCACTGATGGGCACTCAGGCGGCACTGACGGGCACTCATAGGCGGCACTGACGGGCACTCATAGGCGGCACTCATAGGCGGTACTGACGGGCACTCATGCACACATATAGGTGGCACTGATAGGTGGCATGAATGGGCACTGATAGGTGGGCATGGGTGGGCACGGATGGGCACTGATAGGTGGCACTGATGGACGCTGATGAGTGGCACTGATGATACTGATGGGTGGCATTGCTGGGCATCCCTTTTTGCATCCCTTTTTTTAACTTTTTTTTTTTATTAAATATGATGTGCCAATCAGTGCCCATCTGTGGGCACTGGCATATTTTTGGCATTTTTTTTAACATGTGGATGGCCATGGGGGATGTACCTGGCCATCCACATGCTGGGGGCTTCCCTGGTGGTATTGGGGGCTTCCCTGGTGGTCCTGGGGGCTTCCCTGATGGTCTAGTGTGGGCATCTGAGGGGGGGCTGCGCTGATAAACAATCAGCGCATACCCCCCCTGTCAGGAGAGCCGCCGATCGGCTCTCCTCTACTCGCGTCTATCAGACGCGAGTGAGGAAAAGCCGATCAACGGCTCTTCCTGTGTACATCGTGATCAGCCGTGATTGGACACGGCTGATCACGTGGTAAAGAGCCTCCGCCGGAGGCTCTTTACCGAGATCAGTGTAGCGGTGTGTCAGACTGACACACCGCTCCACCGATCGCCGCGATGCGCGCCCCCACGGGCGTGCGGCGGCTGTTATCCTGAAGGACGTCATATGACGCCCAGTCAGGATAACGAAACCACTTCCCGGACGTCAATTTGCTATTGACCGGGCGGGAAGTGGTTAAATGTAAGGACTTATTCTTGCTGGTAGTTAAAATCTTTAACCACCAGGCCATTTTTTATGATACGGCATTGTGTCGATTTAACTTGACAATTGCGCGGTCGTGCGACGCTGTACCCAAACAAAATTTACGTCCTTTTTTTCCCACAAATAGAGATTTCTTTTGGTGGTTTTTGATCACCTCCTGCGGTTTTTATTTTTTGTGCTATAAACAAATAAAGAGTGACAATTTTGAAAAAAATAACTATATTTTTTACTTTTTGCTATAATAAATATCCCCAATTTGTTTTTAAAAAACACATTTCTTCCTCAGTTTAGGCCAATATATATTCGTCTACATATTTTTGGTAAAAAAAAATAAAAAATAAAAAAATCACAATAAGCGTATATTGATTGTTTTGCACAAAAGTTATAGCGCCTACAAACTATGAGAAAGATCTATGGCATTTTTATTATTATTTTTTTTACTAGTAATGGCGGTGATCTGCAATTTTTAGCAGTACTGCGACATTGCGGCAGACAGATCAGACACTTTCCCTAGATGTGTTCTAACTGTGAGGGGATAGGACTGATGGGGGGAGGAGACATATTGTTGTTTCTACTTAGTAGGAACAAACAATACAGTATGTCTCCTCTCCCCTGACAGAACAGGGATTTGTGTGTTTTACACACACAAATCCCTGTTCCTGCTCTCGTGCACGCGATCGCGCGTGGCTGGCGGTGATCGCACCTGCTGATCGGCCATGCGCATCTGGTTCCCTGCCGTGCAGCAGGTGCGCACGCGCCTGCTGTCGCTCTTAACCACTTTCAGACCGGACCAATTTGCAGCCAAAGGACCAGGCCCCTTTTTGCGATTCGGCACTGCGTCGCTTTAACTGAAAATTGTGCGGTCATGCGACATGGCTCCCAAACAAAATTGACGTTCTTTTTTCCCCACAAATAGAGCTTTCTTTTGGTGGTATTTGATTGCCCCTGCGGTTTTTATTTTTTGCGCTATAAACAAAAAAGTGTGAAAATTTAAAAAAAAAAAAACGCATTCTTTTTTACTTTTTGCTATAATAAATATCCCCCAAAAATATATAATTTTTTTTTTTTTTTTCCTCAGTTTAGGCTGACACGTATTCCTCTACATATTTTTGGTAAAAAAAATTGCAATAAGCGATTATTGATTGGTTTGCACAAAAGTTATAGCGTTTACAAAATAGGGGATAGTTTTATAGCATTTTTATTAATAATTTTTTTTTTGGCACAGCGGCATCTTAACCGCTTCCCGACCGCCTCACGCCAATATACGTCGGCAGAATGGCACGGCTAGGCAAAACCACGTACAGGTACGTGGCCCTTTAAGAGCCTAGCCGCGGGTCACGCGCGCGCCACCGGCGGCGCGCTCACGACCTGGTCGGGAGCTCCGTGACCACGGCCGCGGGAACAGCGGACCCGATCGACGCTTGTGTCCCGCGATCGGGTCACAGAGCTGAAGAAGAGACAGAGTCTGTGTAAACAAACCTCTCCCCGCGCTTCCTACTCTGCCTGTCATTGATCGGCTGTTCCCTGTCATCGGGAAAGCCGATCAATGACGTCAGACGTCAGCCCCGCCCCCTAATGTAAAAAAAAAAAAACACACGTCACACACCATAACCCCTCCCCGCCTCCTAGTGGTTAACTCTTTCACTGCCAGTGTCATTTATACAGGAATCAATGCATTTAAATAGCATTGATTGCTGTATATATGACAATGGTCCCAAAAATGTGTCAAAAATGTCTGATGTGTCCGCCATAATGTCGCAGTCACAATAAAAATCGCTGATCGCCACCATTACTAGTAAAAAAAAAAAATATTAATAAAAATGCTATAAAACTATCCCCTATTTTGTAAACGCTATAACTTTTGCGCAAACCAATCAATAATCGCTGATTGCGATTTTTTTTTACCAAAAATATGTAGAAGAATACGTATCGGCCTAAACTGCGGAAAAAAAAAATTTTATATATATTTTTGGGGTATATTTATTATAGCAAAAAGTAAAAAATATTGAATTTTTTTCAAAATTGTCGCTCTATTTTTGTTTATAGCGCAAAAAATAAAAACCGCATGGGCGATCAAATACCACCAAAAGAAAGCTCTATTTGTGGGAAAAAAAGGACGCCAATTTTGTTTGGGAGCCACGTCGCACGACCGCGCAATTTTCAGTTAAAGCGACGAGGTGCCAAATCGCAAAAAGGGGCCTGGTCCTTTGGCTGCAAATTGGTTAAAGGGGACGTACCTGTACGCCCTTATGCCTGTCCGTGCCATTCTGTCGACGTACATTGTCGTGCGCTGGTCGGAAAGCGGTTAAAGGTACAGACGTATCTATATCGCAATTCGTGGGAATGAACCACTTTGCCACCGTATAACGGCGTAAGCCGGTCGGCAAGTGGTTAATATTTGCAAACAAAATGAAGGTTTCCTATTGAGAATAATAAGTTGTCAGGTTAGTAAAACAGCAATATCAGAACCAATTCAATCATACAGTTTGTACTGTACATAGATTTGCATGGTTACTGTGAAATTGTGTGAATGCATCAATGCAATGCATGTTATCTCAGCTTGCAGAGCTTGGATTCGTTGAATGAGTTTACCAAAAATGTAAATATCGCAGCTCAATTTCATGCTGAATAAACTAAAAAATGGAAAATTGTATCAAATACTTACCGTAATTTTTCCTTTCCTGACGCCAAACCATGGCAGCATACTAGTGATAGAGCTCCGCCTCTTGACCACTCCCTCAGGACCAGTGAATAGCATAAATATAAGGCCTGGTTAGGCCCCACCCCATTCTCTGTAATTAGCTACATACCGAAACGTATAAGGGTGGGACCATATGCTGCCATGGTTTGGCGTCAGGAAAGGAAAATTACGGTAAGTATTTGATACAATTTTCCATTTTCCTGACGCCAACATGGCAACATACTAGTGATAAATAACTAGCTGACGGGGTGGGATCTACTTGCCAAACCAATCTTCTAATTAGGATGAGACAGAGAACTGAATAGTCCTTCCTACAAACTCTGATGACAAGGCCCCCGGGTCAAGTTTGAGTAGGAATGTTGGAGCGACCGTGTACCCCTGTACAGATGGACACCATAGATTCTCTTGAATGTGTTGCCTATGAGGCTTTAACCGCTCTGGCGCCGCTGACGGAAGCTCGTGACCTCTATCCTATACACAACCAAGCCTGCTAGGATCCAGGCAGTAACCTCTTTCCCTTGATGATTCCCAACTGGAATGACAAAAGGTTTATTTAGATGACCTGAAAGGGACAATTGTGGAGATACTCCTTTAAAGTACGTGTGACTTTCCTGTGTGATGTTCTGGAAAGTTAGGCAATGTCCAGCTGTCTGTTAAATAGCAGTCTGTTACTACGTTTGATGCAGAATGATCTACAAGATCCAACTCTATTATTTCTGGAAAGAAAGGTATATATTATATATAATTTTTTCTTTATTTTCTTTATTTATTTTACTTTGAAGCTCCAAGAGCTTGAATCTCTGACAACCTTCTGCTTAAAGTTCTTGCAATAGATACTGCTTTGTAAGTGATGGCTAAATGGATAAACGGATACGAGATCCAGCAACTGCAATAGATCTTTTCTTCCTTGGTGACCGACTCCTCACGACTGCCCTCAAAAGTTGTGCAAACTGAAGGATTTTCGGTCCTTTCAAAATGTGTTATTGCCCATATAGCCCACACTCGTGAGCTATGTGAGGATCGGCTAAGGCCTGGAGGAAGAATACAACAGCTGACACTGGAAGGGCAGTAGGATCAATGTCTTGCCCTACCAAGAAAAAAAGCAAACTTGTTCCAGAATTAGACCTAGATGTTGTAAGTAGAATGTCTTCTCACACACAACAAAAGTAGAGATCACTCTGGAGTGAAACTGGAGCAACCGGAGTTGCCCATCCTCCCCCTTTAGTGCCCCTGCTTGCAGCCCCAGTCTGCGCATGTTATAGAGGGGAAATGTCTTCTGTATCCTGAAATGAATGGCCAGGAAAAACCTAGGGCCTCCTGGTCAATATGGAGAACTGGCTATGACAACTATGTTCTCTATGTTGGGGAAAATATATAGGTTAGATTGCGGACCCAGGGAGAGACCAGAGCATCTGCCCCTTGCGCCTTGGAGGAGGCTTGAGGAGGTCTGTCTGTGGTAGGCCCCACCTGTGGGCCAGCTGAGAGAAGACCTTGGATGTAGACCCAGGGGTGGTGCAAGGGTTTTTGACACCCTAGGCAAAACCTACTTTTTTCACCACCATTGGCTCCACCCCCTTTACACTGTCCATGTGACAGAAGGCAGCGCTATACAGAAAGCATCGGCTCTGCTTCCTCTAGCGCTGGCTCCAGTGCTGCGCCTCTAATTACACTACCAGTCAGACTTAGTTGCATTCTGCAGCCTGCAGAGCATGCAGACGCGGAGGGAAACCAGTGGCCGAGCGCCCCTAGGCAGCAGTGCGCCCTAGGTGGCTGCCTAGTTTGCCTAGTGGTAGCACCGGCCCTGTGTAGACCCACTCGTGCTCTGGGAAGCTTGTATTCGTTCAAAAGAAAAATATGCTGGTAGGTAAACTGCTTCCTGAAATTTTCCTGGTGATCTTCTGCCCCAGGTGTTATGGGTTTCACCTCTCCCAATAGCATATTGCTGCGAGTTTCATACTGGAGCTGAATATAGGCGACTGCTGCCCTGTTGCTAAACTGCAGGGAGATTGGTCCTCCTTGACTCTGTGTAGTGAGGCCAAAGTGCTTAAAAGGGCTGTTTGAACCCCCAGTGCATTCAAGTCCTTGGCTAGGAAGCGCTGATTGCCTTGACCGAAAGTCCCTCGCAATGCATCTACCCGGCTGTCTTGCAGACATGATTTGTAGCAATTCTCCAGTCTAAAAGGTCCTAACGGACCGAGACATCCTCAAGGTCTTTCCATCACCACTGAGCGCTACTCATACTGAGTAACACTTATTAACTGTGTTCTATCCTGTTTCACTAAGAATTCTAGATAGAATTTGTGCAGGTGCCCATGCACCCCAGGAATCATCTATATGCATGATGACGTTGTGCCCAGATGACTGAGGCACTGAGAAGCCATCAAACAAGCGGAAGTATTCATCCTCAGAAATCTATTCCTGACTATCACCACTTCCTCTGATTGAAATAAAACAGAGGGACTAGCAGAGCACCCCCGGGTACACCAACCATTGGGATGGAGAAAGTTGGCTTTGCTTTCCCTCTAAGGTGTGAGGATAGGACAGGCATCCTGACAATCCAGCAAAAGCCTCCAGCCATGTGGTTATACTGTTTAATGGACTCCGTCTTAAAGAACTCAAAGAGGGCCCCACAGGGTTCAACCTCTTCCGATCTGCAACTGGACACTAACCAACATCTCCTGCGAACCCCAAACAGGATTGGGTAGAAAACGTGCAAACCCTCTTGAGTCTGAGGTGTCTGTAAGCAATGTAGCAGTCCACCCGCTGTTGTGGTGGACTTGGCAGCTTCGTGGAAGAGAGGAGCAGTGAGGAATCTCCCAAAGTGACCATGAGTGTCTGATACCTTCATCTAACATGCCGTCCAGAAACCAGTGAAGCGTGCCTTCTAGGTCTTACCTTAAGAGTCTGGGCATGCACCTGTGTGACTGGCTCACTTATCCCCCCAGAAGTCTGCACCAAGACACAAGCCAGACCCTCGGCATCCACTGTCACAAAAATCTATTTTTTGGCAAGACACTTCCAATAGGAAAACATATCTAAAGGGATGCAGACCCTGACACTCTCCTCAGAGTCCTGCAGGTGCAGCAGCTGGTTGATAATTATTAAACCATTCCCATTAGACTCACCCAGCACATGGGCTGGTTATTGCTGGTCTGCCGGCATCTGCAGATGCTACAGTATGTAGGAGCAGGTTGACCATTAGCTTGTTCAGAGTATACAGTTTTGAGATCCTGTTTATACAGGCATTTTTCTCAAACCCCCTTCATTCTTCCCCACTTTTGTTTCTAGGGAGCAATACGCAGCCCAGGGTGTCAACCATATGGCCTCCCTAGCCGCCAAAGTGCCAGGGTGCTCTTTCAGTGGCTATACAAGCAACTAGGAGGGACTTCCTGGTCAGCCTCCATATTTTGAATAGCGGACTGCTGCATCTGTAATAAATGTAACAATGACCCAGGCCCCCTTCAGTCCAATGAGAACCTCCAGAGCCATGAGTTGTCAACATCCCTCCACATAGAGTGGGTTGTAAGGCATAGTAGGTGCAGAGCATGACTTTGGATTGTGTTGAGAAACCCACACAGGGAGAAGAAATAAACATCAAAACAAGTATTAGCATGTTGGGGAATTGAACCAGCAACCCCAGTGCTACTAGACAGAATTGTCACCCACTTAGCCAGCAGTAGGGATGGGCCCGGTGCTCGATGTGAACCCATGTTCGCATCGAGCACCGGGCGTTCGCTCGCTCGGCGAGCCCAGAACTATTTTGGCCGCTCGCATCACATTCGTGTGATGCGAGCGGCCCCGCAATGCATTGCGGCCGGCGCGGCCGGCGCAGTGCATTGCTGGCTGATGATTGGCCAAGCATGCACTGTGACCCCACATGCTTGGCCAATCACAGCGCCGGAAACTCGGAGAGCCATAATTGGCTACAGGCAGGACGCCTGTAGCCAATTACAGCTCAGGGGCTTTAGTACACGCCCCACCATTTAAAAGGCCGCCACGCCGTCGGCGCCGGTCACATGAGTTCCGGCTTTAGGAGAGATCAGGCTGATTCTGTGTCTTTGCTAGATTCATTCATATAGAAAGATTTGCTCTACTTTGCTAAACCATTGGCTATTTATTTGCTAAACCATTGCTACCTGTCATTGATCGTCCATTGCTGCTGGTTAGTGTGTTTTTAGCTGCTGCTGGGGATTAGTCTGGTGCGTGTTTTACTGTTAGTACAGTATTTCAGTAGTACCAACCGCAGTGCTGTTAGCACAGCATTGCACCCCAAAAGCACCCATAGGACTTCTAGTGTGTTAGTGGCAGCAAACAGAGCTCCTATATTTTCTTCCCAGAAGCACCCATAGGACTTCTACTGTGTTAGTGGCATCA
This sequence comes from Lithobates sylvaticus, assembly GCA_028564925.1. Taxonomy (NCBI): domain Eukaryota; kingdom Metazoa; phylum Chordata; class Amphibia; order Anura; family Ranidae; genus Lithobates; species Lithobates sylvaticus. Next base: position 315,591,936 of record CM053030.1, read on the forward strand.
CACAGAGTTCCTATATTTTCTTCCCAGAAGCACCCATAGGACTTCTACTGTGTTAGTGGCATCACACAGAGTTCCTATATTTTCTTCCCAGAAGCACCCATAGGACTTCTACTGTGTTAGTGGCATCACACAGAGTTCCTATATTTTCTTCCCAGAAGCACCCATAGGACTTCTAGAGTGTTAGTGGCATCACACAGAGTTCCTATATTTTCTTCCCAGAATCACCCATAGGACTTCTACTGTGTTAGTGGCATCACACAGAGTTCCTATATTTTCTTCCCAGAAGCACCCATAGGACTTCTACTGTGTTAGTGGCATCACACAGAGTTCCTATATTTTCTTCCCAGAAGCACCCATAGGACTTCTACTGTGTTAGTGGCATCACACAGAGTTCCTATATTTTCTTCCCAGAAGCACCCATAGGACTTCTAGAGTGTTAGTGGCATCACACAGAGCTCCTATATTTTCTTCCCAGAAGCACCCATAGGACTTCTAGTGTGTTAGTGGCATCACACAGAGTTCCTATATTTTCTTCCCAGAAGCACCCATAGGACTTCTAGTGTGTTAGTGGCATCACACAGAGCTCCTATATTTTCTTCTCAGCAGCACCCACAGGACTTCTAGTGTGTTAGTGGCATCACACAGAGATCCTATATTTTCTTTGCAGAAGCACCCATATGACTTCTAGTGTGTTAGTGGCATCACACAGAGCTCCTATATTTTCTTCTCAGCAGCACCCACAGGACTTCTAGTGTGTTAGTGGCATCACACAGAGCTCCTATATTTTCTTTGCAGAAGCACCCATAGGACTTCTAGTGTGTTAGTGGCATCACACAGAGCTCCTATATTTTCTTCCCAGAAGCACCCATAGGACTTCAATTGTGTGTTAGTGGCATCACACAGAGCTCCTATATTTTCTTCCCAGAAGCACCCATAGGACTTCTAGTGTGTTAGTGGCATCACACAGAGCTCCCATATTTTCTTCCCAGAAGCACCCATAGGACTTCAATTGTGTGTTAGTGGCATCACACAGAGCTCCTATATTTTCTTCTCAGCAGCACCCACAGGACTTCTAGTGTGTTAGTGGCATCACACAGAGCTCCTATATTTTCTTTGCAGAAGCACCCATAGGACTTCTAGTGTGTTAGTGGCATCACACAGAGCTCCTATATTTTCTTCTCAGCAGCACCCACAGGACTTCTAGTGTGTTAGTGGCATCACACAGAGCTCCTATATTTTCTTCTCAGCAGCACCCACAGGACTTCTAGTGTGTTAGTGGCATCACACAGAGCTCCTATATTTTCTTTGCAGAAGCACCCATAGGACTTCTATTGTGTTAGTGGCATCACACAGAGCTCCTATATTTCTTCTCAGCAGCACCCACAGGACTTCTAGTGTGTTAGTGGCATCACACAGAGCTCCTATATTTTCTTCTCAGCAGCACCCACAGGACTACCGACTACAATGGCTGGAAGACCGCCAAGGGGAGGCAGAGCGTGCAGAGGCAAGAACACAGGGCAGGCAGGCTCTGTTTCTAGTGGCCGTGGCCATGGACGTGGTCGTGCATCGTCATCAGCACGTGTCCATGGGACACGCGCGTCTTTGTTTTCGGCAGCTGGACATGTGGAGCCGCATCATGCTGAAGGCTTGGTAGAATGGATGACCAAGCCCTCCTCATCCTCCTCATCCTCTCTCACCCAGGCTCAGGGTACTGGCAGAGCAGCTGCCAACGCGTACTCAATGGCATCATCAGCCACCCCTTCCCTAGACCCACCATGTCCTCCTGAGGAGTCCCCCGAACTCTTTGAGCAGTGTTGGGTACATGCTCCAGGAGGATGCCCAACGATTCGAAGGCTCGGATGATGATACCCAGCTTGAGGAAGTCAGTAGTGTGCGAGCAGAGAGAGGGGATGCTGAAGGACAGCAATCTGGCAGTACTGTTCCACCAGCTGCAGCTTACTGCCAGGTTTGCTCTAGTGGTGAAGAGGGAGGGGATGATGAGGTCACTGACTCCACGTGGGTGCCTGAAGGGAGAGAGGATGAGGAGGAGGAGGAGGAGGAGGAGGATGCGGCGTCACATGTCCAACGAGACAGGATGCCCCCTGGAGGCCAGCTAGAGGCCAGCACAGCAACTGTACAACACCGCAGAGCTCCGCCTGTGCACGTTATCAGAAAAGTTCTTTGGTGTGGGCCTTTTTTGAGACGAGTGCATCAGATCGCACCACTGCTATTTGCAATATTTGTCTCAAGCGTATCTCGCGTGGCCAAAACATCAGCCGCTTGGGCACCACAAGCATTAGCAGACATATGTCGACCTGCCATGCAGCTCGTTGGCAAGCACACATAAAAGACCCACACCAAAGAACTAAGCGGACCTCTCCTTGCTCCTCATCAGCTGGGATCTCCATCCCCACTCCTGAAAGCTGCTGTGAGAGGACTGAAGGTGTAGAATTAGGTGTGTCACAACCAAGTACTTGCAGTACACCGACGTCCGATTGTACCAGGCAAATTTCCCTGCCCCAGCTGCTGGACCGTCGAAAGAAGTACACTCCCAGCCATCCACATGCCCGGCGGTTGAATGCTAGCTTGGCTAAATTGCTAGCACTTCAACTGCTGCCTTTTCAGTTGGTAGACTCGGCCCCCTTCCGTGAGTTTGTTCAATGTGCGGTTCCTCAGTGGCAGGTTCCCAAACGCCACTTTTTCTCACGGAAGGCGATTCCATGTCTCTATCGGCATGTGGAAGGCAATGTCCATGCCTCGCTGGACAGGGCGGTCAGCGGTAAGGTGCATATTACCGCTGACTCATGGTCCAGCAGGCATGGACAGGGACGTTACCTTTCTTTCACGGCCCATTGGGTCACTCTATTGGCAGCTGGGAGGGATGCAGGACAAGGTGCAGTAGTGTTGGAGGTTGTTCCGCCACCACGCCTCCAAAATGCTACTACTGCTACTGGTTGTGACACACCTCTCTCCTCCACCCCCTCCTCTTCTTCTTCCTCCAGTGCTCTGTCCTCGGAACCAGCGGTGCTCCGTAGGCGTACAAGGGGCTACGCAAGTACGCAGGCAAAAAGATGCCATGCCGTGCTTGCGCTGGTGTGTTTGGGGGACAGGAGCCACACTGGGCCAGAGGTTCTGGCAGCTCTGCAGGGGCAGGCCGAGAGGTGGTTGACGCCACGCCAGCTTAAGCCAGGAATGGTCGTTTCTGACAATGGCACCAACCTCCTCTCTGCCCTGCGACCCATGTGCCCTGTATGGCTCACGTCCTCAACCTGGTGGTGCAGCGGTTCTTGGGCAGGTTCCCAGGCTTACAGGATGTCCTGAGGCAGGCCAGGAAAGTCTGTGTGCATTTCCGCCGATCTTATAATGCCAGTGCTCGGCTGACTGAGCTGCAAAAGGAGCTGAACCTGCCCAAGAACCGCCTAATATGTGACATGCCCACCAGGTGGAACTCAACGTTGGCCATGCTGCAGCGACTGCACACGCAGCAGAGGCCATCAATGAGTACCTTTGGGACTACGGCACCAGGACAGGGTCGGGGGAGCTTGGTTTTTGGTTTTTTTTCCCCACGTCAGGGTCAGTGAACAAACTGAGTGATCAACTAACTGAAATCAAGGTAGAATTGAAATCATTAAACCAGGAAATGCAGAGAAATGTCGCACGGATAGCAGCAGCGGAAGAAAGGTTGAGTACAGTGGAAGATGAAGTTAACCCAATGAAACAAGAAATGAAAGCAATGAAAGAACAAATGGGCTGGCAGGCATCAAAACTTGATGAAATAGAGAACAGATTACGAAGAAACAACATACGCGTTGTGGGCCTGCCAGAACGCAGCGAGGGTCCTTACCCCATAAATTTCTTGGAGAAATGGTTCAAAGATACATTTGGGGAAAAAACATTCTCACCACTGTTCCTGATAGAAAGGGCTCATAGAGTCCCAACTAGAGCTCCGCTGAAAGACGGTTATCCCAGACCTCTACTTTTAAAGCTGCTTAATTATAATGATAAGATTATTGCATTACAAAAAGCGAGAGAAATGGGGGACATTTTTTTCAATGGAGCAAGGATTTCGTTGTACCCAGATTTCTCTCCAGAACTGAGTAGACGCAGAACGGATTTTAGGATAGTGAAACGCAGCTTTTTAAAGAATAAAATCACCTATGCATTGCTATATCCAGCGCGCCTCCGGATAACGACCTCAGAGGGCCCTATATTTTTTGATACACCAGGAAAAGCAGCCAAATGGCTTGAAGATAATAAAATGGAACTTTAAGGGGTTGGAACATGAGAGGAGAGGAAGGTGGGAGGGAGAGGAAATGTTGAAAATGTGTTTTTTCCCTTTTTTTTTTTTTTTTTTTTTTTTGGTTGTTGGGAAGCAGGTTTGGGTTAAGAGGGGGAAGACGTACAAAGGTGTGGTATAAATGAATAGAGTGTGTTGTGTAAGGGAGGAATGGGTCACAAAAACAGCCCCTATGGGTAGCCTAGATAGGCAGAGGAGGGAGGGCGGGGGAGGGCGGGTTAAGGGTAGATGGGTGGAAGGGGGGGAGGGGAGGGATAAGGGTAGTTGGACGGGAATAACAAGGGGTATAAGTACACGTAGCACATTACAAATACAAAGAAGAAGTGGAGTAAAAAGTAACACTATAGCACTAAGACGAAAATTACAGGAATTAGAAAGCACACTTAAAAACCATGTAGTGATAAATCAGGGGAGACGATTTTATCCCTATTTTTCAGGGGATAATAAAAACTTTGTTTTTTGCTTTTTATTTTTTCTTTCTTTTTTTATAAATTGTTTGGCCAGTAGAGGGATGGGAACAATAAGGTTTACAAGCACAAACAGCACACCACAAACACAAAAAAGAGGAATAAAAAGCAACACTGTAGTACTAAGACGAAAGGCACAGGAATTAGAAAGCACATCTAAAAATTATGTAGTGTTAAATCAGGGGAGACGATTTTATCCCTATTTTTATGGGGTAATTAAGCTCTTCTTTGTTTTTTTTTATACTTTTTTTTCTTTTTTTTTTTTTTTATTATGCTTATAAATTGTTTAGAAACATTGGTATATATACGGAAGCACTTTCTCTTTTGTATTCCTCCCCCGCAGGCTTTTTTGGAATGCCCCACTCTTCTCAGTATCAGATATGCGGTGATCCCGCATATGGCACCCCTTTTTTTCTGTGGCTTTTCTTTCCAATCAGCTGTGCGCCATAAAACATTTAATATAGTCTCTTGGAATGTCCGGGGAATGGGCAACCCAACTAAAAGAGCCGTTATTTTCTCTACACTTGATCTATATGGGGTAGAAATAATTTGCTTACAAGAGACCCATCTAGTGAAGGAAACAGCAGCAAAATTAATGAATAAGCAGTTTCAATACCAGTGTCATTCAGTTTTCTCCTCTTACTCTAGAGGGGTGAGTATATTGGTAAAAAAAGGATTATTCTTCAAATGTAGAGAAATCAACATAGATAAAATGGGCCGCTACATCTTTATGTATTGCGTGATTGAAGGTGATCCTTATATATTGGCCAATATATACATTCCTCCACCTTTTAAAATGGAGGTGTTGTACAAACTAATGGAGTTTTTATTAGATAAGGAGGACATCCCAGTAATGGTGGTAGGAGACTTCAATGAGGTACTTGACAGAACACTAGACAGACTCCCAGCAAAGGCGGGGAGGGACAGTATGAGGGAGGGACGTTTATCGCAATTTTTAGAAGAAGTGGGGTGGTGCGATTTATGGAGAACAGGAAACCCAAATGCGCGGCAGTACTCTTGCTTTTCGGGCACATATAATACTCTGTCCAGAATAGATATGGTATGGGGGAATAGAGACCTGATGCAGTCAATAGAAAAGATTCTATACTACCCAAGAGGGGTGTCGGACCACTCGCCACTGGTCACTACATTGTATACAAAGAAAAGTTGTCCCCGTAACAGTTGGAAAATAAGTCCCTTCTGGTTGGAACTCATAGAAAAACCTGAGGAGGTAAATAAAAAACTAAAGGAATTTATATCTTTGAATGAAGGGACAGCGCCAGTGGGAGTGGTATGGGACACTTTGAAAGCCTTTTTAAGGGGATTATTGATCCAACAAGTGGCCCAAATTAAGAGGAGGTCTAGAGAGTGGGAGGAGAAAGCAAGGAAAGAGGTGCTGGAGGCAGAAGTCCTATATGTAGAAGAACCGTCTAGTGCTAGGCAAAGAAGTTGGCTTGAGAAACAGAAGAAATATAAAATGCTGGTCACAAAGAAGATGGAGAATAAACATCTTTTTCAGAGACAGAAAGCATACGCAGAAGGAGAGAGCGTGGGCCGTATGCTCGCTCTCTTGACCAAAACCAACTCAACCCCCTCCAATATCTCTGCAATTAGAACAACTGAAGGGGTGATCTCCTCCCAGACCACGACAATTTTGGAGACATTCGAAACTTACTATGAGGATTTATATAAATCAAAAAGAATAGAAACAACTGAGGGGACAGAGGCAATGGAGAACTTTTTAAAAGGAATAGAGATACCGGTGCTACAGGAGGAAGAAAGAGAAGCTATGGAGGCCCCTATAACTTTAGAGGAGCTACAGTCAGCAGTAAGAGGGATGTCGAATCAAAAGTCTCCCGGGCCAGATGGGTTGCCCGTAGAGATTTATAAACAATATGGGGAGATATTGCTCCCAGAATTACTGAAGGCAGTAAACAGTACAGTAGCAGAAGGGAAATTGCCCACTTCAATGACAGAAGCAATCATAATTGTTCTTCAAAAAGAGGGGAAGGACCTACTGGATACATCATCCTATAGACCAATATCGTTATTATGCTCCGATATCAAGATTATAGCTAGGGTAATTGCAGTTAGAATGAATAAATATATACAGAAACTCATACACCCGGATCAGTCTGGGTTTATTCCCAATAGAGCAACGAGTACCAATATCAGGAGGGTCTACTTAAATTTACAGACGCCAACAGAAAACATGGGCAATAGAGCTATTCTATCGCTGGATGCAACAAAGGCTTTCGATAGCCTAGAATGGGACTTCCTCTGGTTGGTTTTGGGGAAATTTGGGTTCGGACCCTCCTTTATTAGATTAGTAAAAGCACTTTATAATACCCCACAGGCCAAAATCAAAATCAATGGTGAATGCTCCAAGATGTTCTGTTTGGAGAGGGGGACGAGACAGGGTTGTCCCCTGTCTCCCCTCCTCTTCACACTGGCAATAGAACCTCTGGCGGCACTAATTAGATCTACACGAGAGATTCAGGGATTCCAGAGAAAGATTGGGGAGGAGAAAACTGCACTATATGCAGATGACATACTGCTCTTCCTGGGTGACACCAGTGGGTCTTTGAAGGGGGCAGTGCAGATAGTGGAACGATACGGACAATTTTCGGGTTTAGTGATAAACTGGGGAAAGTCAGCACTCCTACCCATAGACCCACTCGATAACATAAATCTAGGAGACATGGCGCAGTTAAAAGTAGTGGAAAAAATTGACTATTTGGGGATATCGATAACAAGGCACCCAGTGCAGTATATCAGTAACAACTTGGGCCCGTTGTTGGACAAATTTAAAAAAAAATCAGATATATGGGGACGACTGCCGTTGTCAGTGGCAGGACGTATCAACCTCATCAAAATGATCTGGATGCCGCAATTGTTGTACATACTCCATAATAGCCCAGTATGGATAGGGAAGGAATGGTTCAGAAGGATGGAAACCATGTTCAGGGAATTGATCTGGAAGAAGGGCAGAGCAAGGATTGGGCTTTCAACATTACAAATACCAATAAACGAGGGAGGGATGGCGGTTCCACACCCGCGTAGCTATTTTCTCGCTGCTCAGTTACAGCATCTGAGCGGATGTGGCATAAAAGATGGAGAGAACTCCAGCAGCAAAATGATGCTGCTGGATGCACCCCACAGTACCATAATAGGTAATCTTGAGGCAAATTCTTTCTTGGTTAGAGGTCCAACACTGGGAATGGTTGTGCGGGTGTGGAAAGCAGCTAAAATGGCAATGGGATATATGGGACTGACGGAATTCTCCCCCCTCTGGGACAATAATAACTTGAAGGAAGTTCAGGCCATGGGGAGAGTCAGAGAATGGGAGAACTTGGGGATAACCAGGGTAAAACAACTATATGAGGCCAATATACTGAAATCCTTCGCAGAATTAAGAAGAGAATATGGGATACCAAATAAGCTATTCTATAGGTACTTGCAAATTAGACATGCCCTACAAGCTCAATTCAAAGTACAACCGCTGGTATGGGAAGAGATACCCTATTTTCAAAGAATAATTAAAGGGGGAGATCTTAAAGGTATTATTTCAGATCTATACCTACGGATTAGTACCAGATCAATTCCCAGGGACTCGGTGGAGAAAAATAGAGGGAAGTGGGAGAAAGACCTAGGAGTCATAACAACCGAACAATGGGAACAGATATTAGATCAGGGGCCAATGGTGTCATTGTCTCCATCACAGAAAATTTCACACTTATTTCTAATACACCGTGTATACTATACTCCAAAGAGGTTGTATATGTATGGGAGGAAGTCAGACGATAAATGCCCTAGATGTCAGGATTCCGGAGATCTCATACATATGATGTGGAGGTGCCCGAAGTTGCAGAGGTATTGGAGGACAGTATTACATATCATCAACACAACTTTTGAGATTGAATTAAAATTGGAGGCAAAGGTCTGTATACTAGGATGTATGGAAGTAAGTCAGGGTCCAAAAAATACCATGACAGCAGTACGAAGATGTCTGTTTCAGGCTAGGAAATTGTTGGCACAAAACTGGCAGGCAGCAAAACCCCCCAGCCCATTGGAATGGGTCAATACAATGAATGCGACAATATGGAAGGAAAGAGCTGTATTTATCAGAAGAGGAAATTTTAATAAATTTAAAATACTATGGGAACCCTGGCTGAGGAAGACAGACTGCCCATTATAAAGAACGCACAGCTGATTGGAAATAGAAAAGCGAGGCACAATTATGAGAAAGGAGGAGGAGCAAATGCATATAAGCTTACAACTCCCCCCTAACAAATAAATATAAATAAAAAGAGTGCAAAGTAAGGAAAATAGTGTTTGTGCAGAAGACGTGAGGGGGTGGGAGGGGAGGGTCGGGGTAGGGGGTAAAATAGGTGGGAATAGTAATGTGAAAGATAATAAGATATGATATGTGTGTAAATATGTGTTCTGTTTTGTAATCAAGAAAACAATAAAGAAATATATAATTAAAAATGATGTTGTATTATACACAGTATTTTATATGAGTGTGTATTAATGGAATTCTCATTTTTCATTATACTTTTTGACAGCACATACCTGGAGAAGAAACAGGAAAAAGAAGTAAAAAAAAATGCGTGAATCTAATTTAACTCATAGCACTGTTCTGGAAGACTCTTCATTGAAAGTTAGCGCTAGAAACGAAAAGACAAGAAAATGGGGACTATTTGTCACTGGTGTTATTGGAGGGACACTAATGACATTATATGCAATTGCCACTCCATTTGTAGCCCCAGCATTCAGAAAAATCTGTCTACCGTATGTTCCTGCAACAAACAAACAGATAAGGAATGTACTGAAAATGCTTCAGCTTAGGAGTGGACATCTGGTTGATATCGGAAGTGGTGATGGACGCATTGTAAGTTGCAGGCAATTGTTATTGCTGCTTTATTTGTTTCGTTGCTATTGGCAGGAGTATATGTTTGCACATGTTTGTTTAAAAAAGAATGTACAAACTTATTCACAAAATTATAAAACATGTACTATTTTAGATAACAAATGATGTTTACAGTAAATATTACTCATATTTTTTTCTCTTTTCTGTTTCTATTGTAATGCACATAATGCATGGACTATAGCTGGCTTGTGTCAATTAAAGTGGAAGTCCATGCTAAAACTAAAATCCCTACATCTTTAGACACCAACGATCTAACACTAACCTATCTAGCCCTGTAAAGAAAAAATCAGTATACAAACCGTTTTGGAAGCCGCTCTGACCCAATCCGACCAGATCCCCCACTGAGCTGTCAGCCACGGCTTTGCTGTGGAGGCGGGTGCAAAGGTCATAGGCGACAACGGAAGCCCCATAGTAAATCTATGGGTGACGTCACTTCCCATTCATTTCACATCCATTGTCGGCCGTGTCTTCTGCAGAGCTTCCACCGCTGAAGATCGGGTCGGATCGGGTCAGATCGGCTTCCAAAAAGGTATGTACACTGATTTTTTTTTTCTTTACAGGGCTAGATAGGTTAGTGTTAGATTGTTGGTGTCTGTAGATGCAGGGATTTTAATTTTAGCATGGACTTCCACTGTAATAAACCAAATTGTGTCAACAGAAATCATTTTAATGATATGTCGCCAGCGACATATCATTATAGTGATTGGGGCCACCGGCCATACCGAGCCGCAGCAAGAATCTCTGATTCCCGCTACTGCAATTTGCACCAGCAGCCCTAATCACTGGTGTAAATGTAGCCTGGGGCTACATTCACATGGACACCTAAATGAATGAGTTTAGTTGCGTTTAGAAGACTTTTCTAAAAGCCGCTGGACTCACACAATACAAAGTAGTCATGTTAATCAGCTGGCATGCGCGGAGACTGAGGTAGCAGACATGTCTCCTTAGAGCTCTGCTCCAGGGACGGACACACCGGAGAGCCACGGGCTTCAGCCGTCAAACGAATGACACTCGATTGTGTACTTCACATCACAGGACCATTCGGTACCGATATCATGGTCCTTAAAGGCCAGAAAATCAATTTTAAAGCCGTTTCTAAAAAGGAAACCTTGTCTGGGCTGTTATCCAAGATGGCGTTGGCTGCACCCTCACAGTGCAGTACACAGCACAGCCTCAAGCCTCTGTCACACAGCTTAAAGTCACAGGAATCTGCTGGTGAGTCTGACTCTGACACAGGGAGCTCAAAATCAGTAGTTCAATCGACTATGTTTAAACAATTTGAACGTATGCTGCAAAAAGCTCTTACATTTCAATTTTTTTATTGAGAGCAAGCATAAGAAAGCAACAAGGAAATACATAAACATTTACTGTTACAAACAGTATAATTGTAGGTCACAATGTCGTACAAAGCATGTGTCAACAGGTAATAAAATAGGTAGGCATTTTTGGCTTATAAGTCGCAAAGTGGCAAAACGCAATGGGAGTAAAGCTATACCTCGAATATACCGTAACTTTAACTGGGGTCTAGCCCCAACATACACTTATTTACAGGAGTCTTGAGATACTCTGTTGTAAAAAAAGGTGGTAACAGTTGTAGTCATAAACATAAGGGTACATAAATACCTTGGTAGGCATTTCAAGTAAGGGGGGGGGGGGGTGGAGCAGAGAGGGAAATAGAAGTAGGAAAGAGGGGTAGAGGAGAGAAGTTGGAGAAGTTGGGGAGCATAGAAAATACGAGCTGGAAAAGGGGAAGAAAAGTGTTGGTCAGGTTGCTCCCGTAGAGCCAGTAAAGTTATACTGGAATTGGAAGGGATCTAATTGAGGATCAGGGTTCCAGCAGTAGTTTGTCAAAGTCAGGTGGGATGAAATGTTCCATCCAGGGGCGCCAAATTTTGAGGTGTTGGGGGACTCTATCTAGGACAGTGGCTTCTATTTTACTATGTATCATAGCTTGGGTGACTCTATTTTTAATTTCAGCAATACTTAGGTTTGGGGTTTTCCAGCTTTTAGCTATCGTCTGTTTAGCAGCGGTGGTGAGCTGTAAGAGGAGACATAGTTGTGCCTTTGTATAGTCGTGCGTTAAGTAGTTTAGTAGGGCAAGAGAGGGATCCAAAGTAATAACATGTCCGAGTAGGGTCGAGGCCATTTGAAATATAGTCGCCCAGAAGCGCTGTGCAATCGGGCATGTCCACCACACATGTAGGTGGGTTCCATGTTCGTAACAACCCCTAAAACAGTTAGGGGAGTATGATGGGGTGAACTTGGCTATCCTAGTAGGGACCAAGTACCACCGCATTAAGACTTTGTAATTGGCTTCTGATGCGATAATATTTTGCGATGCCATTTTGGTGTTAGCCCATATAGTTGACCAGTCATTTAGGTCTAGTTCAATATTCAGGTCTTTTAACCAAGCTAATGCATATGGGGGCATAGTTGTCGGGGGGGAAGTGAGGTATGTATAGAGTCTGGATATTATACCTGGGGCATGCAGGTCTTAGTCGCAAACATCTTCAAATACAGACAAGCTGTCATTGGCAACATTCGGACCGAGAATGGTTCGAATGAAGTGAGATATTTGGAGGTAACGAAAACACTCCCTAGAAGGTAGTTGTGACCGTGTCTGCAAAACCGGGAATGGTATAACATTGCCGCGTGATAGTAGATCATGGAAGCGACTCAGGCCTGCCTGCGTCCAAGTGTGTGTAGTGGGTGGAGAGTGACTGGATTTGTTATGGGACCCCGGCTTGTCGAAGGTAACCAGAGCAGGTTGGATAGGGAGACAGGGTGTATATCAATCGCTTCCAGTGCAACCCAGAGTGGTATCTCTGTTTTTGCGTGATAAAGGGATATTTGGGCCAACTGGGCTGCATGGAAGTAGTGAGAAAAATTTGGTACTCCTAGGCCCCCATGAAGTTTGCTGCAGAGTAGGGTAGGTCTAGAGATTCTAGGTCTTTTGGTCCCCCATATGTACTTGTATACTCGGTTTTGTATTATTCTGTGGAAGTAAGTTGGGATTGAAATCGGTAAAACTCTATATAAGTAAAGGAGTTTAGGTAGCAGTGACATTTTCACAGCATCTATTCTTCCCAGCCAAGAGACACAGAGTGGTAGCCATGTGTTGAGCAATGAAGATAGGTGCTTCAACATTGGGAGATAATTAGATTGAAATAACTGAGAGGGGTTACTCGTGAGTTTGATCCCTAAATATGGGATCGAGGTGGAGGACCACATAAAGGGGAAATTTGCCTGTAAGAGTTGAAGTTCAGATTGGGATAGGGAAACATTCAGGGCCCTAGATTTCGTTTGGATAACTTTTAGCCCTGAGACTTTAGCAAAATTATCCAGGAGCTGTAGGAGGTTAGGTAGGGTGATATGTGGCGAGGTGATAAATAATAGTGCATCATCGGCGAAGCCTTGAATGTTTTGATTAGATCTGATCAGGGAAGCCAGGGGTTCAATTACAAGGGCAAATATTAAGGGGGAAAGGGGGCATCCCTGCCTGGTGCCTCTTTGGATCGGAAAGCAGTCTGATCTAAACCCAGAATATTTTACATATGCTTGAGGCTGTGTGTAGAGAGCATTTACCCACTGGAGGAAATTAGGGCCAAAACCCCATCTCTGCAGAATGTAGTGTAGATATGGCCATGAGACAGTATCAAAAACTTTTCTGATATCTAGCGACAGGAGGTGCATTGGGATCTTACGTGATTTGGCTATTTGTTGGAGGAGGACTATACGGCGGATATTGTCACTAGCTTGTCTGCGGGGTATGAAGCCAACCTGGTCTTTGGAAATCAGGTTACCTATAATTGGGTTAAGTCTCAGGGCTAGAATCTTGGCTAAAATGTTTACATCCACATTCAATAGGGATATGGGCCTATAATTTGACCAGAGGGTGTGGTCTGTGTTGGGTTTCGGGATCATAGCAATTATGGCTGTCAAAGTGTCATGGCCAAACGACTGTTGTTTCAGAAGGGCGTTAAAGGATTTGGCTAAGATGGTTGCAAATTTATTCTAAGAAGTGCCTGGGAGACCGTCTGGGCCTGGGCGTTTATTGGGTTTGAGGGTTTTGATAGCCGCAAGAACCTCGTCAACCGAGACCGGTTCATCTATGGACTCTCGACTGGCTTTTGACAGCTTAGGAATTGCTAAGTTGTGGAACAATGTTTCGGATTGATTGGAGGGCAGCGGGCCCTTTGATTCTTATAGTTTAGCAAGACGATTGCAGAACTCCGAGAGTACCTTAATAGGGTTGCTAGTATGGGTATCGAGAGCCAGTTTCAGCCAAATGGGTTTGTGAATGTGGTCTGGTTGGCGGAGGCGAAGGGCCAGGAATGTATCCAGTTTGTTTGCTTTTGTGTAAATTTTGTGGCCAGATCTGCAAATGTTTTTATCCGCAGATTCGGCTAAAAGGAGGTCCAATTCTAGCTTGCTTTTTTCGAGAAGAGATTTGTTAGCGTCCGTGGGGGACGACTGAAATTGCAGAAAAGCAGTGTGGAAATCAGATTCTAGTTGTTGGAGTCTTAAGTTTTTTTATCTCTTGAGTTGTGTGGCTACTGAGATGCACTGGCCTCGGATCACTGGTTTGTGCGCTTCCCATAACAGGATTGGGGAGATAGCAGGGGTCGAGTTTTATTGGAGGTAGTCCTTAACCGCTTCCCGACCGCCCACTGCATATACGTCAGCAGAATGGCACGGCCAGGCAAAACCACGTACCGGTACGTGGCCCTTTTAATTGCCTGGCCGTGGGTCGCGCGCGCGCCGCCAGCGGCGCGCTCGTGACCCGGTCGGGAGCTCCGTGACCCTGGCCGCGGGACCAGCGGACCCGATCGCCACTGGTGTTCCGCGATCGGGTCACAGAGCTGAAGAACAGGGAGAGGTCTGTGTAAACAAACCTCTCCCCGCGCTTCCTACTCTGCCTGTTATTGATCGGCTGTTCCCTGTCATCGGGAAAGCCGATCAATGACGTCAGACGTCAGCCCCGCCCCCTAATGTAAAAAAAACACACACACGTCACAGCCCATAACCCCTTCCCTCCCCCTAGTGGTTAACTCTTTCACTGCATGTGTCATTTATACAGGAATCAATGCATTTAAATAGCATTGATTGCTGTATAAATGACAATGGTCCCAAAAATGTGTCAAAAATGTCTGATGTGTCCGCCATAATGTCACAGTCACAATAAACATCTCTGATCGCCGCCATTACTAGTAAAAAAAAAAATATTAATAAAAATGCTATAAAACTATCCCCTATTTTGTAAATGCTATAACTTTTGTGCAAACCAATTAACCACTTCCCGACCGCCCCATGTAGATATACGTCGGCAGAATGGCACGTACAGGCAGAATCACGTACCTGTACGTGACATTCTTCAGGCGGTTGGGGGGTCCGATCGGACCCCCCTCCGCCGGCGGGGACGGTCGGGATCGTGTCAGGAGCGATCCGGGACGAGGGGACGGCCAGTGGTTTCTGGCCACCCCCTCGCGATCGCTCCTGGCCAATGAAAAGCTTCCCCTTCCTGTCTATTGTATAGACAGGAAGGCGGAAGTGATGTCACGCTCGGTGCGCCGGTCTATGTGACCGGAGACGCCGAGCGGTGAACATGTAAAGGTTAGTGCACAACAGTACACTGACACCAGTACAGTTAGGCACATATTCCACCCCCCTGTCACCCCCTGATCACCCCCCAGATCACCCCCCCTCCCCCCCCCGTCACAGTGTCACTAATTGCAGTGATCATTTTTTTACTGATCACTGCATTTAGTGTCAGTGTGACTGTAATAACTGTCAGGGCAGTTAGTTTTAGGTCCAAGGTAGCCCCCTACCCCCCCCCCTAATAAAGGTTTAACCCCTTGATTGCCCCCCAGGTAACCCTTTCACCCCCTTTTGCCAGTGTCACTAAGCGATCGTTTTTCTGATCGCTGTATTAGTGTCACTGCTGTCGCTAGGTAACCATTTTTTTTTTTAGGTAACCGCCATGTTTATATAGGTTCATAAATAGTTTTATAGGTCAGGTACCCCCATATTACAACCTAAATAAAGGTTTTAACCCCTTGATTGCCCCTAGAGTTAACCCTTTCACCAGTGATCACTGTATAACTGTCACTGGTGACGCTGGTTAGCCAGTTAGTTATTTCGTTATTTAGGTTCCCCGTCAGGTTTTTATATAGCGTCAGGTACCCCCATATATTACCTAATAAAGGTTTTAACCCCCTGATTGCCCCTAGTTAACCCTTTCACCCCCTTTTGCCAGTGTCACTAAGCGATCGTTTTTCTGATCGCTGCATTAGTGTCGCTAGGTAACCATTTTTTTTTTTTTTAGGTAACCGCCATGTTTATATAGGTTCATAAATAGGTTTATAGGTCAGGTACCCCCATATTACAACCTAAATAAAGGTTTTAACCCCCTGATTGCCCCTAGAGTTAACCCTTTCACCAGTGATCACTGTATAACTGTCACTGGTGACGCTGGTTAGCCAGTTAGTTATTTCGTTATTTAGGTTCCCCGTCAGGTTTTTATATAGCGTCAGGTACCCCCATATATTACCTAATAAAGGTTTAACCCCCTGATTGCCCCTAGTTAACCCTTTCACCCCCTTTTGCCAGTGTCACTAAGCGATCGTTTTTCTGATCGCTGCATTAGTGTCGCTAGGTAACCAGTTTTTTTTTGTATTACTGTTACGGGTGACGCTGGTTAGTTAGCTTGTTTTTTATACTGTCAGGGCACCCGCCATTTATTACCCAATAACGGTTTAACCCCCTGATCGCCCGGCGGGTGATATCAATTAGGTTTTAGGGTCAAATAAGGTCTGCGTCGCCCCAGGTTAGTGCCAGTACCGCAAACACCCACGCACAAAGCATACACCTCCCTTAGTGGCACAGTATCTGAACAGATCAATATCTGATCTGATCAGATCTATACTAGCGTCCCAGCAGTTTAGGGTTCCAAAAAAAACCGCATTGTTAGCGGGATCAGCCCAGATACTTGCTAGCACCTGCGTTTTCCCCCTCCGCCCAGCCCAGCCCACCCAAGTGCAGTATCGATCGATCACTGTCACTTACAAAACACTAAGCACACATAACTGCAGCGTTCGCAGAGTCAGGCCTGATCCCTGCGATCGCTAACAGTTTTTTTGTGGTAGCGTTTTGATTCAGTCGCTTCAGTCAGGAGCTTTTTTACCTGTGAATCTCAAAAAAATAAAAAAAAATAAAATAGTTGTCGTTTTATTGTTCTCTCTCTCACTCTATTCTCTCTCTATTGTTGCTCTTTTTTTACTCCATTCTATTCTGCAATGTTTTATTATGTTTTATCATGTTTTATCATGCTTGCTTTTCAGGTATGTAATTTTGTTTACTGTGTTTTAGTGTTAAGCATTTTTTTGTTTTCAGGTGCGCCATTCAGTTGCAACGCGGATTTATTTATCTTGACAGCAACAGCGTTTGCTCCCACGATACATAAAGACGCGACTCCAACACTGTAGGAGGTGATTTCACCACCACAGTTAAAAAAAAGAGCATATATGCCGAAGCATGGGGGCAGCAGGGGGGGGAGGAGCGATTGGCTCCTAATGCCACGTACATACGGTCGAAATTCCGACCGTGTGTACACGGCATAACTTTTGCGGGAGGATGCCCCCATGCATCGGCATATATAAATGGTGCATGTATGCCCATCATTAGAAGTGGGTGGATGAAGGGAGGTATTCTAATGGTGGGCATACCCACCAATCAATCTCTTTTTTTCGTTCAGCCAAGAGGCTGCATGAAAAAAAAAAGATTACAATATATGTCCAGTATGTTGCTGGACTTTGAATGGTTATACCAGAATGATGCCTGCAGGTTTAGGTATCATCTTGGTATCATTCTTTTCAGCCAGTGATCGGCTTTCATGTAAAAGCAATTCTAGCGGGTAATTAGCCTCTAGACTGCTTTTACAAGCAGTGGGAGGGAATGTCCCCCCTCCCGGATATAAACCGCGCCATTGGGAAATTGGGAAAGCATTTTATCACACCAATCTTGGTGTGGTCAGATGCTTTGAGGGCAGAGGAAAGATCTAGGGTCTAATAGACCCCAATTTTTTCAAAAAAAGAGTACCTGTCACTGCCTATTGCTATCATAGGGGATATTTACATTCCCTGAGATAACAATAAAAATCATAACAAAGAAAAAAAATGGAAGGAACAGTTTAAAAATAAAATAAAAAAGCTAAATAAATAAAAAAAAAAACAAAAAAAAAAAAAAAAGCACCCCTGCCCCCCCTTCTCTTGCGCAAAGGCGTACACAAGCGTTGGTCTGGCGTCATATGTAAACAGCAATTGCACCATGCATGTGAGGTATCACCGCGAAGGTCAGATCGAGGGCAGTAATTTTAGCAGTAGACCTCCTCCGTGAATCTAATGTGGTATCATGTAAAGGCTTTTAAAGGCTTTTAAAAATGTATGTAGTTTGTCGCCACTGCGTGTTTGTGCGCAATTTTAAAGCATGTCGTGTTTGGTATCCATGTACTCGGCCTAAGATCATATTTTTTATTTCATCAAAAATTTGAGCAATATAGTGTGTTTTAGTGCATTAAAATAAAAAAAAGTGTATTTTTTCCACAAAAAATGCGTTTGAAAAATCGCTGCGCAAATACTGTGTGGAAAAAAAAAATGCAACACCCACCATTTTAATCTGTAGGGCCTTTGCTTTAACATTATATATAGTGTTTGGGGGTTCAACGTAATTTTCTTGCAAAAAAAAATATGTTTTCATGTAAACAAAAAGTGTCAGAAAGGGCTTTGTCTACAAGTGGTTAGAAGAGTGGGTGACGTGTGACATAGGCTTCTAAATGTTGTGCATAAAATGCCAGGACAGTTCAAACCCCCCCCAAATGACCCCATTTTGGAAAGTAGACACCCCAAGCTATTTGATGAGAGCAATGTTGAGCCCATTAAATATTTTTTTTTTTGGTCCCAAGAGATTGAATAATGAAAAAAAAAAATATATATATATATTTTTTTTACAAAAAGTTGTCACTAAATGATATATTGCTCAAACATGTCATGGGCATATGTAGAAATACACCCCAAAATACATTCTGTTGCTTCTCCTGAGTACGGGGATACCACATGTGTGGGACTTTTTGGGAGCCTAGCTGCGTACGGAACCCCAAAAACCAATCACCGCCTTCAGGCTTTCTAAGGGTGTAATTTTTTTATTTCACTTCTCACTGCCAATCACAGTTTCGGAGGCCATGGAATGCCCAGATGGCATAAAACCCCCCAAAATGACCCCATTTTGGAAAGTAGACACCCCAAGCTATTTGCTGAGAGGTATTGTGAGTATTTTGCAGATGTCGCTTTTTGTCACAAAGTTTTGAAAATTGAAAATAGAAAAAAAAAAAATTTTTTTTTTTTTTCTTTACTTTCTTCATTTTCAAAAACAAATCAGAGCTGTAAAATACTCACCATGCCTCTCAACAAATAGCTTGGGGTGTCTACTTTCCAAAATGGGGTCATTTGGGGGGGTTTTGTGCTATTTTGGCATTTTATGGCCTTCGAAACTGTGATAGGTAGTGAGGAGTGAAATCAAAAATTTGCACCCTTAGAAATCCTGAAGGCGGTGCTTGGGTTTCGGGGCCCCGTACGCGGCTAGGCTCCCAAAAAGTCCCACACATGTGGTATCCCCATACTCAGGAGAAGCAGCAAAATGTATTTTGGGGTGCAATTCCACATATAACTATGGCATGTGTGAGCAATATATCATTTAGTGACAACTTTTTGAAAAAAAAAAAAAAATCTTTTTTATTTTTGTCTTTATTCAATCACTTGGGACTAAAAAAAAAAATATTCAATGGGCTCAACATGCCTCTCAGCAAATAGCTTGGGGTGTCTACTTTCCAAAATGGGGTCATTTGGGGGGGTTTTGTACTTCTCTGCCATTTTAGCACCTCAAGAAATGAAATAGGCAGTCATAAATTAAAAGCGGTGTAAATTCCAGAAAATGTACTCTAGTTTGTAGACGCTATAACTTTTGCGCAAACCAATAAATATACGCTTATTGGCATTTTTTTTACTAAAGACATGTGGCTGAATACATTTTGGCCCAAATGTTTGACTAAAATTGAGTTTATTAGATTTTTTTTATAACAAAAAGTAGAAAATCTCGTTTTTTTTTTTTCAAAATTTTCGCTCTTTTTCCGTTTATATCGCAAAAAATAAAAATCACAGAGGCAATCAAATACCATCAAAAGAAAGCTCTATTTGTGGGAAGAAAAGGACGCAAATTTCGTTTGGTTACAAAATTGCATGACCGCGCAATTACCAGTTAAAGTAGTGCAGTGCGAAATTGAAAAAAGACCTCTGGTCCTTTGGCTGCCAAATGGTCCGGGGCTGAAGTGGTTAATAATAGCTAATTGCGATTTTTTTTTTTTACCAAAAATATGTAGAAGAATACGGATCGGCCTAAACTGAGGAAAAAAAAGTTTTTTTATATATTTTTTGGGGATATTTATTATAGCAAAAAGCAAAAAATATTGAATTTTTTTCAAAATTGTGGCTCTATTTTTGTTTATAGCGCAAAAAATAAAAACCGCAGGGGCGATCAAATACCACCAAAAGAAAGCTCTATTTGTGGGAAAAAAAGGACGCCAATTTTGTTTGGGAGCCATGTCGCACAACCGCACAATTGTCAGTTAAAGCGACGCAGTGCCGAATCGCAAAAAGGGGCCTGGTCCTTTGGCTGCCAATTGGTCCGGGGCTGAAGTGGTTAAGGGCAACTTGTATATCTATACAATATGATTGATTGGTGAGAAGAGATTCATTCATGCACCAGGATTTAACTTCAGAATGGGGGATCAGGGATGAAACCGTGGTGATTACCGCACAGTGGTCCGACCAAGTGATAGGGTGAATGGAGGAATGACGTAATATAGGGGAAGATGCTATTGGGATAAATATGTGGTCAATTCTAGAAAAGGATTTATGTGGATCGGAGTAAAAGGTGTACTTCTTTCTGAGTGGGTTACATTCCCTCCAAGAGTCAAGGAGGGAGGCTTGTTGCATTAATTTGCGGAATCGTGTGGAAGGGGAGAGTTGTTCTGGGGTGTACAGGGACTTGTCCAGGTGTGTGTGTGTAATACTAGGTTTGAGTCTCCACATATAAATAAGTGTACCTTTACAATGAGTTTTAGTGACTTGTAGTAGGTGCGGGAAGAAGGGGATTGGATTGACATTCGGGGCATAGTATGAGACAAAAGTTGTTTCTACATCCTGTAGGAGTCCTACTAGTATTATATATCTACCATTCGGGTCTTTTATCTCTTTTGTAAGTGTGAATGGAAGGGTATGATGAAAGGCTAATAGAACTCCCCTATGTTTTGTTTCAGCAGAGGCTGTGTATACCCTAGGGTAGCGGGAACTAAAAAATTTAGGGGTATTGTGGGTTGAGAAATGTGTTTCCTGTAGTGCTACCACATCAGCTTTTAGGGAGGCGAAAGTTTGGAAGGCTTTAACTCTTTTGTTAGGAGAGTTCAGACCCTTAACATTAAGGGAGAGTATATTTAAGGGGGAGCAGTGACTGCTCCCCGCTGCAAACGGGAAAAACAAAGTAACAATCCAAGTAGAAATAATATTACCAAACTATTTCTAGCGAACTAGGCTTAGGTAGGTTTGGAGAATAAGTAGAAACCCTATAGATTCTGCAAAGGGGTTTACATAAATAAGATCTCCTGTAAATACTTCAGAAATATAAATAAGCTATTAAGGAGGGGGGAGGGGAAGAGGGGGGTAGGGGGGAAATGAGGAAGGAAGGCAAGGGGCGGGGGGAGAGGAAAGACAGTAAAGGGGGGGATGGCAGGAGCGGGGGTGATGGGAAGGAGGGAAGAGGGTAGGGGGACAGGAAGGGTAAGGGGGTGAAGGGGGGGATGAAGGGTAGGGGGGAGAGGGAAAGATAGGGTAGACTTAGGAGATCATGGTTATATACAAAGCATTACAATATGCTGAAAAACTGTGTGGTTCTGTAGGGTTCCACCTTGTTTTGAGTGGCTTCATGTCCCCTGCATGGAGGGTAACCATGCAAAAAACATGAGGCAGCAAAGTAACATAACTGAGTTGAAGGTGTATGCTTGTTTACCAGATAGGGTAGGTAAGTAGACATCATAGCATTGGATTGAGTCATTGAAAATGGTGACTGGACCTTTGGAGAGCCTCCAAAGAGGCAAGAAAGTGTCAAGGACTGGTTTGCTGGGGGTGAAAGTTACATACCCAGCCGTAATATTCTAGGAGTCGGTGAGATGTGGAGGAGATCAAAGCATGGTGTCCAACTGTGGTACTGGAGCTGAACAAACGAATGTCAACGTAAGCTGGTGCAGAGTTCCATGGAGCTCTATAACGAATTTCCACCGAGAACCTAGAAGAGACACAAGCAAGACAAACGGCAAAGGAAAGAGTTACTGCTGACCCATCAGCGCGGTGTGCCGTATTTTGGGCTGAGAAACTGTTCATCTTCCTGGTAGCGCGAGGGGGTCGCCTTACGGACGGATTATGGTCCCAGGGGGTGACGAATCGGGGTGGCTGTATATGGCTGTGCCGGCAGTCGAGCTGGAGTGCGTGGTAGCATGTTCTCTGAGTGTTGGGCTGGAGGAGCAAGGTGGAGGTTTTCCAACAGGCGCTGTAGAGATTCTGGAGTGTTGCAAGAATGTTGTTGACCTTGATAGGTGAACTGTAATGCAAAAGGAAATTTCCAGGTATATTTGAGCTGGTGTTGCATCAGAATCTGTAGCTGCGGCTTCATAGCACAACGTTTTGCTATTGTAAGGGGGGCTAGGTCAGAGAAGAGTTGGTAAGTATGGCTCTGGAATAGGAGCTCTTCTTTTTTGCGGGCAGCTGTAAGTAGCTGCTCTTTTGTGTGAAAGAAATGTAGCTTCACTATAATGTCCCGGGGGGGGGGGGATCAGTTTGGCGGCGTGTGAGGGCCCTGTGGACTCGGTCAAATTCTAATCTTTCTATGGGGATAGAAGGTGCCAGTTCTTGGAATAGTGCGGTTGTGAATGATTGTACATCCTCAACATTTTCAGGTATGCCACATAGGCGAAGATTGGACCTGCAGGAGCGATTTTCTGCGTTCTCTAAGCGGGATAGCAGGGTGGCATTTTCCTCCCTGAGTGCAGCATGCTCCTGGGCATGTTCCTGTAGAGTGAGTTAAATATCATCCACCCTAGTTTCAAGGTCCGCAGTGCGTTGGCCTATCTCGCGTATCTCACGGGAGAGCCTGTTGGTAATTTGCTCTGAGGTGCTTTTGAGGGCTTTCTGTAACTGCATTTTGTGACATACCTGAGGATGGTATGGAGGGAGAGCCTCCAATGTTAGAGTCTGTTTCATCTCCTTCATCACTATCCGGAGGGTCCGGGATGAGTGGTGATGCAGCGTGCTGTTTGGCCAGGGCCCTCGCCGCCATCTTGGAGGAAGCGCGGGCTAGGGCTTCCTTGATTGGTTTTGGCCTGTTCTTTCCTCTGTGACCCGTGAGAACCATACCGGAATGTGCTGGGATGGTTCACTGAGCTGTCCTGAGAAGCAGGCGGAGGGATGTCGGTTCAGTCTGCCGTTAGAGGCCCGATAGTGCAGCGGGGAGTGCGGAGCTCTAATGGAAGACGCGTCTGCCATGTCGAGCTTCGCGCATGCGCCCCTCTGCAAAAAGCTCTTAAACAAACATCTGACCACATAACTGACAAGGAAATTAGAGAGCTGGGACAGAGAACAGCTGAATTAGAAGTGCGGGTAGATGAGATTGAAAATCATAATTAACAATATACTTCTGAACTAGATAACCTTAAAGATGAGAATTTGTTGTTACAGTCCCGTTTTAGGTCCAGGAAAACAGGGACTATCGCTCTAATTTGAGAAACAGGGGGATTCCTGAGTCCATTGTAGACTTACAGGCTACTATGATAGCCCTCTTCCAGGAACTGCAACCTGGCATTCCTGTTGAAAGGCTAGAGATGGACAGAGTACATAGAGCTCTAGCTCCACGCAAGACAAACGGTCCTCCCAGGGACATAATTGCTTAATTTCACTTCTTCCGTACTAAAGAGCAATTACTTTCAGCAGCCAGGGGTAATAACAATCTCAATTTTCAAGGACACCAATATCAGCTCTTTGCAGACCTTTCTCCACACACTGTTGCCAAGAGACACACGCTCAAACCCCAATTGCAAGTACTTATTAACAATCAAATTACATACAGTTGGGGATTTCCATTTTCACTACGATTCACCCATCTTGAACACAAATATGTGTGTCGCCCACCCAGACGCTCTGCTTATAGATCCCCACAGCAACAACAATCATCAATTGGATTTGAAACACCTGCTTCATCACATCAAAATATTAACAAACGTGGTAGATATGATAATTCAATATCGATTGCTACTGATTCTATGGACTGAGTGTATTTTGCCATTTCATTCTATTTCTTGTCATTTTCCTCAATAGCCTTCTGAAATTCAACGCTCCTGTAACCTTTTATATGTTAACATTTTTTGCATCCCATCCGGTTGTTCGTTTGGATTTTGTTTTTTCTCCCTCTCTCTCTTTCCTCTCTTTTTCTTCTCTCGGGGTGGTGGTTGCGGCTCACGGTTCAGGTTGTGTATTCCCTGACATAACAATTGTCTCTGACGTGTTACGGCCCCCATAAATATATTGTTCTTGAATGTACAAGGATTCAATATTCCACATAAGCGCACTAAAGCTCTGCGCTCCCTTGCTACCAAAAAAGCTACTATTATTTGTCTACAGGAAACTCATTGCATCAATAAGGCCTCTCCTACATTTTTATCTGCCACATACCCACAATTCTATACAGCCTCAGCTACTGTTAAGCAACGTGGTACACTTATCGGGTTTCATAGGACTATGCCATTTACTCTTGTATCCCAACTAAACGACCCTGAGGGTAGATATCTTCTACTTACAGGATATATTTTGGATACAACAGTAACAATTGTATCGTACTATGACCCCAATAAATGCCCGGAGGCTTTTCTATCACATCTTTTCCAATTTTTCGATACTCACAAGTTTGGGACAACCATTTTATGTGGGGACTCAAATACTACTGTTTTTCCATATTTGGATAAATCTCCGCCACCAGTTATTACAAATTCTAACAAATTATCCCTCCAACGCTTGCTAAATATCCATGGTTTGGTAGACTCTTGGAGAGAACTTAACCCCACTAGTAGGTGCTTTACTCATTACTCATATCCACACAAATCTTTTTCACGTATAGACCACATCTTGATCCTAGCTAGTATGCTCCCAGAGATTATTTCTTCTAAAATTATTCCCTTTTCTTGGACTGATCAATGTGCGATTGTCACCACCATAGCTTCTCCGATACCCAGGTCACAAGATACAACTTGGCGTATCAATGATTCGACACTAACCCACCCATCCCATCGCTTAGAGATAGAGGCAGCACTCACAGATTACCTTTCATTTAATGATAATGCAGATAAATCAGCCATAACTCTATGGGAAGCCCATAAAACTGTCATTTTGTTATTTGCAAAGTTGGAAGCTAATTTTAATGCTAGTCATATGGCTTTTCAGTCTAATCCTAACGCTACTACAAATGCAAATTTAGATAAAGCACGTCTTGATTTAGACCTATTTCTAACTGACTCGGCTGATAAAGTCTTACGCAAAAAATATCACATTCAATATCTTAAGGCTAACAAACCTGACACCTTAATGGCACATATTCTTAAAAAAAATACAACATACACAGACATCTATAAGACTGAAAACTTCTCGTGACGTTTACACGAGTAATCCAAGTAAAATATTGGAGATTTTTCGTTCTAATCTGGATAAATTGTATTCCTCTAACATTGACTTTGACAAAACTAAGGCAGACGACCTGTTCTCTGGTATTAATCTACCTACTTTAAAACAAACGCAATGTGATCTTCTTGAAAAACCTATTACAACTTTAGAAGTTCAAAACGCCATCAAATTCTTAAAACTCCATAAGAGACCAGGTCCAAACCGATTTTCAGCAACTTATTTTAAACAATTTGCGTCTATTCTATCTCCAATTTTAACTAGAGCTTTCAACTCTTTGTTACCCGGAAATTCGTTTAGAACCGAAACCCTGACCTCTATAATAACCATGCTTCCCAAACCTCGTTCTGATCTCACCTCCTGGACTAATTATCACCCCATTTCCCTCCTAAATTTAGAAATCAAATTATTAGCCAAGATCATAGCGACACGATTGAATGCGATTATAGGTCAATTAATACATTGTGATCAAACAGGTTTCATGCCCATGCGACAGGCGGGCGACAATATAAGACAAGCTCTCTTGCTTATCCATACTGCTAAAAAGAAAGATTCCAACATCTTTAGATATTAGAAAAGCTTTCTATTCAGTTTCCTGGCCATACATGCAATATATCCTGCAAAAATGGGGGTTTAAAAATCACTTTCTAACATGGGTTTCCTCTCTTTATGCTAATCCACAGGCCTACGTTAAATACGCTGGTTATAAGTCAGCAAAATTCGACATTGGTAGAGGAACTAGGCAAGGTTGTCCTTTATCCCCGTTGCTCTTTGCCTTACTTATAGAGCCCTTGGCCCAATTAATCCATTCTAATCCGAATGTCAAAGGTTGGGTGGATACAAACACAAATTATGTCTCTTTGCCGATGACATCCTTATTTTCTTAACTCATCCACATGTGTCGGCCCCTAACTTAATAGACTTATTAGACAAATTTGCAGTAGTCTCTGGACTTTTTGTTAACCATAATAAATCTAATGCGCTAAACGTTTCTTTAACACAAGCGGAATTTCTCCAAGCTAAGTCCTCGTTACCATTTAACTGGGTATCACATCATCTTCCATATTTGGGAATACAAATCACAAACTCATTAACAGATCTTTTTTCAACTAACTACTTACCACTTCTAAAATCAATTACCGATTTATTGAAGCAATGGTCTTCTCTTTCCTTGTCTTGGTTTGGGTGGATTAATGCAATTATGTCAATTTTACCAAAATTCCTTACCTATTTAGGGTTCTCCCCATTCCAATACCTTCATACTTCTTATGTCTTACACAGCGCAGAATTATGTAATTTATTTGGGGCACCAATAAACCCTGTATCCCTAAATCTACATTGTTCCTTACTAAATTGAAGGGCGGATTAGGGTTACCAAATTTTTCTTCCTATTATTACGCAGCACAACTATCCCAATTGCCAAAATACCATTCCACTATGGAAACTCCTCTTGCCCCTCCGCTTGCTGTTGAATGTGTTGATATTGACCCCATCTTTGTGGCTAACATGTTATGGCTCCAGCCTAAAGATAGAGTACATATATCTAATCCTATTACCAAGCATTGTTTAGCTATTTGGGACAAATTTTAAAAGTTTGCACAATCTTCAGTCCTCACATAATCCCCTCCTTTCCTTCATTAAAAACCCAGCTTTTTACCCAGCTTGGAAATTCCCAATGTCATTCACAGCTTGGTCCTCTACTAACCTAATCAGATTGCATAATTTGGTTTCCAACAACACATTATACACATTTTTCAAATTATGTGAAACCTTTGGACTTCCCAGAACTGAAACTTTTCGATACCTACAAATTAAAAACTTTTATACACCCTTCTTTCGGACAGGTTCTCCACTCAACCAGATGTCGCAGTTTGAGCACATGGTCGCAAGCTATGGATCGCACTTTTGACATAGAAGAGTGCTTTGCTTTGTGTTAGAAACCAACTTTAAAGTTTTGGCACAATGGTATTTAGTACCGGCCAGAATAGCAAAATTTGTTCCTTCCTGTTCAGACTCCTGTTTTCGGGGATGTCCAACGCCTGGTACACACTTTCATATCTGGTGGCTATGTCCGATAGCCCAAGAATTTTGGAAGACAATATTTGAGATAGCCTCCAAAGCTCTGGGCACCTCTATTCTTCCTGACCCGGCAATGGCTCTTTTGAATCTCAAACCATTGGACCTAACGCAAACTCAATTCAAATTATTCATTCACCTTGCCACTGTAGCTAAACAAACTATAGCCAAAGCATGGAAATCTCAAACTTTGGTAGTGGCTGAGGCTAAACATAGGGTGAAAAGAGCCCTTACTTTTGCCAAAATGACAGCTATAGAAAATAATAATATAAATAAATTTTGCAAGATTTGGCAACCTTGGGTCAAACATTACTTACCGACTGACTTTGACCGTTATTATTACCTTGCTAAGTTTACTCTTCTTCCTTCCACTCCCTGTCATTAGACATATGCACTGCCCGGGTGGGGGCCGCACCACCACCTCGAGAGACTTTCTTTTTTTCTCTCTTACTTTCTTCTCTCTCCACATATGGACTTACTAACATTAAGTTAGAGGTGAATGATACTTACTTTACATTTTTTTTCTCATATGTAGTTTAGAGCTTGTGTTGTTCACTTTTGGTTCTATTAATAGTATATTTCCCTTGTTTCTCCTTTCCTTTTTCTTCTTTTTTCCTTTTTATTTCCATCCTATTATTCTCATACATGAGATCATTTAACAGTATTGAAACTTCAGTCATACAGTGTTAATTTTTCTTATAATATCCTTTTTTTTTTTTGTATAGACTATATTTACTCTATACATGAAGAAAACACAAGTTATTGTCTATAGATGGTTAAGAGTGGCTGAAAAAATCTCACACAAAATGGTACCTCATCCCTAATTTTTTTTTAAATACTAGAGTAATGGGCAAGGATAGATAAAGGGGATTATCACGGTACCAATAACATAGTCTTGGGTAAAAATTAAAATTAAATTTTATTATAGAACAAAAGAAAATATATTGTAACAAATGTGATCTACACATATAGCACTCAATGTGATCAACAGTGAAGCTTAGGATTAATAGATCTATAAAGATAGACCGAAGGTACAGATATTCAGAACCGAACCGACATGTTTTGCCAACATTGGCTTCCTCAGGGTGATGATGTGTATCTGTACCACATTAAAAAATTTCTAAAGAGTAAACACAAAGAACATTATCAATTACATGTCTATTTCACTTGTTGTCGGAAAGTCCGATTGTGTGTACACAAGTCCATCGCACAAAAGCTCACGCATGCTCAGAATCAAGCAGAAATAGCAGCACTGGCTATTGAACTTCCTTTTTCTTGGCTCGTCGTACGTCTTGTACGTCACCGCGTTCTTGACGTTTGGAATTTCTGACAACATTTGTGTGACCGTGTGTATGCAAGATAAGTTTGAGCCAACATCCTTTGGAAATTTCCGATCCTGTGTACACAGCATTAGAGTTATTGACTCGTAGGGTGGTTCTACACAGCAAAATATTTTTCTGTAAAAATACTAAAACTAAACAAATCATAATCAGAAAAAAGGCAAACAGTGAAAGCTGTCATGTTCATTAACATTAGCACTGAAATGGGCTAGGCACAGCCCTGCATCCTTTCAAAGTCTATGGCAGGCTAAAATTATATTGTGCCTGGATGGGGCTAGATGCTGAACAGCGTTGTACTGGCATTTTGGGCACTATGTTTTCAGGGGTGAATGACTGATCAGCTTCATCCAGTCGCAGCCTATTTTGGCCTGTCATGGACTTTGACAGGCTGCAGGCAGCAGGGATGGGCACTGCACCTGTGCCACCAGGATTCACTTAAAGGTTGGGATTGGAGGCACAGTAGCTAGACACCCCATGTGCATATGGCCTCACATGCATGGGAATATTTTATATCTGTTGCATTAATTACATTTACAGTATCTTACAAAAGTGAGTACACCCCTCACATGTTTGTAAATATTTTATTATAGCTTTTCATGTGGCAACACTGAAGAAATTACACTTTGCTACAATGTAAAGTAGTGAGTGTACAGCTTGTAGTGAGTGTACAGCTTTTATACAAGCTGTACACTCACTACTTTACATTGTAGCAAAATTTGCTGTCCCCTCAAAATATAAGTGTAAATTTGCTGTCCCCTAACTCAACACACAGCTATTAATGTCTAAACCACTGGCAACAAAAGTGAGTACACCCCTAAGTGAAAATGTCCAAATTGGGCCCAAAGTGTCAATATTTTGTGTGGCCACCATTATTTTCCAGCACTGCCTTAACCCTCTTGGGCATGGAGTTCACCAGAGTTTCACAGGTTGCCGATAGGGCACAGGAAGTTCTGGGGCGTGACCGAGCGCAGGTGTCTGAGCGCAGTGTGTTGAGAGAGGGGATGTGAGAGGTTGTGTGCTACTTCTTCCTGCTCTACACCTACTGCTTCCCCAGAGATAACATGCTTCCCCAGCTGAAATCACGGTGCATACGAAATCCCGCGAGATCTCGAGCGGCAGCATCATGTGTGGCGTTCTGCGAGGGGAGAGAGGAGGCGCTGAGGAGGAGAGAGAGATAAGAGTACAGCGCAGCCGGATCGCGGCCGGAACCCCCGGTAGTTACTGGGGGGCTACATGAGGAGCAGCAGACAGCATTTCTTGGCAGTCAGCAACAGCGGTGATGAGAAAGCTGGAAGAAACCAAGTAAGAGCAAAGATCTTTGTTTCCCTGTAAAAGATTTGAAATATGTCTTACAAGTCTATGGGACTGGCCACACTGGAATCAATTTTAAAATAAAAAACTGTGGGGAACGTTTTGAGCTCAAGTCTAAGCTCTGAGGCTTGTGAATATAAGGCACATTGCAGATAGTGTGGAAAGTGGGGGAAAATAAATCTGTAATTGTGCATTTCTTATTTTTCATTGGAGGTTGAGTTTGTAAGATCGCAAAGCTTGTATTCCTGCATCTTGGAGCAATGGACGGTAACACTATGAATATGTGAAGAAAAGGGGAAAGAGAGAAATATATATTTTTTTTTTTTTTTTTTTGCCTCTTCTTTTTTTTTCCTTCTCACTTCCTTTTACATTTGAACTGAGCTGATTTTTTTTTTCCTTCATCCCCGTGGTACACCGAGGCAAAGAGAGGGGGAAAAAAAAAAAAGGGGGGGCTTAATGTGTAGAAGCTAACGAAAACCAGGTTTTTATTGGTATCCATTGGTAAAGGCTGGGCAATTTTTTTCTGCCCCCTTCTTCCCCCCCTTTCCTTTTACTGAGCGGACGGTGGTGCTGCTACTGGGGGATAATCTGCTTCTACTTTTTCTGTCTGCTGGGAGATACATAAGCTTAAAAAAATCTGAGCAGGGATGTCTACCAAAAAAAAAGAGGATCACCCTAATACGGAGGGCGGAAGCTCTCAAACAACACGCTCAGCTGCAGCAGCCAAACTAGTACGCTATGCACATACATCAGCAGACCCAGCGCACTCACCAGGCAGAGGGAATCAACACCAACAAGTGCAGACAAAACCTCCAGTGGAAATGCCATCAGTAGATAGGAGAAGCCAGGGTCGGGACACATCAGCCCCAAAACTTGCAAAACAAAAAAGCCATGCTGAGGAAAATATGGGGGAGACGTCAGCAGGTGCACACGCCCTGGTTCCCACGGTAATGCCTATGGGGGTTCCAGGGGGGGCTTCACCAGAGGGGGGAAGAACCAACGCTGAAAGAGGTACTGTCAGCTATAAATGCATGTAGAGGGTCAGTGAATAGGCTAAGTGATCAGTTGATTGAAATTAAGGAAGAGCTGAAGTCAATAAATCAGGAATTGCAGAGAACTGTCGCAAGGATAGTAGCAGCGGAAGAAAGGCTGAGTAAGGTGGAAGATGAAGTCAACCCAATGAAACAAGAAATGAAAGGAATGAAAGAACAAATGGGCTGGCAGGCATCAAAACTTGATGAAATCGAGAACAGGCTACGTAGAAACAACATACGGGTTGTAGGTCTGCCAGAACGTAGTGAAGGCCCACACCCCATACATTTTCTGGAGAAATGGTTTAAAGACACGTTCGGTGAAAAGGCTTTCTCACCACTTTTTCTGATAGAAAGGGCCCATAGAGTCCCAATGAGAGCCCCGCTGAAAGATGGTTACCCTAGACCTCTACTCCTAAAGCTGCTTAATTACAATGATAAGGTAGTAGCACTACAAAAAGCTAGAGAAATGGGGGACATTTTTTTCAATGGAGCAAGGATTTCCCTATACCCCGATTTTTCTCCAGAATTAAGCAAACGCAGATCGGACTTCAGGACAGTTAAACGCAGTCTCTTTAAAAATAAAATTACCTATGCACTACTATACCCAGCACGTCTCCGGATTATGACTCTAGAGGGCCCTATGTTTTTTGACACACCAGGAAAAGCGGCCAAATGGCTGGAAGACAACAAAATGGAACTTTAGATGGAAAGGGTTGGAAGACGTGGGGAGGGGGGTTGAGGGGGAGAGGAACTGGGGAAAATGCTTCACGTATAAATATACCATTTTGGGTTTTTTTTTTTTGTGTGTGTGTTTTTCTGGGCAATTGAAATGTTTGGATGTAAAGTAATATGTCTCGAGGGGAAAATATTTTTTTTTTCCTTTTGTAGGGGGGGGGGGGTGGGTAGGTCTGGGTTTTTTTTTTTTTTTTTGAGGGGAAGCATGTTGGGTTAAGAGTGGGAAGATGTATAAAGGTGTGGGACATATGCATAGTGTGTGTTGTGTAAGGGAGGAATGGGTCACAAGAACAGCCCCTATGGGTAGCTTAGATAGGCAGAGTAGAGGGGGAGGGTGGGTGGGAGTGTTAAGGGTAGATGGATGGGGAAAATAAGGTATGGAATCACAAGCAGCACATTTAAAACACAAGGAAAAAAGGGAGTAAAAAGCAACACTGTGGCACTTAGAAGAAATTTACTCGATTTAGAAAGTACACTTAAAAATTATGCACTAATAATTCAGCGGAGAAGATCCTATTTCTATTTCGTAGAGTGTATTAAATATTTTTCATTCCACAAAATTTTTTGGATCACTTGGTATATATACCGGGGTATTTTTTACTTAATCTTCCCCCTCAGGCCTCTTCTGGATGTCCCTTTCCTTTTCTTTCTTTTTTATCATTGCGGTGTTCCCGCGTATGGTGCCCTTTTTTTTGTTGCTTTTTCCTCCACTTAACTATGCGGCATAAAACATTTAATATAGCCTCCTGGAACGTCCGTGGGATGGGCGATCCAATTAAAAGAGCTGTTATTTTTTCCACACTTGATTTATATGGGGTAGACATAATTTGTTTACAAGAGACGCATTTAATGAGGGAAACAATAGCAAAATTAATCAATAAGAAATTTCAATATCAGTACCATTCCTTTTTTTCTTCCTACTCGAGAGGGGTGAGCATATTAGTAAAAAAGGGTTATCCTTTGTGTGTAGAGAAATTAATACAGATAAAACGGGCCGTTATATCTTTTTGTATTGCTTTATTGAAGATGAACCTTATGTATTGGCAAACATCTACATCCCTCCTCCTTTTAAAATGGAGGTCCTGTATATACTAATGGAGTTTTTATTAGATAAGGAAGATACCCCAGTAATGGTAGTAGGAGACTTCAATGAAGTATTAGACAGAACACTAGACAGATTTCCAGTAAAGGTGGGGAGGGACGGCATGAGGGTGGTGCGATTTATGGAGAACAGGAAATCCAGATGGGCGGCAGTACTCTTGCCTTTCGGGCACATATAATACACTGTCTAGAATAGACATGGCATGGGGAAATAGAGAGATACTGCAGTCAGTAGCAAAGATTGTATATTACCCAAGAGGAGTGTCGGACCACTCTCCACTGGTGATTACAATGAACGCAAAAAAAAAATGTCCCTTAAATAATTGGAAAATAAGCCCTTTCTGGTTGGAATTGATAGAAAAACCAGAGGAGATAAATAAAAAACTCAGGGAATTTATATCTCTTAATGTAGGGACAGCACCAGTGGGAGTGGTATGGGACACTTTGAAGGCTTTTTTAAGGGGACTACTAATCCAACAAGTGGCCCAAATAAAAAGAAGCTCTAGAGAGTGGGAAGAAAAAGTAAGGAAGGAGGTACTAGAGGCAGAAAAACTATATGTAGTTTGAAAGCCAGAAGAAATACAAAATGCTGGTTACAAAGAAGTTGGAGAATTAACATCTCTTCCAGAGACAGAAAGCATTTGCAGAGGGAGAGAGCGTAGGCCGTATGCTTGCTCTCTTGACCAAAACTAATTCAACTCCTTCTAATATCTCGGCAATAAGAACAGCTGAAGGGACGATTTCCTCCCAGACAACGACAATCTTGGAGACATTTGAGACTTATTATGAGGATTTATATAGATCAAAGAGGTTAGAGACAACAGAGGGGGCAGAGGCAATGAAGAGCTTCCTAAGGGGAATAGAGACACCGGTATTACAGGAGGAAGAAAGAGCAGCTATGGAGGCCCCTATAACTTTGGAGGAGCTACAGTCAGCAGTAAGGGGGATGGCAAATCAAAAGTCTCCGGGGCCAGACGGGTTGCCCGTAGAGATTTATAAACAATACGGGGAGATACTGCTCCCAGAACTACTGAAGGTAGTAAATAGCGTAGTAGTAGAAGGGAAACTGCCCACCTCAATGACAGAGGCGATTATAATCGTACTCCAAAAGGAGGGGAAAGATCTACTGGATACACCATCCTATAGACCAATATCATTATTATGTTCAGACATTAAGATTATGGCTAGGGCGATTGCAGTTAGAATGAATAAATATATACAGAAACTCATACACCCCCGGATCAGTCTGGGTTTATTCCCAATAGAGCAACGAGTACCAATATTAGAAGGGTCTACCTAAATTTGCAGATGCCAACAGAAAACACGGGAAATAGAGCTATCTTATCGTTGGATGCAACAAAGGCATTCGATAGCCTAGAGAGGGACTATCTCTGGCTGGTCTTGAGAAAATTTGGGTTTGGGCCCTCCTTTATTGGACTAGTAAAAACACTCTATAATTCCCCACAGGCCAAAATTAAAATCAATAATGAATGTTCCAAGATGTTCCGTCTGGATAGGGGGACGAGACAAGGTTGTCCCCTGTCCCCCCTCCTCTTCACACTGGCAATAGAACCGCTGGCGGCACTAATTAGATCCACACAAGATATTCGAGGAGAAAACTGCACTATATGCAGATGACATATTACTCTTCCTGGGGGACACTAATAAATCTTTGAAAGAGGCAGTACAGCTAGTGGAATGTTATGGACAATACTCGGGTCTAGTGATAAACTGGGGAAAGTCAGCACTCTTACCCGTTGACCCACTGGACAATATAGGTCTAGGAGACATGTCGCAGTTAAAGGTAGTGGAAAAGATGGACTATTTGGGGATAGTGATAACACGGCACCCAGCGCAGTATATTCGTAACAATTTGGGCCCGTTGTTGGATAAATTTAAAAGAAAATCAGATATATGGGGACGACTACCACTGTCAGTGGCAGGACGTATTAACCTCATTAAAATGATCTGGATGCCGCAATTGTTATATATACTCCATAATAGCCCAATATGGATAGGAAAGGAATGGTTCAGAAAGCTAGAAACCATGTTCAGGGAACTGATATGGAAGAAGGGTAAAGCAGGGATTGGGCTCACAACATTACAAATGCCAGCGAATGAGGGAGGAATGGCTGTTCCACACCCGCGCAGTTATTTTCTAGCTGCTCAGCTACAGCATCTAAGTGGATGTGGTATAAAAGACGGAGAGAATTCCTGCAGCAAAATGATGCTATTGGATGCACCTCATAGTACTGTAATAGGAAATCTTGAGGCAAACTCCTTCTCAGTCAGATGCCCAACATTGGAAATGATTGTGCGGGTGTGGAAAGCGGGTAAGGCAGCAATGGGATATGAGGGACTGACGGAATTCTCCCCCCTTTGGGATAATAAAAATTTGAGGGAAATTCAGGCCATGGGGAGAATTAGAGAATGGGAGAAGCTGGGTATAATTAGGATAAGACAATTATATAAGGCCAACATATTGAAATCCTTCGCAGAATTAAGTAGAGAATACGGGATACCAAAAACGCTATTTTACAGGTACTTACAAATAAGACATGCCCTACAAGCTCAATTTAAATCACAATTAGTGGTATGGGAAGAGATCCCCTATCTTCAAAGAATAATTAAAGGGGGAGATCTCAAAGGTATTATCTCAGATCTATACCAACAGATCAGTATTAGATCAATTCCTAGAGATACGGTGGAGAAAAATAGAGGGAAGTGGGAGAAAGACCTAGGAGCCATAACAACTGACCAATGGGAACAGATATTGGACCAAGGGCCACTGGTGTCACTATCGCCATCCCAGAGAATTTCACACTTATTTTTAATACACCGAGTATACTACACTCCAAAGAGGCTGTATATGTATGGGAGGAAATCAGACGATAAATGCCCTAGATGCCAAGACTCCGGAGATCTCATACACATGATGTGGAGGTGCCCGAAGCTGCAGAGGTATTGGAGTACAGTACTGGATACTATCAACACAACCTTTGGGATAGAATTAAAACTAGAAGCAAAGGTCTGCATACTGGGATGTATGGAAGGAAGTCAGGGTCAAAAAAAAATCCTGGTAGCAGTACGAAGATGCCTGTTTCAGGCTAGGAAACTGCTGGCACAAAAGTGGCAAGCAGCGAAAGCCCCCAACCCGATGGAGTGGGTCAATACAATGAACGCGACAATATGGAAGGAAAGAGTTGTATTTATCAGAAGAGGAAATTTCAATAAATTTAAAATGCTATGGGAACCTTGGTTGAGGAAAATGGGTTGCCCACCATAAAAGTGACATAGATAAGAGGTGCTAGTAAAAATGGGCCATAAGTACAAGATAAGAGAAAGAGGTGAAAATGAATAAGAGTCTATAACTCCCCCCTAACGAGCATATAAAATAGTGCAAATAAAGGAAACTAGTGTTTGTGTAGAAGAACCATGGGGGAGGGAAGGGAGGGCTGGGGTAGGGGTAAAAGGATTGGGAATACTAATGTAAAATATGGCAAGACATGGTATGTGTATAAATATGTATTCTGTTTTGTATTCAAGAAAATAATAAAGAAATAAATAGTTAAAAAAAAGAGTTTCACAGGTTGCCACTGGAGTGCTCTTCCACTCCACCATGACGACATCACAGAGATAGTGGATGTTAGAGACTTTGCGCTTCTCCACCTTCAGTTTGAGGATGCCCCACAGATGCTCAATCGGGTTTAGGTCTTGAGACATGCCTGGCCAGTCCATCATCTTGGAGGTGTGTTTGGGGTTGTTATCATGTTGGAATACTGCCCTGCGGCCCAGTCTCCGAAGGGAGGGGTTCGTGCTCTGCTTCAGTATGTCACAGCACATGTTGGCATTCATGGTTCCATCAATGAACTGTAGCTCCCCAGTGCCGCAGCACTCATGCAGCCCCAGACCATGACACTCCCACCACCATGACTGAGTAGCAACACACTTGTCTTTGTACGCCTCATCTGGTTGCTGCCACGCACGCTTGACACCATCTGAACCAAATAAGTTTATCTTGGTCTCATCAGACCACAGGACATGGTTCCAGTAATCCATGTCCTTAGTCTGCCTGTCTTCAGCAAACTGTTTGCGGGCTTTCTTGTACATCATCTTTAGAAGAGGCTTCTTTTTGGAACGACAGCCATGCAGACAAATTTGATGCAGTGTGCGGCGTATGGTCTGAGCACTGACAGGCTGACCCCCCACCCCTTCAACCTCTGGCTGGCAGCACTCATACATCTATTTCACAAAGACAACCTCTGTATATGACGCTGAGCACATGCACTCAACTTCTTTGGTCGACCATGGCGAGGCCTGCTCTGAGTGGAACCTGTCCTGTTAAACCGCTGTATGGTCTTGGCCACCGTGCTGCAGTGATCAGTGTGAGAGAGTGAGAGTGATAACACCAAATTTAACACACCTGCTCCCCATTCTCACCTGAGACATTGTAACACTAACAAGTCACATGACACCAGGAAGGGAAAATGGCTAATTGGGCCCAACTTGGACATTTTCACTTAGGGGTGTGCTCACTTTTGTTGCCAGCCGTTTAGACATTAATGGCTGTGTGTTGAGTTATTTTGAAGGGAAAGCAAATGTACACTGTTATGCAAGCTGTACACTCACTACAGGGGGTCCCCGACTTACGAACGCTTGACCTACGAACATCCCCTACTTACGAACCGGGCGCTGCGGGGACCCTCCGCCATTTTCCGCCGTCCTCCGGCCGTTCTGTGCATGCACGGCCAGACGGAGCCTCGGAAAATGACGGCAAACTTCGGAAATGTCCGTAATTTCACGCGCATGCGCAGAACGGCATTAGACGGAACATCGGAAATGTCCGTAATTGTCCGTAATTGATGCGGCCGACTTACGAACAATTTCGAGATAAGAACAGGCGCCCAGTCCCTAATGAGTTTGTAACTCGGGGACCCCCTGTACTTTACATTGTAGGAAAGTGTAATTTCTTCAGTGTTGTCACATGAAAAGATATAATAAAATATTTACAAAAATGTGAGGGGTGTACTCACTTTTGTGAGATACTGTATATGGATATTGGAATGCCGGGCCCTATATTCTGAATCTTCTAAACAAAATTGAAGGACTAAGTTTTCCTCTTTGAGGTTTTCAAATTCAACTGCATAAGCCTGGGTGTTATTTTCACGTTCATCAACCCGCAGTTCAAGATTTAAAGTGTGTTGGCCCAGTTCTCTAATTTCCCCAGTCAGACTGTTTCCTGTTTGTTATATGATCTGAGGTCTGTTTAAGGGCTTTGTGAAGCATTTTTTCAAATTGCCTGTAGAATATGTAATTTGTGAAGTTTGTATATAGGAATCTGAGTTATATTCCCCTTGTGTATAGAGGAATCTGAGTTTATTCCCCCTGTGTTACCACAGATACTTTAGACCGCTGAGAGGATTCCACTGAGGGGGAGGGGATGCTTCTGAAGCCTGAGGCAGCACTTCTTTTATGTTTTTTGGCTTCATTTTCAAACGAAAACCCAAAAATTTGAAAATCTTAAATAACTAACTAATAATAACTATTAATAAATATTACATTTATAGTTATTGGAATTCCCTTTAAAATTAATAATAATAATAATAATAATAATAATGAAAACTTATTATTATTTATTATTATTTGTTACGTTCTATTTGTTTAGATTTGGCATTTGTTATTTCAGATAATTCGTAACTTGGGATAAATTCGTATTCACTACGTTCACTAACAGACAAATTTGAAAGGAAATTCCAATACCTATAATTTAATAGTTGGTTATTATTAGTTACATATTTCGAATTTTCGGTTTTTCATTCTTATGTACGTTTTTTTGAATTTCCAAATTTTAGAATTTATTCGAAATAACGAATTTTGATCATAACGAATGACCTGAAAAACGAAATAACCTCCAAATGAAATGAAAACGAACAAATTTTTCGGCAGTGCACATGTCTAAAATTTACCGGGTGAAGCTGAGCTTGAACATGGTATAATACGGCAGAAACATCCCTTCAGGAGCAGAGCTCTAAGCTGGCATGTCTGCTCAGTCAGGCTCCGCCTATGCGCCCCAACTCCTATGTATTTTCAATAGTCATAACATAATCCACAGAGAATCTCTAGCCTCGCACAAAGTGGGAGGACGGGTGCTAGCCAACTCATGACTTATTACTGCCATATGTAAGCTCACCAAAGATATGTACAGAAAAACCAAACCTAAATATTTTTTCACATCGATTATATAGTCTGCAGTGCCTTGCAAAAGTATTCACCCCCTTGCCTTTTTACCTATTTTGTAACATTACAGCCTTTTTTCCAGTTCGTACTACACATGTGTGTTGGTTAAGTAACTTCCATACCATAGAATTCGTAACAGCAAATTTACCCCTGTAGGAGCCTATGTTGGACTAATGAGAAGGCAGGCCGCAGGCCGGCCTGAGTTTGTAGGAGGAGTCGGGGGGTATTTAAACCCGCCCTCCTCCTCCTTACTCCTGTCGGCCTGGTGGTTGTTTGGAGTCTGCGTCGCATCGTCGTCACTTCCGGTCTCTGCTCCACGAGGTCCCGGCTATCTTCGGCTGTTTCCGGCGGCGTTCGGCTCTTCTCGGCGGCCCCCGGCTCTTCTCGTCAATTTCGTCGCTTCTCGGCTCCTCTCGGCTCCGCACAGCACATCGGGGTCATTCGGCGTAAGGATCAGGTATCGCTCGGGCTCGCTGGGAGGAGGGTGGGGGGTTTTGACGGTTCCATGATGGGGCACGCTGGGCAGTCAGGAAGGGGTCTAGGGTCCTAAAAAGAAAAAAAATACATAAATAAATTAAAAAGGGGGGTACGCTCTTCACTGCCAGGGGCATGTCGGTGCAGGGGGGCTCCAGACACGCAGGTCCACAGGGGGGGGGGACTTGTTCTGCTCACATTGCTGCAGGCAGTGGAGTGCAAAAGAAAAAAAAAATATATAATAAATAAATAATAGGGATAGAAAAAGAAGAAAAGGTCCCCTATGGATTGGACTTTTAAGGCATAAAGACTTTCAACCCCAGATTGAAAACTAAATAGTATAAATTGAAAAACGTTTATTACAAAGAATTGATATATAGAATATTGACATACATAAAAATATATATAAAGATAAAAAAAGAACTGGAATGTTCGAACAGTACTTGATTTACAAGGTACAAAGTATGAATGTATTTCGTGACAGATATCT
Source organism: Lithobates sylvaticus (assembly GCA_028564925.1). Classification (NCBI taxonomy): domain Eukaryota; kingdom Metazoa; phylum Chordata; class Amphibia; order Anura; family Ranidae; genus Lithobates; species Lithobates sylvaticus. Next base: position 315,632,255 of record CM053030.1, read on the forward strand.
CACACCTGACACGTTTTGGAGATTGGTAGTTTCCTCCTTCTTCAGAGGTGAGAGTATAACAACATTCCTATTGTATATAAAGAATATCATAGTAAGGTACTATATCAGAATGTAAGTGCCTATACATATAATGACAATCGAAGAAATTTGTATGGACATAAAAAGAATGAAACAAGGACTCACAATGAATCAAAAATACCGTGTACAGGAGCATTCCAATTTGATCTAAAAACAATGGCTGGGAGGAGGAGCTTCTTCACCTTATGTTCTCCTAGGTGGCATTGTTTGACAAGAAACAAATACCCATCAACAGAGGGAGGAGGAGCCGGGTATCCAAATGGATAAAGGATGCCCCAGATTGCTCCAGTTGTTGGGATTACTACATATATCACGGTGAGATAGTGTGGGAGGACGCCAAGAAGGCACACTGGGGTCGGATAATAATATGAGAGCCCTATTAAAATGAAACACATATAGGCATATATAAGTTTATCGGTTACCATAACAAGGAAAATTCCTATTGAGAGATAGGTCATATATTCATAACCTGTTTTTGGTACCTGTTATGCCTCGTACACACGTAGGGACTTTTGCCGGCGGACCTAGTCCAGCGGACAATCCCGCGGGACTTTCCAGCTAGGTCCGCTGGACTTTCCGAGGGTGTGGACTTGCCCACACACGCACGGACTTCTCCAGCGGATAATCCGCCGGCCAAAAGTCCGCGGGACTTTTGAAAATGAACGGACTTGCCCACACACGGAGCAGTCCGTTCATTTCGAACGTAACTTCAGGTTACGTAGCTAGCGTAGGCAGTAAATGCCGCCGCGCTAGCTCCGCAAGCTGGCATGGATTTAAAGGGAATCCCCACGCCGAAAAAACGGCGTGGGGGTTCCCCCCAAATCCAAGTCAGACCCTCATCCGAGCACGCAGCCTGGCAGGCCAGGAAAGGGGTGGGGACGAACGAGTGCCCCCCCCCCTCCTGAGCCGTACCAGGCCGCGTGCCCTCAACATGGGGGGTGCCCTGGGGAAAGGGGGGCCGTGCGGCCCCCCCAACCCAAAGCACCTTGTCCCCATGTTGATGAGGACAAGGGCCTCTTCCCGACAACCCTGGCCGTTGGTTGTCGGGGTCTGCGGGCGGGGGCTTATCGGAATCTGGGAGCCCCCTTTAATAAGGGGGCCCCCAGATCCCGGCCCCCCACCCTATGTGAATGAGTATGGGGTACGATGTACCCCTACCCATTCACCTAAGGTGTAAAATGTAAAGTACAAAAACACACACACTTTTGAAAAAATATTTTATTGCACTGCTCCGGGGGTCTTCTTCCGTCTTGGGGGTCTTCTCGCCGGACTCCTCCGCTCTCTTCTGCTCTTTTACCTAGCTCTTTCACGAGCGGGGGAAGTCCGGCTACCTTCTTCGTCGTCGCCGCCGTCGTCTGGGGGTCTCGATCCGCCTTCGGGGGTCTTCCGGGGGTCTCTTCTGTTCTTGCGGCGGTCGTCGTCTTCCGCGCCGCCGGCGCCTTCTCCTTCTTCTTGTCCTTCTTCTTGTTCTTCTTCCGATGTTGACCCGTCGCTGTCTCTGCCCGGAATGCCTGTGCCACTCTGCGCTGAGACTTATATAGGGACATGGGGGACAGGGTCACATGTTCATGTCACATGGTGACCCCGCCCCCTTGCGATGTCACAGTCCCAGCATCCTCCGGGACTGTGACAACACAAGGGGGCGGGGTCACCATGTGACATGTGCATGTGACCCTGTCCCCCATGTCCCTATATAAGTCTCAGCGCAGAGCGGCACAGGCATTCCGGGCAGAGACAGCGACGGGTCAACATCGGAAGAACAAGAACAAGAAGAAGGACAAGAAGAAGGAGAAGGCGCCGGCGGCGCGGAAGACGACGACCGCCGCAAGAACAGAAGAGACCCCCGGAAGACCCCCGAAGGAGGATTGAGACCCCCAGACGGCGGCGACGACGAAGAAGGTAGCCGGACTTCCCCCGCTCGGTAAAAGAGCTTGGTAAATGGCGGGGGAGTCCGGCGAGAAGACCCCCAAGACGGAAGAAGACCCCCGAAGGCGGATCGAGACCCCCAGACGGCGGCGACGACGAAGAAGGTAGCCGGACTTCCCCCGCTCATGAAAGAGCTAGGTAAAAGAGCAGAAGAGAGCGGAGGAGTCCGGCGAGAAGACCCCCAAGACGGAAGAAGACCCCCGGAGCAGTGCAATAAACTATTTTTTCAAAAGTGTGGGTGTTTTTTTTTACTTTACATTTTACACCTTAGGTGAATGGGTAGGGGTACATCGTACCCCATACTCATTCACATAGGGTGGGGGGCCGGGATCTGGGGGCCCCCTTATTAAAGGGGGTTCCCAGATTCCGATAAGCCCCCGCCCGCAGACCCCGACAACCAACGGCCAGGGTTGTCGGGAAGAGGCCCTTGTCCTCATCAACATGGGGACAAGGTGCTTTGGGTTGGGGGGGCCGCACGGCCCCCCTTTCCCCAGGGCACCCCCCATGTTGAGGGCACGCGGCCTGGTACGGCTCAGGAGGGGGGGGGGCGCTCGTTCGTCCCCACCCCTTTCCTGGCCTGCCAGGCTGCGTGCTCGGATGAGGGTCTGACATGGATTTGGGGGGAACCCCCACGCCGTTTTTTCGGCGTGGGGAGTCCCTTTAAATCCATGCCAGGTCACGGAGCTAGCGCGGCGGCAGTAACTGCCTACGCTAGCTACGTAACCTGAAGTCACGTGCTAAATGAACGGACTTGCCGATGAGCGGCAAGTCCCTTCATTTCAAAAGTCCCGCGGACTTGCCCACTAACGGCGGGATTGTCCGCTGGACTTCCAAGTCCAGCGGATAATTTGAAAACAAAACTTCAAACTTTAGTCCGCCGTACTTTGGCCAAAAAAAGTCCGCCGGCGCCCACACACGAGGGGATTATCCGCTGGACTTCGGTCCAGAGGATAATCCCGCGGGATTGTCCCTTCGTGTGTACGCGGCATTAGTGTATCTTGGTTGACTGCACCACTGATCCTAAAATCTTTTTGCTGTACAGTTAGTACTTCAACCGATGGCTCTAAAGGAGAGAACAACCAGAAATGTCTATAGTAGTAGGTTTTTTCCCAAAAGTCTTAGCCCCCCCGATGTATGTGTCAAAACGTATATTAGTATATACCATATGTCCAGACACATATAAAAATATTATCGCGTATTGTTAAACCATTATATGGCTGTTTGGTACAGAAAGTTGTGCCCAGTAAGGAGTATTGTCCTTAAGAGACAAAATACTTGCGAATTTGGATAAAATTGGAATAGGAAATGAAATAAATGTGGGATATGCATAGAGGCAAAATTGGTAAGGAAATATCTGATATTTAAAAGCCCAATATTCCTAGGGGATATGAGCTGTGATACTTGTGTATAGAGTTACCATGTGTATATATTTTTTATTATGAGGATTCTTTCTTCCCCATTCTTTTTCCTTACTTTTACCAATTTATCATCTATCGCATGTTAACCCACATTACATTATGTGTATTGTACTATATTGTATATTTACTAACAAATCTTAAACCTATAGTAAAGATGAGTATAGAGGGGCTTTGCTATTGTAATCTTTTAGTAGATAAAAGGTATAAATCAATGATAAAGAGCATTAAATGGTGACAGCCGAGATACGACTTTAAAAAAATGGGGAGCTGTAATGTACCATACAGGGGGAGGGTAAAGTTCCATTCAAGTTTGAATAGTGAAGAAGATTATAGTGGAAAGTTTTTTACCTTGTTACAATATCTGACTGCTCGTCTTCTCCTCAGCCTGACAAGTGCAGGTTCTGAGGGGAGCAAGCAGTGTGTTATGTATGGTTTCCGCCCTCTCAGTCAGCTGTTTGTGATACAGCTGATTGATGAGAGGTAAAGAGACAGATAGGGCTCTCCTATAGTTTAGTTTCCGGCCTCTAAATCAGCTGTTTGGGATACAGCTGATTGATGAGAGGCAGGGAAACGAATAGGGCTCTCTTAACCCGGCCCCCCGAGTGCTGCGCGCACATCCGGGTCCCGCGCACCAATGAATGGTCACGCATTGTGACCCGGACCCGCCCACAGCTCCCGCCGGCACGTCATGCCTCACAGGCGAACAGCGCATGCTCGCCGGGTGAGGCAATATGGAGTCCCGGCGTCGGAAATCGACGCCGGGCACTCCTGATTCGCCGCCTCGTCCATCAAAGAATGGGCGGGCGGCTGGGCGTGCCGGGCGGCCCACTGGGCGTCCCCCAACACCGCGATGTGTAGACAAGGAAGTGATTGATATTAATATAGATGGTTGAAGCTCCTTCATCCAGACATCTTACAATAGAGGGCAGAATCTGGAATATAAATACAAGAGAAGAGAAATGTTATATGACCAGCAAGAAATAAACATGTAACAGATGATTATACACGTATAGAAACAGTAGATTATATAATTCAGAGTTGCACATTGGTTTTATTCTTATTTATACACATTGGTAGTGTGGATCTAGCAAATAAGATAGCAGGGGGATGGTAATTGAACTTACAAAGTTGCAATCCAAATCTGTATACAATTAATGTAAATTATATTTTGACAAGTAGGAACCTAGATAGACATGACAAGGGAGTATCAAGGAGAAATTTATGTATTCTCCTAATGCAACGCATGCGACCCTAATTGCGACACTTATACGTCGCTGATCACTTAGATGGAGTATATACCAAAACCTATATTACTTGGAGATAAATCCAATTATACATATTTCATACCGGTTAATAATCGCAGTATGTATTTTATGCGCATACAAGAATGCGATGCATATTTCTAAATTTATTTATGCGGATGAAGGGCAAATAAAGAAGGGAAAAGGTGAAAGGTTTTTTGATTCATTCGTCCTCTCAGGAAATATAGGTTTTTGGAAAAGGGTATAGACATAGAGGGATAGGTGGTAATTCTATGGTCTTGTTGTGAAGGAATGTTGGTGGTCAATTTTCAAAGTAATTTTTCCATCCCTCCGGATGAAAAACCCTCCAAAAAGGGTTTAAACCATATTGCCTCATTGAGGCCGTGGGCCTGGGTTGCTCTAAGCCTGAAGATCCAGCGTGCTTCTAATTGGAGGAGGGACTTATTCCAGTCACCTCCTCTTGGATTGGGGTGAATGCGGTCTAGAATGAGGAATTTAATCCTCTGGAATTTGCCTGCATTAACAATGGTTGTATGTCTCCCCAAAGGGAGATCCGGATCGCAGGTTTGCATGCTAATAATATGTCTGTACGCCCTTTTCCAAAACTCCAACTTAGTCTTTCCTATATAGAAACATGAGCAATCACATTGTAACAGATAGATGACCCCTATCGTTTTACAGTTCGCGAAGTGCTTCGCTTTAAAGATCTGACCATCTGGTAGTTTTGGATTTTTCTCCACCCACATAAATTTACAGTAATTACAAGATCCGCACATATATGTGCCCTTGTATTTACAGTGAGTCTTCTTGCTATCGCTGAACTCACTACTGGTGATTTGACCTCTCAAAGATGTAGCTCTCTTAAACGTAAATAGGGGTTTTTCCGTAACGAATGGACCCAATGTGGAGTCTTCAGTTAAAATATGCCAGTATTTGTCCACAATTTTTCTTATTTGTTGTTCCTGTTTACTGAATTTAGATATAATTCTAAGGGGATTAATATCGTCCTTGGATTTTTTTGAATATAAAAGTTGGTCTCTACTGCGTAAACATGCCTGTTGGTACGACCTCTTTAGGGAGGCGTGTGAATATCCCCTTTCTAGAAGGCGGACGCGCAAGTTGTCGGCTTCTTGTTTAAAGATGGCATCGTCAGCGCAGTTGCGCCTAATTCTTAGAAATTGGCCATACGATATGGAGTTTAGTAAGGGTTTGGGGTGAAAGCTGGTCACATGCAAAATTGCATTGCCAGCTGTTGGCTTCCTATACAGTTTAGTGAGTAAATTACCTTCCTCACCCTTGTATACTTCCACATCTAAAAACGCAATTTTATTAGGGTTGTATGACATAGTAAAGTTGAGGTTAAAATTGTTCCTATTCATCCTGGATAGACACTGCTCCAACATGTGTGATGGACCGTCCCAGACGATGAAGATGTCGTCGATGTACCGGTACCACCCCAGAATGTGGTCCGTGTACATTGACAGGTCCTCATCGTCTAGGAACATTTGCTCCCGATCCCCCAGGTACAGGTTGGCGTAGGATGGGGCACAGCAAGTCCCCATCGCTACCCCCTGTACCTGGAGGTAGTGGGAGCCGTTGAAGGTAAAAATGTTGTGCTCCAGGATGAATTAAGTAAAGTGGTCATGAATTCGCCGTATACGGGATCGACACCCCTATCTTTTTGTAAGACATGTTTTATGGCTGCTATGCCCTTTCCATGAGGAATGGAGCTATAAAGCGCCTCAACATCAATTGTCACCAGAAGCGTATGTTCTGGTATAAGAAAATTGTCTATAATTTGTAGAAAATGCATGGTGTCCTTCACGTATGACGGCAAGGCCATGACATAAGGTTTTAAGAAATCGTCGATAAGTTGACTAGCGTTTTCACTTATGGATCCCACCCCAGAGATGATCGGTCTCCCTGGTGGGTTCTCTTTATTTTTGTGCACCTTGGGAAGTGCATAAAAGGTGGGTACTCGGGGGAAGTTGTTACGGATGAAATTCCATAGTTGTTTCGTGATGGTATTATTTCTAAGGGCAGAATCAATAAGTAGATAGAATTCTCCATGAAATTTATTGACAATGCCAGTAGGCATGCGTCGATACCAATATAGATTTTTTAAGATATCGTTGCACATGTTAATATATTTCTCATTGTCTAGGAGAACCACATTACCCCCCTTTTTTTTACTAAATTATTCAGATTTTATTACTATACTTGCATTGTTGGAGAGTTTTTTCAAGGCTGTTGTTTCACTCTTTGTTAAATTCATTTTATTTGGAGTGCGGATTTTTAATTTATTTAGGTCCCTATTTAATAGCTTTAAAAAGGTTGTAGCGTTAGGGTTTGTACTCGGTGCCGGACAGAAGTCCGATTTCTTTTTGAGTGTTGATTTGTTTTTATTTAAAGCTACATCTTGTTTGTCCACCGAGTCCAAAATTTTTTGAAGGTCGGCCCGGTCGATCAAGTCGGCCAGATCGCTCTCCTCTAAAAGTGAGACCAAATGGTCCAACGCTTGGCTTTCCTGGGGGGTACGGTCTAAGGGTATTCCCTGCTTGTGGAATAGTTTTCTTAGAATTCGTTTTCTAATAAAGAGTTGTAGGTCCTTATAGATTTCGAACTTGTTGATTTGGACAGAAATTGAGTCCTTTCCTAAGAATCAAGGTTTCCTCTTCAGATAGTGTATAGGATGAGAGATTAATTATATTAAAGTCAGACTCGACTTGTGTATCATTGATCTTTACAGTGCCTATAGGGTTACTTGTGTGTAGGTGTTGGGATTGTTTAAGGATGGTTGGACCCCCGCCAGGATCTTCTCTAAAAAAGAGGGATCACTGGAGAGGGTCTCAAAAGATTCTGTGCTTCCACCGTTTATTTGTGCGATGGATCTCTTGTTTACAGTGTTATTTGTGAGTGAATGGGTGTTGGACACAGTTGCCACATCCGTATTTCTGTCATTAGATATTGGTGCTACTTTATGTGAGGGAGTTTCTAATGTGGATTTTTTTGCCTTTGGCCTTCTGGTGAGTCACTCTGATATTGGCGCTTAGTGCTTTGATTCACTTTAACCTTGTGTGTGGTTTGTGAAAAGGTGTTGGGGGGTGAGAGGAGGTACCTTGGTTTTTGTACCAAGGAATCCCATGACCTAGACCATCTCTACTGGGGTTACCTTTATAATTATATTGAGTCCATTTATAGGCCCTACCGTCTTTAAATGCGTCCCTATCACGATTAAATTTGAAACCTTTTTTCCCCAAGATGTCTTTGTTGAAGGTCTCCAAATGGGTTTTCAATTTTTCTTCCCTAGTTGCTATCGGTTTTTGGGTTTTAAATTTTTGTAATTTATTGCAAATATTGGTTATTTCAAGATCCAAGACTGATGATCTCTTTTTATATTCATTTATCAAAATCTCCATTAAGCTCCGTGAGCACAATTTGAGGACTTCTTCCCACCTTGCTTTGAACTCAAAGTCCAGACCTTCCAAGGTTGGGAAGATCTGGACTCTGAGTCCCAGGGGATTGATATCCTCTTTAATGTAGTTTTCGAACGATCTAGAATGCCAGAATAGCATGGATTTCTTTTCCAAAATCTTCGAAAGTCTAAAAAATAGAGACGATATCTCTGCAACTATCTCTTCCCTATTGCCAAATTCTTTCAAGTATCCCTCCATAAGGGATTCCCATTTGCTGCCTAAAAATCCCGTCATGCTTCTGGGGGTAACGTTCCTAGTGAGTCCCTTTTAAAAAACCATCTATAAGTATATAAAAAAAAGGAGTAATTTTATGAAGGAACAACAAAAATGTTTTCTTCTATATCAAATAGTTTACATGTGTGTCGTTGCTAGCCAAAGCGGGGAACGGTATCTGCTACCAAATAATCTAGAAGAAATTGTAGGCTTAGCGTGGACTACACATGTATGAAAGGGGAATTTTTATATTGTATGCCACATCCTATAATCAAGAAAAAAGAGAAAAGGTCCCCTATGGATTGGACTTTTAAGGCATAAAGACTTTCAACCCCAGATTGAAAACTAAATAGTATAAATTGAAAAGCGTTTATTACAAAGAATTGATATATAGAATATTGACATACATAAAAATATATATAAAGATAAAAAAAGAACTGGAATGTTCGAACAGTACTTGATTTACAAGGTACAAAGTATGAATGTATTTCGCGACAGATATCTCACAACTGACGCGTTTCGGAGATTGGTAGTTTTCTCTTTCTTCAGAGGTGAGAGTATAACAACATTCCTATTGTATATAAAGAATATTATAGTAAGGTACTATATCAGAATGTAAGTGCCTATACATATAATGACAATCGAAGAAATTTGTATGGACATAAAAAGAATGAAACAAGGACTCACAATGAATCAAAAATACTGTGTACAGGAGCATTCCAATTTGATCTAAAAACAATGGCTGGGAGGAGGAGCTTCTTCACCTTATGTTCTCCTAGGTGGCATTGTTTGACAAGAAACAAATACCCATCAACAGAGGGAGGAGGAGTCGGGTATCCAAATGGTTAAAGGATGCCCCAGATTGCTCCAGTTGTTGGGATTACTACATATATCACGGTGAGATAGTGTGGGAGGACGCCAAGAAGGCACACTGGGGTCGGATAATAATATGAGAGCCCTATTAAAATGAAACACATATAGGCATATATAAGTTTATCAGTTACCATAACAAGGAAAATTCCTATTGAGAGATAGGTCATATATTCATAACCTGTTTTTGGTACCTGTTAAGCCCCATACACACGGTCGGACTTTTTCATGGATTCTGTCCGATCGGACAATGTTGTTGAAAAATCAGACCGTGTGTATGCACCATCGGACAGTGTACGTCGGATTGTCCGACGGACAAAGTCTTATCTCCTGCTGGAAAGATTTGCCGACAACACGGTCCGATCACACCAAATCCGATCGTGTGTACGGTTGTCCGACCGGACAAAGTGCTACGCATGCTCAGATCACATTACAAGACCAAAGCTATTGGCTACTAGCCTCTACGTAGTCCCGTCGTAGGCAACAAACGTCACCACGTTCAGAATGATCGGATTTTCCGACAACTTTGTCCGACCGTGTGTACGCAAAACCAACATCAGACAAAGTATGACGGACAGGATCCGACCGACCTGGTCCGCGGATTGTCCGACCGTGTGTATGGGGCTTAAGTGTATCTTGGTTGACTGCACCACTGATCCTAAAATCTTTTTGCTGTACAGTTAGTACTTCAACCGATGGCTCTAAAGGAGAGAACAACCAGAAATGTCTATAGTAGTAGGTTTATTCCCATAAGTCTTAGCCCCCCCGATGTATGTGTCAAAACGCATATTAGTATATACCATATGTCCAGACACATATAAAAATATTATCGCGTATTGTTAAACCATTATATGGCTGTTTGGTACAGAAAGTTGTGCCCATGAGTGTTGTCCTTAAGAGACAAAATACTTTATAAGATAAAATTGGAATAGGAAATGAAATAAATGTGGGATATGCATAGGGGCAAAATTGGTAAGGAAATATCTGATATTTAAAAGCCCAATATTCCTAGGGGATATGAGCTGTGATACTTGTGTATAGAGTTACCATGTGTATATATTTTTTATTATGAGGATTCTTTCTTCCCCATTATGCGCTGTTCGCCTGTGAGGCATGACGTGCCGGCGGGAGCTGTGGGCGGGTCCGGGTCACAATGCGTGACCATTCATTGGTGCGCGGGACCCGGATGCGCGTGCAGCACTCGGGGGGCCGGGTTAAGGGAGCCCTATTTGTTTCCCTGCCTCTCATCAATCAGCTGTATCCCAAACAGCTGATTTAGAGGCCGGAAACTAAACTATAGGAGAGCCCTATCTGTCTCTTTACCTCTCATCAATCAGCTGTATCACAAACAGCTGACTGAGAGGGCGGAAACCATACATAACACACTGCTTGCTCCCCTCAGAACCTGCACTTGTCAGGCTGAGGAGGAGACGAGCAGTCAGATATTGTAACAAGGTAACAAACTTTCCACTATAATCTTCTTCACTATTCAAACTTGAATGGAACTTTACCCTCCCCTTGTATGGTACATTACAGCTCCCCATTTTTTTTAAAGTCGTATCTCGGCTGTCACCATTTAATGCTCTTTATCATTGATTTATACCTTTTATCTACTAAAAGATTACAATAGCAAAGCCCCTCTATACTCATCTTCACTATAGGTTTAAGATTTGTTAGTAAATATACAATATAGTACAATACACATAAATGTGGGTTAACATGTGATAGATGATAAATTGGTAAAAGTAAGGAAAAAGAATGGGGAAGAAAGAATCCTCATAATAAAAAATATATACACATGGTAACTCTATACACAAGTATCACAGCTCATATCCCCTAGGAATATTGGGCTTTTAAATATCAGATATTTCCTTACCGATTTTGCCTTTATGCATATCCCACATTTATTTCATTTCCTATTCCAATTTTATCCAAATTCGCAAGTATCTTGTCTCTTAAGGACAATACTCATGGGCACAACTTTCTGTACCAAACAGCCATATAATGGTTTAACAATACGCGATAATATTTTTATATGTGTCTGGACATATGGTATATACTAATATGCGTTTTGACACATACATCGGGGGGGCTAAGACTTATATGAATAAACCTACTACTATAGACATTTCTGGTTGTTCTCTCCTTTAGAGCCATCGGTTGAAGTACTAACTGTACAGCAAAAAGATTTTAGGATCCGTGGTGCAGTCAACCAAGATATACTAACAGGTACCAAAAACAGGTTATGAATATATGACCTATCTCTCAATAGGAATTTTCCTTGTTATGGTAACCGATAAACTTATATATGCCTATATGTGTTTCATTTTAATAGGGCTCTCATATTATTATCCGACCCCAGTGTGCCTTCTTGGCGTCCTCCCACACTATCTCACCGTGATATATGTAGTAATCCCAACAACTGGAGCAATATGGGGCATCCTTTATCCATTTGGATACCCGGCTCCTCCTCCCTCTGTTGATGGGTATTTGTTCCTTGTCAAACAATGCCACCTAGGAGAACATAAGGTGAAGAAGCTCCTCCTCCCAGCCGTTGTTTTTAGATCAAATTGGAATGCTCCTGTACACGGTATTTTTGATTCATTGTGAGTCCTTGTTTCATTCTTTTTATGTCCATACAAATTTCTTCGATTGTCATTATATGTATAGGCACTTACATTCTGATATAGTACCTTACTATGATATTCTTTATATACAATAGGAATGTTGTTATACTCTCACCTCTGAAGAAGGAGGAAACTACCAATCTCTGAAACGCGTCAGGTGTGAGATATCTGTCACAAAATACATTCATACTTTGTACCTTGTACCTTGTAAATCAAGTACTGTTCGAACATTCCAGTTCTTTTTTTATCTTTATATATATTTTTATGTATGTCAATATTCTATATATCAATTCTTTGTAATAAACGTTTTTCAATTTATACTATTTAGTTTTCAATCTGGGGTTGAAAGTCTTTATGCCTTAAAAGTCCAATCCATAGGGGACCTTTTCTCTTTTTTCTTGATTATAGGATGTGGCATACAATATAAAAATTCCCCTTTCATACATGTGTAGTCCACGCTAAGCCTACAATTTCTTCTAAATAATAGGGATAATCTGTTTTTCCTTGCTTCCCCCATGCAGGACGGTTGTTAAGGTTACATCTGCCAAATCCGTCTTTCTGTTTCAGTAAGTGGCAGGTGGCGGTCACCAACGACTGTGGTGCGAGTTTCCACTCCCGGGGGCTCACAGGTTCTTGGTGTTACGGATGCAAAGGGGGTCAGGTTGGATGGGGTAGGTCTGGCCGGCACAGGTATCATCAGTTCACGGCCCATGGGTTAGGGGGTAGTCACACCACTGAGGGTTCACCCACCACGTCTGTGGGTGTCACACGGTTTGAGATGTTTTGTTTTTAATTGTCTTGTACAATGGCAAGTCTCCTCAGCCGTTTTAGTCACGTCATGTCATGATCTTGCTTCACGCTGCAACTCTCGTCACTTACCTGGCACGTTTCAGGTCTCGTAGGGGGATTACGTAGTATCATCTGCTTGCTTCGGATGCTCGTTGTTTTCTAGGGTCTGTCTCATTCAGTCATGTTCGTACGTTTATTGCAGGGTGGGCATCGGGTGCCAGACGCAGGCCTTGTTCGGTCAAGGTTAAGGTTTTTTCGAAGGTAAGTCAGGTTGCTGGGTCAGTCCCTTCATCTCTAATTTTCCTCGCTGCATCAGGGTCATTCGCCACTGCGGGTTACCTATTTCGGTTTAGGTCTTTGCAGGTTGAGGGATTCGTTTTTAATTGACTTGGGCAGTGGCAAGTCTCCTCACCCGTTTGGGAAATTCCCCTCATGTTAGGCTTGTTCATTCGTCATGGTTCAGCACGCTTAGTCTCTAGGGACCTGTCACGTTTTCAGGTTCAGGAGGCCTGAGTGTTTGTTTTTAATTGACCTGTGGTTCACAAGTTTCTTGGCCTCCTTTAGGTTGGGGGGTGCATGCTATCTTGGGTCACGTTCAGGGGGGTTCCTCAAGCGCAGGGGGCGGTTGAAGGGGGGCGGGGGTTTTGTATTGGATGGGGTTGGTCGTTGGTAGTTTGTTTCTGTTGTCATGCTTACGTTTTGTTTGATCATTTAGGGCATGTCTCAGGCTGCAGATATTGATGACTTTGCCTCCGGTTCCCCTTCCCCTGCTAGAGGTTCGGATCAGGGCAGCACGCCTTCCATGAGGACCTGGATGGTACCAAGATTGATGGCGGAATTACGGCTCAGGGGTATCTCATTTGCGGCATCAGCCCGCAAGGCGGAACTGTTCAGACTATTATTCCCTACCTCTCCTGGTTTGGGTGTGGAGCAGGCCACCCTGCATACAGTTTTGACGTCCCTTTCTCAGATCCCGGCTACCCTTAGCTCTCTGGCAGGTTAATTTCAAGATCTTCGGGCTAGGGTGGAGGTTCTGGAAACCAATCCTAGTCCAGCCCCTATGGATCTGGCAGTTTCTGGGGTAGCGGCAGGGTCTGAGGTCCCCTTGGTTTTCGAGGCCATCGCAGTTGGCAGCAGGTACTTGCTCCGGTATACCCTCTGTCACCCCAGCCCATTTCATCCCAGCGAATCTCAGGAAGGATATTCTGGAGGGCAAGGATGTCAACCTGGCATCCTTGTTGATTGCCGCCCATGACGTGGCTGACAACAAGTCATACGCTTGTGGTGACGTATCGGTTATCATCAAGTCCAGGGACCACAGGCTGAACCGCAAGCTCTCTATCCCTGAGTTTGTGCTGGCTTTTAGCATGTTCAGGGATATCGTGTGCTCGGTAAATCCTCTGAGAAGGGAAGAGCTCGACCACTACCTGTATGCGGTGGTGGAGCTGTGTTACAAATTCGGAGGCACAGCTTTCTATGACTATCACCGATCATTCTCTGCCAAAGCCGCGGCCATGTTTTCGCAACATCAAGTGGTCACAGTCTGGAGCAGTGTGGATACCGAGCTCTTTTGCCGACATTTTGCTGGATTGAGGTCCCCAGTTTGCGCCCCAACACAGAGTTTCCCGTTCTCCCGGGCACTTCCAGGGCTTTCCCCGGTTCTCTGCCAGCTCCGACTCAGGCTGCCTCTGTTGATAAGCTGGGTCGGCCTGTCCAGTACCTGGGCAAATCACCTGTCTGTAATAATTTCAACTACGGGGTCTGCAATTACAGCCAGTGCCGTCTGTTGCACATCTGCTCTGGCTGTTTCAGGGCCCATCCAAAATCGGCTTGCTCACTCAGACACGGCAAGAGCAGCTGACTGAGCCGTATTAATGTGGTTTTCCTGCAAGAGTGTTTGGTCTCTCACCCTTCTCCTAGTTCATGTGCCTTTCTGGTGGATGGGTTCACGAACGGTTTCCACACAGGTTTTGTTACTTTGCCTTCCGATACGTTTGAGAGTCCTAATATCAGGTCCTCTGGGGTAGAATTAGGGGCGGTGGACACACTACTCCAGTCCGAGCTGGACAAGGGGTTTATCATTGGTCCCTTTTTCCGCATCTCCTTTGCGGCTTTGGAGGGTCAACCCTCTGAGTTTGGTCAAAGGGAAGTTTTCTAATAAACAACGTTTAATTTATGATTTGTCTGCACCTCATTGCTCTGCGGTACCCAGCTTGAATTCCTTAATCCCATCGGAGGAATTTTCGTTAAAATATTCATCAGTAGACCAGGCCATCCAGCTGATTATCAGGGTGGGGAGGGGTGCTTGGCTGTCTAAAGCCCCATACACACGGTCGGACTTTTTCATGGATTCTGTCCGATCGGACAATGTTGTTGAAAAATCAGACCGTGTGTATGCACCATCGGACAGTGTACGTCGGATTGTCCGACGGACAAAGTCTTATCTCCTGCTGGAAAGATTTGCCGACAACGCGGTCCGATCACACCAAATCCGATCGTGTGTACGGTTGTCCGACCGGACAAAGTGCTACGCATGCTCAGATCACATTACAAGACCAAAGCTATTGGCTACTAGCCTCTACGTAGTCCCGTCGTAGGCAACAAACGTCACCACGTTCAGAATGATCGGATTTTCCGACAACTTTGTCTGACCGTGTGTACGCAAAACCAACATCAGACAAAGTATGACGGACATGGTCCGACGGACCTGGTCCTCGGATAATCCGCGCGTGTGTATGGGGCTTAAGACAGACATAGCTGACACTTTCAAACTCCTTCCGATCATGCCATCACTTTGGCGGTGGCATGGGGTGAAGTGGGGGGGGCTGTATTATTTTGCCACCAAGCTCACCTTTGGTTCCAAAAGCAGCCCTTGGCTGTTTAATGCGTTTGCATTCATGTGGAGGGTTGTCACAAGGTCATCCACTTCCTTGATGATTTCCTCCTCATTGAGAGTCCCAGACAAGCCCCTGTGGATTTGAAGAAATTGGGGACAGTTTTTGCAGCTCTTAACATCCCACTGGCAGTCAAGAAAGGGGAAGGGCCGGCGACGGCTGTCACCTTTTTAGGGATTATTTTGGAAACCGAGGCCATGCAGGCCAGCCTCCCGGCTGATAAACTCAACAGAATCAGAGAGTGTATCCATACCTTCACAATCTCTCAGGCTTGTTCCAGGGTGGAGTTGTTATCTTTGTTGGGCATGTTGAATTTTGCAATGAGGATCATTCCGCAGGGTAGGTCTTTCATATCCAGGTTGTTAGCTTTATTGCCTTCAGCCCCGGATTCAGATTCTCGAGTCAAACTGGATGTTGCTGCTCTAGCTGACCTGCGCATGTGGGACGATTTCCTCAGGCATTGGAACGGGATTGCCATGTTTATCCCTGCAGAGTCCATGTCCTCTCCTCAGGTGGGGATGGATGCGGCGGCCACGGTAGGTTATGCCGCAATTTTTGGCACCCACTGCTTGGCCGGGCCGTGGCCGGAGGAAATCTTGACCATCCCAGGCTTCACGGAGTCTTCTGCGTTATTTGAGATCTTCCCCATAGTATCAGCAGCTCAGGTGTGGGGTAGATCATGGTCGGGGCAGACAGTGGTTTTCTCTACGGACAACTTAGCAGCCATGGAGATCATCAATAAAGGCAGATCCAGGTCCCTGGTCATCATGTCTTTCGTGCGCAGGTTAATTTGGTTGTCCCTACGGTTTAATTTCCATATTCATTGTAAATTCATCAGTGGAGTGGAGAATGTTGCTGCTGATGCACTATCTCGGCTCAATTTCCCGTTATTTTTCCAACAGGTCCCGGATGCAGACGCTTACGCCACGCCATCCCCACTACCCTCACTTCTGATGTTGGACTAAATTCCCATTTGCTTGATGCTGCAGCCTTAATCCGTATATCATTATCTACCAATACCAGGAAGGCTTGCGCCTCGGCCTGGAAGACCTTCCAGGTTTTTCAGTCTCGGTACCCAGGCTTTGATAGTTATGATGTCAGTTATCTGCTGGCTTTTGTGGCATTTTGCTACTCGCAGTTGAAGTTGTCTCATGGCACTATCAAGACATATCTTGCAGGGGTTCAGCACCATCTGTCCCTTCAGGATCAAAACAGACCTTCCATCTTCACTGCCCATGCTGTTAAGGCCACTCTGAGGGGCATCCTAAGGAGTCGCCCTCCTTCCTCTGTCAGTAGACTTCCGGTCACGGGGCCCATCTTCCGGGGCATGTCCGAGTTGCTAGACAGGCTGCCTTTCGGGAGGCTCCTCAGTTTGGTCCTTAAAGCTGCCATTTACTTGGCTTTTTTTTGGGTTCCTCAGGCTGGGCGAGTTAACTCGTACCGGCTTGGGTTCTTGGGTACTCACTTTCAGTCAGTTGGTCAGATATCTGGATCACTTCAGGTTACATCTGTCTGCATGCAAGACACAGCAGTTTGGGGCGGGCACTGCTGTCAGGTTTTTCAAATCCGGCAGTGCGTGGTGCACCGTGACAGTTTTGGATCAACTTATGTTATTGGTCTCAAGCAAGCCCAGGGACAGTCCCTTATTACCCTTCCCTCATGCTCCCCTCACGATGGCACAGTTCACCAGGCATTGCCGCACGTTGTGCTCCAACCTAGGTTTGAACCCGACACAACTTTCAGGTCACTAATTTAGGATAGGGGCGGCTTCTGCAGCTTCTCACCTAGGGATCCCAGCTCACGTCATCAAGAAGCTGGGGAGATGGAAATCTGCATGTTTCGCTAGCTATATCCCGGATCCGCATGTTGATATGGCTCAGGCCTTCACGCATTTGACTGACTGATGTCAGGTTGCTTCTAATAAATTTGTTTATCTATTTACCCTATTGTTGTCTTTTTTTGCCCCCTTTTAGGCATACTGACCACAAGTGTAATATAAAAGAAAAAATGTGGAGCGCAAAAAGTGAAATTAAGATAAAATAACATAACATAAAAGTTCATATCCAACAAATGATGCAAAGTGATGTGGATGAGAACACCCAGTGACTGTCAATCATCAATCGAAAATTGCAGTGATAAATCCTCCACCATACAAATAAAATACTCTTACCAGATGTGATAAGTAAAAACGCATGGACCCAATGAGGGATAAAACGTGAGACACCGATCTGGCCAATCCGAGTCTCAATCTGGAGCTGTATGCTGATCAGGAACGATCCAAGATGTCCTTAGGTTGAAGATGCAGCTTCAAACAGGATGTAGTCACAACAAGTGTGATGCCCAGAAAAAAGAGAGGAATGCGATCTAAGTGCACACTGTCATCTTCATTTATTTAAAAAAATTTAGCAAAATTAAACAGGAACATGCTCTCATAAGAGCAGCGCACTGAAAGTGTATACTAGAAATAGCCAGTCTCTGAAGCTCCAAGAGCGCAAAGAGATACACTGAAGCGCAATGGAAATAAACAAAAAAGATTTGCCAAAAACAGACAAAAAACTTTGTAGTATAAATACACAGCACGGTGTGCAGCCACTGTATGCAGTGATGAGACGCGGGTAACGCGGTAACTCCTCCCCCGTATGTACGTTACGTCTCCAGGACTTCGTCAGCGGTGGGTGTAGTTTTAATTAATTTCAGGTTTGCGCTGATTGTTCCTATATAATTTATACTGACCACAAGAACTTTGGCACACCCCAGGTCTTTTTCATATGCTCCTTCATCACGTACTTACTCGATCTCTCGTTAAGACTCCGACTACAAATGAGAAGGCGGGCCGCAGGCCGGCCTGAGTTTGTAGGAGGAGTCGGGGGTATTTAAACCCGCCCTCCTCCTCCCTCCTCCTTACTCCTGTCGGCCTGGTGGTTGTTTTTCCACCCTCCCGACCCTCTCATTCTTACCTTTTTGCTTACATTTTCATACTTGGGTATGCCCCCTTTTAGGCATACTGACCACGAGACCTTTGGCACGCCCCAGGTCTTTTTCATATGCTCCTTCATCACGTACTTACTCGATCTCTCATTAAGACTCCGACTTCAAATGAGAAGGCGGGCCGCAGGCCGGCCTGAGTTTGTAGGAGGAGTTGGGGGTATTTAAACCCGCCCTCCTCCTCCCTCCTCCTTACTCCTGTCGGCCTGGTGGTTGTTTTTCCACCCTCCCGACCCTCTCATTCTTACCTTTTTGCTTACATTTTCATACTTGGGTATGCCCCCTTTTAGGCATACTGACCACAAGACCTTTGGCACGCCCCAGGTCTTTTTCATATGCTCCTTCATCACGTACTTACTCGATCTCTCGTTAAGACTCTGAGTACAAATTGATGCGGCGCCAGTCCTGGGACTTCCAACCAATCTTGCCACATGTTATAGAATTTTTGTGGTGCATTTCGGTGTTGGTAGGTCAGCTTATCCCTTATCAACATTTTATTGACCTGGTCGATCTATTGTTGCCTGCTGGGGACCCTGTGAGTGATCCATAGTTGCGCTATTAATTTCCGGGCTACATAAAGTAGTCGGATTATTGCCGTATGTACGGCCGGAGTCAGGAGCTCCTCATCCAAGGCTCCCAACAGGCAAATCACAGGATTCTTTGGAATGGCTACCGTAAATACCTGGTTAATAACCTCTAGGATCCCACTCCAATAGCGGACTAGTTTTGGGCACTTCCAGAACATGTGCATGAGGTCCCCATGGTCCCTCATGCACTCAGGGCATAGGGGTGTGTCTCGTAACCCCCATCCGTGAAGTTTGGCAGGCGTTCTGTATACCCTGTGCAGCAAGTAGAGGTGGGATAATTTTTGGGAGGCTGACACTGAGACCAAGGGAGCAGAGATGAGGCAAAGATTCCACGTCTCTCCGTCCATCGGTCCCAGGTCCTTCTCCTATTTCCGCCTGCATGGCAGTGTCGCGGAGTCTTGAAGTGCGTCAAGAAGAACACCATACCCCCTTGAGATCATACCTTTTTTAATATCTTCTAGCATTATCAGGCGTATTAGATCATGATTGGTCAAATGAAGCAGAGTAACTCTAGATTGTAATTGCAAAGCGTGTCTTAATTGTAAATACTTTAAAGAAGTCATTCCGTGGTATATCAAACTCCGACTGTATCTCTAAGAAGGATTTAAGCACTTGACCATTGTACAGCTGAGACATAAATTCAACCCCTTTAGTTCTCCAGTTATTAAATCCCTTGAGTTTCATTAGCTGATAGTAGTTTGCATTTCTCCAAATAGGAGTGTAAGAGAGAAAACCCCTCACCTTCAACATACGTTTAATTTGTGACCAGAGTTTGTTTATCAAGGTTATGGTCGGGGTGTCCCTGCTCAGATGGGTAAATCCTGCTTCTAGATTAGAAAGTGCTGTGTGGTTGTGAGTAGGGGAGCTCAACAGCCTACGGACTGGGTCTAGTGTGTCTTCCAGTCCCCACCCTCCCAAATGCTGTAATTGGGAGACCAGGAAGTAAACCCTGGCATGAGGCACTGCCAGTCCCCCTCCTTCCTTATTGTATTGTAGTGTTTTTAAACTAAGTCTAGCCGACTTTTTGCGCCATATAAGTCCCCTGTATTGGGTGTCTATTTTGTCGAACCACTTCTTAGGGATCCATATCGGGGAGTTGTGACATATATAAAGCAGCTGTGGAGCCCACACCATTTTTATGAGGTTAGCCCTGCCCACCCCCGACAATGGTAGTTTGCACCAAGCCTTACACCTCTCTCTGAATTTGTCTAGGAGTGGTACCAGGTTAAGGGGAATATATTGGGACACCTCCTGTGAGACTTGTACCCCCAGATATCGGAAAGTGTGTACTATCTGTATCGTGGCAGCACAATGGGGTAAAGGTGTTGTCAGTGGGTCTAGTGACATCAGGACTGATTTATTCCAGTTTATGGAAAAACCAGACAGCGTACCAAACTTTTCAATTAGGTTCATAGTCGCAGTGAGTGAGCCTTGTGTATCTCCCAGGTACAGAAGGGTGTCATCTGCATAGAGTGACACCACATCTGTCCCAAGCGTCTTTTAAAGCCTATAATCTTGTTGTCTCCTCTGATTCTGGCTGCCAGGGGTTCCAGCGCCAAGGCAAACAGCAGGGGTGAGAGTGGACACCCCTGCCGTGTGCCCCTTTATAGCAGGAAAGCCATTGACAATTCAGAATTGACTCTGATCTTGGTTGAGGGATTAGCGTATAGCAGTTTAACCCATCTGATAAATGTGCTGCCTAGTCCCATTCTCTCCAGTACCTTCCACAGGTAAGGCCACTCGACACTGTCGATGGCCTTAGCTGCGTCTAGCGAGAGAATGGCCTGGTTGCCCGGGTTCTCCACTGGGATTTGAATATTCAAAAATAGGCGTCTGATATTTTGTGCCGTGGATCTAGTGGGTATAAAACCTGATTGATCCCTATGGATCAGACCTTGGATAACCTGGGATAGTCTCGTTGCTAGTACTCTAGCCAGTAGTTTGACGTTTGTCGTAAGTAGGGATATAGGTCTGTATGAGTCAGGGGATGTAGCCTTTTTGCCTGGTTTCAGTAATACAATTATAACCGCTTCATTCATGGAGGCAGGCAAGGTGCCAGTCTCCAGAGCGTCATTAAAGACCTTTAAAAGGGTGGGCAGTAGAGTAGCTGCATAGCGCTTGTACACCTCAGTCGGGAGACCATCTGCTCCCGGTGACTTGTTATTATGGGTATGTTCCAATGCCAAAGCTAATTCATCTTCTTTCAGGGGGGCATCTAACATACAGGCATATGAGGCGGACAAGCGCGGCAGTTCACTATTGTCAAGAAAAGCATCTATTTCAATTTCGCTGGGTTGAACCTTGGAGGTGTAAAGGTCAGCGTAGAATGAACGAAACAATCGTAAAATGGTGGAGGTGTCCGTATGAGTTGTTCCCTGCGTATCACACAGGGAAGAAACCATAGGGGCGGAGCCCTGAGCCCGTGCAAGTAAGGCCAGCATGTGCCCAGTGGACTCACCCTCTTCAAAGTGTGTTTGCTGTAAGAAAAATCTCTTGTTTTCTGCTAGCTGAAGAGCCAGCTGACTAGACATTTTTTGTAGTCTGAGGGGTTTTTAACATAGCTATCTTCTGAGTCTAAGTGCCCTACAGACTTCCTTCTCCCATGCTTTGGTATTTGTTTTTATGGTGTTAATTGTAGTTATAAACTGCCCGCGCAGAAAGACCTTTGCCGTGTCCCATAGGGGCAGAATTCATGTTGTCTTGCATAAAATTTTTAAGATTCTCTCATATAGGGTCAGGTGAGGGAACAGTGCCAACCAGAAGGGGTTTAATTTCCAGCTCTTGGGTTTGGTAGCAATGGGCAGTGCGAGGTCAACCCAAAGGGAAGAGTGGTCAGAGATGTGTCTATCACCATACCCTGAGTCCACAACAAGTGGGAGTAAGGCAGCATTCCCCAGACCCAGATCAATTCTCGATAGGCTCCCATAGGCTGTGGAGCAGCATGAGTATTGTCTGGCTGTGGGTTGTGCCCCCCTCCACACATCCGTTAGTCCTAATTCAGTAATTAAATCAGCAAACGGGGTGTTGCCCTTAGGGCGAGCGGGTATAGCAGGGGGAGCAGGTATTTTGTCCCATTTATAGTTCAGAAAATTGTTAAAGTCACCTAGTGCTAATAAGGGGATATCGGGGTACTGAGCCATAAACCTGGCCAGGCATCTAATAACTGTTATAGCTGAATTTCTAGCTTACTTAAATGATTATAGATACAAAAATGATAAAGTGAATAACGCGATTAAAGTGATTAAACCGATTAAAGTGATTAAACCTTTTAAAGTGATTAAACCTTTGTCTGTATAAGAATATAAACGTACGATAACAGTGCGAAAATATAAACAATCACATTTATTAATACAGGAAAGAAACGTCAGAATAATTTAGAACTTATCATAAACTTAGGTGATGGTACATGGACAGGGTTATCTAGGCTTAGGAGATATTTAAGGCCATATGGTTTACAACAGATATACACTGATCAATAAGGTTATCAAAACATCAAGACAAGTCCTAGGAGGGAAGAAAGATTAAAGTTAGAAAAAGGTTAGAGACACACAGAATACATTACACTTCCTTTCGATGGTGTGGGGGTCTAGAGAGAGTGAGCATCCAGCTCTAAGCTTGTTTATATGCCAAAAATGCCCCTTCTCCAGTCTCAATGTTCATTGGCTCCCAGGGGTAACTCTCTGATTGGTTAATTTCTTTGGGCTAGCTCCGTGATTGGTCCTTTTCTAAAGTCAAAACTCCTGTTGTCAGTTAGTCTCCAAGATTAATGAATCACCAGTTCTAACTAGGTCTGACATTAGTATGTTAATGACCCCTGGGGAGAAGGTGCCATATTGTCTAGCGAAACTCAGGGGCAATAGAGGAACTGATGACTCACTGGTTTTGATAACCAGAGATGACATTAGTATGTTAATGACCCCTGTGGAGAAGGTGCCATATTGTCTAGCGAAACCCAGGGGCAATAGAGGAACTGATGACTCACTGGTTTTGATAACCAGAGATGACATTAGTATGTCAATGGCCCCTGGGCAGAAGGTGTCGTCTATTGTAAGAGAACAAGGGATATTCAATTAACACCTGGGCACAGTCAATCTATGGATTAACAAACCAATGTCAAAGAAAAAAAGTTAGCTTGCCTGTCATAAAAATATATATAAATATATATACACATATATATATATATATATATATATATATATATATATATATATATATATATATATATATATATATACACATGCATATATATACATACATACAGTGGTGTGAAAAAGTGTTTGCCCCCTTCCTCATTTCCTGTTCCTTTGCATGTTTGTCACACTTAAGTGTTTCGGAACATCAAACCAATTTAAACAATAGTCAAGGACAACACAAGTAAACACAAAATGCAATTTGTAAATGAAGGTGTTTATTATTAAAGGTGAAAAAAAATCCAAACCATCATGGCCCTGTGTGAAAAAGTGATTGCCCCCCTTGTTAAAACATACTATAACTGTGGTTGTCCACACCTGAGTTCAATTTCTCTAGCCACACCCAGGCCTGATTATTGCCACACCTGTTCACAATCAAGGCATCACTTAAATAGGAGCTGCTTGACACAGTAAGGTTCACCAGAAGATCCTTAAAAGCTACACATCATGCCGAGACCCAAAGAAATTCAGGAACAATTGAGAAAGAAAGTAATTGAGATCTATCAGTCTGGAAAGGGTTATAAAGCCATTTCCAAAGCTTTGGGAATCCAGCGAACCACAGTGAGAGCCATTATCTACAAATGGCGAAGACATGGAACAGTGGTGAACCTTCCCAGGAGTGGCCGGCCGCCCAAAATTACCCCAAGAGCGCAGCGACGACTCATCCAAGAGGTCACAAAAGACCCCACAACAACGTCCAAGGAACTGCAGGCCTCACTTGCCTCAGTTAAGGTCAGCGTTCATGCCTCCACCATCAGGAAAAGACTGGGCAAAAATGGCCTGCATGGCAGAGTTCCAAGGAGAAAACCACTGCTGAGCAAAAAGAACATCAAAGCTCGTCTCAATTTCTCCACAACACATCTTGATGATCCCCAAGACTTTTGGGACAACATTCTGTGGACCGATGAGACAAAAGTGGAACTCTTTGGAAGGTGTGTGTCCAAGTATATCTGGCGTAGAAGGAACACTGCATTTCAGAAAAAGAACATTATACCAACAGTAAAATATGGTGGTGGTAGTGTGATGGTCTGGGGCTGTTTTGCTGCTTCAGGACCTGGAAGACTTGCCGTGATAAAAGGAACTATGAATTATGCTGTCTACCAAGAGATCCTGAAGGAGAATGTCCGACCATCTGTTCGTGTACTCAAGCTGAAACGAACTTGGGTTCTGCAGCAGGACAATGATCCTAAACACACCAGCAAGTCCACCACCGAATGGCTGAAGAAAAACAAAATGAAGACTTTGGAGTGGCCTAGCCAAAGTCCTGACCTGAATCCTATTGAGATGTTGTGGTATGACCTTAAAAAGGCCGTTCATGCTCGAAAACCCTCTAATGTAACTGAATTAGGACAATTCTGCAAAGATGAGTGGGCCAAAATTCCTCCAGGACGCTGTAAAAGCCTCATTGCACGTTATCGCAAACGCTTGGTTGCAGTTGTTGCTGCTAAGGGTGGCCCAACCAGTTATTAGGTTTAGGGGGCAATCACTTTTTCACACAGGGCCATGATGGTTTGGATTTTTTTCACCTTTAATAATAAACACCTTCATTTACAAATTGCATTTTGTGTTTACTTGTGTTGTCCTTGACTATTGTTTAAATTGGTTTGATGTTCCGAAACACTTAAGTGTGACAAACATGCAAAGGAACAGGAAATGAGGAAGGGGGCAAACACTTTTTCACACCACTGTAGATCATATATACATATACACACACACACACACACATCCCCACACACACCTCTCCATAAATATATATTTATACATTCGATGGGGCATGGCAATCCAATTCCATTTTAAATATTCAAAATCTCCAACACATAACCTCCGCCGAATAAGGGGGTGGTATATATATTGTGACAGTACAGTTCCCTGTCCTAGTAAATGTCGCCCAGGGTTCTCAAATATGCAGGTTGAGGGGCTCCAGGGGTATTTAATGTGGAGGAATCTTTTTTATCAGTTTCCTCCAAAGTTTGTAAAATCCAGTTGGGGACCTGGAGCCTGGAGATTCCATAGCGTTATGGGTGGGACGGAATCTCCAATCCTGGGACCGGGTTTTGGGAACAGCCAGGAGTCTGGCTGGTTGATTGAGCAGGTGGATCCTGGGCTTATAGCAGAGTCAGTATTAGGGTTCTGGGCTCCAGCCAGAGAGTGCAGGTGTGCACTAGTGAAAGCCAAAAGACCCAAGTCTGAGGATCAGAGCAGTGAGGGGCTGCTTTCTAGAGAGACGCTGTGTGCGTTGAAGCTGTGTGCCTCTAAGGAAACATATGAGAGCCTGAAGTGGAAGGCCTGAGCAGCAAGGAAGCTGAAAAGAGGTACAGTAGTTGTACGGGAACCCTGTTATATGGCCAAGAGAGCTGAAGTGTAAAGCCTGAGTGGCAATACTTCTGAAGAGAGCCAGGTGGCTTAGCATTTTTCATTCGTTATTGTTTTTGGGAGAAGAACCCCTGTGTGGGCATTCAAGTGTATGAACTTTCCTTTATTTTGTTCCTTTTTAATAAAAGTGGGCTACCATGCCCTTAAACTAAAGTTCTTGTTCGCTGTGAACTTACTGAAAAGGCATCTACCACTGAGCTAGACATCCCCCAATGTCACAATATATATATATATATATATATATATATATATATATATATATATATATATATATATATATATATATAATTAGCTATTATGTATATCTGGTGAATTATCTTGCAGAGCATAAATATAAACCGCCCCCCCCCCCCCCCCCCGGGTCAATCAGCTTTTGTAAGCAGGAGAAATGAGTGTCCTGATGGATCAGGACACTTAGCTTTCTGGCATAAGCAGAGAACGTGGAGTGGAGTTGAGTAGTGTACACCTTGGGGCTAAGGCTAGGGAGTAAGCCTGGTGCAAAATGGGTTTCCTGCAGGCATAAAAATGTCTCAGGACAGCCAATCTTTTAACAGGATTGCTTAGCCCCCTAACATTCCATGATAGACATTTAACTGTTGCCACCATGAGCACATATTGTAATAATTGGACTATGCAACATGTATACCACCATACGTGGGTTGAGGTACTCTGGTAGGTTAAGCAGTATCACATTAGCTAGCGTTACTCTATATACCATGGTACCTGGGATACTCATGTACAGATTAGTGGTGGAAGTCCTGGCAATAGGTCGTAGAGATAGTGTCCTGGTATCAGACAAAAAGTTCATGTCCCGAGCCGTTCTGAGGGAGAAGAGAGACAAAAAGGGAAAAAAAAAAACAACCAACAAACATATGATTAGGAAGCTGTCATTTACAGAGCCAACCGGGCTCTCAACCTGTAAGGCAAAGGTGAGGTAAGGCCCCAATACTGCTACTTGGGGGGGGGGGGGGAGGCCTTGGAAACACCCAAGGGAAGTACTTCCTGTTGACCAGAGGGGTTTCACTGGAGCAGGCAACATAAGTCAACTTGTAGAAAAACTTATAGTAACGTTCCTCTCACTCCGCTGGTTCTGGATATAGATAGTTCCCTTCAGTTTGGCGTATACAGTCCTCTATTCATGAAGGTGGTCTTTGCTGTCTGGCATCTTTAAGGGCTCTATCTTCCTGCTCTAGCCATTGAGCGGCCGCAGCTGGTCTGTCAAAGAAATGGGTTACCCCCAGGCAGTCACACGGAGGCGAGCAGGGTATAGCATGCCATACTGGACAATAAGATCTCGGAGCCTTCTCTTGACATCATTAAAGGTTGCTCTCTTTTTTTGCAGTTCTGCAGAAAAATCAGGCAATAGCGATATTCTGGAATTATCAATCTCCATCTTGCCGGATAGTCCCCTTGCTTTAGATAGTATTGCGTTGCGATCTTTGTAATTAAGCAACTTAAATAAGAAGGGTCTAGGATGGTTACCTGGAGGTGGTGGGCGAGAGGGCACTTTATGAGCACGTTCCACAGCAAAAAGTGGGGAGAATGCTTCTCTGCCAAATGTTGCAATTAACCAATGTTCTATGAAGTCCACTGGGTTTTTGCCCTCTGCCCTCTCTGGGATACCCAGGGCGCGCACATTATTGCGTCTCATGCGTTTTTCCATTTTGTCAAGTCGCATAGCATGCTGTTCAGTGAGATGACAATTGTATTTCAAGTCCCTCTGCATGGGTGCCATATCATCCTCCACTGTGCTCAGCCTGCCCTCCAGTGCAGAGGTCCTCTCCCTGAGTTTTTGCATATCATGGCGGACAAATGTGATTTCAGCTCTCACCCCTTTTATGTCAGCAGCGAGGGCAGTAATGGACTGATTGCATGAGGTGACAGCAGTAAATATGTCTCTCAGTGTGGGTTCTATCACATCTGCATTAGGTGAGTGAGTTTGTGACCGAGCCACATTGTTATTTGGAGTACTCACTGCGTTCCATGCTGCTGACAATCCATCGTCATCCTCCACGGGTACAGTGTCATCTGCATCTGGGGACCCTCCGGGGGTAGCCCCTGCTGTAGGTAAGCTGGCCAGGGCGTCTTTGTATGATTTACCCCCATAGATACGTTTCTGTGTGGCCTCCTTGTACTGGTCCTTTGCTGCACGCCGCGCGCCGGCGCCATCTTGGCCTAGGGGTCCGGTTGTGTCTTGCCCCGTTATGTCGTTTAGACATTATTATTGCCGATCGGTGGTCAGTGCCATGTCCCGCTTGACTCCCGGTGTCAGGTGGAGCAGTTCTGGGGAGTTTGGCTGTCCGGGGTGAGCCTGGGAAGGATTGATGCACGGATGGCTGGCGGAGCTCCTGGAGCACACGTCCTTCTACATTCGCTGCTAAGCCACGCCCTCCAACAACATTACAGCCTTTAGTTCAATGTTTTTTTTATCTGAATTATATGTGATGGAGCAGAACACAATAGTCTAAGTTGGTGAAGTAAAATTTGAAAAATATATACATAAAACTATTTTTCAGAAATAAAAAAAATGATAATTGCCATGTGCGTATGTATTCACCCCCTTTGTTATGAAGCCCATAAAAAGCTCTGGTGCAACCAATTACAGTCAGAAGTCACATAATTAGTGAAATGATGTCCACTGTGCAATCTAAGTGTCACATGATCTGTCATTACATATACACACCTTTTTGAAAGGCCCCAGAGGCTGCAACACCTAAACAAGAAGCACCACTAACCAAACACTGCCATGAAGACCAAGGAACTCTCCAAACAAGGGACAATGTTGTTGAGAAGTACAAGTCAGGGTTAGGTTATAAAAAAATATCCAAATCTTTGATGATCCCTAGGAGCACCTTTAAATCTATCATAAGCAAATGGAAAGAACATGGCACAACAGCAAACCTGCCAAGAGACGGCCGCACACAAAAACTCACGGACTGGGCAAGGAGGGCATTAATCATAGAGGCAGCACAGAGACCTAAGGTAACCCTGGAGGAGCTGCAGAGTTCCACAGCAGACTGGAGTATCTGTACATAGGGCAACAATAAGCCATACGCTCCATAGAGTTGGGTTTCATGGCAGAGTGGACAGAAGAAAGCCATTACTTTCAGCAAAAAATGAAATGGCACATTTTGAGTTTGCGAAAAGGCATGTGGGAGACTCCCAAAATGTATGGAGGAAGGTGCTCTGGTCTGATGAGACTAAAATTTAACTTTTTGTCGGATAGTCCCCTTGCTTTAGATAGTATTGTGTCGCAATCTTTGTAATTAAGCAACTTAAATAAGAAGGGTGGTAGCCACAAAAGGTGGATCTAAAAAGTATTAACTTTAGGGGGGTGAATAGTTATACACATTGACCTTTTCTGTTATTTTGTCCTATTTGTTGTTTGCTTCACAATAAAAAAAAAACATCTTCAAAGTTGTGGACATGTTCTGTAAATGAAATGATGCAAATCCTTAAACAATCAATGTTAATTCCAGGTTGTGACGCAACAAAACACGAACAATGCCAAGGGGGTGAATACTTTTGCAAGGCACTGTACATAGGTTACTTTTCCCAATCTAGAATAAATGAAAATATAATAACTTGATTATTCTATTAAGATCCAATACATATGTTAGTAATGTTAATAAGCAAATATTAGATTAAGGAAGGCTTCTAACAGGATGACAAGCAGGCATGCACAGGCTTCTTTGCAGTACACGTTTGATTTACACAGTGAAGTTTCTTTTTTTCTTTTTGTGCTTAATTTATTTTTAAAATTGACATATTTTTAGAGCATCTGTTATACAAGATTTATATAATGCCAACAGTTTGTGCAGCGTTTAAAATATAAAGGGAAACAATACAGCGACCATACAGTTCAATATAAGAGGGTTAGGAGGGCCCTGCTCCTGCAAGCTTAAAATCTAATAGTGTCATGGGGGGATGCCTGTGCTGGATGCCCAGGCATCCAGCACAGAGTGAACAGATAAATGGGCTGCACTAAAGGAATCAGGCTCAAAGGTAAGTGAAAATTAAAGGAAAATTGTTGTCCATACTTACCGTAATTTTCCTTTCCTGGATCCTCCCCATGTCAGCCTACTATAGGTCAGCTCCGCCCCCTCTGACCCCTCCAGGACCACCTTTTTCCTAGCCCATAAAGGGCGGCTGTCTGCTCACACCAGTGTTAAAAAAATACCCGCCTTGCGACGGATAAACTGGGTGGGAATCCTCCGGCTGACATGGGGAGGATCCAGGAAAGGAAAATTACGGTAAGTATGGACAACAATTTTCCTTATTCCTGGACCTCCCCATGTCAGCCTACTATGGGATCTACCAAGCAACATTAAAAAGGGAGGGAAGACAAAAAATAAGCCAAACCCTCAATGCAATGCTACTCAAATTTTTAATGGGCAACAGCCGCCGTAATAACCATAGAGCCAAATGTTTCCTCAGGTGGACAAGCCAAATTAAGCCTGTAATGCCTAATAAAAGGTGTTGGGCGCGCTCCAGCTTGCTGCTCTGCAAACTACCTCAGGGGCGACCTTTACGTATGCTGCCCAGGATGCTGCCATACCCCTCATCGAATGTGCTTTGATCTCTGAAGGAGGAGGAAGGCCCAGCGTTCTGTATGCAATATGTATGGTCTTTGACAAATCAGGAAGACACAACTCTGGATGTTGCCTGCATACCCTTTTAGGCCCCATTGGGAAAAACTACAGCTGATCTGCTTTTAGTCCATTCCAGGTAGGTTTAAACCGCAGAGGCCAGGTCTAACCTACTCCACTCATCAGCTGTATCCGCCGGAAAGGCTGGGAGAATGACCTCCCAGTTCCTACGAAATTATATGGCAACCTTAGGTAGTAAGCTTGGTATCGGCCTAAGGACTATCTTGTCTGGGAGCACCAAACAATATGGTTCTTTAGACAACTCGGAGACTCTTCTGGTCGAGGCAACGGCTAGTAAAAAACAAAAAACTGATAAAAGGAATAATGAACAAGAGAAAGCTTGATCAAACGGAGGAACCAGCGATGTTCCCAAGACTAGTGTTAAGTCCTCTTTTGGAAAAAACTATTTCAATGGACGTCTAATTTCTATGGCTGCCCCTAAAAATTGGATCACCAACATATGTAGAGCATATCTTGTACATGACATAGCCGACAAAGTGGGGATTTGACCCTTCAGGGAATTATAAGCTTAGAGACCACTCTGCAGAAACTCCAAAATGTTAGATACCGAAGGAGATCCAAGGTCCCAAACCCTTTCTGTAGTATTCCAGATCTGGTAATAGGTTACATTCGTTGACCTCTACGAGCCTGTAATAATGTCTCCACTACACTGCCCGAGAGACCCAAGCCAGTTATAGCCTTCCTCTCACTTTCAAGTTATTAACTTCATCCTCCTGCGGTTCGGGTGTCAGGCCCCACTCCGCAAAAGGAGGAGATTTTGACAAGGAGGAAGTGGGATTGGTGAGCCCAACTTTATCCTCCAAGCCAGAGGGAACCAAGGCTCCCTGAGCCAGTAAGATAAGACTACTATTGCTATGATCCTTACTCGCTGAATCTTCAGCAGGATTTTGAGAGCCAATGGAAGCGGCAGGAACACATACACCAAGGGGAAATTCCAAGACCTGGACAGAGCACTCCGACCCAACGCCTGTGGATGCCAGGTCCGGGAGGAGAAGCAAGGCAGTTGACAATTCTCCTCCAATGCCATAAGATCTATTGATTGAGGCCCCATTCGTTGTGATCCTCAAAGCCTCGACTCAAGTGATCTGCTAAAACATTCCCAGGCTATGGGAGATAAGATGAAGTAGGAGAGCCGAGATTCTTCTCTGCGCATAGGAAGATGGACATGCCACCTGAAGGAGAGGGTGACTTCTTGTGCCCCCTTGATGAGACACATAAGCCACCGTAGTTTTTTAAAGACTATGGACAGCTTGACCTCGCAACATAGGTTGGAACGATAAGAGAGCGTGTCTGACAGCATCCAATCCCAGGAAATTTTGAACTCTTCGCCCCACAAAAGTTCCATTGGCCTTGAACCTGCTGTCCCAGGCAGTATGCCCCACAGCCTGCCAGACTGGCATTGGTCGTCACCACTATTGGTTCTGAGGCCTTCAATGGAACTCCGCGGGAAAGATTGCGAGCTACTGACCACCAAACCAGGGACCAGATTATCGGAATTGGCAGATAGATTTTCTGGAAAAGGAGTGACGATCTCACTGAAGAAGAAAGTTGCATTGAAACCTCCTTCTGTGCCACCTGACCCACGGGACTACTGGAACTGTGGCTGATAGAACCCCCAGATACTTCATGCATTCCTTCACCATCATAGAAGGCCTGGCTATCACTGCTTTTGTCTAAAACTGAATCTCCTGGACCTTCCTCTGAGGAAGAGAAACACCACCCTGATCCCTGTGGAATTGTACTCCTAAATACTCCAACATTTGGGTCGGATGCATCTGGCTCTTCCGAGAGTTGAACAACCAACCGAAACGAGCTAGTGTTTTACAGGTGAAATTCACATGAAGTAGAAGGAGCTCATTTGACGGACCCAGAAGTAGCATGTTGTCTAGATAATGGAATATTTGCACTCCCTTGACCCTGAGAGTCGCGATGACAGCAGACAGTAGCTTTGAGAACGTTCTCAGAGTCGTGCAGAGGCCGAATGGGAGATATTAAAATTGAAAATTAGAGCATTCCACAGAAAACCTGAGAAATCGATGGTGAGATGAGTCTATGGAAACAAGATGATACGCACCCGCCAGATCGATGGAAACCATCCAGTCTCCTGAGTCCAATGACTCCATTTTGAATAGTGGTACCTTCATGTAAGAATTCCGAAACCCCCTGAAGCCTCAGGGACCAAAAACAGAGGGGAACATACTCTTTGCCCCAATTCGTGCCTTGGAACCAGAAGAATGGCCCTTGCTTCCAACAGCTCCCCTATATAGCCTCACAAACATCTGTAGGAAGCCCAGTTTCTGCGAACAAGGTCTGAGGAGGCCTTGTTTTGAACTTGAGACGATAACGTGATCAAATGATGGCTACAATTCAGGCATCCTGTAATTTGTCCGCCCAAACCCTCCCGAATTGGGCTAGTCTTGTTCCTACTCGAGAGGGTTAAGTGGAGACACCTTCAGAAGGACTTATTTGAAGCCTTAGGAGCTTGAATGAATGAATGATTTGTATAGCGCTACAATGCGAACTGAATCGCCTCAAGGCGCTGTATGGGTGCTTTGTTGTCACCCTTCTTAGAAAAGGTAGGTCTTGAGTTTTTTTTCCTAAAGGCCTGATGGTTTTCTTCCATGCGGATGTCGGTTGGTAGATCTTTCCATAGCCGTGGTCCTTGAACAGTGAATCTCCGTTCCCCTTTTGCTTTGTAGCGGGATTTGGGAATGGGGAGGAGGTTTGGTTAGATGATCGAAGACTGCGATTGGGTGTGTAGTGTGTTATCTTCTCGCAAAAGTATTGTGGAGCGTCTCCATGGGCGCATTTGTGGGTGAGGCAGAGGGTCTTGAATGTGACCCGATTCTTTATGTTTAGCCAATGTAGGTTCCTCAGGGAAGGGGAGATGGATTCCCAGGTTTTTTTTCCTGTTATCAGCCTTGCCGCGGTGTTTTGGATGAGTTGTAAGCGCGCAAGTTGATATTGTGGTAATCCTATGTAAAGGGAATTTGCGTGTTCCAACCACCACAGCTTTGTCCTCCTTTGAAATGAAGGGGATGAGTCTGCGTAGCAGGCGGAGCAGATGGTGAGAACCACTGACTACTGCTCCTATTTGTGCATCCATTGACATTTCTGAGTCAAAAATGACTCCGAGACTCTTGACCTTGGTCCTTGGGGAGATGATCTGTCTAAAGATGGTGGGTAGTGAATAAAAATGTATATAATTTTCCCCGTGGGGTTTTTAGGCAGAGATGAAGACAGTATTTTATGAAATCAAAGAAGTTTTATTTTTTAAGTGAATAGAATAAACGACAAACTTAAAATGTATATAAAGTATTTAAAAATGCGAACTCTGGTTAACAAATGGCAATTATTCCAATAGGTACAGGTGAATACATACAGCAAAAAGTGCAGCAATATAATTGCAAAATGGTGGGTGGTGTCCAATCGATCTTGGTTCGGGAGTTTTGGTTTGCGTGTAGAATAAGAAGTTCTGTTTTCGATTCGTTGAGCTTAAAGTGGTTTTATACCCTTAAATTCAACTTGCACCTACAGGTAAGCCTAGATTAAGGCTTACCTGTAGGTACAAGAAATATCTCCTAAACCTGCACGGTTTAGGAGATATTTGCAAAGAACGTTTTACAACGCTGTCTACGGCGCATGCGCGCTGTAGACAACGGTGCATTTACAGGGTTAATCCCCATTTACAACTGCGGCTCACCGCAGTTGAAGTGTCCCGCGCGCATGCGCGGAGCGACGTCCTCGCCGCTCTGGCCAATCACAGCGCCGCAGCGGCGATCTGTGGAGAGATGGATTCGGCCGGAGGGGGAGAAGAGGACGGCGTCAGGGGGCCCCGATCTAAGGTAAGTGATGCATAATGAGCTAGTATGCTAGTCATACTAGTTTATTATGACTTTGTCTTGCAGGTAGTTAAATTTTTTTTATTTTTTTTAAACGGGTATACAACAGCTTTAACCACTTGCCTACCAGGCACCAACACCCCCCTCCCATCCAGACCAATTTTCAGCTTTCGGTGCTCTCACGCTTTGACTGACAATTACTCAGTCATGCAACACTGTACCCAAATGAATTTTTTGTCCTTTTTTTCCCACAAATAGAGCTTTCTTTTGGTGGTATTTGATCACCTCTGGGTTTTTTATTTTTTTTGCGCTATAATTGAAAAAAGACCGAAAATTTTGAAAAAAAAACGCATTTTCTTTGTTTCTGTGATAAAATTTAGCAAATTATTAATTTTTCTTCATAAATTTTGGCCACAATTTATACTGCCACATATCTTTGGTAAAAATAACCCAAATTAGCGGATATTATTTGGCCTTTGTGAAAGTTACAGACTCTACAAACTGTGGTGCGAATCATACAAAATTGATCAAATCTGATGTACTGGTGACCTATCTCATTTCTTGTGACCCGAACAAGCCAGGAAAGTACAAATACCCCCCAAATGACCCCTTTTTTGAAAGTAGACATTCCAAGGTATTTAGTAAGAGGCGTGGTGAGCTTTTTGATGTTGTCATTTTTTCCCACAATTCTTTGCAAAATGAATTATTTTTTTATTTTTTATTTTTTTTCTACAAAATTGTCATTGTAATAGGTTATTTCTCTCACATGGCATGTGTATACCACAAATGACACCCCAAAATAAATTCTACTACTCCTCCTGAGTATTACGATACCACATGTGTGGGACTTTTCCACAGCCTGGCCACATAGAGAGGCCCAACATGCAGGGAGCGCCATCACGTGTTCTAGGAGCATAAATTACACATCTAAATTGTTGACTACCTATTACTTTTGAAGGCCCTGGAGCACCAGGACAATGACACGTGACACTGACGTGGCACTGATGACACGTGACACTGACGTGGCACTGATGACACGTGACACTGACGTGGCACTGATGACACGTGACACTGACGTGGCACTGATGACACGTGACACTGACGTGGCACTGATGACAGATGGTACTAATACGGGGCACTGATGACACGTGACACTGATGACAGATGGCACTAATATGTGGCACTGATGAGAGATGGCACTCATACATGGCACTGATATCACATGGCACTAATATGTGGCACTGATGCGAGATGGCACTAATACGTGGCACTGATGCGAGATGGCACTAATACGTGGCACTAATGACAGACGGCACTAATACGCGGCATTGATGACACTGATGACAGATGGCACTGATACGTGGCATTGATGACAGGTGACACTGATAACAGATGGCACGTGACACTGACAGGTGGCACTGATGACAGATGGCACTAATATGTGGCACTGATGACAGATGGCACTGATGACAGATGGCACTGGCAGGTGGCACTGGGGATGGCACTGGTAGATGGCACTGGGGATGGCACTGGGGATGGATCTGGCAGATGGCACTGGGGATGGCACTGGCAGATGGCACTGGGGATGGCACTGGCAGATGGCACTGGGGATGGCACTGGCAGATGGCACTGGGGATGGATCTGGCAGATGGCACTGGCAGATGGCACTGGGGATGGCACTGGCAGATGGCACTGGGGATGGCACTGGGGATGTCACTTTATTTTTTTTTTATTTTTTTTTAAAACTTACGGCGCTGCAGCCGTTCATCTCCCCCTCCTCACACGCTGTCTCTGTGTGAGGAGGAGGAGCGGCGCTGAGAGATGATCTCATATGTTTACATATGAGATCATCTCTCATTGGCCAGGGCGATCGCACTGTAAACGGCCGCTGTTATTGGCCGTTTACAGCGATCTGTGATTGGCCGTGTCCGAGGGACACGGCCAACACAGAATTTCCCTGCTGCGCGCTCGTGAGCGCGCACAGGGAACGAGGAAAGGGGAGGCCGTCATATGACGGCCTCCCGGGATTTGGCATCCGCGCTGTGGCCGTCATTCGGCTACGGCCGGATGCGAAGTGGTTAAGGGAGCTAGTGGTCATCCAGTCGTCTATCAGGGTGAGGCATTTTTCTAATTGCTGATGATGGTCTTTTTGTCCGGTGATCCGAAAATATAATTGGGTGTCGTCAGCGTATGAGTGGAACCAGAGGTCTGAACTTCTGATTTTGAGGAGTGGGCGGATGTATATATTGAAGAGTACTGGCGACAAGGGTGATCCTTGAGGGACTCCACAAGAGATTGCCCGGGTTACAGAGGTGAATGCCCCTAGTTTCACTGTCTGAGAATGATTTCCTAAGAAGGATGCAAACCATTGTAGCTCTGAGTCTGACTCCTGCTACTTCTGTAAGGCGGATGAGTAGAGTATTGTGGTCCACAGTATCAAACGCTGCACTGAGGTCCAACAGTACCAGGAGACATGATTCTCCGTCATCTGCTGCTTCAAGGGCGTCGTCCCAAATCTTCAGGAGTGCTGTTTCTGTACCATGGCCTGGGCGGAAGCCTGATTGTAGAGGGTCCAGGAGTTTGTGTGTGTCCAGGTTGCATTGTATCTGTTGTACCACCGCCTTCTCCATAATCTTGGAGATGTTGTTAAGGCTTGTTATCGGTCTGCGGTGGTTTGGGTCCTGA
Organism: Lithobates sylvaticus; assembly: GCA_028564925.1. Taxonomy (NCBI): domain Eukaryota; kingdom Metazoa; phylum Chordata; class Amphibia; order Anura; family Ranidae; genus Lithobates; species Lithobates sylvaticus. Next base: position 315,669,140 of record CM053030.1, read on the forward strand.
GGGTCGAGGTTTTTTTTTTTTTTTTAGCAGGGGTTTGATGATGCCTTGTTTGAGGGCGCCCGGCACCATCCCTTCTTTGAACGATTGATTTATGAGGTGAGTTATGGTGGGATCCAAGATGTCGGAACATTCTTTCAGGAGTTTTGTGGGGATGATGTCAATAGGAGATGTATTGTCTCTGGAGGTTTTTGATGATATTTATAGTGGTGTCCGAGGTGATTGGGATCAAAGAAAACTTTGGTGGCTGTGGGGTATTCGTGACGATATCTTCTTTTCGCTCTGGTTGACTGTGGTTGGTTGTTTTTTTTTTGATGAATTATTTTCCGGATGTTGTCGATTTTGTCAATGAAAAAATCTGATAACTCATTGCAGAAATCTTGGGTTTCGTTTGCTGGGGGCTCTAAGCATACCGGGTTCATCGACTGAGCGACTATTTTAAAAAGTTCCCGCGGGCGGTTTAGGGCCGATGAGATAGTATTTGAAAAATAATCTTGTTTAGCTTTGAAGATTGCTTTGTGATAATTCTCTGTGAGTCCTTTGTAGTTTGTCTGATTTTCCTTGGTAGGATTTCTTCTCCATGCTCTTTCAGCTCTTCTGCGTTCTTGCTTGAGTAGCGTGAGAGAGCTATTAAACCATCCAGAGTTTCTCCTCCGGATTAGTGTTCTGCGTTTTGGAGCCACTGAGTCAGCTTCATTGGCCCTGGGCTTGGAAGGTTGAACCGGCTCCCTTCCACTGTCTGAAAAACTGTCTGTAAGCACTGGCCTTTGAATCCTTCTTTGGATCTCTTGTTAAACCGAAAGGGCTGCTGTTGTCTTTTTCTCTTCTGCGGGATAAGGCTAGATCTGCCGCTGGAAACCCGCTGAATTGCTGATTCTACATCTTCCGGAATAGTAGCTTCCCGTCGAATGGAACTTAACATGACTGTGCTTAGAAGCCTCATCAGCTTACCAATGCTTCAACCATAAGGCTCTGTGGGCTGTGACGTAATGAGCCAATATCTTTGCTGTTATTTTTGAACCAGCTCCCTGACCTGGTCAACAGCCACTTCAGCCACAAACTCTAAAGCAGTCTTGAAAACTGCAAAAGAGAAGAATTGCCACTTCCCAGACTTTCATCTGAACATCCATCCACCAGCTCCGCTACCCCCAGTCTAAGGCTGGATTCACACCCATGCATCCCTGCATTCCGCAGACCCGCACCACAGAACACGTCCCATAGGAGACCACGGTAAATAAATGGTAGCGCAAAACTGCAAAAAGCACCTAAATAAATAAATAAAAAATAAAAACGCACAGGTGCGAATCCACCCAGAGTTCTCCCGCCACAGAAGTGAGCACTACCGCCGGCCTGCAGGCTGCTCCGGCCAAACTATACAACTTTTTTTTTTTTCAGGTCTGCATTTATTCTGTGATTCATAGGATCCCTAAAGAAATCTGAATTCTTCAGCGGAAGCGGAATGTGGCAGGCGAATCTACGTAATGAAGCATCCACCTTAGGCGTAGTGACCCAAGGGTTACAGCCTCAATACTCTATTATGCACATTGAGCCCCTTCTCAGGCCCCGCCCACTCATCATCAAATACTTCTTTAATTTCAGAAATGAATGGGAAGGAAGGTAATGATCTCTTTAAATACGGGTAGTATCTCTGCTGTCTCTTTGGAGGTGACAATTCTTCCTGCCACTTCATCGCATCCTTAACAGCCTCCTCCAAGGGGGGAACCAGTGCAAAAATCAAACGTATGCGATTCCGAGACCATCACAGCCTCAGATGGATCCGAATCACTATCGACTTCAGAGTTAAAACGCACTGAAAACACATGATCTGAATCTGCAGATGCTAAAGATACAGCAGGATGAGCAGGATTCCTTGAAAGGCTGTTTAACCCTTCCTTGACTGTGTCCTTAATGTAGGATTTAACCTGGCGTGCATTCGCAGCATTGTCCTGAGCCGCCTCCTTGAAGCAAGATGCACATACCCGCTTTCGTCAGCTGAGCAGGCCCAACAGGATCCTTCTTCTGCCTAGGCTGGCGATGAAAACCTATCCGAAGAAGAGGATCTTCTTCTCTGTCTGCGCCCGGATATGCTCTTTCTAGAGGCTTTCAGATGTCTTGACCTCTCTTGGCTCTAGTCCGAGTGACTAAAGTGAGGTAAGGGTGAGGGAGATCTGGAATGCAGTGACAACAGGCGTCTATCCAGCTGCATGCGACTCTGTGATTTGTCATGTCTAGTCTCCTTTTTATTCCTTTGAGGCTGGAGTGCTGATTAGGAACCTCTTTGCGGGCGTTTAGCTCACATTGGGCCCTTCTCTCTGTAAAACAGAGGATGTGCTCTCTTTTTTTTTAAATAAAAATAAATAACTAAACTAACTAACTAAATAAAATAAAATAAACGTCTCCATCCGAATCTTCAGTGCTAAGGCAGCTAGGCAGGCAGGCAAAACTCCCCAGATCTATAAAGGCACAAGATAATAAAAACACTGCAGACAAGTAACACAGCAGTAAGTAATGCAAGTCCTGGAAGTCAGGATTACCAGAGCAGAGTATAGTAGAAGATTGATCAGCTGGAGGCTGAGATTAGCCTAGAGGACAGAGCCTGCTGCAAATCAGTAGTGAGCATTCTGGTGTTTGCTAAGCAATCCAAGATGAAGCTACCTCTGACCTCACCTGCTCCACTCTGAGCTTTCTGAAAGGAATACATGTGGAGGTGGTGAACTACAAGTCCCAGCGAGACAAACCACTGCATGAACACACAAAAAACATGGAAGGAGACTAACGAAGGTGTATAAAGTCATTTATACTGCTAGTAACCTTTGCCAGTAATACACAGTCATTTATACTCTACAATACAATCCCAGCACCACGGGAACCCACACTCCTCTGGAGATTTACAGCCCATCTGGGGGGGGGGGGGGTCTTCTGATCCAGGAGAGGCTTAACCCGGACAGGGTGGATGGAGAAAAAAAAAATCATAAATACATAAATAAAATATAAATAAATAACTAAAAATAAACTTTAAAAGGCGTCCGGAGCGAGGACGAAAAAAGAACACTGGTGTGGGCAGACAGCCGCCCTTTATGGGCTAGGAAAAAGGTGGTCCTGGAGGGGTCAGAGGGGGCAGAGCTGACCCATAGTAGGCTGACATGGGGCAATCCAGGAAATATAGTTATTAAAGATAGACACACGTGCAAACCAAACACAGCAAACCATGAACAAGCAAAAATGCAAATAATACACAGCAACCCCAAAACCCTAATCTAACTAACTATAAATATATACACACAAGGAAATGGAACACGTATATAACAAGGCAGGAATGAGAAACAAGGGGAACAGGAGGCCAGGTGGAGGAAGCAGAAGCAAGGGGAAGCCAAGACAGGAATCAGGGGACAAGTCTCAGGAACCAGGTACAGGAAACAGAGTCCAGGACAGGACAGGGCAGGAAGCGGATCAGGAACAAGTTTCAGGTAACGGATCAGATCAGGCAGGGACAAGGCTTGCAGGAAGGAATTCTGAAGCACTGAGCCTCAGTGAAGGACGGGCTTATATACTCCCAGCAGTTCCACATCAGGTGCAGCTTGATCACTAGAATGTTCATCTGCTGGGAGACCCCCGCTGGTGGCCACCAGAACTGCACCCTTTGATGCCGAAAGAAACAGTGACACCAGCAGGCGATCCAAGCAATAACACTGTTCCTGACAGTTCCCCCCCCCCCCTAAGGAGTGGCCTCCGGACACTCCATTCTGCCCTTGATCTGGCAGTGCGTGTAAATGTGGAAAAGTCCCAAAAAGTCTCCCCTGTGACTGCAGACTTCTTTGCGCTCTCTGGCCAGAGTCTCTTAACCAACTGGGAGGCGTGCCACCCGAGTCCGACAATGGGACATGTACCCCACCACCAGGGTCTGGAAGTTTAGATCTGGAAATAAAAAACGGGCTGGGCAGCAGGCACCGGGTCATCGGGCTGGGCAGCAGGCACTGGGTCATCGGGCTGGGCAGCAGGCACCGGGTCATCAGGCTGGGCAGCAGACAGTGGCTCATCAGGCTGGGCAGCAGACAGTGGCTCATCAGGCTGGGCAGCAGACAGTGGCTCATCAGGCTGGGCAGCATACAGGAACACATCAGGCTGGGCAGCAGACAGTGGCTCATCAGGCTGGGCAGCAGACAGTGGCTCATCAGGCTGGGCAGCAGACAGTGGCACATCAGGCTGGGCAGCAGACAGTGGCTCATCAGGCTGGGCAGCAGACAGTGGCTCATCAGGCTGGGCAGCAGACAGTGGCTCATCAGGCTGGGCAGCAGACAGGAACACCTCAGGCTGGGCAGCAGAGACATCAGACTGGGAAGCTGACAGCGGGTCATACTGGAAGGCAGGCAGCGGGTCATACTGGAAGGCGGGCAGCGGGTCATCAGACTGGAAGGCGGGCAGCGGGTCATCGGACTGGAAGGCGGGCAGCGGGTCATCGGACTGGAAGGCGGGCAGCGGGTCATCGGACTGGAAGGCGGGCAGCGGGTCATCGGACTGAAAGGCGGGCAGCGGGTCATCGGATCATCAGACTGGAAGGCAGGCATCGGGTCCTCAGACTGGGAAGCTGGCAGCGGGTCCTCAGACTGGGAAGCTGGCAGCGGGTCCTCAGACTGGAAGGCAGCCAGCGGGTCCTCAGACTGGAAGGCAGCCAGCGGGTCCTCAGACTGGAAGGCAGCCAGCGGGTCATCGGATCATCAGACTGGAAGGCAGGCAGCGGGTAATCAGACTGGAAGGCAGGCAGAGGGTCATCAGACTGGAAGGCAGGCAGAGGGTCCTCAGACTGGAAGGCAGGCAGAGGGTCCTCAGACTGGAAGGCAGGCAGCGGGTCCTCAGACTGGAAGGCAGGCAGCGGGTCCTCAGACTGGAAGGCAGGCAGCGGGTCCTCAGACTGGAAGGCAGGCAGCGGGTCCTCAGACTGGAAGGCAGGCAGCGGGTCCTCAGACTGGAAGGCAGGCAGCGGATCCTCAGACTGGAAGGCAGGCAGCGGATCATCAGACTGGAAGGCAGGCAGCGGGTCATCAGACTGGGAAGCTGGCAGCGGGTCATCGGACTGGAAGGCAGGCAGCGGGTCATCGGACTGGAAGGCGGGCAGCGGGTCATCAGACTGAAAGGCAGCCAGCGGGTCATCGGATCATCAGACTGGAAGGCAGGCAGCAGGTCATCAGACTGGGAAGCTGGCAGCGGGTCCTCAGACTGGAAGGCAGCCAGCGGGTCCTCAGACTGGAAGGCAGCCAGCGGGTCATCGGATCATCAGACTGGAAGGCAGGCAGCGGGTAATCAGACTGGAAGGCAGGCAGAGGGTCATCAGACTGGAAGGCAGGCAGAGGGTCCTCAGACTGGAAGGCAGGCAGAGGGTCCTCAGACTGGAAGGCAGGCAGAGGGTCCTCAGACTGGAAGGCAGGCAGCGCAGCGGGTCCTCAGACTGGAAGGCAGGCAGCGGGTCATCGGGCTGGAAGGCAGGCAGCGGGTCATCGGGCTGGAAGGCAGGCAGCGGGTCATCGGGCTGGAAGGCAGGCAGCGGGTCATCAGACTGGGAAGCTGGCAGCGGGTCATCGGACTGGAAGGCAGGCAGCGGGTCATCGGACTGGAAGGCAGGCAGCGGGTCATCGGACTGGAAGGCAGGCAGCGGGTCATCGGGCTGGAAGGCAGGCAGCGGGTCATCGGGCTGGAAGGCAGGCAGCGGGTCATCGGGCTGGAAGGCAGGTAGCGGGTCATCAGACTGGAGGGCTGGGACGCCAAACTGGAAGGCTGGAACATCAGGCTGGAAGGCTGGCACCAGGACATCAGACTGGAAGGCTGGAACGTCAGGCTGGAGGGCTGGAACATCAGGCTGGAAGGCCGGCACCGGGACATCAGACTGAAAGGCCGGCACCGGGACATCAGACTGAAAGGCCGGCACCGGGACATCAGACTGAAAGGCCGGCACCGGGACATCAGACTGAAAGGCCGGCACCGGGACATCAGACTGAAAGGCCGGCATCGGGACATCAGACTGAAAGGCCGGCACCGGGACATCAGACTGAAAGGCCGGGACATCAGACTGAAAGGCCGGCACCGGGACATCAGACTGAAAGGCCGGAACCCGGGACATCAGACTGAAAGGCCGGGACATCAGACTGAAAGGCCGGAAGCGGGACATCAGACTGAAAGGCCGGCATCGGGACATCAGTCTGAAAAGCCGACACCGGGACATCAGACTGAAAGGCCGGCGCCGGGGCATCAGACTGATAGTTAAAGTTAACTCTGAAGGAGCACTGTGATAGGTAGGAGGAGAACCAGGAGAGAGAGGAGTCTTGAAGGCCAAGATAGTGGAGTTTTTTTAGAAGGAGGGGATGGTCAATAGTGTCAAAGGCTACAAAGAGTTCTAGTAGTATGAGTATGGAGTAGTGGTCATTGGATTTAGCAGTTAGTAAATCAGTAGTGAGTCTTAGGGCAGTTTCAGTGGAGTGTAGTAAGCAAAAGCCGGACTGTGAGGGGTCAAGTAGGTTGTTGTCAGTGAGGTAGTTGCTGAGATGGTTACAGACTAAGCGTTTTACATTTTTTTATGTAAACAGGAGCAAGGAGATGGGTCTTAAGTTGTTCAGGCTGGTGGGGTCCAGTGAGGGCTTTTTACATATGGGGTGATCAGGGCATGTTTTAGAAAGGAGGGGAAGGTGCCAGTAGAGAGGGAGAGATTGAAGATGTGAGTGAGGGAGCATAGGGTAGAAGAAGTGGGTGACTGTAGTAGTTGCGATCAAGGGGACATGTAGTAAGGCGGGCTTCTGAGAAAACTTTAGTGACCTCTTCGATAGTATCTCTTAAGCAGTGAGTGAGTTACTGGGTGGAGGTAATGGTGGAGAAAGTAGAGAGTTAAAAGTAGAAAAGAGACGACGAGGAATGGAGGACAGGGTGTTTATGAGAGTTACTAAATAGGCTTGTTTGGCAGCATAGAGGGAGGAATTGAATTTTAAGATGGCAGCTTTTTATAAGGGGAATGCTTGCTGGGATTTGGTTTTACGCCAGATTTCTGGTGTTGTCAATCTGCCAAGGTTGTCATGGTCAGGGCCTGATATTTTGTGTAGTAAGAGGAGCAAGAGAATTCAGTGTGGATTATATTAAAGTGTTCTAGACAGAAATGGTCAAGTCAGAGCAAGACAGGGGTGCCATTTTGTAATAGAGGTGGTTAGTTGCAGAGTGGTAAAGAGAAGGATTCAAGTGGTGAAAGTTTCTGTGGGTAATTGTTTGCTGCTTTGAGGGACAGGTTGTTCGGAGACAAGGACATTGTGAAAGTTATGAGGTTGTAGGGGGTGCAAAGACAGGAGAAAGCAAGGTCAAGGGTATTACAATCAGAGTGAGTGGAGGGCTGTGTCCATTGTGTTGGGTCAAAGGATGAGGTTGAAGTGATTGTAAACGATCACACTGTAAAACAACCCATTCAGTTTAAAATAAAAATGAAAGGCAAAACATTTTTGTATAGATATATAAAAAAAAAAAAGGGTAAATACCTTGTTTTCCCTTCTTATAAATGATCACATTCCCTCTGTTAGCTGCATAAGAGCTCGAGGGAGTAGCAGCACACTTACCAGTGAAAGGCTGTGCAGCGGGGGCGTGTCAGGACAAGTCTGATCATTGGAGGAGAGTACACAGAGTTCCCAACATAGCTAGAGAACTGACCATGCTGTGCTATCCGGCCTGTGGTCAGTTTTTAATAGGAAAGCAAGGAGACTAGCAGGAACATCAGGGATTTCACATAAAGGAAAAAATACAAAGAGGACAGGATACTTTCTCATACAAGTACATGGTACAGCAGGTACATATCAGGAATATGAAGTATTGGGGTAAAAAACGCTTGAAGTTGAGATGTAAATGGGCTGTTAACATTAGTGGGGATGTTAAAATCACCGAGAATGATAGCCCAGGGTAGCCCAGAGGAGAAGTCTTCAAGAAAGCATGACAGTAGTCCAGGAGGCTGATAGATCACTGCAATCCTTATGCCACGTACACACGATCGGACTTTTCAGCGGAGGTCCGCCATACTTTCCAAACGTGTGGACTTGCCCACACACGCCCGGACTTTTCAGACGGACAATCCGCCAGAGTTTTGGCGGAAGTCCGTGGGACTTTTGAAATAAACGGACTTGCCCCACACACGGAGTAAAGACCGTTCATTTAGAACGTGACTCCAGGTAGACGGGACTAGCAAAGGAAATCAATGTTGCCGCCTCGATCGGCGACATTGACACCTCGCTAGCCCCGTCACCTGGTATGGATTTAAAGGGGAATCCCTACGCCGAAAAAACGACGTGGGGGTTCCCCCCAAATCCATATCAGACCCTTATCCGAGCACGCAGCCTGGCCGGTCAGGAAAGGGGTGGGGACGAGTGAGCGCCCCCCCCCTGAGCCGTACCAGGCCGCGTGCCCTCAACATGGGGAGTGCCTTGGGGAAAAGGGGGCCGCAGGGCCCCCCCACCCCAAAGCACCTTGTCCCCATGTTGATGAGGACAAGGGCCTCTTCCCGACAACCCTGGTCGTTGGTTGTCGGGGTCTGCGGGCAGGGGTCTTATCGGAATCTGGGAGCTCCCTTTAATAAGGGGTCCCCAGATACCGGCCCCCCACCCTATGTGAATGAGTATGGGGTACGATGTACCCTTACCCATTCACCTAAGGGAAAAAAGTGTAAATAAAAAACACAACACAAATTTTTAAAATACTTTATTACACAGCTCCGGGGGTCTTCTTCCATCTTCGGGGTTCTTCTCGCCGGACTCCTCCGCTATCTTCTGCTAGCTCTTTTACTAGCGGAGGAGCCCGGCTTTCTCCTTCGTCACCGCCGACCGCCGACTGATGTCCCATAAGGAGGGGGCTCCCTGATTGCGATAAGCCCCCCGCCCGCAGACCCCGACAACCAGCGGCCAGGGTTGTCGGGAAGAGGCCCTTGTCCTCATCAACATGGGGACAAGGTGCTTTGGAGTGCGGGGCCCTGAGGCCCCCCTTTCCCCAAGGCACCCCCCATGTTGAGGGCACGCGGCCTGGTACGGCTCAGGAAGGGGGGGGGGCGCTCGCTCGTCCCCACCCCCTTTCCTGACCGGCCGGGCTGCGTGCTCGGATAAGGGTCTGATATGGATCTCGGGGGAACCCCCACGCCGTTTTTTCGGTGTAGGGATTCCCCTTTAAATCCATACCAGGTGACGGGGCTAGCAAGGTGTCAATGTCGCCGATCGAGGCGGCAACTTTGTTTTCTTTCGCTAGTCCCGTCTACCTGGAGTCACGTTCTAAATGAACGGTCTTTACTCCGTGTGTGGGGCAAGTCCGTTCATTTCAAAAGTCCCACGGCCTAGCACACAGACGGCCGGATTATCCGCCGGACTGCCGAGTCCAGCGGACAATTTTAAGTCAAAACTTCTAACTAAGTCCGCCAGACTTTTGGGAAGAAAAGGTCCGCCGGAGCCCCACACACGGTCGGATTGTCTGGCGGACAATCCCGCCGGAAAGTCTGATCGTGTGTACGCGGCATTAGAGAAATGGGAGAAAACAGAAGAATCCAGCAAGTCTCGAAAGAAGAGAAGGATAGAGAGGGAGAGGTAGGAAGGACTTGAAAGGTGCTCAGTGGAAATAGAAGCAAACCAACTTCACCTCCTTTCCATCCACTGGGTCTGGGTGAGTGAGTCCAGTGGAGGCCTCCATGGGAGTGACAGAGTCCCGTGCTTGAATCCAGGTTTCTGTAAATGCAAGAGAGTGGGAGACAAAAAGATAATGGACAGAGGTGAGATTGTTGCAGACAGAGCAGGCATTCCAGAGGGCACATCAGAAGGGGGGGGGGGGGATTTGGAGCAGGGGGATCAAGATTAAACTGAGTAGATTGTGGCTAATGCTGGAGGAAGGATGGTGCCTGGTGTGGGGTGAGATACTGGAGGACCAGGATTAGGGGAGACATCCCTGGAGGTTGGGAGAAGAAAGAGGATGAGCAAAGTGAGATGGGAGTGGGATGTACTGTATAAAAGTGCACATACCTGTCCTGGTGTTTGGGTCTGCAGGTGGGTAACTATTTGCAGGAGGTGATATGAACAGTAGTAGGGCAAGGGGAGAAGTGAGGGTGATATGTACAGTACAAGTTTTGAGGTGAAGAAGAGAGGGTAAAGAAATGAGAATTTGAAAAGAGAGGCTACTAGTATGAGAAGGAAGACTATAGGGGCATACTAAAGGGTAGAGCGAATAGGAATCAGACTTATAGGAGATACTTTCCAAAGTGGTGGTTTTCAGTTGGTTCAGAGTGGAGCAGAGTTTAACTGCTGATCACTCCTGCAGAAAAATCACTCACGTAGGAATAAATACCCTGTATGTGACTTCCCCCATAAGCTGAACTAAATTTGAAGTGAGATGATCAAATCCTTCCCTACCCCAATTAGGAGCTGATAAGTAACACATAAATTGGGGGGGGGGGGGGGGGGGGGGGGGTCAAGGCCAGCCACAGACACAGGCCAAGGTTATAAAAGATTATTGATTCTTTGATCACAAAAGGAGGTGAGAATCATTCACCACAAATGGACAGGTTCAAAAGGCTCTTAGAATATTTACACTAACTATAGCAGAGTGCCAAGATAGCAGTGAGACAGTTTATATTGGTTCAGAAACAGTGGCATTACCATAAATATAGCACAGTGTTAGGATAGCAGTGAGACAGTTCAGAGATAGTAGCATTACCTGTGAAAAGCAGAAAAGACATAATTAGATATTGAGAGAGTGACGGGGATGTGTCTGATCAACTGCTGATCATTCCTGCAGAAACATTACACACAGGAAAAAATGTGACTATGCCACTATCTGTCAGTTGATTTGCCCACTATAAAATTGAAGTCCATACAGTGCCTTTCAAAAGTATTCACAAACTGTAATTAACATGGATTGTTGGAGGCTATGTATCATTTAATTTACAGAATATGCCCACAACTTTGAAGATGTTTTTTTTTTTTTTATTGTGAAGCAAACAACAAATAGGACAAAATAACAGAAAAAGTCAATGTGCATAACTATTCACCCCCTTAAAGTTCATACTTTGTAGAGCCACCTTTTGCGGCTATCACAGCTCCAAGTCACATCTTACCACCGGGATTTTTGCCCATTCCTCCTTGCAAAACTGCTCAATCTCCTTCAAGTTGGATGGTTTGCGCTTGTGAACAGCAATCTTTAAATCTAATCACAGATTTTCTATTGGATTGAGGTCTGGGCTTTGACTAAGCCATTCCAACACATTTACATGTTTCATCAGACCAGAGCACCTTCCTCCATACATTTTGGGAGTCTCGCAGACGCCTTTTCGCAAACTCAAAACGTGCCATTTTGTTTTTTGCTTAAAGTAATCGCTTTCTTCTGGCAACTCTTGCGTAAAGCCCAACTCTATGGAGCGTACGGCTTATTGTCATCTCATGTACAGATACCCCAGTCTCTGCTGTGGAACTCTGCAGCTCCTCCAGGGCTACCTTGGGTCTCTGTGCTGGGGTGCACACGCTCTGCGCATGCGCGATCGCTCTCACACACTGATGTGTTTTTATTCTGCTTGGAATTCCAACTTTTTACTTGATTGATCGAGTCACTCTGGGTCATCTCGTTACATGCAGCATTGCATCACCCTCCAATAAAAGCCTTTTTTAATTTCAATTGTTTTTTATTGGGTTTTAACAGATATAACGGTTATTCTGTACACAGGTACATACATGACATCTTAACCACTTGCCGACCGCCCCATGTAGATATACGTCAGCAGAATGGCACGTACAGGCAAAATCACGTACCTGTACGTGACATTCTTCCGGCGGGTGGGGTGTCCGATCGGAACCCCCTCCGCCGGCGGGGACGGTCGGCATCGCTTCAGGAGTGATCCGGGACGAGGGGACGGCCAGTGGTTTCTGGCCACCCCCTCGTGATCGCTCCTGGCGAATGAAAAGCTTCCCCTTCCTGTCTATTGTATATAGCACAATAGACAGGAAGGCGGAAGTGATGTCACGCTCGGTGTGCCGGTCTATCTGACCGGGACGCCGAGCTGTGAACGTGTAAAGGTTAGTGCACAACAGTACACTGACACCAGTACACATAGGCACATATTCCACCCCCCCGATCACCCCCCAGATCACCCCCTGCCCCCCCAGTCACAGTGTCACTAATTGCAGTGATCATTTATTTACTGATCACTGCATTTAGTGTCAGTGTGACTGTAATAACTGTCAGGGCAGTTAGTTTTAGGCCCCTTTAGGTCTAAGGTAGCCCCCTACCCCCCCCAATAAAGTTTTAACCCCTGATTGCCCCTAGTTAACCCCTTCACCCCCTTTTGCCAGTGTCACTAAGCAATCGTTTTTCTGATCGCTGCATTAGTGTCACTGGTGTCGCTAGGTAACCAGTTTTCTTTTAGGTTAACCGCCATGTTTATATAGGTTCATAAATAGGTTTATAGGTCAGGTACCCCCATATTACAACCTAAATAAAGGTTTTAACCCCCTGATTGCCCCTAGAGTTAACCCTTTCACCAGTGATCACCGTATAAGTATCACTGGTGACGCTGGTTAGCCAGTTAGTTATTTCGTTATTTAGGTTCCCCGTCAGGTTTTTATATAGCGTCAGGTACCCCCATATATTACCTAATAAAGGTTTAACCCCCTGATTGCCCCTAGTTAACCCTTTCACCCCCTTTTGCCAGTGTCACTAAGCGATCGTTTTTCTAATCACTGCATTAGTGTCACTGGTGCCGCTAGGTAGCCAGTTTTTTTTTTAGGTTAACCGCCAGGTTTATATAGGTTCATAAATAGGTTTATAGGTCAGGTACCCCCATATTACAACCTAAAGGTTTTAACCCCCTGATTGCCCCTAGAGTTAACCCTTTCACCAGTGATCACCGTATAAGTGTCACTGGTGACGCTGGTTAGCCAGTTAGTTATTTCGTTATTTAGGTTCCCCGTCAGGTTTTTATATAGCGTCAGGTACCCCCATATATTACCTAATAAAGGTTTAACCCCCTGATTGCCCCTAGTTAACCCTTTCACCCCCTTTTGCCAGTGTCACTAAGCGATTGTTTTTCTGATCGCTGCATTAGTGTCACTGGTGCCGCTAGGTAGCCAGTTTTTTTTTTTTAGGTTAACCGCCAGGTGATCATCGTATTACTGTTACGGGTGACGCTGGTTAGTTAGTTTGTTTTTTATACTGTCAGGGCACCCGCCATTTATTACCCAATAACGGTTTAACCCCCTGATCGCCCGGCGGGTGATATCAATTAGGTTTTAGGGTCAAATAAGGTCTGCGTCGCCCCAGGTTAGTGCCAGTACCGCAAACACCCACGCGCAAAGCATACACCTCCCTTAGTGGCACAGTATCTGAACAGATCAATATCTGATCTGATCAGATCTATACTAGTGTCCCAGCAGTTTAGGGTTCCAAAAAAACGCATTGTTAGCGGGATCAGCCCAGATACCTGCTAGCACCTGCGTTTTCCCCCTCCGCCCAGCCCAGCCCACCCAAGTGCAGTATCGATCGATCACTGTCACTTACAAAACACTAAGCACACATAACTGCAGCGTTCGCAGAGTCAGGCCTGATCCCTGCGATCGCTAACAATTTTTTTTGTGGTAGCGTTTTGATTCAGTCGCTAACAGTCAGGAGCTTTTTTACCTGTGAATCTCAAAAAAATAAAAAAAAAAAAAATAGTTGTCGTTTTATTGCTCTCGCTCTCTCTATTCTCTCTCTATTGTTGCTCTTTTTTTACTCCATTCTATTCTGCAATGTTTTATTATGTTTTATCATGCTTGCTTTTCAGGTATGTAATTTTGTTTACTGTGTTTTAGTGTTAAGCATTTTTTTGTTTTCAGGTGCGCCATTCAGTTGCAGCGCGGATTTATTTATCTTGACAGCAACAGCGTTTGCTCCCACGATACATAAAGCCGCGACTCCAACGCTGTAGGAGGTGATTTCACCACCACAGTTAAAAAAAAGAGCATATGTGCCGAAGCATGGGGGCAGCAGGGGGGGGAGGAGCGATTGGCTCCTAATGCCACGTACATACGGTCGAAATTCCGACCGTGTGTACACGGCATAACTTTCAAGCAGTGGGAGGGAATGTCCCCCCTCCCGGATATAAACCGCGCCATTGGGAAATTGGGAAAGCATTTTATCACACCAATCTTGGTGTGGTCAGATGCTTTGAGGGCAGAGGAAAGATCTAGGGTCTAATAGACCCCAATTTTTTCAAAAAAAGAGTACCTGTCACTGCCTATTGCTATCATAGGGGATATTTACATTCCCTGAGATAACAATAAAAATCATAACAAAGAAAAAAAATGGAAGGAACAGTTTAAAAATAAAATAAAAAAGCTAAATAAATAAAAAAAAAACTAAAAAAAAAAAAAAAGCACCCCTGCCCCCCCTTCTCTTGCGCAAAGGCGTACACAAGCGTTGGTCTGGCGTCATATGTAAACAGCAATTGCACCATGCATGTGAGGTATCACCACGAAGGTCAGATCGAGGGCAGTAATTTTAGCAGTAGACCTCCTCCGTGAATCTAATGTGGTATCATGTAAAGGCTTTTAAAGGCTTTTAAAAATGTATGTAGTTTGTCGCCACTGCGTGTTTGTGCGCAATTTTAAAGCATGTCGTGTTTGGTATCCATGTACTCGGCCTAAGATCATATTTTTTATTTCATCAAAAATTTTAGCAATATAGTGTGTTTTAGTGCATTAAAATAAAAAAAGTGTATTTTTTCCACAAAAAATGCGTTTGAAAAATCGCTGCGCAAATACTGTGTGGAAAAAAAAAAATGCAACACCCACCATTTTAATCTGTAGGGCCTTTGCTTAAACAATATATATATAGTGTTTGGGGGTTCAACAAAATTTTCTTGCAAAAAAAAAATATGTTTTCATGTAAACAAAAAGTGTCAGAAAGGGCTTTGTCTTCAAGTGGTTAGAAGAGTGGGAGACGTGTGACATAGGCTTCTAAATGTTGTGCATAAAATGCCAGGACAGTTCAACCCCCCCCCCCCCCAAATGACCCCATTTTGGAAAGTAGACACCCCAAGCTATTTGCTGAGAGCAATGTTGAGCCCATTAAATATTTTTTTTTTTTTGTCCCAAGAGATTGAATAATGAAAAAAAAAAAATATATATATTTTTTTTTACAAAAAGTTGTCACTAAATGATATATTGCTCAAACATGTCATGGGCATATGTGGAAATACACCCCAAAATACATTCTGTTGCTTCTCCTGAGTACGGGGATACCACATGCTATTTGCTGAGAGGTATGGTGAGTATTTTGCAGATCTCGCTTTTTGTCACAAAGTTTTGAAAATTGAAAAAAGAAAAAAAACTTTTTTTCTTTACTTTCTTCATTTTCAAAAACAAATAAGAGCTGTACAATACTCACCATGCCTCTCAACAAATAGCTTGGGTTGTCTACTTTCCAAAATGGGGTCATTTGGGGGGGTTTTGTGCTATTTTGGCATTTTATGGCCTTCGAAACTGTGATAGGTAGTGAGGAGTGAAATCAAAAATTTGCACCCTTAGAAATCCTGAAGGCGGTGCTATGGTTTCGGGGCCCCGTACGCGGCTAGGCTCCCAAAAAGTCCCACACATGTGGTATCCCCATACTCAGGAGAAGCAGCAAAATGTATTTTGGGGTGCAATTCCACATATAACTATGGCATGTGTGAGCAATATATAATTTAGTGAAAACTTTTTGAAAAAAAAATTTTTTTTTTTTTTTATTCAATCACTTGGGACTAAAAAAAAAAAAATATTCAATGGGCTCAACATGCCTCTCAGCAAATAGCTTGGGGTGTCTACTTTCCAAAATGGGGTCATTTGGGGGGTTTTGTACTTTCCTGCCATTTTAGCACCTCAAGAAATGAAATAGGCAGTCATAAATTAAAAGCGGTATAAATTCCAGAAAATGTACTCTAGTTTGTAGACGCTATAACTTTTGCGCAAACCAATAAATATACGCTTATTGGCATTTTTTTTACTAAAGACATGTGGCTGAATACATTTTGGCCCAAATGTTTGACTAAAATTGAGTTTATTAGATTTTTCTTATAACAAAAAGTAGAAAATCTCTTTTTTTTTCAAAATTTTCGCTCTTTTTCCGTTCATATCGCAAAAAATAAAAATCACAGAGGCAATCAAATACCATCAAAAGAAAGCTCTATTTGTGGGAAGAAAAGGACGCAAATTTTGTTTGGTTACAAAATTGCATGACCGCGCAATTACCAGTTAAAGTAGTGCAGTGCGAAATTTAAAAAAGACCTCTGGTCCTTAAGCTGACAATTGGTCCGGGGCTGAAGTGGTTAATGATGTATTATTTTGTAGGACATATAGTACAGCACGTTATAACAAGAAATATCAAGCGCTATAAATGTGTCATCCACCGCTATGGATTATAACATATATGAATAATGGGGGCAAACATGCCCTTAAGATCTAGGTTAAGAATAAGACCAACGTGGTAGTATGTCATTGAATATAAAACAAAACCAAAATATGAAGACTAAAACAAAACTAGGAAGTAAGAGCCAAGAAGTGCAGTTAGTTAGAGTATGCAATTGTTTTCTGTAGACAGTGCCTCTATACCTGTTGTTTACAAACTTGAAGTAAGGCCAGAGTCCACTTTTATATTATACCATTTGTTCCAAGGTTCCCAAAGAGGCAAAGAGTTGTTCATAAGTACCATGGGTATTGATTGTTTGTGTAACTTCAGAAATTTCTGGAATTTCTATGTCTTTCCAGTGCCTGACCAGGGATAGACGGGCTGCTAGGAGGATGTGGGATAGCAGAGTTCTCATATTGTAAAGGGCAAGGTCCATCTCCAGAGACGGTATCGCCATACCTGGGGACGGTTCTAGATTCATTTTTAGGACATGCGATATGAGGTTGTATATCCACTTCCATTATTGTGTTATGTTAGGACAAGACCATAGTAGGTGGAATAGTGTACCCACTTCACCACATTGTCTCCAGCATAGGGGAGACACCCCTGGAGCAAATTTGAACAGCCTATACAGCATGAGATACCAACGTAGTACCATCTTTTGGAAAAGTACCCAAAGATTAGCACTCTTATGCCGCGTACACACGATCGGACTTTCCGGCAATCGGACTTTCTGCCGGACAATCGGCGGCGGCGGACTTTTTCTCCTCAAAAGTCCGGCGGACTTAGTTTGAAGTTTTGACTCAAAATTGTCCGCTGGACTCAGCAGTCCGGCGGACAATCTGGCCTTCTTTGTGCTAGTCCGCGGGACATTTGAAATGAACGGACTTGCCCCACACACGGAGTAAAGTCCGTTCATTTAGAACGTGGCTCCAGGTAGACGGAACTAGCGAAGGAAGTGAATGCCGCCGCCTCAATCGGCGAAATTGACACCTCTCTAGCCCCATCACCTGGTATGCATTTAAAGGGGAATCCCTATGCCGAAAAAATGGCGTGCCCCCCCCCCAAATCCATATCAGACCCTTATACGAGCACGCAGCCCGGCCGGTCAGGAAAGGGGGAGGGGACGAGCTAGCGCCCCCCCTCCTGAGCCGTACTAGGCCGCGTGCCCTCAACATGGGGGGTGCCTTGGGGAAAGGGGGGCCCTGCGGCCCCCCCCCCAAAGCACCTTGTCCCCATGTTGATGAGGACAAGGGCCTCTTCCCGACGACCCTGGCCGTTGGTTGTCGGGGTCTGCGGGCGGGGGGCTTATCGGAATCCGGGAGCCCCTTTAATAAGGGGGCCCCCAGATACCGGCCCCCCACCCTATGTGAATGAGTATGGGGTACGATGTACCCCTACCCATTCACCTAAGGGAAAAAAGTGTAAATAAAAAACAACACAATTTTTTAAAATACTTTATTGCACAGCTCCGGTGGTCTTCTTCCATCTTGGGGGGGTCTTCTTGCCGGACTCCTCCGCTATCTTCTGCTAGCTCTTTTACTAGCGGAGGAGCCCGGCTTTCTCCTTCGTTGCCATCCGGGGGTCTTCTTCCAACTTCGGGGGTCTTGTCCCGCTCTTCTGTTCTTCTTGCTGGGCCTCCGCTTTCTTCTTCCAGCTCTTTTACTAGTGGTGGCCCGGGCTTCTGTCGCTGTTGCTGTTGTCGCCGCCTTCTCCTTCTGCTTCTGCTTCTTCCTCTTCTTCTTCTTTCTTCATCTGATGTTAACACGTCGCTGTCTCCACTTGCAATGACCCAGACTTGTTGTGCTGCCAGTTATATAGGGACAAGGGGCGGGCCACCGGATCATGTCACATGGTAACCACACCCCCTTATGATGTCACAGTCCCAGCATCCTCCATTGATCTTCTGAATATATCCTGTTGAAATCTCTTTCCCATGCTTGCATGGGTAATTATTTAATAAAATTAATGCTTGTATAGTGGGTCCCGTGGGAAGGGATTGGCGTGGAAGAAAAGGGCTAGATAACAGGAAATCATTAACCACTTGACAACTGGGCACTTAAACACCCTTCCTAACCAGACCAATTTTCAGCTTTCGGTGCTCTCACACTTTGAATGACAATTACTCAGTCATGCAACACTGTACCCATATGAAATTTTCGTCCTTTTTTTCACACAAATAGAGCTTTCTTTTGGTGGTATTTGATCACCTCTGGGTTTTTTATTTTTTGTGCTATAAATGAAAAAAGACTGAAAATTTTGTAAAAAAAATACATTTTTCTTCATTTCTATTATAAAATTTTGCAAATAAGTAATTTTTCTTCATAAATTTGGGCCACAATTTATACTGCTACATATCTTTGGTAAAAAAAAAACAAATTAGTGGATATTATTTTGTCTGTGGGAAAGTTATAGAGTCTACAAGCTATTGTGCCAATCACTGAAAATGTATCACATCTGATCACACCTGATGTACTGAGGCCTATCTCATTTCTTGAGACCCTAATAAGCCAGGAAAGTACAAATACCCACAAAATTACCCCTTTTTGGAAAGTAGACATTCCAAGGTATTTAGTAAGAGGCATGGTGAGTTTTTTTTAAGTTGTCATTTTTTCCCACAATTCTTTGCAAAATTAAGATTTTTTTTTTTTTTTTTTTTCACACAAAATTGTCATTATTACAGGTTATTTCTCTCGTATGACATGTACATAGCAAAAATGACCCCCCAAAATATATTCTACTACTCCTCCTGAGTATGGCGATACCACATGTGAGACTTTTACACAGCCTGGCCACATACAGAGGCCTAACATTGAAGTAGCACATTCAGGCGTTCTAGGAGCATAAATTACATATCTAATCTCTCAACCACCTATTACACTTTTGAAGGCCCTGGAGCACCAGAACAATGGAAACGCCCACAAAGTGACCCATTTTGGAAAGCTAACACCCCAACGTATAAACTATGAGGCATAATGAGTCTTTTGAATGGTTCATTTTTTTCCAGAAGTTTTTGGAAAATGTGGGAAAAAAATGAAAACGCATTTTTTTTTTTACACAAAGTTGTCAATTTCTAAGATATTTCCAACACATAGCATGTACATAGCAAAAATGACACCCCAAAATATATTCTGCTACTCCTCCTGAGTATGGCGATACCAAATGTGTGAGACTTTTACACAGCCTGGCCACATACAGAGGCCTAACATTGAAGTAGCACATTCAGGCGTTCTAGGAGCATAAATTACATATCTAATCTCTCAACCACCTATTACACTTTTGAAGGCCCTGGAGCACCAGAACAATGGAAACGCCCACAAAGTGACCCCATTTTGGAAAGCTAACACCCCAACGTATAATCTATGAGGCATAATGAATCTTTTGAATGGTTCATTTTTTTTCCAGAAGTTTTTGGAAAATGTGGGAAAAAAATGAAAACGCATTTTTTTTACACAAAGTTGTCAATTTCTAAGATATTTCCAACACATAGCATGTACATAGCAAAAATGACACCCAAAATATATTCTGCTACTCCTCCTGAGTATGGCGATACCAAATGTGTGAGACTTTTACACAGCCTGGCCACATACAGAGGCCTAACATTGAAGTAGCACATTCAGGCGTTCTAGGAGCATAAATTACATATCTAATCTCTCAACCACCTATTACACTTTTGAAGGCCCTGGAGCACCAGAACAATGGAAACGCCCACAAAGTGACCCCATTTTGGAAAGCTAACACCCCAACGTATAATCTATGAGGCATAATGAATCTTTTGAATGGTTCATTTTTTTCCAGAAGTTTTTGGAAAATGTGGGAAAAAAATGAAAACGCATTTTTTTTACACAAAGTTGTCAATTTCTAAGATATTTCCAACACATAGCATGTACATAGCAAAAATGACACCCCAAAATATATTCTGCTACTCCTCCTGAGTATGGCGATACCAAATGTGTGAGACTTTTACACACCCTGGCCACATACAGAAGCCCAACATTGAAGTAGCACATTCAGGCGTTCTAGGAGCATAAATTACACATCTAATTTCCATACAATCTATCACATTTTTGAAGGCCCTTCATATTTCTAACACATAGCATGAACATACCAAGAATTACACCCTAAAATACATTCTGCTGAGCAAAGGGTAAACAAAAGATTACCTGTGGTTTTAGTAGTGCAGTTGTCCACAGGAGAAGAGCCCTGATCCAGGCAGCAGGCAGGGACGTGGTCAGCGACAGTGAATGGAAATGTCCAGGCAGCAGGCAGGAATATTGTCCATAGTCAGTACAGGCAGGGATACTGTCCATTTACAGCCCAGGGTCAGTGCAAGTAGAGACATTGCCTGCAGTGCCAAAATATTGGTCCTGGTAGTAAGCAGGAACATAGTCCAAGTAGCAGGCCAGGAAAGAATGGGGACAGGGGTAGAGGCTTCTCCCACCCAAATCTCTTTGAAGCCTCCGAGCCTCCAGACCCTAATCCGGGAATGAGAAAACTAAAAAATTAGTTTTCTTCATCCAGAAAAACTATTCTGGAGCCCCTCACATATGTGAGACCCCTGTGTTCCCACTAGCATAGCAGGGTAAAAGATCAATCCAAGAGGCAGGCAAAAAACGTGGTCAAACAGTCCAGGGTCAGTTCCAGAGCAGGCAGAGGTAGGTACAGTTTAGCATTAGGCAGAAGAGTGGTCGTTTAGCAGGCCAGGGTCAGTTCCAGAGAAGGCAGAGGTAGGTACAGTTTAGCATTAGGCAGAAGAGTGGTCGTTTAGCAGGCCAGGGTCAGTTCCAGAGCAGGCAGAGGTAGGTACAGTTTAGCGTTAGGCAGAAGTGTGGTCGTTTAGCAGGCCAGGGTCAGTTCCGGAGAAGGCAGCGGTATGTACAGTGGCATAAAGGGGTGTGGCGGTAAATGACAATTACGTTTACCATACTTCCCTAATAATGTAGAGAAGTATGGTAACGGCGGAAACATCTCTCAATACAAAGGCCTGGTTGGGAAGGACAATCAGGACAATAAAACACGGTGTCTTTTCTAACTCCTCCTTTGGCGCACACCCGGCATTTCTTCTGACGTTTCCGGCCGTTGTCATGGTAAGGGAGTTTCTCAGGAAAGTGGCGTTCATGGAGTCTGCTCACTGAATCCGAGCGAATACTTTCTGGTGGGCCTTCAGGGTACAAAAGGGTGGAGATAATTTCTTCTTGGTACTGAAGATAAGATACGGGGCTCTCTTTAGATTTACGGTAAATAACAAAACTATTGTAAATGGCCAAACTGAAAAGATATATGGAGACTTTTTTATACCAAAAGTGGCTTTTTCTTGTGGGAAGATAGGGTTCGATCATTTGATCATTGAAATCGACTCCCCCCATGAACAAATTATAGTCATATATACATTTTGGTTTCTGGATTGGGCCATTTCGTCTGGGGATTTCCACGTAGGTGTCGTCGTGGATCGTTGTAAGCATGTGGACATTGCGTCGGTCCCTCCACCTGAGAGCCAATATCTCTTCATTGCGCAAAGACGCCGTCTCCCCTTGTCTTAGTCTTTCCGTAATGAGCCTTTGCGGGAAGCCCTTCCTATTGGCTCGCACTGTACCACACGCTGGCGTGTCCTTGCGGTAAAGATTGCGGAAGAGGGGCAAGCTCGTATAATAGTTATCCACATAAAGGTGGTAACCCTTTCCCAGGAGTGGATATACAAGGTCCCAAACAACC
This sequence comes from Lithobates sylvaticus, assembly GCA_028564925.1. Taxonomy (NCBI): domain Eukaryota; kingdom Metazoa; phylum Chordata; class Amphibia; order Anura; family Ranidae; genus Lithobates; species Lithobates sylvaticus. Next base: position 315,691,250 of record CM053030.1, read on the forward strand.
TTTCCGCTGGCTCCGATATATTCTGGACATTCTGGGGGATGCAGTTGGGTGTCCTTCCCTTCGTACACCCGGAAGGCATAGATATACCCTGTTTCTCTGTCGCATAGCTTGTAGAGCTTAACCCCATATCGGGCCCTTTTGCTGGGGATAAACTGCTTGAAGCCAAGCCTGCCTGTGAAGTGGACCAATGACTCATCCACGGAGATATTTTGGTCAGGGATAAATAGTTGGGGGAATTTCTCTGAGAAAAAATTTAGAAGTGGCCGAATTTTGAATAATTTGTCATGTGATGGGTCATTTCGGGGAGGGCACTGGGTGTTGTCATTGTAATGGAGGAAGCGCATTATCATGAGGTATCTTGTCCTTGGCATGATGGATGAAAAGAGTGGCATGTGGTGAATCGGGTTGGTGGACCAATAGGAGTATAGTTCATTTTTTTTTTGTGAGACCCATGTTAAATGTTAGGCCTAAAAATAATTTAAATTCCTCCACTGTCAATGATTTCCACACATAGGGACGGGCATAACTTGAACCAGGGTTGCTTGTTATGAATTGTTGTGCATAGAGGTTGCACTGGGCCACGATGGAGGATAATAGGTCTTGGGTAAAAATTAAATTAAAAAAATCAATAGGGGCAAAATTCTCTGTGTTCACCTGAACACCTGGCTGGGCGGTGAAAGGGGGGATGTTTGCTGCTGCTGAATTAGCGGGAAGCCACAGAGGGTTTTCAAGGGCATAGGGAAGTCCGGCATGGGTCCTAACGCTTTGGGGCAGAGTTGATACCCTGCTAGGTCTTGGCCTTTGCTGCAGGGGTACTTCATTTCTTCTGGTGGATGGCACTGAGCTTCTAGTTGATGCCACTCTATATCTGGTGGATGGCACTGAGCTACTAGTTGATGCCACTGTATTTCTGGTGGATGGCACTGAGCTGCTGGTTGATGCCACAGCACTACTTGTGGTAGCCTGCTGCTCCAGGCCAGAACGCCTTCGTTTCACAGGCGGACTTTGCTCTTCCTCTGATTCTATACCAGTCCCACTGCTGACAACAGGTTCATATTCTGAACCAGAATCAGATGCAGCTGCAGAGAGCTCCCCGCTGCTCTCGTCGGTCAAGCTTAGCTGTTGGTAGGCCTCCTCAGCGGAAAACATTTTTCTCGCCATACTGGTGACTGTGGGCTGTGGTGACAAACTAGCTGTGGTAGGGACACTTGAAAAGTTATGGGTGCTGATGAGGCTGGTCTAATGAGGGTGCACTGCTGGGTGCTGATGAGGGTGCACTGCTGGGTGCTGATGAGGGTGCACTGCTGGGTGCTGATGAGGGTGCACTGATGTACACTAATGCACCACACTGAGGATGCACTGATTATCTGGCACTGATGTGCACTGATAAGGTAGCACTGGTGGGCGCTGATGAGGATCCACTGATATAGTGGCACTGATGAGCAGTCACTTATTGGCACTGATGTGCACTATTGGGTACTGTAGTGGCACAGATGAGCGCTGTTGTGGCACTGTTGAGTGCTCTAGTGGTGCAGATGAGCACTGTGACGCTGATGTGGTACTGATGGCACTGTATTGGCACTAATGTGGCACTGGGCACTGTAGTGGCACTGACGTGGCACGGATGGAGCACTGACGTGGCACGGATGGAGCACTGACGTGGCACGGATGGAGCACTGACGTGGCACGGATGGAGCACTGACGTGGCACGGGTTGAGCACTGACGTGGCACGGGTTGAGCACTGACGTGGCACGGGTTGAGCACTGACGTGGCACTGACGTGGCACTGATGGGCACTGTAGTGGCACAGGTGGCACTGATGGGCACTGGCACCGATGTGGCACTGGTGGCACTGATGAACACTGTAGTGGCACGTGGCACTTTTGTGGCACTGACGTGGCACTGGCGGCAAAGATGGGCACTGAAGTGGCAGAGGTGGCACTGATGAGCACTATAGTGACACTGATCTGGCACTGATCACTATAGTGGCACTGATGGCACAGATGAGCACTTTAGTGGCACTGATGGACACTTTAGTGGCACAGATGGGTACTGTAGTGGCACTGGTGGCACAGATGGGTACTGTAGTGGCACTGGTGGCACAGATGGGTACTTTAGTGGCACTGATGGTTAGTGTAGTGGCACTGGTGGCACAGATGGGTACTGTAGTGGCACTGGTGGTTAGTGTAGGGGCACTGGTGGCACTGTATGGCACAGATGTGCACTTGTGTGGCACTGCTGGGCACTGCTGGGCACTGTACTATTATGAACTCACTTGTCTCTCTCTTCTCTCCTCTCACGCTGTATCGGTGTGAGGAGAGAAGAGAGCTGGGACCTTTACATGACCCTGCTTTGTTGATATTATGATCGCTCCCTCATTGGAGGGGGCGATCACGTGGTGAAGGGCCGCTGTCATTGGCCCTTCACCGCGATCCTTGTTGCGAAGGGTCCGGTGAACCCGGCGAGCACTGACAGCTCCGTGCACGCGCTCTACAGAGCGCGCTGGGAGCGAGACTTCCCGAGGACGTCCGTAGGACGTCCACTCAGGGAAACCCGACCGCGCTGTAGACGTCTTTTGTCAATAGCGCGGTCGGCATGTGGTTAATCAGTTTGGATATATTAGAGGTGAGTGTTATACCCAAGTAAGATATACTGTTGCATCGTTTTGTCTTTATTTTGCCAGCAGTCAGAAACTGTGAAGTGTCCATATGCAGCACTTTGGAAAAATCCTGACTGAATTGTGAGGAGGCCCGTACCCAGGTATATTTCTAGAAATATTGCAATATTGGCAAAATTAACAGTAATTTGAACAGTGAAGTGTAACAATGAATATATGATACAACTGACCACTAAAACTTTGGTCAACCTCACATCCACGCCAGCACATTTTAACCTGAAGCAGATCTGCCTTTGCCTACGACAACCATATACAGTGATTACCAGAACTCCCACATATAAGCGGACTACTAGGCCTGTTATTACACCATACATCTGGCAGCTTAGATCGCTATTTGAAATAAGCGGAAGATCCCTGTAATATTCATAGCCTTGCGAAGCTCAAAACTGGGAAAACAAAAAAACATAAATAAACATTAAAACAAATAGCATGACAGGAAGGACAACGAAGGGGAGTGAACATAAAACATCAAAAGGACAATTAAACACCTCTACGATTAAACAATATATGTCTAAAGTAGCAAGCCCTAAAGCCCCATACACACGGTCGGATTTTCCGATGGATTCTGTCCTATCAGACAATGTTGTCGGAAATTCCGACCGTGTGTAGGCACCATCGGACAGTTTCCATCGGATTGTCCGACGGACAAAGTCCTATCTCCTGCTGGATAGATTTTTTGACAACAAAGTCCGATCACACCAAATCCGATCGTGTGTAGCGAATTCCGACGGACAAAGTGCTACGCATGCTCAGATCACATTACAAGACCAAAGCTATTGGCTACTAGCCTCTACGTAGTCCCGTCGTAGGCAACAAACGTCACCACGTTCAGAATGATCGGATTTTCCGACAACTTTGTCCGACCGTGTGTACGCAAAACCAACATCGGACAAAGTACGATGGACATGATCCGACGGACCTGGTCCTCGGATAATCCACGCGTGTGTATGGGGCTTAAGACTTTAAAAACAGGAAAACAAACAAATGTGGATCAGAAGAAAATAGAAGTCACTGGTAAAAAACAAGGAAAAGCTCAGGACCAATCTAAAGAAGACACAAGTATTGAAATGTTTTTATTAAATAGAGCAAGGCGCAACGAAAGCTGCAACATATCAATCTCCAACAAAAGTGGAGATGACCGAAATGTTTTTAAGATTAGAAAATGTCATTAGAGCTGAAATATCCTCGCTATGCACTGACATGGGCCACCTACTGAAACGAGTAGAGGAGATTGAAGAAAGATCAGACAACCAAGCGCAGAAGATACGAAAATTAAATGGAACTCTTAACCACTTCAGCCCCAGACCAATTGGCAGCCAAAGGACCAGGCCCCTTTTTGCGATTCGGCACTGCGTCACTTTAACTGACAATTGCGCGGTCGTGCGACGTGGCTCCAAAACAAAATTGGCGTCCTTTTTTTCCCACAAATAGAGCTTTCTTTTGGTGGTATTTGATCGCCCCTGCGGTTTTTATTTTTTGCGCTATAAACAAAAATAGAGCGACAATTTTGAAAACAATGCAATATTTTTTGCTTTTTGCTATAATAAATATCCCCAAAAAAATATATAAAAAAACATTTTTTTTCCTCAGTTTAGGCCGATACGTATTCTTCTACATATTTTTGGTAAAAAAAATCGCAATTAGCGATTATTGATTGGTTTGCGCAAAAGTTATAGCGTTTACAAAATAGGGGATAGTTTTATAGCATTTTTATTAATATTTTTTTTTTTACTAGTAATGGCGGCGATCAGCGATTTTTTATTGTGACTGCGACATTATGGCGGACACATCGGACATTTTTGACACATTTTTGGGACATTTGTCATTTATACAGAAATCAGTGCTATTTAAATAGCACTGATTCCTATGTAAATGACAGTTGTAGTGAAAGAGTTAACCACTAGGGGGCGGGGAGGAGTCAGTGTGACGTGTTGTGTTTTTTTTTACAGTAGGGGGCGTGGCTGTACGTCTGACGTCATTGATCGGCGTTCCCGATGACAGGGAACAGCCGATCACTGACAGTCAGTGTAGGAAGCGCGGGGAGAGGTTTGTTTACACAAACCTCTCCCCGTTCTTCAGCTCTGTAACCCGATCGCGGGACACCAGCTGGTCCCGCGGCCGGGGTCACTGAGCTCCCGACCGGGTCGCGAGCGCGCCCCACAGGCAGGCACATGCACGATCACGTACAGGTACGTGATTTTGCCTGCCCGTGCCATTCTGCTGACGTATATATATGGAGTGGGCGGTCGGGAAGTGGTTAAAGCAATGCAACTTGAACAGAGGAAAATTTTATATAAAATTGAGGATCAAGAAAAACAAAATTGCAGACAAAACTTGCGTATCCGAGCGGTACAGGAAGAGAGAGGCGAGGATTTGAGAAAAATCATGTGTATAACTTTCAACCCACTTTTAACCACTTCAGCCCCGGACCAACTGGCAGCCAAAGGACCAGGCCCCTTTTTGCGATTCGGCACTGCGTCGATTTAACTGACAATTGCACGGTCGTGCGACGTGGCTCCAAAACAAAATTGGCGTCCTTTTTTTCCCACAAATAGAGCTTTCTTTTGGTGGTATTTGATCGCCCCTGCGGTTTTTATTTTTTGCGCTATAAACAAAAATAGAGCGACAATTTTGAAAAAAATTCTATATTTTTTACTTTTTGCTATAATAAATATCCCCAAAAAATATATAATTTTTTTTTTTTCTCAGTTTAGGCCGATACGTATTCTTCGACATATTTTTGGTAAAAAAAATCGCAATTAGCGATTATTGATTGGTTTGCGCAAAAGTTATAGCGTTTACAAAATAGGGGATAGTTTTATAGCATTTTTATTAATATTTTTTTTTTTTACTAGTAATGGCGGTGATCAGCGATTTTTATTGTGACTGCGACATTATGGCGGACACATCAGACATTTTTGACACATTTTTGGGACCATTGTCATTTATACAGCAATCAATGCTATTTAAATGCATTGGTTCCTGTATAAATGACAGTTGCAGTGACGGGGTTAACCACTAGGGGGAGGGGAGGGGTTATGGGCTGTGACGTGTGTGTTTTTTTTACATTAGGGGGCGGGGCTGACGTCTGACGTCATTGATTGGCTTTTCCGATGACAGGGAACAGCCGATCAATGACAGGCAGAGTAGGAAGCGCGGGGAGAGGTTTGTTTACACATACCTCTCCCCGTTCTTCAGCACCTTAACCCGATCGCGGGACACCAGCGGCGATCGGGTCCGCTGGTCCTGCGGCCGGGGTCACGGAGCTCCCGACCGGGTCACGAGCGCGCCGCTGGCGGCGCGCGCGCGACCCACAGGCAGGCACATGCACGATCACGTACAGGTACGTGATTTTGCCTGCCCGTGCCATTTTGCCGATGTATATCGGCGTTAGGCGGTCGGGAAGCGGTTAAACAAAGGGGTTGAAGAAGCTCTTAGAATTGAAAGCCTAAGCCTAAGAAAGCCTAAAAATATCGCAGAAGACAAGCCAAGAGACATCATCGTTAGATTTCAATTCTATGAAGACAAAGCCGCAATATGGGCAAAAATGTGGGGAGGACCCCCATTGATATATGGGGGGGGGGGGTGGAGCTTAAAATTTTTACAGATCTAGCCCCAAAAACACTCGCTAGAAGACGTTCATTTAAACCCCTCCTGGAACAAATGCGAGTACAGAATATCAAATACAATTGGGGATTTCCTGCGTGCCTAATAGCCACTAAAGATGGAAGATCAAGGCGATTAAGGTTCCCGGAAGAACTCTATGAATTCTGTACCCAGCTGGACTTACGGATTCCCGCCATCCCAGGATGGTGTGAAGAAGAATCGACAGCTGAGAATGAAGGACCATCTATGACATGAGTGAAGGACTGATATATGGGATATGGCAGAACTGTGAAGAAAAGGCGGGGGAATTATAAGGGGGGGAAAAAACATAATATAAACAAAGAGAAGGCGAGAAGTGTGGGGGGGGGGATTGAGGGTGGGTGCGAGGGGGGTATCTAGGGTATATGTTGTAAAGTAATAGGGTTTTTCCCTTGACCCACCACGTGCCCCTGACAAAGGAGAGATGGTGGGTGGCGGGGGCACGGTTAGAGCTACACCCCAAGGCGGGAGAGTCTCAGGTGGGAGGGGGTAGAATTCCCACAGGTGATTCTCGGGTCAGGAATTGGCCAGGGGGTGATGTGGGGTGGGGGGGGTTAGGGGGGAAGTATGGGCACCGGGCTGGGATAAGAGGTTTTCATTTTAAAAAGAGACAATAATCATTAAAGGTCTACCACCCTCGGATGTAACACATAGGACCCCGGGGGCAAGTGGGAGATGCCACTGGGGAAGGAATATGGGTCAGTTTGGGGGAGAACAGGAGGGTGAAATGAGGCATGGGGGCTACCATTCGAAAAAAGGAAAGAACTGGCAAACCCTAGATGAATGAAATAAATATAATAACATACAATGTTAGAGGGTTAAATTCACAAAGAGACATAAAATCCTAGAAGAACTTAGGCAATATAAGGCAGGACTGGTCTTTCTACAGGAGACTCATAACGCCCAGGAAACAAAAGTGAAACTTTACTCTAGGGATTTCCCCATCTGGTACTATTGGGATTCACCTATTAAAAGGGCTAAGGATGTTGCAATAGGCTTTGCAAAAACAGTTAGATTTACCCTAATAGATAGGATGATAGACCCCGAAAGGTAGATATCTTTTTTTTAAAGGGAGACTGGGAGAAAAGACAATTACATTAGCTAATGTCTATAGCCCGAATAAGAACCCCATTTAATATTTTAAAGAGATTTTGGGAAGACTTATGGATTTCCAGACATGGGGATCTGATTCTAGCAGGGGACGTCCCAGGTACAGGGGACAAAAGCAACTCAAACAACAATAAAACAGAAAATGCGTCCGCACCAACTGGTTGATGTATGGAGGACGTAGCATCCAAAGATACGAGACTATACATTCGTCTCCCCTGTACACAGGACGTACTCGAGATTAGACTATATATTGGTTGATCATAGGTTACTGGAGCAGGTAAATGCAATAAAAATTGAAGTATCAACGATATCAGACCACTCCCCAGTGACAATGCGGATGGGGATATCAGGTACCTTAAGCCAACCATATGCATGGTGGTTAAATTAAGCTTTGCTTCAAAACGAGAGGGTAGCAGAAACAGTCTATAAAGAAATAGAACAATACTTCATAATTAATGATACAGGGGACATTTCAGGGGCTACATTAGGGGCATTATTATCTCTATAGCGGCGGGGGAAAAAAAAGGAAAACCCTGATTGAGGACATTCAAAAACTAGAACAGGACCATAAAAAACACAAGGGACAACATCATGGGATCTTCCATAAACCAGTGAGTAAAAGAGACAAACTAAGTGATATTATGGATCAAGAGACAAATAAAATATTACATTAGAGTAGCAAAAAGATTACTGGGGGGAAAATAAAGTGGGAAAGCATCTGGCGAATATGTTGAGGAAAAAAAAAAGAAATACATTTTATAGATAAAATCCAAAATAATAATGGGGGAATGTTATATAAAACGAAAGAGATAGCAAACGCGTTCAGGAACTATTATAGGGCCCTGGGCCCTGTATTCTATAAACCAGAAGGGGAAACAGGATACAGGGAAAGAAGAGAAGATTAGGGAATTCTTGAACAGTGCTGGATTAGCCCAGATCCCAGCAAGTGATAGGATTTTACTATACAGGCCAATAACTGAAGAAGGAAATCCGTAAAGCATTAATGGACGCCCCAGGGAAAAGTCCTGGACCGGATGGGTTCACAAATTTTTACCTCAAAGATATTAATCCCCAGGCTATGTCAGTACATGAAAGGGCTAGGAGTTGACTATGGAATGGGAAAAGAGGCCCTGGCGGTATCAATTACGGTTATCTTAAAAGAAAGGAAAGATAGTACGCTTTGCTCAAATTACAGGCCGATAGCTCTCCTGAATGCAGATGCTAAACTTTACGCTAAAGTTCTGGCAATGAGGTTGAAAGAATGGATGACCGACCTGGTACATTCTGACCAGGTAGGATTCATCCCAGGGAGGGAAGGGAGGGACAACAGAGTCAGAACGCTGCTTTTGTAAACGGGGGGGTAACTAGTGCGCTCAGCCTAAAAAGAATAAATATGTGGAAAGCAGGCAACAAATATGTGGTCTCACACGATAAATGAAGTAATGTTAAAAAGGGGGTATGTGGCGCTGACCATAGTGAAATAATAAAATATATAAGATGTTCCGAGCATAGATATATCACAACGGATATCTAAATTACTCAACTGAATAAATACTAACAAAATTTCTTCCTCAGTGAAGTTAAAACATTTATATTAATATTCTGTAGTGTTCCTGTGCAAAATAATGCAAAAACCGTGACTATGTGAACCTTCATCAATCATGGTAGGATATAGACATATTCAAATAAATAAATACAAGAAAGTGCACAGTGCAAAGTGCAAATAATAATCACAGTCTTCCAATAAGCAAATATGCAACAAGGGCAAAGATCCAAGTGATGAGCAAAAAAATAGGTAACCGATCACCTATGTAAACTGCAGGTGATGCCCGTATTGCAACGCCTCAAACAAATGAATATATAAATGAAGAGTGCAGATAGCTATACGTATCATAAAATCATAGTATATCGCACACAGAAAAAATAAATAAAAAAATTAATAAAATAAAAATATTCGTTGAACTACAAGTCCCAGCAGTTTGTGAAAAAAATGTGTGAAAAAAACACACAATGTGTGCTGGAAAGTAAAGTAAAATCCCAAAGGATCTTCTTCTGCGTATGTACAAAATTCAAGCAACTCTGTGTTCCAGTATTCAGTGCTGATCCATGCAAACCATGTGCTCCGTGCTCATTCAGGGGTGCACCCCACTGTTTCCCCCAGTCTCTCACCTCTAGAAAAGGCCCCTACAGGCCTAGTTGTGCTATGTATGTACTGGTATCATAAAATCATATAAATATCCACTTACAGTTAAAAACAGCGACATTCAGCGTGGTAATGTCGTAATGTCGCTGTTTTTAACTGTTAGTGGATATTTTTTTTAATAAATTATTTACTAATATTACTACACATTGGAGTCCACTTGTCCTTATACCCCTTTCATGCTGCTAACTGATGTGACTAAATACTATGACTGGAGTACCACTAACCCTGGGAACGGAGTACTGACTGGGAGATCTCAGAGGAAAAGCAGAGAGGAAAATCTGCTGAATGAGCACGGAGCACATGGTTTGCATGGATCAGCACCGAATACTGGAACACAGAGTTGCTTGAATTTTTGTACATACGCAGAAGAAGATCCTTTACTTTCCAGCACACATTGTGTGTTTTTTTCACGTTTTTTTCACACATTTTTCTCACAAACTGCTGGGACTTGTAGTTCACCAAATATTTTTATTTTATTAATTTTTTTATTTATTTTTTCTGTGTGCGATATACTATGATTTTATGATCATTTATATATTCATTTGTTTTAGGCGTTGCGATACGGGCATCACCCGTAGTTTACATAGGTGATCGGTTACCTATTTTTTTGCACATGACTTGGATCTTTGCCCTTGTTGCATATTTGCTTATTGGAAGACTGTGATTATTATTTGCACTTTGCACTGTGCACTTTCTTGTATTTATTTATTTGAATATGTCTATATCCTACCATGATTGATGAAGTTTCACATAGTCACGTTTTTTGCATTATTTTGCACAGGAACACTACAGAATATTAATATTCATTTTTTAACTTCACTGAGAAAGAAATTTTGTTAGATCGCTGCTTTTGCTGCAGGCATTTAAAATCAGCGGGACCCCAGGACTACTCCTGTCGATAGATGCTAGAATCTTTATTTGTGGCAATACGCAATAACCCCGACATTAAGGGTATTAAAGTGCGTAGAGAAGAACATAAGCTGGCAGCTTTTGCCGATGAGGTTTTATTTTTTATTTCAGAACCAAGAACTTCAATGCCAAACCTTTTAAAGACTCTCAGACTGTATGGAGATATTTCAAATTTTAAAATGAATATGTGTAAATCAGAAATCATGAATATAAATAGACAAGATGAGGAAAATCTGAAAAGGGCATTCCAATTCCCATAGAAGAATAGCCTACAATACCTTGGTATTACATTAACTAACTCCCTAAGGAAAATGTATCTAATGAATTATATCCCTTTGCTAGACGAGATTAAGATGGAGACAAAAAAAATCCTAAACCGACCCCTCTCCTTGATAGGCCATATTAATGCGGTAAAGATGGTCATAGTCCCAAAGATCTTATATAAGATCCAGATGCTACCAATAACACTCCCACAAGCATAGTTTAAAACAGTGAAATCAATATTAATGAAATATATATGGCAAAACAAAAAGCAGAGAAATGCATCGGCGGTATTAGAAAGGGGCAAAAAACAGGGAGGACTCACCGTCCCGGATATTAAAAAATATTACAATGGGGTAATGCTTTCACCAGTGGGGGAGTGGGCTAAGGAAGACAATGATAAAAGATGGGTGAATATAGAACACATAATGAGTAGCACACAACTAGGTAGGGTAATTTGGAATCCCCCACAATTTAGAAGATTAGGTGTGAACACGCACGATATAACACAAAATGTATTAAAAATTTGGGACAGGATACATAAACACTACAATTGGACACACAACTCACCATTGATTTTTTTTAAAAATAACGATTATTTCCCACCTGGGAAAAATGTTAATAGCAGGGAACTGGATAAAGCGGGAAACAACACAGTTGAAAGATATATTGAGGGGGGAGAGATTAGCACATTCCAGGACTTAAGACTGGACACAGAGATGATGGCGTTAGATGAATGGCGGTACCTCCAGTTAAAACATTTTGGCGAGAAATTACCCCTCCCAATAAGGGAAGCAGAGGACCTTAGGCCCTTGGAGCGGCTATGTGTGAGGGGGAATCCACGCAATAATATAGCCCGGATATATAAAATTCTAATTGACGTGAGTGACGGGGAGGTCCCGCCATACATCAAAAAATGGGAACAGGAACTAGGGACACAAAGTAATAAACACATTATTGATAAAATATTTAAACTCGCACATAATTCTGCTGTAGATACTAGGATGGCTGAGATGAATTTTAAATGCCTCGCAAGGTGGTACGCCACTCCGGAAAAATAAGTAAATTCCAGTCAAGGAAATCGTCGGACTGTTGGAGAGGTTGTAAAGTAGCAGGCACAATGGCCCATTTATGGTGGGATTGCCCCGTAATTAAACAATATTGGAAAGAAGCCCTACAATTAATAAAGGAAATCACAAATAAAGAAATACCAGAAGACCCCTGGATATGCCTTTTTCATGGGGTAAAGCATTCGGTCAAGCAGTATGTCTCCACTATGATCAACGTAGCAAAAAGTCTTATACCAAAAAAATGGCAGGAATTAGAAAGCCCTAAAATGCAAGACTGGATAATAGGTATGAATTATAAATACAACTTGGATAAACTAGGTCTAAGCACGAAAGAAGAAAGAGGGACAGTTGTAGGGCGTTCAAAAAGACACAGAGATATGTAGAAGTAATGACCCAATAATAAAAATAATAACAGAGGATGAGTAGAACGGAATTAAGTATTAAGAAACAGGATTATAAACAGATCTCGATGCCCGGGGAGGGGGTGGGAAATTGGGGATGGGGGTTGGGAGAAAAAAGTTTTGTATTTATTTATTTAATAGGACGAAAGTAAAACGTAAACAGATGACCTTGTACAAGGCTGTTCTATTTTGATATGTTGAAAATTTAATAAAGAAAGAATAAAAAAATAAATAAATAATAAGACACTGAGGTAAATAGTTGTAAAGCTTGGAGAACCGAAGCCAGGGAAGAATCAATGTTAGTGAGCATTAGGATGATATCGTCTGTGAACAGACTGATGGTGTGCATTGTGTTTTTGGTCTTGAATCCACTTATCTGGTGATGAGAGCGAATGTACGTGGCCAGAGGCTCCATTAGCAGGTTAAAGATGAGCTGGAAGAGTGGGCACCCTTGACGGGTCCCGTTAGTTATGTTAAATTCCAGAGATGTACACCTGAGCCGATGGGGTTGTATAAAGTGCCATAGTAGCCCAGTGTATTTGACCTTCAAACCCAAACTTGGTCAGCACTTTTGCCAGGTACTCCCAGTGAATTCTATCGAACGCCTTCTCTGCATCCAAAGCAAGGAGCAGAGAAGGCGTTCTCGTTTTGTTAGCCAAATGTATGACATTGATTAGCCATCTCGTGGCATCTGCGGTTTGGCGACCCTTTGTAAACCCAGATTGGTCCATGTGTATTAGAGATGGGAGTAGATCTACCATTTTATTAGCCAAAAGCTTAGCATAAAGTTTTAGATCGTTGTTTAACAACGAGATAGGTCTGAAGTTTTGCGGTGTATTGGGGTCCTTCCCCGGGTTCGGTAATGGCACTATCAATGCTTTGAGCATTTCCGGTGGGAAAGAGGACTAGGAGACAGCATTGTTATAAATTTCTGAGTGTGGGGCTAGTACCGATTAAAATGTTTTATAGTATTCCCCTGTAAAGCCATCAGGCCCCAGTGACTTATTGTTGGGGACTGCTGCTTCTGAAAAGGGGGAATTTAGATCCTCTAGTTAAGCTTATGTAACGTGAGGGAATTTAATCTTATCAAGAAAATCTGATATCATGGATTTGTATTGTATTATAGAGAGAACTATAATAACAGCTGAATGCATCAGCTATAGCCTGTGAGTGGTGTAACTTTTCTTGAGTTTTGGGATGAAGTATATATGGAATTTTTGTTTTGTGTCTCTGGCCTTTGAGACTATTGACTAAAAGTCTCCCTGCCATGTTGCCACTTACATAATAGGTAATTTTAAGACGTTTAGAGGCTTTTTCAAAGTTATCGAGTAGAGTTATGCCGCGTACACACGGTCGGAATTCTCATCGGAAAAAGCTCTGATGGTTTTCCCATCGGAATTCCGCCGGAATTTCGCTCAAACTGTCTTGCCTACACACGGTCACACCAAATTCCGATGGTCAGTAACACAGCGGCATAAAACACGTTCGACAGCACTAAAAAAGGGAAGTTTAATGCTTCCGAGCATGCGTCAAATTGTTTCCGAGCATGCGTCGGAATTTTGCATGTCCGTATTGCATACACACGATCGGAAAATCCGATAGAAAGGTTTTCCGTCTGAAAAATTGAGAACAGGTTCTCAATCCAAAGTCCGTCGGAAATTCCAACAGAAAAAGACCGATGGGCATACACACGGTCGGAAAATCCGTTGAAAGGCTCCCATCGGACTGTTTGCATCGGAAATTCCGACCGTGTGTACGCGGCATTAGGCGTAAATTATACCCACGCTGCGTCAATTGTTCTGAAACTAACGGGGAAGTGTTTATTTTGGGCTTCTAGAGTGTGAATTTTAGAAATGATATCTTGTATATGCTCTCCTCTGTCTCTTAGCCCTTGCCCCCAATTTTATTAAAACCTCTCTCATATACGCCTTATGGGCGTTCCATATAACCAAAGGATCTGATACAGAATTAGCATTGCAGGAGAAAAAATCAGTTAGGTCTTTCTGTAGGGCACTTTTGGAGGGAGCAGCCTGGAAAAGCCTCGGGTAGGACCGCCAAACAAAGTTAGTATTAACATTTGGTGAATCATCAACCGAAAGCGTCACGAGGCGTGATCCGGCCAGGTGATGGTGTTGATCTTTGAGGCTGTGATTTTAGGTATCAGCCATTTATCCATGAGGAAGAGATCTAACCTTGTGTAGATTCTGTGACTTGTCGAGAAAAAAGAGTAGTCTTTTTCCATGCCATGGAGGCATCTCCACGCATCGTATAGTTCATGAGTATGCAGTATTGATTGCAGCAATTGGTGGTGTCTATTTGAACGGGACGTAGAGTCCATTTGTGGATCAGGAGGGAGATTGAAATCTCTGCAGACCAGGAGAAAGCCCTTTTGCCCCTTGACTGACCTTTTTAAAAACCTTGTTGAGAGTATGGTTTGGAGGTCGATTAGCCCATTATTTATTTGAATTAGTGTACCAACATCCCTTTGAATTAAATGTTAAGAAAAGCAGAGATATGGGATTTTATAGGTACATCTTGAGAAAATACTGATCTAGTTAGATACTCTGATACACAGATTGAATTATTAAAGCATATTTTATTAACAAACATGCACATATCCACAGTCCTAGGTATATACACCTATTCCTATAACAGACATAGACAATGCAGTATTCATTTGTATGCGATCACATGCTCAATAAACTTCTAAATGTTTCGCCTGTAAAGGCTTCATCAGGAAGATTGACATGATCGTAAACGTAAAAACATTGAAAGTAAAGATTTGTTTGTGTGTTGAACCTTGGGTGTATGAGGAAAGAAGCATAGAGGAAAACAAAATTAGTTTAACCACTTCAGCCCCAGACCAATTGTCAGCTTAAGGACCAGAGATCTTTTTTCAATTTCGCACTGCACTGCTTTAACTGGTAATTGCGTGATCATGCAATGTTGTAACCAAACTAAATTTGCGTCCTTTTCTTCCCACAAATAGAGCTTTCTTTTGATGGTATTTGATTGCCTCTGATTTTTATTTTTTGCGATATAAATGGAAAAAGACCGAAAATTTTGAAAAAAAAAAGATATTTTCTACTTTTTGTTATAAAAAAAATCTAATAAACTCAATTTTAGTCAAACATTTAGGCCAAAATGTATTCAGCCACATGTCTTTAGTAAAAAAAATGCCAATAAGCGTATATTTATTGGTTTGCGCAAAAGTTATAGCGTCTACAAACTAGAGTAAATTTTCTGGAATTTACACCGCTTTTGATTTATGACTGCCTATCTCATTTCTTGAGGTGCTAAAATGGCAGGGAAGTACAACCCCCCCCCAAATGGCCCCATTTTGGAAAGTAGACACCCCAAGCTATTTGCTGAGAGGCGTGTTGAGCCCATTGAATATTTTCTTTTTTAGTCCCAAGTGATTGAATAAAGACAAAAAAAAACAGTTGTCACTAAATGATATATTGCTCACACATGCCATGGTTATATGTGGAATTGCACCCCAAAATATATTTTGCTGCTTCTCCTGAGTATGGGGATACCACATGTGTGGGACTTTTTGGGAGCCTAGCCGCGTACGGGGCCCGAAAACCAAGCACCGCCTTCAGGATTTCTAAGGGTGCAAATTTTTTATTTCACTCCTCACTACCTATCACAGTTTCAAGGGCCATAAAATGCCAAAATAGCACAACCCCCCCCCCCAAATGACCCCATTTTGGAAAGTAGACACCCCAAGCTTTTTGTTGAGAGGCATGGTGAGTATTTTACAGCTCTCATTTGTTTTTGAAAATTAAGAAAGTAAAGAAAAAAATTTTTTTTTTTTCTTTATTCAATTTTCAAAACTTTGTGACAAAAAGCAAGATCTGCAAAATACTCACCATACCTCTCAGCAAATAGCTTGGGGTGTCTACTTTCCAAAATGGGGTCATTTTG
Organism: Lithobates sylvaticus; assembly: GCA_028564925.1. Taxonomy (NCBI): domain Eukaryota; kingdom Metazoa; phylum Chordata; class Amphibia; order Anura; family Ranidae; genus Lithobates; species Lithobates sylvaticus. Next base: position 315,707,456 of record CM053030.1, read on the forward strand.
TGGGGGTTTTATGCCATCTGGGCATTCCATGGCCTCCGAAACTGTGATTGGCAGTGAGGAGTGAAATAAAAAAATTACACCCTTAGAAAGCCTGAAGGCGGTGCTTGGTTTTTGGGGTCCCGTACGCAGCTAGGCTCCCAAAAAGTCCCACACGTGGTATCCCCGTACTCAGGAGAAGCAACAGAATGTATTTTGGGGTGTATTTCCACATATGCCCATGACATGTTTGAGCAATATATCATTTAGTGACAACTTTTTGTAAAAAAAAAATATATATATATTTTTTTTTTCATTATTCAATCTCTTGGGACAAAAAAAAAAAAAATATTTAATGGGCTCAACATTGCTCTCAGCAAATAGCTTGGGGTGTCTACTTTCCAAAATGGGGTCATTTGGGGGGGGGGGGGGGTTTGAACTGTCCTGGCATTTTATGCACAACATTTAGAAGCTTATGTCACACATCACCCACTCTTCTAACCACTTAAAGACAAAGCCCTTTCTGACACTTTTTGTTTACATGAAAACATATATTTTTTTTGCAAGAAAATTACGTTGAACCCCAAACACTATATATATTGTTAAAGCAAAGGCCCTACAGATTAAAATGGTGGGTGTTGCATTTTTTTTTTTTCCACACAGTATTTGCGCAGCAATTTTTCAAACGCATTTTTTGTGGAAAAAATACACTTTTTTTTATTTTAATGCACTAAAACACACTATATTGCTCAAATTTTTGATGAAATAAAAAATATGATCTTAGGCCGAGTACATGGATACCAAACACGACATGCTTTAAAATTGCGCACAAACACGCAGTGGCGACAAACTACATACATTTTTAAAAGCCTTTAAAAGCCTTTACAGGAGACCACATTAGATTCACGGAGGAGGTCTACTGCTAAAATTACTGCCCTCGATCTGACCTTCGCGGTGATACCTCACATGCATGGTGCAATTGCTGTTTACATATGACGCCAGACCAACGCTTGTGTTCACCTTTGCGCAAGAGAAGGGGGGCAGGGGTGCTTTTTTTTTTGTTTTGTTTTTTAATTTAGCTTTTTTATTTTATTTTTAAACTGTTCCTTCCATTTCTTTTCTTTGTTATCATTTTTATTGTTATCTCAGGGAATGTAAATATCCCCTATGATAGCAATAGGCAGTGACAGGTACTCTTTTTTTGAAAAAATTGGGGTCTATTAGACCCTAGATCTTTCCTCTGCCCTCAAAGCATCTGACCACACCAAGATCGGTGTGATAAAACGCTTTCCTAATTTCCCAATGGCGCGGTTTATATCCGGGAGGGGGGACATTCCATCCCACTGCTTGTAAAAGCAGTCTAGAGGCTACTTACCCACTAGAATTGCTTTTACATGAAAGCCGATCACTGGCTGAAAAGAATACCTAAACTTGCAGGCATCATTCTGGTATAACCATTCAAAGTCCAGCAATACTGGACATATATTGTAATCTTTTTTTTTTTTTCATGCAGCCTTGGCTGAACGAAAAAAAGAGATTGATTGGTGGGTATGCCCACCATTAGAATACCTCCCTTCATCCACCCACTTCTAATGATGGGCATACATGCACCATTTATGTATGCCGAAGCATGGGGGCATCCTCCCGCAAAAGTTATGCCATGTACACACGGTCGCACTTTTCCACGGGGCAAGCCTCCGTCGGAATTTCGACCGTATGTATGCGGCATTAGGAGCCAATCGCTCCTCCGCCCCTGCTGCCCCCATGCTTCGGCATATATGCTCTTTTTTTTTAACTGTGGTGGTGAAATCACCTCCTACAGCGTTGGAGTCGCGGCTTTATGTATTGTGGGAGCAAACGCTGTTGCTGTCAAGATAAATAAATCCGCGCTGCAACTGAATGGCGCACCTGAAAACAAAAAAATGATTTAACAATAAAACACAGTAAACAAAATTACATACCTGAAAAGCAAGCATGATAAAACATAATAAAACATTGCAGAATAGAGTAAAAAAAGAGCAACAATAGAGAGAGAATAGAGAAAGAGAGAGAGAACAATAAAACGACAACTATTTTTTTTTTTTTTTATTTTATATATTTTTTTGAGATTCACAGGTAAAAAAGCTCCTGACTGTTAGCGACTGAATCAAAACGCTACCACAAAAAAAATGTAAGCGATCGCAGGGATCAGGCCTGACTCTGTGAACGCTGCAGTTATGTGTGCTTAGTGTTTTGTAAGTGACAGTGATGGATCGATACTGCACTTGGGTGGGCTGGGCAGGGCTGGGTGGAGGGGGAAAACGCAGGTGCTAGCAGGTATCTGGGCTGATCCCGCTAACAATGCGTTTTTTGGAACTCTAAACTGCTGGGATGCTAGTATAGATCTGATCAGATCAGATATTGATCTGTTCAGATACTGTACCACTAAGGGAGGTGTATGCTTTGCGCGTGGGTGTTTGCGGTACTGGCACTAACCTGGGGCGACGCAGACCTTATTTGACCCTAAAACCTAATTGATATCACCCGCCGGGCGATCAGGGGGTTAAACCGTTATTGGGTAATAAATGGCAGGTGCCCTGACAGTATAAAAAACAAACTAACTAACCAGCGTCACCCGTAACAGTTATACGGTGATCACTGGTGAAAGGGTTAACTAGGGGCAATCAGGGGGTTAAAACCTTTATTAGGTAATATATGGGGGTACCTGACGCTATATAAAAACCTGACGGGGAACCTAAATAACTAACTGGCTAACCAGCGTCACCAGTGACCCTTATATGGTGATCACTGGTGAAAGAGTTAACTCTAGGGGCAATCAGGGGGTTAAAACCTTTATTTAGGTTGTAATATGGGGGTACCTGACCTTTAAACCTATTTATGAACCTATATAAACCTGGCGGTTAACTAAAAAAAAAAAATGGCTACCTAGCGGCACCAGTGACACTAATGCAGCGATCAGAAAAACGATCGCTTAGTGACACTGGCAAAAGGGGGTTAAAGGGTTAACTAGGGGCAATCAGGGGTTAAAACCTTTATTAGGTAATATATGGGGGTACCTGACACTATATAAAAACCTGACGGGGAACCTAAATAACTAAATAACTAACTGGCTAACCAGCGTCACCAGTGACACTTATACGGTGATCACTGGTGAAAGAGTTAACTCTAGGGGCAATCAGGGGGTTAAAACCTTTATTTAGGTTGTAATATGGGGGTACCTGACCTATAAACCTATTTTGAACCTATATAAACCTGGAGGTTAACCTAAAAAAAAAAAAACTGGCTACCTAGCGGCACCAGTGACACTAATGCAGCGATCAGAAAAACGATATCTTAGTGACACTGGCAAAAGGGGGTGAAAGGGTTAACTAGGGGCAATCAGGGGGTTAAAACCTTTATTAGGGGGGGAGTAGGGGGCTACCTTAGACCTAAAGGGCCTAAAACTAACTGCCCTGACAGTTATTACAGTCACGATGACACTAAATGCAGTGATCAGTAAATAAATGATCACTGCAATTAGTGACACTGTGACTGGGGGGGGGGGGCAGGGGGGGTGATCTGGGGGTGAAATATGTGCCTATGTGTACTGGTGTCAGTGTACTGTTGGTGCACTAACCTGGATGTCTTCTCAGCTCGGCGTCCCGGTCAGATAGACCGACACGCCGAGCGTGACATCACTTCCTCTGCCTGTGTTTAGAATTACACAGACAGGGGAAGCATCTGATTCGCCAGGAGCGATCGCGAGGGGTTGGCCAGAAACCACTGGCCGTCCCCTCATCTCGGATCGCTCCTGAAGCGATGCCGACCATCCCAAAAAAAAAAACAACAACCCCCACCTGTCAACCCACCAGAGTCGCTCCACCCACCCCAAATTATACCCATATAATTATAAAAATCCCAACCCACCCCACCCCTTAAAAAAAAAACCCTATAAAGAAAGGGGGTTTAACCCATTCAACCCCCACATTGTTAAAGTGGGTTAACACCCGAGAATAATGGGTAGGACCCTACCTCTCAAAACGGGTCCAAATCCAAATCTCAGGAGAGTCTCATGGGATCCTAGCCCATAATAAAAGAACAGCACCCACAGAACGACTATCACCGGAACGATTGGTATCTCGTAGGGAGGGATAAAGGGAGCTCAGTGACATATAAGGACCTTCACGGTCTCATATATAATGTAAATGCCTAAAAATTGTAAGTAGAAAAAGATCTAAGAAAAATATTGAAGTATATTATGACATAATGAAGTAATAATTAATAGCCGACAAAAGGATGAACGTTTCTATTATGAATCTGCTGCTTACCACAAAGGGACTCCTTGATAGTGTAACTAGGGTATTGGTTGGGAGCTCGTGTGAATAAATCATGAGAAGGGTACCCGATATCTATTAGTATCCGAAAGAAAGATATTGAAGCCCAAATTAAAATCGTATTAATAACATAGGGTGATAGACTGCTTTCAGCATACCTCATCCTAATGTTCAAAAGATAATGGGGAAACGCAGCTTAACTTTATTGGTCTACCAATATCAAGGAAAGCCCATTCATTGAAAAATCAAAACGATGATCCAAATGAACAGAAAGTTCAGGGATATGTTCCTAGGGCTTGCCTTTCTTTTTAAAAGACACACACACTGATTGATGTGTGTGGGAGCTCGGAGACACAGAGAAACTAATTACAAGGTAAAAACTTTGGATTTCACTTTTTCCCCACCTTTAGAACCCCATATATATATTTTTCTGATATGGATTTGTTTCCTTCTTGCCCAATTTAACCAAGCATATTCTGTTGGGGTTGACTTTGTGCCCCCCCCCCCCCCCCTTTCTCCCCTTTTTCCTTGATTCACACTAGGACAAGGTGACTGAAAGGCAAGCCCTAGGAACATATCCCTGAACTTTCTGTTCATTTGGATCATCATTTTGATTTTTCAATGGGTCTCTTAGGCGCAGAGAATATCACAATTGTGTTGGGTTTCCTCATTCAACAATGATTTCTTCTTTGCAGGGTGGTTGAGTCCCTTGGCATTAATGGTTAAAAAGGTGATTATCATGGGGAAATGAGCACTGGTAGTAGCATGTTTAGGATGTGTGTGAAACACATCAGGTGGTGAGGGTTACCAAATCTCTGTGGGTGAAGTATCAGCTTCAAGTTGCATCCAATTAGGTATGCACTCCTGCGTTTGGCTCCAAGTAGACAGGAGAATAGCTAACTGTGAAAAAGGGTGCTAAACAGGTTGGTGAACATAGAGTGAGAAAAACAAAAACAAGGGTCCGCAAAAAACTGTTGTTGGTCATGGTGACCTGGGTGTACCTAATAGCCACTCATACTTGTGGGGGAGAAAAAATAAGAGTTAAGCTTAGTGTCTCTAGAGCAGGGATAAAAAATGTAGGTTGTCGTCTGCCCATTGTACATATTAAACGGTGAGTACGAGCGTTCTTAGTAGTTGACCAGATTCCAATCTTCCATAGGGCGGCCAGGACTGTGGTTGATGGTCCCCTGTGGAAGGTCGTCAGGGATAATGTGCCATGTCTTCAGCAAGTCTAGGCCTTTAGTCAGGGAATATACTGTATGTTCTTTGCCATCTTTGGTGATGATAAGTTTGGTTGGGAACCCCCATCTATAGATAATCTTGTGTTTCCTAAGAGCTTTGGAAATGGTGTTAAGGCTCCTCCTTTTTTGTAAAGTGAATTGGGACAGGTCAGTGAAGAATCGCAATTCTTTGTATTGGTCAGGGAGGAGGTCTTTGTTGCGTGCAGCAGATATTAGACGTTCTTTCACATGAAAGAAATGCAAGCGCAGGATAATGTTTCTTGGCACTTTATCTGGGAGATAAGAGGGTTTTGGCAATCTTAATTCTGTCCACTGTAACATCCAGATCTGTAAGGTCAGGCAGAATGGAAGTGAACACCTGAGCAACATAATTGCACAGTTCTGACTGTTGAATAGATTCAGGGACCCCCCTTATCTTTAGATTGTTCTCCTAGAATGATCCTCAATGTCTGCGATCTTAGCCCTAACTGCCTCCATCTCCTCTTCCTGGGTGTCATGTGCATCAATGAGACTGTTAATTGTGAAAGCATACTCCCCCATCTTTTTTCCACATGATCCACCCTTGCTGACACTGACTGTATTTCTTTTCCAAACTGATTAACACATGCCATCATGTCATTGTGGAGTGAACTTTTAAGGGACACTAGCATATCCTTGAGAGTGGTGTCTAATACCAGCTGATTGCTAGTGGGGAAGTGATCAATTGAGTCAGGGAGCTCCCTGGTGTCATCCCCAGAGTCTAGGCCCACGCTCACCTCCTGTGCAGGATCCGTGCCATCCAGCCTGAATCTGGCCTTTTCAGGGCTCCCAGAGGCAGATGCAGATTGAGGGGAGTGTTGAGTGCTCGGTGGTGTGTTCCTTTTAGGAGGATTATTCTTCTTCTGCATTTTCTGGGGTGTGCTGGCTGCGGATGGTGTCGGAGGGCTGGCGCCACCTTGCTTCTGCCCCAGTGTGAAATATGCTGTCAGCCTCTGCGACTTCTGGTGCCCCTTCTGCTTGTTTGTCATGTCGGCCGGCCTCCATGGGGTATAGTTGCCGATGCGGGGTGTCCAGATCGCTGCTGTGTGGGCTACTATGTGCTGCTGTATCCCTGATGAGACGGGAGCTCGGTTCTTATGCGGCCATCAAGGTCCTCTGCAACTCTGCCCAATAAAAACCTTTTTTTAGCAATATTGCGCTGTTGGAGTTTTTTCCCTTTTTCCTTTTTATATTCATTCACTTGCACTTTTGGCTGTGGGACTGGACTACCGCTCAGTGCTTGTGGAAACCATCCGGTGGTGAACGCCCGGCACATTGGGACATTTCTTCAGGCTCCAGTCATCAGGATACTTCTCCAACAGGATCTCAGATCCAACAAGCCTTGTATAACCCCCCTGAATAAGGGCGGTCACTGGCTTTCTGGTAAGCCTCCTGTCTCTCTGTGGTGGTGGTCTCACGTGGTCAAGTCTATTTCATGTCCCACTATCTATGAATGATTCACTTCACAGCGCACCAGAATTTTATTCATTTATGAACTCAAGTCACTTATTAACCTTAATAGAATACAGATATTTGTATTCTGTGCACTATTGATACATTGGACATTTGCCTAACCACTTGCTTACTGGGCACTTAAACACCCTTCCTGCCCAGACCAATTTTCAGCTTTTGGTGCTCTCACACTTTGAATGACAATTACTCAGTCATGCAAGACTGAACCCAAATGAATTTTTTGTCCTTTTTTTCCCACAAATAGAGCTTTCTTTTGGTGGTATTTGATCCTTTTGTTTTAAATTTTTTGCGCTATAAATGAAAAAAGACCGAAAATTTTGAAAAAAAAGCATTTTTCTTTGTTTCTGTGATAAAATTTAGCAAATTATTAATTTTTCTTCATAAATTTTGGCCACAATTTATACTGCCACATATCTTTGGTAAAAAAACCCAAATTAGTGGATATTATTTGGTCTTTGTGAAAGTTAGAGACTCTACAAGCTGTGGTGAGAATTATACAAAATTCATCACATCTGATGTACTGGTGGCCTATCTCATTTCTTGTGACCTGAACAAGCCAGGAAAGTACAAATACCCCCCAAATGACCCCTTTTTTGAAAGTAGACATTCCAAGGTATTTAGTAAGAGGCATGGTGAGCTTTTTGATGTTGTCATTTTTTTCCCACAATTCTTTGTAAAATGAAATTGTTTTATTTCTTTTTATTTTTTCCACAAAATTGTCATTGTAATAGGTTATTTCTCTCACATGGCATGTGTATACCACAAATGACACCTCAAAATAAATTCTGCTACTCCTCCTGAGTATTACGATACCACATGTGTGGGACTTTTACACAGCCTGGCCACTTAGAGAGGCCCAACATGAAGGGGGGGCAATCACGTGTTCTAGGAGCATAAATTACACATCTAACTTCTTCACTACCTATTACACTTTTGAAGGCCCTGGAACACCAGGACAATTACACGTGACACTGACGTGGCACTGATGACAGGTGGCACTGATACGTGGCACTGATGACACGCGACACTGATGTGGCACTGATGACAGATGGCACTAGTACGGGGCACTGATGACACGTGACACTGATGACAGATGGCACTAATACGGGGCACTGATGACACGTGACACTGACAGATGGCACTAATACGTGACACTGATGACAGATGGCACTAATATGTGACACTGATGACAGATGGCACTGATACGTGGCACCGATGACACGTGACACTGATGACAGATGGCACTGATAACAGATGGCACTGACGTGGCACTGATGACACGTGGCACTTATACATGGCACTGGGGACAAGTGGCACTGGGGACAAGTGGCACTGGGGACAGGTGCACTGGGGACAGGTGCACTGGGGACAGATGGCACTGGGGACAGGTGCACTGGGGACAGATGGCACTGGGGACAGGTGCACTGGGGACAGATGGCAGCAGGCAGGGGGGACAGATGAAGACAGATGGCAGCGGGCAGGGGGGACAGATGAAGACAGATGGCAGCGGGCAGGGGGGACAGATGAAGACAGATGGCAGATGGCAGCGGGCAGGGGGACAGATGAAGACAGATGGCAGATGGCAGGTGGGACAGATGAAGACAGATGGCAGCGGGTGGGGGGGGGGACAGATGAAGACAGATGGCAGCGGGCAGGGGGGGGACAGATGGGGGCAGCAGGCAGCGGGCACAGATCGCACATTTATTTTATTTTTCTTATTTTTATTTTTTTTACTTACGGCCGCTCGGCCGTTCATCTCTCTCTCTTCTCACACGCTGTCTGTGTGAGGAGAGAGAGCGGCGCTGACAGATGATATGTTTCCATATGAGATCATCTCTCATTGGACACGCCGATCTCGCTGTAAACGGCCGCTGTGATTGGCCGTTTACAGCGGTCTGTGACTGGCTGTGTCCTACGGACACGGCCAGCACAGAACTTCCCCGATGCGCGCTCTCAGGAGCGCGCTTTAGGGAAGTAAACAGGAGGACGTCCAGGGATGTCCTCCCTGCAGGGAGCGTCCGCGCTGCAGCCGTCTTTCGGCTATAGCGCGGGCACCTAGTGGTTAATCAGTTGCTGTTGTGCACTGTTCTGATTGTTTTTTTATTGTTTTTTTTTCGTGATTTATGGTTTTACTCTATGGATATGTTTTGCACTTTAATATTTAGTTGTGGCACACACATATTTATCAATTTATAGCACTGCACTTTTTGCTATATGCATGTTTGCTGTTGTGCCATGTTCTTTCCATTTGGATATATTAGATTTGAATGTGCTCTTAGGGATCGTCAAAGATTTGGATTTTTTTTTTTATAACCTAACCCTGACTTCTCAACAACATTGTCCCTTACTTGTTTGGATAGTTCCTTGGTCTTCATGGCAGTGTTTGGTTAGTGGTGCCCATTGCTTAGGTGTTGCAGCCTCTGGGGCCTTTCAAAAAGTTGTGTATATGTAATGACAAAATATGTGACACTTGGATTGCACACTTGTGGACATAATTTTACTAATTATGTAACTTCTGATGGTAATTGGTTGCACCAGAGCTTTTTATGGGCTTCATAACAAAGTGGGTGAATACATACACGCGTGCCAATTATTATGAGTTTTTTATTTCTGAAAAATATTTTTATGTATAGATTTTTCTAATTTTACTTCACCAACTTAGACTATTGTGTTCTGATCCAATACATGTAATTCAGATTAAAAAAAAACATTCAACTAAAGGCTGTAATGTAACAAGGCAAGGGGGTGAATACTTTTGCAAGGCACTGCCGATTATATAATCGATGTGAAAAAATATATAGGTTTGCTCTTTCTGTACATCTCTTTGGTGAGCTTACATATGGCAGTAATAAGTCATGAGTTGGCTAGCACTCGTCCTCCCACTTGGGGGGGGGGGGGGGGGTGAATACTTTTGCAAGGCACTGTATTTGCAAAGGATTGCAAAATTATTAGAATTTCAGGTATGTTATACAGTTAACACTGCATAAAGCCCAACAAGCAGAAGACATTGAATATGTTCCTGATAAAGAAGGACATTGAATACCCTTCTCCCCACCTCTGGACCCTCTGTGAGCCATCATTCTTATGTCTACAGTGTATGAAAACAATGCAAAGCTTTTGATGTGTTTTTGAGATTTGACAGTGTAGATTAATTTTTCTAGAATTTTTTTAAATCCAATAATGTGTGACAGATCTATTTTACTGTATCTAATTTTGCTTCAAACTGGGTTTAAGAATGTTTATGTATTCTCCATTTCACTACAATTTATCTATTTTAAAAGGTGATTGCTGCTGCCAAGAAAGGTTTTCAAGCTGAAGGTTATGAATTAAACCCATGGTTAGTGTGGTATTCCCGATACAGAGCATGGAGAGAAGGTGTGAATTACAATGCCAAATTTCACATATCAGATATGTGGAAGGTAAGAAGAATATGCTACTGTATTTTAATAACATAATTAAATTGTTTGATTTCAGACAGTGTACCATTTAAAGAGGAAGTAAAGCCTCTGTAAAAAAAAAAAAAAAAAGAGACACCCTGCAAGGCAAAGGCATAATGAGCTAGTATGCATAGCATACTAGCTCATTATGAAAAACTTACCTGAAAACGAAGCCCCCGAAGACGTCCTTATCTTCAATCTTCCTCGCCGCCATGCAGGGCCGGAGTGACTTCCGGGTCTCGCCGCTCCAGCGCTATCATTCGCTGGAGCGGCGATGACGTCACTCCCGCGCATGCGCACGCGATCGGCATATTGCCGTGAGAGCGGCATATGCAGTGCGCCCTCAGTGCGCCTGCGCGCCGCTGTCTACGGCGCATGCGCCGTAGACAGCGATGCCTTTTCATCGCTAAATATCTCCTAAACCATGTAGGTTTAGGAGATATTTATTGGACCTACAGGTAAGCCTTAATCTAGGCTTACCTGTAGGCCAAAGTCATGTGGAAGGGTTTACTTCCACTTTAAATCTAGTCCCTCCCTACATCTGAATTGGTTTATTTTTGCTTTTCCATTTCTCTTGCATGACTCAAAAGCATACAGTTAGAGATCAGTATAGTACAGAGATAAGATACCAATGTCTGCTTGACACCAGGAATTTACTCCACACCGCAGCCTGCATTTTAGTCCCATTCATAAAATGCAGGTCTACAGTGTGCCACAGAGTTCTCTCCATTAGAAGTGGAACTAAACCCACTTATAACTGTTTTAAAAAAAAACTGCAATTAGAAGTGTTCTACAAGACCTCATTCACATGGACATACTAATGCGTACATCTGTGTAAAGGGACGTTTTTTCCCACACTGGATGAACATTTGTCCTCAGCCTGTCAGGACTTTTCAAGTGCATTTCCTTTTGAAACCTGATTTATATGGTGATTGATCCCAGATGAAGTCACGTGATGGTGACGACACGCGTTGGATAGACAGTACCCGGAAGTAAAGTCTGGCCGCGAGCTCGGCGCTCGTTTTACTTTGTGCATGTTTTAATTTGTTTCAATGTGAGTACCCCTATGTTTTTAATATGGACAAAAATAAATAGTCTAAACCTACTACACTATAGAGGTTCCTTCCTTTCTGAATTTTTTCCACACATACCTGGTCTATTTTCCTGAGCGGACCCGCACTGACTGATCTAGCCCCAGGAGATGGGATGTTAGAGGAAGCAGACACCAGTCTATAGATACACCAGGAACCCCTTTGGAAAGGAACATGGAGAAAACATCCACTCTTTAAGGGATCACCCAGTTTTGATACTCTGACATGCTGATTACCTTACAACATTAGCACACCTACGGGTGTAACATACACTGAAGATTCCACTCACTGAAGTCACTGAAGATTTCAAAACTTCACTCAAGTCACCAATATCACTTATTCATGCTACATAGCACTTTATCACCATATTTGCACCGTACTATTTTGCAGAAAATTGTTTATTGTTCCATTATTTGCACTTTTTGCACTTTATTTTACCATATGGACTTTAACACTCAGGATTAAGTTCGAATCCTAACATATTCCTTGGGGTCAGTTGCTAGATAATATCCCGCATCACCGCTCATCCGTTACACTCCTGATATTAGCAAGTAAAACAGACATAACGCTTCTCTGATGAATTACTCCAATACACATGTTAGGATACACAGTCTGGGATCTTGATTGCGTGTTCAGGGCTATTGATCCTGGCTCCCTGGGGGTGATACCCCCACTCCCCTCCACCTTTTCTCCCCCCTCTCTCTCTCTCTCTCATCTTTTCTTTCTTCTCCATTTATCATTCTAAACCAAAAAAACAATAAGCCACTGTTGGCGGTGTGATCCTGATTGATTGGTCCCCTTCACTCATATGCAATTGTTTTGTATGGTTATGCTTATTGCACTCGTTATCATTTCTATGCAATGCAAAGTTGTCTCTATATTTGTATCTGTGTCACATCTTTAAATAAAAAATGTAAAAAAAAAAAAAAAAAAAAGACATACATTTCAGACAGAGTATATAGGCTATTTCACCCCCGATTTTTAAAAACATTATTATTATTCGCTATCCAAAAACATCAATACTGCAAATCGCACCGACTTCAAAGTAGTCCCTGTGCTATCTTGGTCTGACTATGATGCGAGTTGAGGTCTATAGACATTAAGTTTACACAGGCATTCCCTGAAATTGCGTACAATTTTGTCCACAAAATCGCGGTAAAATTGTGTGACTTTCAAGTCACAGCAGTGTGAAAGGGGCCTAAGCGATGTTGTGATAAACTTGGCAGGCTGTCAGCAGTGAGCAGAGAACTCTCTGCAGTGAATCAGGAAAATATTCTGTGTTAAGATCACGAGGGGGGTAGATTCTTTTTTTTTCTGCCAGCTCAGTTCCACTTTCCAAACGGACCTTACTCAACATTATCTGTTCATTTCGTCCGTTTTAATGTTTACATCATTGTGGCATTTTCTAGTTTTCATATTAAGTCTGTAATACGCTTCAACACTGAAATTTAGCTGACAATTTTTTCTGTTTTATCCCCCCCCCCCCCCCCACTTCCCGCTCCGCTTGCTGTGCCCATTGACATGGATTTAAACCTGGCTCTCGATTTTGAGGTCGGGTACTTCAACTTTTACCCTATGGATGTAGTGCTTCTGCAAAACTCCACGTCATTTTAAACTTTTTCCATCTATCCCACTTCTCTACTAAACCTCCCAATTCCTCTTCCGGGTTTGTTCTAAGAGATTCCATCAATCGTGTATTCTCGACAATATCTACCCACTCCCAGATTGGTGGACTGTCTTGTTTCCTCCAGTTCCTTGCTATCTGGCGCTTAGCCGCATTGAGTAGATGCGGTACCAGGGAGCTTTGATAGTTTTTGATAGTTCCTTTGGTACCATGGAATAGAATCACCCATGGGTCCTTTTCAAGGTTAATTCCAGTAATCTCCTTGATGTAATCTATTATTCTCCTCCAGTAAGCTTTTATCTTGCAACAGTCCCACCATAAATGTGCCAACATCCCCTTTTCCCTGCAGCCTCTCCAACATTCGGCTGTTCCTCCTTGTGCAAATTGACATGTTTTGGAAGGGGTTAAGTACCACCTTGATAGGCACTTGAAATTTATTTCATAGGCCCTAGAATCCACTGCAGAGCTATATGTTAACTTAAAATTTTTTCTCAGTGTTAATGTGTCAGTTTTTGTACCCAATTCCCTCTCCCATTTTTGAATATATGTAGGTATCTCCCCTCTCCCCGCTTCCTGCAGGAGCCTGTAGATCTTCGATATTGATCCTTTGGTGTTATTAGCTGTAACGATACGCTCCAATCGGGTCAAGTCATCGTTTTCCCTGATTGGTTGGGGCAGGCTTCCGACAAAGTGGGACAGTTGGAGATACCTCCATCCACTCATTTAGTGTGCGAATTTTCCCCTTGTGTAGGATATCCTTCAATTGTACCCTATTATCTTTAATCCAACCCCCTCCCGCCATTTTATTCCCTGGTGCAAAGTATGCATTGTTTTTTAGTGCTATTAATGGGGAGTTATATTTCGCCTTGACAGATTTGTGAATTTTATCCCATATTTTTAGTGCATTTGTGGTCATCGTGTTTGTGTCCTCGCTCAGTGTTCTAAACTTTGGGGGGTTCCAAATGTCATATCCTAGTTGTGAGTTGCTGAGAGTTTTTTCTAAGTTAACCCATCTTTTTTTACTACTACTATTACTCCATTCGGGGATTCTCGATAGGACTGTTGCGTGATAATAGCCCACTACATCAGGTACTGCTATGCCACCTCTTTTTTTTTCGTTCTTCAGTAAATAGAGTGAGATTCTGTGCTTCTTATTTTTCCAAATTAAATTCATTAGGATAGATTTTAATTTATTGAGGTACAACTGTGATAGAGGGATGGGGAGCATTTGAAATTTATACGTGATTATGGGTAACAATGTCATTTTTACAGTGTTTATACGGTCCAGCCACGAGAGAGGTCTTGTAGAGTAATCTTTACTTTTTTTTGCTATCTCATCTAACAACGGGATATAGTTAATTCTATAAATTTCCTTATCTGATTTAGCTAAGTTGATTCCAAGGTATTTAATTTGTTTTTTCCATTGAAAAGCAAATTGCCCCTGTAAATTTTCCTTGTCTTTTTTGGTAACATTTATATTTAGAATAAAAGATTTTAAATTGTTTACTTTGAAATTGGAGATCTCTCCGTATTGCTTCAGGGTTTGCAAGGGTTCTTTGTGGGTTGTTTATATAAAATAGAATATCGTCGGCGAATGCAGCCACTTTATGTTCATCGCCGTTCACTGAGATGCCCTCGACACCTGAGTTGTTTCTAACTGTCGCCAGGAGAGGCTCCAGGGAAAGAATAAAAAGGAGGGGGGACAGGGGACATCCCTGTCTCGTCCCGTTTGTCATACGGAACCTAGCAGATGTTACTCCGTTAACTTTGACCCTGGCTTCAGGGTCATCGTATAAAACCCTGATTTTTTTGTAGGATTTTTGGTCCAAAGCCCATATGGGCTAATGTTTGAAATATGAGTCCCCAGTCTACCCTGTCAAATGCTTTTTCAGCATCTATTGACAGGAATAGACCTGGAGACTCAGCCTCTCTAGTTCTGTGTAGTAGCAGCAACGTTCGGACTGCGTTATCCCGCCCCTCCCTCCCGGCCACAAAGCCCACCTGGTCAGGATGGACCAGCGTGCCCAAGTACGACCTGACCCTTTCGGCTAGGATCTTGGCGTATATCTTAGTATCGGCATTTAGAAGTGAAATCGGTCTGTAACTTGAGCACACTGATCCATCCTTTCCCTCTTTCAGGATAACCGTAATATCAGCCGATAGGGAGTCCTTACTCATCTTATATTCCACCCCCAAACCGTTGAAGTAAGCGCATAATCTAGGGATTAATATCTCCTGGAATGTTTTATAGTATGAAACCGTAAAACCGTCCGGGCCTGGACTTTTCCCGGATGGCGAGTTTTTTAGGGCCTTTCTTACTTCCTCTTCTGAAAATGGTCTCTCCAGATCCTCCGTATCGTCCAGAGGGAGCCTAGGCAGCCCGGCTTTCTCCAAAAAGGATTCTGTTTTCTTTATTTTTTTCATTTTTTCTCGGGATGTTTTGCTCAGCTGCGTAAACTCCCTCATAGTATTCTCTGAAGGAGTTTGCTATACCACTCGATTGAAATTTGACCTCTCTTATTTTGTATTTTCTCTATGCAATTTCTTGCCTTTTTTTTGTAGGGTTTTGGCTAAATGTTTACTTGATTTGTCTCCCCATAGATATCTTTCTTTTACTATTCTATTAAAAGTTTGCTTCGTTTCCTGCTCAAATAAGTCCTTTAGCTCCTCTCTCAACGATGTTAATTTTAGAAATAGCTCTTTATTTTGGCCCTTGAGTTGTTTATGTTCTCTTTCGAGAAGGCCTATATCTACCTTTAAGTCCTCCATTTTCTTGCGGTGTTCTTTTTTTTTTCCTTTGAAATAAAACTCCCTCTTATAAACGCTTTATGCGCGTCCCAAACATGGGATCCCTGCACTTCCCCGTTGTCGTTATTTATGAAATATTGTTCTATCTCTGTCTTGATCTGGGCTACAATCTCCTTGTCTCTGAGGAGTTCCTCGTTTAGTCTCCAGTTGTTGTGAGGTGTCTGTATATCTGTCACTTTAAAGCTCATCGAGACCGGGGCGTGGTCTGAGAGGGTACAGATCTCTATTTTTGTATCTATTACTCTATCAAGTAAGCCGTGGTCAATAAAAATGTAGTCTAGTCGTGAGTACGTCCCGTGTACGGGGGAGAAAAATGTGTAATCTTTAATTTTGGGATTGTGTATCCTCCAAATATCCACCAGTTGGCTGGTGTGCAGTTTTTGTTTTATCATTTGCTTTACTACATTACTTGTCCCCCGCACACGGGACGTAGAATCTAAGTCCTGGTCCATATGGAAATTTAGATCTCCCGTCAAAATCAGATAGCCCTTTTTGAAGTCTCTTAGTTTATTAAGGATCCCCCTCAGTTATTGTGCCGGTCTGGTATTGGGGGCATAAATGTTTACGAACGTGTATTTTGTCTGTCCGATGGTACCTCTGAGAAACAAATATCTCCCTTCCGGGTCCACGAGCCTGTTTTCTAGGCAGAAGATAATATCTCTAGAAAACCCTATGGCCACACCCCTTGATCTGTTCATTATAGTATCCCCATAGAACCAAGTTGGATAGTAGCTTGAGTTTAGTTTTATATTAGACCCGAGAGAGATATGTGTCTCCTGGAGGAAAACGATGCCTGCTCTATAATTTTTAAGTTCTTCTAATATTTTTGTTCGGTTGTTGGGCGAGTTGAGTCCCTTAACGTTGTAAGATACTAACTTGATGTTAGTCATCGAGGCCCTTTAAATCCAGTTTCTTAGTTTGTGGTATTGGGGTCACAGCAAAGCAGGAGCTTACCCACCCACTCTTCCCTCCCCCCCTATTTTCCCTCCCCCCCTATTTTCCCTATACTCTTTATTCCCATCTATGAGTCCCCTTCTGCCTACCCTCCTCCCATCCCCCCTCCCTATCCCACCATCCCCCCTCCCCCTCCATCTCCCCCTCCCTAACCCTCCCCCTCCCTCCCTGACCCCTACTAAGGTCTTAGAGATGTTGGGGGCCATACACATACGGCCCCCATCCGTTCTCTCCATATCACAGGTGAGGTGGGGTTCTGATCAGCAGATATAACTTACCTGAGTCCTGAGTACTTCAGGGTAACGGGGGTCAGCGGGCAAATTATGTGTTGCATACTTCTACCCTAATCGGTGATCGGCCAGCCTCCCATACCTCCCCTACCTCCCCTCTTCTCCTCTGCCCCCCCCCCCCCCCCACTCCCCACCACTCTCTGCCACTGTCTCCCATCCCGGTAAGACCGGGACTTGTAAGTTCAACTTTTGACAGAATTCTAGCAGGTCCTCCGGAAATTTTAGTCTGGCCGAACGTCCGTCTTTTGTGCCTATTAGGCATGCGGGGAATCCCCATGTGTATTTCACGTTGGAACGTCGCATCAATTCGAGTAAAGGTTTTTGCAATCTTCTCCTCTCCAGCGTCTGAGGGGCTAAATCTGAGTAGGTCTGAATCTCCGAGTCCTCATATTTCAGGGGGGTTTTCCCGTACAATTTTGACCAAATTTCATTTTTTTCCTCATAAAATCGGAATCTGGCTATGATATCCCGTGGTCTAGGTGCCCCAGTTTCTATGGGTCTGCCCACTCGATGAACCCGCTCTAATTTGGGGAACTCATCTTCTTCTTTTCCTAAGAGGGGATTGAATATAGTTGTTATTATCAGCCTCAGATCTTCTCCCCTTTTTTCAGGAACATTTCTTATTCTGAGATTTTGTCGCCTGTTCCGATTCTCTGCGTCTTCAATTTTATATTGGGTGTCTCGCTGAGTTAGTTGTAATAATCTTAACTGGTCTTTTAAAATGTGCATTTCTTGTTCCTGGGTGTCTGCTCTTTTCTCTACGGATTTGACTCTTGTCAGGAGATGCCCCAGATCTTCCCTGAAGAGATGAAAATCCCCTTTAATCGCATTTTCCATTTTTAAAAGCATTTCTTCCATTTCGTTTTTTGTAGGGAGATGCACTCTCCGCCCCTGCTCATCCGTCCTGCTAAATTCTGCTTCGTTCTCCAGCGTTTGGTCTGGAGTGGATTGGGCAGACTGGCCTTCAGCTTTCTTATCCTTATCCTTCAGTTTCCTTCTCTCCATCATAGGTTCTGTATGGGTCTCCGTGTGGTTTAGTTGTGGGCTTGACCCTGTTTTTAAGTATTGTTTAATGGTGCTCACTGTTGTTTTAGGAGTTTTAGGTGGGCCCTTCTTAGGGGCTTTGCTCATGGTTCCTATACGGACCTTTCTGATCCTCTTTCCCAGCTTGTTGTCTGTTAGGTCCCTAGTAAGCCACCTACTGATCACTCTCTCCCCACTCTTTTTTTTTTCTTTAATTTGCTATCGGTAGATCCTCCCTTCTGTGTGGGTAGATTTGTCGCTCGCAGGTGCCAATGGAGTTTTGAGGCCGTTATAATCCCCAGGGCCTGTGGGGTGCACCTTCTGCTCCCAAAATATGAGCGATGGCAAGGGCTATGGCAATTAACCCTCCGCACTCTCCCTCTTATAGGTGCACTTGTAGGGGAATGTCACGTTTAATAGATGTATCCTTTCTTAGAAACTCTTCGGTTATTGTTTTTTTATTCTGCGGTTTGCTCTTATAACCTCCCTGAGAAGACTGTCCAGGGGGGGGGGAGGGTAACCGTGTAAAGAGCGTGGGGGTGGTGTCTATCGGTCCACCTGATTTGAGAGCCCTATTCAACTGCCACGTTTGCGGGCAAAAGAGACCCTACGTCTCTCTCGTAGGGGGATCAATTGTGTACCCACGTGTCCTACCGGGATCTGGCCCGGGGGTAAAGACAGCCGACAGTTAATGTAGTCTAAAAAGGCCCCTCTGATGTTCCTGCGCTATAAGCACTATATATTCAAATACGGTGACGGTGTAGCAGAGAACCGAGGGGATAATCCAGACTTCACTGGGAACAATTACCCGTCAGGAGGATCAAAACAGAGTCAGCTCAGTTTAACCTCTTCTGTTCCCCCCTTCCCTGCCGACCATAGGGGTGAAGTGGACAGGCAAAAAGAAAACAAACAGTACAGTCGCTGCAAAATATTACTCTATGTCATATGGATATAGGTATAGGTTGAACAAGATAGGCAGAAGTTTCCCTGCCTGTAATGTCATCTGGCAGAGAGAATTAAATGCAGGAGTAGATGTTTCCAAGGAAGAGACACATTTGGGCTGTAGGTTTTGCTTACCTCCTCCTTCCGTTGGCGTTTACATAAGCGGTATATACTTACAGCTTTGTGGCATTTGTCTGATAGATTCCGGTGCTTTAGAGTGGTGGGGAGAGAGT
The DNA here is from genome assembly GCA_028564925.1 of Lithobates sylvaticus. Classification (NCBI taxonomy): domain Eukaryota; kingdom Metazoa; phylum Chordata; class Amphibia; order Anura; family Ranidae; genus Lithobates; species Lithobates sylvaticus. The sequence continues at coordinate 315,726,879 of CM053030.1, forward strand.
AATCCCGGCCGGCGAAAGGTCCGAGGACGAGACAATGGTACGTGGGGCCGGGGACTGGGCGCCTCGCTAGCGTATCCCGTCCCTCCTCGATGTCATGGGCTAGCGCGGCTCACCGTTGGCTTAGCATTGGTCCAGACAGGTAGCGCCGACGATCCGGGAGTCTCTCACTCTCCACGGAGCCTCCGCGTTCACCCCTCCTCGCCGTCCGCTGTTCACATCATCCGCCCGCTGTATCAGTCCCCTCCCTCCGTACTACGTACTACGTAGCTACGTCCTGCTCCATCCCCCGGCTATGATTGAGAGAGCAGTGGTTCTTAACCCGGGTAGATTCTTTAATGATTAATCGTGCAGCTCTAATGGAAACCTTTGATATTTTTGCACAAGAAGTAAATAAATGCTATATTGGTACATAGGGGAGCTGGAATTTAGAAAAAAAAAAAGGTGAACAAAGGGGAACTTAGCCTTTAAACTCAGGTAGCCAGACCATTTTGCAATTTTTCCCTTAAAGCTTGTAAATTCCCCTCAAACCCTAAATTTTCAGAAAACACATGATGGAGTATGGAGTTAATAAATAACACAAAGTTTTAATTTTTACATTTTGCAAAATGGTGAAAATCGAAATATCCAACTTTCTCGGGGAAATGTAGTTCCAGAGAGCCGCGACTGCGCATGTGCCTCAAGCTGCTAGCTTTTTCCAGTTGGGATGTCGGTGCACTTCGAGGAGAAAAGCGGGGTGGTGCCGTGTAAAACGCCGTGGGGCTGCTGGTACCAGACCATGGAGGAGGTCTTCATTGAGGTGCAGGTGCCGGCTGGCACACAGAGCCGGGATGTCCGATGTAGACTGGGGATCAGAGACATAACGTTGGCCGTGCGGGACAAGCAGATCCTAGAGGGACGGCTTTATGATTCTACAAAAAGTGATGAAAGTACATGGACTTTAGAGGACAAAAAACTTATACGAATAGTATTAACAAAGTCCAACCGGGATGCAGGCAATTTCTGGCCCTCCTTACTGGAAGGAGAATATTCTGCTGATCCATGGCTTCAGGATCAGATGCAAAAGAAGTTAACATTAGAAAGGTTTCAAAGAGAGAACCCTGGCTTTGACTTCAGTGGAGCATAAATCTCAGGAAACTACAGTAAAGGTGGACCTGACTTCTCTGGTTTACAAAATTAATCTTGTTCTAATGTGAACACCAATTAAAGTTATCTAATTATATTTTTTTATATTTGGAAATTACATTTTGTAAATATTTTTATTCAGAGTCATCTATCATAAATGTGTACTTGTCCAAACGATTTCTAGTAAAGTGATTACTTCATTAAAAAAAAAAAAAAAAAATATCCAACTTTCTCAAAAAATCGGAAGGTTTTCATTTTTCCCTTGTAGCTTTCAGAATTTATGAAAGACCCCCATAACCATATATTTTATGAAAGCATATGACCTCTAGAATAAAAAGAAGGTGCTACAGATTTTTTAGACCCTGCAGTATTTGTGCAAATGTTTATCAAACCAATATATTCGCAAGAAATACACCAAAACCATTATTAGTAGATAAAAACACAGCTAATTTTACAACATTTCTGCTAAATTCCTGCTAAATATAAAAGCTTAACCTGTATTGAGTTAATAAAAAACAAACAAACATACATTTTTAATTTTAAACTTTTTGTGAAATGGTGAAAATCAAATGTACGCAAAAATTTCCACTTACAGCTTTGAGCCCATGTTCACACTGAGCTGCAGGAATCAAGCCTTTCGAGTTCAGCTGATTTAGCTGTGTTTTTATCTACTAATAATGGTTTTGGTGTATTTCTTGCAAATATATTAGTTTGATAAACATTTGCACAAATACGGCAGGGTCTAAAAAATCTGTAGCACCTTCTTTTTATTCTATACGTCATATGCTTTCAGAAAATATATAGTTTTGGGGGTCTTTCATACATTTTCTGAAAAAAGTTGGATATTTACATTTTTGCGTACGTTCGATTTTCACCATTTTGCAAAAAGGTGCAATGTAAAAATTACAACTTTTTGTTATTTATTGACTCCATACAGGTTAAGCTTTTATATTTAGTAGGGAATTAGCAGAAATTTTGCAAAATTAGCTGTGGTTTTATCTGCTAATAATGGTTTTAGTTCATTTTTTGCCAATATATTGGTTCGATAAACATTTGCGCAAATACCGCGGGGTCTAAAAAATCTGTAGCAGAAAATATATAGTTTTTGGGGTCTTTCACAAATTCTGAAAGCTGTAAAAGAAAAATTAAAACCTTCCGATTTTTTGAGAAATTTGAATATTTACAGTTTTGCGTCAGTTCTCACCATTTCACCATTTCACCAAAAGTGCAATTTAAAAGTTACAAATATTTAATATTTATTAACTCAATACAGGTTACACTTTTATATTTAGTAGGAATTTTGTAAAAATTGCTATGATTTTATCTGCTAATAATGGTTTTAGTGTATTTTTTGCAAGCATATTGGTTTGATAAACATGCGCGCAAATACTGCGGGGTCTAAAAAATCTCTAGCACCTTCTTTTTATTCTACTGATCATGTGCTTTCATAAAATATATAGTTTGGGGGGTCTTTTACTAATTCTGAAAGCTTTAAGTGAAAAATAAAAAAGCAGAAGAAAAATTGCAAAAATGGTCTGTACAAATAGGAGCACGGGGTCTGGCAGTGAAAGGGTTAATGGACAGGAATGTATTGGTTTATAATCAAGTTAGGGAGAACACATCTGCACAGTATATTTTTAAAATCATTTTGGATTATAATGTTCATTGTAAAAAAATGTAAAAAATTTGAAAAAATAGTCCAAAAAAAAAACTGGCCCATATTAACCACTTAAGCTCTGGAATAATTGGCCCCTTAATGACCAGAGCACTTTTTACAATTTGGCACTGCGCTGTTTTACCTGGTAATTGCCCGGTCATGCAGTGTTGTACCCAAACAAAATGTGCCTCCTTTTTTCCCCACAAATAGAGCTTTCTTTTGGTTGTATTTGATCACCTCTGCGATTAAATTTTTTTGCAATATAAATGGAAAAAGACAATATTTAAAAAAAATGATATTTTCTGCTTTTTGTTACAAAAGAAATCCAATAAACTAAATTTTAGTCATACATTTAGGCCAAAATGTATTCAGCCAATACATGTACATGTAGTCATGTCAATAAGCGTATATTTATTGGTTTGCGCAAAAGTTATAGCGTGTGAGGTGCTAAAATGACAGGGTAGTACAACCCCCCCCCCCCCCCAAATGACCCCATTTTGGAAAGTAGACAACCCAAGGAAATTGCTGAGAGGCATGTTGAACCCATTGAATATTTAATTTTTTGGTCACAAGTGATTGAAAAATTAATTCTTTTCTTTTAATTAAAGTTGTCACTAAATGATATATTGCTCAAACATGCCATGGGCATATGTTAAATTACAACCCAAAATTCATTCTACTGCTTCTCCTGTGTATGGGGAAACCACATTTGCGAGACTTTTTGGGAGCCTAGCCATGTACAGGACCCCAAAAACCAATCACCTCTCTAAGGGCGTAAAATGGTGATTTCACTTCCTCACTACCTATCACAGTTTTGGAGGCCCTGAAATGTCAAGATAGCACAAACCCCCCCCCCCCCCCCCCCAAATGACCCCATTTTGGAAAGAAGACACTTTAAGCTATTTGCTGAGAGGCATGTTGAGTCCATGGAATATTTTATATTTTGCCACAAATTTCGGGAAAATTTGAATTATTATTTATTTATTTTTTTAGACAAAGTTGTCACTAAATGATACATTAATCAAACATGGCATGGTTATATGTGCAATTACACCCCAAAAATACATTCTGATGCTTCTCCTGAGTACAGGGGGTACTATACGTGGTTAGACTGCCAAAAGGTTCCACACATGTGGTATACATGTGTGGAACCTTTTGGCAGTCTAACCACGTATAGGCCCCCGAAAACCAAGCATCGCCTTCAGGCTTTCTTAGAGCGTAAATGTTTGATTTCACTCCTCACTGCCTATGACAGTTTCGGAGGCCATGAATTGCCAAGATAGTACAAACTCCCAAATGACCCCATTTTTGGAAGTAGATACCCCAAGCAATTTGATGAGAGGCATGTTGAGTATTTTGCAGATCCCACTTTTTGTCACAAAGTTTTGGAATTTAAAAAAAAGGAAAAAAAATAATACATTTTCCTTTTCTTTCTTCATTTTCAAAAACAAATGAGAGCTGCAAAATACTTTAAACATACATATGCAGACATGCATTAAAATTGCAGCTGCAACAAACTACATACATTTTTAAAAGTCTTTAAAAGCCTTTACAGGTTACCACTTTAGATTTACAGAGGAGGCCCACTGCTAAATTTACTGCCCTCGATCTGACGTTCATGGTGATACCTCACATTCATGGTGCAATTGCTGTATACATACGACGTAGACCGACGCTTGCGTTCACCTTTGCACGCGAGCATGGGGGACAGGGGTGCTATTTTTTTTTTTTTTTTTTTATTTTGTTATTTATTTTGCTTTTTATTTTATTTTTTACACTGTTCCTTTCATTTATTTTATATTTTTTATAATTTTTGGTATCTCAGGGAATGTAAATATCCCCTATGATAGCAATAGGTAGTGACAGGTACCCTCAAAGCATCTGACCACACCAAGATCGGTGTGATAAAATGCTGTCCCAACTTCCCAATGGTGCTGTTTATATCCGGCGAAACCTAAGTCATGAAATGCTCATAGCTTCCAGTAGGTATAGAGATGATGAGAGCCATTCTGGTCTCCAAACAGCCCTATGGTCAGCTGGCGGAAACACCGGATGCATTCTCGGGTACCCTGGTGGGACAGAAAAGCCTGAGAAAACTATGGAAGATGGCGGGAGGGGGGGCGTTCCCTCTCACTGCTTGTAAAAGCAGCCTAGAGGCTAATTAGCTGCTAATATTGCTTTTACATGAAAGCCGATCACTGGCTGAAAAGAATGATACTAAGATGATACCTAAACCTGCAGGCATCATTCTGGTATAACCACTCAAAGTCCAGCAACATACCAGTACGTGGCTGGTCCTTGTTGGGCATATATTGTAATGTGGGCTGAACGAAAAAAAAGAGATTAATCCATGGGTATGCCCACCATTAGAATACCACTCTGCATCCACCCACTTCTAATGATGGGCATACATGCACCGTTTTTAAAATGTTTTTAATTGTGGTGGTGAAATCACCTCCTACAGCCCTGGAGTCGATGATTTACGTATCGCGAGAGCAAAAGCTGTTGTTGTCAAGATAAATAAATCAGTGCTGCAGCTGAATGGCGTACCTGAAAAGCAAACAATGGTAACAATAAAACATTAACTCAATAAAACAACAATCTGTGCCAAAAAAAAGAGTAAAGACTGCATGGGGACAAATCGCCCCTCCACCCCTGCCCCCATGCTTCGGCATATATGCCCTTTTTTTAACTGTGGTGGTGAAATAACCTCCTACAGCGCTGGAGTCACGGCTTTACACATCGTGGGAGCAAACACTGTTGCTGTCAGGATAAATAAACCTGTGCTGCAGCTGAATGGCATACCTGCAATGCAAATAATGGTTAACAATAAAACAAAGTAACATTACAGTATAACAGTAAGATGTACTATACCTGCAAAGCAAATACAATAAAACACAGTAAAAATAAACCAATTTTTTATTTTTGTTTTTTTTTTGCACTTTTATCTAAACGTTCCAGATTAGAGTCTCTCAAAATGTGATGGCCATCTCATCTTTCGAGACCATGTGTATGTGTGCCCTAGGACTGTGCAGTGCTGTACCCTACGCTAATACTCCACTAGTATATGGTAGCGTTAGAAACATTAACTGATGCAGAGACCAGGCTGGTCAGGACAGGAGGGACAATAAAAGTGGGTGTCACTCCTGTATCCGCGTTTCCTACAGAAATGACATTTTCATTGGGGTAAAGAAATGTAAACACCGCGCTATAACAAAAACAAAAACAAAGCAGCTGCTAGAGGTGAGATCCACACAAAAGGCAAATAAAGAAAAATTGTAGCAGTGCTAACAATATCTTGAATACCACAGGTGTCAAATAATAATCATATGATTTAAACAGTGTAATAACACGAGTAACAATGATGCATTAATCAAACTAATAATACGTTCAATTGATAAATTGATCAAAATGGTAGTGGAAATCGATGAAAGTGTATACAATATATAATATTATAAAGAATAAAAAATCATATGAGTGAAAAAATGGAAGTCCTTGAATGTGAAAAATCTAAAATTAAAAGTCTAAATAAATTTGGGAGGAGTTTGACGAGCTGACGTCTCCGCGTACTAGGTCTCTTGGACGGGCGTCCATGCACAGCCAGCCGGCTATTCGCTACTTTGTAATTTTAACTCTGTGAGTACATTACTTTTAAAACTTTCCATTAAATTGTTTAGACGTTATTACGCCATGGTGAGTTTTTATTGCTCAGGAGAGCCTGTTGAATAATTTCCTATGATCAGTGGAGTGTTGATCCCCAGTGATATCTGCCCTGTCTTTTGAGATAAGAGTCCGGGATTAGAGGCACCTGCTAGAGCTGCACAATTAATCGTCAAGAATCGTTATTGCGATCTTGACTAAAGTGTTTCACAATTCTTTCTATGCAAAGAATTCTCTCTGCTCTTCTGAAGCCACAGCCCTCAAAAGAAAGGAAGAGAAAAACTGGGCAGTCTGCCAAGAATCAAAACATTGTTTATCAGTTGAACTTAAGTATAAACATGGTAACAATTTGTCAATGGAATAGACTTTGTGTGTAATGCCACGTATACACGATCGGACTATTCGGCCGGACTATCTGGCGGACTTAATCCGGCGGACAATCTGCCGGACTTTCCAGCGGAGGTCCACCGGACTTTCCGAATGAGCGGACTTGCCCACACACGACCAGACTTTTCTGGCGGACTAGGTACGGCAGACAATCCGCCGGATTGTACGTGACTGCAGTTAGACGGGACTAGCGAAGGAAGTCAATGTCGCCGCCTCCATCGCCGAGATTGACACCTTGCTGGCCCAGTCGCCTGGTATGGATTTAAAGGGGAAGCCCTACGCTGAAAAAACGGCATGGGGTCCCCCCCAAAGTCCATAGCAGACCCTTATTCGAGCACGCAGCCCGGCCGGTCAGGAAAGGGGGTGGGGACGAGCAAACACCCCCCCCTCCGGAGCCCTGCGGCCAGTTTATTTAGGGATTCTGTGCCTGCAACCATGGAATGCCCAGGATGATGGAGAATTAGGATGATGGAATAATGTCCAGGTTTAAGTATTTTAAATGACCCAAAGAGGTTACTGCCAGTAGAGGGCAAGTTTCTTACGTGATAGGTCCTGACTTGAGGTTTGAACCATCCGCCAGATTAACCTTCAGATGCTGCATTTTAGCTTGCAGTGGAACTTGGTGTTGTTTAACAAAAGTGTATTCCATAAAACAACTGCAGGCCCTGGAGTCAATAATGGCTTGGGTTAGGATGTTCCCTCACGGTAGCTGCAAGGAGAGAGCCAACAGGAGATGAGTGGAGATGCTCTTTACAGGATAAACAGAAGCATGGACAGTCTTTTGTGGCCTTATTGGCCACCACAGTAAAGGTATAAGTCATTTTGCTGGCGTCAAAGTTTTTTTTTGGATGACAGATGTGAACAGGTAAGTCCCAATTGAACAGATTCCATTATGGGGGAGGATGGTGGCAGAGCTGTGGGTACAGGTGCTGCTGGTGTCCAGGTAGGTTAAATGTTGCCAGACCTTTCTGCCCTCCTCTCTCGGATTCTGTGGTCAAGGCGAATAGCAAGCTTGATTAAGTCTGAGAGTGTTTTTGGTGGATCTAGTCTGGCAAGTTCATCTTTTAGAGTCTCTGAAAGTCCCAAGCGAAACTGGTACTGCAAAGCTGCATCATTCCAGGCAGTGTCGGAAATCCATTTACGGAACTTAACCGCTTCCCGACCGCCTCATGTAGATATACGTCAACAGAATGGCACGGGCAGGCAAAAGCACGTACCTGTACGTCCCCTTTAATTTGCCTGCCCGGGGGGCGCGGTCGGGAGCTCCGTGACCACGGCCACGGGACCAGCGGACCCGATCGCCGCTGGTATCCCGCGATCGGGTTACGGAGCTGAAGAACGAGAGAGGTTTGTGTAAACAAACCTCTCCCCGCGCTTCCTACACTGACTGTCAGTGATCGGCGGTTCCCTGTCATCGGGAACGCCGATCAATGACGTCAGACGTACAGCCACGCCCCCCTACTGTAAAAAAAAAAACACAACACGTCACACTGACTCCTCCCCGCCCCCTAGTGGTTAACCCCTTCACTACAACTGTCATTTACATAGGAATCAGTGCTATTTAAATAGCATTGATTTCTGTATAAATGACAAATGTCCCAAAAATGTGTCAAAAATGTCCGATGTGTCCGCCATAATGTCGCAGTCACAAAAAAAATCGCTGATCGCCGCCATTACTAATAAAAAAAAAATATTAATAAAAATGCTATAAAACTATCCCCTATTTTGTAAACGCTATAACTTTTGCGCAAACTAATCAATAATCGCTAATTGCGATTTTTTTTACCAAAAATATGTAGAAGAATATGTATCGGCCTAAACTGAGGAAAAAAAAAATGTTTTTTTATATATTTTTTGGGGATATTTATTATAGCAAAAAGTAAAAAATATTGCATTTTTTTCAAAATTGTCGCTCTATTTTTGTTTATAGCGCAAAAAATAAAAACCGCAGGGGCGATAAAATACCACCGAAAGAAAGCTCTATTTGTGGGAAAAAAAGGACGCCAATTTTGTTTGGGAGCCACGTCGCACGACCGCGCAATTGTCAGTTAAAGCGACGCAGTGCCGAATCGCAAAAAGGGGCCTGGTCCTTTGGCTGCAAATTGGTCCGGGGCTGAAGTGGTTAAACACATAATCCTCCAAAGGCTGAAGTCCTTGCTGGAGCGTATGTAGGATAGCCATATTTCAGAAGATGATGGGCCCATGTCTGTGGTTTCTCACGCAGGAGGGAAATGACAAAACCCACCCTAGTGAACTCAAGAGAGAAAGTTTGTTGTAACTTGAAATACAGCTGGCAGGCATTGCGAAAGGCTCAAAATTTGTAGCGATTTCCTGAAAAGCATTCCGGTGTAGGTACTCGAGGCTCCGGGGGAGGAACTACTACTGTAGGTGCAGGAGCTGGAGCAGGAGCGGAAGCTGATTCACCAGATACAGAAGCTTGAGATGCTGTGGGTAAGTGGTTTTCAAGCTGGAAATAAGCCTCCTGAAGTCGGTCACCACTTGGATCAAGGTTGTGATTTGCTGGCATAATGCTTCAAGCAGAGAGGTACCTCCTCCATTCTCAGTCATGGCTAGATGGTACTATCACATACCTGGTGAAGACTGGAATATCGTGGAGGCCTCTCTTTTTTTTGTTTCATAATTTTTTATTGAAAGAATATGAAAACATAATACAATGCAATATTGGTAGGAAAACGTAAGCATATTACATGGTATAAAAAGTATAAGTAGGTCACAGCCTCTTTTCAAAACATTTTAACAATATACTATCATCACTTGACAGGACAGATAGACAGAGACATATATTATTCAATATAGAAATCATTCTAATGTATTCTTATATATTTTTCGATGTGGACGAACCACACTACAAGTAAAGGTGGGGGCGGGATAAAAAGGGGAGGGAAGGAGGGGGAGGAGAGAGAATAAAAAAATATAAAAAAAAAAAAAAGGGGGATGATTGGGGGTGCTGAATGGGGGGTATACATTAAATTGAGACAAAATTATTGCATTCTTTTCACAGATATTACTATCTAGTATATGAAAATTGTTCTCAGTTGAGAGTAGCTTTGTACTCTTGAGAGCTTTTAAATTCTATCCAGTTGTACCATACAGATGTGAAGTTGGTTATTTTCTCATGGGAGATACTTATAAGTTCTTCTATTTTTTCTATACTGTTTATTCTCCTAAACCATTCTTTTTTTGAAGGGACTGTATTCGTGCGCCAGTGACAGGGAATGCAGTGTCTTGCTGCGTTTATCATGATCATGGATAGCAATTTTAATATCGTTTCTTGGGGATAGAGTTGTGGTGCAGCAGATATTGTGCAGGAGTGAACCTCAGATCCTCTGAGGTGATTGACAGTACGTTTGTCATGTACTATTTTTCAAAAGTCTTGAATTGCAGAGCAGGACCACCAAATGTGCATCATCGAGCATTCCCCATCTTTGCATCTCCAACATCTGTCGGATATCTGGGGGTAGAACTTATGTAGAAGAGTAGGGGTTCTGTACCACCTTGTGATTATTTTGAAGCCACACTCTTGAGTGGCTATGTTTAGCGACCCTTTGTGTGCATATGTGTATATTGTTTCCCAGTCCTCTTCTGATATGTTTGTTTCCAAGTCTTTTTCCCACGCTTGACACGACACGCTGGAGAACTCTGTATTGTCCCCAAACAAAGAGTAGTAAAGGGAGGATATAATATGTCTTTGAGGGGATTTTTTTTGTGCATAGGGTTTCTAGTGTTGTAAGTGGTCTTGTCCAGTATTGGACAGTCTCGTTTTTTGTCAGAAAATGTCTGATTTGCATGTAGTTCCATTGTGGTAGTATGTATGGGTCTATTACCGTGTTTATTTCATCTCTGGTTAAAAGATTACCTTTTTTTAAAAAGTGCTTGTCTTCTTGAGGCCAGGTGTTAGTCAGGAAGAGGTGTTCCTGACCCGGAGGGAAATCAGGATTGCCTCTGAGTGGTGTGAGAGAACTAAGCCAGGGGTAAGGGAGACTCTGTTTAAAGGTATTTTGAAAGATTTCTAAGGTGGGACCTATGAGGGGGTGTGATTTTATAATTTTAGAGTGGTGCTTTGGATTAATCCACGGTAGTGCTTTAATCTGTTCGGAGAATTGAAGTTGTTCTAGAGATACCCAGTCTTTAACTGTCTGGTGGATATTCCAGTCGACTATTCTGGCTAGGAGGGCAGCTTGATGGTATTTTTTAAGTCAGGTAGAGCTACCCCCCTTTATTTTTGGGTAGGTTCAATTTGTAAAATTTGACTCTGGGTGGTTTACCTCTCCAAATGAATCTCGAGCAAGCTTTGCGGAAGGATGCAAAGAATGATGATGGTAGTCGGATAGGGATAGTTTGCATAATGTATAAAAATCTGGGTAGTATTGTCATCTTGATTAGGGACGCTCTACCGAACCAGGACACATTGAGGGCATTCCATCATTTTAGATCATCATGTGTTTCCTTCAGGATAGGTTGGAAGTTAGTTTGAAAGAGCTCATTTAAATTTGTTGGGATCTCTATTCCTAGATATGTTATTGTTTGTTTGGCCCATGCGAAGGGGAAGTTTTGCATAATTCTTCAGAACTATTGGGTAGAGTGATGTTGAGGGCGTTGGATTTTGCGTGGTTGATCTTCAGGTTAGAGAGCAATTGGAAGTGTTCTAGGTCTTGTATAACATTGGGCAAGGAGATATGGGGTTCTGAGAGGAAGGGGAGCATATCGTCCGCAAAGGCTGCGACTTTATAGGTTCTATTTTGAATTTCTATTCCCTTAATGTCTGGGTTAGATCTTATTTTGTTTAGTAAGGGTTCCAGAGTACAAACAATAAAAGGAGAAAGGGGACAACCTTGTCTAGTTCCGTTACGAAGGTTGAAGGCATTCGACAGGTGGCCATTGACTCGGACTCTAGCTGTTGGATTGGAGTATAAAGCTCTGATGTAAGATCTCATTTGTGATAGAATGCCTATATGTTTTAGTACTTCGTCCATATAGTCCCAGGCCACTCTGTCGAACGCCTTCTCGGCATCTAGGGATAGAAAGAAACCTTTTTTTTTTTTTGGATGTTAGCCAATGGTTTATGTTTAATGCTTTAATTGTATTGTCTCGTCCCTCTCTACCTGGGATAAAACCCACTTGGTCTAGTGAAATAAGGGACGTGAGTAATGCGGCGTACACACGCTCGGACTTTCTGGCGGGATTGTCCGCCGGAATTTCCAGTGGAGGTCTGCCGGACTTTCCGAGCGTGTGGACTTGCCCACACACGCCCGGACTTTTTCGGCGAACAATCCACGGGAAAAAGTCCGCTGGACTTTTGGAAATGAACGGACTTGCCGACACACGATCAGAAAGTCTGTTAATTTAGAACGTAACTTCAGGTAGACGGGACTAGCGAAGGCAGTCAATGCCACCGCGATAGCCCCGTCACCTATGTAACCTGAGGGACAGGTAGCAGATATAAAGCTCCCTGTGATGAGCTGTTTATTTAGGCACAGATACCAAATCCACTTGAGGTAGTGAAAACAGTGCTGGGTTTATTTAAATACAAGTCCATACACAGGTGCTGCACAGTCTTCCAAAAAACACATCAAAACAGAAATAACCAAACAAAAGTCCTAGCCGTGTCTCGGCTCTAACTATAACATACACCGTCTCTAACTATCAGGCTGAGCAAGCCTAACGCTTGTCAGTTTTCTGTAAAGATTTTTAAAGGGTTTTACCAACCTTTTGGCTCCTCACAAACCATCCCTGTTTGTGTGTCCCAGGCAGAGAGCAAGGGCTGTTTGCTCAGGTGAGCTTAAATTAGCCTGGAGAGGAGGACTAAGATCCGAACTGGATCATGTCTCAGAGACCTCTGAACGTGTATGAGAGGAGCCTGGGAGATGTATAAACCCCGAACAGGACTTCTCCTGGCTCTCTCTGGGACGCTCTGCTACATATCCTCCCCCCTTGTTTCAACCCCAGGGTTGGAACACCTGTGGCCCAACAGGAGTGAACACGGGACAGGGCATCTACATTCCCCATCTCCACACCTGGCCTGTGTTTTACTGTGAAGGAGTAATCCTGTAGAGCCAAAAACCACCGGTTCACCCGTCTATTAGTCTCCTTCTTTTGGGCCATCCATTTCAGGGGAGCATGGTCAGTTATTAAGTCAAACTGGCGCCCTAACAAATAGTATCTGAGTGCGTCCACGGCCCATTTTATGGCTAAACATTCTTTTTCAATGACCGCATACTTTTTCTCATGGTCATTGAGCTTTCTGCTTAGGTACACGACAGGGTGTTCTTCCCCATTGTATACCTGTGACAGTACCGCCCCGATACCAACATCAGACGCATCCGTCTGAACCAAAAACTCTCTGGAGAAATCGGGAGAGTACAGTACTGGTTGTGCACACAGAGCCTTCTTTAGGACCTGGAAAGACTCCTCTGCTACTGGGGACCATTTCACCATTACAGAGTCTTTCCCTTTCGTAAGGTCTGTCAGAGGGGCAGCTATAGTTGCAAAATTTGGGATAAATCTTCTATAATACCCCGCAATACCAAGAAAGGCCCTGACCTGCTTTTTGTTTGCAGGGCGTGGCCATTCCTGGATGGCTGCTATTTTACTCACTTGTGGTTTTATGACACCACGGCCAATAGTGTAGCCCAAATACTTGGCTTCCTCTAGACCAATGGCACATTTTTTTGGATTTGCCGTAAAACCTTCTTTGAAGAGGGAATCAAGAACAGCCTGGACACGAGGCAAGTGAGACTCCCAGTCAGTACTATGTACCACTATGTCATCTAGATAGGCTGCTGCATATCGTCGGTGGGGTTTTAGGGTCCTGTCCATGGCCCTCTGAAATGTTGCGGGGGCATTTTGCAACCCTAAAGGCATTTTTTTATATTGAAAGGAACCGTCTGGGGTCACAAACGCAGTCTTCTCTTTGGCGCTACCAGTTAGGGGTATTTGCCAATACCCTTTTGTCAAGTCCAAAGTGGTAAGATAGCGAGCCTTGCCAAGTCGGTCTATAAGTTTGTCTACTCTGGGCATTGGGTATGTGTCAAACTTTGTCACCGCATTAACCGCATTAAGTTTCCTGAAGTCGTTACAGAACCTCCACGTGCCATCCGGTTTTGGGACTAACACGATGGGGCTAGACCAGTCACTATTGGATTCCTCAATGACATCTAGCTCCAACATTTTTTTAACTTCCTTGCTGATGTCCTTTCTCCTCGCTTTAGGAATTCGGTAAGGTTTTAGCTTGACACGTACCCCAGGTTCAGTAACAATATCATGCTGAACTGCTGAAGTCGTCCCAGGTAACTCTGAAAACTTCTCTCTATTCCTTATCAGGAATTCTCTAGTGTCCTGTTTTTGGGAATATGAGAGGGTGTCGGGAATCGTGACCTCAGGGATGAGAGGGGACTCAGTACCCGTAGGCGTTACTGGGAGAGGCCTCGCAGTTAACGCCATTCTATCCTTCCAGGGTTTTAACAGGTTTATATGGTAAACCTGTTCGGGCTTCCTTTTTCCTGGTTGATAAACCTTGTAGTTGACCTCCCCAACTCTCCCAATTACTTCAAAGGGACCCTGCCACTTAGCCAGGAACTTGCTCTCAACAGTGGGAACTAACACCAGGACCCTGTCACCAGGTGAGAAAACACGGAGTTGTGCCCCCCTGTTATATATTCTCTGTTGGGCTGCCTGGGCCTGCAGTAAGTGTTCTTTTACCACTGGCATGATTGCTGCAATCCTCTCCTGCATTTGGGCAATATCCTCAATGACACTTTTATGGGGTGTCTGTTCTCCCTCCCAAGTTTCTTTGGCTATGTCTAAGAGTCCCCGAGGGTGTCTCCCATAAAGCAACTCAAATGGGGAGTACCCCGTAGAGGACTGGGGAACCTCCCTGATGGCAAACATCAAGTATGGTATCAGGAAGTCCCAGTTTTTCCCATCCTTGTCCACAACCTTTTTTAACATGCTCTTTAACGTCTTATTGAAGCGTTCCACTAAGCCATCCGTTTGAGGATGATACACTGAGGTTCGCAGCTGCGTCACCTTAAATAACTTGCAGAGCTCCCTAGTTATTCGCGACATAAACGGGGTGCCCTGGTCTGTAAGGATTTCTTTCGGGATGCCAACCCGACTGAACACCATAAACAGTTCTTTGGCAATGTTTTTAGCAGACGCGGCACGTAGGGGAACTGCTTCAGGGTAACGGGTAGCATAATCCATGATTACGAGGATATGCTGATGACCCCGGGCAGACTTCGGAAGTGGGCCCACAAGGTCCATGGCAATCCTCTCAAAGGGCACTTCAATGATAGGCAAGGGCACTAAAGGACTTCGGAAGTGGGATAGTGGGGCTGACATCTGACACACAGGACAGGATTGACAATAATTCTTAACATCTTTCTGTATCCCGGGCCAGTAAAACCTGCGCAATACCCTTTCAGTCGTTTTTTCAACCCCTAAATGGCCTCCTAGCAAGTGCCCATGGGCAAGTTCTAACACCAGCCGTCTGTATGGCTTAGGGACCACCAACTGTTCAACCACTTCCTCATTCATTTTACATACACGATACAGTAAATCCTCATTGCTGCTGAAATAAGGAAAATAGGGCCTGTCCCCGGGTTTGACAGGTACATCATTAATCACTATTACATTTTCCCAGGCCCTGGAAAGGGTATGGTCTTTTCTCTGCTCAGTACCAAAATTTTCCTTATGCACATTAAGGTCATCAAACTCCAACATAGGCTCGGGGTCAGCAGACGGCTGTCCGGCTCTACTGGTAGTGGGGACCTCCTCAGGGTCATCCAGCTCTCCTGCCATAACCGATAGAGGAAAAGCCGGGGAGCCCTGAGAAGAGTCCCCTGAACCCACCTTGTCAGTAGTGGCCAGGAATTCTGGCTCTGCGACTGAGTCAGGTACTGCGACCGGGTTGGGATGATCCCACAGTTCCCAAAACTTAGGGAAGTCCCTACCAATGATGGCCTCATGCACCAAGTGGGGAACAAGTCCAACCGGATGGGTCACCGTACCTAAACCAGTTTTAAACTGAACAGTGGTTACAGGATACTCCCGGGTATTCCCATGTATACAGATCACAGCAATATTTTTAGCATGATAATTCCCAGGTTCAATCATTTCAGCTGTAACCAAAGTCACTAGACTTCCAGAGTCCAGCAAGGCTGTAATAGGCTTATCATTCACAGTCATTTGGCACATTGGTTTTCTCATATTTGGGGTTGCAGTGCATGAAACCGCTGCAAACATAGACTGCCTTCTAATAGATAAATCACACTGCATTGGTTCATCTGTCAATGGACAATTTGCCGCAACATGTCCCATTTCTTGGCAACGAAAACACCTGACGTTTCCCCAGGTTGGTTTGCTGACAGGCACTGGCTTCCCTTGTTTGGGATGCCAAGCTTCAGTCCTGGCACCAAAAATCCTCCCCCCTATTTCCTTGCCATGCCTACCACCCACTTCCCCTGGAACAGTCTTACCGGTTGCCTGGGGAGACCGTGGCTTTGGGCGGAAAGTCCGTGCGGTTGTAGGGGTGGTGACCAGGTTCTTTGCAGCAAAATACCTTTCAACAAGTTCCACCAGGTGGTTTGCCGAATTGGGGTCTCCTTGACTCACCCACTCCTGCAGGGAAATGGGTAGTGACCTCAGAAACTGGTCCATGACCACACGCTCCACTATTTGTGGCCCAGACAGGGACTCCGGCTGTAGCCATTTCCTCACCAGGTGAATTAAGTCGAACATCTGCGATCTTGGAGGCTTCTCGTCTTGGAAGGACCAGCTGTGGACCCGCTGTGCTCGAACTGCCAAAGTGACACCAAGTCGTGCCAGTATTTCCTGTTTGACCTTTTCATAGTCTGCTGCTTCTGCTGACTCCAAATCATAGTAGGCCTTCTGCGATTCCCCAGTAAGCAACGGGGCGACCAGTCCTGCCCACTGGGTTTTTGGCCAACCTTCCCTCTCAGCGGTCCGTTCAAACGTTAGCAGAAAGGCCTCTGGATCATCATCTGTAGTCATCTTAGACAAAAAGCGAGCCACATGGATGGCTGAGGGCTTGTCTCCAACATTATCAACGTTAGCAGGTGACCACTGTGCTATTGTATCCACAACCTCAGACAAGGTTTTCCTATCTGCTTTTGCATCAGTGGCTAGCTGTTCAAACAGCCTCTGCAATTGCTCCTGTGCGATAGCATTAGCTTGCTGATGTGCAGCGTTTGCTTGCTGTTGTGCCACGTGGAGTGCAGCGTTTGTTTTCTGCTGTTCAGCGTGGAGTGCAGCATTTGATTTCTGCTGTTCAGCGTTTGCATGCTGTTGTGCAGCGTGGAGTGCAGCGTTTGTTTTCTGCTGTTCAGCGTGGAGTGCAGCGCTTGTTTTCTGCTGTACAGCGTTTGCTTGCTGCAGTGCAGCGTTGGATATCATCAATTGTTTTAGGATTTCCTCCATGTTTAGTCACTCTAGGTACTGGCCTTTTAAGTAGTAACTTACTACAGCTGCCCGCTGAACTCCACCATATGTAACCTGGGGGACAGGTAGCAGGTATAAAGCTCCCTGGGATGAGCTGTTTATTTAGGCACAGATACCAAATCCACTTGAGGTAGTGAAAACAGTGCTGGGTTTATTTAAATACAAGTCCATACACAGGTGCTGCACAGCCTTCCAAAAAACACATCAAAACAGAAATAACCAAACAAAAGTCCTAGCCGTGTCTCGGCTCTAACTATAACATACACCGTCTCTAACTATCAGGCTGAGCAAGCCTAACGCTTGTCAGTTTTCTGTAAAGATTTTTAAAGGGTTTTACCAACCTTTTGGCTCCTCACAAACCATCCCTGTTTGTGTGTCCCAGGCAGAGAGCAAGGGCTGTTTGCTCAGGTGAGCTTAAATTAGCCTGGAGAGGAGGACTAAGATCCGAACTGGATCATGTCTCAGAGACCTCTGAACGTGTATGAGAGGAGCCTGGGAGATGTATAAACCCCGAACAGGACTTCTCCTGGCTCTCTCTGGGACGCTCTGCTACACCTGGCATGGATTTAAAGTGAATCCCTACGCCGAAAAAATCCATCTCAGACCCTTATCCGAGCACGCAGCCCGGCTGGCCAGGAAAGGGGTGGGGACGAGCGATCGCCCCCCCCCTCCTGAGCCGCACCAGGCCGCGTGCCCTCAACATGGGGGGTGCCCTGGGGAAAGGGGGGCCGTGCGCCCCCCCACCCCAAAGCACCTTGTCCCCATGTTGATGAGGACAAGGGCCTCTTCCCGACAAACCCTGGCCGTTGGTTGTCAGGGTCTGCGGGCGGGGGGCTTATCGGAATCCGGGAGCCCCCTTTAATAAGGGGGCCCCCAGATCCCGGCCCCCCACCCTATGTGAATGAGTATGGGGTACGATGTACCCCTACCCATTCACCTAAGGTGTAAAAGTGTAAATAAAAAAAAACCACACAATTTTTTTAAAAATATTTTATTGCACTGCTCCGGGGGTCTTCTTCCATCTTTGGGGGTCTTCTCGCCGGACTCCTCCACTCTCTTCTGCTCTTTTACCTAGCTCTTTCACGAGCGGAAGAGCCCGGCTTTCTTCTTCGTCGTCACTGTCGTCTGGGGGTCTCGTTCCACCTTCGGGGGTCTTCGGGATCTTCCGGGGTCTCTTCTGTTCTTGCCGCTGTCACCGCCTTCTGTGCCGTCTTCTTCTTCTTTTTCCTCTTCTTCTTCTTCTTCCGATGTTGACTCGTCGCTCTCTCTGGCCGGAATGGCAGAGACGCGCGGTGTTGTGACTTATATAGGGACAAGGGGGTGGGGTCACATGTTCATGTCACATGGTGACCCCGCCCCCATATGATGTCACAGTCCCAGCATCCTCCGGGACTGTGACATCATAGGGGGCGGGGTCACCATGTGACATGAGCATGTGACCCCGCCCCTTGTCCCTATATAAGTCACAACACCGCGCGTTTCTGCCATTCCGGCCAGAGAGAGCGACGAGTCAACATCGGAAGAAGAAGAAGAGGAAGAAGAAGATGGCGCAGAAGGCGGCGACAGCGGCAAGAACAGAAGAGACCCCCGAAGACCCCCGAAGGCGGAACGAGACCCCCAGACGACGGCGACGACGAAGAAGAAAGCCGGGCTCCTCCGCTCGTGAAAGAGCTAGGTAAAAGAGCAGTGCAATAAAATATTTAAAAAAAAATTGTGTGTTTTTTTGATTTACACTTTTACACCTTTGGTGAATGGGTAGGTGTACATCGTACCCCATACTCATTCACATAGGGTGGGGGGGGCCGGGATTTGGGGGCTAAAGGGGGCTCCCGGATTCCGATAAGCCCTCCGCCCGCAGACCCTGACAACCAACGGCCAGGGTTGTCGGGAAGAGGCCCTTGTCCTCATCAACAGGGGGACAAGGTGCTTTGGGGTGGGGGGGCCGCATGGCCCCCCTTTCCCCAGGGCACCCCTCCATGTTGAGGGCACGTGGCCTGGTATGGCTCAGGAGGGGGGGGCTCGCTCATCCCCACCCCTTTCCTGGCCGGCCGGGCTGCGTGCTCGGATAAGGGTCTGAGATGGATTTGGGGGGGACCCCCACGCCGTTTTTTTCGGCGTAGGGATTCCCTTTAAATCCATGCCAGGTGACGGGGCTAGCGTGGCGGCATTCACTGCCTTCGCTAGTCCCGTCTACCTGCAGTTACGTTCTAAATGAACGGACTTTCCGATCTTGTGCCGGCAAAAGTCCTGCGGACTAGCACACAGACCGTGGGATTGTCCGCCGGACTCGCGAGTCCAGCGGACAATTTTAAGTCTGAACTTAAAACTTAGTCGATCGGACTTTAGGCAGGAAAAAGTCCGCCGGCGCCCACACACGGGTGGATTGTCCGGCGGACAATCCCGCGGGAAAGTCTGCTCGTGTGTACGCCTCATAGTGGTAAAAGTCTGTTGGCTAGTATTTTGGCGTATATCTTTACGTCGACATTTATTAAAGATATGGGTTTATAGTTTGTGACCTGGGATGTGTCCTTGCCTTCTTTAGGTATCACAGTTATGTGTGCTTTAAGCAGTTGTTTTGGGGGGTTTTGTTCTGAATGTAGTGATTGGTAGGTTTTCAGAAACCTCGGCTTTAGGATATCAGTAAATTACTTATAATATTGTAATGGTAGTCTGTCGGGATCTGGGGCTTTACCTAGTTTCATATCGTTCAGTGCTTTATCGAACTTTGGGCCAGAAATAGGAGCTTCAAGTTCTAAGGCTGTGTTCTCTGCTATATGGAGTGGGCTATACTTCTCAAGAAATTTTTGGATGAGATTTTCCCTCTTGGCTGAATTGAGGGGGCATTTGGGGTTGGATGGGATATTGTACAAGGTTTGGTAGTATAATTCGAACTGTTTGGCAATCTCTTCATTTGAGGAATGAGCTGTACCTTGCTTATCTCTTATATGATGTATTGTTGAGGCGGCTTTCTTGCTCTGGACTGCTCTCGCTAGAAGTCTCCCGCTTTTGTTACCTTGTTCATAATAAATCTTATGTCGTAATATATATTGCCGTTTGGTTTTCATGTTTAGTTCCTCTGATAACCGTGTCCTTGCTCTAGTCAGTTCCTCAAATGTTGAGATCGCCAAGGTTCTCTTATGTGTTGTCTCTAGATTGTGGATTTGGTCCAATAGAAGTTTTATATTGGATTGATGGTCTTTTTTGATTTTGGCAAATTTTTTGATGAATTCCCCTCTAATAACGCACTTGTGTGCTTCCCACTGTGTAAGGAAAGTGGCCTCGTAATTTTCGTTTTGTGCAAAGTATTCTGTTAAAGTGTTTTTGAAGTGCAGTACGTCAATGGGGTCTTTCAGGACTGTGGTGTTGAGCCTCCAAGTCTTAGTAAAGGTATTTTCTTCTGGGAAAGTTAGTGTCATGGTAATCGGGTGATGGCCGGAAATAGTCATGTTTTCAATAGTGGTGTTTACTAGAAGTTTAAGGTCTGGTTGGGAAAGAAAGAAATAATCAATTCTGGAATATTTTTGATGTATTGATGAGTAATATGTGTAGTCTTTAGTTTGCGGGTTAAGAGTTCTCCAGGTGTCGTGCAGCGTAAGTTCTTGTAGCTGAATTTTTATTTGTTTCAGTGCTCTATAGGGAAGGCTCGATGTACCACTCGATGTACCACTCGATGTGTCAATGAGAGGATTCAAGGGGGTGTTGAAGTCCCCTCCTAAAATTAGGATACCAGAGGAAAAGTTTGTCAGGAGTTCTTTAATTTTGCGAAAAAAAGCAACCTGCTTGGAGTTGGGAGCGTAGATATTTGCTATCGTGATAGGATGAGGGCCTAATTTTTCTTTTAAGAAAAGGTATCTACCCCCTGGATCTATCAATTTGTCATGAATCTGAAAGTGTGTCTGTTTCGAGAATAGTATTGAGACACCTTTAGTTTTCCCTTCTGGGTTGGTGGCATGAAACGCTGTTGGAAATCTTTTATCATGCAACTTTGGAATTTTTTCTGATTTAAAGTGTGTTTCCTGTATGCATACGATATTTGCCTTCTGTTTATGGAATTCGTTGAGAAATTTAGTTCACTTTTCAGGGATGTTAAGCCCTTTTGCATTTACTGAGAGCAATTTTAACGAGGTTTGATGAGTTTGTTGTTTGTAGGAAGACATCTTGATTTTAGTCCGCTAAGTCTATGAGCTGACTGTCTCAGAAATGTTGAGTTTAAGTTTTGGTATTTGGAGTGATCGGAAAATATGTTTAGTAACTAGGCAAATATTGTATACCTTCGGAAGAAGAGAAAAAAAAAACAAATAATAATAAATACAGAAAATAACTAAATAAATATAAAAACTTATAAAATTAAAGGGGAGGGGGAGGGGGGGGGTGAAAGAGGATAGGGGTAGGGGTGAGGGAGTTGTCCGGACATAGGTTAGGACCAACTGGTCTATCCTATTTTAAAGGTCCGGTATGGTCAAAGAGCAGGTAGATTGCTCTTTGTGTGGGAACGGGGTCTAAGTAGCACCAGATGAAGTTTTAGTGGATTCGGTAAAGTGTTGTAAGTTACTTTCTAGTGGGCACTTCGGAGCAGCTAGCTTAAGGTAGTTTTTAATGTATAGGGTTAGAAGGAGAATTATACTATCCGTGCGTCACGGATATGAGGGGATAAATGGAGGAATCATTATCATGTAATGTTTTTGGGGTTGGGGAGAGCTGAAATTCTGTGTGCACCTAATGTAATGTTCCTTTGTTGGTTTGTGATAAAATGTGCCCATAATAAAGTAGGATGTTTATTTAACGAGGTTTGGGTTAAATATAGTATTTTTCCGCAATTTAGTGTTTTGGCCACAAGATGGAGCTGTTGTATCATAAAATTCCCATTTCTTATCTGTTATTAGACTATGATACAGAACATATGGGGCTAAAAGGTATTAAATAGACCTTAACTGAGTCATACTATATGTGTCTAAACTCTTATTGATCACTTACATAAATTTAAATAAGTACAATTTTCCCAGCAAAACTTTTACATAGGAGGCTGGATTAAATGGAAAGGCAACATGGCGGTCATCTTGTGTTATGTTCTCCCTCTTATCATTGCCCTGTTTGCTCAGTGCAAAAAAGAAAAAAAAAAGAAAGCGACATTGCCAATAAAAGTGGTTTGCAAATGTGGCTCCTCCTGTTATGGGCAGCACTATTGGAGGAGGGGGTAAATGAGATGGGTTTTGTAGTTTGTGTTGTAAGTTTGTTATTGTGTTCACATGTATCCGCCATATTGCCTCACCACCACATTAATTGGATAAAAGCATAGCATGAAGGGTAAACTTTTGTCAAGTAGCATTAACCATCCCATTTTCTTTTTTTTCTTTTTTTTTTTTTTTCCTGTCTTTCTGTTGTTCAACAAGTAACATAACCATAACCTTCATAACAAACGGCCATGCCCTGCGTCTAGACTTTGGAGTGTAGATGTCAGGTAGGCATACACATAAAACAAGCAAAAAAGCATAAGAGAAAAAAATGAAAAAGTGGAAGGTAGTTGTTCAGCTTCGGGTGTGGATGGTTAGAGTTCTAATCATCTATCCACATGGAGTCCTTTTCCCCTTATTCTTTATTTTTCCTCCTTTTCCTTTTTTTTTGATTTCCCTTTAATTACCGCGTATCGGACAGTCTGATGCAACATACATAATACAGGGGTAAGTTGGGTTATGCATACCTCCTTGACCCTGTATTGCACAGTGAGTCTAGAATTTTAAATCTGAATTAGAGGAAAAAGTTCCAGAGTTTACCTTTCCTGAGTGTGTGAAGGGATTTAGTACAATCATGTTACTCACGTATAGTCACGACTGGATCAGGCATAACGGTCTTACTCTCATGTTGTTGAGTTCGCTGTTCCCTTTCTCTTCACTGAGTTTGTACAGGTGGACCCGTCAAGTTTGGGTTTGCTGTGAGCCGTGTATGCCTTTTTCCTGTGGAGATCAGGGGAAAAGGAAAGAGAGAACAGAACAAAAAAAAAAAAAAAACAAAGCAAAAAGAAGCCGTCAATCTGGGGGGCGGTAAATGTAAACTGATGGTTTTAAAAAGAGGGTTTTTAGCTTGCTAGCTGAGAATCGGGTGTGATCGTAGAAAATGTGTAGGTCAGATGGCCTACAGTGCCAGGGTGGTAGAAGAGTGTTGAGTCTTCAGTAGATATTTTGTGTTTAGACGTCCATCTGGTCGAGGCGGTCTCTGCGTCCTGGTGAGAAACCAGGGCTTCCTTGGTTTATACTTCTCCTGCTGTGCTGAGCCGATGGTGATCGTCGTCTGCGATCTCTGTTCCTTTGGGCTCTGGGAGTGTAGTTATTGGTCACTTTGATCCATGTTTCGTTCAGCATGTAGGAGTTGTACCAATCAGAGACCTCAATTGCTGGAATATTCAGTGTTTCGAAAAACGATCGAAGATCCTCTGGTGTGCGTAGTAGTGCTGTTTGACCTCTCCATGTTGCTGAGAGACAGAATGGGAACTTCCATCTGCAGGGTATACCTCTGGTTCGCAGTTGGTCTGTGATTGGGCGTAACGCTCTGCGTTGCTGTAATGTGATGTTTGATAGGTCTTGGAACAATTTTACTTCATTCCCATTAAAGAGCACTCTAGCTTACTCTCTTGCTTTTTTTAAAATGGCTTCTTTGAGAGGGAAGTTTAGAAAGCAACAAATAATGTCTCTAGGTGGATCCGTGTCTCTCCCTCTCAGTCTGAGTGCACAATGAATTCTTTCAAAATCTATGGGTGTCCCGAGTACTCACCCGGGCCGAGATGCTGAGAGCTGCTCCCCTTGCGACTAAGTGCACGATGCCCCTGGAGTGGGAACAGTAGGCACCGAGCACAAAGATGCACAGGTTGCCAGCAGGTGGGTTGCAGGTGGGGTGCAGTAGAGCTGGAATCCGTGTGTAGATGAAGCTGCACTGGAAGTAGACACCTGGCAGAGCCAACACAAGTAAGAGACTCAGGATGCTGTGGGCAGGCCGGGTCATACACTGGGAGGCAGTCCAAGGGTGCATATGTCAGACACAACGGTAGAGACAGTAGAATGTCCAGGAGGCAGGCCGAGGGTCAAACACAGGTAATCAAGCAGAAGGATATCCAAGAGGCAAGCCAAGGGGTCAAACACTGGTAAGTAGCAGAAGAATGTCCAGGAGGCAGGCCGAGGGTCAAACACAGGTAATCAAGCAGAAGGATATCCAAGAGGCAATCCAAGGGGTCAAACACTGGTAAGTAGCAGAAGAATGTCCAGGAGGCAGGCCGAGGGTCAAACACAGGTAATCAAGCAGAAGGATATCCAAGAGGCAAGCCAAGGGGTCAAACACTGGTAAGTAGCAGAAGAATGTCCAGGAGGCAGCCGTGGTCAGGAGAGGTCCGGGTCAAACACAGGCAGGCACAAGGAACAGGATACAGGACACAGGAACAGGAAGCCAGGCACTCAGGAACTGAGACAACAAACCAGCAATTTCAGAGGGACCAGAGAAGGCCTTTTATAGGCAAGGTAAGTGGTCAGGTGGGATACCTAGGCGCGCGCATGCGCACACGCTTCCTGTCAGGATCGTGCACAGACATGCGCCGCGCTGAGTGGTAAAGGACACATACCCGAGAGCCGTGCACCTGCTATCCCGCGTACCTGTGTGCGCTGCCGTGCCATTCTATCCCGCATGCGCGCCATAGGAAGCCGGCGCTGAAGCGCGATGTTTCCCTGACAATGGGGGAGTCAGGTGGTCTTTCAAGCAGGTCATTAAATATTGCTGCCACTGTTTGTTCTAGTGGGTTCTGGTCTGCTAGTTCTGGGACCCCCCTGACCCTGATATTATGGCGTCTCCCTCGCTTATCGAGGTCCTCTAAATGGCGTTGTATTTCAATGATATGTGAAAGATGCATGTCTGAGGTTTTCTGTACCTGTTTTATGGCATCTGCTTGGCGTGCTGAAGTCTGCTCCACTGCTCCCAGTCTTGCAGCTACTCCTTGTATGTCAGCTTTGAGGTCTGTGATGGCTGCTGACAGGGTTGCCTTGATGTCCAGGGCCACTGCTTGTAGGTCTGAGAGGCATAGGGTCTGTGGGGTCTGTTGAGGGTTAATTTCTGAGTATGCAGCATTATTTGGGCCTATCGCGCCGTCCGGCGCGCCGCTGGAACAGCCGAGCGGGCCGCATGGTTTAGGCGAGGCCGCGGCTTTTGGGCTTTCACCCAGCACTGTCCGGAACATCGCCGGAATATTGTTAATTTGGGCCTGGGTTACCTCTTGTGGTTCCCAGGGTTCTGAGGAACATTTATCTCCCTTCGCCATCGCAGGATTAGGTGGATTGAGGCCCGATTGTGGTTTTAGCTGCTCCTGTGTGCCAGAGCTCAGGGATTAAGCGTCCATCGCGGTCCGGAGTTAGGCCACGCCCCCGCCTCTATTTCACCTCCCGCCTAACACTTCTGAAAGTGGGGACAGAGAGTGTAAAGGCAAGGAGTGGCACAAGTGCCGTAGCAGCTGGCTGGTGATGTCCACTCTGTAGGTGGGTAGAGCTGGTAGTCACAGTCCTTGGAACAGGATGCAAGAGCAGCACAAATACGTGTGCGATGAATGGGCACTGCAGAAATGACATTGGTCTTTCGCTTATAAATATTAGCAGGTGTGCAATGCGCACGAGCACAAGCATGTATTCGCACTGGTCTTTTGGTGGTAGAGATCCGGTTTACCTTACAGTTGTGTTTTTGTAAGTGACAGTGATCTGTTGATACTGCACTTGGGTGGGCTGGGCTGGGCGGAGGTGCTAAACGCAGGTGGTGCATGCATAGGTGTCAGCACTACTGGCACTAATCTGATGCTGCCTGGGGCTGACGCTGACCCTGACGCTAAAACCTGTATTGGGGGGCAATCAGGTTGTTAATACCTTTATTCGGTAATATATGGCGGGTACCCTGACACTTTCAAAACCTGAACCAGTAACTAGTTAACTAGCGTCACCCGTGACACTAAATACAGTGATCAGAAAAGAGATCTGTACACAATATTAGTGACACTGGTGACAGGGGGTGACAGGGTTAACTGGGAGGTGTGATCAAGGGATTAAACCTTTATTAGGGGGGTTTAGTGGTACCCTAAACCTACCTGGACCTACGACTTACTGCCCTAAAGGTGATCAGTGTCACAAATGACACCAGTATAGTGATGAAAGAAAAATATGAAAATTGCACTTGGTGACACTGTGACAGGGAGTGAAGGGGTTAACTGGGGGGGGGGGGGGCGATCAAGGGGTGATAGGGGGGTGAAAAGTGTGCCTATGTGTACTGTGTCAGTGTGGTGTTGGTGCAACTCACATTTGGATGTCCTCTCTCCGTGCTCTGGAATCGAAAAGGATTCCAGGACAGGAGATGACACCACTTCTCCTGCCTGTGTTTACATTACACAGGCAGGGGACAGTCTCCCATTCGCCAGAACTGATCACCAGGTCCAGGCCAGAAATCATTTGCTTGAGCCTGGAGACTGATCATTTCTGAAGCAAATTCAATTGCTGCAGTATAAATCCAGCGGCTGGTCATAAACAGGTAAAAACAAGAAAACATTTTAGGTCCTCTATTACCCACTTGTCCACCGTTTATTTATAAAAAAAGCTTCCTCCTTGCGTGATTGCTTAGCTCCAGGAGTGATTAATCCCCCTTTACAAGCTTAGAGTAGATTATTCTAATTTTTAAAAGGGTTTTATGCCTGTAGACTGTTAGAAGATTTTTAGTTAATTCATATTTTACTGTATATGTAATTAGTGATGGTCTTTGAAGGTCACAGAACATATAGGGACAGAGGGCACAGAAAAGTCGTTCTGTGTAGGTACTTCTATTTTTTGTGTTACTATGTCAGGAGGACAATGGGTGGAGTTATGCTACTTATCTTTAGACTGAACCATATAAGGTATGTATGCAAATATGGGTGTTATTATTAGGAAATTCTGACATAACATTATGAAACAGTATAAGAAAGGAGTAGGGCTATGGTAGTGAGGGAAAGGGAGGTGGAGAGAGTGAAGGAGGAGAAGAGAGGTGGGAAGAGAAGGAACTCTACACTTTGGAGAAATGTAACATCAGATGTCTCTCCCTCATTCTGAGGCCATCACCATGTCATATGTTACCAGATGCCATTATTGTAAGTCTTTGCTTATTTTTCTGAACAAATAAAAAAACCTTTCTTGAAGTATTATACGAACAAAGGATTCTTAATTTTCTACTAAGAAACGAATTCCTAAACGTAGGTTGGAAAATTGGCCTTGGATAAAGACTGATACATTTCTCCTCTACACACACCCTCAAGGAGAGAGGACACTGACATATTTATACAAAGACTTTGCTATTCATCCAGAAACGCCCCTGTGAGTATAGTAGAATATACTAATATATGTATTTTACTATGTTATGTAGACTATGTAGAGTTTTTACTACTATCTACATTTTCTTCATAGACATTGTACAGCCTGTAGGCATTTAAGGGTTAATAATAAAAAATGGAAAGATTTTACTGCCTCAGTTACTAAGAAACAATATAAATCAATGATCTTATCACATGCTCTACACAGGGAGTTGTTTATATGTTGGAATGTGACTGTGGTCTCCAGTATATAGGCAGGACATCTAGAGAACTTCATGTCAGATTATGTGATGTGAATAATATTAAAAAAGGATTAAAGACCCATAATGTTTCTAGGCATTTTAGACTTTTTTATAATCGTGACCCCAGGGGCATGAAGTTCTGGGGTATTGAAAAGGTTAAAAGACATTGAAGAGGGGGCAATTTTATTAGGCAGTTGAGCCGAAGGCAGTGTTAATGGATATATGAAACCAAGATGGGAGTCCATGCGGACTTAAATAGTTTCATTTCTGATTGTTAATTATTTAAAACTGTTATTCTTTGTAAAAGATGGCCGCGGATGACGTTTTTTAGGTTTACAATTTTTTTGTTCTTATATATTGAATATTTTTTTTATTTTGTTTTATTATTTAGTTGATTTTAGTGGCCGTTTTTATGGAGTATTGGGTCACACGTTGCTTCTGTTTCCTCCTGGTGTCAGGATGAGAATAATCTCTGGGATGTAACACATATGGAAAGGAGCTATGTGAAGTCACCTGCGGCCGTTTCCTATGTGTTTTTTATGTACGAGCGCTCATATGCTAGCACTTATTGGAAGTGCCTTTTTTGTAAGTGTGATTCTTTTACTATTCAATTAAATGCTTGCTAGCAGAGAGCACTAGATGTCTCTTGTTTATTCCTATATCTCAGGATATTGGTTATTATCTGCATTCAAACCAATCTGATTTCCGTGTATGAGCTTATCTGTCAGTTCCATATAATCCACACCAGGAAGACTACTGGAACCATGCTCTTGGATTTTTGGCCTTTATGGGAAAGCCTATGTGACCCTTTGTTGATTCAGGGGTCCTGCCATTTGGGTGAGCAGCATAGAGTGTCTAAGGTGGAGGCTATACACTTAGCATGGAGTCTGTTGTTTCTCAAGACACCTTGTTACTTTATTTGGAATTCCATGTGCTTTTCTATATGAACATTTTTCTTTATGAATTTTAACTGGTTCCCGACCGGGTCACGCAGATATACTGCAGCAGAATGGCTCAAAAAAGGTGATCAAATACCACCAAAAGAAAGCTCTGTTTGTGGGAAACAAAAATTTATTTGGGTACAGCATTGCATGACCGCGCATTTGTCAGTTAAAGCAACGCAGTTTCAAATTGTAAAAAGTGCTCTGGTCAGGAAAGGGGTAAAATCGTCTGGGGCTGAAGTGGTTAATTAGCACTGCACAATTTTTTTATTACATCAATGGGACTGCCTGCATTGGGATGCACAGAACACCTGTGCATCCCTGTGCAGCTAAACATGGCCCCCAGTAGTATTCCCCATGTGAATGAGGCCTTAGTCTTCCTTTAGACTTGTGGTTGGGGGGTTAGGCAAAAATGCACGATTGAGCCAATCATCCCCTCTTAAAGCGGTAGTAAACCCGCTGACATTTTCTTTTTTTTTTTTTATACACCTGTAAGGGAAAAGGCATAATGAGCTAGTATGCACGATTGTATGTTGTCAGATGCCCCCCAGTGTCGGTTTTGCTGTAATGCGCTCATCTGTATTTAAAGCGGTAGTAAACCCGCTGACATTTTCTTTTTTTTTTTTTTTATACACCTGTAAGGGAAAAGGCATAGTTTTATATTGTTCGTTGTCATTGAAAGCAGTTTAGACGGTTTGTACATCACTGTTTAGTCTGTTTGAATGTATACATCTGTGATTGGTTCTTTTGAAGGAAAACAATTGTCCCTGTATTGTAGTCCCTGTATTGTATTTCCTTATATGGTCATTCACATCCTGGGTGAATGAGATGAGGCCACATCCTTTGTGGGAGGGGTTTAGCTGTTGGAGGCTGAGATGAACATGTAAGAATACTTGCTGTTGATGGCTGTTTACTGGGCAATGGGAAACCAGGGGTTTAGATGGGAAGCAGCCAGACTGAGGTGGTGATGGATGGAATGCTTGGCTGGTGAGGTTT
The DNA here is from genome assembly GCA_028564925.1 of Lithobates sylvaticus. NCBI lineage: Eukaryota > Metazoa > Chordata > Amphibia > Anura > Ranidae > Lithobates > Lithobates sylvaticus. Next base: position 315,756,714 of record CM053030.1, read on the forward strand.
GGATGCTGATGATGAGAGGATGACGTGAAGCTGCTGGTAATGTCTGTTTTTGGGAGCTGGGGATCCAGGGAGACATACGATCAGAGGGTGCATTATATCATAAGATTGAAAGGCGCTTATTAGCGCAAGAGTGTGGCGAAATATCCACGTCAGTTTAAAATGGCGAGCCAGGTAGGAGAGCATGTAAATGTGAGGATTAGTACGCTAGCACACCAGGAGGCCGTGTATAATAATCGGAAAACGCTGGGTGCCAGTACTGTAAAAATGAGGCGCTAAGCAGTACTGATCCGAAAATTAGTGCAAGGTGCCCTGGACGCAGGGACACTTCATAAGCGATTCGAATCGTCATGGGTAATGTTGGCCATCCATGCGTTGGAGATAAAAAAATAAGGCTCCACACCAGTCAGACAGCTGCCTTACACATGAGATCTGGGTTTGGGGCTCCGGACATGAGACCCCTTAAAGTGTGACACATATGGTCAGAGGGTACAGTAAGGTGTATTCCTTTGGAAGGTATTTTTGATGTCTGGTGGTATGACACCCCAGAATAAAAAAATATTTTGGAAGTAGTTCAGTTGTGGCTTCAGAAATCTGTAATGATGAGTGGGATGATGGATGTGTAGTACATGATTTTGTGATTCTCAGAGGAGGAACTGTGCTTAAAATCCAGATGCCCATTCCAGAAATTTGTGTGGCTGGTCCATACAATATTCTGAGATGTTCTCATGTCTGTCCCATTGTATGTAGTTTTTTTTGCTAAGAGTGAAGGCAGAATTCCATCTGGTTGGTTTTAATTTTAATTTTTGATTTAGGAACTATGAAATATCTCCCCCACATTTGTATCAAAATGTTTGTCTAAAGTTTTAGTTGTGTCATGTTCTATGTGGTAACAAGAATAAGTCTGAACCTACCACGACAGTCGTGTTGTGGGTGTTGTATTTTAGTAAAAACGTGAAAGTAAGGGTTGTAGAGGGTTTAGCTATTATCGGTTTTGAGGAATGTCATTGACAATTTACGAATGTACACGAATGTTGTATTGTTTATGAATGACACATTAATAACTTGTGTGTATAAGTATCTTTTCAGGTCCAAGGAGTTTCTGAGGCTCTGCACCATTCTGAACCCTGAATGTTTTCCTCTACTTTGTAAAGATGAGGAAAAGGGGGGAAGAGGATGGGCTGAGTGACAATTTTTCAAACCAATGATACTAACCACTCTAATTCTAGCCAAGTTTGTGACAGGTGACAGGTGACAGGTGACAGGTGACTCGGTCGTTGCAGAGAAGATTGATGAACAAGACAACAAGGATGAGAAGTATCTTTATTTATATTTTTTTAAAGTGTATTTCCTAACTAGCTAAGAAAGTGAACAGGACACATGGTTGGGTCTACTCTGAGTCTCCACGGAGCTCTGGTGCCCCAGTGATGACAGCGGTGTATGATATATAGATATATTGGTGTGAGGAGTTGTGACAAACTAGTAAAGACTCCAAACAGACATTTCTAAATGGAATTTATCAATACATTTCTAGAGGGTAAAATTAATTATAATTTTGACAATAGCTCTGGTTCTCACCAGCTTTGGTATCGGGATAACTAGATAGCCAACAGCTTATAAAGTAATTCCCCTAATGGAAGAGATTCATGTGTGCTGGTGAATCTCGTCCCAGCATCTTATGTCGCGGCCGATCGCGAGGATCTGATGGCGCGAGGGAAGGTAAGAATGACAGGGACACCTAGAAGGGAATTGCTTGTACACGGTGGGGACTTGAGCTTATGAAACGATTGAAAAGTGTATCATTCATTGAGGATGGGATGTTTTCATGTAACTGTTGAAGCTACAAGGAAGTTCCCACAATCCAAAGGGGGGTCCTGGGAATTCATAAGTAAAGATTGTTATACCTGAATCGGGGATACTAGTGACAAAGTTCAGGCCCATATGGATGAGGCTTGGATCCCTGAGAGGCAAAGCCAGAGCTGTAGCTAGTGAAGAATGGAATTCTCTAAAGTCTGGGAATCTTTGGTGATTTAATTTTTTATTTTTGCAGCGGATCATAGTTGAAGGAAGTAGGGGTATATTTACTCATGTTTTTGTTTCTATTCCTTATATATATCGTGATGAGGTGCTCCTGCTGCCTGATTTGGACGCGTGACCAGAGCCCGAGCAGATGACCACATTTTTCTCAACAAGATGCCCGACCTGCAAACAAGACACAGAGGATCCCAGACCGACCAGCGACTACAACAGCTCACCATGTCATCTGTACTGAAGAACAGAGTCTCCATGTCAAGCCGTGTTTTCCTTTTTATGGACTGTAAGGCCAGGTGTAAGAAGATCGAAATTCATCAAGAGACACATGGGAGGATATGACAAAAACGAGGGACTGTCATGGAAAATTTTATTAATGTATGTTGTCAGATGCCCCCCAGTGTCGGTTTTGCTGTAATGCGCTCATCTGAGCGTATTCGCACATAAAGACGTTGGCGGAAGACCATTGGCTGCGTAAACCTTCCTATGGACACTACAGACGTGTTTGCTGGTTTAAGGAAGTTAATTTGTGCCTCACCGGGAGACTGGCCACTTCCCAGTGACGGCATTGATAGCTTCAAGCAAACATCCCTGTGTACACTGGAACTTTAGCATAACGGTATAAATATTGTGGCCCACGGAGCCATAGTTTTATATTGTTCGTTGTCATTGAAAGCAGTTTAGACGGTTTGTACATCACTGTTTAGTCTGTTTGAATGTATACATCTGTGATTGGTTCTTTTGAAGGAAAACAATTGTCCCTGTATTGTAGTCCCTGTATTGTATTTCCTTATATGGTCATTCACATCCTGGGTGAATGAGATGAGGCCACATCCTTTGTGGGAGGGGTTTAGCTGTTGGAGGCAAACCCCTGAGGGTGTGGCTTGGAATGTTTTCTAAATAAAGAAGTTCACATGAGCTGGGAGAGGGTCAATGATGCTGACCGAGGCTGAGATGAACATGTAAGAATACTTGCTGTTGATGGCTGTTTACTGGGCAATGGGAAACCAGGGGTTTAGATGGGAAGCAGCCAGACTGAGGTGGTGATGGATGGAATGCTTGGCTGGTGAGGTTTGGATGCTGATGATGAGAGGATGACGTGAAGCTGCTGGTAATGTCTGTTTTTGGGAGCTGGGGATCCAGGGAGACATACGATCAGAGGGTGCATTATATCATAAGATTGAAAGGCGCTTATTAGCGCAAGAGTGTGGCGAAATATCCACGTCAATACTTACCTTAGAACGAGGCATCGGTAACTCACCTGGTCCACGCCGAGGTCGCTGACATGTTGCCTCGGCGTGTCTTCCGGGTATCGCGACTCCAGCGCTGTGAGTGGCTGGAGCCGTGATGTCGTCACTCCTGCGCATGCGCACGGGAGACTTCTTCCCGGCAGGTTTCGGATTCTGCCGGCCCTTCAGCCGCTGCAGTCAGCGGCGCATTGCACAGGGAATATCTCCTAAACCGTACAGGTTTAGGAGATATTTTTTTTACCTACAGGTAAGCCTCATTATAGGCTTACCTGTAGGTGAAAGTCAAAATTTTGACTTTACTTACACTTTAAGCTGCTGGGGGCGTGATGCTTTGCTTCCGTGACAAAGTTGACCTAACTTGTAGCGACGCCGCCCGCTGAACACTACACATTCCCTGGTGTTTCGATTTTCTCCAGCAGCATTGTCCCAAAATATGCATATTACAAGAGACACACTTGATAGGCTCTAGAATTTTGGGTTTGAAAAGGGCTTGGGTCAACGCTCACTGCCATGCCACATACTCTAACTATGTGAGGGGGGTCAGTGTCTTGATTCACAAATCTCTAGCTTTTCAACCTGTTCTGATTAAAAACCGAACGGGCGCTATGTACTGATATACGCCTTGATAATGGGTTCCCCATATATCATACTGGGTATTTACTTGCCCCCCCCCGGCGGATGTCACCTTGCTCTATGAATTAATGCAAACAGTGGTACAACTGGATGTCAGCAGAGTGCTGGTAGTGGGGGATTTTAACCTGGTAATGTCTAATGAACTGGACAGGCTGCACTCATCTCCCTCCCAACATTGGACTATCCCTCTGGGCCTCCACTTTCAACTTAACTGACCTGTGGAGACATTTTCACCCTTCTGACAGGCAGTTAACCTGTCTGTCCACATCATATAGGACACTGTCCCGGCTGGATATGGCCTTCGCCTCCTCTGATATGCTGAGGGAGACGTCCTCGACTAATATTCTCTCCCGCGGCATATCGGGTCATGCTCCCCTGTTGATAGAGGTGCCGGTGGCTCCTCCTGCTGGGCTGAGATTATGGAGACTGTCCAAGTATTGGATTATGGAAGAGGGGATACAGGAGGATATGCCTGAAGAAGTGTGCAACTATTGGCTGCATAATACGGACTCTGCTGCCCCCCAGATTCTCTGGGACGCATTTAAGGCCTGGGTGAGGGGCACATACATTAAGAAGATAGCGGGCAGACAGCGGGATTTTGTGCAGTCTCTTCGGCAGCTGGAGGACAGGGCTATAGAACAGGAAAAGGTTTATGTGGAGAACCCTAGCCAGGACAACTACTGTATGTTCCCTGGCAATGCACTCTTCGAGAGTTATCGTTGTTGCGGATAGACATGACTAAAAAATCTATGCTGGCTAGTGCCCAGAGGGTGTTTGAGTATGGTAACAAGAACGGAAGGCTCTTAGCTTGGTTAGCGAAAGGACAATTTGCGACGACCCATATTGTACGTCTGAGGGACACTGATGGTACCACTTTGACTGCCCCGGCGGCAATTAGTAACAGATTTCTGCAGTTCTATCGTGATTTGGACGCATCCAGAGTTACTTATACAGAAGGGGACTTGTTCTTATACCTAGACTTGGTTACACTCCCCACACTGGACCCTGACCAGCAGACAGCCTTAGATAAGGATATTACATTGGAAGAAGTGCAAAAGGCTAGCGGCTGCATGCGGGCAGGTAAATCCCCTGGCCCAGATGGTATCCCCTTTGAGTTTTACTCGGTCCACCAGGAGTTATTGGCTCCCAAAATGGTCTCCCTCCTCTCGCAATTTTCTTCTCTTGACTTGCTCCCAGACTCTATGACTGAGGCGGTGGTGGTATTGGTGCCCAAACCTGGCAAGGACCCTGAGGAATGCTCCTCATATAGACCCATATCACTGATCAATGCTGACGCTAAATTGATTGCGAAAATCCTGGCCCTCAGATTGGCCACAGTGATAGAGGGTCTGATCCATCATGATCAGACGGGGTTCATGCCAGGGAAGGGCATGGATATCAATATCCGCAGGCTTTTTCTTAACTTAGATACAGCCCACGACAATAGTGGTACTAGAGTCATAGCTTTCCTGGACGCGGAGAAAGCTTTTGACTCCGTAGAATGGGGTTACTTGTGGGAGGTACTGAAAAGATTTGGGTTTGGCCCTAAATTTCTAGCTTGGTTGGGAATGTTGTACAAATCCCCTAAGGCCAGGATCCGCACCAACAATACACTCTCAGAGTTTTTTCTCCTCCAGAGGGGCACCAGACAGGGGTGCCCGTTGTCGCCCAGCCTTTTTGCTCTGGCTCTCGAACCTCTGGCCATCAGGATTCGGGAGTCGGAGGAGATTCAGGGACTTAAAATTGGCCCTCTGGAGGAGAAAATTTCACTATATGCAGATGATGCATTGCTATATTTGCATGATGCTGAAACTTCTCTTCAGACAGCTCTGGAGATTTTTAACGAATTCGGGGATCAATATTAATTGGTCAAAGTCACTACTATTTCCGATAGATCCTCAGGCCGGGGTGGCGCATATCTCTTCTCCCCTGTTGTGGGTTGAGGAGTTTAAATAGTTAGGTGTAGTGGTAATGAGAGATATCCAGGCCTTTAGCCGCCTCAATCTTCAGCCTATAGTCACAAAACTTAAGGAGCACTGCTCCAGATGGAGGGACCGTCCCCTTAATTTGTTAGGGAGGATCAATGTCCTAAAAATGTTGTACCTACCTAAATTTAACTATATATTTAGGAATAGCCCTGTATGGCTCCCTGGTTCCTTTTTTAAGGAGCTAGAGGGGTTCATTGGCTCTTTCCTGTGGAGGGGCGCATCCCCCAGGTTAGCTAGGTCGACATTACAACTTCCTGTGAGATGCGGTGGGTTGGCATTACCCAACCTTATGGTTTACTATTGGGTGGCGATGTTGGTCACGGTACGGTGGTGGTTTGAGAAATCCGGGTCAAACGCGGCCACATGTCTCGAAGCTGCTATTCTGTATTCCCTAACAGAGCTGGGTAATCTTGTGTATAGAGGCTCGGCTGCCTACCCCTCTCTCCCGAGTGCCACTAAAGTAACTCTTAAAGTTTGGACTGTTGCTAGGAAGAGATTCCTGACACCAGGCCAACGATCCCCCTTTACCCCATTGTGGGGAAATCCTTCCCTTAAGCATTTTAGGACAATTCCGGATCCACAGCTTTGGGCCCGTTATGGAATTAAGGTCCTCCGAGACATTTATCAGGCAGGTTCGCTGCTTCCCTTCTGGGCCCTGGTGGTGAAATTTGGGTTACCGGGTAGTATGCTATTTAGGTAATTCCAATTGAGACATGCGGCTAGGGCGCAGTACCTTGAAGCTGTAATTCTACACACAGACCCTGTAGAGGCGATCCTAGCACAAGAAACCCTCACGAAAACACTCTCTACTTTGTATTTCGTGCTACTAGGGGTAGACTCACCTAAAATGAACACCCTCTGGGAAAAATGGCATGCTGATATCCCAAGTCTAGACAGGGAAGCCTGGGAAGAATGTTTTAAATGGGGCAAAACTGATGATATCCTCTAGAGACAAGTTAATACATACTAAGCTCATGCACCGTGTTTACTATACACCACAGAGACTGCACAGAATCTATCCACAAAGGTCACCGGACTGCCCCAGGTGTCAGTCTCCTAATAGCACATTTATGCATATGTTCTGGCTGTGCCCGCTCATAGTACGGTTCTGGGCTGCAGTTTTTGAGAGCATTAATATCCGCCTACAACTTGATGTACCTCTGTCACCTGAACTGGCACTCTTAGGAATCCATGAGGATGAGCAGAGACCTAGGTACACCAGGTTGTTGATTTCGCTCTTGGTGTTCTACGCCAGGAAGGAAATTCTAAAGACTTGGATCTCGCCCTCCCCCCTATGGTAGTATCCTGGGACTCCGCAATCAATGCAGTACTTCCCTTATACAAGCTAACATACACTAATAGAGGCTGCCCGCAAAAGTTTGAGCGTATTTGGACACCTTGGCTGGAGCAATTCTGAGCGACTAGGTTGTGGAGAATTGAGTGAGATCCGCCTGCTATGGGGGAATGTTTTAGATAATTTATCCATACCTAGAGATAATAAGCGTGAGATTGCTTAAGACACTTCATGCACTGTATGTTATAGTTTTGGCTATTTTTTTTTTTTTTGCTATATTGTATGTCACAATTTTCTTGCCGAACTGCCAATTGTAATGTGTAATGTAATAAACCTTGTTATTAAAAAAAAAAAAAAAGAATAGTCTGCTGAACATTTCTGCTATAGGTTCATGGTCAGTGAAGTGGCCATAAGCTTATAGCAGAAGGAGGAATGTCAGGTTCACCTGGCCAGCTAGAAGCAGTGCTGTAGGTTAAAATGCAAATCCTCCCCCAGATTCCCTAACTCAATAGAACCCTCCCTATCCCCCTTAAACCCCTTTACTTCAGTTCTATGACCTCTCTAATCAAAAAATTTATCTGGAAAAACAAACATGTCAAGTGTTCCTATGCACAACGACGTAGAACTGATGGAGTTATGGGCTTTGTAGTCATTAGGGATTACTATATTGCGACTTAAACACTGGTTTAGACCTTCGACTCATATCCTATGGTCTGATATTGAACCTGCCATAATACCAGGCAACAATTTCTGTTCCTTATGGCAGACATGTGGAAGTCATGTGATTTGGAGATCTTGTTGCTTGTTACAGTCCAAGCATGTATTCACTGGCTATTGCTCTGCCCCTCCAGCTCTCACTGGAGCGCCGGGCTTTGGAGGGTGCGGGAGCAGTTGGCTCAGTCTCCCAGTGGCTTGCTGAGAAGCTGAACCAATGCATCTGGGTGGCTTCTGACATTAAAGTTATGATCTCTCCAGAGCCTGAGTGAAGTTAACCAAAAGCAGACTTTAGCCCGCTGTCGGTTAAAAACAATGGACTTGGTTCTGCACTCAAAAGTGCTTCACCCTACTTCTCATTTAAGTGGAACATCCAGTAGTAATTTACCACTCCCCATTTCTGTACTTGAATTGCTCATCTGACATTTGTCAACTAAGTCATGATCAAATCTTGGTATAATGGGGAAGGAGGCTGAGTATGACAACGGCAAGGAGCTTCAGGGAAAAACCTATCCGACACATGAAGTGAAATTAACCATCTCCGTCATTCACACATACCTTTTTTGTGGGCTCGAGCGACCGGGGTTCGGCACAGCTTGATAGCCTCTGGGAGCTTTCGGGAGAATGTGGGTGGAGCCCGGTGGGTGTCGGCAACGGGAGCTGATAGAGCAGAGCCACAAACCTCCATAACCACCAGAGATATCATTAACCCCCTAATTACCGGATAAGGACCAGGTGGCCTTGGACCGAGAATAAAAGAAGGGGACTGGTGAAGGCATCCAGTAGAGGGACACGTATACAGAGGACACAGCAGAGTTGGGAAGACCAGAGCCCAGGTGGAACAGACAGCCATACATAATAAACTGAGTGAACTTTTTCTTAACCTCCATAATGAACTTTGCTTAGAAATATACCTGCTTGCAACAATATGGAATGTTAGTAAGTCTAGTCTGCATAGAGTAAAGGGAGCTTGTGGAGTGAGCAAATAGCATGAAGTCAATACATGAAGTAAACAGATGAAAGTAGGAAAAGGGCTATAAAACATAAAAAAGAACAGGTACCAACTAAAGAAGACTGGGGGACAAGAATTATAGAACAAAGAAGCAAGATGAGGAGAGATGTGTGGCTGGAGAAAAAGAGATAATAAAGTGGCAGACTACTAGATTACAGTGGGGCAAAAAAGTATTTAGTCAGCCACCAATTGTGCAAGTTCTCCCACTTAAAAAGATGAGAGAGGCCTGTAATTGTCATCATAGGTATACCTCACCTATGAGAGAAAAAATGTGGAAACAAATCCAGGCAATCACATTGTCTGATTTTTGAAAGAATTTACCGTATTTGCCGGCGTATAAGACGACCTTTTACAGTAAAAAAAAAACGCCCAAAAAAACGGGGGTCGTCTTATACGCCGGGTATAAAATGCCGCCGCTGGATGTCAGCCCCTCGGATGCCTGCTGGATGTGCGGTAATACTGTATGTAACTTCGGCTACATACAGTATACACCGCTGAGCCAATCCCGGCGAGCGATGTATTCTATTGAATACAGAGCCTGCTCAGATTGGAGTAATAACCTCTGCCAATCCGAGCAGGCTACATACAGTAGCCTGCTCGGATTGGCTTTGAGAGTCAGAGAGGCGCGGGCTGATATTACAGCCTCTGCCTCTGCCAATCCGAACAGGCTTTGTATTCATTAATAGAATACATTGCTCGCTGGGATTGGCTCAGTGGTGTATACTGTATGAAGCCGAAGCTACATCCAGTGTAACTGGACAAGACATAGTGGAAGTGAGCAACTATATAGTAGGTGTCATGGAGAACAATGTTGATTGAGGAATTGGCTAGGACAATGCCGGTAAGTCCCCTGACTGTAAATAAGAATCCGAGGGCTCATAGTATTGGGACCTCTCATTTAATAATTCCCTGTGCATTGTGGTCAGTCAACTAAAGATTTTAACGCCTGTTGGTATAGCAAGGATTGTTGTGGTGGATGTAAAGTATGCCTATGCGTCTACATTTAGGTCGGTGGTGAATATGTGGTTGAATCAATTTTTTTGAAAGGTTTTTTTTTTTTTATGTGGTGTTGCCTTGGAAGCTGGGGTAGTCTTATATGGTGAGTATAGCCCAAAACCTATTTTTTCACTTGGAAAATAGGGGGTCGTCTTATACGCCCAGTCCCCTTATACGCGGGAAATACGGTATTTGCAAATTATGGGGGTAAATAAGTATTTGGTCACCTACAAACAAGCAAGATTTCTGGCTCTCACAGACCTGTATCTTCTTCTTTAAGAGGCTCCTCTGTCCTCCACTCATTACCTTTATTAATGGCACCTGTTTGAACTTGTTACCCACGAACATCCGCATGGAAGAAAACCATCGGGCCTTTAGGTAAAAACTCAAGACCCACCTCTTTTAAAAAGGAAGTCAACGCAGGTCGCATCAAGCGCCTTAGTTCGCATTTGTAGCGCTATACAAGTCATCCATTCATCAGTATAAAAGACACCTGTCTACAACCTCAGTCACACTCCAAACTCCACTATGGTGAAGACCAAAGAGCTGTCGAAGGACACCAGAAACAAGATTGTAGACCTGAACCAGGCTGGGAAGACTGAATCTGCAATAGGCAAGCAGCTTGGTGTGAAGAAATGAACTGTGGGAGCAATAATTAGAAAATGGAAGACATACAAGACCACTGATAATCTCCCTCTGGGGTTAAAATGACCACAAGAACAGTGAGCAGAAATCCCAGAACCACACAGGGGGACCTAGTGAATGACCTGCAGAGAGCTGGGACCAACGTAAAAAATAGGCTACCATCAGTAACACACAACGCTGACAGGGACTCAGATCCTGCAGTGCCAGACGTGTCCCCCTGCTTAAGCCAGTATATGTCCGGGCCCGTCTAAGGTTTGCTAGAGAGCATTTGGATGATCCAGAAGAGGATTGGGAGAATGTCATATGGTCAGATGAAACCAAAGTAGAGCTGTTTGACACAACTCGTCATGTTTGGAGGAGAGAGAATGCTGAGTTGCAACCAAAGAACACCATACCTACTGTGAAGCATGGGGGTGGCAGCGTCATGCTTTGGTGCTTTTTCTCTGCAAAGGGAACAAGACGACTGGTCCATGTACATAAAAGAATGAATGGGGCCATGTATCATGAGATTTTGAGTGAAAACCTCCTCCCATCAGCAATGGCATTGAAGATGAAACGTAGCTGGGTCTTTCAGCATGACAATGATCCCAAACACACCGCTCGGGCAACAAAGGATTTCAAGGTCCTGGAGTAGCCTAGCCAGTCTCCAGATCTCAACCCCATAGAAAACATTTGGAGGGAGTTGAAAGTCTGTGTTGCCCAGTGACAGCCCCAAAACATCACTGCTCTAGAGGACATCTGCATGGAGGAATGGGCCAACATACCAGAAACAGTGTGTGACAACCTTGTGAAGACTTACAGAAAACGTTTGACCTCTGTCATTGCCAACAAAGGATATATAACAAAGTATTGAGATGAAGTTTTGATATTGACCAAATACTTATTTTCCACCATAATTTGCAAATAAATTCTTTCAAAAATCAGACAATGTGATTGTCTGGATTTGTTTCCACATTTTGTCTCTCATAGTTGAGGTATACCTTTGATGACAATTACAGGCCTCTCTCATCTTTTTAATTGGGAGAACAATTCGTGGTTGACTAAATACTTTTTTGCCCCACTGTAAGAAGGAAGAGGATAAGGTCAAGAAGATTAAGGGGAAATCAGCCAAAGGGAGTGGAGTGCTAAAATCGCCTAAAACAAGTGCAAGTCCAGGAACAACAAAAAAATATATGTTGCAAGAGGCAAGCAATGAGAAGAGGACAACGGAAAAACAGCTAGGAACTTGTGTGAACCAGGCAACGGGAAACCACAAAAGCGATCAAAATAGGCTATCACAAGTATAGCCACCCAGTCGAGAATAGACTTGTAGATTGAAAGTGACAGAGTTCTGACATACGGAAAAACAAAGTTTGAATGCCCCAACTGCCTACCAGAAGCAATACAGGGAGAGGACTTAACAGAAATAAGGAAAAAAAATATTTAACCCTCTATTAGTTAGAGCGAACACAGAACCATGGGCGTCCGCAGGTAGGGGCAAGAGGGGTCACATGCCCCCCCTGGAATCAGGGATCGGATGTTAAATTCAGCACAGTTGCATCTCTATCGATGTGCCGCACCTGGGTGCCACCCGCCAGTGGGGTGACACCATTAAGGTGCTGTCAAGCCCCCCATCAGTGTAGTGTGAGTTTGGGCTCTTTTTCCTGCTCAGTCCAGCAGAGAACTCGTGGTGCTGTGACAGGAGAAAGGCGAGCTACCGGCTATCAGAGGTTTCCCCCCGCTCGCCCCACCCATTCTCCTGTCAGGGAGAAGAGACGGCAGCTCTCACCAGGTTCCCCACCCAGCTTCCTGCCCGCTCCGTTCCTTCCCTATTGGCCACAAATGAGGGCCAATCAAAGGCGACTAGGAGAGGCAAGCTTCATGCGATTGGCGGCCCCATTTTCCACAGGGAGGAGCCTATAGCTCGATCAAGAGAGAGATTGAGAGACTGCAGCCTGGCAAAAGCTGAGGGAGAGAGTTCTACAGGACAAAGAACGAGGAGTGTGCTGGATGGAACCCAGAGAGAGAGCCACGCTGCCCAGCGCCACAAGAGAGAGCCATGCTGTCCAGCGCCACCAGAGAGAGCCACGCTGCCCAACACCGCCAGAGAGAGAAACACTGAGCCACTACCAGGGTACAGACATGCTACACTACTGAACAGAGTCGCCCCGGGGAACCCAGAGTGAACGATCGTCCAGCCGGAGTGATCACTGCTGTAGTTTCGCTGGGTCTTGTAAGAGGGCCTGTTGGCCATTATCCATTACTTACCCTAGGGATTGTAATACGTCTGTAGACTCTGACCATAATAATAAGGGGGCAGTGCAAGGGTGACCCTAAAATGAGCCCCCCCCCTGAAAAAAGTTCTGCGGGCGCCCATGCACAGAACCATTAAAAATAGAAAGAGTGCACCGGATCAGAAAACCACAAGGAATACCTATAGCAGGGGTAGACAACCTTAGAGAGATGGAGATCTACTTGAACAACGCTGATGAAGTCAAAGATCCCTGTGCCCAGTGTCCTGTTGTTAGGGCTGGTTCACACCAGAACGCAATACCAGAAAGGCATGTTCCATATGTGTTTCCTGTACCATGTTCAAAACGCACTGCCTTTGTGATCTATTGCGGGTGTTGATACATTGTAACCCCAAATGTAGATCCCAAGTGCAGTGGACATAAAGAAAAATATTACAAGAGAGTGCAGGGTTTGGGAGTGCGCTATGCTCAGAAAGTAGGGTTCAAGAGTGTGTTACGCTCAGAATGCAGGGTTCAGGAGTGTGTTACCCTCAGAATGCATGGTTCAGGATTGCATTAGGTAAGTTTGAAGAGAGGCAGCGCACACAGCAGGGATCTCCCAGTCAAAAATGCCAAGGTCCTCTTTCAGGTGCTCAGGCTCAGTGTGTCCACTACAACAGAAATAAGTAAAAGGATCGAGCCGGCAATTCTGTAGTCCATATAGCGATTTTAGTGGTTGGTTACAAAAAGTGACAAGCAAAACAGCTAATGCGTTTTGGCAACAGCCTTAGTCGTAGCACGCTCAGAATGCAGGGATCAGGAGTGCATTACACTCAGAATGCAGGGATCAGGAGTGTTTTGTGCTCAGAATGCAAAGATCAGGAGTGCATTGTGTTCAGAATGCAGGAATCAGGAGTGCGCTGCACTCAGAATGTGGGGTTTAGCAGTGTGTTGCGCTCAGAATGCAGGGATTGGGGGGATGATGTGAAGGGTGGTAGAGGATACTGCTATGGGGGTAACCCTGCCCATAGCAGTGTCCACTGCCCCCTTCACATCACCACCCCCCCCCCCCACACGCGCACACAGACATTAGTGTCCTCTTCCCCTCCTCTTCCCTCCCATTACAGTGTTCCATTGCATCCTACTTGTGCACACGAGACCGAGAAGCAGCACAGTTCTGGACAGGGGAAGGGAGCGGGACCTGACCGAGTGACTTTTCATATTAATAAGTTGATGATTAGTTGCTCAGCACCTGTGGGTTAACTAGAAAATTTAACTTGGCCAGCTCCTCCGCCCACCCTCCATCCTTAGCTGTGCTGTCTCTCGCTCTCTGCTGTTCATCAATGACAGCGGCAGCAGAGGCAGGAGAGGAGGGAGAGAGGAGGACCAAAGGCTCGGTGGAGGAGGCTGAGGGTGAAGATCGGCAGCTAGCAGTAGGAGGCGGGGGTTGGTGGCACAGAGCTGTTTCGGGTCTACCTGTCACCTACGCTGACCCCCGACTTACAGCAACTCCAAGAGACATAAAAATCTGGTTAAAAAATTATGAAGAAAAGGCACAAATATAGGAAAGCCTGAGAGGACTGTCACCATTAAAATATGAAAGCACATGTTTGCAGATTTTATCTGATCTTTCACATGAAACATTAATAAGAAGGAAAGGCCTCAAACCTCTTGTGAAACTCATGCGCAAACAAGGTATACAGTATAACTGGGGCTTCCCTGCATGCTTGGTGGGTCGGAAAGATGGTCATTAAGATAAATTAAGGGGAATAAAATACTGTACCAAATATGTAGAGCACTCCTCAGATCTTGTCTATCCCATATCTCTCCTGTTTGAATTCCCTCGCATTGTCCTAAAGAGATTACCTGATTTATGCACTCGTTCTAGAAAGGGTGTGGAAGGGGAGGGGGAGGCAGAATACAAGTAGAGAAAAGAGATGGAGAGATAACATGATAACTTTGAATTTTTTAACTTACAACGTAAGGTCTTAAAATAAATTAAAAAAGACTCTGCAAGTGTAATCTTTTTACAAAGCACAAGATACAAATTTAAAACTATACTCCAAATATCATCCGATATAGTACTATGGGGACTCCCCAACTAAGAGAGCAAAAGGAGTAGCAATTGGAATTGCAAGAGAAGTAAGGTTCCTGTTAGAATAAACAATGGTGGACCTGGAAGGAAGGTACCGTATTTATCGGCGTATAACACGCACTTCCCCCCCCTTAAAATCGGGGGAAAGTCGTGGATGCGTGTTATACGCCGATACCCCCCAAAAAAATGACATTGGTTGCGGCGCCGAAAAATGGCGACCGCGGCCGAAAAAGACCAAACCGCGGCAGAAAAAGGCCGAACCGCGGCTGAAAAAGGCCAAAGCGCGGCCGAAAAAGACCAAGCCGACTGTTCAGCTCCGCTCGTAGTCCCGCCTCCCTGCGCTCGCTCCCGAAACAGCAGGGAGGCAGGACTCCGAGCGGAGCCGAACAGTCGGCTCGGCCTTTTTCGGCCGCGCTTCGGCCTTTTTCGCCTGCGGTTCGGTCTTTTTCTGCCGCGCATGCGCGGTTTGTCTCACGGCGGGAAATTTAAACGTCGGCAAGCCTGCAAATGATGCTGGCAAACTGCAAATGACACTGGGAAAGCTACAAATGACGCTGGAAAGCTGCAAATGACACTGGGCAAGCTACAAATGACACTGGGCAAGCTACAAATGACGCTGGGCAGGCTGCAAATGACGCTGGGCAGGTTGCAAATGACGCTGGGCAAGGCTGCAAATGACGCTGGGCAAGGCTGCAAATGACGCTGGGCAAGCTGCAAATGACGCTGGGCAAGCTGCAAATGACGCTGGGCAGGCTGCAAATGACGCTGGGCAAGGCTGCAAATGACGCTGGGCAAGGCTGCAAATGACGCTGGGCAAGCTGCAAATGACGCTGGGCAGGCTGCAAATGACGCTGGGCAAGCTGCAAATGACGCTTAAATGTAAGTTTTTTTTTTCCCTAAACTTCTCTCCTAAACGTGTTATACGCCGGTGCGTGTTATACGCCGATAAATACGGTATATTTTCCTGAAGGGGAAACTACAGGGAATGGAATGTACATTGGCTAATAAATATTGGCCTAACAGAAATCTGAAAGGGTACTTGAAATAAGTCTTGGGAAAATGAATGGATTTTTAGAAAGGTAAATACATTTTAGCAGGAGACTTGCATTTCTGCATGGATCCACGGGTAGACAGTACGTCACATGCACAGGGACTGGAGATCACGAACTGAGGTTGGTGAAGAAAAAACTCTTCCAATGTCAATTAGTAGATGGGTGTGGAACCCAACATCCTAGGGTAAGGGATTACTCCTTCTACTCCCCAGTGCATGGGACATACTCAAGAATGGACTATATAATGATAGAGCACAGACTGCTAGAAGCAGTGGTAAAATCATCTATAGAAATAATGTCAATATCAGATCAGGCCCCAGTAGCAATGCTTACAGGAACTCAGCTTACATAACTCAGAAGAACACAAATACCTGGAGAATAAATGAGGATTTGGTACAGAACATAGAAGTAGAAGAAACATAGAAAAAAAGAGCTGGAACAATACTTCTTGTGAAATCTCAGAGGTGTCAGAGGCCACGATATGGGAAGACCATAAGGCCTATGTAAGGGGCGTACTGATCTCTATTGGTTCCAGGAAAAAGAAGGAAAGAATAAGTAAAATGAACAGGTTAATAACAGAAATACATGAGTTGGAACAAAAACAAAAAGAAAGTAGATCTGGAGATACAATACGCCTTAGTAATAAAGATCTATTATCACTCAAACACACAAATAATTTTTTACCCAGAAGCAAGGTACATTTTGGTGAATGGATTAAAAATACACAGTTAAAATACATTATAAATACATTTTAAATGGAGGAAAGATATGCTCGTATCAGGATTTAAAAAATAAAGGAGAATTAACGGTATTGAATGGAGGTATTTGCAGTTAAAGCACTTCATGAAAACATTACTGCAACCTATTAGATCCAAAGAGAATTTAAATCCAGTGAAAAAACAATGTAATCCATTAACCAAAGTGAAACATTATGTATCTTTGATGTACAAAATACTTACGGAGTTGACTTTGGTTGTTCGGATGTTCTGCGAACACCAAACAATATACAGTGTTTGGGGTAAATTCGAAAGCCGCCGGAACACCGTTAAAGTCTATGGGACATTAACATTAAAAATCAAAAGTGTTCATTTTAAAGGCTTATATGCAAACTATTGTCATAAAAATTGTTTGGGGACTTGGGTCCTGCCCCAGGGGATATGTATCAATTATTATTATTTTTTTTAAACAGACATTTTCTCCGGAGCAGTGATTTTTTTAATGCTTAAAGCGAAACAATAAAAATAAAATATTCCTTTAAATATTGTGCCTGGGGGGTGTCTATACTATGCCTGTAAATTGGCACATTTTTCCCGTGTTTAGAACAGTATCACAGCAAAATGAAATTTCTAAAGGAAAAATTGTCATTTAAAACTGCTTGCGGCTGTAATGAATTGTCGGGTCTTGGCAATATAGATAAAACTCATTAAAAAAAAGAGCATGGGGTCCCCCCAGTCCATTACCAGGCCCTTTGGGTCTGGTATGAATATTAAGGGGAACCCCGAACCAAAATGAAAAACAAATTGCATGGGGTTCCCCCAAAATCCACATCAGACCCTTATCCGAGCACGCAACCTGGCAGGCTGCAGGAAAAGAGGGGGGGGGGGCGAGAGAGCGCCCCCCTCCCTTAACCGTACCAGGCCACATGCCCTCAACATGGGGAGGGTGCTTTGGGGTAGCCCCCCAAAGCACATTGTCCCCATGTTGATGGGGACAAGGGCCTCATCCCCACAACCCTTGCCCCGTGGTTGTGGCGGAAATGGTAACAAGGTACAAATGTACCCCTACCATTTCACCAAAAAAGTGTCAAAATGTTAAAAACGACAAGACACAGCTTGGGGACAAGTCCTTTTATTAAAAAATAAAAAAATTAAAATGTCCCATGATGTCCATTCATCTTCTTCCATTACACCACCCGGACCGAAAAAGAAAAAAAAAAAGAAAAGCCGAGACCGATCCACCTCGATGGGAGGCTCCCTTTGGTATTTTTTTTCAGCCGGATCACCCCCTTCGCCGTGGCCGCATTAGCCCTGTCTTGTGGTGTGTCACTGTTTTTCTGCTGTTCCTCCCACCACTGCTGCGCTGCCGAGTCAGGCCTGTGTGTGTGTCATTCTCTGCCCTGGCGATGCGGCTGTGTATCTGAGGCTGAGAGCCAGCCAGCTAGCCGCCCGCCAGGGGGGGAGAGGGGGACGTTTGCAATGGCATCCGCCGCCCGAGCTGGTGATAAGGGCGTGTGTGGGTTGGCATGATTTCCTCCACCGCCCAGACTTAGGGGGCGTTTGTGTCTGCCCAGCCACCCTGAGATGGCCTGATAACAGGGAGGGGGGGGGGGGGGGTTGTCCACCACCCAGGTGGTATAGTGTAGCTGAGCTGATTTGATATGAGTTTGCTGTGTGTCCACCACCCACCTTTAGTAGCTCATCTGTGCACCTGATAAAGGGAGGGGGGTTGCTGTTTTCACATTAGAGATGAGCTGGACTGATAAGGGGGGTGTCTGCAGACAAGGTGTAGATAGACAGTGACCCACAACCACATCTTGCGGCTATCAGATTCGTCCAGCAAGCAGCAGGTTACAGCAGCATCCTGCCATCAGATCCTGTCTACGGTCCAGCAAGCAACACGTCTTGTCAGCAGGTCAGTTCCAAAATCTGAATCAAATCATCAATGCCATTGTCTGCTGTCCCCATGTACAGATCCGATTCAGAGATCGCCATACAGTGGGATCTCTGGATCGGATCTGTCCCTGAAGACAGCAGATAATGCAAAGTATGAGCCATGTCAGCTGTTTCCCTGTGTAACTCCGATGTCTTTCATAGCAGCTCCAGTCCAGCCCTCCATGGTGAGCCCTCCACTTCCCTGACAACAATCTGTCCAAAAATGTGGGATCTGCTCACACCTGAGTTACTATTGTCACTGGCTTCCATGGATAAACTGTTATTACAAGGAACAGGAGGGGACATCCCACTGCTCTGCCCGGGTCTCCCATCCCATGCTGATTTTGGCATTTTGAGTTCTTTCAAGTGCAGAGGACCCCAGAACCCTCTATAAAGACTACCTGTCACCACCTATTACTGTCACAAGGGATGTTTATATTGCTTGTGACAGCAATAAACGTGATCAGAAAAAAAAAATAAGAAAAAAAAATGTTTAATGCACCCCATCCCTCCGTGCTTGCATGCCAAAGAAAATGCATACGTAAGTCGTGCTTGCAAATGTAAACAGTGTTCAAATCACACATGTGAAGTATTGCTGCTATCGTTAGAGCAAGAGCAATAATTCTAGCAGAAGATCTCCTCTGTAACTTTAAACAGATAACCGTTAAGATTTTTTAAAGCGATGCCTATGGAGATTTTTAAGTACAGAAGTTTGTTGCCATTCCATGAGTGTGCGCAATTTTAAAGCATTACATGTTAGGTAGAAATTTACTCAGTGTAACATCTTTCACATTAATCAAAAAAAATTGAGCTAACTTTACTGTTTCTTTTTTTTTTTTTTTTTTTTTATTCATTAAAGTGTATTTTTTACACAAAAATTGCACTTGAGAGAAACATTACAAATTTGTGTGGGCGTTTTTATATTTTAAAGTTGGGGGGATGGGGGGTGCCAGATATAGGATCTGCCCCAGGTGCCAAATGCCCTGTAAGGTTGGCTGAGATAGAACACAAAAGGGACATAGCGGAGGAGAGTTAAAAAAAAAATCCCAAGAAATTCTTTAAGTATATAAATAGTAAGAAAGGGAGGCCAGAAAATATTGGCCCCATAACGGATGATGAAGGGAATCTGGTTACAAAATACGGAGAGATGGCAAAGGTTTTTAATACATTTTTCTCCTCAGTCTTCACAAGGGAAACTGGGGTATACAGTAACCAAGACTGCAATGTTAATTTTCATAATGCATCACAGAAAGCACCTTCATGGCTAACAGAGGACAGAATTAAAAATAGACTTGAAAAACCTAACATAAATAAGTCAACGGGACCAGATAGCTTGCACCCAAGGGTCCTTAAAGGGGTGTTTCAGCTGAAAAATGTATTTTTTTTAAGAGTCAGCAGCTAAAAAAATAGTAGCTGCTGACTTTTAATAAGTACACTTACCCTCCCAGGGCACCCGCAATGTCGGCCGTGGAGGCCGAGATGTCTCTCAGCGCTCCGGTCCCAGCGCCGCCATCCTCAGTAAGGGAAACAGGCACTGGAGACTACGGCTTCACTGCCCGTTTCCTACTGCGCATGCGCGAGCGGCGCTTTGTGAATGGGACGCGCTGTGTTAGGGAACACACAGTTCCCATAACACAGCGCGCCCCATTACCCAGAAGACAACGCGGCGGAGGACAGAAGAACGAAGATCACCGCGGAGTAGGAAGGAGGCAGATTAGGAAGACTGCCTAGCAACAGGTATTTCGGATCAGGTAAAAAAAAAAATATATATATATATTTTTTTTTCAAAATATTAATGCTTTTTTTTTTTTTTTTTAGGGTGGCCCTCCACTTTAAGGAACTCAGTCAGGTGATAGCCAGACCATTGTTCCTAATTTGTGTGGACAGTTTACTGACTGGAATGGTACCAGCTGATTGGAGAAAAGCCCAATATTTAAAAAAGGGCAGAGATGTATCCCAGGTAACTACAGGCCAGTTAGTCTAACATCAATAGTCTGCAAGCTATTGGAGGGGATGGTAAGATTTTAGTAATGAAAACAGAATCATTAGCAGTAATGAACATGGATTCATAAAAAATCATTCTTGCCAGACCAATCTATTAACCTTTTATGAAGAAGTGAGCTGCCATCTAAAGGAAGGCCTGTAGATGTTGTATATCTGGATTTTGCAAAGGCATTTGTTACAGTTCCCCACAAATGTTTACTGTACAAACTAAGGTCTGTCGGCATGGACCATAGGGTGAGTACCTGGATTGAAAACTGTGTACAGGGCTACTGGCTACAGTCCAAAGGGTGGTGATAAATGGGGAGTACTCGGAATTCTCTGTTGTGGAAAGTGTGGTCCCACAGGGTTCTGTCCTGGGACCAATCCTTTTTAATTTATTTATAAATAATTTGGAGGATGAGATAAACAGCTTAATCTGAGTATTTGCGGATGATACAAAGTTAAGCAGGGCAATAATTTCTATGCAGGATGTGGAAACCTTACAAGAAGACCTAAACAAATTGGGGTGGGCAACTACATAGCAAATGAGGTTTAATGTTGAATGCAATGCCTTTGGGTGGCAAAAATGTGAATGCATAGGGGGAGAACCTCTGGGGGAATCTACGATGTAGATGACAGTCTCAGCAATGGTATGCAATGCCAAGCTTCTGCAAGCAAAGCCAACATAATATTGGCATGCATTAAAAAGGGGATTCACTCCAGAGATAAAATGATAATACTCTGGTCCAGCCGCACCTGGAGTATGCCATCCAGTTCTGGGCACCAGTCCTCAGGAGGCATGTGCTGGAACTGGAGAGAGTCCAGAGAAGGGCAACAAAGCTAATTAAGGGACTGGAGGATCTCAGCTATGGGGAAAGTCTACAAGCATTGAACTTATTCTCTCTGGAGAAGATATGCTTAAGAGGGGATATGATATCGATGTACAAATACCGTACTGATGACCCTAGCATAAGGAACAAACTTTTCAGTGAAATGGAATTTAAAAAGATGTGGTCATTCACTAAAATTAGAAGAGAAGGGGTTTAACCTTAAACTGTGTAGAGGGTTATTTACTGTCAGAGAGGTAAGGATGTGGAATTCTCTTCCACAAGGGGTTGTATCAGCAGAGAGCATCAATAATTTCAAAAAACTATTAGATGGGTACCTTAACAATCACAACATACAGGGGTATACAATGTACTATTAACATAAACGCACACACAGGTTGAACTGGATGGATTTGTGTCTTTTTTTTTTTTTTTTTTCAACCTCATCTATCTACTAGTGTATGTAAGATCCAGAAAGCTCCACAATAATAGATTGGTTTAAAAGCATTGCATTTTTTTAATAAAATGGAGTAGTTAAGCAGTAAAAAGAAGATCATATAGAGAGTTTCTCAAACATCTGGAGAAAATGGATAGAATTTTACCACTAGTCGACCAGATCACTCAGATATTTTGCAGCAGGTCAACTCTCCTGTGTGAATCTCCATACCTGTACGGCGGCTCACTTACTCTCACTCCTGCGCGCACGCTGCGGGAGTGTGCCCCCGGGTCGGATGGACTCGATGTCTGCCGGCAACCTGCGATTGCCTAGTAGAGAGGCAAAACTGGGATCTGCCAGTGTAAACAAGGCGAATCCCCGTTCTGACAGGGGACATGTCAGAGATCTACTGTTTCCAGTGATCTCTGTCATGTCCCAGTGAGCCCATCCTCCCTACAGTTAGGACACACCTAGGGAACACAGGTTACCCCTTGATCACCCCCTAGTGTTAACCCCTTCCCTGCCAGTGTCCCCATTTTTACATTGATCAGTGCATTTTTAGAGCACTGATCAATGTAATAATGTCACTGGTCCCCAAAAAGTGTAATTTGGGGTCAGATTTGTCCGCCGCAATGTTAATATCGCCGCCATTACTAGTAAAAACAGATAACTGTTGCGCAAACCAATCACTATACACTTATTGGGATTTTTTTTACCAAAAATATGTAGCCGAATACATATTGGCCAAAATTGATGAAGAAATTCGATTTTTTTTTTTTTTTATTTATTGGATGTGTTTTATAGCAGAAAGTAAAAAAATATTGTTTATTATTTTTCAAAATTGTCAATCTTTTTTTTGTTTATAGTGCAAAAAAAAAAAAAAATAACACAGAGGTGATCAAATACCACTAAAATAAACTCTATTTATGGGGGGAAAAGGACATTGAGTGGGTCCAAAACATTGCCATATGTGTTCCGTGTGAGAAATCCTTGGTGTGCTGATGACATTTCTTCACCTTAAAGCGGACTTACCTGTCCAGAGTTCCTGCAATGTCGGCACCCCATCCAATCTTCCAATGGGCTCTCGGGTACTGCCGCCGCCATTTGTGGTGAGGGAAACCAGCAGTGAAGCCTTTCGGATTCACAGCCGGTTCCCAACTGTGCTTTCTTAATGGCCCGGCAGCAGGGGAAGGTGGAGGGGAGCGATCTTCTGAGTTATCTTGCCATGGCAGGATCTCTCAAGAGTGGGGATGGGTACCTGTCAAAAACAGGTACTTGCTCTCCCCTCCCTCCCAGAAAGGTGCCAAATGTGGCACCAGATGGGGACAGGAGGCAGATAAGCCGAGCTTCCACTTTTGGGTGGAACTGCACTTTAAATTTTATTTGGGTACAGTGTCGCATGATCGCGCAATTGTCAGTTAAACTAATATTTGTTGTGTGTCCAGCAGCAATTAACGCAGAATGTGTGGATAGCCGTGAATAGCTTCGGCTGCCTGCAACCTGTCATTATAGTGAACAGGGCTGACGGCTGTAAATAGCCACTCTCAGGTGCAGCTGTAAACTGAAGGATATAAAGATAAAAGATAGGTGTAGATGGGTGAGAGCAGTGTATATGGGGGAGGGGGAATGGGTGCTTATGTGCAATGTCACTGTTCCCTACTTTTCCTCGACAAAAATAGACAATTACAGTAATGCACAGGTATTACTTTAGTGATGCAACAATGGCATCAGAAACAGCTGATAACTTCTCCAAGTGCTACAAAGATTGACAGATGCAGCAGGGAGCAAAAGAAGCAGTGAGCAATATTGGGAAAAGAGAGAGATATAAAAATATAGAGAAAGAGAGGGAGGGGAAATTGTCTCTGTGACATAATGGGACATTGTGTGTTTTTCATCACTTTTTTCATTCATTTACCATTCTTATTGCTGTTATTACAAGATAGTAATGACACCAAACGTGTGCATTTCATTCAACTCTTCCTCCCCCAGCCAAAGCAGTGTGGAGCTAATTCTTACAGGAGGATATTGGCCTTCAATGGATAGTTATCTCTATCAAATGTACCCTCAAGAAGTTGAAGGTTTTAACCACTTAAGGACCGGAAGGATTTGCCCCCTTCCTGGCCAGACAGTTTTTGCCTATTTTCCCCACAAATAGAGCTTTCTTTTGGTGGTATTTGATCACCTCTGCGGTTTTTTTTTTTTATAAACAAAAAAAAGACAATTTTGGAAAAAAAAAAACAATATTTTTTACTTTTTGCTATAATAAATATCCCCCCCCAAAAAAATAAAAAAATTATTATCAGTTTGGGTCAATATGTATTCTTCTACATATTTTTGGTAAATTTTTTTTTGCAATAAGCGTATATTAATTGGTTTGCGCAAAAGTTATAGCATCAACAAAATAGGGGATAAATTTATGCCATTTTTATTATTATAATTTTTTTACTAGTAATGGCAGTGATCAGTGATTTTTAGCGGGACTGCGACATTGCGGCAGACCAGACACTTTGGCACCTTTTTGGGACCACTGACATTTATACAGCGATCAGTGCTAAAAATAGCCACTTATTACTGTATAAATGTCACTGACAGGGAAGGGGTTAACACTAGGGGGCGAACAAGGGGTTAAGTGTTTCCTAGGGAGGTGTTTCTAACTATTTGTTTGACAGATCCTCGTTCTGTCTTTCTGTGGAGTGTTTGCCGGTGGCCGGCGGATATCGCAGCCATGCACATCGGCTCTGGCATTGCGCCTTGAATGCGCGAGCGTGCCCCCTATTCCTCTTAATGCAGCCGATGTACAATGATGGCGTTCATGCAGGGGAGTCAACCTGCCACAGTACAACTGTGGTGGCTGGTCCGGAAGTAGTTAAGGGAACCCGAGACAAACGCTGTTGGACACATGCAAAGAGGAAACAGATGAAACTTGTCTGGAAGCGTTACATGGATAACAAACTGCAAGTACCACGGATGGAAAGAAAACGTGAAAAAAAAACATAGTCAGAAAAATGAGGAGGCCTTTATTAGGAAAAAGATCCAGAAACTGGAACTTGATATATATTGGACTTTTGGATAGGAAAAATCCTAAAATGGCCCAGAGAAGGTTTGGGAGATTGCACAATGGAAATCCCACTTGATCCCATTATGAGGGGGGGGGGGGGGGGGGGTAAGGAGAACATCATCACATTTGACCATCAAGGTATACCACCCATCATAAAAAGTCAAAACACAAAGGGGCAGAGATCTCAGACGGAGGCTCATTACAAGTCACACCGGGAGCATAGTTGCCCCTAGAGACACCGCCCAGACCCCAAGAAACTGCCCAAGAGCTATAGAAGTACAGATTTACACACACTAAAAAGAACAGGATCTGCATATGCACATGATATATCTAGAAGAGGAAAATCAGAAAAGGACGGATCCTTTTCCTCACTCCGCTGAATGCTTCCTTCAGTAATTCTGCTCCCTCCAATCTGACCATCAGAGAGAGGTATTATAGCTGCATCAAATACAAGTCTAGCCGAAAATAGCTTGTAGAATCTTGAAATCCTTTATTTGACAGAAAACCAGTCTTTTTATACACATTTAACACAAAGGGTTGATAATGAGGTGGGGCTGCTCATGGATACTTCCCCCTCCCCTAAAGCAACAAGTCAAAAGACAATAACACAATCAACATTCCAATTAACCCAGCAGCCTAGGTGACCAGACAGTCCGTCTCCAGATCAGCCTTTTCAAGGATTGTGTATTGTTTAAAATTTACACTCAAGAAAACAGACTCTCCAAAATGTAACAAAAAGATTAATTATAGCAATGTGGACAGAAAAAGGTCCTTGCAGCCAGTGCCCGTGACAGTGCCCCCCCCCCCCCCCCCCTGTCCCATAGTCCGGCAGACCCAACTAGATCCACCACGGGTCAGCTTGGGGCTGTCTGGGAGAGTCTTACAGTTCAGTTTGCCGGGAAAGTCCATCTGCGTTTCCATTCTGCTTTCCTGGCTTTTACTGGATGGTAAAATTGTAAGGCTGCAGGGCCAAGCTCCATCGTAACAAACATCCATTGTCCCCGGAGACCCGATTAAGCCAGATTAATGGATTGTGGTCGGTGAGCACCATAAAAGATCGTCCGTAGAGATAAGGTTGGAATTTCTTGAGAGCCCACACCAGCGCCAAACACTCCTTCTCCACGGCTGCATAACCGACTTCCCTGGGTAGCAGCTTCCGACTGATGTAGGCCACTGGGTGCTTACTGCCATCAGGTCCTACTTGGCTTAATACTGCCCCCAGCCCGAATGTAGAGGCATCTGTGTGGACACAAAAACGTTTGGTTGGGTCTGGGGCAGCTAGAACAGGAGCTGAAGTTAGTGCATTCTTTAATCGTTGGAAGGCAGCTTCACATTCGGGTGACCACAGTACCTGTCGGGGAAGGTGCTTCTTAGTTAGGTCTGTCAGGGGCTTAGCGATGGAACTATATTGTGGGACAAACTTCCTATAGTATCCAGCTGTGCCGAGGAACGCCAGGACCTGGGTTTTAGTACGGGGGGTCGGCCACTTGGCAACTGCCTCAATCTTAGCAGGTTTGGGTCGTTGTTGTCCACTGCCTACTCGATGTCCAAGGTATTGTCCCTCGGACATCCCTATGCTGCATTTCTCTGGCTTAAGGGTTAGTCCTGCAGCCTTGATGCGGTCTAACACGACACCCAGGTGAACCAGATGGTCCTCCCAGGTATCACTGTAGATCGCAATGTCGTCCAGATATGCACAAGCATAGTCCTGGAGGCCATCAAGGAGTTGGTCTACCATCCTCTGGAAAGTTGCCGGTGCATTCTTCATCCCAAATGGCATTACTTTAGACTGGTAGAGGCCAAATGGGGTAATGAACGCCGATTTTGGAATAGTTTCCGCATCCAGAGGAATTTGCCAGTACCCTTTGCATAGTTCGAGGGTTGTCAGGAATTTTCCCTGAGCAATGCGATCTAACAGATCATCCACCCGGGGCATAGGGTAAGCGTCAGTGGTGGTGCACTCATTTAATCTGCGGTAGTCTACGCAGAAGCGAGTCGTGCCATCCCGCTTCGTACAAGGACCATCGGGGAAGCCCAGGGGCTGCTGGATGGTTCAATGACTCCCAACTCAAGCATCTCCTTAATCTCACGACGCATCCCCTCTCTCACTGCGTCAGGTATCCGGTAAGCCACCTGTCTTAGTGGCAGTTGTCCCGGGGTCTCCACTCGGTGCACTGCCATAGTAGTGTACCCTGGGACTGTGGAGAACATTTCCCTTCTCTGACTAAGGACCTGCCTAGCTTGTTCTCTCTGCGTTGGCCCTAGCTGGTCGTCAAGCTTTATGGACTCTATCCCTGCAGTAATCCTATTTAGCTCCTGAAGCACCAGGGGGGGGGGGGGATTCTCACAATCTTCCACAGCTGGAGCACATATAGCGGCTACCTCTCCTGATCTTTCCCAGTATGCTTTCAACATGTTCACATGAAAGGTCCGTCTGACTCTTTCATCCGAACATTTAGCCACTAGGTAGGTCGTGTCACAGAGCTTTGCCACAACTCGGTAAGGTCCCTGCCAAGTGGCCTGTAACTTGTCCTGCTTGGTTGGCCTGAGGGCAAGAACCTTCTGCCCAACCTCCCAGGGTGCGGTTCCGAGCAGTACGATCGTACCATCGTTTCTGCCGCTTTTGGGCAGCCGAAGGTTCTCTTGGACAGTGTCCATCAGCTCCTTCAGTCTGTCCCTAAACTCAAGAACGTATGCTACGATAGAGGACCCTTGGGGATCAATTCCCCCTTCCCAGTGGGCTCTGACTAGATCTAGGGGCCCTAGGGTCCAATCCTGCTCTTTCCCTATAGCTAGCTAGAGAAGAGTCGCTGAGAGTTGCCTGAGCAAAGTCTTGGGGAGAAGCACAAGTCGGGTAGGAATAGCTGGGGTAGTACAGTCTAGGTCAGGGGTGACAGGTCTTACCTGGGTCCCGTCCTCGAGGGAGCGCACCTCCATCCGGGCTTGCTGGCGGGTGGTAACAGGGCAGGCTTCCGGGGATACATCCAGGGAGATGGCTGAATTTGAACGTCCCAAATCATTGCCCAACAAAACCT
Organism: Lithobates sylvaticus; assembly: GCA_028564925.1. Lineage (NCBI taxonomy): Eukaryota > Metazoa > Chordata > Amphibia > Anura > Ranidae > Lithobates > Lithobates sylvaticus. The sequence continues at coordinate 315,784,621 of CM053030.1, forward strand.
CTGCAGGTAAGTTCTGCATTATTCCAACTTCCACTTCTTTGGCCCCCGAACCCCAATCAAGGTGAACCCTGGCAGTGGGGACCCGCATAACATTTCCCCCGACCACCTGCACAGCCACAGACTGTCCCGTCTGCTCTGCTGGGGATATCATCCGGGACTGTATCAGGGTAATAGTAGCTCCCGTGTCCCTCAGTCCCTGGGCAGCCCGACCATTAATCCACACAGCTTGTCGATGGTGCAAACGATTATCCGTAGCGGCAGCTTGCACAGGGTCTGCCTCATGTAGAATTCCAATATTCTCCTCACTTGGGTAAGTCACATCTCTCTCCAGACAGTGTGCGGCAGCCCGAGCAGGTCCAAGGGGCCTGTTCCGTGCGTCCTGGGAAACATTCTGCGGACAATACATCCTAACATGCCCTGCTTGGTTGCATCTGTAGCAGAGGTCCCCTTTCCCTCGTGAAGATGGTAGCTGAGTGGGACCGAAGATTGAAGGCTGGTGTGGAGGGGCAACGCTCCGTGGAATGTTGGAGACAGGCCGAGCTGGGGTCTTAGGCTCTGGTTGTACAGTCCGCCTTGAATCCACGTATTGGTCAGCTAGGGTGGCAGCTTCATCTACTGTGACTGGCCGCCGATCCTTTATCCAGTCTCTAACTTCAGGTGGGGTATGATCATAAAATTGTTCCAGGAGGATTAGCTGGAGCACATCTGCCATGGTAACAGCTTGGCGCCCAGCCATCCAACTCTCCGCTGCTCGGGTCATTTGATGAGCCCATTCTGTGTACGGTTCTCTCTCCCTTCGGCGGAGGTTGCGAAACCTCAAACGGTGTGCCTCTGGAGTAATGTCGAAGCGAGCCAATAGTCTTTCTTTTACCCGATCATAGTCCTGGCTGATCTCGTCTGGGACATTATTGTACGCCTCTGCAGCCCTTCCTGTGAGCCGGCTGACCAGGAGTGTGACCCAATCCGCTTTATTGACACCTTGGAGACCGCATTGCCTCTCAAACATTTGCAGGTAAACATCCATCTCATCTTCCCCATCTTGAAACATTCGGAAGGCAGCATAGGGTAGCTTTTTGCACGCCATTGGAGCTTATAGGCACAAAGGTACATATACTAGAAAGTATCAAAAAAAGGGTTTTTATTTAAAAATATATATATATATCGAATCGCAGAATGTTAGCGATTACATATTCTCAAAATATAATTAGCAAAGTAGTAATGAACATCAAATCTCTTGAGGTTTGATGTTCATTACTACTTTGCTAATTATATTTTGAGCATATGTAATCGCTAACATATATATATATATATATATATATATATATTTTTAAATAAAAAACCTTTTTTTGATACTTTCTAGTATATGTACCTTTGTGCCTATAAAGTCCACTTTCCCTAGCTAGTCTTTCTTTACAAATACCTGTGGGACGCTGGCACATTTTTATCAGGTATGGTCATATTATCACCATATGACACTTTAACCACTTCAGCCCCCCGGACCAATTGGCAGCCAAAGGACCAGGCCCCTTTTTGCGATTCGGCACTGCGTCGCTTTAACTGACAATTGCGTGGTCGTGCGACATGGCTCCAAAACAAAATTGGCGTCCTTTTTTTCCCACAAATAGAGCTTTCTTTTGGTAGTATTTGATCGCCCCTGCGGTTTTTATTTTTTGCGCTATAAACAAAAATAGAGCGACAATTTTGAAAACAATGCAATATTTTTTGCTTTTTGCTATAATAAATATCCCCCAAAAATATATAAAAAAACATTTTTTTTCCTCAGTTTAGGCCGATACGTATTCTTCTACATATTTAGCAATTAGCGATTATTGATTGGTTTGCGCAAAAGTTATAGCGTTTACAAAATAGGGGATAGTTTTATAGCATTTTTATTAATATTATTTTTTTTACTAGTAATGGCGGCGATCAGCGATTTTTATTGTGACTGCGACATTATGGCGGACACATCGGACATTTTTGACACATTTTTGGGACCATTGTCATTTATACAGCAATCAGTGCTATTTAAATGCATTGTTTCCTGTATAAATGACAGTTGTAGTGAAGGGGTTAACCACTAGGGGGAGGGGAGGGGTTATGGGCTGTGACGTGTGTGTTTTTTTTTACATTAGGGGGCAGGGCTGACGTCTGACGTCATTGATCGGCTTTCCCGATGACCGGGAACAGCCAATCAATGACAGGCAGAGTAGGAAGCGCGGGGAGAGGTTTGTTTACACATACCTCTCCCCGTTCTTCAGCTCCGTAACCCGATCGCGGGACACCAGCGGCGATCGGGTCCGCTGGTCCCGCGGCCGGGGTCACGGAGCTCCCGACCGGGTCGCGAGCGCGCCGCTGGCAGCGCGCGCGACCCACAGGCAGGCAAATGCACGATCACGTACAGGTACGTGCTTTTGCCTGCCCGTGCCATTCTGCTGACGTATATATATCGGGAAGCGGTTAAAGTAATACAAGCACTGAGAGCACACTGACACCAGCACTGAAAGAGACAGAACAGATATATACAGTTTTGGCAGAATTTATGATTTCTTGGCAATTTTTCAGAGCATATGAATGATAACACAAAAAACTTTTCTTTCACTTGTGGTTAGTGTTTGGCTGAAGCCATTTATTATCAATCAACTGTGTTTACTCTTTTTAAATCATAATCACAACAGAAACTACCCAAATGACCCTGATCAAACGTTTGCATACCCCAGTTCCTAATACCGTGTATTGCCCCCTTTAACATCAATGACAGCTTGAAGTCTTTTGTGGTATTTGTGGATGAGGCTCTTTATCTTCTCAGATGGTAAAGCTGCCCATTCCTCTTGGCAAAAGGCCTCCAGTTCCTGTAAATGCTTGAGCTGTCTTGCATGAACTGCACAATTGTGATCTCCCCAGAGCGGCTCAATGATATTGAGGTCAGGAGACTGAGATGGCCACTCCAGAACCTTCACTTTATTCTGGTGTAGCCAATGACGGGTCGACTTGGCATTTTGTTTTGGATCATTGTCATGTTGGAATGCCCAAGTACATCCAATGCACAGCTTCCTGGCTGATGAATGCAAATGTTCCTCCAGTATTTTTTGATAACATACTGCATTCATCTTGCCAACAATTTTGACCAAATTTCCTGTGCCTTTGTAGCTCAAACATCCCCAAAACATCAGCGATCCACCTCTGTACCTTTCATCATAGGCCTTGTTGACTCCTCTGCAAATGTAGCTTTTTTTTTTGTTTTGTTTTTTAATTTAGATAGGGAAGATATGGGATTAAAGGAAGGTATACATTGTACCCTGAAAGTATATATGTAGATGTTTCCATATATACACATGTTTTGTATAGGGTCAGTTCTTGTAATACTTATATATAAAAACTAATAAAATAATATTGAAACAAATGTAGCATTTATGGTTGTGACCAAAAAGTTTAATTTTTTGTCTCATCACTCCAAATGACTTTGTGCCGGAAGGTTTGAGGCTTGTCTCTTTGCTGTTTGGCATATTGTAAGCAGGATACTTTGTGGCATTTGCGTAGTACTGGCTTTCTTCTGGCGACTCGAACATGCAGCCCATCTTTCTTCAAGTGCCTCCTTATTGCACATCTTGAAACAGCCACACCACGTTCTCAGAGAGTCCTGTATTTCACCTGAAGTTATTTGTGGGTTTTTCTTTGCATCCCAAACAATTTTCCTGGCAGTTGTGGCTGAAATTTTAGTTGGTTTACCTGACCATGGTTTGGTTTCAACAGAAGCCCTCATTTTCCACTTCTTGATTAGAGTTTGAACACTGCTGATTAGCATTCTCAATTCCTTGGATATATTTTTATATCCCTTTCTTGTTTTATACAGTCCAACTACTTTTTCCCACAGATCCTTTGACAATTCTTTTGCTTTCCCCATGACTCCGAATCCAGAAACATCAGTGCAGCACTGGATGAAAGATGCAAGGGTCTATCAGGAGTCCAGAAATGCATTGGCCTTTTATACACACACACACACACACACACACACTAATCACAAGCAAACAGATTTTAATAGCCATTTAAACTCCTTTGTGTCAACTTGTGTGCATGTTATCAGGCCAAAATCACCAGGGTATGAAAACTTTTGTTCAGGGTAATTTGGGTAGTTTCTGTTGCCATTATGATTTAAAAAGAGTAAACATAGTTGATTGATAATAAATGGCTTCAGCCAAACACTAACCACAAGTGAAAGAAATGTTTTTGTGTTATCGTTCATATTCTCTGAAAAATGGCCAATAAATCATAAATTCTGCCAGGGTATGTAAACTTATGAGCAAAACTGTATTAAAATACATATATACACACACACACACTTTTTTATTTTTGAGGTGGGGGGGGGGGGATCTTGGGTGAGTTCCTGTTTTTTTTTTCCAGGACTTGACCCCTGCTGGTACGTCATTTGACTTCAAGTGGTTGTACCGGGATGATGCCTACAGTTACCCCAGTACCGTTTTTTAGAGCCGACGAATGGCTCTCTTGTAATAGCAACTGGAACAGCTAACTAGCCACTCAATTGCTATTACAAGCAGCGAGAGGGGACATCCCCCCTCCCGCTGCCTTCCGTGGCTCTCTCAGACTCTCCTGTCCCACCAGAAGACCTGAGCTACTAGCCGGCATGTCCATCAGCTAGTCAGAGACCCATACAAAGCGGGAATCCACTATGGTAACCCGGAAGCAATGACATCACTTTCAGTTTACATGCATGTCACCTGCTCCATTTTTAAAAACTCACACTGACCTTGCGTTTTGAATGCTTTCAAGTGCAAAGGAGGAATTTGGGGTTATAGAACTAGGAGAATAAGCTATGGGGGGTACCTCGTCCTACTGAATATACAAAAAGAAAGGAACAAGGGGGGGTTTAGCCAGCCTGACGGACTATCGCGGTACCTGAACAAAAACAGATATTCCGTAATAGATAATTTATATAAAGATTAATTTATTATAGAAAATATAAACAATAATATACAAGGATATACAAAAAATAGAAAAAAAAAATTATAAGGGTTTAGTCATTGAATATAAAACATGCATGTAAACATCTCAAGTTACATTGATCGTTCTTAGATGCTGATAAGAAGATGGTTGACGCGTTTCGCTTTTAGCTTCATCAGAACCAATGAGCAGCAATTCTAGTATCTGTGAACTAATTCTAAGAAAGGAAAAATGAAAGTTACTTGAGAGTGAGCCACAAGATCTCCTCATATATATAGTGGAATAGTGTTACTCGCAATACATGTTAATCTCTATGGATAGTTAGTCTTTTGCCTACCTTACAGGTATGTGTTCCTGTTTGAGGATATCTACCTCAATGGTGGAGACATAACTTTGTGTTATCGCATGGGGTAAAAAAGGTAATCCCTGGAAGGGAGTATTCGCCAGATTGGTTTATTGAAGAGGTTATTCCATTTGGAATTGGTGCAATTACTAAGAGAGAGAAACAGAGAAAAAAAAAGGGAAGGGGGAGGGGAAAATGGATAAGAAATTGTAGGGAGATGTATTAGGTGACGAAATTGGGGTAAATCAAATTAAAAATATATGCAATCAAAAATTGTATATACTTGCGTCTATTATATTGGTGGTGCTAACAGATGGAATTAGTATCGGAGGCCCATCTCCGCCGAATAGATAGAGATATTAAGGCTGGGCCAGTATTGTCCACCTGGGGACAATGGATATATAAGGGTAGTGAGTACTATCCTACTCAGTTTATAATTAATTAGGGCTCGCAATCCTATATGTCCTACCTGGTAAGGCTTGATTAGGCTTAAAATAGGCAGGAATCGGCCAAACTAGATTGGTCTTAGACGAACCATTCAAAAGTATCCAGTTAGTTGGAATTCTGATGGAAAAGGCAGACTCAATTTGAGGATAATATCAACCTTACAAAATAGTCTACTACAAGGTTGCAATAAGTGAATAGGCTAATGTATACCTGAAGATATCAGATGGAAAGAACACTCTGTCTGGGAAGGGCACCCTGAGGTCCGTGGGAATAGTCCCACAAATTGGACAATCCAACAGTGGGTCTAATGGAGTAAATAGAGGTTGTTAGAAAGATATAAGGTTAAAAGTAGAATTAAAGAGTGAGTGGTAAATGCTGCATTTCACATCAATAGTGTTGGCATCAAAATTCCCACTCAATAGGTAGTAGTACATACCTTATAATTAGACACAGCGAAAGAGCCAGCTTCCCAGCACCTCATCTGCAATACTGTTTGCAGGAGTGCTGGTTAAATACTAGAGATTCCCGCCAGTCTGGGGTGGATGCTCGTTATAATGATCTTAGGGACAGCTGGGGAAGGGGCTGACTTGTCTCTGTGGGTGTGCGCGCTATCCCGCGGGCTGTCTGTGCGAATGCGCCGGTTCGTGACCAGTCCAGGCCGCAATGTGGGCCAGTTAGGTCGGTCTGGGTGCGCGCGCATCCCATAGCGAGGGCCGATGCGCGTGTGCAGGGAACATCGCCATCAGCACGTCAACATCGAGGCCCCAACTCCTCCCATCCGTAAGGTGGGTGGCCGCGCATGCGCAATTATCGTGAAAGTCACCATCCCACCGCGAGGAGCCTGTCTCTGCCGGCGCGCCGTCCATCGCAGCGACGCAAATGCGCAGAAAAGCAAGCATCGAGGCTAGGTTCCCAGCTCCGTTGGAGCAGCAAAGCCTGCACATGCGCAGAGGGACAGGCCCCGGGAGCCGGACATCCAGCCCCGCCAGCCAACAGAACCCAGCGATCCAGAAGCTAAATAGAGATACAGTAACAATTAAGTATCTACTATGGGACTCTGTTCATTTGGTGTTCAATGGCAACCAAAGGTGCCTAGAAGGGGACTGTGAAAAATTGAAAAAAAAATAATAATAAAGTGACAGAGAGAGAAAAGAAACACAAAACAAAACAAAACAAGGCAAAACAAGGCAAAACAAGACAAAACAAAACGAAACAAAGCTAAACAAGACAAAACACAGAACAAAACAAAACAAAAAATATTAATAAATAATAAAAAAAAAAAAAAAAGGGGGGGGGGATTATTTAATATTTGATTGTCTCTCTCAGGTATTGCAAATGATATGGGAGGGCAGAGGATAGATGATAGGTCCCTCCGTACCCTCCACCGCAACGCCAACCACCGTGGGAGGAGTAGGGCGGTTAAAATTACCCGAGTCCCCCCAGTTTATATCCACACCAGAGGGAACCATATCACCAACACTCTGTTCCTCCCATAATCCTCATTCGGTTTAAAATGCCAACTGAAACGAAAAGATAAAGAATTAGATAAGGCAATAACAGTGCATTCGTAAAGGGTAAATCAGAGATTACCTGTGACTCACTATAAGTGACCCTCTCACATGTCCAATGTATACAGCATCTACATATACAATGCTAAACAAATAAAAAAGAATATATACAAGTGTACAATAGTCACACATCAGATTATCTTGTGCTTCAAGATTATTTCATATTGTCATCACAGTCACACTATGTCCAGAAATGTATGACAGGAAATATATAGCTTCCCTATATTTCCACTTTGCTATGGTAGGGCTGATGGATATGTGCCTAAGATATACATTCGATTCACTTGTCCGTCATAGAAAAGGGCGGAAACTCGGTGAATCGTTGAGGCCTGGTGCTTGCGTAGCATTTAAATTAAAAGAGTTTCCGCCCTTTTCTATGACGGACATTAATATTTTTTGTTTTGTTTTGCTCTGTGTTTTGTTTTGTTTTGTTTTGTTTTGTCTTGTTTAGCTTTGTTTCATTTTGTTTTGTCTTGTTTTGCCTTGTTTCGTTTTGTTTTGTTTGTTTCTTTTCTCTCTGTCACTTTATTATAATTTTTTTCAATTTTTCACAGTCCCCTTCTAGGCACCTTTGGTTGCCATTGAACACCAAATGAACAGAGTCCCATAGTAGATACTTAATTGTTACTGTATCTCTATTTAGCTTCTGGATCGCTGGGTTCTGTTGGATGGCGGGGCCTGTCCCTCTGCGCATGTGCAGGCTTTGCTGCTCCAACGGAGCTGGGAACCTAGCCTCGATGCTTGCTTTTCTGCGCATTTGCGTCGCTGCATTTGCCGGCAGAGACAGGCTCCTTGCGGTGGGATGGTGACTTTCACGATAATTGCGCATGCGCGGCCACCCACCTTACGGATGGGAGGAGTTGGGGCCTCGATGTTGACGTGCTGATGGCGATGTTCCCTGCACATGCGCATCGGCCCTCGCTATGGGATGCGCGCGCACCCGACCGACCTAACTGGCCCACATTGCGGCCTGGACTGGTCACGAACCGGCGCATGCGCACAGACAGCCCGCGGGATAGCGCGCACACCCACAGAGACAAGTCAGCCCCTTCCCCAGCTGTCCCTAAGATCATTATAACGAGCATCCGCCCCAGACTGGCGGGAATCTCTAGTACTGTATTTAACCAGCACTCCTGCAAACAGTATTGCAGATGAGGTGCTGGGAAGCTGGCTCTTTCGCTGTGTCTAATTATAAGGTATGTACTACTACCTATTGAGTGGGAATTTTGATGCCAACACTATTGATGTGAAATGAAGCATTTACCACTCACTCTTTAATTCTACTTTTAACCTTATATCTTTCTTTTTTTTTTTTTTTTTCTTCCACATTCAGATAGATCAGTCGGGGGTAATGTCAGCATGGCCCACATCTCCGTCCCCTTTGTCTTAACATCATTTGTGGATTGTTTTAGCAATCTTATCTACCTTTTTTTTTTTTTTTTCCTTCCCCGGGGGGATCTATTCGTTTTGTTTTTCCACCGTTGGGGTACAAAAAAAAAATCAAAGTGACGAGGGTATTGGGCCAAGTTGTTTCCGGCATGCCCCAAAGTCAATGTACCAATTTGGCCCGTTTTCCCCTTCTCGTTTTCCAACCTCCCGGGGAAAGGCTTTCTTTAACAAACTCCCCTTTACTTATTTATCCCACCCTCTCCCCCCCCCTCCGCTGCTGGCGTACGGCTCTTATTCCTTTTTTTTTTTTTTTCTCTTCTCTTTCCCTCTCCTTTGCCTGCGCCCCTTTTTCCCCCCCATATGGGTGCATGTTGTTACGTCATGATCTACTTGGGCGTCTACGGGTGGATCCTCAGGCCCTCCGATAGGCTCCATGATTTCTTAAATTTTCTCCAGCCTTCCCACTTCTTTTTCATTGCTTCCCTGTCCTCCCCTGTACAGTTTATTACACACTCCATTGTGTATGCTGATTCTACCCCATCCACCCAAAGCCATATGGGGGGACACTCACGGTCCATCCAGCATCTCGGGATCGCCCCCTTTGCTGCGTTGAGAAGATGGGGGACCAGAGAGCCTGTGTATTGACTGATTCCTTGTGTGGTTGCATGCATGAGGACGACCCAGGGGTCCCTTTTCAACTCCACAGTAGTTATTTCTTTTATATAGTTTAGGATGGTCTCCCAATATTTTTTTATTTTGTGGCAATGCCACCATATGTGGCCCATGGTGCCTCTTTCCTCACATCCCCTCCAACACTTAGCTGATGTATCCGTCTGATATTTGCTTAGCTTATCAGGGGTCCTATACCACCTGGCCATGAGCTTAAAATTCATTTCAGCGGTCTTAGAGTCCGTTGCTGAACCGTGGGCTAATTTTAATATTTTCTTAACTGTGTCTAATTCTAATTGTGAACCCAGTTCCCTCTCCCATTTCCTGAGGTATGGGGGTACCTCCGGCCTGTCCTGCTCTAAAAGTAGTTTGTAAATTTTCGAAATTCTTTTTTTGGAGTTCTCTGCCGTGAAGATTTTTTCCAGTTTTGTCAGCTCGTTGATGTCCCTTAACGGCACTGGAAGCGAACTGACGAAGTGACTTAACTGGAGATACCGCCATACGTCTATGGAAAACAACTCACCTTTAGTCTGTAACTCCTGTAGTGACAGTATTTTCCCATTGCTAATAATTTCTCCTAAACTTGTGCTATCCTTTGTGATCCAATCCCCGCTTACCTCTTTTCTCCCAGGGGGGAAGAAGGGGTTTTCCTTAAGTGTAATTAAAGGTGAATTGTATGCTTTATTAAAAGTTTTATAAATCTTATCCCAAATTTTGAGTGTATTCCGTGTAATTGTGTGCGTTTTTTCACCCAGTGGTCTACATTTTGGGGGATTCCAAACAATCTTCCCCAATTTTACTTCACATAGTGATTCCTCCAAACCAACCCATCTTTTAACATTATGTGATTTAATCCATTCTGGTATTCTAAGTAGTGCTATAGCGTAATAATATCCCTCAATGTCCGGGACTGCTAGGCCACCTAAGTTCTTATTTTGTTTTAAGATTTGTAGGGAGATTCTGTGTTTTTTATGCTTCCACACAAAGTTCATAATCAATGCTCTTAATTTTCCTAGGTACTGTTTTGGGAGGGGGAGTGGGAGCATCTGGAGTTTATACGTAATAATCGGCAATATCATCATCTTGACCGTGTTGACCCTGCCTATCCATGATAATGCTCTTCCATTGTACTCTTGACATTTATTTTTGATTTCCTCTAACAGTGGGATAAAGTTTATTTTATACATTTTCCTCGGGTTATTGGCTAGTTCGATGCCCAGATATTTTATCTGTTTTTTCCAGGCGAAACTCACTTCTTTCTGTAAATTCTGTTTTTCAGTATTATTGAGGTTAATGTTTAAAATAAAGGTTTTTGAGGTATTAATTCTAAAATTTGTTAGTTCGCCGTACTTAGCCATGATTTTTAGAAGGTTGGGGATTGACTTCTGCGGTGACCCGACGTAGAAAAGAACATCGTCTGCGAAGGCGGCGAGTTTATGTTCCTCACTGCCAACTCCACATCCCTCTACTCCCTCACTACCTCGGATTGTGGACAGCAGGGGTTCCAGGGACAAGACGAAGAGGAGAGGGGATAGCGGACATCCTTGCCTGGTCCCATTGTGCATCTCGAACATAGACGAGACTATCCCGTTTATTCTTATGTTTGCTTTGGGATGGGCGTAAAGGACTTTAATTTTTTGTATAATCTTGGGGCCAAACCCCATTCTTTGTAGCGTTTTAAACATGAACCCCCAGTCTACTCTGTCAAATGCTTTTTCTGCATCAATTGAGAGCAGTAGACTGGGGGTTCTCATAACCCTCATCTTCTGCATGGCCAATAGTGTCCGAATCCCATTATCTCTCCCCTCCCTGCCAGGGATAAAGCCCACTTGGTCCGGATGGATCAGCGTGCTCAAGTGTCCCTTAATTCGCTCGGCCAAAATCTTGGCGTACAGTTTTGTGTCAAAATTAAGTAGTGAGATAGGTCTGTAACTTGAGCACACCGATCCATCCTTCCCTTCCTTAAGCAGGACAGTTATCGTCGCCAGAAGTGAGCCCTCGCTCATATCGTACTCTGTCCCCAGTCCGTTCATATAGCGCTGTAATCTTGGGACAAGGATTTCTTTGAAAGTTTTGTAATATAGGACGGTGAACCCGTCAGGGCCCGGGCTCTTTCCTGAGGGAGAGTTGTTTAGAGCTCTGAGGATTTCATCCTCTGAGATCGGTCTTTCCAGTGCTTCACTGTCCTCTATATTGAGGGATACCAACCCTGCCCCATCCAGGAAGTCGTCTGTTTTCGTGCTGTTTTCGCCCCCTTCGTTGCCACCCTCCGGGTCTACCGAATAGAGTTCTTCATAATACTTCCTAAAGGTTGCTGCTATTTCTCTAGATACATGTTTAGTCTCCCCATTGCCAGTTTGAATTTTCTCGATAAAATTTCTAGATTTTTTCTTTTGGAGTTTTCTGGCTAGATATTTCCCTGGCTTATTTCCCCATAGGTACTGGTCCTTTGCCATCTTATTGAACGCCTGTCTTGCTTCCTGTTCAGCCAAATCTTTTAACTCCTCCCTCTTTTCCAACAGTTCGAGGTATGTATCGTGCGCCTGAGCCCCGTCTATCTTATGTTTTTGTTCTAGTCTGGTGATCTCGGCCGTCAATTCCTGCGTCTGTCTCATCCTCTCTTTTTTCTGCCAGGCTGCCTTCGCTATAAAGATACCTCTGACAAACGCCTTATGGGAGTCCCAGATAACTGCTTCTGAGACTTCACCGTTGTCATTAGTTTGGAAAAACCATTCGAGTTCTTTTCGAATGGAATCTCGTATATCTTTATCATATAGTAATTCTATATTCAACTTCCACCCACTCGAGGGTTGTTTATATTCTGGAATGCATAAATTCATGGAGGCTGGGGCATGATCTGAAAGGGACATTATTTCTATGCTTGTTTGGGTGATTCTCTCCAATAGTCCATGTTCAACCAAGATATGGTCCAAGCGGGAGTACGTCTGGTGCACGGGGGAGAAGAACGTAAAATCTCTTTTATGGGGGTGCTGGATCCTCCATATATCCACCAGTTGTTCTCCAGAGAGCCTTTTTTTAAGTCTCTTGAGTTGAGCGGTCCCTGTCCCCAGCACCCCAGACGTACTATCCCGGGATGGATCCATTACGAAATTTAAATCCCCCATAAGTATCAAATAACCCTTTTTAAAGGCCCTTAGCTTTGATAAAATTGATTCTAGGTATCTGATGGGTCTTATGTTGGGGGCGTATATATTGGCTAAAGTGATTTCAGTCCCGCTGAGGGATCCCCTTAAAAAGAGAAACCTCCCCTCCGGGTCCATTTTCCTGTCTTCCAGTGTAAAGTTAATGTCTCTGCCAAAACCTATGGCCACCCCTCTTGCCCTGTTTGTAGTTGTGTCTCCGTAGTACCATGTTGGATATGATGGCGAGAACAGTCTAACACCGGAGACAAGCGACAGATGAGTCTCCTGTAGGAAGACTATTCCCGCCCCATATCTCCTAATCTCCTCCAAGACCCGGTGTCGTTTGATGGGGGAGTTCAAACCCTTGACATTATATGTGAGAAACTTAATTTCAGTCTTCATTTCTCCGTTAGGGTGTTTTTACCTTTTCCCTCTGTTCTGTTTTGGTAGATGAGAAGTTTAAAGGCCGATACCCTGTCAGCGGCGGAGGGGGCCCCCCTCCCTAACCCATCCCTCCCTCCCCTTTCTACCCACCCCTTCTCCCTCCCCTTCCCATGCCCTCCTACCCCCCCTCCCTCCTTCCTTCCCCCCTCCCCCCTCCCCCTACCCCTCCCCTCTCTGACCCCTTCATGGGTCTCTAGGTCCATGGGTGTCGTCATCATGCGGCACCCCTGGGCGCTAGATTCATGGTGAGGTGGAGTCTGATCCCCGGCCCCCCCTTTTTCTTTTTTTTTCTTTTTCTTCCTTTCCCCCTTTCTCCATTCCTCTCCTTCTTTTTATCTATCATTTTTTCCTCTTTTTTTCCCTTCTCCATCCCTCCCCTCCTCCCCGCCCCCCCTCGGATTGCTCCGAAAAAATAGGAGGAGAGTAGGCCGAGTCTTTTGGGGCTGACTGGTAGACTTTTCTACCTACCCCCCCTCTCCTCCGCCACCATTTTTAAGTGAGGTCATCTACCCCCTCTTTTTCTTTCCAGCCGGGTAACTCCGGAACTGGGATCCCCAGCTTGGCACAGAAACCCTGGAGCTCCTCCGGGAATCTCAGCTTGGCCACAAGCCCCTCTTTTAGGCCAATTAGGCAGGGTGGGAAGCCCCAGTTGTACTTAATGTTTTCCTTCCTGAGAATTTCTAGTAGGGGTTTTTGAAATCTTCTTCTCTCCAGGGTACGGGCCGAAAGATCGGCATATACTTGTATGTCTGTGTCTTCATACCTCAGTGGTGTATTGCCCCTGATTTTGCCCCAAATGTCTTCTTTCTCTTTAAAGTGGAAAAATCTAATGATTATATCTCGCGGTCTGTCGGGACCCGACCTCTCAGGTTTGCCCACTCGGTGGGTTCTTTCAATTTCGGGGAACTGGTCTTGATTTTTGCCACTAATTGGGCCAAGAATAGAGAAGATTTTTTTCCCAAGATCTTCCCCTCTTTGTTCGGGGACCCCGCGTAGTCTCAGATTTAGCCTTCTATCCCTGTTCTCTTGTTCTTCAATTTTGTATGCGGTGTCTCTCTGATTAAGTTGGGATTTTTTCAGTAGGGCTTTTATGTTTAAAATTTCCTGGTCAGTATTATCTGCTCTGGTTTCAACCGTCTCTACCCTGGAAAGTAGGTGGCCCATATCCTCTCTGAGATTATTGATTTCTAGTTTAATAGCGTTTTCTAGACGCAACAGCATAACCTCCATTTCCGTTTTGTTGGGGACGTGAGTTCCTGCCTGTTGATCCTCGGTCCGGCTCATGTCGGTCTCACTCTCTATGGTGTAGTCAGCTCTTGACTGATTGTTGACGCCTTCCGCTCCTACGCTTCTCTCCAGGCTGACCCCCACCTGGGATGCGAGCCCTGTGGTTTTTGGGCTGGCTCCTTGTCTAAGATAATGTTTAATCGTGCTCACTTCTCCTTTGGTGCCTTTTGTGGCTCCCTTTTTAGACGATTTAGGTGCGTCCTTGCTCATGGTGCCCTTTCTTATGCCTCTTATTCTCTTCCCCAGTTTTCTTTTTTATTAGGGTTTCCTTATTTCCTTGTTTCCTTTCTCCTCCCCTGTTTCCCAGTGGGGCCCCTTTTATTGGGTTTAGTCTTTAGTGTTTATGTAGATTTGTAGATTTGTTCCTAGGCTGTTGCGGCCTTGGTGGGTGCAGTTATAAGAGTACCAGTTACAGGGTATCAGCAGGAGCAGAAAAAAAAGAAAAAAAAAAAAGAGAAAAAAGGCAGAAGATCTTGTTTTTAAAATCCTGGTGCCCTGTTTTACGTGGTTCTATTCCAGATCTATGTGTATAGTGTCCATTTATCCTATCTCTGGATTCTTCCTAGGTGCACCGTTCCGTGCACTCTAGTGGAAATAAAAGGTACCCAGATTTCGGGAGGCACTTCTCCTAGACCCCCTTTTTTTTTTTTTTTTCCTTCCCTCCTTCCTTTTAAGCCAACAGCTTGCTTGTGTAGAGGAGAACCTAGCAAGAGTTTGCTGGCAGCTTAGTGAAACACATATGTGTTTTAAGAGTGTACTGTCTCTTGGTAGGTTGCAACAAACATCCTAAGTGATATTTCCAATATGGTATAATACTTGCAAGTTATTTAAAGATTCTGCTGTGCTATTTTAGCATCAAGTCGCATCGTCACTGAGAGTACCCTTTGTGTTGGAACAGGCAGGATAGTAGGGTTACTTGCAGACACAAAAAAAGGCAGTTTCACAAACTCCCCTATTTCCCGGTGGGGCCCCTTTTATTGGGTTTAGTCTTTAGTATTAATGTAGAATTGTTCCTGAACTATTTCGACCTCAGTGAGTGCAGTTATAAAAATGCAAGTTACCGGGTATCAGCAGGCCGGAAGAAGGAAAAAGAAAAAAAAAGAAAAGAAAAAAGGCAAAAGATCTTGTTTTTAACAACTTTGTGACCTGTTTTACGTGGTTCTATGCAAGATCTATGTGTGTAGTGTCAATTTATCCAATCTATGGAATCTTCCTAGATGCGCCGTTCCGTGCACTCTAGTGGAAATGAAAGGTACCCAGTTTTCAGGGGGCACTTCTCCTAGACCCCTTTTCTTTTTTTTTTTTTTTTTCCTTTTCCTTAGCCAACAGCCTGCTTGTGAGGAGGTGGACCTAGCAAGCGTTTGCTGGCAGCTTATTGGAACGCATTTGTGTTTTAAAGATGTACTGTCTCTTGGTAGATTGCGACAAACGTCCTTAAGTGATATTTCCAATATAGTGTAATACTTGCGGGGTATTCAAAGACTCTGCTGTGCTATTTTAGGATCGAGTCACACCATCACTGAGAGTACCATTTGTGTTAAGGCATACGGAATAGTAGGATTGCTAGCAGACACATAAAAGGCAGTTTCACAAACTCTCACAGTTTCTATGATCACAATCCCTTTTTGATTTCGGGTGGAAACTTTTATCCGTGTTACCCACAGGCATCCAAAGCATCTTGTAATGTTAAATGCTTACCTACGTATATGGCCACAGTTCTTACCAAAATAAACTCTAATGAGATAGCCTCTTCTTTCTGCTTTGTAAGATATTTCGCCTTTCTCCTATACACACAAACAGCATTTTACCTCAGATTTCTGATCTTCAGCTTGCTTTCCAGCCATTTTGTGGGGCGAGGGGCAGGGATGGTTGAGCCTTGTTATACTGCTAAAGAGGCAGGCTCAGGCAGATTCCGGAGCGCGGACAGCGCTGTTTGTAGCTGTTTGTAAGAAGAGGGGAAGAGGGGAGGAGGAGCAGGAGATGGGAGGGGGAGAGGAACGAGGAAGGGGGACAACCGGCCGCCCCGCACACACGCCGCTCCTGTATCTGCGGCGAGATCTTTTTCTTCAGTGTGCTGGCGACCTCCACAGCTGCTGGGTGAGGGGTCCGGGGGACGAGAACCGCGGCGGGTGCGGGGGATCTTACATGCCGCTCCGGAGCTCTCACTCTCCGTCAGTGCGGCTTCCCGCAATCAGCTCCCGCCGCGAGCTCTACGCGCTCTACGCGCTGGCTCCTCCCACCATGCCGGACGGCGCCGTCACGTCGTCCGCCTCATCCTCCGCCTGGGGGAGTCAACCTTATATCTTTCTAGCAACCTCTATTTACTCCATTAGACCCACTGTTGGATTGTCCAATTTGTGGGACTATTCCCACGGACCTCAGGGTGCCCTTCCCAGACAGAGGGTTCTTTCCATCTGATATCTTCAGGTATACATTAGCCTATTCACTTATTGCAACCTTGTAGTAGACTATTTTGTAAGGTTGATATTATCCTCAAATTGCGTCTGCCTTTTCCATCAGAATTCCAACTAACTGGATACTTTTGAATGGTTCGTCTAAGACCAATCTAGTTTTGCCGATTCCTGGCTATTTTAAGCCTAATTAAGCCTTACCAGGTAGGACATATAGGATTGCGAGCCCTAATTAATTATAAACTGAGTAGGATAGTACTCACTACCCTTATATATCCATTGTCCCCAGGTGGACAATACTGGCCCAGCCTTAATATCTCTATCTATTCGGCGGAGATGGGCCTCCGATACTAATTCCATCTGTTAGCACCACCAATATAATAGACGTAAGTATATACAATTTTTGATTGCATATATTTTTAATTTGATTTACCCCAATTTCGTCACCTAATACATCTCCCTACAATTTCTTATCCATTTTCCCCTCCCCCTTTCCTTTTTTTTTTCTCTGTTTCTCTCTCTTAGTATCTGCACCAATTCCAAATGGAATAATCTCTTCAATAAACCAATCTGGCGAATACTCCCTTCCAGGGATCACCTTTTTTACCCCATGCGATAACACAAAGTTATGTCTCCACCATTGAGGTAGATATCCTCAAACAGGAACACATACCTGTAAGGTAGGCAAAAGACTAACTATCCATAGAGATTAACATGTATTGCGAGTAACACTATTCCACTATATATATGAGGAGATCTTGTGGCTCACTCTCAAGTAACTTTCATTTTTCCTTTCTTAGAATTAGTTCACAGATACTAGAATTGCTGCTCATTGGTTCTGATGAAGCTAAAAGTGAAACGCGTCAACCATCTTCTGATCAGCATCTAAGAACGATCAATGTAACTTGAGATGTTTACATGCATGTTTTATATTCAATGACTAAACCCTTTATCATTTTTTTTTCTATTTTTTGTATATCCTTGTATATTATTGTTTATATTTTCTATAATAAATTAATCTTTATATAAATTATCTATTACGGAATATCCGTTTTTGTTCAGGTGCCGCGATAGTCCGTCAGGCTGGCTAAACCCCCCCTTGTTCCTTTCTTTGAGGAATTTGGGGTCTTATTGCCCCAGAACTTTCCATATAGAGTACCTGTCATATGCCTATTGCTGTCACAAGGATGTTTACATTCCTTGTGACAGCAATAAAAGTGAAAAAAAAAAATGGAAGCAACAGTGTAAAAAGAAAATGAATTAATAATTAAAAAAATTAAGTGCCCCTGTACCCCTGTGCTAGCGCGCCAAAGGCGAACACGTGTGTCAGTCCTGCACGCACGCATGTAAACAACGATCATCCTACACATGTGAGGTATCACCGCAATCGTCAATAATTCAAGCACTAGACCTCCTCTGTAGACACAAAGTGGCAACCTGTAAAGGCTTTCAAATCGTCGCCTTATGGATAGTAAAATTTACGTTGTTTGTAGCTGTTGCACGGGCATGCACAATTTTAAAGCGTGACATATTTGGTATCTATTTACTCGGCATGACATCATCTTTTATATTTTACAAAAAACTGGGTTATGTATTGTGGTTTTTTTTTGCGTTAAAATTTTAAAAAGTGTATTTTTTCCCAGAACTTGCGTTTAAAAGACCGCTGTGCAAATACCTTGTGACATAAAAAATTGCAAAACCCACCAATTTATTCTCTAGGGCCTCTGCTTTAAAAAAAAAATGTAATGTTTGGGGGTTCTAAGTAATTTCCTAGCAAAAAAAAAAACTGATTTTCACATGGAAACAAAAAGTGCCAGAAAATGCCTGGTCTGCAAGTGATTAAAAAAATTAACCGACGACCTTCCCTTTTGGCAAAAAATACAACTGGCACACTGTTAAAGCGCAACCCCAACCAAAGCTATTTATGAGAAATCTTACACCCTTCGAGCTTCTTTGCTCGGAACTAGAGCCGATTAGGCACACAATATCGCTAACCTATCAAATCCTGGTCACACCACCCAAGGAATTTAGACTTCCTTATATAGCAAAATGGGAACGAGACCTGGGAATACAGCTGACCGAGAGGCAAGATGAGAGAATACTTCTCTTCACTTACAAAACATCGATGAGTGCCAACCAACAGGAGTCAGGATACATAGGATGTTCCCCTAGAGCTTGGACCGTTGTTGGAGGTGTGGAGAGGAGGCAGGCAGCCTCTTTCACATCTTCTGGTCCTGCAGGCTTCTGACCCCATACTGGACAGAGATACATCACATTATACAAAAGTTCACAGAGAGGAAACTACCCAAGACCCCTGAGCTCTTTTTAATACACCACCATGACATACCAAGCAAGACATACAGAAAATCCTTCCTTCCAGCACTGATCACGGCAGCAAAAAGTTGCATCCCACTTTTCTGGAAACAGGCGGAGGCTCCGGAAGTGGCGGTGTGGTTGACGCGGGTAGCGGAAATGCAGAGAATGGAAGACCTTGTGGCCACGGACAGGGGCCTCAGGGAGCAGTTCCTCAAAAAATTGTACTATTGGCTCAAATTTTACTACTACTTACACACTAATATTTACTAATATGCGAGGTTGACAACATAAATGGGGGGGCTCAGTGACCCCTAGTCGGGTGTGGCGACACAGATGGGGGGCTGGAGGATGGGCAATTCCCCCCTACTCCCCCCTCTCCCCCTCCTCCCCCCCTGGGCCTACCCTCCCTGCTGGAGTCTACCCCTTTCACCTTTCCTGTCTCCTTCCCCCTTTTTAACTTTACCCTCACATTTCTTTATCTATCTATCCCTTTAAAGGAACGTTGACTCATGAGTTGACATCAAATATCAGCCCATACTTGCTAATGAACCAAAAATACCAACACAAGGGACACAAGGAGCACAAGGAGCACAAGGAGCTTCATACTCACGAGACCAGAATGGGAACACAGTAGTCTCGACCCAGGGATGTAAAATGTTATAATCTTCTTATGCTCTGGAAAGTCAAGACGTGCAGATATTGTAAATACAGCAAGTTCTGCCCTTTGTAACCAAGTATAATTACAGTTACTGTATTGTTATTTTGCAAATAAAGAATTAAAAAAAAAAAATAAAAAATTACCCCTTTAAAAGTAAAGACGATAATGGTAAATTGATTGGTGTGGTTCCAAGGAAAATAAGAGATCAGTTTTGGAAGTGCTCCTGTAAAAAGGCATCTTTGTAGTGCCCAAGTCATTGTAGCAGGAGAACACAGGGAAAGTCACCTGATGAGTCAGAAATGAGAATGTCCCTTTGATAAAAGTGATTTGAGACAGGATTGGGCCCATGTGTGTGGTAGGTGCCAAAGTGAGGATGTTAAAGTGGAGTTCCACCCATATAAATGTCAGCAGCTACAAAAAGTGTAGCTGCTGACTTTTAATAATCGGCCACTCACCTGCCCTATGGTCCATCGATGCGGGCAAACGAAGCCCCGCTTCTCTCCCCCTCCTCTCTGTGGCGCCGGCATTCTGACTGTGGGCACCCGGCTGAGGCTTCACAGCCGGGAACACACTGCATGCTGTGATTGGCCGGGCAATCTTCTGGAACCTGTGACGTGTCCCAGAAGATTGCACGGAGGGAGGGGGGAAAGGTGAACTTCCTTCCAGATGCCTCTAAAAAGAGGGTATCCTCTCCCCCCCCAAAAAGAAATGACATGCCATTCACTTAAAGCGGAAGTTCAATTTTTGTGTGGAACTCCGCTTTAAGCTTGTGTGTCCCCCCCACCCCCCAGGTCAAAACAAGGAAGGGATACTAAGAGAAACTAAAAAGATCTTACCCCCAGGAAATAATAAGTTAACCACTTCAGCTCCGGACGGTTTACCCTCCTTCATATGACCAGGCCATTTTTTGCGATACGGCACTGTGTTACTTTAACTGACAATTGCGTGGTCGTGCAACGCTGTACCCAAATACAATTGATGTCCTTTTTTCCCACAAATAGAGCTTTCTTTTGGTGGTATTTGATCACCTCAGTGGTTTTGAATTTTTTGGGCTATAAACAAATTTTGAAAAAAAAAAAAAAAACCAATATTTTTTACTTTCCGCTATAACATATCCAATAAAAAAATGTAAAAAAAAAATGTCTTCATCAATTTAGGCCAATATGTATTCTGCTACATGTTTTTGGTAAAAAAAAATCCCAATAAGCATATATTGATTGGTTTGCACAAAAGTTATAGCATCTACAAACTATGGGATATTTTTATGGAATTTGTATTTCTTTATTTTTTTACTAATAATGGCGGTGATCATGAAATTTTTGTCCCCTATGTGATGAAAAAAAAAGTTAATACATTTTTTTTTTACACCCAAGCACATAAAATCCCCCCCCCCCAAAAGTTTTGAGGCCCCCCACCTCCACATATAAACACGTACAAACGTAAACGCACATGTCAGGGGTTAAGGTTTGGCATGTTGGGTATCTATTTACTTGGAGCAACCTCCTCTTTTATATTTTACCAAAAATTTGGGTAATTTATTGCATTTGTTTGCCCTAAAATTCACTTTAGTGTGTTTTACACTGAAATCTGGTAAATATGTGGTAATATTATGTGACATAAAAAATTGGAACTACCGCTATTTTATTCTCTAGTGTGTCTGCTTTCAGAAAATATATGTTTGGGGGTTTTACATCATCTTTAGGGCTAAAATTATTTTTTTAACGTGTGCAACAAACGCAAAAACGGCTCTGGAAACGAAAAGGTAAGTATATGTGAATCATCACCTTGTAAAGCAACCCATTCAGTTTAAAATAGAAATGAAAGGCATTTGTGCATACATATAAAAAACATTATAAATATATATATTTTTTTACCTTATTGCAGAAAATGCATTAAAGGATAAGTTTGGGCAAAGTTATTTTGGCTATACTCCTGTAGGTCACAGGAATGCAGTTCTGCATTCCTAGGACCCGCTTTCAGCTGACAGTGGGCTGAAGTCCACTGTTGGCTGACATCATTTAGCTGGTCCAGGCTCAGGAAAGATCCCGACCACCTGGCTCAGCCTTTCAGTGATCTGCTGATTGCCTGAGCCATCCCCTCCTGCCCCCTCCACAGTCCAGTGCTCCAGTGAGCCTTGGAGGAGCAGAGAGCCGTTGACTGACAAGTCACAGCTCTCTGCTAAGTGTGGAGGGGGAGTAATCAGAGGTGTGTATAACAGTTATTTTTTTTTTGTATGTCAATACTTCTCTTTTAAAGAGGAACTACTTGATAAAAAAATAATGTTCTTTAGCAAGGAACACACATTCCACTTTTTTATTTATGCTACCATGCTGTAAATTGCCTCCAACACTGCTCCTGTTTCTTCTTGCCAGAGGCTGCCATTTTGCTGAAACCCAGAGCGCCTGAACAGCAGTAAACCTTAAAGTGGAACTAAACCCATCCATTTATTGTTTTAAAATTGCTAACTGTGACATTTGCTTGGATCCTCAAACAAACTGTCAAACCATCAAATGGCTGGTGTCATAACTGATTTCATGTGCAGCACCATATCAGTATCATATCAAACATAAGCAGTTTCCTTGGCTGTAAAGGATAGGAGGGTTTTATTCAGCTGGTTTAAGGGTTTAGGTCTGTCAGCAGACCGGCCTCTATAAACTCAGCAGTGCCTAAAAATAGAGAGCAATTGAGCATGTGCAGAGCAGGGTGAGACAGTGTTTTACTGGATTTTAAACAGTTTAGACATAACTGTACCTGCAAAGGGGCCAGCCTGAAATGATTTAGCAGGACTTGAGGAATAGAGAGGGAGGGGTTTTTGTTGTTTCAATGTTATGTGTTTGTATATGGGTCTTGGTTTGTGTTGTTTAAGTGGTACATTCCTGGAGTTAGGGGAAATCCCCCATTTTTCTCTTTGTCTTTCATTTTGTTTTCATTGCAAAACCTATGGAGCCCTTGGTCGTAGTATGGCACCTTTGAAAATAATTACATATAATGTGAGAGGATTAAACAGCCCTAATAAAAGGTTTCAGATATCACAGGAGCTGAAAGAATTTTCGGCTAATATAGTATCTGTGCAAGAAACTCATCTAAAATGGACATCAAAAATTAGTCTGAAATCTAAAAATGTTCCCACGTGGATGCATAGTTATTCACCCAATAAAAGATCTAGGGGGACAGCAATAGGGTTCAATAAGAACACATGATTTACACTGAAGGCAATGGAGGTGGACCCAGACCTATTCATCAAGGGGTCCTTATTTAATACTGACTATACCCTGGTGAATGTATACTGCCCTAATATACATCCTACTGTTTTCCTGAAAAAAGTTTTGAACAAATTGGAAGGCTTTGGAGAGGGAAGATTAATAGTGTCAGGAGATTTCAACTTTGTCTTTGACCCAGTTTTGGATACTCTGCCTCTTTCCTTGAGGTCAGAAAGAAAATATGTAAGGGCAATTAAACATAAACTTTATCAATTGCAGTTAGTGGAGGCATGGGGAATTTTACATCCGAGAGATAAAGACTTTACATACTACTCTTTAATACATTCATCCTATTCTAGAATTGACTATATCTTATTGGATCATCAACTCTTAGAGGGGTTACGGAAGACAGAAGTAAAGCCAATAACTCTCTCAGACCATGCTCCAGTGGAGATAATCCTGGAGCTCAAGGACATCCTGACTAGACAGTGGTCTTGGAGAGTAGACAAATCTCTTTTACATGACTCTAGGATAATTGGGGACCTAGAGAAGGAAATGAATTATTTTTTTAAAGAAAATGATACAGAAAATATTGCTCCACCTGTACTCTGGGAAATGCATAAAGCTTATATGAGGGGGAGGCTGATGGCAGAGAAGGCCAAGAGGAAGAAATATGGCCAGCTCAGAAACGGTCTCTTTTGGAAGAGATTCAGGCTCTGGAACAGCTACATAAAAGATTACATGAAGATCAAATTATGGTTATATTGACAGAAAAACAAGAAAATCTCAGAGACCTGATAGAACAAGATACATAATGGGTATTTAATAAGACAAGCAAGAGATATTATGAAATGGGGAATAAGCCAGGAAACATATTAGCTGGGTTAAATAAACCTAGAAGTAATCTGAACTATATAGCAAAAATGAAGATAAGAAGGGATAGTTAAAATACTTCACAAAAGATGTTACAAAGATCTTTCAAGAATACTATCAAATGCTATATAAAGTAAATAATATACAAAACCTTGACGATATACAACTTAGAAGAAATAAAATAGAACAATATTTAGAAAAGGCAAAGCTTCCAGCTATAATAGAAGAAGGATCTAATAAATTGGTTATGGAGATGAAATAGAACAGGTAATTAAAAATATTCGAGTAGGCAAAAGCCCAGTCCCAGATGGGTTCACCTCATTATACTATAAGAAAATTCAGGAATCTTAGCTCCATATTTTCTGTCATATATGAATTCTATAGAGGAGGGTGGGGAAATACGCAGAGAAGCATGGGGTGCTCATATAACCCTCATAGCTAAAGAAGGGAAGGATCCAACAGTATGTGCTATCTACAGGCCGATATCTTTGATAAATGAAGATATAAAGATTTATGCAAAGATATTGGCCACAAGGCTGAAACCCCTTATGCCAAAATGGATAGAAAAGGATCAGGTGGGCTTTGTCCCTGGGAGGGAGGCGAGAGATAATGTAATGAGCTCTACTCTTGATCCATGGAATCAAAAGGGGAAATAAATCACTGTTATTTTTATCAGTAGATGCCGAAAAGGTCTTTGATAGATTGGACTGGGACTATATGCTTGGGACATATGCAGGCATAGGTCCACGAATGTATAGGTGGATAGAGGCAATGTACCAAAGTACCAACTGCACAGGTACGAGCTAATGGGACCCTCTCGGGTACCTTTGCGTTGTACAATGGTACACGACAGAGATGCACACTTTCACTGTTACTTTTTGTCCTCTCCCTTGAACCTTTCTTGGCGACTATTCGGGCAAATCAGGGGATCAGGGGGATGGAGCTGGCTGAGCTAGAACATAAGGTCACTGCATTTGCGGCCAATGTGATGTTGTATGTCTTAAACCTGGGACAAACACTCCCAATTATAATGTCAGAGTTTGAAAGGTATGGAGACATCTCAAATTTAAAGATCAGTAAAGAGAAGACGGAGATATTGAACGTTTCTATCCCCTTAGCAGAATGCATCTTAAATCCCAGTATCCATTTGCTTGGAAGCGTAGGGGCCTAAAGTACCTTGGTATTTTTTTGTCTTCTTTGGAAGCAGATTTATATCAGGATAATTACCTACCTTTAAAATAAAATTAAGCAAGATCTGAAGGTATATCCGGTAAATAAATTGACATGGTTTGGTAGGATAGATGTGATCAAGATGGTGACACTACCAAGGGCTCTGTATGCGTTTCAGACTCTCCCGATAAATTTGCTGAGGGCCTATTTTAAGACTCTAGTACGTTGGTTGGGAAATTTATATGGAAAGATAGGAAAGCCCGTAACTCCTCTGGGACTTTGACAAGGCCACGGTCCAAAGGGGGACTATACCTCACAGATTTTGAGAGGTACCATGAGGCAGCGGTGTTACGGAGGACTATCGACTGGGTTCATGGTGCCTCTCAGAAAAAATGGTTATCATTGGAAGAAAATCTAAGCTGAAGACATCTAATAATGTGGGTACCAAGGCAATACAGGGACCCCCCCGGAGATGTGGCTCAAATAACAAAGGAAACCTTTAGAGCATGGGATGCCCTGTTTAAAACCAGGCTATGGATAGTTTAGGATTAAAAGATGTTATGAATGGGAATGTTCTCTGTTCAATAAGTGAATTACAAGAGATATATGGGGTATCACCATGGGATTTGTGGGGATATAGGCAACTTTAACATTTTGTGGACACCCTCCCAATGGGAAAGTTTATTGGACCAGGGGGGGATAAGGGGTCATGAAATATCTAATATATATGGGATGTTGATCTCTCCACCGGGATTGGGTCCATCACGTCTTCTAGAGAATTGGGAAATTGAATTAGACCAAACCATATTAGCGCAAATGAAATATAAAGTTATAGATTATGTAAACTCCACGTCAATAGATACGAGAATAAAATAAATTAATTATAAATTGTTAACTAAATGGTATTATGTCCCAACAAAACTTCATAAAATGAATTCAGAGATATCACAGCTATGGTGGAGGGAGTGTGGGTTGGAGGGCACACATACTCATATATGGTGACAATGTACTGGGATTTAACCTTTCTGTAGAGAGATACTGAAAATTATTAAAAAGATTTGTGGTGTTGAGATTGGGCAGGATCCTTGGCAGTGCCTGTTCCACACTACGGGGGAGCCAATGAAAAAATATAGAGCAGCGGTAGTACCGTATCTATCCATCCATTTGAGTTTTTTTTTTTTTTAACACTTTTCTAACACTTTGGGGGTAACTTACTTATTTGAAGGATTGGGGTTAACAGGATTGAGGTACTACGGGAAGAGGGAAACACAGTTGTCTGAAATTCAGTAAGTTAAATATAGATTTTTTACACATATTAAATAACACTTTTTGGGTTATCTGATTAAAGGATTAGGTTAAGTGGAATTGAATTATCAGGGTGAGAGGGATACACAGAATTAGGGTGGAACGGAAGGGTAGGCGTATTGTGCAATCCCCCGGAGACCCACCCACCCCTTAATATTTGATTAATTTAAAATTTATTTTAGGAGTACGTGCTTTCGGTCCTTCTCCATCCACATACACAACACCCCCCACCCAGCCTTTTTTTTTTTTTCATTCTCACCTCTTCCTTTCTGTAAAGTTGGAGTTGAGTTTTTTTTAATGTTATGTAGTTTGTTGTTTATTCTGTTTGTTTGTTTGTTTTTTTTAATTATAAAAAAGAGTTGGAAATAGACATAGCTATATCTGCTAGCAGGACTTGATTTTCTGACTAAAGTGGTTGTAAACCTCAAATCTTTTCCACAGTTTAGTAGATAATGTTATTATGACCTAATTCATATTGTGTGTACCTCTTAAAAAATCATCCTCATTTGGTTGTAGCCCTCATAAATCTGCTGATCTGTGGGCGTGGCATTGCACTGAAGCTTGGGGGATGGAGACCCAACATCACACTATTCCCCTCTCACCTATACACAGTCTCTCTGTATTCTCTGCTATCTCTCCCTCTTTCTCTGTATTCTCTGATGTCTCTCTCTCTCTCTCTCTCTATCTCTGTATTCTCTGATGTCTCTCTATCTCTGATGTCTCTAGTCCATATTCCCATTGCACACGTTCTTGAAATAAGCTCTTTAGGCTACTGGGTGCTGTAGAGACCTCCAGCTAGATACTGAAACCTATATGATATGTGGATATTCACCATCACCTCTAAGGATCATCAATTTCGTCCAAACAGTTTTTTATCAACTGCTACAGCCCCAGAAGATTTTACCCCCTTCCTGACCACAGCACTTTTTACAATTTGGCACTGCGTCGCTTTAACTGACAATTGCGTGGTCGTGTGACGCTGTTCCCAAACTAAATTTGCGTCCTTTTTTTTTCCCCATAAATAGAACTTTCTTTTGGTGGTATTTGATCACCTCTGCAGTTTTTTATTTTTTGCGCTATATACAAAAAAAAATATATATATATATTTTAGATTTTTTTCTATAATAAATATCCCCAAAAATGTGTAGTGGCCATAACCCTCGTTGGGGCGGCCTTGACTTTTGGGCTTACCGGTTACCTCCGCTTGGCTTGTTTCTCCAGGTCTAGGGGTTCCGAGAGTTGGTAACCAACGACTTTGCATGCTGACACCATAAAAGTCCTTTTGAAAGGTTTTTATTTGCAGGGGTAACATCCAACAGACACAGTCTCATGTGGGAACAGAGGGTAAGGATGAAGAATACTCAGGCACCTTGAACTGCTAAGTATACGAAAGTCTCTATTTGACAACCCAGAGAGTAGCCACTCGCAGCTGGGTGCTTCCAAGTTGAAAAAACCTTTAGCCAGAGATTATGGCAGTCAGCACTTGAATTACGGAATTTGCAAAGTCTCTAAACTTTAATCAATGTGGCACTTATCCGTCTCCTTGACAGTATTGGGAAAGCGTGGATTCTCTAGTGTCCTTGACAACCCAGCGACCAGGCACTTCTCAGGATGCCAGCTTGTTGGCCCTCCTCCGAAGAGTCCTCCCCTGGTCGCTTACATGAGCTGTGGTGCCCCTCCAAGTTGAGAGCGCACCTGGACGCCTTGAATCCTCCCTCAGTCACTGCGCCTCGGACCAGTCGGTTCCGAGACTCAGGAACAGATGGATCCTTGCCCCAGACCAAGCGGGTCTGTGGGGCTTGTCAAACCAACCATGTTGCGGGGCGGCACACACTCCCCTGACCGGGACCCCTCGCGGGGCGGCACACACTCCCCTGACCGGGACCCCTCGCGGGGCTACCCCGGCCCAGATCCAGGAACAGGCAGCTCTGGCCTAACGAACCCTGAACACGTGACTCCAGCATCTTAAGTACCCTTCCCCAGACTCCTCAGCGGGGCCAAACGCACCCACTGATTGGCTCCGGGGAATGCCGGTACCCAAACGTCCAACCAGGCCTGGTTCTAAGCCTGTCATGTGTACCTCACCGCACACATGATCAGGCAGAACTCCAACACAGCCCAGCCAAACTGATGCCAAATCTTCCCTATCCAATTAGCTCTCAGAACCCCTTTACTGTTCTGAGAGACAAAAATAACGAAATTTACACAATAGCGGACACCTTGAAAAGGTGTCACCGCTACAAATGTTTTTAAAAAACACATTTCTTCATCAGTTTAGGCCAATATATATTCTTCTACAAATTTTTGGTAAATAAAATCACAATAAGCGTATATTGATTGGTTTGCGCAAAGTTATAGCGTCTACGAACTATGGGAAAGATTTTTGCCATTTTTATTATTTTAATATTTTTTTTTTTTTTACTAGTATTGGTGGCGATCTGCGATTTTTAGCAGTACTGCGAAATTGCGGCGGACAGATCGGACACATTTGACACATTTTTGGGACCATTGACATTTATACAGTGATCAGAGCTATAAAAATGGACTGATTACTGTGTAAATGTCACTGGTAGGGGTTAACACTAGGGGGGCGATCAAGGGGTTAAATGCGTTCCCTAGTTAGTGTTTCTAACCGAGGGTATGAATCCAGAAAGCCTCATTCTGCAAGAGGAGGAGGTCATGATCCACCTCTAATTGGTTGTTGAACGTTTTCAATAGCCATGCCCCTCAGTTTGTTTGTCTGATGCTTGCGGCCCACAAAGTGCACAGCAACTGGTTTATTCATATCAATCTGTTCGTTGGTTCTTAGCTCTTGTAAGTGCCACCCTGATGTCACTCCTGTGTTTTTGAAATCTCCTTTTAAAGGGGCCAATGGTTTTGCCCACATATGTGAGTGCACAAGAACATTTAAGAATATAAACATAATACTCAGTGTTGCATTTAAGATATTCTCGTATACGGTATTGTTTACCATTGTGTGGGTGTGTAAAATGTTCCCCACAGATAAGTGAGTTGCAAACATTGCAGTTATAACATTTGTAGCAGCCTTTTTTTAAAGAGATTATGGGTGGAGTCTGTATGTACTTGGGCCTAGGGTCAGCCTGGACCAGAGAATCGTGTAGCATCATGCTACGCTTATGCACGAACAGAGGCATCTTTTTAAGATTAGGTGTCAGAGTGCTGTCAGCTTGCAGTATGTGCAGATTATGTGTCACTGCCTTCCTTATCTGTTCAGAATTGTGATTGAATGTGTGTATAAACATTGGTCGATCAGTTTGTTCAGTGGCTCTAGTACGACTGACTATGACCTTAGCAAATGCCTGATCAAGTACCTTGACAGGATATCTTCATTCTAAAAATGTATTGTATGTTCTATTCAGCTGTTGTTGAAACCACTCATGAACTGAGAAATTGGCAGGCTATTGAGAAGGTACTTAGGATGCGCGCTTTGGTAATGTAGTAGCGTGTTCCTGTATGTAGGTTTAGTATATAAAGATGTAGTTAAAGCAGAGTTCCACACACATTTTTCACACCTCACCATGCAGCACTAATGTGCATACATAAAATTTATTGGCAAGGCACATGCGCGGCTTCGGGTCATGGCGGACGTGTGAGGACTGAGCTCCGGAATCCCATCTGCTCTCCAGATCCTGCTACATTCAGTCCGGGGGTAAGCTATACTACTCCCTGCTTGCCCTGGGCACCCCATGGGTAAAATCGGCCAGCAAAAACATTACTACCAGCCAACGCAAGACCCGTGATCCCAAATGGCCATGAATCGGTTTCTCACTAGGCCTCAGTCCCCGGCCTCGCCTATGCCCACGAACCCTTTCTCCACCATGGATCCTCTTCTACGGGCCAAAAATGCTGACAGCGCTACACTGACCATCCCGGCCAGCAGGGTGCGGATGCTCAACCTGCGATACATGGAAGATTGCTGTCCTATAGTTGAAAAAAACAGACCTCATTTGGGGGCTTTCTCTATGCAGGCAACCACTGTCCCTTTGGGATTGCACTGCTGTCCCCTCGAAGGGTATCTCCTTCTCAAGTTTTAAAAAATTGGAAGTAGAATATTCCTCTCCCCCCTCCCTGTCCACTGTGCTGAATACCTCTGGGGTCTGGGGCTTTCCACATTGAGCTGTGTATGATTCTTTTTAGGACCAGCAAGAAAATCTTCCTTTGAATTCCTCCTGATTCTTGGATGAGCTGTTATTGGTATCCGTATTTGATTTCTCTACATAAACATTTGCCTATTCATTGTATTCTTCTACAAAGAACCCCCCGAAGAAGGCTCCCTGTAGTCGAAGCTTTAGGGTATTGCTGTGATGTTATGTCAAATCTGAATAGGATATGTCACAATTTGTTTCTGTAGTTATGAAGTTTTGTGTTCAGGATGTTTTATCTTAAACAAAAGGGGGGGGGGGAGGCACCACGCACGACGCTGTGCATATTACTCCTTAGGGCATCATGACGTGTGCACCATTCCACACTCTGGCTGATATATAGGGGGAGGTATTTGACACCTTTCCACAGACAACTTTGCCACCGGGAGGGGGGCGACTCTCCTCCTCCATCTTGCCTAGTGTGACGCTGGGAGATACCTGCTGGTGGGCTGGATACTTACCACCAGGCACCTTTACCTACTCTTCTTCACCTGCACCATTGGCCATGTTGCACATCAGGAGCATAACTTGTTGTTACACAGATGGATCTTTCTTTGTTTTGGACTTTTCCTGGCCATCTCATACATTTTCACCACCCACCCTATACACATGCTTGTTATACTTACCTCACACTTATAGTTCTATTCTTGTTGGCCATGTCTTATGGTCTTCACCTTTAGTGATGTGCCTTTCACCTCCTCATCCCCTATTGCACATTGGTTTAACTTGGTTCACATTAGTATCTTTACAAGAGAGCTATTCTTAGCAATTTCATTTTTTCACAGACTCCCTTTGAGCCTCACCTTATGTTACTATTTCAACATCATGGAGAATACATTCACATGGGACTTTGTGCTTGGATGTTCACCCCACGTGCAGTGTGGCTCCCTCAGCTTCCAGGACAGACAGCCTACCATAGTGGCTCCTTCCAAAACTGCAGTAGTACATACCTCCTTAATCCCAGCTCCATGTAAGCAAGTTAGCCTTAATACCTTCCTTCTTTCTCCTTCTTTTGAAGTTGGAGTTTCAGTTAGAGTTTGTTGTTTTTTATACTTCTTGCAGATCAGTGGATGCACCTTCTCCTGATGAAGTGTTTTAGCAACACGAAACGCATTGAGCATTGATAGGATGCACCATGTTTTTTTTTTTTCAATTCAATTATTACTGCATGTACTATTCTATCTCTGTTACTTTATTAATCCGCATACAGAGTATTTACTCCATACATGGGTTACTGGAACGTGCTGCTATTTTTGTTTTTATAATGTATGTATATGAACTGTTTGGAATATGTAATTATATCCTTATCTTTAGGTATTCATGAACTGTACTTTATCCCTTTGTGTGTATATATTCAATGGCTTTGCTATACATTTCATACTGAGTGCGATTTTATACCCTCTTTATGACAAATAAACAAATTGCCATTTGTACGTGTATTACCCTATTTGGTTGCCACCTGCCTCACACAAAGTCCCAACTCCCTCTCTATGTTCAGTTTTATCTTAAACAACATTTTAATATGTTTGTACCTAATAAAACCTTATTATATATCTAAATGTAAAGTGTTTGTTGGTGCCTTTAAAGCCACTTCCCCCATCCAGTCTGTTTTTAGTTTTACACAAGATAATTTTGACCAGTTTGCTGAAAATCTTTTCTTACCTAAATGAACCTCTTCAGACCTTGAAAAACGTAACGCCCCTATTACCCTGGAGGAACTTGCAAAAATAGTCAAAAACCTCCCCCTTCACAAATCTCCAGGCCCTGATGGTCTCCCATACCTCAACAATAAATCCTTCCTACCCACTCTCGTATATGTTAGAGTTATTTGGAACATTGGTCCGCAGGGAATTCCCACATTCGCAGTTCACACATTCCTACATTTCAGTAATACCTAAACCTGGGAAGGACCCCACTTTACCAAAGAATTATAGACCCATAGCCCTACTAAATTCTGATTATAATATCTTCACTAAAATCCTGGCCTTCGGGTTGCCCCAATTCATACCTACACTGATCAATAGGGACCAGGTGGGTTTTGTGCCCTCCAGGAATGCTGGAGATAACACAACACGCACCATAGATTTGATTGACCTATGAACAAATTCCCTTGCCCTGCCCTTATACTAAGTTTAGACGACCAAAAGACTTTTGATCGATTGAGTTGGCCTTACATGTTTTTCACCCTTAAATGTTTTGGGTTCTGTGGCCCTTTCCTTAAAGCTTTACAGGCTTTGTACTCTCATACAACTGCTCAGGTACAGATGGTCTCCTTTTTGTCGCCTCTTTTCCTCATGTCAAATGGTACCAGGCAGGGTTGTCCTTTATCCCCTCTCCTCTTCATTCTCTGCCTGAAGCCATTGGCTGAAGCCATCAAAACACATCCTGACATCAGTGGGGTCTTGATGCAACAGAGGGAATACACATTGTCCCTTTTTGCCGACAATATCCTATAAACTCTGACGACCCTAACCATTTCACTTCCCTTCTTACATGCCCTATTCATTTGGGGCCATATTGGGGTATAAGGTAAAAATCGCTAAAACTGAAGCACTGCCCTTGCACATAGCTCCACATTTATTAGCTCCAAAGTACATATCCTTATAAATGGTGCCCCTCAGGCCCTTAAATACTTAGGTATCCAGCTGACCCCCTCATATTCTAGCTTATACTTTGCTAACTACCCTCCCTTGTTTCAGGACATCTTTCGATGTCTCTGCCAGTGGGGTACATATCCTATTTCCATGCTAGGTAGAATCAACGTCCTGAAGATCTCTGTGTTACCTTGTTTGTTATATTTCTTTGAGACATTACCAGTGGCTTTACTTATAAGTAGGGATGAGCCGAACACCCCCGGGTTCGGTTCGCACCAGAACCTTCGAACCGACCGAAAGTTCGCGCGAATTTTCGAACCCTATACGTTATAATGGACGCGAACGTTCGAAATCAAAAGTGCTAATTACAACGGCCAATATGCATGTTAATGTCATAAAACAGGTTTGGGGACCCGGGTCCTGCCCCAGGGGACATATATCAATGCAAAAAGAACTTTTAAAAACTAACGTTTTTTCGGGAGCAGTCATTTTAATGATGCATAAAGTGAAAAAAAAAAAAAAGTGAAATTTTCCTTTAAATATGGTACATGGGGGGTGTCTAAAGTATGCCTGTGAAGTGGCATGTGTTTCCCGTGTTTAGAACTGTCCTTGCACAAAATGTCATTTGTAAAGGAAAAAAAGAAGCCATTTAAAACCACTTGCGGCTTTAGGTTTGTTCTTAAGTAGAATCTGAACAGGTACATTATGAAGTGTAGCTCCATCCCAAAAAAATCTATTTTTAAGCTTTTTGGAGAACATAGGGAGGGGTTATCACCCCTGTAACATTTGCTGTCTTTGCACATCTGTTCAGAACATGTCACCTAATTTCCGTCCCAATGACAAATGTTTTTGGAAAAAGTGGGGTTTTAATTGAAACAAGGATTGGTGATAAAGTATCAGTAGAGAGGAGATACCTTTTTCCCAAATTAAATCTAACAGGATAGAATTTCCCTTCCTAGGGGTAGATTTCCTCTCACTTCCTGTTTTCTCTTTCCATTTGCAAGTAGGAGTCGTTTGTAAGTTGGATGTTTGAAAGTAGGGGCCTGGCGTATATACTCTGCAGAAATTTGCCCTATTAGATGTTGGTGTAGCCACAAGACTGGTGGGCACAGGAATGGGCCCTGCTGTGAGTTAATAGATCAAGATTTGTAATTGCATGCACCTGTTGAACAGGGCAGAAAAATTGGGGGTGGTGGTGGTGGTGGTGGACGGTGTTGCCACAAGACTGTAAGCTCTCACAGTTACTCTTGGTGGGCGCAGGAATGGGCCCTGCTGTGAGTTATTAGATCAAGATTTGTAATTGCAAGCACCTGATGAACAGGGCAGAAAAATTGGGCCTTTGGCGGTGGTGGTGGACGGTGTTGCCACAAGACTGTAAGCTCTCACAGTTACTCTTGGTGGGCGCAAGAATGGGCCCTGCTGTGAGTTATTAGATCAAGATTTGTAATTGCATGCACCTGTTGAACAGGGCAGAAAAATTGGGGGTGGTGGTGGTGGTGGTGGACGGTGTTGCCACAAGACTGTAAGCTCTCACAGTTACTCTTGGTGGGCGCAGGAATGGGCCCTGCTGTGAGTTATTAGTTCAAGATTTGTAATTGCAAGCACCTGATGAACAGGGCAGAAAAATTGGGCCTTTGGCGGTGGTGGTGGACGGTGTTGCCACAAGACTGTAGGCCCTCATAGTTACTCTTGGTGGGCGCAGGAATGGGCCCTGCTGTGAACTATTAGATCAAGATTTGTAATTACCCGCCCCTGTTAAA
Source organism: Lithobates sylvaticus (assembly GCA_028564925.1). Classification (NCBI taxonomy): domain Eukaryota; kingdom Metazoa; phylum Chordata; class Amphibia; order Anura; family Ranidae; genus Lithobates; species Lithobates sylvaticus. The sequence goes on from CM053030.1 coordinate 315,819,317, forward strand.
CAGGGGCTGAAAAATTGTGCCTTAGGCACTGGTGCTGGTGCCACAACACTGCAACCCCTCACAGATACTGTACTTGGAGCACAGCAGTCACACGTGTTGCGAAGCATTTTTTTAAAAAAATTGTAAGTACACGCCCCTGTTAAACAGGGGCTGAAAAATTGTGCCTTAGGCACTGGTGCTGGTGCCACAACACTGCAACCCCTCACAGATACTGTACTTGGAGCACAGCAGTCACACGTGTTGCGAAGCATTTTTTTAAAAAAATTGTAAGTACACGCCCCTGTTAAACAGGGGCTGAAAAAAATTGTGCCTTAGGCACTGGTGCTGGTGCCACAACACTGCAACCCCTCACAGATACTGTACTTGGAGCACAGCAGTCACACGTGTTGCGAAGCATTTTTTTAAAAAATTGTAAGTACACGCCCCTGTTAAACAGGGGCTGAAAAATTGTGCCTTAGGCACTGGTGCTGGTGCCACAACACTGCAACCCCTCACAGATACTGTACTTGGAGCACAGCAGTCACACGTGTTGCGAAGCATTTTTTTAAAAAAATTGTAAGTACACGCCCCTGTTAAACAGGGGCTGAAAAATTTGCCTTAGGCACTGGTGCTGGTGCCACAACACTGCAACCCCTCACAGATACTGTACTTGGAGCACAGCAGTCACACGTGTTGCCAAGCATTTTTTTAAAAAAATTGTATGTACACGCCCCTGTTAAACAGGGGCTGAAAAATTGTGCCTTAGGCACTGGTGTGGTGGCATGGATCATTGAGGAGGAGGAAGAGGATAGTCAGTGAACATAAGAGGACAGTCACTCAGCATCAGCATAGGCAGTCTTGAAGGGATGTGATATTAAAAATTATTCGGTTATATCCGCCTCAGGTGCCTGGTAGCTGGTGGTGATCCAAGACTGATTCATTTTGATGAAGGTCAGTCGATCAACCGAGGCGGTGGACAGGCGCACCCTATGATCGGTGACAAATCCTCCAGCAGCACTGAATGTGCGTTCGGAAAGAACGCTGGAGGCAGGACAGGCCAGTAGCTCAATTGCATACTGTGCAAGCTCTGGCCAGTGATCCATCCTCAGGACCCAGTAAGCCAGAGGATTTTCAGTGGGAAAGGTGTCCAAGTCTGACCTTGCCCCAAGGTATTCCTGCACCATGTATATCAGACGCTGGCGATGGTTGCTGGAACCGATCATACCTTGGGGCTGCGGACTAAAAAATTGTCTGAACGCATCGGTCAGACGTCCACCTTCCCCACCGCTCCTTCTGCTACTGACCGAAGCCTCAGCAACTCGTCGCCCAGGACCAGGAGTTTGTAGCCTCCCAGTTTCTGGGAACGCGTTGCACAGACCTTTCTGCAAGGCCTCCCTGAGATGTCTCATCCTCTGCTCCCTCTGCGACGGCAAGATAAGGTCCGCAACCTTACCCTTGTACCGCGGATCAAGGAGAGTGGCCAGCCAGTAATGGTCCCTCTCCTTGATCCGAAGAACACGAGGATCCTTCCGCAGGCTTTGCAGGATCAGGGAGGCCATGCAGCGTAGGTTAGCTGAGGCATTCGGTCCGGAGTCTTCTGGGTCACTGAGGATGACATGATCGCCAGCCACCTCCTCCCAGCCACGTACAAGTCCACTGGTTTGTTGGGACTGTACATCATCCCTAAAAGACTGCTGCTGCTGATGCTGAGTGCCAGGCTCCACCTCCATGCTCACACAATCCTCCTCCTCCTCCTCCTCCTCCTCCTCATCCTCTTCCTGTGTGATGGGTGGGACAGAAGGAACACTGTCCGGATAAAGGGGGCCTTGAGAGGCAAGGAAGTCCTCCTCTTCCTGCCTCTGTTCTGCCTCAAGTGCCCTGTCCATTATCCCACGCAGCGTATGCTCCAACAGGTGGACAAGAGGGACAGTGTCACTGATGCATGCACTGTCACTGCTCACCATCCTCGTGGCCTCCTCAAATGGTGAGAGGACAGTGCATGCATCCCTGATCATGCTCCACTGACGTGGGAAAAAAAAACCAAGCTCCCCTGACCCTGTCCTGGTGCCATAGTCGCAAAGGTACTCATTGATGGCCCTCTGCTGCGTGTGCAGTCGCTGCAGCATGGCCAACGTTGAGTTCCACCTGGTGGGCATGTCACATATTAGGCGGTTCTTGGGCAGGTTCAGCTCCTTTTGCAGCTCAGTCAGCCGAGCACTGGCATTATAAGATCGGCGGAAATGCACACAGACTTTCCTGGCCTGCCTCAGGACATCCTGTAAGCCTGGGAACCTGCCCAAGAACCGCTGCACCACCAGGTTGAGGACGTGAGCCATGCAGGGCACATGGGTGAGCTGCCCCTGTCGCAGGGCGGAGAGGAGGTTGGTGCCATTGTCAGAAACGACCATTCCTGGCTTAAGCTGACGTGGCGTCAACCACCTCTCGGCCTGCCCCTGCAGAGCTGCCAGAACCTCTGGCCCAGTGTGGCTCCTGTCCCCCAAACACACCAGCGCAAGCACGGCATGGCATCTTTTTGCCTGCGTACTTGCGTAGCCCCTTGTACGCCTACGGAGCACCGCTGGTTCCAAGGACAGAGCACTGGAGGAAGAAGAAGAGGAGGGGGTGGAGGAGAGAGGTGTGTCACAACCAGTAGCAGTAGTAGCGTTTTGGAGGCGTGGTGGCGGAACAACCTCCAACACTACTGCACCTTGTCCTGCATCCCTCCCAGCTGCCAATAGAGTGACCCAATGGGCCGTGAAAGAAAGGTACCGTCCCTGTCCATGCCTGCTGGACCATGAGTCAGCGGTAATATGCACCTTACCGCTGACCGCCCTGTCCAGCGAGGCATGGACATTGCCCTCCACATGCCGGTAGAGAGACGGAATCGCCTTCCGTGAGAAAAAGTGGCGTTTGGGGACCTGCCACTGAGGAACCGCACATTGAACAAACTCACGGAAGGGGGCCGAGTCTACCAACTGAAAAGGCAGCAGTTGAAGTGCTAGCAATTTAGCCAGGCTAGCATTCAACCGCTGGGCATGTGGATGGCTGGGAGTGTACTTCTTTCTACGGTCCAGCAGCTGGGGCAGGGAAATTTGCCTGCTGCAATCGGACGTCGGTGTACTGCAAGTACTTGGTTGTGACACACCTAATTCTACACCTTCAGTCCTCTCAGAGCAGCTTTCAGAGAGGACTGAAGGTGTAGTGGGGATGGAGATCCCAGCTGAGGAGGAGCAAGGAGAGGTTCGCTTAGTTCTTTGGTGTGGGTCTTTTATGTGTGCCTGCCAACGAGCTGCATGGCAGGTCGCCATATGTCTGGTCATGCTTGTGGTGCCCAAGCGGCTGATGTTTTGGCCACGCGAGATACGCTTGAGACAAATATTGCAAATAGCAGTGGTGCGATCTGATGCACTCGTCTCAAAAAAGGCCCACACCAAAGAACTTTTCTGATAACGTGCAGAGGCAGCGCCCTGCACAGGCGGAGCTCTGCGGTGTTGTACAGTTGCTGTGCTGGCCTCTACCTGGCCTCCAGGGGGCATCCTGCCTCGTTGGACATGTGACGCCGCATCCTCCTCCTCCTCGTCCTCCTCCTCATCCTCTCTCCCTTCAGGCACCCACGTGGAGTCAGTGACCTCATCATCCCCTCCCTCTTCACCACTAGAGCAAACCTGGCAGTAAGCTGCAGCTGGTGGAACAGTACTGCCAGATTCCTCAAGCTGGGTATCATCATCCGAGCCTTCGAATCATTGGGCATCCTCCTGGAGCATGTACCCAACACTGTGCTCAAAGAGTTCGGGGGACTCCTCAGGAGGACATGGTGGGTCTAGGGAAGGGGTGGCTGATGATGCTCTGCCAGTACCCTGAGCCTGGGTGAGAGAGGATGAGGAGGATGAGGAGGGCTTGGTCATCCATTCTACCAAGCCTTCAGCATGATGCGGCTCCAAATGTCCAGCTGCCGAAAACAAAGACGCGCGTGTCCCATGGCCACGTGCTGATGACGATGCACGACCACGTCCACGGCCACGGCCACGTCCACTAGAAACAGAGCCTGCCTGCCCTGTGTTCTTGGCTCTGCACGCTCTGCCTCCCCTTGGCGGTCTTCCAGCCATTGTAGTCGGTAGTCCTGTGGGTGCTGCTGAGAAGAATATATAGGAGCTCTGTGTGATGCCACTAACACACTAGAAGTCCTATGGGTGCTTCTGCAAAGAAAATAGAGGAGCTCTGTGTGATGCCACTAACACACTAGAAGTCCTATGGGTGCTTCTGCAAAGAAAATAGAGGAGCTCTGTGTGATGCCACTAACACACTAGAAGTCCTGTGGGTGCTGCTGAGAAGAATATATAGGAGCTCTGTGTGATGCCACTAACACACTAGAAGTCCTATGGGTGCTTCTGCAAAGAAAATAGAGGAGCTCTGTGTGATGCCACTATCACACTAGAAGTCCTGTGGGTGCTGCTGAGAAGAATATATAGGAGCTCTGTGTGATGCCACTAACACACTAGAAGTCCTATGGGTGCTTCTGCAAAGAAAATAGAGGAGCTCTGTGTGATGCCACTAACACACTAGAAGTCCTATGGGTGCTTCTGCAAAGAAAATAGAGGAGCTCTGTGTGATGCCACTAACACACTAGAAGTCCTGTGGGTGCTGCTGAGAAGAAAATATAGGAGCTCTGTGTGATGCCACTAACACACTAGAAGTCCTATGGGTGCTTCTGCAAAGAAAATAGAGGAGCTCTGTGTGATGCCACTAACACACTAGAAGTCCTATGGGTGCTTCTGCAAAGAAAATAGAGGAGCTCTGTGTGATGCCACTAACACACTAGAAGTCCTGTGGGTGCTGCTGAGAAGAAAATATAGGAGCTCTGTGTGATGCCACTAACACACTAGAAGTCCTATGGGTGCTTCTGCAAAGAAAATAGAGGAGCTCTGTGTGATGCCACTAACACACTAGAAGTCCTATGGGTGCTTCTGCAAAGAAAATAGAGGAGCTCTGTGTGATGTCACTAACACACTAGAAGTCCTGTGGGGTGCTGCTGAGAAGAAAATATAGGAGCTCTGTGTGATGCCACTAACACACTAGAAGTCCTATGGGTACTTCTGCAAAGAAAATAGAGGAGCTCTGTGTGATGCCACTAACACACTAGAAGTCCTGTGGGTGCTTCTGCAAAGAAAATAGAGGAGCTCTGTGTGATGCCACTAACACACTAGAAGTCCTATGGGTGCTTCTGCAAAGAAAATAGAGGAGCTCTGTGTGATGTCACTAACACACTAGAAGTCCTGTGGGTGCTGCTGAGAAGAAAATATAGGAGCTCTGTGTGATGCCACTAACACACTAGAAGTCCTATGGGTACTTCTGCAAAGAAAATAGAGGAGCTCTGTGTGATGCCACTAACACACTAGAAGTCCTGTGGGTGCTTCTGCAAAGAAAATAGAGGAGCTCTGTGTGATGCCACTAACACACTAGAAGTCCTGTGGGTGCTTCTGCAAAGAAAATAGAGGAGCTCTGTGTGATGCCACTAACACACTAGAAGTCCTGTGGGTGCTGCTGAGAAGAAAATATAGGAGCTCTGTGTGATGCCACTAACACACTAGAAGTCCTATGGGTACTTCTGCAAAGAAAATAGAGGAGCTCTGTGTGATGCCACTAACACACTAGAAGTCCTGTGGGTGCTGCTGAGAAGAAAATAGAGGAGCTCTGTGTGATGCCACTAACACACTAGAAGTCCTATGGGTGCTTCTGCAAAGAAAATAGAGGAGCTCTGTGTGATGCCACTAACACACTAGAAGTCCTGTGGGTGCTGCTGAGAAGAAAATATAGGAGCTCTGTGTGATGCCACTAACACACTAGAAGTCCTATGGGTACTTCTGCAAAGAAAATAGAGGAGCTCTGTGTGATGCCACTAACACACTAGAAGTCTTGTGGGTGCTTCTGCAAAGAAAATAGAGGAGCTCTGTGTGATGCCACTAACACACTAGAAGTCCTGTGGGTGCTTCTGCAAAGAAAATAGAGGAGCTCTGTGTGATGCCACTAACACACTAGAAGTCCTATGGGTGCTTCTGCAAAGAAAATAGAGGAGCTCTGTGTGATGCCACTAACACACTAGAAGTCCTGTGGGTGCTGCTGAGAAGAAAATATAGGAGCTCTGTGTGATGCCACTAACACACTAAGAAGTCCTATGGGTGCTTCTGCAAAGAAAATAGAGGAGCTCTGTGTGATGCCACTAACACACTAGAAGTCCTATGGGTGCTTCTGCAAAGAAAATAGAGGAGCTCTGTGTGATGCCACTAACACACTAGAAGTCCTGTGGGTGCTGCTGAGAAGAAAATATAGGAGCTCTGTGTGATGCCACTAACACACTAGAAGTCCTATGGGTGCTTCTGCAAAGAAAATAGAGGAGCTCTGTGTGATGCCACTAACACACTAGAAGTCCTATGGGTGCTTCTGCAAAGAAAATAGAGGAGCTCTGTGTGATGTCACTAACACACTAGAAGTCCTGTGGGTGCTGCTGAGAAGAAAATATAGGAGCTCTGTGTGATGCCACTAACACACTAGAAGTCCTATGGGTACTTCTGCAAAGAAAATAGAGGAGCTCTGTGTGATGCCACTAACACACTAGAAGTCCTGTGGGTGCTTCTGCAAAGAAAATAGAGGAGCTCTGTGTGATGCCACTAACACACTAGAAGTCCTATGGGTGCTTCTGCAAAGAAAATAGAGGAGCTCTGTGTGATGTCACTAACACACTAGAAGTCCTGTGGGTGCTGCTGAGAAGAAAATATAGGAGCTCTGTGTGATGCCACTAACACACTAGAAGTCCTATGGGTACTTCTGCAAAGAAAATAGAGGAGCTCTGTGTGATGCCACTAACACACTAGAAGTCCTGTGGGTGCTTCTGCAAAGAAAATAGAGGAGCTCTGTGTGATGCCACTAACACACTAGAAGTCCTGTGGGTGCTTCTGCAAAGAAAATAGAGGAGCTCTGTGTGATGCCACTAACACACTAGAAGTCCTGTGGGTGCTGCTGAGAAGAAAATATAGGAGCTCTGTGTGATGCCACTAACACACTAGAAGTCCTATGGGTACTTCTGCAAAGAAAATAGAGGAGCTCTGTGTGATGCCACTAACACACTAGAAGTCTTGTGGGTGCTTCTGCAAAGAAAATAGAGGAGCTCTGTGTGATGCCACTAACACACTAGAAGTCCTGTGGGTGCTTCTGCAAAGAAAATAGAGGAGCTCTGTGTGATGCCACTAACACACTAGAAGTCCTATGGTGCTTCTGCAAAGAAAATAGAGGAGCTCTGTGTGATGCCACTAACACAACTAGAAGTCCTGTGGGTGCTGCTGAGACTAACACACTAGAAGTCTCTATGGGTGCTTCTGCAAAGGAGCTCTGTGTGATGCCACTAACACACTAGAAGTCCTATGGGTGCTGCTGCTGAGAAGAAAATATATAGGAGCTCTGTGTGATGCCACTAACACACTAGAAGTCCTATGGGTGCTTCTGCAAAGAAAATAGAGGAGCTCTGTGTGATGCCACTAACACACTAGAAGTCCTATGGGTGCTTCTGCAAAGAAAATAGAGGAGCTCTGTGTGATGCCACTAACACACTAGAAGTCCTGTGGGTGCTGCTGAGAAGAAAATATAGGAGCTCTGTGTGATGCCACTAACACACTAGAAGTCCTATGGGTGCTTCTGCAAAGAAAATAGAGGAGCTCTGTGTGATGCCACTAACACACTAGAAGTCCTATGGGTGCTTCTGCAAAGAAAATAGAGGAGCTCTGTGTGATGTCACTAACACACTAGAAGTCCTGTGGGTGCTGCTGAGAAGAAAATATAGGAGCTCTGTGTGATGCCACTAACACACTAGAAGTCCTATGGGTACTTCTGCAAAGAAAATAGAGGAGCTCTGTGTGATGCCACTAACACACTAGAAGTCCTGTGGGTGCTTCTGCAAAGAAAATAGAGGAGCTCTGTGTGATGCCACTAACACACTAGAAGTCCTATGGGTGCTTCTGCAAAGAAAATAGAGGAGCTCTGTGTGATGTCACTAACACACTAGAAGTCCTGTGGGTGCTGCTGAGAAGAAAATATAGGAGCTCTGTGTGATGCCACTAACACACTAGAAGTCCTATGGGTACTTCTGCAAAGAAAATAGAGGAGCTCTGTGTGATGCCACTAACACACTAGAAGTCCTGTGGGTGCTTCTGCAAAGAAAATAGAGGAGCTCTGTGTGATGCCACTAACACACTAGAAGTCCTGTGGGTGCTTCTGCAAAGAAAATAGAGGAGCTCTGTGTGATGCCACTAACACACTAGAAGTCCTGTGGGTGCTGCTGAGAAGAAAATATAGGAGCTCTGTGTGATGCCACTAACACACTAGAAGTCCTATGGGTACTTCTGCAAAGAAAATAGAGGAGCTCTGTGTGATGCCACTAACACACTAGAAGTCCTGTGGGTGCTGCTGAGAAGAAAATAGAGGAGCTCTGTGTGATGCCACTAACACACTAGAAGTCCTATGGGTGCTTCTGCAAAGAAAATAGAGGAGCTCTGTGTGATGCCACTAACACACTAGAAGTCCTGTGGGTGCTGCTGAGAAGAAAATATAGGAGCTCTGTGTGATGCCACTAACACACTAGAAGTCCTATGGGTACTTCTGCAAAGAAAATAGAGGAGCTCTGTGTGATGCCACTAACACACTAGAAGTCTTGTGGGTGCTTCTGCAAAGAAAATAGAGGAGCTCTGTGTGATGCCACTAACACACTAGAAGTCCTGTGGGTGCTTCTGCAAAGAAAATAGAGGAGCTCTGTGTGATGCCACTAACACACTAGAAGTCCTGTGGGTGCTGCTGAGAAGAAAATAGAGGAGCTCTGTGTGATGCCACTAACACACTAGAAGTCCTATAGGTGCTTCTGGGAAGAAAATATAGGTCTGTGTGATGGGACTAACACACTTCAAGTCCTATAGGTGCTTCTGGGAACAAAATATAGGATCTCTGTGTGATGGGACTAACACACTTCAAGTCCTATATGTGCTTCTGGGAACAAAATATATGATCTCTGTGTGATGGGACTAACACACTTCAAGTCCTATAGGTGCTTCTGGGAACAAAATATATGATCTCTGTGTGATGGGACTAACACACTTCAAGTCCTATAGGTGCTTCTGGGAACAAAATATAGGTCTGTGTGATGGGACTAACACACTTCAAGTCCTATAGGTGCTTCTGGGAACAAAATATATGATCTCTGTGTGATGGGACTAACACACTTCAAGTCCTATAGGTGCTTCTGGAACAAAATATATGATCTCTGTGTGATGGGACTAACACACTTCAAGTCCTATAGGTGCTTCTGGGAACAAAATATAGGATCTCTGTGTGATGGGACTAACACACTTCAAGTCCTATAGGTGCTTCTGGGAACAAAATATATGATCTCTGTGTGATGGGACTAACACACTTCAAGTCCTATAGGTGCTTCTGGGAACAAAATATAGGTCTGTGTGATGGGACTAACACACTTCAAGTCCTATAGGTGCTTCTGGGAACAAAATATATGATCTCTGTGTGATGGGACTAACACACTTCAAGTCCTATAGGTGCTTCTGGGAACAAAATATATGATCTCTGTGTGATGGGACTAACACACTTCAAGTCCTATGGGTGCTTCTGGGAACAAAATATATGATCTCTGTGTGATGGGACTAACACACTTCAAGTCCTATAGGTGCTTCTGGGAACAAAATATAGGTCTGTGTGATGGGACTAACACACTTCAAGTCCTATAGGTGCTTCTGGGAACAAAATATATGATCTCTGTGTGATGGGACTAACACACTTCAAGTCCTATAGGTGCTTCTGGGAACAAAATATATGATCTCTGTGTGATGGGACTAACACACTTCAAGTCCTATAGGTGCTTCTGGGAACAAAATATATGATCTCTGTGTGATGGGACTAACACACTTCAAGTCCTATGGGTGCTTCTGGGAACAAAATATATGATCTCTGTGTGATGGGACTAACACACTTCAAGTCCTATAGGTGCTTCTGGGAACAAAATATATGATCTCTGTGTGATGGGACTAACACACTTCAAGTCCTATAGGTGCTTCTGGGAACAAAATATATGATCTCTGTGTGATGGGACTAACACACTTCAAGTCCTATAGGTGCTTCTGGGAACAAAATATATGATCTCTGTGTGATGGGACTAACACACTTCAAGTCCTATAGGTGCTTCTGGCAACAAAATATAGGATCTCTGTGTGATGGGACTAACACACTTCAAGTCCTATAGGTGCTTCTGGGAACAAAATATATGATCTCTGTGTGATGGGACTAACACACTTCAAGTCCTATAGGTGCTTCTGGGAACAAAATATAGGTCTGTGTGATGGGACTAACACACTTCAAGTCCTATGGGTGCTTCTGGGAACAAAATATATGATCTCTGTGTGATGGGACTAACACACTCCAAGTCCTATAGGTGCTTCTGGGAACAAAATATATGATCTCTGTGTGATGGGACTAACACACTTCAAGTCCTATAGGTGCTTCTGGGAACAAAATATATGATCTCTGTGTGATGGGACTAACACACTTCAAGTCCTATGGGTGCTTCTGGAACAAAATATATGATCTCTGTGTGATGGGACTAACACACTTCAAGTCCTATAGGTGCTTCTGGGAACAAAATATATGGTCTGTGTGATGGGACTAACACACTTCAAGTCCTATAGGTGCTTCTGGGAACAAAATATATGATCTCTGTGTGATGGGACTAACACACTTCAAGTCCTATAGGTGCTTCTGGGAACAAAATATATGATCTCTGTGTGATGGGACTAACACACTTCAAGTCCTATAGGTGCTTCTGGGAACAAAATATATGATCTCTGTGTGATGGGACTAACACACTTCAAGTCCTATGGGTGCTTCTGGGAACAAAATATATGATCTCTGTGTGATGGGACTAACACACTTCAAGTCCTATAGGTGCTTCTGGCAACAAAATATAGGATCTCTGTGTGATGGGACTAACACACTTCAAGTCCTATAGGTGCTTCTGGGAACAAAATATATGATCTCTGTGTGATGGGACTAACACACTTCAAGTCCTATAGGTGCTTCTGGGAACAAAATATATGATCTCTGTGTGATGGGACTAACCCACTTCAAGTCCTATAGGTGCTTCTGGGAACAAAATATATGATCTCTGTGTGATGGGACTAACACACTTCAAGTCATATAGGTGCTTCTGGGAACAAAATATATGATCTCTGTGTGATGGGACTAACACACTTCAAGTCCTATAGGTGCTTCTGGGAACAAAATATATGATCTCTGTGTGATGGGACTAACACACTTCAAGTCCTATAGGTGCTTCTGGGAACAAAATATATGATCTCTGTGTGATGGGACTAACACACTTCAAGTCCTATAGGTGCTTCTGGGAACAAAATATATGATCTCTGTGTGATGGGACTAACACACTTCAAGTCCTATAGGTGCTTCTGGGAACAAAATATATGATCTCTGTGTGATGGGACTAACACACTTCAAGTCCTATAGGTGCTTCTGGGAACAAAATATATGATCTCTGTGTGATGGGACTAACACACTTCAAGTCCTATAGGTGCTTCTGGGAACAAAATATATGATCTCTGTGTGATGGGACTAACACACTTCAAGTCCTATAGGTGCTTCTGGGAACAAAATATATGATCTCTGTGTGATGGGACTAACACACTTCAAGTCCTATGGGTGCTTCTGGGAACAAAATATATGATCTCTGTGTGATGGGACTAACACACTTCAAGTCCTATAGGTGCTTCTGGGAACAAAATATATGATCTCTGTGTGATGGGACTAACACACTTCAAGTCCTATAGGTGCTTCTGGGAACAAAATATATGATCTCTGTGTGATGGGACTAACACACTTCAAGTCCTATAGGTGCTTCTGGGAACAAAATATATGATCTCTGTGTGATGGGACTAACACACTTCAAGTCCTATGGGTGCTTCTGGGAACAAAATATATGATCTCTGTGTGATGGGACTAACACACTTCAAGTCCTATGGGTGCTTCTGGGAACAAAATATATGATCTCTGCCTGCCTGCCAGGAACACACTACAAGTCCTATAGGTGCTTCTGGGAACAAAATATAGGAGCTCTGCCTGCCTGCCACGAACACACTACAAGTCCTATAGGTGCTTCTGGGAACAAAATATAGGAGCTCTGCCTGCCTGCCACGAACACACTACAAGTCCTATAGGTGCTTCTGGGAACAAAATATAGGAGCTCTGCCTGCCTGCCACGAACACACTACAAGTCCTATAGGTGCTTCTGGGAACAAAATCTAGGAGCTCTGCCTGCCTGCCACGAACACACTACAAGCCCCTCTTTCTAAATCAATCTTTGTAAATGAATCTATCTAACTCAATCTCTCTAAGTAAATCTCTCTAACTAACTAAATCCAGCAGAGTGTCACAGATCTATCCTGCTCTATCTGCGCCGGAACAGCATGTGACCGGCGCAGACGGCGTGGCGGCCTTTTATAGGGGGGGGGCGTGTACTAAAGCCCCTGAGCTGTAATTGGCTACAGGCGTCCTGCCTGTAGCCAATTATGGCTCTTCGAGTTTCCGGGGCTGTGATTGGCCAAGCATGCGGGGTCACAGTGCATGCTTGGCCAATCATCAGCCAGCAATGCACTGCGCCGGCCGCGCCGGCCGCAATGCATTGCGGGGCCGCTCGCATCACACGAACGTGATGCGAGCGGCCAAAATAGTTCTGGGCTCGCCGAGCGAGCGAACGCCCGGTGCTCGATGCGAACGTGGGTTCGCATCGAGCACCGGGCCCATCCCTACTTATAAGCCAGCTTAAAGCTCTTCACAGGTATTTTCTAAAATTCATATGAAATAACAAAGCACATCGTATTGCCAGCTCAGTGTTTTTTTTCTTTAAAGACTCAGGGAGGTCTGGGAGCCTCTAATATTATTAAGTATTACTATGCATCCCACCTTCGGGCTGTCATTTCCTGGTCTAGTCAGAGGACTCCAAGCAGTGGTCGAAAATTAAAAGGGGTTCCCTAGGAGGCAGATTTGCCCCCCCTCTCCTGGGGTTACCACCAGCGGGATGCACCCTATCTTTTGAACACACAAACACCTCGGTGGAGGCGAAGCTGGCTGCGTGCCAGCTTTTGCTCCCTCGGTTAATATTAGGCAATTTTTGGGATATTGACCACAAAATGCACTACCATTCTAAGTCCAGAGAAGAGCTACAATCACTGACCTGTATCAAGGCTTCATTTCTACTTATATTGTCATGCCCTCTCCTCTTCATTTTCCTCAAGATAGTTTATACATGTATTTATGTTTTCCTTGACGTTCGCATACTTCAATACGGTTTTTGACTATCTGATTTTGTATGTTGTTTCATAATAAATTGTTTCTAAATTAAGATTTTACAAAAAAAAGGGGGTTCCCTATATCCTATACATCAATTTTCCTTGGTATGGTCCCGATCCCTATGACCTGATCCCATACTAAAGAGTCCGTGTTTAGCACCAATGTTATTTACCATGTCCATTTGGTATAAGTGTGTTTAGAAGTACTCTTTCTCCTCACCGTGCCCACCTTTATCCAATATTCTATTAAATCTGGTCCTGCCAGATAGCCTCTCCTTTGGTCGTATGTTGCCATGGATGCAGGAGTCTCTTTTCCAGTTGCGTAATTTGGTGCACCCTGTTACTCGCATACTGCATACTTTTACGACATTACAGGAAAAGTTCTCCAATCCCCAAAATGTGTTTTATTTCTATTTGCAAGTCAAGCAATTTTTCCAATCCATCTCTCACCTTAGAAAATCCTACACTTTTTGAACATACAAGTTCTGAGGGCCCACACCAATTACATTTAGTATCTTCCATATATCATATACTGCATGATTCTACCATAATTATGGAGGACACGCACCTATATATGCTCAAGTGGAATGCACTTTTAAAGCAACTTATTTCTCTCCAGATGTGGGCCAAAATATGGTTGTCAACCTTTAAATCTTCCAAATGTTTGGTGCAGAGATAGACTGCTGTGAAGATCCTGATGGTCTTGTATAGGACTCCGGAGATTGTACACCATTTAGATCCTATGTGTTGGTGTGGGTTGGAGACGTAATCACATTTTCATATATTATGGCTGTGACCTGTTATTCAGTGATTCTGGTCAGATGTAATATTAATACTTCAGAAAGTGGTGGGCTTACCGCTTCCTTTAGATCCCATCCATTATTTACTGGGGCTCCACTTTCCGGGTATAGTTAAAATGGTTAGACGGTTAATTTCATATATCCTTTTGGCTGCTAAGAGAGCTATACCACTGTGCTGGTTGTCAACTCTCCCCCCCCCCCCCCCTCCCAATTGCAATTATTACAACATACCTGAAATTAGGAGGATGAAATATCTTACAGCTACTGTACATGAAGCGGTTCCCCAGTTCAACAAAATTTGGGTTCTTTGGGATCAATCCACCTTGAGCCTGGGTTCAGACTAGTGCAGTGCGAATTGAAGGCCCTGCGTGACTGCGCAGTGAAACGTCGGCTGTTCTGCGGATTGTACGCGTTTTAGGTGCAAATCAGCTGCAAATTCATTAGTAACCCTTCCTGTCTAATTTGAGTTGCTAATTTTGTGCTGACCAAGCTCTTTTGCTGATTGGCTGCTTATAAAACCTGGTAGGTCTGTGTACACTTCCTGGTTGTCCAGCAGTCTGTGTTGTGTGTGTTTCTTTGCAAAATGTGTGCTGCTCTGCCAATGATAATGCCAACAGCAGCAATCTTGCTTGAAGAAGAGAATAGGAGAAGGATGAGGAGAAGAAGATACTGGGTTCATCCCATCATTGCAAATCGTGAAGAGAGAGGCCAGTTCATGATCTTGTATGGGCACCTCCGTGGGCATGAAGAAAAAATGTTCAATTTCACACGCATGTCAATAAGTAGGTGAGTAATGTTTCTGCCAAACCATACTTAATTAGTAGCCATTGATGTATAGTGTGTTTTATATTTGCAAGACACAAGTCCATCCAGTCTAACCTATGTGTGATTATTCCATTCTAAGATTATTGTAACATTTCAGCATGCAGCCTAAAGGGCACAACATGAGTGTCAGCTAGCACCCCCCTCCTGGTGTAAACCAGGTCATATGCCCTTTTTGTGTGTGGATATTTTACCCCCCAAATACCTTGGCCCAAATTTGCTAGTGACAAGCTGCTTTGTGGGTGGTGATGTTGCCACGCAGCTTTGTATAGCATTTTTGGCTCAGACAATTGTTACTGTTAAATTAAAAGGCCAGTGGCTTCTTCTCTGTTGAAATGAGGACCCATATGCCTTTTTTTTTTTCCTGCCACTTATTTAGCCATAATTATATTGGAACTAAGGTTGCCTGCCTTGTTACCATAAATAATGACCTTAACCACTTACCTTACTCTTTTTTTATACAGTATGCCCAAATGTTTTTCCCACATGTATTTATGAATTACATTTTTTTTACTCAGTTTTGACGAATTGCTGGGCTTAATCTCCCCTCGCTTGAAGTGTCAGAACACGAGCTTTAGAACAAGTATCCAGCCTGCTGAAAGATTATTGATCACATTAAGGTAATTTTCATCACTCATGTCATTTGTCATGCGTTTTATTGACCATATTTTTTTGATTTTTTATGTTTTTTTACCTGGGTATGTTTTAAAATATGACAGCACAAAAAATGTTGGAATAATTATTTATTCACGTATCATAAAATATGATCAAAATATAAACTTTACCCATGTATAAAACATAAATTAACTCTGAAATAACTTGAAAAAAAAAAAACTTGCCTGTCAAGTAGGCCTCTTCCCTGTTGTTTTATCAAAATGTGTCATGTTGGTCCTTAACCTTGAACAGACCTCATCACAGATTCTCATATGTTTTGGGGAAAGGGGCCTCATAGGAGTATTGAGTTGCGGAAGCTGGGTCATCACTGGCAGTGTGGGGAGCAGGCATAGCCTCCCCATGTTGACTTTGCACATACATACCCTGAGTTGGGGGGGGGGGGCCTAATTGAAGGAAGTGGGGATGGGATGGGATAGGGAAGGTTACTGTGTGGCACTTCATATCTGGAGATTGGCTTGTCATAACTTGAGGGATATGATGATGGATTATAGGGGTAAGGATGGTGTTGCTGCTCAGGGTAGTGCATGTATCTTGGGTAGTTATGGGGAGGTCTTGGTTGGGGCACATTTGGGTAGTTAAATGCATGTCCCTGCTGTGGCTGGGAGAAGGAGTGCATCATTTTTTCTATATTTTTTCGCATTTCATAGTAACGCTCTGGGGGTACCTTTTTAATTAGTGGTACAAAACTGAGCGCCAGGATTGTATCGGGACATAAAAATGCATCCACCTTTGCGGTCATGTTTTTTAACATGTCTAATAAGCGCTCACTTAGGTCAGGTTGGGATAGTGCTGGGCGCCTCCGTGGCACTTTGCCAGGCTGACCAATGTGTGCAGGAGCATAGGATGGCCCAGGGACAGCCTCCTCTGCCCCTGAACATTGTTCAGTCTGGATTAGTTTCCCAGAGACTGAAAGATGTTTGGATTAGTGATAAATCCTCTGTGTCTTCTGGAATATCAATGGGTGCTTCCTCCTCTGTTTGTTGTTCTGGTTCTTCATCCAAAACATCTTGCTCCTCCCAACTAGATTCTGTCCTGTTTTATATTGTAAAAATGTCAAAATTAACTAGGCATATTAATTATTAACAGATTGTGCGTTACAAAGATGATGTACATGAAAACGTACTCCCTCATCTCCACAATGGGTTGTAGAAAATCCAAGTCCCTGGCAAACATATAGGGTACCCTAGGCGCTGCCCCCGAGCCACTCCTTGCTTCTTTGAGGTGCCGCATATATTTTCTGTAAGCATCACGCATGCTACGCCATCTTGTCTGTAAGTAGTGCACTGAAAAATATATAACAACATAATTAAAAAATTTCTTTTTTTTTTTTTAGGTACTTAGCAACAGGAAATTCCTTTGGAAGTTTGCACTATGAATTCAAGGTTGGAAAATCAACGATTAGTGGCATTGTTCATGCTACCTGCCTAGTCATATGGGAAGAACTGAAGGATATTGTTATGAAGAAGCCCAAACAAGAAGAATGGCTGATGGTAGCGGACCTATTCTGGGAGCGAATCAACTTCCCCAACTGTCTTCGAGCCATTGATGGCAAACATGTACACATGCTCAAGCCTCCAGCTAGTGGGAGCCAATATTTTAATTATAAAAAATATTTTTTGTTGGTATTAATGGCAGTGGCAGACGCAAATTATAAATTTATTTATGTTGATGTAGGTTCTTATGGCAGCAAATCAGATTCTAGTGTATTTTCACATTCCTCATTTGGCCGCATGCTGCGTGACAATACACTAGACTTGCCCAATAATTCTCCCCTGCCAGAGACTACAGAGCCTCTCCTCCCACATGTATTTGTCGGAGATGAAGCTTTTGCACTTTCCCAGAACATGCTCAGGCCTTATTCAAGTCGCTCTCTGACAACTGAAAAAAGAGTGTTCAATTATAGGCTGACTAGGGCACGACGAGTAGTAGAATGTGCATTTGGAATTCTTTGCAATAAGTGGAGATTCATGCATACTTCTATAAACCTCAGTATTGATCATGCGATCAGTGCGATTAAAGCTGCCTGTGCACTGCACAACTATGTGCGTGAACGAGATGGGTTTCTTTTTGAAGATTCCCTGACCCATAACATGGAGGTAGCACATTTCAATATGCCTAGGGGCAGCACTGGTACACTTATTAGAGAAGAATTTAAGAATTTTTTTTGTCACCAGCTGGGGAGGTGCCTTGGCAGATGAATTCTATTGACTAAAAAAAAATATGTATTTGTTTTCTTGATGTAAAGGCATGATAATATAATGCTAAGTGTGCTGTATGAAAAATGTTGGATGTAATTTTGGCAATGACAAATAAAACTACTATCTCACATTTGTGGTGTATGTCATATTACTAACCTTACAAATTCTAAGAATATGCATTTTTTTAGGGACTCCTCCATCGCTAGATAAAGCTGGTATGTGCACAATGTTTCCAGCATGTGGCCTGGTACAGATTTGGGGGTGACCACATGCTGTTTGTTAAAATATAATAAATTAAATTAATGTACACCATCTAAAAAATACAGTACAGCATATACAGGTAGTAAAAGGTAATAAAAAAACTTACATTTGTCAGCCTGAACTTGGGAAGAGCACCTGCTCCACTCTGGCAAGAGGTCTCTGGCAATGTCCTGCCATGCACGTTTTTTGACAACGTTGTCCTTATATTTAGGATGCCGGGTGTCATAAATCTTGGGTTTCTCCCTCACAAGTCTGATCAACTCCTCACAATCCACAGCTTCTTTCGCTTTGATGATGCTTTTCGTCCTCTTTTCGACATGCTGGTTCCAGTCCGGATTTCAAAACACACAGGGGAGGAACAGGAAGAAGGGGAGGTGTTGGAGTGGTGCGAATTTCTGTTCAGAAGGCAAGCCAGATGTGAATCAGATGCGTGCCCATAGAAGATAATGGGCCTGAATTCGCACCTGATCCGCCCCGCACCACACCAAAGTCGGTTGCAGTTTTTCTGCAATGCGCAGTGCACATGCACCGGACATATGTGAACATGCCTCATTAAAAACAATGGGTTTTGAAATGTCCTGCGAATTCGCAGTGTTTTCCACCACTGCGAATTCGCAATAGTGTGAACCCAGGCTCAATGCCGTGAGTATGGAGATCATCCACCTTGATCCCATTATTTGTGGTTTCCGTATCTCTATCGGACTCTTCTTATTGCCGTTTTTGATGACCATATATGCTTTTATTATGCTCCTTTGTATGTCATCCCAAAACTGGATGCTAGTCTATTTTATGTACCCGATACTATGTACTTAGGCTTTCTACCATCTCTTATTTTTACATTACGTGTTTAATGTGCTGAGCATTTGACATTCCGTATGTTCTTGGGTTATGATTCATGTTTTTCTGTTTTTATGCCTTTGGCATTTTGAGATTTACATTCTGTATACTGCTGTATTTCTGGTTTATTTTTGAACCAATAAAAATACAATTACAAAAAATATAAAAATTATTTGCAATTTATTTATTTTGTTCCTGTTCACTTACCTGATTTATGTATTTATCCATATTTCACTTCCTTCTTTAGTGGGCGCAGTGCTGTACAGGATTTCTGACTTTGCAATTGCTCCTGGGAGATGTGTCATCTATCCCAGGAGGCAATGGACGAAATCTTGGTCAGCTTGACATGGCAATGCTCCTGTAACATTTAAGATTGGCGTCCATGGGAAATCTTGGTCAGCTTGATATGGCAATGCCCCCATAACATTTAACATTGGCGTCTATGGCAAATCTTGGTCAGCATGACATTGCAATGCTCCCGTAACATTTAACATTGGTGTCTATGGAAAATCTTGGTCAGCTTGATAAGGCATCGTTCCCAAACCATAAGACTGCTTACACACTGTATAGAGCCATGGCATGCCGTACAGTGTCATTGCATGCCATACAGAGCAATCACATGCTCTGTGATTAAAAATAGCGCCTGTAAAGAGTCTCTCCTGTATCTCCAGTGTGAAAGCCTGAGTGCTTTCACACTGAAGCGGTGCGCTGGCAGGACGGTAAAAAAAGTCCTGCAAGCAGCATCTTTGCAGCGCTGTAAGAGCGGTGTATACACCGCTCCTAAAGCGCCCCTGCCCATCAAAGCATGAAATCAAGGCGCCCCGCTAGCGGCCGAATAGCGCCGCTAAAACGACGGTAAAGCACCGATAAAAGTAGCGGCGCTTTACCGCCGACGCCTCGTGTGAAAGCACCCTAAGTGACAGGGATAGGAAACTTGGAGAGTACTGAGAGGGGACCCAGGATTACAAGGATACCATTGAGCAGAGCAGTGGGGGTGCAGTTCCGGTGTCAGGCAGGAATATGGGGCAGGCTCTGTCAGAGGATAAGTTCCAGTGGATGCAGGTAAGGAGAGCCCCAGGGGGGTGCAGTTATAGGGTGATGTCACTCCTAGCAGTGTAGCTGACATAATTTTGTGCCTGCAGACTGAGGTTGAAGAATGTAAACAACATCTTCTGTCTGTCATCCCCTTCCTGATGGTGTCATTGCATGCCGTACAGTGTCATCGCATGCCGTACAGAGCCATCACATGGCGTACAGTGTCATTGAATGCTGTACAATGCCATGGCATGCCGTACAGTGTCATCACATGCCATACAGAGCCATCGCATGCCATAACAGTGCCATCACATGACATAGTTTCATTGCATGTTGTTCAATGCCATCGCATGCCATACAGTGCCATCGTAATGCTGTACAGTGTCATTGCATGCCGTACAGTTTAATTGCATGCCATACAGTGACATTGCATGCTGTACAGTGTCATCGCATGCCGTACATTGTCATTGCATGCTGTACAGTGCATCTAAACGCCATGTGATTGCTCTGTACGGCATGCGATGACAGTGTACGGCATGCGATTACATTGTACGGCATGCCATGGCACTGTACGGCATGCCATGGCTCTGTACAGCATGCGATGGCACTGTACGGCATGCCATGGCACTGTACGGCATGCCATGACACTGTACACCATGCGATGGCACTGTATGGCATGCAATGGCACTGTATCCCCAAAATGTGTTTTATTTCTATTTGCAAGTCAAGCAATTTTTCCAATCCATCTCTCACCTTAGAAAATCCTACACTTTTTGAACATACAAGTTCTGAGGGCCCACACCAATTACATTTAGTATCTTCCATATATCATATACTGCATGATTCTACCATAATTATGGAGGACACGCACCTATATATGCTCAAGTGGAATGCACTTTTAAAGCAACTTATTTCTCTCCAGATGTGGGCCAAAATATGGTTGTCAACCTTTAAATCTTCCAAATGTTTGGTGCAGAGATAGACTGCTGTGAAGATCCTGATGGTCTTGTATAGGACTCCGGAGATTGTACACCATTTAGATCCTATGTGTTGGTGTGGGTTGGAGACGTAATCACATTTTCATATATTATGGCTGTGACCTGTTATTCAGTGATTCTGGTCAGATGTAATATTAATACTTCAGAAAGTGGTGGGCTTACCGCTTCCTTTAGATCCCATCCATTATTTACTGGGGCTCCACTTTCCGGGTATAGTTAAAATGGTTAGACGGTTAATTTCATATATCCTTTTGGCTGCTAAGAGAGCTATACCACTGTGCTGGTTGTCAACTCTCCCCCCCCCCCCCCTCCCAATTGCAATTATTACAACATACCTGAAATTAGGAGGATGAAATATCTTACAGCTACTGTACATGAAGCGGTTCCCCAGTTCAACAAAATTTGGGTTCTTTGGGATCAATCCACCTTGAGCCTGGGTTCAGACTAGTGCAGTGCGAATTGAAGGCCCTGCGTGACTGCGCAGTGAAACGTCGGCTGTTCTGCGGATTGTACGCGTTTTAGGTGCAAATCAGCTGCAAATTCATTAGTAACCCTTCCTGTCTAATTTGAGTTGCTAATTTTGTGCTGACCAAGCTCTTTTGCTGATTGGCTGCTTATAAAACCTGGTAGGTCTGTGTACACTTCCTGGTTGTCCAGCAGTCTGTGTTGTGTGTGTTTCTTTGCAAAATGTGTGCTGCTCTGCCAATGATAATGCCAACAGCAGCAATCTTGCTTGAAGAAGAGAATAGGAGAAGGATGAGGAGAAGAAGATACTGGGTTCATCCCATCATTGCAAATCGTGAAGAGAGAGGCCAGTTCATGATCTTGTATGGGCACCTCCGTGGGCATGAAGAAAAAATTTTCAATTTCACACGCATGTCAATAAGTAGGTGAGTAATGTTTCTGCCAAACCATACTTAATTAGTAGCCATTGATGTATAGTGTGTTTTATATTTGCAAGACACAAGTCCATCCAGTCTAACCTATGTGTGATTATTCCATTCTAAGATTATTGTAACATTTCAGCATGCAGCCTAAAGGGCACAACATGAGTGTCAGCTAGCACCCCCCTCCTGGTGTAAACCAGGTCATATGCCCTTTTTGTGTGTGGATATTTTACCCCCCAAATACCTTGGCCCAAATTTGCTAGTGACAAGCTGCTTTGTGGGTGGTGATGTTGCCACGCAGCTTTGTATAGCATTTTTGGCTCAGACAATTGTTACTGTTAAATTAAAAGGCCAGTGGCTTCTTCTCTGTTGAAATGAGGACCCATATGCCTTTTTTTTTTTCCTGCCACTTATTTAGCCATAATTATATTGGAACTAAGGTTGCCTGCCGTGTTACCATAAATAATGACCTTAACCACTTACCTTACTCTTTTTTTATACAGTATGCCCAAATGTTTTTCCCACATGTATTTATGAATTACATTTTTTTTTACTCAGTTTTGACGAATTGCTGGGCTTAATCTCCCCTCGCTTGAAGTGTCAGAACACGAGCTTTAGAACAAGTATCCAGCCTGCTGAAAGATTATTGATCACATTAAGGTAATTTTCATCACTCATGTCATTTGTCATGCGTTTTATTGACCATATTTTTTTGATTTTTTATGTTTTTTTACCTGGGTATGTTTTAAAATATGACAGCACAAAAAATGTTGGAATAATTATTTATTCACGTATCATAAAATATGATCAAAATATAAACTTTACCCATGTATAAAACATAAATTAACTCTGAAATAACTTGAAAAAAAAAAACTTGCCTGTCAAGTAGGCCTCTTCCCTGTTGTTTTATCAAAATGTGTCATGTTGGTCCTTAACCTTGAACAGACCTCATCACAGATTCTCATATGTTTTGGGGAAAGGGGCCTCATAGGAGTATTGAGTTGCGGAAGCTGGGTCATCACTGGCAGTGTGGGGAGCAGGCATAGCCTCCCCATGTTGACTTTGCACATACATACCCTGAGTTGGGGGGGGGGGGCCTAATTGAAGGAAGTGGGGATGGGATGGGATAGGGAAGGTTACTGTGTGGCACTTCATATCTGGAGATTGGCTTGTCATAACTTGAGGGATATGATGATGGATTATAGGGGTAAGGATGGTGTTGCTGCTCAGGGTAGTGCATGTATCTTGGGTAGTTATGGGGAGGTCTTGGTTGGGGCACATTTGGGTAGTTAAATGCATGTCCCTGCTGTGGCTGGGAGAAGGAGTGCATCATTTTTTCTATATTTTTTCGCATTTCATAGTAACGCTCTGGGGGTACCTTTTTAATTAGTGGTACAAAACTGAGCGCCAGGATTGTATCGGGACATAAAAATGCATCCACCTTTGCGGTCATGTTTTTTAACATGTCTAATAAGCGCTCACTTAGGTCAGGTTGGGATAGTGCTGGGCGCCTCCGTGGCACTTTGCCAGGCTGACCAATGTGTGCAGGAGCATAGGATGGCCCAGGGACAGCCTCCTCTGCCCCTGAACATTGTTCAGTCTGGATTAGTTTCCCAGAGACTGAAAGATGTTTGGATTAGTGATAAATCCTCTGTGTCTTCTGGAATATCAATGGGTGCTTCCTCCTCTGTTTGTTGTTCTGGTTCTTCATCCAAAACATCTTGCTCCTCCCAACTAGATTCTGTCCTGTTTTATATTGTAAAAATGTCAAAATTAACTAGGCATATTAATTATTAACAGATTGTGCGTTACAAAGATGATGTACATGAAAACGTACTCCCTCATCTCCACAATGGGTTGTAGAAAATCCAAGTCCCTGGCAAACATATAGGGTACCCTAGGCGCTGCCCCCGAGCCACTCCTTGCTTCTTTGAGGTGCCGCATATATTTTCTGTAAGCATCACGCATGCTACGCCATCTTGTCTGTAAGTAGTGCACTGAAAAATATATAACAACATAATTAAAAAATTTCTTTTTTTTTTTTTAGGTACTTAGCAACAGGAAATTTCTTTGGAAGTTTGCACTATGAATTCAAGGTTGGAAAATCAACGATTAGTGGCATTGTTCATGCTACCTGCCTAGTCATATGGGAAGAACTGAAGGATATTGTTATGAAGAAGCCCAAACAAGAAGAATGGCTGATGGTAGCGGACCTATTCTGGGAGCGAATCAACTTCCCCAACTGTCTTGGAGCCATTGATGGCAAACATGTACACATCCTCAAGCCTCCAGCTAGTGGGAGCCAATATTTTAATTATAAAAAATATTTTTTGTTGGTATTAATGGCAGTGGCAGACGCAAATTATAAATTTATTTATGTTGATGTAGGTTCTTATGGCAGCAGTTCAGATTCTAGTGTATTTTCACATTCCTCATTTGGCCGCATGCTGCGTGACAATACACTAGACTTGCCCAATAATTCTCCCCTGCCAGAGACTACAGAGCCTCTCCTCCCACATGTATTTGTCGGAGATGAAGCTTTTGCACTTTCCCAGAACATGCTCAGGCCTTATTCAAGTCGCTCTCTGACAACTGAAAAAAGAGTGTTCAATTATAGGCTGACTAGGGCACGACGAGTAGTAGAATGTGCATTTGGAATTCTTTGCAATAAGTGGAGATTCATGCATACTTCTATAAACCTCAGTATTGATCATGCGATCAGTGCGATTAAAGCTGCCTGTGCACTGCACAACTATGTGCGTGAACGAGATGGGTTTCTTTTTGAAGATTCCCTGACCCATAACATGGAGGTAGCACATTTCAATATGCCTAGGGGCAGCACTGGTACACTTATTAGAGAAGAATTTAAGAATTTTTTTTGTCACCAGCTGGGGAGGTGCCTTGGCAGATGAATTCTATTGACTAAAAAAAAATATGTATTTGTTTTCTTGATGTAAAGGCATGATAATATAATGCTAAGTGTGCTGTATGAAAAATGTTGGATGTAATTTTGGCAATGACAAATAAAACTACTATCTCACATTTGTGGTGTATGTCATATTACTAACCTTACAAATTCTAAGAATATGCATTTTTTTAGGGACTCCTCCATCGCTAGATAAAGCTGGTATGTGCACAATGTTTCCAGCATGTGGCCTGGTACAGATTTGGGGGTGACCACATGCTGTTTGTTAAAATATAATAAATTAAATTAATGTACACCATCTAAAAAATACAGTACAGCATATACAGGTAGTAAAAGGTAATAAAAAAACTTACATTTGTCAGCCTGAACTTGGGAAGAGCACCTGCTCCACTCTGGCAAGAGGTCTCTGGCAATGTCCTGCCATGCACGTTTTTTGACAACGTTGTCCTTATATTTAGGATGCCGGGTGTCATAAATCTTGGGTTTCTCCCTCACAAGTCTGATCAACTCCTCACAATCCACAGCTTCTTTCGCTTTGATGATGCTTTTCGTCCTCTTTTCGACATGCTGGTTCCAGTCCGGATTTCAAAACACACAGGGGAGGAACAGGAAGAAGGGGAGGTGTTGGAGTGGTGCGAATTTCTGTTCAGAAGGCAAGCCAGATGTGAATCAGATGCGTGCCCATAGAAGATAATGGGCCTGAATTCGCACCTGATCCGCCCCGCACCACACCAAAGTCGGTTGCAGTTTTTCTGCAATGCGCAGTGCACATGCACCGGACATATGTGAACATGCCTCATTAAAAACAATGGGTTTTGAAATGTCCTGCGAATTCGCAGTGTTTTCCACCACTGCGAATTCGCAATAGTGTGAACCCAGGCTCAATGCCGTGAGTATGGAGATCATCCACCTTGATCCCATTATTTGTGGTTTCCGTATCTCTATCGGACTCTTCTTATTGCCGTTTTTGATGACCATATATGCTTTTATTATGCTCCTTTGTATGTCATCCCAAAACTGGATGCTAGTCTATTTTATGTACCCGATACTATGTACTTAGGCTTTCTACCATCTCTTATTTTTACATTACGTGTTTAATGTGCTGAGCATTTGACATTCCGTATGTTCTTGGGTTATGATTCATGTTTTTCTGTTTTTATGCCTTTGGCATTTTGAGATTTACATTCTGTATACTGCTGTATTTCTGGTTTATTTTTGAACCAATAAAAATACAATTACAAAAAATATAAAAATTATTTGCAATTTATTTATTTTGTTCCTGTTCACTTACCTGATTTATGTATTTATCCATATTTCACTTCCTTCTTTAGTGGGCGCAGTGCTGTACAGGATTTCTGACTTTGCAATTGCTCCTGGGAGATGTGTCATCTATCCCAGGAGGCAATGGACGAAATCTTGGTCAGCTTGACATGGCAATGCTCCTGTAACATTTAAGATTGGCGTCCATGGGAAATCTTGGTCAGCTTGATATGGCAATGCCCCCATAACATTTAACATTGGCGTCTATGGCAAATCTTGGTCAGCATGACATTGCAATGCTCCCGTAACATTTAACATTGGTGTCTATGGAAAATCTTGGTCAGCTTGATAAGGCATCGTTCCCAAACCATAAGACTGCTTACACACTGTACAGAGCCATGGCATGCCGTACAGTGTCATTGCATGCCATACAGAGCAATCACATGCTCTGTGATTAAAAATAGCGCCTGTAAAGAGTCTCTCCTGTATCTCCAGTGTGAAAGCCTGAGTGCTTTCACACTGAAGCGGTGCGCTGGCAGGACGGTAAAAAAAGTCCTGCAAGCAGCATCTTTGCAGCGCTGTAAGAGCGGTGTATACACCGCTCCTAAAGCGCCCCTGCCCATCAAAGCATGAAATCAAGGCGCCCCGCTAGCGGCCGAATAGCGCCGCTAAAACGACGGTAAAGCACCGATAAAAGTAGCGGCGCTTTACCGCCGACGCCTCGTGTGAAAGCACCCTAAGTGACAGGGATAGGAAACTTGGAGAGTACTGAGAGGGGACCCAGGATTACAAGGATACCATTGAGCAGAGCAGTGGGGGTGCAGTTCCGGTGTCAGGCAGGAATATGGGGCAGGCTCTGTCAGAGGATAAGTTCCAGTGGATGCAGGTAAGGAGAGCCCCAGGGGGGTGCAGTTATAGGGTGATGTCACTCCTAGCAGTGTAGCTGACATAATTTTGTGCCTGCAGACTGAGGTTGAAGAATGTAAACAACATCTT
Organism: Lithobates sylvaticus; assembly: GCA_028564925.1. NCBI lineage: Eukaryota > Metazoa > Chordata > Amphibia > Anura > Ranidae > Lithobates > Lithobates sylvaticus. The sequence goes on from CM053030.1 coordinate 315,846,394, forward strand.
CTGTCTGTCATCCCCTTCCTGATGGTGTCATTGCATGCCGTACAGTGTCATCGCATGCCGTACAGAGCCATCACATGGCGTACAGTGTCATTGAATGCTGTACAATGCCATGGCATGCCGTACAGTGTCATCACATGCCATACAGAGCCATCGCATGCCATAACAGTGCCATCACATGACATAGTTTCATTGCATGTTGTTCAATGCCATCGCATGCCATACAGTGCCATCGTAATGCTGTACAGTGTCATTGCATGCCGTACAGTTTAATTGCATGCCATACAGTGACATTGCATGCTGTACAGTGTCATCGCATGCCGTACATTGTCATTGCATGCTGTACAGTGCATCTAAACGCCATGTGATTGCTCTGTACGGCATGCGATGACAGTGTACGGCATGCGATTACATTGTACGGCATGCCATGGCACTGTACGGCATGCCATGGCTCTGTACAGCATGCGATGGCACTGTACGGCATGCCATGGCACTGTACGGCATGCCATGGTACTGAACGGCATGTCATAGCCCTGTACGACATGCCATGGCTCTGTAGGGTATGCAATGACACTATACGGCATGTGATGACACTGTACGGCATGCCATGGCATTGTACAACATGCAATGACACTGTACACAATGTGATGGCTCTGTACAGCATACAGTGACACTGTACGGCATGCCATGACACTGTACGGCATGCCATGGCTCTGCACGGCATGCGATGACACTGTACGGCATGAAATATCAGGAAGGGGATGACAGACAGATGATGTTGTTTACGTTCTCCAACCTCAGTCTGCAGGCACAAAATGATGTCAGCTACACTACTAGAAGTGACATCACCCTATAGCTGCACTTCCTGGGGCTCCCCTTAACTGCATCCGCTGGAACTCATCCTCTGACAGAGCCTGCACCATATTCCTGCCTGACACCGGAACTGCATCCCCACTGCTCAATGGTATCCTCATAGTCCTGGGTCCCATCTCGGTGCTCCCCAAGTTTCCTGTCCATGTTACTTATGGTTCGGGAGCAGTTCCATGTAAAGCTGACCAAGATTTCCCATAGACACCAATGTTAAATATTACGGGAGCAGTGCCATGTCAAGCTGTACTTGCTAGCACCACACTGCGCATGCACAAGATTAGCATGTGTTTGCTGGGTAGCCAGCATGCACGGAATCCAGGAAGAAGGACACTGCGGCTTCAGATGTCCACACTGGAGTTGGCCACGCTGTGCAGGAACTTCACAAAGCAAGAAAACAATGCAGCACAAATAGAAAACTGGGCATAGTTTACAGCATACCTTTGTTTTTGTTTTTTTTAATAAATGTTTATCGAAGAAAAACAAGAAATACAAGCAGTATAAACCATCAAAACAAACTATGCAATTTTTGTGTTAGAGTTGTGGGTAATTTCAGAAGGCATTTAAAACATAATGCGACCAGGTGAAAACCCCACAATATACTATAGGACCAACTTTATGTCCATTCGCTTCTAGTCCATCAACAAAAAAGCACTTGGTCTTTCCTTCAATAATAGTAATAAGTAAACATTTAAGGAAGATAAAGTGCATAGTCATGGCATAGGTAGTTTAGAGAAGCAGGAAGAACAGGAGGAAAATGTATAGAAATGAAAGGGGAAAGGAGAGAAAGAAGAGGGGGGGGGGGGGGGGGTTGGCATGCATGTTACATTGTTTACTAGAAATCTCAATATACGTTATTCCAAAAGAAGATGGTAGACATTCGATCAATGGCCTCAAGAAGTCGGCCTAGGATGTAAGAAGCCCATCCATATATGCGTACTCGGACTCAACACTAGTGTACAATTATCTCCTTATAGGTCGTGGTGGTTTTAAAGTCCACCCATTGAGTCCAAGTCAGGGTATGTCGTTCAGAGGTGTTCTTGTCACGGTGAGTAATATCTTCCATAAGGAAAACATCAGAAATTTTTTGAAACCACGTTTTCATTGATGGAGTCTCAGGCTGGCCCCACTGTGCAGGTATTAGTGCCTTGGCTGTGTTGAGTAGATGAGGGACTATAGAGCGCTTATATTTGCCAATTGGTTCCTTGGTAGCGTGGAAAAGGATGGTCCAAGGGTCAGAGGGGAGATTGACATTGGAGATCTGTTGTATAATTTGGATAACCTTGGCCCAATAAGGGCGAATGAGTGGGCACGACCACCATATGTGCGTGTGGGTTGCTTTGTTCCCACAATTCCTCCAACACAACGGGGAATTGGCGGGGAACATCTGATGGAGCTTTGATGGGGTATAGTGCCATCTAGTTAGCAATTTGTAGTTGACCTCAGTCATTTTTGACGCTATTGAAGAGATGTGAGTCAGCTGTAGAACTTTATCCTTTTGACTGTGTGAGAGGCAGGAATCCAGATCTGCCTCCCACTTAGCAAGGAAGCAAGGGTGTTTATCATCTTGGAGCTTGATGAGTGTTTTGTAAAATAGTGAGATACAGTGTTCAGGCGGATCTGTAGGGTATAGTACTTCCTCAATACCGTTTAAGTCCTATATCCCTCTTAGTGGCTGCGGAAGAGTACTGAGGAAGTGTTGTAGTTGGTTGAACCTCCATTTATCTAGGAACACAAGTGGCTTGGGGCCTAGGATATCCTTTAGGGGTTTAAGAGTGTTGGCTTGAAGAACATGATGTAGCAGGAGGGGTCTATCTGGAGACCAAGTCTGGAAGCCAGGATCTAGTTGGCCAGGGAGGAAATAAGCATTGCCGAGAAGCGGCAGCAAGGGTGAAGCGTATGACCATGAAAACTTCCTATGCAAAGAGTCCCAGATATCCAGGGTGGAAGTGGTTAACGAGGAGGTACTAGGGGCGAGGTGCCTGTAAGGGCGTGGAAGCCAAGGAGTGACTGCTAGGTCTGTGTTACTTAGAGCGTTTTCAAGACTTACCCACAGTTTAGAATTAGCGGCATATTTCCACTTTGAGACCCTGGACAGGACCACAGCGTTATAATATGCCTTAAAATTTGGAAGTGCCAGTCCCCCAGATCCCTTGGAACGAAAAAGCACATCCTTGGATACTCTAGGGTGGCTGTTCCTCCAAATAAAGCGGGAGACCATGGTCTGCAGTAGAGAAAAGAACCCTATGGGGACACCCAATGGAATCATTTGGAAGTAGAAGAGCACTCTAGACAGGATATTCATCTTGACTATACTCACTTTGCCCAGCCAGGAATGTGCTAACGTGTTCCACTTTGTAAGGTCATTTCTGATGTTATTCAGTAAAGGGATATAGTTATATCTAAAGAGGGATTGGATGTTGGGCGTGAGGTATATTCCCAAATACTTCATGCTTCGGTGTACCCATCTAAAGGGAAAGAGGGGTTTTAGTCGTTCTGCCTCCCTGCTGGGTAAGTTAATATTCAATATCTCGGACTTCGATAAATTTATTTTAAAGTTGGACATTGTCTGAAAGGTAGAGAAAGCCATCATTAGGTTAGGAAGTGAGGTGTGGGGTTGTTGAATGAAAAATAGAATATCGTCCGCGTAAGCTGCGTATTTATGGGTTTTATTGCCTACCTGGATCCCATGAATATTTACATTACGCCTTACGGTTGCTAGAAAGGGTTCTAGGGTGAGAGCGAATAAAAGGGGTGAAAGGGGGCATCCCTGTCTAGTCCCATTAAATAGTTGAAATGAGTCGCTCAGAGTACCATTTATGCGAATTTGGGCCGTTGGGCAAGAGTAGAGAGAGGTAATGCAGTGAAACATTTTGGGCCCCAGCCCGAAGTGGCGTAAGGTAATTTTTAGGTAGTCCCAGTCCACCCTATCAAACGCTTTTTCAGCATCTGTGGATATAAGTAGGGTGGACTGGGCCGACCTTTGTGCATATTGTATTAGAGATATTGCCCAGAGGGAATTATCTTTGGCTTCTCTATGCGGCATGAAGCCCGTCTGGTCAGTGGAGACCCAACTGGGTATGAGGGGGAGTAGTCTATTGGCCATAACTTTAGAATATAATTTAATGTCAACGTTTAACAGGGAAATCGGCCTGTAGCTGCTGCATTGGGTAGGGTCTTTTCACAATTTGGGGATGACCGTAATGTGAGCTGTAAGGGATTCTGGGCGAAGTCCCGAGGTCTGTGAGATGGAATTGGCGTATGCCGTAAGGCGGGGCAAGAGGACATTGCTAAATGTTTTGTAATAAAGAATAGTGTAGCCATCAGGGCCCGGAGCTTTACCTGTCGGGGACGATTTCAAATCTGTCTGGAATTCCTCAACAGAGAGTTCAGATTCCAGTTCCCTAAGGGCCACGGGTGACAGTTTTGGTAAATTAGCTTCTTTTAGATATGCGAGCATGAGATGCCGCCTCTCTTTTACGGTCAGGGACGGTGAGTCACATTGCACATTGTATAAGTCTGCATAATATTCTCTGAATGCCTTCGCAATGTGTGGAGTCGCATGTACTAAGTTTCCATTAGATAGTTTTATTTTCGGGATAAATGATCTAGTCTGCTTTTCCTTAAGGGATCTCGCTAATTGTCTACTAGGCTTGTTCCCCCATTCATATAGTTTTTGTGAATAGCGTTGCAATTTTCTAGTAGTGTCTAAGTTCAGGAGGTTTTTCGGTTCTTCCCGTTTCAACGTGAGAGCCTCTAGATGTGTTGTGTGCAAGGTAAGTTTGTGTTGTTTATCAAGGTCTGCTATATCGTGTAGGACCTGTTCGAGGTGTTGACCATGCTCCCTTTTTTTCCTTGCCCCTAGTTCAATGAAACTACCTCTCATGGTAGCCTTGTGGGCTTCCCAAACTATTGTTGGTGAGGTCTCCGAAGGCTTATTTTCTTTAAAATATTGCGATATCTGTGTAGATAACATAGCGACTTCCGCTTCATTGGATAGGAGAGAATCATTGAGTTTCCAGTTATAGGAGCGGCGTGCCAAGGTGGGCATGGTCAAGGTAATCAAGACAGGTGCGTGGTCTGATAATGTCGCAGTGCCTATATTCGCGGATTGTAGTTGCGGGAGATGTTGGTGATCTATGAAAATGTTATCAATGCGGGAGTAAGACTGATGCGTTTTCGAAAAATGGGAGAAATCTTTGTCTTTGGGGTGAAGTATACACCATGCGTCTATTAATTGTCGTTCTATGAGTCTTTTTTTAACATAGGCTAGGCGTTTAAAGGGGATGTGAGAGCGCCCATGGGAAGTGTCCAACACGTGATCTAAGGGCATTTTTATGTCCCCAGCTAGTACCACTAGACCCTCAGCAAATTCAGTCAACTCGGTAAGGATTTGGGAGAAATAGGTGGGTTGGTTGTGGTTCGGAGAGTAAATGTTTGCCAATGTACATTGGGTGTTGCCCAGAAAGCCCTTTAAGAAAAGGAAGCAACATGGTCATCCGCTCGCATAGTTACAAGGCAAAAGGGTACGTCTCTACCAAAGCCTATGGCCACACCTTTAGCTTTATTTGTATCTGAGAGGCTATAATACCACTGGGGGAAATAAGGCGAGGTCAGTTTTACCTGTGTAGTATGAGTTAGATGCGTTTCCTGAAGAAATGCAACGGAAGTGGCTGTCTTCCGTAGTTCACGGGTGATCTGATGCCTTTTAGCTGCAACATTCAATCCCCTGACGTTATAGGAAGTGACTTTAAGTGTGGCCATTATGTCGGTAGGACGTAACCCTTAAGTCTAAAATGCCATGCATGCCTACCCGGTAGGGGGCAAAGGTGAAGAAAAGTGTCATAGTGTAAAGAAGAGAAAAGAGGAGAAAGGAAAGAAAGAATCAGATTTACAGAAACAACAAAGACGTCCAACTGGACACATGTGGGAAATCTTAACATGTCACGCAGAATCCTGCGGTGATCCCTGTGGGGGGAGAGAGAGCTCTAAAGGGAGCATGGACCGAAAGAATCGAAGGCTGCCCGCTCTCACCCACCCCAGAAGGAAATGTGGGCAGGGGGGTGTACCGTGTAAAATGCACATGGGAACAGTGTGCTCCACCAGCATCCAGCAATATTGCAAAAAAACATGAGAAAAAATTTTGCTCCAAAAGTAAACAATAGTGAAACACATTTAACCAGTATACTTTAACTGAGAAGACACAGTGTATGAAACATTATGAATGGCAGGGATACTCATCCAGCAGTAGGAAGTCCTTATGTGGGGTCGTCCACTGGAGTCCTGATAAGTTACCAGAAGGCAGTCCGAACACAGGTATGCAGGCAAGAACAGGTATATAGTCCCTGTCAGTGGACTTCCCTCACTGTAAGCGCTTCTAGGGATCGGAGTACCTGCAACGATCAAAACATAGAGAGGGAGAGAAATAATAATAAAAAAAAAGAGAAGAAAACAAAAAGAGCAGCCCTAAGGCTAATCAGCTCATTTCTCAGCCATGCTTCTGCATCAGCGCCTTTTTTTTGTGGGCGATTTTTGCCATTGGGAGTCCTAAATGTGAGAGAACTTAGGGACCGGATCGTGCCATCCAGGCAGATCTACTGGAGGCAAATTAAGATCTTTTAAGAATTGTGGCAGTTCCTCTGGAAATCTAAGGGTATGGGAGTGGCTATTTTTGGTGGCAATAAGGCACGCCGGGAAACCCCATCTGTAAATGATCCCATTGGAGCGTAGATGTTCCAAAAGTGGCTTAAGAGCTCTGCGACAGTCCAGGGTTTCTTTAGATAGAGCAGAGAAAATGTTTAGGATCGCTCCATCAAAGTCAATGTTGGGGGTGTTCCTCAGCTTGGCCGTAATGGCATTTTTGTCTGAAAAGTAATGTAGACGGCATATGACATCTCTAGGTTGTTCGGTGTTGATGCTGCGGGGTCTAAGCGCACGGTGAACTCGGTCAAATTGCATCGGGTGGTTTTCCCAATACTGTGCCGAAGACACAGCGAATTGACGGCTCTAGGTCATTATCCCCGGTTGCCTCAGGAAGTCCTCTAATACGCAAGTTGTTTCTGTGGTTTCTGTTCTCGAGGTCTTTGAGTTTATATAGCGAGGCGTGATGGGCAAAGGCTAGCTGTGTAACAGTCTCCTGTAATTCTCTTATGGCCGTTGCATGAGAGTCCTGCCTCTGTTCCGTGTCTTCAACCCTGTCTAGGATGTGTGCCATATCTGCTCTTACCCCCGTAATTTCCTTTTTTATTGATTTTTCTGAGCCGTGAAACATTCCGGCTAGCTCTTTTTTAATGCCGCTCATTAGGGATGACATTTCAGAGCCCGTGGGGGACCCAGGGTCTTCCATGAGGTCCGAGAAATAAGATGATGCAGGCGAACTTTCCCTCACGGAAGCAGCTAGCGAAGCAGAGGATGCGCTACGCCTCGAGGACCTGGATTGGCTGCTACTTGCGCCGGGGCCCGTTCTGCTAGTAGCCAGAAATTTCTGTATAGAGCCGGTAACAGCTTGATTTATTGCCGTACCCTTGCTGGATTTCTTTGAGATTACGGAACGGGTTTTAGGTGTCTTTGCTGGCATAGTTGAAGCTTGGAGCGGAATGCCGGGTGGAGCACCCCTCAGTCACATCTATTTAGCAGCATGTATTTCCTATAGTATGGGATTTGCAGTTTTGTGGGCCCATGTCTCATGCAGACTTGTTTTAACCAGTAAGTATGCAGTGGTAGGGGGTGAGAAGGGTAATTCCACACAATATTTTGGCAGTCTTTGGCAATTTTCAGGATGCTGCGGTGTGCAGGCCGAGGTGGGTGTATGTGGAGCACCAAGATGGCCCCCGTGCTCCAGGGGTTGTAAGAGCCACCTAAATATGAGCATACCTTTGTTACATTGCACGAGGCATGAGTATTCTAGGGGTATTTTTATCTTAAAATGTATATTTCGGCCAGAACACTGCTTTAATGAACCTTGAGATCTAGTGACCATTACATCGGAATATTGCAAGGTGAGATTTCTGGATTAAACACAACCCCGGGAAAGACGCTATTCAGGAAATCTACAAAGTAAAAAAAAAATGGCCTCGCCACCAACCCAGTTCAGGAAAATGTCATCTATATACCTAAACCAACATTTGATATGGTCAGAAAAAAATGGTAGAAGGATAAATATGACATTCTTCAAGAAAACCAACAAAGAGTTTTACAAATGAGGGGGCTGTGGAGCTGCCCGTGGCCGTGCCACGGACCTGCGTGTACCTAGTCCCCTCAAATGCAAAACGATTGTTTGTTAAAACAAAATCCAGACATTCAATCAAGAATTCACTTGGCATATTAAAGGGGAGGGCCAGCTGAATTTTTTTTTTTAAAAGTCAGCAGCTACAAACACTGTAACTGCTGACTTTTAATAAGCAAACTTACCTGTCCAGGGCACCCGCAATGTCGGCCGCCCGAGGCCGACTCGGCTCTCGGGTCCCGGCGCCGCCATTCTATCTAAGGCAATAGATAGTCGCGAGTCACGCAGCACTTTGTGAATGGGGCGATTTGTGTTCTGGGAGATGCACAGTTCCCAAAACACACTGCGCCCCATTACCCAGAAGACAACGTGAGGAGGAGAGAATACTGAAGTTCACCGCGGAGTAGGGAGAGGCAGATTAGGATGATCTGCCTAGCAACAGGCATTTCTGGTAAGTTTAAAAAAAAAAAAAAAAATTTCATTTTTTTTTCAGATTTTTTGCAACATTTTAATGTAGTTTTGTTTTTTAGGGTGGCCCTCCACTTTAAGCAATTCTGAACCTGCCAAAAAATGTCTAACCGCCTGTAATCCAGCTTCATTTGGTATACATCTGTATAGAGATGCAATGTCCATTATTGCAAGCTTCCAACCTTCATCAAAGTGCTTGAAGGCACTCAATTTCTTTAAGAAATCATTAGTGTCCTTGATATATACTGGTAGCTTCCATACCAGCGGCTGTAGTTAAAAGTCAATGAATTGGGCCAATGGTTGGGTAATCGACCCTATACCCTATACAGCTGGTCTGAACTTCTTAGGAAGACCGCAAATCACAGGGAAGCGTGGATGGTCATTATTATGAAACATTGCCATGTTGTGGGTTACCCAACTGATGGATTCCCTTACGTCTATCAGGGAGATCAGTGCATTTGTAGTGCTCTGAGAATGGTCTTTTTTAGCTTAATATAGCTTGTTGTGTCAGACAGCATAGTGAGCATACCTTTTCTATAGTCCGTATAGTTATAATCATAGCCCCACCTTTATCAGTGGGTTTGATGATAATATTTTTGTCATCCCTGAGTGCCTTCTGTGCTGTAAATTCATCTGGGCTAAGGCTCATGTATGTATTCTTAGGGACACTGCAACACACATCATGTCTAATAGTCTTTATGAAGCTGTCAATAGAGTGGAACTGGCTTGGTGGGATAAATCTACTCTTAAGCGGAGTGCGCATGTGCGGCAGCTCCCAAGATGGCCACCGGCATCTAGAGCTCCGCTCCCCCACGGCCCACCACTAGCCACCGGAGCCTACAGAGCGCCCCCACACACCGCACACTGGGTGATCTGAGTAGGGGAGTACACAGGGATCCCGCGGATGTCATCCCCGCTAGCCAAGCGGGACCTATCGCGCCAGATGACGGCGGCTCCTGGCCCCCTCAGCTATGCCAAAATGGCGGCGGCGTTACAAGGCATACAGGACACAGAGCTGCAGGACTCCTCCATAGCAGACCAGGACCAGGCCCACCTGCCTTACTCAGGTACCGATTACCTCCCACTACAGCCTGCTCACTCCCCCTCCTCCACGGAATCCCTGCTGAATGGCCTGAGCACTGGCTATCCCACTACCCCCATGATGGATCCCCACACAGGCCTACTTCTCACTGTCAGTGAGGCACAGGAGGAAATCACAACCCCCACTGACTTTCCCTCTATGATGGCTGCTTTCTCACATATGCTGTCTTAAGGCTTAGCAATGAACGCTGCACAGATTACTAGCTCTTTACATGCTGACCTGCAGCAAATTGGGATGCGGATGGACACTATTGAGCAAAAGGCTGACCAGGCTGTGACACAGATCAACCAGAACTCTAATAGATTACAAGAAGTGCAGGAACAATTGGAGACTGCATTTGCTAAGATCGATGACCTCGAGAATAGGTCACGCAGGTATAACTTCAGAATCAGAGGTGTGACAGACCTGGCTGGGACACAGGCTGTTGGAGGGGACTGAGTGCGAGCCTGTTGCCTTGCGATTATGGCCCCTGGCATTTGGGGGAACAGTGCTCTTTGAGCTGCAAGCCTGGGACCCCTGAGCTGGTGATACTTGTGTTCAGGTCCATGCTGGCCCCCAATACACATAGAATCTGTATGTGTATTTGGCATATTAGCAAGAGACGCTAATGTCATGACTCATGAACTCCAGCCACCTGTCTGTTGTGTTAATGAATATTGTCTGGCTTGTAAGAGTATTTCACCTATTGTTGTGTGTGCTAATTAACCCTGCAATTGAATGATGGAGCCCAGTGTTGATTAGGATAATTAGCTCATGCTAATTAGGTTAGGCTTGAGTCATCTGTCAACTGTATATAAGTGTGACATGTCAAATAAAGATTAATTCCTGATGTACTCCAAGAACTAGTGCCGTCTAATTCTTGGGGGTTCCTATAACCAGATCCATTGGACTCCTGTTCCAGGACTTAGGAAGCATTTACGGCGGACACCTTGAGTACAGGATCCGTCACATTGTTGGCAAGCAGTGGGATTGTGCTTCCTGCAGTCTGGGACATCCAAACCTCCACCGGGATCCAAGATCAGGATAGAAGACTTCGGTCACCCCAGCGGAGATATGGATCTGGCATCAGAGTTCCCGGGGCTGCTGCGGATCATCCTTGCAGCATACACAAGGACTGTGTCTGAGGAGGAATACCTGGAGCTCAGGCAGCAGATTCGGGTGGAGCTGTGGATTGGAGCCCTCCAGCTCGCTGGTATAAAACAGGGCAAGTTCTTTCCAACCCAAGAGCAAAGGGCCAGTGACCAACGGGCATTGCGGATGACATTCCTGGGAGAGCAGCCCCAGGAGCAATGGGTGACTGAGTTGGACAGGCTTGTCCAGCAGGAGATAGAGCTGGACAATTGTTATCGGGCTCTGCAATGGCACGCAGAGCAGGGATATTTAGGGGAGACAACAGAATGCTCCCCGGAGGGATATGACTTTGGAGGCCCTGGATTACTGTGGGAGAGCCTTACAGACCATTTTGTGTTTGGCAATGAAGGGGAACCTACCCTTGAGGACCTGCGAGAATATAGAGAGGCTATGCTCGGTCTTGCAGGTGTCTCAGAGCTTAAACATGATCTGGACCATTTGTTAAGGAAGGAACAGCATCTGGAAAGGGCATACAGGAAACTGCTAGAACACGTTCAGCAGCATGCCAGAGAATCGGCAGTAGAAACTCTGGAGATTGTCGTCCCCAAAGCGGAAGTGCTGACAACAGGGCAGAACTCTGCTAACTTCTGCCCAGCACCAACAGCAGTATCTGGGGAGTTACAAGGAACTTCCCCAGCTGAAGCGCTGGTCACCGGACAGAGGGTCCAAGACCTCTGCCCCACACCTGTGTCAGTTTTGGAGGCTCAGGGTGAGAAGGTGGCGATCACTTCCCAGCAGCAGATACAGGGGGAGAAGGGAGAGGAGGTGTTTGTTGTCCCTCCTCAACAGTCGGCCAGGGGGGAGAAAGCGTTCTTTCCTCCCCAGCAAAGATCTGTGCACCTGGGAGACAGTACCACAGACATGTCGTCCCAGCAGCCAGATGAGGGAATGGAAAAGGAAGCAGCTGGCTCCCCTTCCCAATGGCAGCTACACAATTTGGGAGTGGAGGAAGCCAGCCTCCTGCCCCAACGGTTAACCAGAGCGGAGGATGTGGAGTCCCCAGCAGAAGTGCTGGCAACAGGGCAGAGTGCTACCCACCTCTGTCCAGCACCAGCAACAGCTGCGGAGCTCCAGGGAGCTGGGGCAGTCGGCCTCTCTCCCCAACAGTTAGCTGGAGGAGATGATGTAGGGAAGCTCCTACACCCACCGGAACTGCTGGCAACGGAACAGAGCGCTGCTGGCCTCTGCCCGCAACTAAAACAGGACAGATTCCCTGTAAAGGTGGATGGGAATGCAGTCTCCACCAGTATAACCCAGGGATGCTGGGCGGTCGGCCCAGATCCCCAACAGCAGGATGGAGTGAGCCCAGTCACCCTGTCTTCTCTCCAGCGGCTGAAAAGACTCCAGGGAGAAGGGCCAGTCCAGGCCTCTCCCCAGCGGCAGATATGTTCTTTGAGAGAGGCAGAGGTTGGCTGGGTGAGTAGTGCTCTGTTTGGAACAATTTGTTTGGGGTACTGTGTGGGTACAGGCATTAGAGGACTGGAACCACTGACTAACTTCGGAGTCAACCCGTCTGGGGTCTCCTCCTGTGTTAGTCTCGTGCCGAAAGGGGAGAAATGTGACAGACCTGGCTGGGACACAGGCTGTTGGAGGGGACTGAGTGCGAGCCTGTTGCCTTGCGATTATGGCCCCTGGCATTTGGGGGAACAGTGCTCTTTGAGCTGCAAGCCTGGGACCCCTGAGCTGGTGATACTTGTGTTCAGGTCCATGCTGGCCCCCAATACACATAGAATCTGTATGTGTATTTGGCATATTAGCAAGAGACGCTAATGTCATGACTCATGAACTCCAGCCACCTGTCTGTTGTGTTAATGAATATTGTCTGGCTTGTAAGAGTATTTCACCTATTGTTGTGTGTGCTAATTAACCCTGCAATTGAATGATGGAGCCCAGTGTTGATTAGGATAATTAGCTCATGCTAATTAGGTTAGGCTTGAGTCATCTGTCAACTGTATATAAGTGTGACATGTCAAATAAAGATTAATTCCTGATGTACTCCAAGAACTAGTGCCGTCTAATTCTTGGGGGTTCCTATAACCAGATCCATTGGACTCCTGTTCCAGGACTTAGGAAGCATTTACGGCGGACACCTTGAGTACAGGATCCGTCACAAGAGGTATTCCAGAATCCGAAAAAGAGGTACAGAAAGCGGTGAAAGCACTAATAAAAAGCCTAACCCCAGACATCCCGGAACACCGCCTGGAGCTGGATAGGGCCCACAGAGCACTGCAAGCACCCCGCTCGGATGGTCTGCCCCGTGACATCATTGTTAAACCGCATTATTACTCTACCAAAGAAGAGGTCATGCGAAAATCAGATATGCGGACAATCTCACTTTCCAGGGCCACAAAATCCAGATTTTTGCTGACCTATCACCATACACGGTACAAAAAAGACGCTCTCTCAAGCCATTACTGCAAGTCCTCCTGGATAAAGAAATCGCGTACCGTTGGTCATTCCCCCTGCGTCTGAACTTTTCCTACAAAAACAAGAGTTTCGGCTTTTCCTCCTTCCCAGAAGGTGAACGTCTCCTAACGCATCTCGGTTTGATACATCTGGAGCCTCATGCCTCTCAAGCCACCAGGGGAACTCCAACCTCCACGAAACGACCTCCGCCGGCAAGTCCTCTGCAACAAATCTGGCTGAAGCAGGGACCCAAGCGACCAAAAGAAAATTTACCACCTTGAAAGTCTGACTCCACAGCACCTATTACTTGTTCTCTATTGGTCTCTGGCTCACCCTTTTGGGGTAGGGTGACAGTTGCGGGCTCTCAGTTCCCCCCTCTTTGTTCTGAGGGTCGGATTAGGGCAGCCCCCCCTTACCCCAATTGGATGTTTGCTATACCCAGTTAGTTTTTTTCAGCCTCTTACCTGGGTTTCGACAACCGTAAGTCTGCCATTCTATTCTGCGCTCGCTGTTTTGTACGGGACTTTTTTATTACATTTTTATTTTTTTTTAATAATTTTTTCTATTCTTTTTTATTAGCGGATCTACTATGTCACCGAGGAGAGCGGGAACACTCCTGCTCTGGTCGGCGGCATAACAGTACAATCGCACTATCTTTCAGGTTTCCTGTATGTTACTCCTACCTGAGTTTGTATTACTATTTATTGGTTTATTACTCTGGTGTTTTAACCCCAGTTAGATCTAGAGGATGCTCTGGACGTTGACACTCCATAATAACAATTGTTCCTAGCAGTTTGCTGATAGGTTTTAGCACTCGCTCTTACTACTTAGAGGGCGCTCTGTAGTTAGAGGTTGATGGGTCCCCTTGGGACTTGCAGGATTGACTTATCTAGGGTGGAGGGGTTGTGGCGGATTCAATGTGCCTCACCTGGACCAGAGGCTCTCCGGCGCATCTGGATCCTAACCTGGATTACCTTTTTAAGGTTTTTCTGGATCCCCAGGTTTTGGTAGCGGCTACGGCGAGGCCGTTCCGCACCAGGGGTGGGACAGGGTCAGGGGACCCTTCTGATTGTTTACTGTCTATGAATGTTACAGATTTACACCATCTGATATCTAATGTTTTTGCCTCTCTCCCTTTTCTCATATTTCCTTTCATCTCTACTCTTTCCCCCCTTTCGGTCGCTTTTCCTCGAGTCATCCGGTACCTCAACTCGTCCCAATATTCTTACCCAGGCTCCAGAACTAATCTTCCAGGACATCCGGACCTTGACCCTCACAGTCGTCTTCCCTGGCGGGGTAAGTCTCTGAATTTTGATATAGAACTCCTCCTTCTGATCCATGACTGACACACCCGTTCCTGTGCCTACCTTGAAAATTATCTCACACAATACACAAGGCCTCAATTCCCCTATCAAACGTAGGAAAATCCTTCAACAGTAACATTCTCTACACGCTGACGTTCTCTTACTGCAAGAAACGCATTTTCCCTCTACATATAAACCCACATTCCTACATCAACACTATCCCCAATTCTTCCTGGCCTCGGCGGCCAACAAAACGAAAGGGGTTGCTATCTGTTTTGCCAAACACATTAACATTTCTCAAACAGAAACGATCATAGACCCGCACGGTCAGTACATTTTAGTCTCTGGGTGTGTAGACGGGGAACTTTACACTTTTGTTTCCTACTATACACCCAACAAGGGCCAAAAAGCCTTTTTTGAGTCCCTATTCCGTAAGTTGCAATCCCACCTTAAGGGCACTGTTTTTTTTTGGTGGGGATTCAAATATAGCCTTTGATTTCTCTCTCGACAAATCTTTTAACGGCACGACTAGACCCAACCGACCTTCTAAACAAAGCGTTAAAATAGCCAAGATCCCGAATACCGACGTTTTTATAGATATCTTTCATAGATATCTGGAGGGAGGTTAATCCCCATAGGAAGGACTATACACACTTTTCGGCTCCTCACAATTCCTATGCAAGGATAGACCACATTTTGACCCAGCCTTCTACGATCCCCCTGATCAAAAGTTCCAAAATTATTGACTCTTCCCTTTCGGACCATTCAATGATGACATTAATAGCTCAACGACCGCTAGGGACTGGGAATCGACCCCGCTGGCGCCTTCGGGAGTCGCTCTTATCTAATTCTGTGCATTGTTCCTTATAAGAAGCAGATATCAAAGAATACTTTCTCCTCAACACTTCTGAGGAGGTATCCCCCTCTATTATGTGGGCTGCTCACAAGTCTGTTCTTAGAGGGAAACTGATACAGTTGGCTTCTAAACTTAAAGCGACCCACAGAGCGGACACGTTGAAACTATCAGAGGACTTTCGCATGATGGCGAAAGCGCACAAGCGCAACCCCACATCTGCTTCCCTTGCAAAACTTGACTCGGCCCGTGCCCTTCTGAACTTATCCTTGACCATGGCTGCAGCACAACATCTTCATTGGACGGGTGCTAAATTTTATGCTCAAAGAGATAGAATTGGGTCCCGACTAGCAACCAAACTAAATCCCAAACAGCGTACACATGCCTTCCCTAAGCTCAAGGTCGCTTCTGGGGATCTTTCGCAGAACCCGTCCAAGATCATGCATGCCTTCCTGCACTTTTACTCAGATCTATATAAAAAAGAACCCCAATCCTACCTCTGCTCACAGGGAAAAGTTTCTCAATGGCCTCCCTTTGCCCGTATTAAGTAAGGAACACAGTGACCTTCTGGAGACTCCGTTCACCCAAACTGAAGTCCTTGATACCATTAAACGTCTTAAAGTGGGCTCTTCACCGGGCCCGGGCGGCTTCTCCACTGGGTACTATAAAAAATTTGGACACTGTCTGACCCCTCACCTCACTAAACTGTTCAACCCTCTCAGGAATGGAGCCCCGTTGGATCCGGATTTAAACTCTGCATACATTTCGCTCATACCAAAACCGGGTAAGGATACTAGTGAGGTTAGCAACTACCGGCCCATCTCGCTTATAAACAACGATATCAAAATAATGACTAAAATTATGGCAAACAGGATGTCAGGTTTCATCTCCTCATATATCCATAAAGACCAGGTGGGCTTCATTCCTGGGAGACAAGGCCCAGATCAAATTAGAAGGGCTATTGACATAGTGTCACTGCTCAAATCACAATGGGACGGCAACCCCCCCCCCAGAAAGGATTCCTACTTTCGATCGACCTACACAAAGCGTTTGACTCAATCGATTGGGCATACCTGTCTGATATCCTGCAGAGATGGGGATGTGGTTCACATTTTCTTAACATTATTAATTCTCTTTATTCTAGTCCCTCTGCACAAGTGCGCTTAATGGGTCGATACTCTGAATCCTTCCCCATAGGTAGGGGAACCAGACAGGGATGCCCACTTTCGCCTCTCCTTTTTGCGGTAGCGATCGAAACACTGGCCATCGCTCTGAGATCTAACCCGGACATCAAGGGGGTTAAATGCGGTTCGCAAGAACATAAATGCGCGCTCTACGCGGACGACCTCCTTCTCTTTGTCTCCTCTCCTCTGACATCTATACCCCTGATTCTGCGAACCCTTACTGAGTTTAGTGGGGTGTCCGGCCTCCGAGTCAATATGTCCAAGTCGATAGCGTTAAATATAACAGTCCCCCCAGACCTCCTCAAACAGATCTCCTCCAATTTTACCTTCTCCTGGGCCCCTTCGGCGATCCCGTATCTAGGCGTCCAACTAACATCAGATATGAACAGTCTTTTTAGAGCAAACTACCCCGCTATGATACGCAATTGCAAAAGTGATATGGAACGGTGGTCCAAATGTGGTCTATCCTGGCTGGGCAGGCTTCACGCGGTCAAAATGACCCTTCTCCCGAGGTTGCTATACCTTTTCCGCTCACTTCCAATCCCGGTCCCTAAACAGTTTCTCGACAAAATACAATCGGACGTATTGCGCTTCATTTGGGGGAAGAGAGGTTACAGATGCCCGGCTGAGACACTCTACCGCTTGAGATCGCAATGAGGCCTCGGTCTCCCCAATCTCTGGGGGTATTATAGGGCAGCACAACTAGCACAAATCTCTATGGCATACTCAAGGACTTCACAACCGGACTGGCTATCTATGGAAAGGCAGGCTGTACCCTCGAACACCATAGATTACCTGTTGGGCTGTACTCCTGATCGCAGACCGGCCATTATGGCTCCCACTCTCTCGCACTCCCTAGCTCTCTGCTCCAAACTCTACACCGTCCAATACATTATATCTCCCATGAGACCCCTATCACACCTGTTCCACAATCCTGATTTCAGCCCGGGGATGGACATTGAAGCTTTTAAGTGGTGGACAGATAAAGGTCTCTATCGGATCGGGCACTTTCTTTCCCCTTCGGGTCCCATCACTCAGTCACACTGTAGGAAGAAGTTAGACATGCCTGACTCCGAATTCTTATGCTTCTCACAGATTTCACACTTTCTCCACTCAATCTGGTACACTAAACCCTTACCCCCTTCTATAACTTCGTATGAACTCTGGTGTGTCAACCTCATGGATCAGAGGGGAGGAATTTCATTGATCTATGCGGCGATTATGCATAGAGCTACCAAACCCTCTTACGTCCGAGCCTGGGAAGAAGACGTGGACAACACCTGGGACTCCGCAATATGGTTCCGTGCTGCTAATAGAGTTTTTAAAGGTATCCTCAATATCTCTCTCATTGAAGCTAGTCTAAAAGTACTGATCAGGTGGTATTATGTTCCATCCAGGCTTGCTAGGATGTTCCCGGGCACACCACCAGTCTGTTTCAGGGGCTGTGAGATGGAGGGCTCCATGTTCCACACATGGTGGACCTGCCCTCGTATCCGTTCTTTTTGGCGGAAGGTATTTCGTACAATTAACAAAGTAACTGGTACTACTGTAGCACCAAACCCTAGCTCAGTCCATTTACCCACTTTAGAAACTAACATTACGTCACATCTCGCACTACCCTCCCCAGGGAGAAGAGCGAGTGAACCCTCTCTGCCTACCATGTTTCCCCTACCCTCACAAGAACTCAAACTTGCCCCTATTTTTTTAGGTCAGACATTGGACCCACAGACAACACCCAATCACAACCCACTACAACATTGACTATTCCAGAACACGTGACTTAGACGTAGTCAATCTTTCATCTTTGACGCTGACACCACCCCAAATCCAAGTCCTACAATTAGGACTCACTTTTTGCCCCTCGACTGATTTTGACCGCTTTCAGCTAGTAAAGGATATCCATCTATTCGCGAGAAAACTACTTTTCAAAACGATCTATCACAACAAAGCCACCTCTACCCAAATATCTAACACTGACAATACCATCCCCACAATTGCCGAAATACAGGCCCTTGAGGACCTAATGACTCTCTTAGATGAGGTAGATCCCAATGATGAGGATCTTTTGGATTATGCGCAACAGGACATTACGATCCCTGGAATAACTTTCCCACCCCTGGTACCCTTTAAACCTAAATCTAAAACCTTTCCGTCATTAACTACTAATCCCAATATTTGGGCTTTCGTTGAACAAACAACCAAAGAAATACAAAAATTAAATCTAGATGCAGCTGGCATGTCAAACGTAACCAAACCCCAGCAGTCTGCACTCAAACTACTTCAATCTAATCGAAACATAGTAATTAAACCCTCTGACAAAGGGGGCAACGAGGTTGTCATGGATGTCCTGGCTTACATGAATATGTGCCACGACATCCTTGACAACCACGATTGGTACAGACCTATCTCTTCCTCTTTAATAAAAAACGTTATTTCCGAATATCACAATCTAATCTTCCAAGCCACTAGAACAGGAACCATAGATGCTAATACTTGGAAATTCCTGTTTGTAGCACATCCAAAAACCCCAACATTCTATGCATTACCTAAACTTCATAAATCTTTGAATAAACCACCTGGCCGACCAATTGTGTCGGGATGTGAAGGACTTACTGAAAAAGCAAGTGAGCTTGTCGATAAACACCTAGCCCCTCATGTCCTGTCCTTACCATCTCATATAAAGGATACTATCCATTTATTACGTACTCTTGAAAACAAACTCCCTAAAAATTCCTATTTGGTCGCTCTAGATGTTGAATGCCTCTATAATACAATACCACACACAAGAGGCATAGAAGTCATAGTCAAACAATTGGAAGTACGTGGCCCAGAAGCTAAACCCTACAACCAGTTTGTATTATCTCTATTGCAATTTATTCTAACTAAAATTTATTTCACCTTCGGCTTCTCCCACTTCCTCCAGATACAGGGTGTAGCTATGGGCACCAAGTGTGCCCCTTCCTATGCTAACCTGTATCTGGGGGGGTGGGAGGCCGAGGTTCTCTCACAGCCTGGACTGTCTTGCTATACCCAATACATACTCACCTGGTTAAAATTTATCGATGACATTTTGATTTTTTGGACTGGTACATATAATGATTTGCAACGATTTTACCAAGCTCTATCTGAAAATACTTACAATTTGAAATTTACCTTGGATTGTAGTCAGAAATCGATTACCTTCCTAGATCTCACTATAACTATCGACACTGAAGGTAAACTCTATTCTTCCTTATATAGAAAATCGTCTGCAGGAAATACCATTCTACATGCTTCCAGCTCCCATCCAAAATCCCTTTTAAAGAGTATACCCTATAGTCAATATCTACGCATAAGACGAAACTGCAGTAATGATAAAGATTTTTACCAATAATCACACCAGCTATATTTAAGATTACGACAAAGAGGCTACAGCCATAAGTTACTGAAAGAATCTTTTAATAAAGTAAAGCGTTTAGAGAGAAAGGAATTAATCTTTCGAGACAAAGATCATGACTCCATGCAGTCTGTCCGTCTTATTACCCAATACTCTAATCAATTTAACCAGATAAGGGAAACTTTGAGCAAATTCTGGCTTCTTCTTTCCACTGATCCAGTCATTGGGAACTATGTGAAAACTTATCCCGAAATCACATACCGACGCTCACCATCATTAAGTGACAGATTGACTGCTAGCCACTTTAATCCAACTAGTGACTTAAGCGCAGACAACCCAGGTACCTTCCCCTGTGGCCATTGTGAATCCTGTGTAACCCTTTCCAATTCCAGTAACACTGTTCTACCTACGGGTAAACTACATAAAATTAAGTATCGAGTAACTTGTAATACTATAGGAGTAATATACCTAGCCACATGTCGCTGTGGGTGCTTTTATGTTGGTAAAACAAAAAGAGCATTCTCCATCCGCATACAGGATCACATTAAACCACTAAAGAAAAAGAAAATCACGACAGCAATAAATCGTCATGTTGCTCTTAGCCATAACTTTGATGTACACGCAATTCAGTTTTCTGCCCTAGAACATATACCAACCAACGTACGCGGAGGTGACATAGATAATCAATTACTTCAACTTGAAACAAGGTGGATACACACCCTAGATGCTACTAGACCTCCAGGGCTGAACGAATATATTAGTTTTAAATCGTTCCTGTAACTTATAGATAATCTTAGGCCTTAATTATCTAAACTGGAATTCCATCAATTGTCAGCTCCATAAGTATGATTTCCATCTTTGTATGTTGTATTTGATATCGCTGGTCCTCTCCTCTCCCCTTCTCCCTTTTATTCTCTTTTTTCCCAAACCGATGTGCCGCTATTTTTTCTTGCACCTCCTCCCCCTCTCACCTCCCCTCTCTTTCCCCCATCTTGGGGGTTCAGTACCTGATTCCATGAACTGTAATTAATTGTTATTTTCTCTATATAAATACAATATTACTGTACAGCAGGCCAACCCTGAGGAAGCCATTGATATGGCGAAACATGTCGGAAAATATTAAAAAGGCCTGCATTGTCTAATCCAGGTTATTCTATCCATTGTTACTAAGAGACCTTCTTTAACCAGATATCAATCTGGAATTTGAAAGAAATAATTTTCCTTTTTCGATTTGTACTGATCTGCTGAAAATGGGGACTTTCATGTATCTGTACTAATTATATTGTTAGGCATTTATAAATATTTTCAATTTTTTTCATTGTGTTTTATATATTCTAAATAAAACTTTGTGTGATTTTTAAACTCAAGCATTGAATTGTTGGCAACCCTTATTTATATTGCAATTTTGCACCGGTATAATCCCTACTCTTCACTTTCCTTAAACATTTACTTACCAAAGGGATGAGGTGCTGTATAACGTTGTGGATCCTCTCTGCCATTTACACACAACCTAGCTTAGCCCTGTTCAATCACCCCATACCTGGACTTACTAAACCATTACAGACCTTGTCATTTTTTTCTCTTATTGGGTGCCAAAATGACGATAGCTAAAGCCTGGAAGAAACATTTCGCCTCCTTTCACATGTTTAAAACAAAAGTCACATGGATCATGGTTCAAGAACAGACAGTGGCCAAACTCAATGACAAACTAGAGAAATTTCAGTTTACTTGGGAACCATGGGCTACGTTCTGTAATATTTCTCTCATCCCTGGAATACAACCTGGTTTATTGAACTCCGGAATGACTCACTGATTACCCTTACCTGTTCCCCTCCCTCTGCCTTCTCACACGTTTTTCTCTTCTCCTTCTCTACTACGCCTCCCTTGGCGAGACTGGTGGGGGCACACGTCGATGGACTACTTAACCCTTTACTCGTGCAGATACCTCTATTGGATTATAAATATATTTTTTCACAGACTCCAACTTACTTTTACATTGAGTTTCGGGCGGACCCTGTTAGGCATTTCTAGGGGTTCCCTCTCTTGGGTGTCAGCAAGATCCCTAATGGGGCACTCAGGATCCTGGGACCTCCTGGACTTACACTGCTATTGACGCTATTTGATGATAGGCGGAGCCACGTACTGTTCTGCACCTTAGCATGCACTCCCACATCCGTGTTTACTGACTGTAACTTTTCTAATGCATTATGTACTGTTATACTCTGTTACTTTCACTGTTTGACCTTGTGATTACCTGCGTGTATTTACAAGACTGTCTCTACTTTGTTATTGCAAAAATGAATCGTTTAAACGAAATCTACTCTTAAGCTTAAAGGGATCGCCTTCATTGTTGGCGTGCTTTTAGATGCTGTGTGAAGATGTTGCTTGATTTTAAGTGTTCCATCAAACCTAAACATCTCCATTTCAAAGTTGAAATAGTGAAATCTAGATGTAGGGCAAAAAGACAGACCTTTAGATAAGAGTTGTGAATCAGCATCTGAAAGAGGTTTTGAAGACAAGTTAATCACCGGGCACTGGTGCCCTGACAGTTGCTGTGTGGAGGAGGAGCACCGTGGCCTCTTGATGCCCCTCCTTGGTCGTCGTTGCCTCTGGCGACAGAAAAAAGGAGTTCCTATGCTCTAAATTATAGAGGCTGCCGTGCCACCAGCCGTCCCAGAGTTAATGGGTTTTCCATGGGACGATCGCTATCAGAGGTAGCTGGTCAATTGTCCCTATGCGTTTTCCCTGTAGGGCCTGTGTGGAGTCTCTTCCTTGGTCAACTAGAGCCGGTGAGCCAGGGGTACACTCTTTCTTCCTGATAGTCTTGATTGATTGTTTTGTCTTGCCGTGTATGCTGAAATCTTGTTTTACATTTCTACAAGAGTGTCAGATTGTTTGTCTTCATCTTGGATAGACATCTCCAATTCCCTATTGACCTGGCATAGCTGTACCTTTACTTCCTCAATTACAATAAGCATGAAGTTAAGCGAATTCTGGGTTGCTACTTCGCACCAAAGTTTGCAAACTCATGTTTATGTCGACCAATTGTTGGTTGATTTTTTATGCCCCTTTAAATTCTTTTAGCTCTGTAGTATTCAGTGAGTGTTTGTCCATGCAGTTCAAGGTCAATGCGCTTTTTCTTTAGTCGTTTAATCTCACGATCGGGGTCAGTGATGGTATCAGTTTCAAAAGCTTTGTTTTCATTCTGCGGGAGGAGTATGGCATCAGTTTCTTCTTGTCTATAAATGCGGCCACATTTTCTATCAGCTTGAGAAGATGCAGTTTTGTCTGTTTCCATCTGCAGATTCGGCATGATATATGATTTAGCAAATCGGTGGATTTCGTGTCCCAGGGTTTATTATGGGTATAATCAAACATTAAATCCCTTGTTTAGGGGAGCCATCAGGGGTGCACATTGAGGAGACCATTCATAGTCTACAGTTCAAATTTCCATCGCACACGTTCCTAGAATAAGCTCTTTAGGCTACTGGGTGCTGTAGCAAATGCCAGCTGGATACTAGAACCTATGTTATATGTATGTATTCGCCAGCACACCAAAGATCATTAAAGGAAGATCACATCACAAAACGGTGTAGTGTAACGTTTCATAGTTAAGCAGGATCCCTTCATCAGGCATGTGATAAGTGTTTCTGTTGTGCAGAAGTATTTATGTGAACATCCACCAATCAGAACCAGAGAGTAGATGGCCCCTCCTACCCCATGACAGCAGTCATATGTTGCGTCATCAGTCCCGCAAAAAACTTTAAACAAATGTCACACCCACACAAGGGTAAACAATACTGTATACGAAAATATCAGAACCGCAACACTGAGTATTGTGTTTATATTCTCAAATGTCCTTGTGTCTCACATATGTGGGCAAAACCATTGACCCCCTTTAAAAGAAGATTTAAAAAACACAGGAGTGACATCAGGGTGGCACATACAAAAGACAAGAACAATGAACAGATTGATATGAATAACCAGTTGCTGTGCACTTTGTGGATCGCCATCAGACACACAAACTAAGGGGCATTATTCTGCAACCCCAGTGTCATATGCAAGGATATGAATAAGGCCAGATAGCTTAAAGTGGAGTTCCACCCAAAATATAATCTTTACATCAATCAGCAGCTTTCAGCATGAACAGCAACACTTGGGACAACATTTTTATTTTATTTTTACTTACTCTGTCTGCATTGTTGCCATGGGGTCCCTTCTAATCTGCCAATTCCAGGCCGCAGCGATTTACGTCATATCCCGCGGCGCCTGTGCTCCTGGGAGATGTGTGTCATCGTTTCCCAGGAGTCAGTGGGCAGTGCCGAAGAATTGTATTGCGTACAATGCGCATGCAGGAGATCTGAAGGGGTGCGTGCTGGGTAGCCAGCATGCACCTTATCCCGGAAGAGCGTCCTAGTCGGCTTCACATGCCCACAATCAAGATGGAGTCGCTCAGGAACAGGAAATACGAGTAAATTATAAAAAAACATGTACTCGGAATGGGATGGAAATTTAGACATGCTTTAATGTATATTATGTAGACAAGCCATAGAGGGGATGCTGAAAAGAAAAAAAAAATACGTGGGCGGAACGTTCTCCTTCCTATCAAAGCACAACAATGTCCTTTGACTTTCTTAACTTTATTTGTAAAATAGCAGCAGAGAGTTTGTAGATGAGTTTTTGGATGTTGTAGGGTGTTGAGAGAGAGCTTCTCTATGTGGAATGCTTATCTAGGAAGTAGGTAAAAAACAGAATGCTTATTGCAAGATTTGTCAGTATGTACTTACAGAGCCTTCCGTGAGTAAAAAAAGAACAGGGGACTGGGCTAAACAGGAAAAGGAACAGAGGAGAGAAACTAACTAATGAATTTAGACAGGGAGAGTGGCTAATCTATTCTCCCTACCAGAGAATTGAATGGTTACTATGGAAACCGGACTCTGGAAGGTCAGAAAAGTAAACACTGCAAAAAAGAGATTCAGGGCAAACAAACTAGGGACTCTTGTTCCATGGTACTCCCCATCTGGTATCTGGAGATACCACTATTACTAACTATGTGGTACATATGTGAAAACAAAACAACAGTGCATAACATCATGTACACATAATAATGCAATTTCAAGTCGGCACCTCTGTCTCCAAAGTCCCTTCAAAGTCCCTTCAATTGCTTGAAGTCCCTTTAAGCAATTGACGCCAGCGGGGTGCACTGTTCAGGATGGTTAAGTGTGACACAATGTCATTGAAGTTTCCCAGAATGGGTGTTCACTCCTTTTCTTTGTTATAGTCCGCTTTGGCCATTAAAAGGATGGTTTCTGTAATGGGCCTTGTAAAGATTTTCACAGTCCATTGTCTGACAATTTTTACTTCGACCTTGCGGACCTTCCCATCTGTGCTAGGGATGGATTTAAAGATGACACCTATAGGCACTGTTTCGCGTCACCTGCTTTTCTCTTAAAGTGATATGTAGTGGATTTGCACAGAGCAGCCCGGATCCTCCTCTTCTCGGGTCCCTCTTCTGTGCTCCTGGCCCCTCCCTCCCGTTGAGTGCCCCCACAGCAAGCAGCTCGCTATAAGGGCAACCGAGTTGAGTCACAGCTCCCTGTGACCATTCAGTCACGGAGCTGCGGCCCGGCCTTGCCCCCTCTCTCTCCTGATTGGCTGACTAACTTTGATCTAAAATAACGTTGATGGCACCGCTGCTGTGTCTCAGCCAATCAGTAGGGTGAGTCTTGGACAGCCGAGACGTGTGGACATCGCTGGACAGAAATGGGGCTCAGATAAGTATTAGGGGGGCTGAGGAGGTTACTGCACACAGAAGGCTTTTTATCTTAATGCATAGAATGCATTAAGATAAAAAACCTTCTGACTTTACAACTCCTTTAACAGAACAAAATCTCCCCCTTTATTAAAAAACAACAAACTTTTGTTGAGAATGATGGACTTTGTAGGCGTAAAACACAAGTTTGTAAAAATTAACAAAATTTATTCACAAAATAAACATAAAATTTCTCAATGCAAAAGACATACAGAGATCTAACAAGTAATAATTTATATATATATAGACCACATGTTGTTTATGTGGTACATACAGCAATATATTCTTGTGTGATTGTACTCATATAGATCCAGAAACTAGCGTATCATCCGCCACCATCATAGAGTTTAAGGAAAAGAGAAGGGGGGTGAGTAAAGGGGAGATGGGTCAGAAAGAGAAGGAAAGGAAGGGGAGAAGAGGGGGGGGGGGCGGGGGAAAAAAGGAAAGCCAATAGACAGAAACAAAAACAAGAGAGAAGGGGGGTGGTTTGTGGTTATGCCATGATAAGACTTGCAGATCTTATTGTTATTTTTATTAGGATTATTATTCCTATTATTGGTTTTCATTATCATCTAGTTCTTCTTTCCCTTCCATAACTAATTCCCTATTCTCCACATTTTTCCCCTTTTTTCTTTATTATTCATGTTTTATCAATCAATTATGTGATTGATTAGTTCATCATTGATTTAAGAGTTAGGGTAGTTTATGCATCCAAAATTGAAAAATTACCTACTTATCTCATATTATTAATCTTAACTCCTCAATAACTTCTTATTTTGTATTTTATTTTGTATTTTGCATTGTATGTAAAAATATTTTGTTGAATGTACATTTTTAATATATGTGTGATGACTACCCTACTGGATCCGGCACCTGAAGCCTCCAGTCGCTGTCATTGTCTTTTCCCTCCCTTTTTCTTTTTCTTAGTCACTTCTCCTTTTCCATTCCCATGCTTTCCCTTTTTCCTTTCCTGCCCCCTTTTTCTAGCTGAATTCCCTCTTTTTCCTTTATACTTTTCTCCTCTTCCTATATGGTTTGGTCAGTGTATGGGTCTGGAGAGGGGGTGTAGTGCACTATGTGGCCACAAAGCGTCGCCTGTACCGTTTCCTACTGTCTGCGATGCTTTTGGCCCTGGGAGAGAGCAAGCTCTTTGGTTTCCTTCCAGGTGCCATGTTCTGCGCATGCGCGGTCTGTCTGGATCCCCTGCTTAGTCTTTGAAGTGGGGTGGCGCTCTGGAGGACATTGCGCAATGGAACTCGGCCGGGTATGTGAATGTCACACCCCTCGTGCACGGTGACGTCACTACAGGGACGGCTGTACTAAAGAGACGCTGCGGGCTGGCGTCCGACACAGCAGCCCTTATCCTATGCGGTGCTGTCACAGAGCGGGGGATAAAAACAAACTTTCATCATAAAAGTAAGTACTGATACATGGTATGCAATCATATATATCTTTATCACACTGGAATTTATGTGTGTGTGTGCATCATGCACACACACATGTATAATATGCTATTTACTCTGTGTCACTTACTAAAAAATTTCCCTGCCTATATTCATTAGATATCGATGGTCTCTAGCCTGAAAGAAAAATTCTATCTTCCTCTTTTGGGGAATGTCCTGGGACTGATTTAATTTCCAGTAAAATACCTTCTAACAATCCAGGCTAAACCTCAAAACATTGATCATCAGAAATTATCTATTGCTGGGTGAGCAAATATACATATATTACAAACTATACACACTATTCCTGTTTGTCCTGCTTTTCCTTGTTTATATATATAATAATTCTAATTAAAAAATGGAACTATATATATATTGTAACCTGGGGGACAGGTAGCAGGTACAAAGCTCCCTGGGATGAGCTGTTTATTTAGGCACAGATACCAAATCCACTTGAGGTAGTGAAAACAGTGCTGGGTTTATTTGTTTTAAATACAAGTCCATACACAGGTGCTTCACAGTCCTCCATAAAATATATCAGAACAGAAATAACAAAACAAAAGTCCTAGCCGTGTCTCGGCTCTAACTATACCATACACTGGCCCACACTACCAGGCTGAGCAAGCCTACCGCTTGTCAGTTTCTGTATAGAGTTTTAAAGCGTTTTACCAACCTTTAGCTCCTCACAAACCATCCATGTCTGTGTGTCCCAGGCAGAGAGCAAAGGCTGTCTGCTCAGGTGAGCTTAAATTAGCCTGGGGAAGAGGACTAAGATCCGAACTGGATCCCGAACAAGACTTCTTCTGGCTCTCTCTTTGAAATAATAAACTAATTATATCTATTAATCATCCCGGATTAAATCTGGGTTTTTCTTTATCTATTTATTTGTATATGCACTAGAAAGTTCCCAATATATACTACTTAATTATTACTTTATATATATTGCACAAATCGCACCCTAATTAGGGTAAAGAAGTTATTCCAATCTTTTTTTTTTTTTTAAACTCTTTGTTTTCTACTTTTGTACAGTACATTTCATGTTTCCAATCTTTTTTGTATCTGGTGGTATACCAAGGTCAAAAATCATTATCCCCCGCTCATATGAACATCTATTCTGCCCCTATTATGGAATGTAATTAACAATAATTAAAACTATTTTTTCACGTTTTAATCAAATCTCTACTTTTGGGTTATGTTACACCCATTCCCATGGTGCAGTCTACTCCACACTCTGCAAGTCTTATCACGGCCTAACCACAAACCACCCCCCTTCTCTTTTTTGTTTTTGTTTCTGTCTATTGGCTTTCCTTTTCCCCCCTGCCCCCCTCTCCTTCTCTTTCTGGCCCATCTTCCCTTTACTCACCCCCCCTTCTCTTTTCCTTAAACTCTATGATGGTGGCGGATGATACGCTAGTTTCTGGATCTATATGAGTACAATCACACAAGAATATATTTCTGTATGTACCACATGAATGACATGTTGTATATATATATATATATATATATATATATATTTTTCTTAATCTTGTTTCTTTTTAGAGAACGCAAAAATCTCCTGATGAAGCGTTTACACAACACGTAACATGTAGGGCAATCAAGCAAAGCTATCTATGATACACTGTCTGTATATGGTTTTCCATATCAAATTATTACTTGTTAGATTTGAATGTTATATATATATATATATATATATATATATATGTTTCTTAATCTTGTTTCTTTTTAGAGAACGCAAAAATCTCCTGATGAAGCGTTTACACAACACGTAACATGTAGGGCAATCAAGCAAAGCTATCTATGATACACTGTCTGTATATGGTTTTCCATATCAAATTATTACTTGTTAGATTTGAATGTTACTATTCAAATGTTATATGATCTAAATTGACTACACTGGCAGTGCAATCTACAAGCTTTTAGGCTATTTGTATTTCTTGCAAATCGCTGTATGTCTTTTGCATTGAGAAATTTTATGTTTATTTTGTGAATAAATTTTGTTAATTTTACAAACTTGTGTTTTACGCCTACAAAGTCCATCATTCTCAAAGAAAAGTTTGTTGTTTTTTAATAAATCTCAAATATCGGGACGTGGCACACTCTATTCTATATCGTATCCACAGTACCACCCTGTGGTGATGTGTAACCATTTAAAAAAAAACATCTCCCCTTGAATGTTCTGTTTGATGGCTTGCCCTTTGCGACGTTCCTGAAGTGTCATATTCGCGCCTGATATTCACGCCTCCAACGGTCCCAAAAGGTGTTAGCGAGGCACTGCACCTGTCTCCACTGGCGTTTATACAGGTTTTTTGAATTGAAGTCCCCGGATTGGGAATGTCTCCTACCTTCTGTGCAAGGAGCATTGCTGGGGTCAGAATGCTTGGTGATTCTGGATCTGTTGATACTGGAATCAAAGGCCTTGCATTGACAATGGCTGACACTTCAGCCATAAATGTGGTTAGCACTTCATGGGTGAGTCGAGCGACACCTAACACAATTGTGGAGAATTCTGGCTACGCACCTCTTGGTGCCAATGATCCATATTACCGCTGCTCTAATAGCTCCTTCAGTAAAGTGTCGACCCTGATGCATGACTTGTTCATGATCGTGCCGAACTAATAGAGTAGCGATGTGATGTTGACCGGGAACAATAAGAGGATTTCTTTCTTCTCTGCATAAATGAGACTTACTAAGGCAACCCCCTATTATCATGAGGCCATGCATGTTGATGATAGGATTTAACTTCCAAAGAGGGCTTTTTTTAGAATTGCTTCTCTCTTCGTAGATGCAACGTATCTCCTCTGCATGTGTTTCTCTCTGAACGTGATGGAGGACAATTTATTTTGCTTGCTTGACTTCCTCTATAGTGTGTAGTTTTCAGCAGATGTGCCAACTGTGACAGTTGATTGTTTTGTCACCAGGCATATGGCAGAAGGAGATGGCTATGTGTCTAATGCCGCGTACACGCGAGCGGAATTTCCGTCCGAAAAATCTTGGATGGTTTTTCCGACGGAATTCCGCTCAGGCTTGTCTTGCATACACACGGTCACACAAAAGTTCTCGGAACTTTCGACCGTCAAGAATGCGGTGACGTACAACACTACGGCGAGACAAGAAAATTAAGTTCAATACTTCCGAGCATGCGTCAAATTGTTTCCAAGCATGCGTGATTTTTTGCGCACAGACGATCGCATTTTCGGATAGGAACTTTTTCCGACCGAAAAATAGAGAACATGCTCTCAATCTTTTGCTGGCTGGAATTCCGCCAGCAAAAGACCGATGGAGCATACACACGCTCTCATCAGAGTTTTGCTGGCGGCATTTCCGTTCATGTGTACGCGGCATTAGGTGCGCTATTGCCCGCTAGAGAGCTGTCCACCTCAAGAAGCGATGAAAATGAACCAAATGCATTTCCAGGCTGTACGTTGGCGAGTAGGACAGACACTTGGGGCCTTAATTCAAGGTCTTTTTCTGGATATACAAGATCAAAGTCATTAATTAGAGTTGACGGTATACCATCTACCTGATTTAGGAATGTTGGTCCTGTGAGCCACGGTGTATCCTGTAGATGTGCTGCAGGCACTGATCTAGTCGCAATATCTGCAGGGTTCTGGTCTGTGGGCACGTAGTTTTGATTGGGTAGACTTCCTGATCCTTTCCACCCAATTTGACACATATACATAGAATCTTCTGTTCGCATTGCATATGTAACCTAACACCACTTTACTGTATGTGTAGAACCTGATAGCATCTAATTTACAGTCTATTTAATTTTCAATGAGTTCCGCCAACTCTACTGCCAATACTTTGCCACATAACTTAAGTCTGGGTATGGTATGGTTGGGTTGATGAGCCAGTTTAGCTTTGCCTAGGATGAACCTGGTATGATGTTTACCACTTGCATCTTTAGTTCTTAAGTAAGCCACCGCTGCCATTGCCTTGGATGAGGCATTCGAGAATACACAAAGTTCTTTGCTGTGTACAGCTGTGAGAGATGTCGGCGAGTAGGGGCGTGGGATTTCAAGTTGTTCAAGGATATTCAAAGAATCCTTCCACGTTTCACATTCTTTTCGTCTTTCTGGAGGCAATCCCCGTCCTGTTTCCCAAAGGACAATTCTCTGAGAAGTGACTTGCCTTGAATTGTGACTGGGGCTACGAATCCCAGCGTGTCGTAAAGACGGTTGACTATGAAACGGACTCCCCGCCAAGTATAGGGTTTTTCCTCAATGGACACCGTGAAAGTGAATGTGTCCAACTTAAAGCGGCTCTGCACACAAGTTTTTTTTTTTTTTTTTACAAGTATGTATCAGATCCTCAGAAAGCCGTTATCCTAATATAAGAGAGAAAAACCCCACATAACATAAAACGACTTGCCTACTGGGCACTTTTACCCCCTTCCTGCTCAGGCAAATTTTTAGCTTTCAGTACACTTTGAATGACAATTGCATGGTTATGCAACACTGTACCCAAACAAAATGCTTATATTTTTTTCACACAAATGGAGCTTTCTTTTGGTGATATTTGATCACCACTGGGTTTATATTCTTCGAAACAAACAAAAAAAGACTGAAAATTTTGAAAAAAACTAAACAAATTTTCTTAGTTTGTTTTAAAATTTTGCAAACAGGTTATTATTCTGCTTCACTGATGTGTGCTGATGAGGCTGCACTCATGGGCACTGATAGGCTGCACTGATGAGCACTGATAGATGGCACTAAGGATCACTGATAGGTGGCACTGCTGAGGCAGCACTGGTGGGCGCTGGTGAGGCTGCACTGATAGGTGGCACTGGTGGGCACTGATAGGTGACACTGTTGAGGAGGGACTGATGGGCACTGATTGGCAGCACTGGTGGGCACTGTTGGGACTGCACTGATAATCAGGACACTGATAATCAATGCCCTGATTATGAGTGCCAATTTCCCTCTAACACAGGCCGGTTATCGGCTTTCTTCTTCAGTATTAGGAGAAAAAAGCTGACAACCGGCTTGTGTTGATATCTGTGATCAGCTGTCATTGTATACAGCTGATCACGTAGTAATGAGGCGCTATAATTTGCGCTGTACTTTGCCCTTAATGCTGATCTGTGATCAGCAGTGTCCTCCAGACTCGGCAATCACAGAGCATGGCCGCTGTCAATTGACGCCCTCCCAGCAAAGTAAGTCTGCTCTGTAGCCGTTATTCGGCCATAGCGTGGGCGGCAACAGGTTAAAATAATTTTAAATTAGAGCAGAGCAGAGACCCAGCATATTGTGGCGACAACACATCTAATCCCAGCCCTACGTACGTTTCGTCAATGGATGTCTTCTCAGGGCAGTGAAATGTGTGTCCCTTCCCACTCTTTAAATACAATTATACCTCCCCATCAATACCACAGTGCATTCATATCCTAAACAAATTCTTCCTGTACTCCATTAAACTATTTCCAGGGTTGCTCTTCTTTCATCTCTCTATCTATAAGTCATATTTCTATTTATTCAACATGCCTCATCTATTTTTTAACCCTGTCTCGCATTTAAAGTGACAGTGTCCCCAATAAAACTTAAAGAATAACTCTACTTACATCTCCTCTTTGGTGTGTATTCGACCTGTTCAAATCTTTTCTAATATTTTCAGCTCACTACCCTCTCATAATGTATACTAAATGGATTTATGTCAATTACCCTTTATAACACATCAGATACACCATGGTGAAATATCTAAAAGGGGTTGCAATTTAAAAAAGTTCTTTTAGAATTGACAATGGTTATCTAGAGGTTCATTTTAAAACTAAAAATTTGTGAAAAAACAAACAAACACTCCTCATCTATTTAAAACTCTGGCTCATATTTAAAGTGACAGTGTACCCAATACAACTTAAAGTGGTTGTTAAGCCACTATCTCATCTTTATATCAACCCCTCTGTCAGATAAAAAGCTGCATCCTTACGCCTGGGCTTTATAAAAAAAATAAATAAAAAGATTTCTACCTGGTTTAGCATCTCCCAGCGATCAGCTGACTCCAGGCTCTCAGCTCTCCCCGTGTGATATCTCCAGTGGGCGGGGCCGAGATTCCCTTGCTGACATCAGTCGGGGAGGAGAGGAGCAGAGAGCCTGGAGTCATGTGATCGCTGGAAGACACTGTTGTAACAGGTAGAATTTTTTTTATTGTTTTATAAAGCACCGCCACTAGGACACAGCTTTTTATCTGACAGAGGGGATGATATACAGATCAGATAGTTTTGAAACAGTGGGGAGAGGAGCAGATCAGTGATAGTGAGAGCTGACAGGCAGGTAGGGGAGGGAGGAGGAGGACAGAGGGAGACACAAGGAGAGCTGCAGATAGCAGCGTATGACGGAGGCATGTACACTGACAACGGTATCAGGGCGCAGCAGCCCTGATATATCGTGGTCAGCGTACAGAGGGGAGGGTAGAAACTGGCAGGATCAGCCAGGTATTTCAGGTGATACAGGGGGCCAAATGACACAGCACTGTGCTGTATAACATGCTTTAAAGGAACAGGATCTTTTTTTTTATTTTTTTGGGTTAACAAACGCTTTTTAATGAAGGCTCTGCTTAAATTATCTTCTCTGATATTTATTTAAAATGTTCAAATATTTTCAGCTTACTATTCTCTCGTAGTCCATACTGCAAGGATATATATTGCCCTTTACAACACGCCAGATTTTCTTTTAAAAAAAACCTTATAGCGTTTTAAAAATAAAAATGAAAACAGTAATCTGGAGATTATTTTTAAAACTAACAATTAGTAAGAAAATAATTTAAGTCTATATCAACATTCACTCCATTTGGCTGCAGTGTATTTATCTCAATAATCCATTATTGAAAAAAAACTTTCACAAAGACCAAATAATATCCACTAATTTGGGTTATTTTTTACCAAAGATATGCAGCAGTATAAATTGTGGCCAAAATGTATGAAGAAAAATTAATAATTTGCTAAATTTTATCACAAAAACAAAGAAAAATTAGTTTTTTTCCCAAATCTTCGGTCTTTTTTCATTTATAGCGCAAAAAATAAAAAACCCAAAGATGATCAAATACCACCAAAAGAAAGCTCTATTTGTGGGAAAAAAAGGACAAAAAATGAATTTGGGTACAGTGTTGCATGACTGAGTAATTGTCATTTAAATTGTGAGAGCACCGAAAGCTGAAAATTGGTCTGGGCAGGAGGGGGGTTTAAGTGCCCAGTAAGCAAGTGGTTAAACACAGGGACACTCCCCTTAGCCTTGTCATAGAGGGGGTAGCAGGGGAGAAGGAAGAACCAATGGGAGCTCAACACTTGTACATGGAAACAGAAACTACAGTTGAAACACATAAAGGGATTATGATAAGCAGGCAGCATCTCCTTACACATGCTCTGCTGGGAGGCGTCTCCAGACCTTTGTCTACGTGCCATGACCCAACACAATTAAACACAGCAACAAGAGGGGGGGTGGGGGAGAAGGGATGTAGCATTACATTATCTCAATGCCATTTTGTCCCCAAGTCTCCAGTCTCTTCTGGGCCATAGTGTGTGGGCAGGAGGCCAGCCCACAGTCCCTTCCAAAACACACAGTGACAGTGGGTTCTGTCACACACACCCCCCCCATGTTGAGGGCATGCGTCTAGTATGGTTCAGGAGGGGGCGCTCGCTCGTCCCCTCCCTTTCTTGACCAGCTGGGCTGCATGCTTGATAAGGGCCTGGTATGGACCTGGGGTGGGACCCCACGCTTTTTTGTTTTTTCACAATTTTTTTTTAGCTGGCAATTCGTGGTAAAATCACGTGTCCAAAATAGCGGCAAGCACCACAAAAAGCACTGCAGAAATGCTCAAAATCAACATGCATAGATGTGAATCGAGCCTTAGGGAGCAATCATTTGCAGGAGCCTCATGTATGCAGTCTTCTGTTGGTACCATACTTGTACATGGTTATGCAACACTGTACCCAAACAAATTTTTATATTTTTTCACACAAATAGAGCTTTCTTTTGGTGATATTTGATCACCACTGGGTTTATATTTTTCGAAACAAACAAAAAAAGACTGAAAATTTTGAAGAAAACAAAACAAATTTTCTTAGTTTGTTTTCAAATTTTGCAAACAGGTTATTATTCTGCTTCACTGATGTGCGCTGATGAGGCTGCACTCATGGGCACTGATAGGCTGCACTGATGTAGCACTGTGCTGTATAACATGCTTTAAAGGAACAGGATCTTTATTTTTATTTTTTTGGGTTAACAAACGCTTTAAATGAAGGCTCTGCTTAAATTATCTTCTCTGATATGTATTTAAAATGTTCAAATATTTTCAGCTTACTGTTCTCTCGTAGTCCATACTGCAAGGATATATATTGCCCTTTACAACACGCCAGATTTTCTTTTTAAAAAAACCTTATAGCGTTTTAAAAATAAAAATGAAAACAGTAATCTGGAGATTATTTTTAAAACTAACAATTAGTAAGAAAATAATTTAAGTCTATATCAACATTCACTCCATTTGGCTGCAGTGTATTTATCTCAATAATCCATTTGTTTTATGGATATCTCTTTTTGTATATCTATTGCTCTCAGGTGCGGAATTATTTTTTCAATACCATAATATTTTAGACTACTCGGGTCCCTATTATGTTTCAATTTAAAGTGTCTAGATACACTTAACACTACAATTACATTTTGTACTGACTTATTTCTTAAAGATCAATTTTTTTCTGTATATAAAGCTGTGTTGGGCAGGTAAAATTTTTTTTTTTTACCTCATCCTTAAGATATATGAGCAAGTGTAGAAAATTGTGAAGTAGTATTGTGAAGATGTATTGGCCAATCCTTTTGTTCTGTATTATAGTATGTTGTATGGCCTCATTACAGATCTCTCTTTTTA
This sequence comes from Lithobates sylvaticus, assembly GCA_028564925.1. Classification (NCBI taxonomy): domain Eukaryota; kingdom Metazoa; phylum Chordata; class Amphibia; order Anura; family Ranidae; genus Lithobates; species Lithobates sylvaticus. The sequence continues at coordinate 315,882,417 of CM053030.1, forward strand.
TTCATTGTATTCTTATTGTCTAGTAGCAAATCTCTATCATACTCCAAAAACTTTTTCTCTCCCTCTCCAAGAAGGATTTTTCATTTTTCCTTTTCCATGAACCTGTTAATTAGCATGTTAGTTTTATCTTTAAAATCAGAATCTCGCTCACAATTCCTCCTAATCCTTGTAAATTGACTCTTGGGTGTTTTATATATCCATCTTGGATAGTGGCAACTGGTAGTGGGAATATAACTTTCTTTAAAATGGGTGTTTGTTCTTATTCTATTTCCTGTTTTGAAAAGATTAAAATCTAAGAAATTAACCTGTGTTTTATTTATGTCTTAAACCATATGTATTAATATTTAAATTGTCTAGAAAACGATTTAACCCCTACCAAAATAAATGTGAAATATGCAGTATTTCACCATACCTGCCTAATAATCTTTGCTATTTTTCTCTGAACGTATTAAAAAGTATAAAAATGTAGTTACATTTTTTTTAGGGTCTAGAATTGGGCTTTACATTGGATTTGTATACATTAAATGACATAGAAAAATCATTATTTCTTTTGCAAAAGGATCCAATTATTTATTCCGTATTCATGTAGTAAAAATATTCTTTTTCTTTTTTTAGGTAAATTTCTCGCCATATACAAATGTTGTTATTTTTGGAGTTCCACCGATGGTAAGTTATTTATATTGTGCTATAGTGCTATGAAAAGTATTAAAGTGGTTGTTAACCCACTTTGCAAACTTTATATAATCCTCTTTGTCTCGTTATGCCAGATGCTCCTGTCTCTCTGCTCTCCCCGTCTCTCTGCGCTCCCTGTCTGACAGCTGCAGTGGGCGGGGCCGAGATTCCTTCCCCGCTGGTGTCAGTCAGGAAGAGAGAAGGAGAGAGCCGGCTGGTCACGCGATCACTGATCGGCGCTCTGAAAACAGGTATAAACTGCATTTTTTTTAATAAATCACAGAGACAGGAACATCTAGCATAACAAGACAAAGAGGAATTTTTAAGATTCAAAGTTATTTCAGCAGCAGGAGAGGAGGGGTGGGCACTTGACACAGAGCAGACAGGCAGGGAGGGAGGGGGGAGAGAGGACAGAAGAGAGACAGGCGGCTGATGGAGGCATGTAAACTGACCACGGTGTCGGGACTCAGCAGCCAAGATACACTGTGGTCAATTTACAGAGGGGAGGGCATAGCCAGGCTGGATCAGCCAGGTATTTCAGGTAATACAGGGGGCCAAATTCCACAGCACAAGCACTGTGCTGTATAACATGCTTTAAAGGAACAGGATGTTTTTTTTTTAGGATAACAAACATTTAAGGTCAATATAGCATGTTCAGCGCATGATTATTAGTGGGAATGCTTCAGCAGTCCCACTATTGTTATTCATTTTTTTATTAGTGGGAATGTTTCAGCAGTCCCACTATTGTTATACCTTTTTTTATTTTTTAGTGGGACTGCTTCAGCAGTCCCACTATTGTTATACGTTTTTTTATTTATTAGTGGGACTGCTTCAGCAGTCCCACTATTGTTATACGTTTTTTTATTTATTAGTGGGAATGCTTCAGCAGTCCAACTATTGTTATTCATTTTTTTATTTATTAATTTTGAATTTTATTATTCCGTAAGTTTTTTGGCTCTGCGTAACGTCTGCATACTTTCAGCTATTAAAACCATTCAACTTTTGAAATGTTCAGCTCTATCAGCTTAAACTTTTTTTCTACTATTTATACTTTTTAAAATATTAAGCTTTTTAACACTTTTTTTAAGATTGAAGTAAATAAGAGCATGCTTCAAATCCTTAAAATCTTCTTCCGCTTTAGCTATCTGGCTATATCTTTTCAGTTTGATATCTTTTACAGTTTTTGTGAAAAAGCTGTTTAAGTTTAGTGATCATTTCAGGAAATTTCATTAAATTAGAGAAACCAGGCTTTTGTTGTCTGTTTTGTTTCCATGTTTACCAAAGATTCTTATACACAGTGATGGGAAGTGGAGGGAGGCGGCTGGAGCACCTCAGATTACAGAGTACGGGGGAGAGCACAGACACAATATGTACTGATTTATAATAGAGGAATATGACGGGGTAGTTTTGATGGGGCAGTTTTGATGGTGGCAATATGATGGGGCAGTTTTGATGGTGGCAATATGATGGGGCAGTTTTGATGCTATTCAGCATTCCCACGTATTTTATCCAGGAAATGCATTTTCTAGTTATTATTCCGTACGTTTTTTGGCTCTGCGTAACCTCTGCATACTTTCAGCTATTAAAGCCTTCAACTTTTAAAATGTTCAGCTATTTCAGCTGATGATGGCACTTCTTCAACTTTTTTTTCTATTTATTCTTTTTAAAATATTAAGCTTTTTAACTTTTTTTAACATTGAAGTGATAGAGAGCATGCTTCAAATCCCTAAAATCTTCTTCCGCTGCCAAAAGTTTCAGCTCCTTCATACTTTCACCTACAGACGCCAAACAAACTTTAAAATGTTCACAAAATATTCAGCTATCTGGCTATATCTTTTCAGTTTGATATCTATTACAGTTTTTGTGAAAAACCTGTTTAAGTTTAGTGATCATTTCAGGAAATTACATTTTAACCACTTGCCTACAGTGCACTTTCACCCCCTTCCTGACCAGACCAATTTTCAGCATTCAGCGCTCTCACACTTTGAATGACAATTACTCAGTCATGCAACACTTTACCCAAATGAAATTTGCATCCTTTTTTCACACAAATAGAGCTTTCTTTTGGTGGTATTTAATCACTAGTGGGTTTTTTATTTTTTGTGCTATAAATTAAAAAAGACTGAAAATTTGGTGAAAAAATGCCTTTTTCTTTGTTTCTGTCATAAAATTTTACAAATTAGTAATATTCCTTCATAAATTTTGGCCAAAATGTATATAGCTACATATCTTTGGTAAAAATAACCCCAATTAGTGTATATTATTTAGTTTTTGTGAAAGTTATAGAGTCTACAAGCTATGGTGCAAATCATTGAAAATTGATCACACCTGATCACACCTGATATACTGAAGACCTATCTCGTTTCTTGAGACACTAACAAGCCAGGAAAGTACAAATACCCCATTTTGGATAGCAGACACCCCAACGTATAATCTATGAGGCATTATGAGTCTTTTGAACTGTTCATTTTTTTCCAGAAGTTTTTGGAATATGTGGAAAAAAAATGAAAACGCATTTTTTTTCCACAAAGTTGTCAATTTTTAAGATATTTCCAACACATAGCATGTACATAGCAAAAATGACACCCCAAAATACATTCTGCTACTCCTCCTGAGTATGGCGATACCACATGTGTGAGACTTTTACACAGCCTGGCCACATACAAAGGCCCACCAGTGAAGTAGCACCTTCAGGCGTTCTACAAGCATAAATTACACATCTCATTTCTCAATTACCTATTACAGTTTTGAAGGCCCTGGAGCCCCAGGACAATGGAAACGCACACAAAATGACCCCATTTTGGAAAGTAGACACCCCAACGTATAATCTATGAGGCATTATGAGTCTTTTGAACTGTTCATTTTTTACCAGAAGTTTTTGGAATATGTGGAAAAAAAATGAAAACACATTTTTTTTCCCACAAAGTTGTAAATTTTTAAGATATTTCCAACACATAGCATGTACATAGCAAAAATGACACCCCAAAATACATTCTGCTACTCCTCCTTAGTATGGCGATACCACATGTGTGAGACTTTTACACAGCCTGGCCAGATACAAAGGCCCGCCAGTGAAGTAGCACCTTCAGGCGTTCTACAAGCATAAATTACACATCTCATTTCAATGGACAATGGAAACGCCCACAAAATGACCCTATTTTGGAAAGTAGACACCCCAACGTATAATCTATGAGGCATTATGAGTCTTTTGAACTGTTCATTTTTTACCAGAAGTTTTTGGAATATGTGGAAAAAAAATGAAAACACATTTTTTTTCCACAAAGTTGTCAATTTTTAAGATATTTCCAACACATAGCATGTACATAGCAAAAATTACACCCCAAAATACATTCTACTACTCCTCCTGAGTATGGCGATACCACATGTGTGAGACTTTTACACAGCCTGGCCACATACAGTAGCACCTTCAGGCGTTCTACAAGCATAAATTGCACTTCTAATTTCCTGACAACCTATTATTTTTGAAGGCCCTTATATTTCTAACAGATAGCATTTACATACCAAAAAATACACTCCAAAATAAATTCTATTGAGCAAAGGGTAAAAAAAAAAGTATTACCTGTGGTTTTTGTAGTGTCCCCAGAAGAGGGATTTGGTCCAGGCAGCAGGCAGCAGACAGCAGGCAGCAGACAGCAGGCAGCAGGCAGCAGGCAGCAGACAGGGATGTGCTTAGCAACAATAATAATTATCCAGGCAGCAGGTAGGAATATTGTCTATAGTCAGCACAAGGATATCGTCAGCACAGCCAAAGCATTTGTCCATAGAATATGTGTCCAGGTGTGGTCAGTTTATGCTGCAGACAGGGAGATAGTGGCAGTAAGTCAGCAGCAGGCTGAGGGCCGCAATCAGGTAAGACCTGTGCACAGGGCAACAGGGGTAGAGGCTTCGACCCACCCAAATCTCTATGAAGCCTCCGGGCTCCAGACCCTAATCCGGAAATTAAGAAACCCGGAGACAACAAAAAAATCGTTTTCTCCATCCGGAAAAACATTTCTGGAGCCCCTCACATGTGAGACCCCTGTGTACTACAGTAGCAGGGCAACAGATCAGTCCAAGCGGTAGGCAAAAGCATAGTCCATAAAACAGGCCAGGGTCAGTTCACGTTCAAGCAGTCCAAGCGGTAGGCAGAAGCGTAGTTGATAAAACAGGTCAGGGTCAGTTCACATGTAAGCAGTCCAAGCAGTAGGCAGAAGCGTAGTTGATAAAACAGGCCAGGGTCATTTCACGTGGAAGCAGTCCAAACGGTTGGCAGAGGCATAGTCAAAAAACAGGCCAGGGTCAGTTCACGTGGAAGGCAGTGGATATTTGAGGAAGCATGGGGAATGGTCAGCACAGATGTTGAAAATGGGGAAATGGTTAAGAATATGGGCTAATAATTTAGGGATGTGTGATATAGTCTGAAGCATATACCAATGCAAAGGCCGGGTTCAGAGGGACAGTCGACACAATGGTAGCTGGTATCAGTTCTAAATCCATTTTTGCTGCATACTCTACATCTTTTTTGGCATTTTCGGCCCGCTTCAGATGGTGGAATGTGGTCCGGGAAGTGGCGTTCGTGAAGTCGGCTAACGGCATCAGAGCGAAGGTTTTCTGGGGGGGGGTCTTTGATCGTAGATGAGGGACCTGACAACGCTTTCTATACATTTTAGGAAGTGGGCAGGGCTTTTTGTGGATTTGGTGTGAATTATGTAGGCATTATAAATGGCCAAATGAATTAAATAGAGTGTTACCTTCTTGTACCAGAAACGGGACCTCATTATTGCTAAATAGGGCTGAAGCATTTGGTCGTTGAAATCCACCCCCCCCCCATGTACAGATTGTAATCTTGTACACATTTTGGCTTTACGATGGGACCTTGTCTTCTCTGAACTTCCACTGTAGTGTCATCATGGATGGTGGACATCATGTACACATTCCTGGTATCCTTCCACCTCAAGGCCAGCACTTCGTTGCATCGCAAGGTTGCTCTTTCTCCCCTTCGCAATTTCTTGTTTACTATGGCTTGTGGGAAGCCCTTCCTATTCTTTCTGGAGGTTCCACAGGCCAGGGTTTCTGCGAGGTATAGGTGTTTGAAAAGGGGCAGGCTGGTGTAGAAGTTATCCAGGTATATGTGGTAACCTTTCCTCAGTAGTGGGTATGCCAGGTCCCATACGATTTTACCAGTTGTGCCCATGTAGGCCGGGCACTCAGGGGGCTGGAGCTGGGAATCTTTTCCTTCGTATATGCGGAAAGCATACAAATATTCCGTGGCTCTCTCGCAAAGCTTATAAAACTTCACTCCGTATTTGGCCCTTTTGCTAGGAATGTATTGTTTTATTCCTAGCCGGCCTGAAAAGGGTACCAGGGACTCATCGACACATATGTGCTTTTCGGGGACATAGAGTTCTGAAAATCGTTGGGAAAAGAAATTAATGAGTGGGCGAATTTTATATAATTTGTCATGATTTGGATGATTGCGGGGAGGGCACTGGCTGTTGTCCCTGAAATGGAAAAGGCGCATTATCATCCTGTATCGGTACCTGGACATAACGGAAGAATAAATGGGCATGTGGTGGATGGGGTTGGTGGACCAATAGGCATGTCCTTCATTTTTTTTGGTAAGCCCCATGTTTATGGTGAGGCCCATAAACACTTTGAACTCCTCCAGAGTCGAGCTTCTCCACTCAAATGGACGGGCGTAAGATGATTGGGGGTTGTTGGCAATATACTGCTGGGCATATAAATTGGTCTGGTCCACGATGAGTTGCAGCAAATTGTCTGGCAAAAATAAATGAAAACAATCAATTGGGGAAAAATTTTGGGTATTGGCCTGCACACCTGGCTGTGCGGTGAAAGGGGGGATTCTTGCTGATCCTGAGTTGGAAGGCAGCCATGTTGGATTGGCAAGACCATCTGGGAGGTATGTAGCGGCCCTGGCTCTTGGGGGACGTGGCACTCCAGTGCTGGTAGTTGGGGGATTTTTTCCTGTGCTGGCATTTGGGCGTGATGATGCGGCAGTGCTGGTACTGGGGCTGGGCATTTCTTGTGGCCTTTCGCTGGCGGCAGCACTGGTACTGGGCCTGGGAATTTGATCCTGGAATATATTGCTGGTGGCTGCCTGGTTTCCAGAACGCCGTGCTCGTTTAGGAGGGATCCATTCTTCCTCTGATTCATTTGCCGATATACTGCTTTCGATTGGTTCAAATGCTGAATTTGAACGATCGGAATTGGCATTTGAATCTGATGAGAACTCCCCGCTGCTCTCATCAGTCATGGCGAGGATCTGGAACGCCTCCTCACTTGTATATAACCTTTTGGACATGCTTTCTGATGGGCTGTGCGACTGGTGACAAATGACGGTCAGTGATGGGCGACAGGTGACAGGTGACGGTCACTGGTGGGTGACGGGTGAACCACTGACGGCAGTCTCTGACAGCGACAGGTGCAATTTGTGGGCACTGATAGGTGACAGATCTGGGTCACTGATGGCGGTCACTAGGGATGAGCCGAACACCCCCGGGTTCGGTTCGCACCAGAACCTTCGAACGGACCGAAAGTTTGCACGAATTTTCGAACCCTATTCGTTACAATGGACGCAAACGTTCAAAATTGCTAATTACAATGGCCAATATGCATGTTAATGTCATAAAACAGGTTTGGGGACCCGGGTCCTGCCCCAGGGGACATATATCAATGCAAAAAGAACTTTTAAAAACTAACGTTTTTTCGGGAGCAGTCATTTTAATGATGCATAAAGTGAAAAAAAAAAAAGTGAAATTTTCCTTTAAATATGGTACCTGGGGGGTGTCTAAAGTATGCCTGTGAAGTGGCATGTGTTCCCCGTGTTTAGAACTGTCCCTGCACAAAATGACATTTGTAAATGAAAAAAAGAAGCCATTTAAAACCACTTGCGGCTTTAATGTCATGACGTCTTTTCCTGGCCATATGGCTGAAAATCCTTGCGAAAAATGGCATGGCTACCCCATCACCCCCCAACCCCCCCCCCACCCCAGCCCCTTTGGGTCTTGTATGGATATTAAGGGGGACCCCGCACCCAAAATAAAACCCTATACCTACAACCCTATATACTCTGAACAGCAGTATACAGGCGGTGCAGACAAGACACGGACTGTAGGTTTGTTCTTAAGTAGAATCTGAACAGGTACATTATGAAGTGTAGCTCCATCCCCAAAAAATCTATTTTTAAGCTTTTTGGAGAACATAGGGAGGGGTTATCACCCCTGTAACATTTGCTGTCTTTGCACATCTGTTCAGAACATTTCACCTCACTTTCCGTCCCAATGACAAATGTTTTTGGAAAAGTGGGGTTTTAATTGAAACAAGGATTGGTGATAAAGCATCAGTAGAGAGGAGATACCTTTTTCCCAAATTAAATCTAACAGGATCAAATTTCCCTTCCTAGGGGTAGATTTCCTCTCACTTCCTGTTTTCTCTTTCCGTTTGCAAGTAGGAGTCGTTTGTAAGTTGGATGTTTGAAAGTAGGGGCCTGCCGTATATACTCTGCAGAAATTTGCCCCATTAGATGTTGGTGTAGCCACAAGACTGTAAGCCCTCACAGTTACTCTTGGTGGGCACAGGAATGGGCCCTGCTGTGAGTTATTAGATCAAGATTTGTAATTGCATGCACCTGTTGAACAGGGCAGAAAAATTGGGCCTTTGGTGGTGGTGGTGGTGGACGGTGTTGCCACAAGACTGTAAGCCCTCACAGTTACTCTTGGTGGGCACAGGAATGGACCCTGCTGTGAGTTATTAGATCAAGATTTGTAATTGCATGCACCTGTTGAACAGGGCAGAAAAATTGGGCCTTTGGTGGTGGTGGTGGTGGACGGTGTTGCCACAGGACTGTAAGCCCTCACAGTTACCCTTGGTGGGCGCAGGAATGGGCCCTGCTGTGAGTTATTAGATCAAGATTTGTAATTGCATGCACCTGTTGAACAGGGCAGAAAAATTGGGCCTTTGGTGGTGGTGGACGGTGTTGCCACAAGACTGTAAGCCCTCACAGTTACTCTTGGTGGGCACAGGAATGGACCCTGCTGTGAGTTATTAGATCAAGATTTGTAATTGCATGCACCTGCTGAACAGGGCTGAAAAATTGTGCCTTAGGCACTGGTGCTGGTGCCACAACACTGCAACCCCTCACAGATACTGTACTTGGAGCACAGCAGTCAGACGCGTTGCGAAGCATTGCTTAAAAAATTGTAATTACACGCCCCTGTTAAACAGGGGCTGAAAAATTGTGCCTTAGGCATTGGTGCTGGTGCCACAACACTGCAACCCCTCACAGATACTGTACTCTGAGCACAGCAATGAGACCTGTTGCAAAGCATTGACTAAAAATTGTAATTACACGCCCCAACAGGGGCTGAAAAATTGTGCCTTAGGCACTGGTGCTGGTGCCACAACACTGCAACCCCTCACAGATACTGTACTTGGAGCACAGCAGTCAGACATGTTGCGAAGCATTGCTTAAAAAATTGTAATTACACGCCCCTGTTAAACAGGGGCTGAAAAATTGTGCCTTAGGCAACGGTGCTGGTGCCACAACACTGCTACCCCTCACAGATACTGTACTTGGAGCACAGCAGTCACACCTGTTGCGAAGCATTTTTAAAAAAAATTGTAATTACACGCCCCTGTTGTACAGGGGCTGAAAAATTGTGCCTTAGGCACTGGTGTGGTGGCACCCAGAAACAAAAATGTTCTTCCAAGCTATCAAGGAATGGATCATTGAGGAGGAGGAAGAGGATAGTCAGTGAACATAACAGGACAGTCACTCAGCATCAGCATAGGCAGTCTTGAAGGGATGTGACATTATAAATTATTCAGTTATATCCGCTTCAGGTGCCTGGTAGCTGGTGGTGATCCAAGACTGATTCATTTTTATGAAGGTCAGTCGATCAACCGAGTCGGTGGACAGGCGCACCCTGTGATCAGTGACAAATCCTCCAGCAGCACTGAATGTGCGTTCGGAAAGAACGCTGGATGCAGGACAGGCCAGTAGCTCAATTGCATACTGTGCAAGCTCTGGCCAGTGATCCATCCTCAAGACCCAGTAAGCCAGAGGATTTTCGGTGGGAAAGGTTCCAAGTCTGACCTTGCCCCTAGGTATTCCTGCACCATGTATATCAGACGCTGGCGATTGCTGTAACCGATCATACCTTGGGGCTGCGGACTAAAAAATTGTCTGAACGCATCGGTCAGACGTCCACCTCCCCCACCGCTCCTTCTGCTACTGACTGAAGCCTCAGCAACTCGTCGTCCAGGACCAGGAGTTTGTAACCTCCCAGTTTCAGGGAACGCGTTGCACAGACCTTTCTGCAAGGCCTCCCTGAGATGTCCCATCCTCTGCTCCCTCTGCGACGGCAAGATAAGGTCCGCAACCTTACCCTTGTACCGTGGATCAAGGAGAGTGGCCAGCCAGTAATGGTCCCTCTCCTTGATCCGAAGAATACGAGGATCCTTCCGCAGGCTTTGCAGGATCAGGGAGGCCATGCAACGTAGGTTAGCTGAGGCATTCAGTCCGGAGTCTTCTGGGTCACTGAGGACGACATGATCGCCAGCCACCTCCTCCCAGCCACGTACAAGTCCACTGGTTTGTTGGGACTGTACATCATCCCTAAAAGACTGCTGCTGCTGATGCTGATGCTGAGTGCCAGGCTCCATCTCCATGCTCACACAATCCTCCTCATCCTCTTCCTGTGTGATGGGTGGGACAGAAGGAACACTGTCTGGATAAAGGGGGCCTTGAGAGGCAAGGAAGTCCTCCTCTTCCTGCCTCTGTTCTGCCTCAAGTGCCCTGTCCATTATCCCACGCAGCGTATGCTCCAACAGGTGGACAAGAGGTACAGTGTCACTGATGCATGCACTGTCACTGCTCACCATCCTCGTGGCCTCCTCAAATGGTGAGAGGACAGTGCATGCATCCCTGATCATGCTCCACTGGCGTGGGGAAAAAAAGCCAAGCTCCCCTGACCCTGTCCTGGTGCCGTAGTCGCAAAGGTACTCATTGATGAGCCTCTGCTGCGTGTGCAATCGCTGCAGCATGGCCAACGTTGAGTTCCACCTGGTGGGCATGTCACATATTAGGCGGTTCTTGGGCAGGTTCAGCTCCTTTTGCAGCTCAGTCAGCCAAGCACTGGCATTATAAGATCGGCGGAAATGCACACAGACTTTCCTGGCCTGCCTCAGGACATCCTGTAAGCCTGGGTACCTGCCCAAGAACCGCTGCACCACCAGGTTGAGGACGTGAGCCATACAGGGCACATGGGTGAGCTGCCCCTGTCGCAGGGCGGAGAGGAGGTTGGTGCCATTGTCAGAAACGACCATTCCTGGCTTAAGCTGGCGTGGCGTCAACCACCTCTCGGCCTGCCCCTGCAGAGCTGCCAGAACCTCTGCCCCAGTGTGGCCCCTGTCCCCCAAACACACCAGCGCAAGCACGGCATGGCATCTTTTTGCCTGCGTACTCGCGTAGCCCCTTGTACGCCTACGGAGCACCGCTGGTTCCGAGGACAGAGCACTCAAAGAGGACATGGAGGAAGAAGAAGAGGAGGGGGTGGAGAGAGGTGTGTCACAACCAGTAGTAGCATTTTGGAGGCGTGGTGGCGGAACAACCTCCAACACTACTGCACCTTGTCCTGCATCCCTCCCAGCTGCCAATAGAGTGACCCAATGGGCCGTGAAAGAAAGATAACGTCCCTGTCCATGCCTGCTGGACCATGAGTCAGCGGTAATATACACCTTACCGCTGACCGCCCTGTCCAGCGAGGCATGGACATTGCCTTCCACATGCCGGTAGAGAGACGGAATCGCCTTCCGTGAGAAAAAGTGGCGTTTGGGAACCTGCCACTGAGGAACCGCACATTGAACTAACTCACAGAAGGGGGCCGAGTCTACCAACTGAAAAGGCAGCAGTTGAAGTGCTAGCAATTTAGCCAAGCTAGCATTCAACCGCTGGGCATGTGGATGGCTGGGAGTATACTTCTTTCGACGGTCCAGCAGCTGGGGCAGGGAAATTTGCCTGCTACAATCGGACGTCGGTGTACTGCAAGTACTTGGTTGTGACACACCTAATTCTACACCTTCAGTCCTCTCAGAGCACCTTTCAGAGAGGACTGAAGATATAGTGGGGATGGAGATCCCAGCTGATGAGGAGCAAGGAGAGGTCCGCTTTGTTCTTTGGTGTGGGTCTTTTATGTGTGCTTGCCAACGAGCTGCATGGCAGGTCGACATATGTCTGCTCATGCTTGTGGTGCCCAAGCGGCTGATGTTTTGGCCACGCGAGATACGCTTGAGACAAATATTGCAAATAGCAGTGGTACGATCCGATGCACTTGTCTCAAAAAAGGCCCACACCAAAGAACTTTTGTGATAACGTGCAGAGGCAGCGCCCTGCACAGGCGGAGCTCTGCGGTGTGATACAGTTGGTGTGCTGGCCTCTAGCTGGCCTCCAGGGGGCATCCTGCCTCGTTGGACATGTGCCGCCGCATCCTCCTCCTCCTCCTCTCTCCCTTCAGGCACCCACGTGGAGTCAGTGACCTCATCATCCCCTCCCTCTTCACCACTAGAGCAAACCTGGCAGTAAGCTGCAGCTGGTGGAACAGTACTGCAAGATTGCTGTCCTTCAGCATCCCCTCTCTCTGCGCGCACACTACTGCCTTCCTCAAGCTGGGTATCATCATCCGAGCCTTCGAATCGTTGGGCATCCTCCTGGAGCATGTACCCAACACTGTGCTCAAACAGTTCGGGGGACTCCTCAGGAGGACATGGTGGGTCTAGCGAAGGGGTGGCTGATGATGCCATTGAGTATGCGTTGGCAGCTGCTCTGCCAGTACCCTGAGCCTGGGTGAGAGAGGATGAGGAGGATGAGGAGGGCTTGGTCATCCATTCTACCAAGCCTTCGGCATGATGCGGCTCAACATGTCCAGCTGCCGAAAACAAAGACAAGCATGTCCCATGGCCACGTGCTGATGACGATGCACGACCACGTCCACGACCAGCACTGGTGTCTCTAGAAACAGAGCCTGCTTGCCCTGTGTTCTTGCCTCGGGACGGTCTGCCTCTCCTTGGCGGTCTTCCAGCCATTGTAGTCGGTAGTGTATATTGTATAAAAAATAGAGCTCCTATGTGTGCTCACAACACACTGTAGGTCCTATGGGTGCTGACACAAACACACTATAGGTACTATGTGTGCTGCTGAAAAGGAAATATAGGACCTATGTGTGCTGCCACAAACACACTATAAGTCCTATGGGTGCTGACACAATCACACTATAGGTACTATGTGTGCTGCTGAAAAGGAAATATAGGACCTATGTGTGCTGCCACAAACACACTATAAGTCCTATGGGTGCTGACACAAACACACTATAGGTACTATGTGTGCTGCTGAAAAGGAAATATAGGACCTATGTGTGCTGCCACAAACACACTATAAGTCATATGGGTGCTGACACAAACACACTATAGGTACTATGTGTGCTGCTGACAAGAAAATATAGGACCTATGTGTGCTGCCACAAACACACTATAAGTCCTATGGGTGCTGACACAAACACACTATAGGTACTATGTGTGCTGCTGAAAAGGAAATATAGGACCTATGTGTGCTGCCACAAACACACTGTAAGTCCTATGGGTGCTGACAAAAAAACACACTATAGGTACTATGTGTGATTCTGAAAAGGAAATATAGGACCTATGTGTGCTGCCACAAACACACTATAAAGCCCCATACACACGGTCGGATTTTTGCATGGATTCTGTCCGATCGGACAATGTTGTTGAAAAATCAGACCGTGTGTATGCACCATCGGACAGTGTACGTCGGATTGTCCGACGGACAAAGTCCTATCTCCTGCTGGATAGATTTGCCGACAACACGGTCCGATCACACCAAATCCGATCGTGTGTACGGTTGTCCGACCGGACAAAGTGCTACGCATGCTCAGATCACATTACAAGACCAAAGCTATTGGCTACTAGCCTCTACGTAGTCCCGTCGTAGGCAACAAACGTCACCACGTTCAGAATGATCGGATTTTCCGACAACTTTGTCTGACCGTGTGTACGCAAAACCAACATCAGACAAAGTATGACGGACATGGTCCGACGGACAATCCGCGCGTGTGTATGGGGCTTAAGTCTTATGGGTGCTGACACAAACACACTATAGGTACTATGTGTGCTGCTGACAAGAAAATATAGGTCCTATGGGTGCTGACACAAACACACTATATGTACTATGTGTGCTGCTGACAAGAAAATATAGGACCTATGTGTGCTGCCACAAACACACTATAAGTCCTATGGGTGCTGACACAAACACACTATAGGTACTATGTGTGCTGCTGACAAGAAAATATAGGACCTATGTGTGCTGCCACAAACACACTATAAGTCCTATGGGTGCTGACACAAACACACTATAGGTACTCGCGTAGCCCCTTGTACGCCTACGGAGCACCGCTGGTTCCGAGGACAGAGCACTCAAAGAGGACATGGAGGAAGAAGAAGAGGAGGGGGTGGAGAGAGGTGTGTCACAACCAGTAGTAGCATTTTGGAGGCGTGGTGGCGGAACAACCTCCAACACTACTGCACCTTGTCCTGCATCCCTCCCAGCTGCCAATAGAGTGACCCAATGGGCCGTGAAAGAAAGATAACGTCCCTGTCCATGCCTGCTGGACCATGAGTCAGCGGTAATATACACCTTACCGCTGACCGCCCTGTCCAGCGAGGCATGGACATTGCCTTCCACATGCCGGTAGAGAGACGGAATCGCCTTCCGTGAGAAAAAGTGGCGTTTGGGAACCTGCCACTGAGGAACCGCACATTGAACTAACTCACGGAAGGGGGCCGAGTCTACCAACTGAAAAGGCAGCAGTTGAAGTGCTAGCAATTTAGCCAAGCTAGCATTCAACCGCTGGGCATGTGGATGGCTGGGAGTATACTTCTTTCGACGGTCCAGCAGCTGGGGCAGGGAAATTTGCCTGCTACAATCGGACGTCGGTGTACTGCAAGTACTTGGTTGTGACACACCTAATTCTACACCTTCAGTCCTCTCAGAGCACCTTTCAGAGAGGACTGAAGATATAGTGGGGATGGAGATCCCAGCTGATGAGCAGCAAGGAGAGGTCCGCTTTGTTCTTTGGTGTGGGTCTTTTATGTGTGCTTGCCAACGAGCTGCATGGCAGGTCGACATATGTCTGCTCATGCTTGTGGTGCCCAAGCGGCTGATGTTTTGGCCACGCGAGATACGCTTGAGACAAATATTGCAAATAGCAGTGGTGCGATCCAATGCACTCGTCTCAAAAAAGGCCCACACCAAAGAACTTTTGTGATAACGTGCAGAGGCAGCGCCCTGCACAGGCGGAGCTCTGCGGTGTGATACAGTTGGTGTGCTGGCCTCCAGGGGGCATCCTGCCTCGTTGGACATGTCCTGCCTCATCCTCCTCCTCCTCCTCTCTCCCTTCAGGCACCCACGTGGAGTCAGTGACCTCATCATCCCCTCCCTCTTCACCACTAGAGCAAACCTGGCAGTAAGCTGCAGCTGGTGGAACAGTACTGCAAGATTGCTGTCCTTCAGCATCCCCTCTCTCTGCGCGCACACTACTGCCTTCCTCAAGCTGGGTATCATCATCCGAGCCTTCGAATCGTTGGGCATCCTCCTGGAGCATGTACCCAACACTGTGCTCAAACAGTTCGGGGGACTCCTCAGGAGGACATGGTGGGTCTAGGGAAGGGGTGGCTGATGATGCCATTGAGTACGCGTTGGCAGCTGCTCTGCCAGTACCCTGAGCCTGGGTGAGAGAGGATGAGGAAGATGAGGAGGGCTTGGTCAACCATTCTACCAAGCTTTCGGCATGATGCGGCTCAACATGTCCAGCTGCCGAAAACAAAGACAAGCATGTTCCATGGCCACGTGCTGATGACGATGCACGACCATGTCCACGACCAGCACTGGTGTCTCTAGAAACAGAGCCTGCTTGCCCTGTGTTCTTGCCTCGGGACGGTCTGCCTCTCCTTGGCGGTCTTCCAGCCATTGTAGTCGGTAGTGTATATTGTATAAAAAATAGAGCTCCTATGTGTGCTCACAACACACTGTAGGTCCTATGGGTGCTGACACAAACACACTATAGGTACTATGTGTGCTGCTGAAAAGGAAATATAGGACCTATGTGTGCTGCCACAAACACACTATAAGTCCCATGGGTGCTGACACAAACACACTATAGGTACTATGTGTGCTGCTGACAAGAAAATATAGGACCTATGTGTGCTGCCACAAACACACTATAACTCCTATGGGTGCTGACACAAACACACTATAGGTACTATGTGTGCTGCTGAAAAGGAAATATAGGACCTATGTGTGCTGCCACAAACACACTATAAGTCCTATGGGTGCTGACACAAACACACTATAGGTACTATGTGTGCTGCTGAAAAGGAAATATAGGACCTATGTGTGCTGCCACAAACACACTATAAGTCATATGGGTGCTGACACAAACACACTATAGGTACTATGTGTGCTGCTGACAAGAAAATATAGGACCTATGTGTGCTGCCACAAACACACTATACGTCCTATGGGTGCTGACACAAACACACTATAGGTACTATGTGTGCTGCTGAAAAGGAAATATAGGACCTATGTGTGCTGCCACAAACACACTATAAGTAATATGGGTGCTGACACAAACACACTATAGGTACTATGTGTGCTGCTGAAAAGGAAATATAGGACCTATGTGTGCTGCCACAAACACACTATAAGTCCTATGGGTGCTGACACAAACACACTATAGGTACTATGTGTGATTCTGAAAAGGAAATATAGGACCTATGTGTGCTGCCACAAACACACTATAAAGCCCCATACACACGGTCGGATTTTTGCATGGATTCTGTCCGATCGGACAATGTTGTTGAAAAATCAGACCGTGTGTATGCACCATCGGACAGTGTACGTCGGATTGTCCGACGGACAAAGTCCTATCTCCTGCTGGATAGATTTGCCGACAACACGGTCCGATCACACCAAATCCGATCGTGTGTACGGTTGTCCGACCGGCCAAAGTGCTACGCATGCTCAGATCACATTACAAGACCAAAGCTATTGGCTACTAGCCTCTACGTAGTCCCGTCGTAGGCAACAAACGTCACCACGTTCAGAATGATCGGATTTTCCGACAACTTTGTCTGACCGTGTGTACGCAAAACCAACATCAGACAAAGTATGACGGACATGGTCCGACGGACCTGGTCCTCGGATAATCCGCGCGTGTGTATGGGGCTTAAGTCTTATGGGTGCTGACACAAACACACTATAGGTACTATGTGTGCTGCTGACAAGAAAATATAGGTCCTATGGGTGCTGACACAAACACACTATATGTACTATGTGTGCTGCTGACAAGAAAATATAGGACCTATGTGTGCTGCCACAAACACACTATAAGTCCTATGGGTGCTGACACAAACACACTATAGGTACTATGTGTGCTGCTGACAAGAAAATATAGGACCTATGTGTGCTGCCACAAACACACTATAAATCCTATGGGTGCTGACACAAACACACTATAGGTACTATGTGTGCTGCTGACAAGAAAATATAGGACCTATGTGTGCTGCCACAAACACACTATAAGTCCTATGGGTGCTGACACAAACACACTATAGGTACTATGTGTGCTGCTGACAAGGAAATATAGGACCTATGTGTGCTGCCACAAACACACTATAAGTCCTATGGGTGCTGACAAAAAACACACTATAGGTACTATGTGTGCTGCTGAAAAGGAAATATAGGACCTATGTGTGCTGCCACAAACACACTATAAGTCCTATGGGTGCTGACACAAACACACTATAGGTGCTGCTGACAAGAAAATATAGGACCTATGTGTGCTGCCACAAACACACTATAAGTCCTATGGGTGCTGACACAAACACACTATAGGTACTATGTGTGCTGCTGACAAGGAAATATAGGACCTATGTGTGCTGCCACAAACACACTATAAGTCCTATGGGTGCTGACAAAAAAACACACTATAGGTACTATGTGTGCTGCTGAAAAGGAAATATAGGACCTATGTGTGCTGCCACAAACACACTATAAGTCCTATGGGTGCTGACACAAACACACTATAGGTACTATGTGTGCTGCTGACAAGGAAATATAGGACCTATGTGTGCTGCCACAAACACACTATAAGTCCTATAGGTGCTGACAAAAAAACACACTATAGGTACTATGTGTGCTGCTGAAAAGGAAATATAGGACCTATGTGTGCTGCCACAAACACACTATAAGTCCTATGGGTGCTGACACAAACACACTATAGGTACTGCTGCTGACAAGAAAATATAGGACCTATGTGTGCTGCCACAAACACACTATAAGTCCTATGGGTGCTCACACAAACACACTATAGGTACTATGTGTGCTGCTGACAAGGAAATATAGGACCTATGTGTGCTGCCACAAACACACTATAAGTCCTATGGGTGCTGACACAAACACACTATAGGTACTATGTGTGCTGCTGACAAGGAAATATAGGACCTATGTGTGCTGCCACAAACACACTATAAGTCCTATGGGTGCTGACAAAAAAACACACTATAGGTACTATGTGTGCTGCTGAAAAGGAAATATAGGACCTATGTGTGCTGCCACAAACACACTATAAGTCCTATGGGTGCTCACACAAACACACTATAGGTACTATGTGTGCTGCTGACAAGGAAATATAGGTCCTATGTGTGCTGCCACAAACACACTATAAGTCCTATGGGTGCTCACACAAACACACTATAGGTACTATGTGTGCTGCTGACAAGGAAATATAGGACATATGTGTGCTGCCACAAACACACTATAAGTCCTATGGGTGCTCACACAAACACACTATAGGTACTATGTGTGCTGCTGAAAAGGAAATATAGGACCTATATGTGCTGCCACAAACACACTATAAGTCCTATGGGTGCTGACACAAACACACTATAGTTACTATGTGTGCTCCTGACAAGAAAATATAGGACCTATGTGTGCTGCCACAAACACAATATGGCACCTATAAATCCCTGCCTGGGATGGGACAGAAGGTTGGGACAGAAATTGGGGTGCAATGCTGTTCTAACAGCACTGCGATTGGTGCTACTGCTATGCTGTACTAACAGCACGCACACACCAGACTAATCCCCAGCAGCAGCTAATATCACACTCACTGTGCAATCAGCAGCAATGAATGATCAGTAATGATGAATGACTCAGGTAGCAATGGTTTAGCAAAGAAATAGCAATCAAGCAAAGAAGCAAATCAATCAGCAGACTGCTCTCCCTAAAGCCGGAACACATGTGACCTGGGCCGACGGCGTGGCGGCCTTTTATATGGTGGGGCGTGTACTAAAGCCCCTGAGCTTTAATTGGCTACAGGCGTCCTGCCTGTAGCCAATTATTGCTCTCCTAGTTTCCGGCGCTGTGATTCATAGTTTCATAGTTTCATAGTTAGTAAGGTTGAATAAAGACATCAGTCCATCCAGTTCAACCTGAGCGAGTGTCTACAATTTTCCCCATCCCTGTACATTGCACACTCACATCAGTCCCTACCCTCAAGGAGCCCATAATCCAAGGTCCCCATTCATATACTAGGGCCAATTTTTGGACAGAAGCCAATTAACCTACCTGCATGTCTTTGGATTGTGGGAGGAAACCGGAGTACCCGGAGGAAACCCACGCAGGCACAGGGAGAACATGCAAACTCCAGGCAGGAAGTGTCATGGTTGGGATTCGAACCATCGACCCTTCTTACTGCTAGGTGAGAGTGCTAACCACTACACCACTGTGCCCCCTGATTGGCCAAGCATGCAGGGTCACAGTGCATGCTTGGCCAATCATCAGCCAGCAATGCACTGCGCCGACCGCAATGTATTGCGGGCCACTCGCATCACACGAATGTGATGCGAACGGCCCAAATAGTTCTGGGCTCGCCGAGCGAGCGAACGCCCGTGCTCGATTCGAACGTGGGTTTGAATCGAGCACCGGGCCCATCCCTAGCGGTCACTTATGACGGTCACTGGCGATGGTCAATGATGGGTGACAGGTGCACTTTGTGAGCACTGATGGGTGACAGATCTGGGTCACTTATGACGGTCACTGATGGCCGTCACTTATGACGGTCACTGCCGATGGTCACTGATGGGTGACAGGGGTACTGATGGGTGACAGGTGCACTTTGTGGGCACTGACGGGTGACAGGTGCACTTTGTGGACACTGACAGGTGACAGGTGCACTTTGTGGACACTGACGGGTGACAGGTGCACTTTGTGGACACTGACGGGAGACAGGTGCACTTTTGTGGACACTTTTGTGGTGACTGTTGGGTGACAGCTGTAATGGGGGGGGGGGCGATGTGACAGGTTCTCTTTGTTGTGTTTGGTGCACTACAGTACAGAACAGACAAAGATCGGTAACTCACTGCTCCTGGCTGTTCTCTCCTCACACTGGTAACGGTGTGTGAGGAGAGAATAGCCGGTAACAGCTAGTAACCGGTCTTTGTTTACATTTAGTGGTCGGCTGTAAATGGATCATAGCCGATCACGTGGTAAACAGCCGTCAGTCATTGGCTGATTACCCTTATCGGTGACGAGCAGTGTTCCTGGGAACACGCCGCCACCGACATGACCGCACTGCGCGCTCCCGATCGCGCGCATGCGCTGTCTAAAGCCGGGACTTCCCCAATGTGATCAGCCGTGACGTAATCGCGGCTGATCACATGGTGAACAGCCATGCCCAATGGCTGTTCACCCCTGTCTGTGACGCGGTGTGTCTCCGGGACACGCCGGCACCGACAGTGCACGGCTGCGCGCCCGCGATCGCGCGCACGGCCGTGTTTTTTGGCCGGCGTCATATGACGGCGGCCCGCCACGAGAGCTACACCGTCCCGCCATCATATGACAGTGGGCGGTCAGCAACTGGTTAAAGGCTTTTGTTGCCATGGTTACCAAAGCTTCTTATACACAGTGATGGGCGGTGGGGGAGAGCACAGACACACCATGTACTGATTTATAATAGAGGCATATGTTGAGGCAGTTTTGATGTATAAAACATTTCCCAGCAAAATGCACAGCCTACATTTTTAAGTTTATCAACATGAATTTTATACCGATACGTTCACAAAGGCTGTGTGTCTCTAACGGTGAAGTCGCTGTTTCCATAGCATGTACTGTTGTGGATTTATTGACACTTGTTTGAAGGATTCTCTCACACTGTCTCTCACTCAGGCAGCTAGCAGATAGTGAGGAGATGTTTTTTACAGTGTGTTCAGGGGACAGGCAGCTAGCAGATAGGGAGATGCTATTCATCATTCCCACGCATTTTCTCCAGGAAATGCATTTTTTAGTTAGTTGGAATGCTTCAGCAGTCCCACTATTGTTATAAATTTTTTTATTTATTGGTGGGACTGCCAGATGCCAAACAAACTTTAAAATGTTCACAAAATATTCATCTATCTGGCTATATCTTTTCAGTTTGATATCTTTTACAGTTTTTGTGAAAAAGCTGTTTAAGTTTAGTGATCATTTCAGAAAATTTCATTAAATTAGGGAAACCAGGCTTTTGTTGTCTGTTTTGTTTCCATGTTTACCAAAGATTCTTATACACAGTGATGGGAAGTGGGGGGATTCGGCTGGAGCACCTCAGATTACAGAGCCCGGGGGAGAGCACAGACACAATATGTACTGATTTATAATAGAGGAATATGACGGGGTAGTTTTGATGGGGCAGTTTTGATGGTGGCAATATGATGGGGCAGTTTTGATGGTGGCAATATGATGGGGCAGTTTTGATTCAATTCAGCATTCCCACGCATTTTCTCCAGGAAATGCATTTTCTAGTTAATCATCATCTTTTTATTCCGTACGTTTTTTGGCTCTGCGTAACTTCTGTATACTTTCAGCTATTAAAGCCATTCAACTTTTAAAATGTTCAGCTCTTTCAACTGGGACGTCTTCAACTTTTTTTCTACTATTTATACTTTTTAAAATATTAAGCTTTTTAACACTTTTTTTAACATTGAAGTCAATAAGAGCATGCTTAAAATCCTTAAAATCTTCTTCCGTAACCAAAAGTTTCAGCTCCTTCATACTTTCACCTACAAACTCCAAACAAACTTTAAAATGTTCACAAAATATTCAGCTATCTGGCTATATTTTTTTAGTTTGATATCTTTTACAGTTTTTGTGAAAAAGCTGTTTAAGTTTAGTGATCATTTCAGGAAATTTCATTATAAAGGCTTTTGTTGCCATGGTTACCAAAGCTTCTTATACACAGTGATGGGGGGAGCACAGACACACCATGTACTGATTTATAATAGAGGAATATGATGGGGCAATTTTGATGGTGGCAATATGATGGGGCAGTTTTGATGGTGGCAATATGATGGGGCAATTCTGATGGGACAGTTTTGATGGCGGCAGTTTTGATGGGGCAATTCTGATGGGACAGTTTTGATGGTGGCAGTTTTGATGAGGGCAGTTTTGATGGGGCAATTTTGATGGGGTAAAATGATGGGGCAGTTTTGATGGTGGCAATATGATGGGGTAGATATAGGTGCTGTTGCTGGTGCGTGATTAATTGTAATAAGTATCACTTTCACTTATCTTTAAGATGATGCTTCCTGGTGGTCTCTTCCTCTTTACCCCTCTTGTCCCTTTCCGTGCTTACATGAGGGTACAAAAGAAAAATGCAAAACACATTGCGCAGTATTGCTACAGTTAAAATGGTGTGGAGAAATGTGGCAATGCCGATCTACTCACACAGCACCCTGCGATATGAGCGCGGTAGCAAAATGTGTCAGGCACTGTGTAGGGCTCTCTGCCCTGCTCGTCCTCGTTGTCTCGGTGACGTCACTAGGCTCCTCCTCCCGACGCGTTGCATCACAAACACGTGACTTTATCAAGGGATTGTGAGCCCTGTGACAGCCGAGACCATTTTATAGGGCAACAATCAGCGTGCGGGTTGCCATAGCAACATTTGAGTGCTCATCATCCCATGTAGCACACCGCTGCGCTCGGGTGCTGTGGATGGCGTGCACTTTAACTATTTGTGTTCCAGGATTTCAAGGCAGTTATTACATCTTCAAGTGCTTTCACATGTTTATAACAAAAAATTGATATCATTTTAATTTAAAAATGAAAAAATAAAAATAAAAATAAAAATGTGTGGATATGTGTGGAAGTGTATTAAAATGAAGTTTGGAGGCAAATGTAAAAGATAAAATACAAGTGCGCTAATTAAAATGACGATAAAAATGACGGTGCAAATAAAAATATGATGAATAAAAATAAAAATAAAGATAAAGGAAAAAATGAAAAAAATGAAAATGAAAATAAATAAATAAAAATAAAATATAAAAATAAAAATAAAAATAAAAAATAAAAATAAATATAAATAAAAAAAAAATAAAAAATGAAAATGAGAAAAAGTAATGAAAAATGAAAAAATGGAAATAAAAATAAAAATAAATATAAAAATAGAAATAAAAAATATGCAAGATAAAAAATATGCAAGATAAAAAATTTGGTAATACGGATATTGCTTGAGAAATGGAGAAGTAAATATATATGTATCAGACCAGAGTATATAGGTTGCCAATTGTTGGCATTCATGAAATGGCAAAAAAGACAGTTAATTGGTATCTTTTTGAGGGTGGACCATCACTTCTTTTTGGATATATATATGGTGAGCAATACTTATATACTTATACCTCATATATCTATACCCGCTTGAGCAGCTGCTATGGAGATATTTACATTTTTAGAGAATCGCAAAGTAGATTTAGAGGAGGTTTTCTCCACCTCAAATACCAATACTGACACAGGTGACCTGGATACTAATTTTAGAAAATTCGGTCACCTGATGGAGAAAAAAGTCAGTTTATGGTGGGATATTGCATCCCATGAACAATATATAAAAGAAAATATTGTACCAAGGAGACTAAGGTGGGATGTACCCATCAATGATGGACTACTGGACCCTGAATCAGTTCATGAATGGTATAAATTCTTCAATGGAAAGGGTTTGGAGGTACTAAAATTTATAATACAAAGAAAAGTTGCAAAGATAAATGAACAGATTGAGGAAAGTAAACTAATTTTGGAAGCCTATAAGGAATCAGCCTCTTTTGCCTCTTTAACCAAACAATTGAACAGAGTGTTGGAACAGAGGGACATTGAAATAAAACAAAGAAAGAAACGCAAATATATGAGAGATACAAATGATTATAAATTACAACAGGCATATAAATGGCAACTAAATCTAAAAGATGGACGAGCAGGATCCACTGCCTCATCACCAGTAAGAGAAGTAAGAATCAGATCACTTAACAGGGACTACATATACAGATCACCTGAGAGACAAATAAGACAGAATGAAAATGATAATGGACATCAAAGAAAACCAAGGGATGAGTACAATGGCCCTAGAACACCAAAACCATGGTGGAAAAATAAGAGCAATAATCCGAAACCATGGACAAAATCTCCAAAAAATGTGCACTGGAAAAATGGGGGGAACAAAAACCACAAACCCCAAAACCAGGCGTATAACCAACACAGAAATAATGAAAACCGTGGATATGATGATAGGGGACACCAGAACTATGGAAATTATGACAAAAGAGATACAAGGGATTACCAGAACCAACATCAACAGCACCAACAACCCCAATACTATGACCGGCAGTACAGGGACTACAGAAGTAGCCCTAACTACACAAGGAATAGGTATGAAGCACTAAGGGATGATGAAAACGAAGCAAGCACTTCCTCGTCTTTTTTAGATCAGCGCAGGAGGGACAGAACCCCTCCCCGCATAGAGAGAACCCCACCACGCAGCCAAAAAAGTCCAAATCCAAGAGAGGAAACAGGGGAGGACAGAAGGTCCAAGCGAAAAAGAGAGAAATAGAAGAGGGCATATATAATCTAAGTGGAAAAGAACTAACCAAAACGGAACTGAGGACCTTGGATAAAGGATTAAAATATGCACCAAAAAGGAATTTAAATAAATTTGACACCTATGTAGACATACAAAAATATACTAGGAACCTAAACATTAAAAAATACATGCTGAATAAACCTGTAGCCACCACAAGGAACCAACAGGAAACTACAGGGAGAGTGGGACATACCACTCTAAGAAACAGATCTCTGTTCAACCCACCGGTGTCAAACAATGAGCATATACAAGTTTTTAACAGAATGGTCACACAAGATATAGAAAAATTAAAAGTAAAGAGGGCACAAAATTCCCAGGATATCACAAAAGGAATAAAGGAATTGGAAGCCAGAAAGGAAGTAGTGATACGACCAGCTGACAAAGGAGGAGCCATAGTTGTTTTGTCAAAAGAAAACTATAACAGTGAGCTCATAGGCCAACTAAATGATATTAACACATATATTAAACTCAGAGGGAATCCAACTAGAGAATATAAGGAAGAACTAAAAGAACTGGTTGAAAGAGGTAGAATGAAAAATATTTTAAATAAAAGAGAGGAGAGGTACCTACTGCCTGAAGTTTGTAGGGTTCCAGTGATTTATACCGTCCCCAAAATCCACAAAAATCCACCCATGCCACCCGGAAGACCTATAATCAGTGGCATTCAATCTATAAACTCAAGGATTGGAGAATATGTGGATAAGTTCATTCAGCCACTGGTACCCAAAACAAAATCATTTCTAAGGGACACAAAGCATCTCATACAGATTCTGGAGAAAGTGGAATTAAAACCAAATGAACAGTATCTAATAGCCACGGCCGATGTGTCATCATTGTACACAATTATTAACCATGGTGATGCAATAAAGGCCACAAGATGGGCTCTAGATAAGTGGACAAAGCTACCTTCTAAACAAAAAAGGTTAATTTTAAGATGCTTAGCCTACGGGATACAGCATAACTATTTCTGGCATAATAAAGAATACTATAGAAAGTTGAATGGGATAGGAATGGGGGCTAAATATGCCCCCAGTGTCGCAAACATTTTTATGGCCGACTGGGAAGAAGAAGCACTTTATCTGCACTATCCAACGGAGCTGATTCTATACAAGAGATTCATAGATGACTGCATTATAGTATGGAATGGAGACAGGACCAGCTTGGAAAATTTCTTTATGACATTAAACAATAACCAAAAAAATATCCAGCTAACCTTCGATATTAGTGACAGAAATATAAAATTTTTGGACCTTGACATAACATTAGAGAATGGAGAATTCCACACCAAAACTTTCTTCAAAACTGTAGAAAGGAACAGTTATATCCCTACGGATAGTTGCCATCACAGTCCATGGCTAATAAACATACCAAAAGGACAATTAATCAGACTGAGGAGAA
The DNA here is from genome assembly GCA_028564925.1 of Lithobates sylvaticus. Classification (NCBI taxonomy): domain Eukaryota; kingdom Metazoa; phylum Chordata; class Amphibia; order Anura; family Ranidae; genus Lithobates; species Lithobates sylvaticus. The sequence goes on from CM053030.1 coordinate 315,908,516, forward strand.
ACTGTAGCAATGAAAATGGGTACCTGGAACAGGCCAAAGAAATTGGTAAAAAATTCCAGCAAAAGGGTTATAATGAGAACTTCATTAATGAAAAAATAAAGGAAGTACAGCAAATGCCAAGAGACTCACTTATTAAGGATAAAGAGAAAAAAATTGAAAACTACTCAGAAGTTCCAATGATTTTCAATTTTAACATACAGCACAAGAAAATTGAAGCAATAATTAAAAAACATTGGCAGCTATTGCAAGCTGATAAACAACTCAAAAGTATCCTACCTGAAAGACCAAGATTCATATACAGGAAAGCCCCAACATTAAGAGACCTAATTGTAAAAAACGTTCCAGATCCCCCAAAAAATCAGAATATGTCCTTTTTCCAAGGAAAGGGTTTTTTTCCCTGCAAAAGATGCTATGCATGCAGGAACACTCAGCTAGGAGGAAGAAAATGCAATAAATTCACATCATCCACTACGAAAAAAGAGTATGACATAAAGGAGTTCATCTCTTGCAAAACAGAAGGGGTAGTGTATATGCTTGAATGTACATGCTCACTACAGTACATAGGAAGAACCAAAAGACCTATGTGGAAACGGTTAAGAGAGCATGTACAGAACATAAAAGCAGGCTTCCCCAAACACAGCGTATCAAGACACTTTGCAGAAGTTCACAATAAAGACCCCACACAAATGAAATTCTGGGCAATAGATAAATTCAAACCAAACTGGAGAGGAAGCCATAAAGTAAAGCCCCATACACACGGTCGGACTTTTTCATGGATTCTGTCCGATCGGACAATGTTGTTGAAAAATCAGACCATGTGTATGCACCATCGGACAGTGTACGTCAGATTGTCCGACGGACAAAGTCTTATCTCCTGCTGGAAAGATTTGCCGACAACACGGTCCGATCACACCAAATCCGATCGTGTGTACGGTTGTCCGACCGGACAAAGTGCTACGCATGCTCAGATCACATTACAAGACCAAAGCTATTGGCTACTAGCCTCTACGTAGTCCCGTCGTAGGCAACAAACGTCACCACGTTCAGAATGATCGGATTTTCCGACAACTTTGTCAGACCGTGTGTACGCAAAACCAACATCAGACAAAGTATGACGGACAGGATCCGACCGACCTGGTCCGCGGATTGTCCGACCGTGTGTATGGGGCTTAAGAGAACTCAGCAAGAGTGAATCAAGGTGGATTTATGAAATCAATAGTTTTGCGCCAGGAGGACTCAACATTGATTTTGACCTCAACTGTTTTATCTCTGATTTTTAATACACATTTTTTTAAACACTTTTTTAGTGTATTGCATCTCCCAGTTTGCGGCTTTTAGTATCTCATGCGACTTTTTTTCCTCTTCCCTTTATATTTTAAACCTGTAAGTTTTTAACAACACCATGGTCGGCTCATCGTTTAGTATGAGATAATTCATATATGGTACATGCTCACCATATATATATATCCAAAAAGAAGTGATGGTCCACCCTCAAAAAGATACCAATTAACTGTCTTTTTTGCCATTTCATGAATGCCAACAATTGGCAACCTATATACTCTGGTCTGATACATATATATTTACTTCTCCATTTCTCAAGCAATATCCGTATTACCAAATTTTTTATCTTGCATATTTTTATTTCCATTTTTTCATTTTTCATTACTTTTTCTCATTTTCATTTTTTATTTTTTTTTATTTATATTTATTTTTATTTTTTTTTTTATTTTTATTTTTATATTTATTTTTATTTATTTATTTTCATTTTCATTTTTTTCATTTTTTCCTTTATCTTTATTTTTATTTTTATTCATCATATTTTTATTTGCACCGTCATTTTTATCGTCATTTTAATTAGCGCACTTGTATTTTATCTTTTACATTTGCCTCCAAACTTCATTTTAATACACTTCCACACATTTTTATTTTTATTTTCATTTTTAAATTAAAATTATATCAATTTTTTGTTATAAACATGTGAAAGCACTTCATAGTTTCATAGTTAGTAAGGTTGAATAAAGACATCAGTCCATCCAGTTCAACCATATCGAGTGTCTACAATTGTCCCCATCCCTGTACATTGCACACTCACATCAGTCCCTCCCCTCAAGGAGCCCACAATCCAAGGTCCCCATTCATATACTAGGGCCAATTTTTGGACAGAAGCCAATTAACCTACCTGCATGTCTTTGGATTGTGGGAGGAAACCGGAGTACCTGGAGGAAACCCACGCAGGCACAGGGAGAACATGCAAACTCCAGGCAGGAAGTGTCGTGGTTGGGATTCGAACCAGCGACCCTTCTTACTGCTAGGTGAGAGTGCTAACCACTACACCACTGTGCTGCCACTTGAAGATGTAATAACTGCCTTGAAATCCTGGAACACAAATAGTTAAAGTGCACGCCATCCACAGCACCCGAGCGCAGCGGTGTGCTAAATGGGATGATGAGCACTCAAATGTTGCTATGGCAACCCGCACGCTGATTGTTGCCCTATAAAATGGTCTCGGCTGTCACAGGGCTCACAATCCCTTGATAAAGTCACGTGTTCGTGACGCAACGCGTCGGGAGGAGGAGCCTAGTGACGTCACCGAGACAACGAGGACGAGCAGGGCAGAGAGCCCTACACAGTGCCTGACACATTTTGCTACCGCGCTCATATCGCAGGGTGCTGTGTGAGTAGATCGGCATTGCCACATTTCTCCACACCATTTTAACTGTAGCAATACTGCGCAATGTGTTTTGCATTTTTCTTTTGTACCCTCATGTAAGCACGGAAAGGGACAAGAGGGGTAAAGAGGAAGAGACCACCAGGAAGCATCATCTTAAAGATAAGTGAAAGTGATACTTATTACAAGTAATCACGCACCAGCAACAGCACCTATATCCACTAACGGTGCTCATATTTTTTAACCACACTCCAAAGGGTTAATTAAGTAAACTAAACTAATTAATGGTGGTTTTAGCTCATTGCTTAACACAAAGCAAACATTCAATTAAGCAACAGGTCCAACTAATGAGGAAAACCCATAATGCGGCCGCAGTAAATTCCAAGCAGGCTAATAACAAATGCATGGACTCATTAGTGGCTTCCAATTAACAACAATTGATACAGTTGTGGCTTCTTTTTAAAACCCACTAAGCACAACATAATAAACTTTTTAAAAAAATTCACTGGTACTACACAACACTTGATCAAGAAAGGTCTTAATTTATTTATGCTTATTTCATGCGCATTTTTCACGGATATATGCAATTTTTATTGAACACTGGAATACACACCACTTATGTAGCACGTTTTGCACAAAGAAATCCTTTTAACTAATCTACTGAAGTTTTAAGGTTGATTTAATTAACCTACTGTAGTTTTAAGGTTGATTCAGAGCGCACCTATTGCACAACTTTGTGTATATTTTAACATATATTTTTTCACGTGTGAGAACACTAATTTATGGGTTGCAGCCATATCATTTGGGTATCTTAAAATCATTGTTGCATCTCTGTTTTTAAATATTTTAAATATTCATTCATTCTAGCGCTTGAGTATACACACCCAATATGATGGGGTAGTTATGATGGTGGCAATATTATGGAACAGTTTTGATGGGGAAATTTTGATAGGGGGTCCGTTTTGATGGGGGCAAAATGATGGGGCAGTTTTGATGGTGGTAATATGATGGGGCAGTTATGGTGGCATTATTATGGGGCAGTTTTGATGGGGGCAATTTTGATGGGTGCGATGTGATGGGGCAGTTTGATGGGGGCCGTGTACACCATGTACTGATTTATAATGGAGGAATATGATGGGGCAGTTTTGATGGTGGCAATATGATGGGGCAGTTTTGATGCTATTCAGCATTCCCACGCATTTTCTCCAGGAAATGCATTTTCTAGTTAATCATCATCTTTTATTATTATTCCGTACGTTTTTTGGCTCTGCGTAACTATTTATACTTTAAAATATTACGCTTTTTAACACTTTTTTAACATTGAAGTGAATGAGAGTATGCTTCAAATCCCTAAAATCTTCTTCCGCTCCCAAAAGTTTCCGCTCCTTCATACTTCCACCTACAGACGCCAAACAAACTTTAAAATGTTCACAAAATATTCAGCTATCTGGCTATATCTATTCATTTTGATATCTTTACAGTTTTTGTGAAAAAGCTGTTTAAGTTTAGTGATCATTTCAGAAAATGTTATCGATTTAAACAAAGTGTGTATTGGGCTGCTTAGAGTGGATGATGTCATCGCTAGAGCACAGAGCCTTAAAAAAATGTATCTTAGTTCCTTCTCTATAAATTGCTCTCACGCCCACAAGATCTACTTGTCATATACAATTTATACATCAAAATGTAGGTATTTTTTGTCTAGTTTCAGGCAATTCAGTTTTGTGATATGCCTTTTACTTTTGGCTGCTTGAGCTTCCAAATGACAAGAGTTCTACACTTTCTTCCATTGACTGTCCTGTATAAAATTCTTCACATTTCCCAGCGTTTCGCACAGCCAACTTCTTTTTTAAATCGCTGACATGCCCACATTTTTAAGTTTATCAACATAAATTTTATACCGATACGTTCACAAAGGCCGTATGTCTCTGGTTTTGGTGAAGTCACTGTTTCAATAGCATCTACAGTTGTGGATTTATTAAGGCTTGTTTGAAGGGTTATCTCACACTGTCTCTCACTCAGGCAGCTAGCGGATAGTGAGGAGATGTTTTTTTGCATTGTGTTCAGGGGACAGGCAGCTAGCAGATAGGGAGATGCTATTCAACATTCCCACGCATTTTCTCCAGGAAATGCATTTTCTTGTTATTTTTAATATCATTATTATAAGCCACCGTGTTTGCCTTTCAGAGCAATGAGAAAAGGCTAGTACTGTGTGCGGGTGAGCATGTGACTCTCTCCCCTTCTTGCACAATGCTATGCTACATAGTTACATGGTTAACTAGTTAGAGGAAAAGAGATTTAACTGCCACTTATGGAAAGGCTTCATCACAGGGATGATGTGGGATAGACTCCCTCAAGAACCTGAAAAAGTACATAGGTGCATTTAAATCAACCAATAGAAAAAAAAAACGAATAAATAAATAGAAAACCTCCATGTACAGAACTATGTCAGAAGTGTGGAAATAAAAAAAATAAAAAATAAAAAAGACTTGTCCAAGGGACTAAATTGGGGTCCCAATCTACTTGTCCTGACAAAAAGATTACATTTAACCAAAACCATATATATATATATATATATATAAATAAGGTTTTAACATTGTGCTGTTTAGCTCCTACTCACCTCTCTGTCTGTCTCCAGCACCGCACCTGGATACTAGCAGGGAAGGGAGAGATCTTGCAGTGGGACAAGCACTAATTGGGTGCTTGTCAGAAAATGGGAGTGTCAGTCTCTTAACGCTCAGAAGAAGCGCATCTGCCGAGCAAGTAAATGAATCACCTGCCCCAGTGAAAAAAAAAAACTTTATTTTTTCAGGTTACCCTCGCACACGGAAGCACTTGGGTGCTTAGCACAAGCGCATGCTGAGCAGCCAAATCATGCTCCAGTGTCCAATCTGTGAGGCTACATTCACGCTTGGGCCTTTTGGAATCACAGCAGAATCTCTGCAATTTATTTCATTTATTACACAGCAAATAGCATCATGTGAAGCTTGTCACCCAAAATAAGCTCCTGCTCCTTTTTGGATGACACGCTTTATGCAATGCGATTTGCAGCACGATAAATCATTCATCAATCGCAACAAAACTGCACTGCACTTTAGGTGCCATTGAAAATAACGGTAACCTGCATTTTGCGATTGTAGTGTGTTTGGAGATTGCGGGCAGAATTGCAGCGATTCTGCCACAATCCCAAAATGCCCTGGTGTGAATGAAAATTCCAAGCTCAACTTGCCAGCCAGCCTGCTTCCAACTAAATTAACCTGTTTAACAGTTTGCATTAAAAACAGGGGTTAAGTTGGCACACATTTTCAAAAATATGTGTAAGCTGCGGAGGCCGTGACAAGGCACCCGATTATTATCCGCAGTCCTAACTCTATACATTTTTGAGAGCCTCCATAGTAGAAGCACATGCATTATAATGGATTGGCAGAGGGAAGTAGCCCACCCCTCCTTAAATGCACAGGGGCACACTAGAAACCCAGAATATACCACAATGGCAGCAAAGGTGTCCAGAGCACCCCCTCACCAGCATTCCAACAGTACAGATGGCCACTGACCCCACCTATAATGGGCCTTGACAGCAAGGAGCACATGGAATGGCATAGAAGTGTCTGGAGGGCAGTTTTGCATAGAAGTGGCTAGAAGACAGATTTGTATAGAAGTGGCTAGAAGACAGATTTGCATAGAAGTGGATAGAAGGCAGTTTTCTAGACAAGAGGATGGAAGGCATTTCTAGCATACAAAAGCAGATGGAAAATCAGAGCAGTACTAAATTTGCATTGAACAAAGAGTATTCACAATTGCATCCCTGAATCTTATCATAATTGAACCTGATTGAACAACTACCTTTGACAATCGCACTGAAAACTGACATGAAAATCGCACCAGAGCTGGCCAGAACCAGTTCTTGCGGGAGTCTTTTCCACATTTTAACAGCTCTTACTGTTATGAAGCCTTTCCACATGTGCAGGTTAAATCTCTTTCCCTCCAGACATAAAAAGCTCCCCTTTAACATTTGTAATAAGAGTTGAGCGGACACCTGGATGTTTGGGTTTGACGGGTTCTGCCGAACTTCGGAAAAAAGTTTGAGTTCGGGACCGAACTTGCCCCCGAACCCCATTAAAGTCAATTGGGACCCGAACTTTTGAGGACTAAAATGGCTCTAAAAAAAAAGTAATGGAAAGGGCTAGAGGGCTGCAAATGGCAGCAAAATGTTGTTAAGTGCATGGCAAGTGCTCTGCAAACAAATGTGGATAGGGAAATAACTTAAAATAACATAAAATAAATAAAAAATAATATGCTGGAGGCCCCTTCTCAGAAGAAGAGGTACAGGAAGTCATTAAGAGCCTCAGAAACTCAACGGCACGATGCCAGACATATGGTGGGAATGCCCCAGAATACGCCCTTTCTGGAAAAAAATATTCAATTTAATGGATAAGCTAGTGGGAAAATAAAATACTTTGAAATAAAAAAAATTAAAAATAATAATCTTGATCTAGGAGAACGAGGTCCATATGGAGAAGGAGGTTGAGGTGGCGGGGGGATGTGGTTGTGTAGGTGGAAGCGGCTGTGAAGGAGGACGAGGTAGCCAACACTGGTTTTTGTTTTTAATTTTTTTTGTTTTTAATTAGGGTACACCCCAAATGAGTGAGAAAGATCAAAAATACAACAATGGCTGGGTAAGGCCGGTGATGTGTCGAATTCTGTCCCCCGTCGGATAGTGTCCACCCTGTACTGCACTTGCTCAGTACGTAGGACAAGGGGATTTTGAAAATCTCCAAAGACGAACGGCGCCTGAGACCAGGTTCAAGCCACACCATCCGAGGTTCAAGCCGATCGAAGCGAGGCCATGCCCGAAGCGTGGCGAGCGAAGCCCCTGTTACTATGTGCTACCGTATGTCCACTTGGATGGTGGTGCTTGAACCTGCACTCACTGCTCAGGCGCCGTTCATCTTTGGAGATTTTCGTAATCTCCTTGTCCTCCAAGTCCTGTGGGATCCATGCCTGGTTTATTTTAATGAACGTGAGCTTGTCCACATTGGCTCTGGACAGGCGGCTGCGATTGTCTGTGATAACGCCCCCTGCCGTGCTAAATACACGTTCAGAGAATACACTGGCTGCAGGGCAGGCCAGCACCTCCAAGGCATAAAAGGCAAGCTCAGGCCATGTGCCTAATTTGGAGACCCAGAAGTTGAAGGGGGCAGACCCGTCATTCAGTACGTGTAGGCGTGTGCACACATACTGCTCCACCATATTGGTGAAATGCTGCCTCCTGCTAAGACGTTCCATCTCAGCTGGTGGTCCTGGTTGTTGTGGCGTGCTGACAAAGCTTTTCCACATTTCGACCATGCTAACCCTGCCTTCTGAGGTGCTGGCGGTGCCCCGGCTGCGTTGGCGACCTCTTCCTCCTCCTCCGCCTTGTGCTTCCACCATACCCCCGCTGTCAGGTGGGAATGCTACCAGCAGCGCATTTACCAGCGTGTGCTTGTACTCGTGCATCTTTCGATCACGCTCCAGTGAGGTAATTAAGGACGGTATGTTGTCCTTGTAACAGGGATCCAGCAGGGTGGCCAACTAGTAATCAGCACCAGTTAGAATGTGGGCAACTCGGCAGTCGTTGCGGAAACACTGCAGCGTGTAATCGCTCATGTGTGCCAGGTTGCCCAGAGGCAACGAAAAGCTGTCCTCTGTGGGAGGTGTGTCCTCTGTATCCCCCCAGCCATGCACCAGTGATGGCCATGAGCTGGTCTGGGTGCCACCATGGTTCCTCCTCCTCCATCTCCTCCTCCTCATCCTCCACCTCGTTATCCTCCAGAACTGTGCCCTTGCTGCCAGACAATTGTGTACCTGGCATTTGTTGGTGCAGAAACCCACCCTCATAGCCACTTGTGAATGACTGCCCTGAAAGCCTTGGAAATTATCCCCCTTCCTCCTCCTGTGCCACATCCTCTTCCATCATCGCCCGAAGCATTTTTTCAAGGAGGCATAGAACTGGGATAGTAACGCTGAGAACTGTGTCATCGGCACTGGCCATGTTGGTGGAGTAGTCGAAACAGCGCAACAAGGCACACAGTCTCGCATGGAGGCCCAGTTATTGGTGGTGAAGTGGTGCTGTTCCGCAGAGCGACTCACGCGTGCGTGCTGCAGCTGAAACTCCACTATTGTCTGCTGCTGCCCACTATTGTCTGCTGTGCGTCTGGCCAGCATGTGCAAGGTGGAGTTCCACCTTGTGGGCACGTCACATATGAGGCGGTGAGCGGGAAGGCCGAAGTTACGCTGCAGCGCTGATAGGCGAGCAGCAGCAGGTTGAGAACGCCGAACGTGCACACAGACGGCCCACACTTTCTGCAGCAGCTCTGGCATATCAGGGTAATTTTTAAGGAACCTCTGGACCACCAAGTTCAGCACATGCGTCAGGCAAGGGATGTGCGTCAAACCGGCTAGGCCCAGAGCTGCTACGAGATTTCGCCCATTATCGCACACCACCAGGCCGGGCTTGAGGCTCACTGCCACCAACCACTCATCGGTCTGTTGTTCCATGTCCCTCCACAACTGCTGCACGGTGTGGGGTTTTTCCCCCAAACAGGAACGTTTTAAAACTGCCTGCTGTCGTTTACCCCTGGCTGTGCTGAAGTTGGTGGTGAAGGTGTTACGCTGAGCAGATGAGGAGGCGGTAGAGGATGAGGAAGCGGAGTAGGAGGAGTTAGCAACAGGAGGCAAACTGAAGCGCCCTGCAATCCTCGGTGGTGGAAGGACATGTGCCAAACTGCTATGCGCCTCAGGCCCAGCCGCCACTGCATTTACCCAGTGTGTGGGAGATATAACGTCCCTGGTCCACACATCCGTAGCTAGGTGGACCTTGCCACAGATGGCGTTGTGCAGTGCACACCTGATTTTGTCCCCCACTTGGTTGTGCAGGGAAGGGATGGCTTGCCTAAAAAAGTAGTGGCGGCTGGGCACGATGTTCTGTGGGACAGCCAATGCCATCAGGCTTTTAAAACTCTGCGTCTCCACCAGATGGAATGACAGCATTTCAAAGGCGAGGAATTTTGAAATGCTGGCATTCAGGGCCAGGGATCGCAGGTGGGTAGGGGGGTACTTCCTCTTCCGCTCCAGTGTTTGGGAGATAGAGAGCTGAACGCTTCCATGGGACATTGTGGAGATGGTTGGTGACCCAGGTGGTAGTGTTGCTGGCAGAGCCTCTGTTTGCGGGGTGGCAGGTGCCACTGTCACTAAAGAGGTGGATGAAGAGGCCGAGACTGCAGCATAAGAGGAAGCAGGAGGAGCCAGAGACCTTTCTTGGTTTTTAAAGGTGTCTACTCCACTGCAGCTCGTGCTTTGCACTTAGATGCCTGGTCATGCAGGTTGTGCTCATGTTGAGAACGTTTATGCCTCGCTTCAGGCTCTGATTGCACAACGTGCAAACCACTCGTGTCTTGTCATCAGCACATTGTCTGAAGAACTGCCATGCTAGGGAACTCCTTGGACCTGGCTTTGGTGTGCTTGGTCCCTTGCTGCGTTGGGCATTAACAGGCATACTTTCTAGGGGACGGACGCTCCGCTTTTGCACCCTGCTCCCTCTTCTGCTGTGCTGGTGGCTCTGTGCGACCACCGCCTCTTCCTCCGAATTACACTGGTCACCTGCATGACGTTGATTCCATGTGGGGTCGAGGATCTCATCATCCTCCACATCATCTTCCACCCAGTCTTCACCCCTGCCCTCCTTATCGGTCTGCACAATTGCGAAAGCAGCAGCAGTTGGCACCTGTGTTTCGTCATCATCCGAGACGTGCTGCGATGGTCCTCCCATGTACTCATCATGAAACATAAGTGGTTGGGCATCGGTGCACACAATCTCTTCCACTTCTGGGGCAGGGCTAGGTGGATGGCCCTGGGAAACCCTGCTAACAGTGTCATCAAAAAGCAGAAGAGACTGCTGCATGATTTGGGGCTCAGACTGCTTGGCTGATTTGCAAGGGGGTGAGGTGAAAGACTGATGGATATCAGCTGCAGGTGCCAACTCTGATCTTTCATCAGGAGACTGGGTGGGAAACAATGTGAAGGAACCGGAGGCACTGTCAGCAACCCAATCTACTATCTCCTTTACTTGTCCTGGCCTCAACATTCGTACAGCCGCATTAGGCCCGGCCAAATACCGATGGAGGCTCTGTCGCCTACTTGCACCTGAGGAAGGTGTTTCACTTGTGCGTGTAGCTGGCACAGATCGACCACGTCCTCTCCCTGCAACAGGAGCTCCACCAGCAGCACCACGACCGGGGCCATGTCCCTTCTTTGACGTTCTCATATTTTTCAAATTTAGGATCTTGCCCTAAATGGGTGTTTTTAGAATAGCAGAATACACCGACAGTATGTAAAGGGTGTATCTCACACCTACAGATATGCAGAAAATGCTATTCAAAAAATTTTTTTTTGCCCTAAAATCTTTTTTTTTTTGATTAGCACAATAGAAGAACACTATATAAATTGTGTATCTCACACCTACAGATATGCAGAAAATGCTATTCTAAAAAATAGTTTTTGCCCTAAAATCTTTTTTTGGATAGCACAATAGAAGAACACTATATACATTGTGTATCTCACACCTACAGATATGCAGAAAACACTGCAAAATATTTTTTTTTTTTGCCCTAAATGGGTGTTTTTGGAATAGTAGAATACACCCACAGTATGTAAAGGGTGTATCTCACAGTAACATATGCAGTGCTGGTGCACTGAGCTTGCAGATAAAAGTTATATTTTCTCTGGCACTGGGCTCATGGCAGTGTAAAAAGACTGCGCATTGCAACCCAACCAGGTAAATCAATGTAGATCGCTGAGGAATTAGATTTCTGAATCAGGACTAGAGATGGCCTTGCGGTTCGCCCCGCGGTCGGTTCGCGGCGAACTTTGCGCCTTCGCTATGCCAAACCGGCGGACATATGGCGCTATTCGCGGCCGCCATATTCTTTTACATTGTGAAGAACTTTGACCCATGACACATCCATCATGTGGTACAGGACAGTCAATTGAGACATTTCAGCACATGGACATACCCCCTACCTTATAAATAGACCTGTCTTTTGTCAGTGTAGGGAGAGGTTTCTGTGTGGAGCAGGGACAGTCTGTAATCACTAGCTAATAGGTCCATAAAAGTCCTTTTAAGGACTGGTATAGGTGTACAGTATATAGGGGTGTAATACACTTATAATATACTTTCAAATATAGAAAGCATATTATAGTACATTTCTACTGTGCAGCATTGTGACTGCTGAGCAGTTCTGCAGCTCTTTTGTCAGTGTAGGGAAAGGTCGCTGTGTGTCGCAGGGACAGATTGTAGCGACACAAATCGCTAACGAATATAGGTCCACAAAAGTCCTTTTAAGGACTGGTATAGGTGTACTATTTGGTGTGCAGTATATAGGGGTGTAATACACGTATAAAATTCTTTCAAATATAGAAAGCATAGTATAGTGCATTTCTACTGTGCAGCATTGTGACTGCTGAGCGGTTATGCAGCTCTTATGTCAGTGTAGGGAGAGGTTGCTGTGTGTCGCAGGGACAGACTGTAGCGACACAAATCGCTAACGAATATAGGTCCACAAAAGTCCTTTTAAGGAATGGTATAGGTGTACTATTTGGTGTGCAGTATATAGGGGTGTAATACACTTATAATATACTTTCAAATATAGAAAGCATATTATAGTGCATTTCTACTGTGCAGCATTGTGACTGCTGAGCGGTTCTGCAGCTCTTTTGTCAGTGTAGGAAGAGGTTGCTGTGTTTCGCAGGGACAGACTGTAGTGACACAAAACGCTAAGGAATATAGGTTCACAAAAGTTCTTTTAAGGAATGGTATAGGTGTACTATTTGGTGTGCAGTATACAAGGGTGTAATACACTTATAATATACTTTCAAATATAGAAAGAATATTATAGTGCATTTCTACTGTGCAGCATTGTGACTGCTGAGCGGTTCTGCAGCTCTTTGTCAGTGTAGGGAGAGGTTGCTGTGTGTCGCAGGGACAGACTGTAGCGACACAAATTGCTAACGAATATAGGTTCCTTTTTAGGAATGGTATAGGTGTACTATTTGGTGTGCAGTATATAGGGGTGTAATACACTTATAAAATACTTTCAAATATAGAAAGCATAGTATAGTGCAGACCTCAAAAAATCCATTCGCCTGCCCGCGAGTGGATTTTGAGGTCTCGCGAGTGTAGGAGAGCGGCTGCCGCTGCCTGTCTGATTAGAGCGGCAGAGGAACATAACAGCTTTCATTTCAATAGCTGTTTGTTCCCCGCCGCGCGCCGTCATATACAGCCCCTCCCCCTTGTCCGGGGAACTTTCATAGACAGACAGATCACCTGACCCAGGATAAGTGACTCGGACAAGGGGGAGGGGCTGTATATGACGGCGCGCGGCGGGGAACAAACAGCTATTGAATTGAAAGCTGTTATGTTCCCCTGGCGCTCTAATCAGACAGGCGGCGGCGGCTCTCCTCCCCTGCACAGGTAGGCTGCATTGGAGACACAAGCTGCATTGGGGGACACAGGGGACACAGCCTGCACTGGGGGGGACACGTGCTGCACTGGGGGGGACACGTGCTGCACTGGGGGGGACACGTGCTGCACTGGGGGGACACATGCTGCACTGGGGGGGACACAGCCTGCACTGGGGGGGACACAGCCTGCACTGGGGGGGACACAGGCTGCACTGGGGGGGACACAGGCTGCACTGGGGGGGACACAGGCTGCACACACATGCTGCACTGGGGGGACACATGCTGCACTGGGGGGGACACATGCTGCACTGGGGGGGACACATGCTGCACTGGGGGGGGGCACATGCTGCACTGGGGGGACACATGCTGCACTGGGAGGCTCACATGCTGCACTGGGGGGGTCACATGCTGCACTGGGGGGACACATGCTGCACTGGGGGGTCACATGCTGCACTGGGGCTGCACTGGGGGGTCACATGCTGCACTGGGGCTGCACTGGGGGGTCACATGCTGCACTGGGGACACATGCTGCACTGTGGACACAGGCTGCACTGGGGGGGGGGACAGGCTGCACTGGGGGGGACACAGGCTGCACAGGGGGACACATGCGGCACTGGGGGGGTCACATACTGCACTGGGGGGACACATGCTGCACTGGGGGACACATGCTGCACTGGGGGGACACATGCTGCACTGGGGGGGCACATGCTGCACTGGGGGGGACACATGCTGCACTGGGAGGGTCACATGCTGCACTGGGGGGTCACATGCTGCACTGGGGGGGGGGGGGGGGACATGCTGCACTGGGGGGAGGGGGTCAAATGCTGCACTGGGGGGGTCAAATGCTGCACTGGGGGGGTCACATGCTGCACTGGGGCTGCACTGGGGGGGGGTCACATGCTACACTGGGGACACATGCTGCACTGGGGACACAGGCTGCACTGGGGGGGGGGGGGGCACAGGCTGGCTGCATTGGTGGACAAAGTTGTTGTTAATATTTATTTTTATAACTTAATTCTGCATAAATCATTTAAGTATCATTTCATTAGATAATTTATGAGGGCATGTTTAGGGGTGGGATTAGGGGCGGGGCAGGGTAGGGGTTGGGCGGGGCAACTGGTGGCGAGTAACCCTTGAGGCCTGGCTAGTAGCTCAGGACTTGAAATTTTGAGCCCTGGTATAGTGCATTTCTACTGTGCGGCATTGTGACTGCTGAATGGTTCTGCAGCAATACTACAAAGAGTGCTGAAGGTGACCGAGACTCCACAGTCAATGCTCGTATCCCCCCTTGAGGGTATACACTCCTCCGGGTACAGGTCCCCGGGTATTCCTTGCCCAGAGGCGTCTGCCCTTTTTGTACCCTCTTCCGGCATGCACAGCGGGTAGACCACGCCCACTGCACGGCTGCCGAGAGAGAACACCCAATAGCCACTTCATCACCTGTGGTTCAACCACGGGTACAAGTGTCAGCACCACCTATACACCTAGGGGGAACTGCACGCCAGGTGAAACAGCAGCAAAGCAGAGTCCAAACAATTAGAAGACCCGAGCCAACTATTGCTCAGGTCACCCCTAAATTTGGAAACTTTTCCTAAAGCAGGATCATCTCCTGCACCCCCTTCATAGCCTGGCCTGGCCTTGCCTCTCCTCCATGGCCTTCATGCGCTCCTGAATTGACGTAATTTCACAGATAAAAAAAGAATGCTTGTCGTTGTCGATCCCAGATTCGCTTAATACTTCTGGTATGTCAGTGTCCATGTTGTGGGACTATGTGTGCACAGCTAGTAAGTATTTTGTGGCTGCAAATATGACCTGGAGGTTTTTAATGTTCGCCTGCCATTAAAATGAATGGGACCCGCCGCGAACCTGAGGTTCGCGAACATTTGTGTGTGTTCGCGTTCACGAACCGTCCCAGTTAGATGTTCGTCCATCACTCCTATCTAATTCTCTCCCTCAAAGCAGCAGCAGGAACCTTTCCCTACACTGTCTATCTTTTCTCTCAGTGCAGTGTAAAAAGCTTGTGCACTGCACCCACACAACTGAATCAATGTAGATCGCTGAGTAATTAGAATAGATTTCTGAATCAGGACTCCTATATAATTCTCTCCCTCAAAGAGCAGCCAGGAACCTTTCCCTACACTGTCAAAAGCAGAGTGACGTGCTGTGCTGTGTGCCTCTAGCTTATATAGAGGCTGGGTCACATGCTGCACTGGCCAATCACAGCCATGCCATTAGTAGGCATGGCTGTGATGGCTTCTAAGGGCACACCAGTTAAACGAATGTTGATTGGCTGCCCTGCAGCTTTTTAAAATGCGCCATTTCATTGCCGAACACCGGACCCAAACCCGAACATACAGTAAATTGTTTGGGTTCGGGTCTGGGTACCAAAAACCCAAAAGTCCGGTACGAACCCGAACTTTACAGTTCGGGTTCGCTCAACCCTATTTGTAATGACCTTAATTGAATAACTCTGCTATAAGGACCACTTTTTATATATACATATGATACATACATATGATATGATACATGTGATACATATGATACATGTGATCATATCCCCCTTATTCACCCCTTCCCAAGAGTGAATAAATTCAGTTTAGCTGATCTTTCCTCATAATCCTCTTGTCAGTTTGGTTGCACTCTCTCTGCACTTTCCCCAGTTCCCCAATATCCTTTTTGAGAATTAGTGCCCAAAACCAAACTTCATATTCACCCCTCACAGGCGCAGCTCAATGATGCACGGAAACCAGAGCCATCACAGAAGGCGCGACTTGCACTACGAACTAACCACCTTTAACCTACCACAGGTGAACTGTCGCTGCAACCGTCCTACACCCGCACCATGTGAACTATGACAGGCGTATCACTCGTCGGCAGTGACTTTTGCAACAACGCGGTTAACGTAAGGAGTTTTCTTATGAGCATAGAAAAGGTTTTTTTGTCTTTTTTTCTTTTTTGAGCTTAGCCATAATTTTGAGAACTGCACTGTATACCTACCATAATGTGTCTAGCATAACCCGCATTCTTGTACAGTTGTGATACTCACTACACTAATACTGGTCGCCTGAAATGAAAATGATATAGTATGTATACGTGGAGAGTGGGGGCAGCTTAAGGTCTAAAACTCACACTAATAGTTACGGGCTTAACCCATTGCTGAACATATTAAGTCATGGGCCACCTGGATTTCGCAGGGAATAACCTGACCCTCTATTCATGAGACCCCCCACCCTCCACGGTGCATCCTCACGAAGACGAACATGTTATATGCAATGTTAACTACCTTAATTTAGGTCTATAAAACTACATCACCACCAGTGCACCCCGATCTCTTCGATCACCACTGCGACATCTACCCCCTCCCCTAGAGCACACCCCCAATATACTTTACTTACTCTACTATTACTTTTAGTCCACCTGCCTCTCCGATATTACAAGAAATTCCATATACTGTATACACTCCCTTATTCATGGGCACTGTCAGAATGATACCATGCCCTCTAGTGACACATGGTGTAGCACGATGAACAAACCATCCCTCCCACCTTCTTACCACTCTAGGTGACATTTGATCCACTACAGCCATGTTATTAACAATGTTTTCCTTAAATGTTAAGATTCAGTGGTTCTCATATTACACACAGTTTTTGACCTCCACTTGACGGTCATTTTATAATCAAGATATCCCATATAGCGGATCTCCCCCTCGCTACACCTCATACCGCAGACGGTTTAAAACAATATATTATGTTCAATCCCACACACACCCCGGGCCTCCCGGCATTACTTGAGACAAACTATTTCTCACAAACCTCTCACTGGTAATACACTCCTTACCAGTGACAGCCACTCACTACTGCTCCTCCCACTACCCCCCAAAGAGTACAACCTGGTACCTGATTTTACAAGTACCACTCGTCTCCTCGCCTTGTAGGCGAGATTTGAGCATCCACTCAACAGTAGCCCGTCCCTCTGACCCCGATCCCCCTGTGACCCTCCCCCCTCTCCCCCCCATACCTCTCCTCCCCCCCCTTCCCCCCCCTTCCCCCCCCGACCTGTACATTGCTCAAATACACCAAGCCTACTTACGCCCTACACGACCGATTATTGGAACTAGAGATCAACTGGTTAATCTCATAGCTTGACCTCTACCCTAATAGCCCTTGTACACAACCTGACCCGACTCCTCAGGTACCCTAATTTAAGACGACATGGCATACTCCCAACTAGGAAAGACACCGACCCTTATCTCACACAATATTAATGGCTTAAACTCACCTGAAAAAAGAGCCAAACTTCTGAAAGAGCTTAAAAAAACCCGCCCAATGGTAGTGTTCTTGCAGGAGACCCACTTCAAACACGAACACATACCTAAGTTCACAGACAACATATACAAGGAAATGCACCACGCTACCAACCCCTTAGCCAAGACAAAAGGTGTCTCTATACTCATTAACAAAGAGGCACCTTTCAGACTACAACATAAGCTAGCTGACCCCGAAGGCCGCTATATATTCTTAAAAGGAGACTGGGCTGGCACACCCCTCACATTCGCCAACGTTTACTTCCCTAACAGGACACACGTCCCGTTCTGTAGAAAGATTGTAGAGGAACTGAAATGGTTCGCAGAAGGCTGCATCATCTTAGGTGGGGACTTCAATATCCCCCTCTCACCCCTTACAGACACGTCCACGGGCCACACGACAGTGACATACAAGATACTCAGACGCATCAAGCTACTAATAAGCTCCCTCTCTCTAGTAGATACTTGGAGAGCTATCCACACCACAGGGAAAGATTTCACTTTCTTTTCCCACCCCCACAAAAGGTACTCGCGGATAGATCTTATTTTTGTCTCACAACGAGACCTTAGACACGTGAAATCGGCTGATATAGGCATCATATCGATCTCTGACCACGCACCCACGGCAATCTCTATGCAGCTAGCACCTCCCAAACGACCGTTCTACAACTGGAGACTGAATGCCTCCCTTCTAACAGACCAGACAATCAAAGACGAAATACATACTGCAATTAATGACTATTTTAAGAACAACAACGACATAGACACTGACCCCCTGACCAACTGGGAAGCACACAAATGCGTGATACGGGGAATTTTGATGAAATGGGGCGCGCGGAAGAAAAGAGAAAGGGAAACAGAAATAACTAATCTGACCACAAGAATCAATAACTTAGAAACACAACACAAACAATCACTTTCCATATCAGTAGAGAAAGAACTCATGAAATGCAGGAACGCCCTTAAACACATTTTGGACCTTAAGATTAGGAAAGCACTTTTTTTCAAGAAAGGCATCTACTATGAACATGGTGATAAAAGCGGAAAACTATTGGCCAAAGCCCTCAAAGATTCACAAATGACGAACACAGTGCACGTTATCAGAGACGCAAGTGGTAAACCCAGACACGACCCCACCGACATCGCAGATCTCTTTCACAAATTCTACACAAAACTCTACAACCTACCAAACCAACATAAACCCCCTCACATCACGTCCACAAAACAAGAAACGATAGACCAATTCCTGACGGACAGTGACCTACCCCATCTACCCCCAGAGGACATACAACAACTAGAAGAACCCATATCCACCACTGAATTATTAGGAGCAATTAAAGAACTAAAACCAGGGAAAAGCCCAGGCCCCGACGGCTTTACCTCACAATACTACAAGACTTACATGCACCAGTTAACCAAACCCCTACTGAACACATTCAATTACCTAGCCAAAAATAAACACCATCAAGACCCCTTTCTTATGGCACACATAGCAGTGATCCCCAAGCCAGACAAAGACCACTCTGACTGCGCAAACTACAGGCCCATTTCCCTCTTAAACACCGATCTGAAACTCCTGGCCAAAGTATTAGCTAATAGATTGAAACCCCTCTTAAGAAAAGTCATTGGCCCCGAACAAGTAGGATTCATGCCTGGTAGAGAGGCAAGAGACAACATCACCAAAGCCCTTAACCTGATACACTTTTCCAAACTATCCAAGGATGGAAAACTTGTACTTTCCACTGATGCCGAGAAGGCTTTTGATAGAGTCTCGTGGGACTACATGATGCGCACCTGCTCCCATATTGGGCTAGATAAAAACATGATGTCCTGGATAACAGCACTCTATCAGAATCCTCAGGCCAGAATTAAGGTAAACAATACGCTCTCAGACCCGATAAAGATACGCAATGGCACGAGACAGGGATGCCCCCTATCCCCCCTTCTCTTCATCATCTCCCTTGAACCCTTAATCAGAACCATCAACGCTAACAAGGACATAAGGGGCTTCAAGATTGGAGATAGAGAATACAAAACCGCTGCCTATGCAGACGATCTCCTGTTTTTTCTCAAAGAACCACACATCTCTATCCCCAACCTTGAAAAAACATTTGAAACCTTTGGCTACATCTCCAATTTCAAAATTAATAACACAAAATCTGAAGCCATGAACATAAACCTTTCACCAAACCAACTGAAACTGCTAAAAGACAATCATAACTATACATGGGTCAACCACACACTGAAATACCTGGGGATTAACCTGACTAATAACATTGACTCCTTGTACCGCCACAATTATGAACCACTGCTAAAAACATTGATTAGAGACCTCCAAAAGTGGCAATCAAAAACATTCTCCTGGTTTGGCAGGGCCTCAATACTCAAAATGACGATACTACCCAGACTTCTATATTTCTTTAATGCCCTTATCAAAATCCCAGAGACTTTCTTTACCAGACTGACTAGAGCACAGAGACACTTCGTATGGGCAGGCAAAAAACCAAGGACACAGTTTAACCTCCTGACACTCTCCAAAAACAGAGGTGGCATAGGCCTTCCGAACTTCAGGAAATATCACCAAGCATCTCATATCACACGGATAATAGACTGGCATTGCCACTCGACAAACAAACAAAGACTGGATACAGCTAGAACAAACCCTTTCGCCCTACAATCTTACCTTCTATCCCTGGACGAAACACTCCAAAACAGATAAGAAGCTAGAACACCCACTAGTATCAACCACACTAAATATATGGCACAAAGTAGCGGGGAAACACCACCTAGCTTCAATACCTGGACCGCTCACTCCAATCACAAACAACCCGGACTTTATTCCAGGCCTACATATCAAATGCGTACAAACCCGAACGACGAATCAATGCCTGACGGACTCTAGAATTAAAACATTAGATGATCTACAAACAGACTGGGGGGGCCCATTTCCTGGTGTATGGTTCTACATGCAACTTAAAGATTTCTTGCTAAATGGTAAACACAGAACATCATACTGCCTTCCATTACTCCCGCTAGAAGAAATTTGTTTTAAACGATCCCCAATTAATAATACCACCTCTCTTGCATACTTCTGGTTAAACCAGACTGAAAACACGGACAATGACAAACACAAAAAGAGGTGGGAAAGGGATCTAAACATCACGATTACGGACGCACAATGGGAGAAGGCCTGTATCATGTCCCACAAATGCTCCTTGAGCACCAGATATCAGGAAATCTCGTACAAAATACTTACACATTGGTACATTACACCTCACCAGATCAGGAAGTGGTCCCCCACGAGATCTAATTCTTGTTGGAGATGCAACAAGGACACCGGAACCTTTCTCCACATTTGGTGGACATGCCCCCCCATCCTAGCATTCTGGACTGAAGTGATAAAATGGATCAAATCCATAACAGAAACCAGAATAGACCTTACCCCGGCAGCATGTCTAATAAACGTAAACGACCTTACTATTAACAGATACAAAAGATTCCTCACCAGACACCTCCTACTAGCAGCCAAAACACTCATCCCCCTACACTGGAAAACTACACACACCCCCAGTCTTACAGACTGGATTGACAGAGTAAATTACATACACAAAATGGAGGAATTAGCAGCAATGAAGCAAGAAAATAACCCCCGTCTCAATGAAACCTGGCAACCATGGGTGCTGTTTAAATACTCACCTGAATATACCTCTCTTACTGAATTAGCCGACCCAGATGGTCTTAATCCGACCCGACCCCTATCCCCCCAACTACCAGACTGAAACTTGGACCCCTACCTGGATGCTAAGACAAGCACTTACTAGATCACTGTGCTACCTCAAGAGTCAAGCTAACAACACCACGACTGCCAACCAATCCCAGGAAGCTCTATCCTTCAAGATGTTCCAAACTACGATCTCCCCTATCCCCCATTCCAATACTTACCGAATCCCCGCATTCCCACCCAACCTCCCCCCCACCCCCCCTTTTCTAGATACCTTTAGGCTAGTGAATTGACTAACCCTATTCTACCATGCATTGTACAATATGTAAAATATCCTATGTATAACCCTGCTGTAATTACGGCCACACTTGATACTACACGCCTTTGTATTACTACCTGTTAAGTACTTTTTTTCTGTTATGTTTCATTATCTCAATAAACTTTGATTGTGAAAAAAAAAAAAAAAAAAACAATTTTTTACTTTTTGCAATAATAAATATCCCCAATTTAAAAAAAATAATTCTTCATCAACTTAGGCCAATATGTATTCTTCTACATATTTTTGGTAAAAAAAAATCGCAATAAGCGTATATTGATTGGTTTGTGCAAAAGTTATAGCGTCTACAAAATAGGGGCTAGATTTATGGCATTTTTATGATTATAATTTTTTTACTAGTAATGGTGGCGATCTACGAATTTTAGTGGGACTGCGACATTGCGGCGGACAGATCGGACACTTTTGACTCTTTTTTGGGACCATTGACATTTATACAACCATCAGTGCTATAAAAATGTACTGATTACTGTAAATGTCACTGGCAGGAAAGGGGTTAACATTAGGGGAGACCAAGGGGTTAAATGTGTTCCCTCATGTGTTTCTAACTGTGGGGGGATAGGACTGACTGGAGGAGGAGACAGATCGCTGTTCCTAATCACTAGGAACAGCAGATCTGTCTTTCCTCTCCTGTCAGAACGGGGATTTGTGTGTTTGTGCAGCGGGCGAGCGTGCCTGCTATGGCTCTAAAAGGAGCCGATGTACCAGTGTATTGATTCGCGGGAACGAGCCGACCTGCCGCCGTATAATGACGGTGGCTGGTCGGCAAGTGGTTAATGTATTGTACGGGGCAAAATTAGTGGAGTCTATACTTCCTTTTAATACAATAAAGTATTTTGCTTGCTTTAGAAACTGCAGCTTTGCATTTTATGCTATTATTTAGTCGGACCAGAGCACCCAAATCCTTCTCAACCATTGATTCCATCTAGAATGAATAATGAATGCATGTTTTTAGCCACCAAGTGCATAACTTTTTTTTTTTTATCTCAAATAAAGTTTTTATTGAGAAAAAAAAGCAACATTACAAACATTTGTTCGGTCCAAAGAGATTACATCGAATATATCCTTTAAACACATTCAAATGTCCATTGCTGTACATCAATTCAAGGTTTCTAGGTCGATACATGCACCTGTTTTATTATCAACTCCACACACCCTGTCAGCAATATCTCACTAGTTGTACCTGAGTAATCACGAAATTCTATCCAGAATTAAATCCACCGGGGATGGCGATGGCATATCCAACCAGGGTGACCATCCTGCTTGGTATTTGCCTGGGCGTCCTCTATGTTTGAAAAAAAGACTTCTCCAGACGTAGTATCATGCCCATTTGTACTACCCACTCCTTCCACAAGGGAAGCTCAGTCGATTTCCAATGTCAAAGAATCGAGATACGGGCCTGAAACAGTGCCCTGGCTGTGGCTTGTTTGGCTACCTCCTCCCACCTGAAGATCACCTATAATGCCTAAAAGGCAAGGTTTAGGACCCATAACAACCTTAACTCCAAATACTCTGGAGAGGGTATCCGTAACCTTCTTCCAAAATAAATGTCGTTTGGGTATCTTCATAGAAGATGGATCAAATCCCTATGATCACGGGAACATCTGGTACATATAGAATCCTCTCTCTTCCCCATTTTAAATAGTCTTGCTGGTGTGAGGTGAACTAGGAGAATATATAACTAAGAAAGCCTTTGGGTAACATTGTGGAAGCGCATTTGTACTGCCTGCATTGCCTCCTCCCACTGTTCCTCCTCAAAGGCACCCACATCTTGCTCCCATCTCTGCTCCGCTCTCAAAGGAAAATCCTTCACAAAGGTTAAAGCGGTTTTCCGGGCGCCGGCATTTTAACTGTGGGCTGCCGGCTGTGGCTTCACAGTGGCACCCACTGCGCATGCGCGAGCAGCGCCGCGCGACGTGACTGGCCGTGCAATCATCTGGGATCTGTCACGTGTCCCAGATGATTGATAAGAGGGAGGGGAGAGACAATCTCCCTTCCTGCGCTGAGGGAAGTGGTGTCAAGATCCCAGGCGCCGAAGGAGGCAGACTAAAAGGGACCCCCTAGCAACAGGCATTTAGAGGTAAGTATAAAAAAAAATTCTCCAAATGTTTTTTCTTTTTTTTATGCACATTAATACATTTTTTGTTTTTGGGGTGGAACTCCACTTTAACAACAACATGTAATAGTACCTGGAGATAAATCCCTTTTATATTTCCACCTCTGGCATGTAATTAAATATAGGAGTGGACTGCATGACCCAAATGCCAGGCTGTGTCCCCAGGCATGTTGTAGCTGTAAATAATAAAAATACATGGATTGCGGGAGGTTAAATTTAGCTTGTAGACTAGGAAAAGAACACAATTGACCATTGTCAAATATATGAGACATGTGCATTATACCAAAATTCTTCCATCTAGCCCAGTATTGTAATGACTTCAGCTCTGGGTAACGCCTATTACCCCTGATTGGGCTAAATCCAGTGAACCCATTGACCTCCTGCATCTGCCTTGTCTTATTCCAAATCTTTTGAATGAGAGCCTAGGTAGGAAAACGTTTATTGGACTTACTAAATGCCAATGCCTCCAGTCCCATCTCTACACTCCCCAACCCTATTGCACTACGCGAGCAGTGGGATCTGCTCTGGTACTCTCCTGGGACATGACACGTGCAATATGCTGCAGCTGGGCCACTAATGCCGCATACACACGATCGGACTATCCGGCGTACTTAGTCCGATGGACTTAGTCCGGCGGACAATCCGCCGGACTTTCCAGCGGAGGTCCACCGACTTTCAAGCGAACGGACTTGGCCACACACGATCACTCCAAAAGTCTGGCGGTTCCTCTAACGAGACGACATACAGCACGTACTACGGGACTAAAAAAAAGAAGTCCAAGACCCAGTACGGCACCCTTTGGGCTCCTTCTGCTAATCTCGTGTTTCTCTCGTGTTAGTAGAAGTTTGGTTAGAGACGATTCGCGCTTTTCAGACTTCAGCTTAATTTGCTTGTTTTCTGCGGTTCAGTCTGTGCTTGTGAGGTTTGTATCTGCTTTTCAGTGCGTGTGGATCAGTTCGTACCTGTTCTCAGGCCGTTCTGGTCTGCTTGTTCCTGCTCTTTAGGTCGTCCTTCATAGGCCTTGCTGTTCTTCAGTGCGTTCGGTTAAGTTCATTTGACCAGTCGACCGTTTTGAAGCCATGGAGTGTGGACGTACTCGTTTGCCAGTTCGTGCTGTATGGGGGCTTGGTGTTGGGGTTAATACTTTGACCCGAGCCCAGTCCATGAACAGAGTGAGGAGGAGTTCATGGACGAGGAATTGGCAGTGTGGCCAATTCTCGCACATGCCTTTGCTCCGTGAGATCCGTGAGAATAATCCTGGGGATGACAGACCCCATTTTTCACCGTCTGCTGGCTTTGCTGACCTCTTATATCAGCTGGCAGGGTACCTGCCTGCAGCAAGCCATCACTGCGGAGCAGAGGCTAGTTGACACATTGCGTTACTTGGCGACGGGGAGAAGCTTGCAGGACCTCAAGTTCACGACAGGCATCTCCCCCAGGCTCTGGGGATCATTATCCCAGAGACCTGTTCTGCCATTATTCAGGTCCTGCAGAAGGACTATATGAAGGTAAGTTTTATCCTTTAACATTACATTATATGTATTGTATGTTTGCTAATGTATTGTATTAATTTCATCATTACCTAATTACCATGATAGGAATATGCTGTGAATGTCCCCTTTATATTCATGCATGCATTTTTCCAATTTGTTTCTTTTTAATTTCTCCTCTAGTGGCCTACATGCATACTTGCCTTCACTAACCTCCCCAGCATGCAATCCTGGGCCCATATACACCCATAGCCTAGTCCCTTTTTAACAATTTATATTGTCAGCGCCATTGTACTGCTTTACCCCCTCCCCCCCTTTTAAATGTCTTCAGGTGTAATGTGTGGTCTTATAATTAATTACAACCCCCCCACCCTTTTTTAAATGTCTTTAGGTGTAATGTGTGGACTTATAATTAATTACACCCCCCACCCTCTTTTAAATGTCTTCAGGTGTAATGTGTGGTCTTATAATTAATTACAACCCCCACCCTCTTTTAAATGTCTTCAGGTGTAATGGGTGGTCTTATAATTAATTACACCCCCCACCCTCTTTTAAATGTCTTCGGGTGTAATGTGTGGTCTTATAATTAATTACAACCCACCCTCTTTTAAATGTCTTCAGTTGTAATGTGTGGTATTATAACTAATTACAACCCCCCCCCCATCCTCTTTTAAATGTCTTCAGGTGTAATGTGTGGTCTTATAATTAATTACACCCCCACCCTCTTTTAAATGTCTTCAGGTGTAATGTGTGGTCTTATAATTAAGTACAACCCCCCACCCTCTTTTAAATGTCTTCAGGTGTAATGTGTGGTCTTATAATTAATTTCAACCCCCCCACCCTCTTTTAAATGTCTTCAGGTGTAATGTGTGGTCTTATACCGTATATACTCGAGTATAAGCCGAGATTTTCAGCCCTTTTTTTAGGGCTGAAAGTGCCCCCCTCGGCTTATACTCGAGTCACCACCACCTGCCTACATGATCAGCGTGTCATGCAGACAGATGGCTGCCATTGCAGTGTTCAAAAGCCGCGCCTCCTCCTCATCGTCTGTGATAGGAGGAACACTAATTTTCCCGGAAGTGAGTCAGTGTTCCGCCTATCAGGACGTCCTGTCATTCTCATCTCATGGACGAGGATGAGAGGATGTCCGTGATAGGCGGAACACTGAACATTGACTGCTGGGAAAACAGATTGTTCCTCCTATCACGGACGAGGACGAGGAGGACGCGGCTTTTGTACATTGGAATGGCCGCCGTCTGTTTTGCCTTACACGCTGATCGGCACTGGGCACTGACTGGCACCTTTATGTACAAATAAAAAAAAAAGTGATGCCCAGCAATGCCACCCATCAGTGTCATTAGTGCCACCAATCAGTGTCCAGCAGTGCCACCTATCAGTGCCCATACGTGTCCATCAGTGCCCACCTATCAGTGCCCATCCATGCCACCTATTCGTGCCACCCACAAGTACCTATCAGTGCCACCCATAAGTGCCCATCAGTGCCACCCATGAGTGCCCATCAGTGCTGCATACCAGTGCCACCTATCAGTGCCCATCAGTGCCGCCTATCAGTGCCCATCATCAGTGAACGTCAGTGCCACCTTATCAGTACCACTTCATTGGTGCCACCTCATTGGTGCCCATCAGTGCCGCCTTATCAGTGCCCGTCAGTGCAGCCATATCAGTGCCTGTCATTGAAGAAGAAAACATACTTATTTACAAATAATTTTAACAGAAACAAAGAAAAACTTTTTTTTTTTTTTTTATTTGTTGCGCAAAAAATAAAAATCGCAGAGGTGATCAAATACCACCTAAAGAAAGCTCTATTTGTGGGAACACAATGATAAAAATTCTGTTTGGGTACAGTGTTGTATGACTGCGCCATTGTCATTCAAAGTGCGACAGCGCTGAAAGCTGAAAATTGGTCTGGGCATTATATATATTTTTTTTTGTTTTTTTAATCAATCAAAAATATATATATATATATATATATATATATATATTTTTTGGGTAAAATTTAAAACAGGGTTTAAAACATTTAAAACAGTTTTTTTGTTATAAAAAAATAAAATGCACAACTCACCCATGTAAAAGCCAAATTTTGAAGATGCACACAAATTGGAAGTCCAAATGGGTAATGTCAACATGTGCTATCTCCAAACATGGGGGATCAATGGACGTGTTTTGTGGGTGCAATCCCTTCCTCTCACCTACTAGCATTATGAGGAAGGGGTTGCAAACACAAAATGCGTACATTGAGATCCCCTGATGGCACAAAGCAAATGCTGACACACCGTGTGCATCTTCAAAATTTGGCCTCTAAAATCAGTCAACAATTTTTGAACCAAATATTGTTCATATTTCGCAAGGAAATGAAGAACATGATCTATTGTGTTTTAGGGAAAAGGGGATTAGATTCTCCCCAAAAAAAAGCGGCTTGCCCTTCCACAACCAGATCATCACCTAAAAGTTGTGTAGAGAAAAAATTGTGTAAAAATATGCAGCCATTAATTGATTACCTTAAGCTGGGTTGTCAGACACTCACTTGGTGGGGTGCATATCTCATCCACTTCCACCACCTCTTCTTTCTCCACATCCTCACGTGGGCTTGGGCTAGATGCCCAATTAGGCTGGTGAGGTTGGGGGGTCCTTGGATGCCCTGACTCATGTCTGAGTCTTTGTTCCCCTATGAGAATGAAACAAAAAGTATACTTTTAAGTACAGTAATATTTGAGTCCAGAAATAGGAATATGAAACATTGGTTCAAAGTGGTGTTCAATTATTAGCTGTTTGTTACAAGATCCTAGTTGAAGACATAATAAAATTCCCTTTTAACCAAACTGCAATACTTTACATATTTTGGCCAAGTTTTACAGATTCAGACACCCAAACCATCCCCTGGAGTCCCTGTGTGAGTTACCCTAAAAAATGTTCTATGATGTCCCACACTACACTAGTGCTCCTGAGTCCAGGTGTTGAAACAGCTGCTGTGTCCTCTCCTTAAATTACACTAAATAAAGTTCAAAAACATTCTAGCTCTAAAGACATCTACACAACAGTATCCTAAACTGAGTGTAAAAATACAATTGATCCTGACAATAATGAAAATATAACCCTGTATTTATCAAACACCGTGTGTATGATCTACAAATTCACGCTATTTACATACATTTGTAATTTGCAATTACTTACTTTTTTTAAGCACCTTCTTAATTCTTCTATACTGATCCAGCTCCCTCGATTTTATATCGGACCAGCGCTTCCTCAATTGATCTTTAGCCCTTCGTACACCAAATTTCTGCTCCAGAGTGCTCACAACTGAAGCCATTATTTGGTCCTTCCGCAAATTGGGTCGAGGGTAGGGACCATTTTTGCCATCATAGTCCTCCCTTCTTAAGATGTCCACCATCTCCACCATTTCGTCAAATGTCATGTTGGTGGCCTTAAATCTCCTCCTGGATCCGGATGTATGGGGTTCCAGGCTTTCCTCCGCGCTACTTGCTGAAAATGTGTCCGCCATCTTCCTGTATTTACTCTGCCACAACGAAGGGAAAAGGGGCGGGGAATTTTCGTCACAAGGAACGTCAGGGTCAGGCGACGTAGGTTCGCAGGCGGAGCTTGACACCTGCGCAGTGTATATAAAGCTATTACGCTGCCGTACGTATGTCTAAACGGAAATAGCGAGCGGTCTGAACGAAGGTAAGATTCTAACATGGCACATCACAATGGTTTATACTGTTTTAAGTTTTAGGCCTACACAGTGACAAGATGATGAGACTTTGCATTGACCATAGATGTTTTAGATTCATGTATGGTGTGTGTGTGGGGGGGGTGTGGTGTGTGTGGGGTGTGGGGGTGCTGTGTGTGTGTGTGTGTGTGGGGTGTGTGTGGGGGGGGGGTGTGTGTGGGTGTGTGTGCGTGTGGTGTGTGTGTGTGTGGGGGGGTGGTGTGTGTCTCGCCTATATTGTGAGAAAAATAATTCTGTGAGTTTGGACTGACATTAGTGTTTTTGTCTTGTGTATTGTCTTTCAGAATAAAACAATGTCAACGTTTAAAGTTAGCCCATTTAAGGAGGAGGCTTTTATGAGCCAGTTCATTGAACTGTATCACACACACAGAAACCTGTGGGCGGTAAAACACCCTTTGTATTCAAACCGAGACGCACGGCAGGCAACACTGGTGCCACTTTTGGAGTTTGTGAGGACTCGACTACCCCAGGCAGACATCAAGTTTGTGGAAGATAAAATTGGGATTGTGCGTAATATGTATAGGCGGGAGCACAACAAGATCGTGAAGTGCCGCACATCAGGAGCAGCAGCAGATAAGATTTATGTACCCAAGCTATGGTACTACAACAAACTCAGTTTTCTGGATGACCAGACGGAAGCCAGGCATTCACTGTCCACCCTTCCCTCCACCCCAGCTGAGGCATCCCAGGAAGAACCAGACCCTTCCATCCTGGAGGAAATGGATGCGCCCAGCTGGAGCCAGGTATATTTTATTTTAGCAAATATTGATTGTCTTAATATTAATGATTTAAAGTTAAATCTTTGAATTGCTTACAAATCTATGATTTAATCCCAAATTATATTATGTATACATATAACTATACAGTAGTGGCCAAAAATGTGGATAAAATATTGGTAAACAGCTTGAAAAATGCTGGGTTTAAAATGATAGTCTTTTTGATTTCTGGAAAAATCAATTTGCAAGTGAGAAACGGAAAATTGTCTGATTGATGAAGCAAAAAAAAAAAAAAATGTGTCTGTTGTTTTTATACACAGGATGAGCTCACCCAGGAGGAGGCCGGGACCAGTGGTATGGAGGAGGAGGCCAGGACCAGCCGCAGACAGGAGGTGGCTGGGCCCAGCAGGAGCCTGACTGAAAGCCAAGTCCCTCCCCTCCACATAACCACCAGAAGGCCCAGGAGGATGACAAGAACTGAGGAGGAATCACTTGCCCTCATTCAGGAGGCTAGTCAATTCCTGAGCCAACCCCCCAATGCTGAAGAGGCCTATGGAGCATACTTGGCCAGAAGGTTGCTGGAGATGGAGAAGGGCCAACGCCAATTGTGCGAGGGGATTTTTTTTACGCCCTTCAGAGGGGTTTGAGGGGTCAACTTACACCAAGCACCCGTCTATATGATGCAGACCCTACTGCTACTCCAACTCCTCCTCCTCCTACCACAAGTCCACCACCAGAGGCACAGCCTCCAAGGAAGCGTGGAGGGAAGACTGCAGGGCAGCGTGGCAGGAAGGCTGCACGGAAGAGTCGGAAGTGATTGCCTGGCTTCAGTCTGGTCTGACAGAAGACGCAGGGTGTTGTAGTACCACAGCCTGGGTACATAGATGTCATCTGCTGCTGTTCCTGGACCATGTTGTGCTCCCTATTTTATTGACTACGCACAATCCCAATTTTGTTGGCCACTGACTTGATGTGTGCCCTGGGGGACAAAAGCCTTCACAAACTCCAAAAGTGTCTCCAGTGTTGCCTTCCTCTTTATTTTGTTTTAACCAAAATAAATGGACATTTAATTTTTAATAAATAATGTAATATGTGTTTTGATTCCAAAACCATAGTTTGTTTGTGAGTAGGCAGGTACATGTCAAAAGACTATGGGGGTTATTTACAAAAGGCACATTCATTTTGCAATACAAGTGCTAACTACAAGTGCAATTGAAATTGCACTGCAAGTGCAGTTGGAAGTGCAGTCTCTGTAAATCTGAGGGTAACATCTGAAATGAGGGGAAGCTCTGCTGATGAGAGAGAGAGAGAGAGATTCTTCTAGCACTATAAAGAAGAAAAGAATGCGCTGTATTAAAAGATCACAGAATTAGCAGCGTGGAATGTGCTAGCTTCAATGTGCTAGCAAACTGGTGACAAGTTCAAATAAACATAATCTAGGGGGAACATATATACCTAAGTATTTAAATTTGGGTAATACCAGTATATTATATAGGACTGAGCCTTGGGAATCAGGAGTTACGTCCAAGGGCATTATGGATGATTTGGACCAGTTAATGGTAAAGGCCAGAATAGGTCCCAAAGTTGGCTATGACTGTCATGGCTTCTCAAAATGAGTCTGTGGTATCCCCCAGTAGGAGCATAGTATCATTGGCATATAACAAAAATTTTCCTGTGCGTCCCCATATCTAAAGCCACAAAAGGATGTATTAGACCGAATCAGGGCCACTAAGGGTTTAATAGCGGGTACTCCTGCCCAATCAGAAGGTATGGGAAATTCGTCCTGCCACCTGGTGGGAACTGTATAATAACTGCACCCATGATTGAATCCAAATTTTTATATTGTTGCCCATAAATACTGCCATTCAACACTGTCAAAAGCCTTGTGTGCGTCCAACAACAGTATGACTCTGTCACCCCGATTGTCTGCCTCAGACTGTAAATTGAAGAACAATCTGCGCACATTAATTGCGGTGGATCGTTGTGGGATAAATTCAGATTGGTCCGAGTGAACAATCCATGAGACAACCCCATTTAACCTCAGAGATGTCGCTGACGCTGTGTAAAAGAGAGATAGGCCTATACGACCCTGGATCTAGAGGGTCTTTATATGGTTTTAGTAACAATATAATATTAGCTCTACACATGGAATTAGGAAGACACCTTGGTTTATTGGCAATTTTAGGTACTTTAAGCAGACAGGGAAGAATAACCTCTCCATACTGCTTATATACCTTTATGGGAAGGCCGTCATCTTCTAGTGCCTTAGAATTTGGGAACAAACTGGCCTTCAGCTGCATTTCCGCCAGTATTATTGGAGAGTCTAATAATTTCCTATGTGAATCTGACAATTGTGATAACTTCACTCCTTGTAGGAATGTATGGAGGGATTCTAGGGAATATTGTTGTTTAGACTGATATAGTTTGAAGTAAAATTCCACTAACTCTTTCATAACCAGCCCCTGCCTTAATAGCACCTATAGAAGGAGAGGTCTGTTGTGATTGTACTATCCTCGCAAGTAGGCAGCCAGTCTGCTCCCTCTCCTCATAAAAGGCCAATTTACTAAAGAAGCGCTTCTTATCTGCGGCCAAGGTGGTGAGATAATTCAACCGCTCTTGTGCAGATAATCATGCCTCTCAAGGGACATCAGATGGATTGTCTATAAATTCCACCGCCAAATGACTTACCAGCTGCACAGCCTGCTCCTTTTGGGAGCCCGATGCCTTTTTTTTTTTAAATATATTTTATTGAGAAAATAACAGGGAGTATAAACAAAAAAGCGATACAGACTGTTCGTAATAGTAGTTAAACTGTATACAAAAATTTAGCATCAAAGTGAAAAGAACATTTTCTAGAATAGGGAGGAGGGAGGTATAGTAAAAGGGGATGGTTAGGTTGAAGATAAGAGGGGGTACCTGGTAATACAATATTATACAGCCCAGAGAAATATAGGTATAATAAGGGGGTGTGGGAAGTGGGGGAGGTAGGCGGAGGGGGGGAAGGGTTAGGATAGCCAGAGGGGGAACGGTGTATGAGGGAGATGAAGGACAAATGGTATGTTTCAATTCAAGTTGAGGGTCTGCCATTGGGCCTTCATCTCGCATCATACAATAAGAAAAAAGAAAAAGGAAGAACAAATATAGTGCCATTGAGTTACATTCAAGACGTTATATCAGTTCTAACGATGAGCAATAAACTTATGTGTAGGCTGTCAAAGGCAGACTTTGGTACTTTGTATTAGATGGTAGATGGAACAGGGTTGTTCAAAAGTTGACTTTGTTCCTGGGTTGTCAAGCAGTGTTTGACAAAGTGAGACCATTTCTTGTGAGGCGATTTAGTATGTCGTTGTTTGCAGATTGTTGTGTCCAATTGTTCCTGGTACAGTAACAGTTTTAGGTCATTAATTGTTTCGGTTAATCCTGGAGGGGTTGATGAGATCCAGTGTTTGAAACTGTTTCTTCGGGCTATGAGTAGAGCAAGGAGTATCCACTGGAGGAGGTCATGAGGGATCACGTTCGGTGAGAATGGCAAGTCAGCTCTCTGTGGGGGGAATCCAAAAAGTAAGAGCATTGGCTCTTTTGTGGGTAGGAAGGTCGTTATGTCTTGGATGAATTGGAGAATAGAAGACCAATATGTGTCTATTCGCGAGCATGACCATAAACAGTGTATTAAGGAGGGTTTGTGGTGTGAGCACCATGGGCAGGTAGGGCCTGCGGGAGGAGAGTGAGATGAAGAAAAGGGATAGTAGGCTCTATGCATCAGTCTGAATTGAGTTTCTCTCCAGGTTTCACATCTGGTGATTTTCCTGGTCAACTGATATCCCTTGAGTACATTGGTTATGTCTAATTGCCCCGGAAGATCAGAGGAGGAAATGGAGGTGGTGTGGAGGGGTCTATTGTATTTTTCATTTAGAAGACCGTAGATGTCTGATATAGAATATTGTTTTTCTGCAATCAAGGTATCAATAAAAGAGGACTTGAACCGAAATGTTTTGTTCGGGCATGACTTGGTGATGTAACCTGCAAATTACATTACATGGAGAAAGTGGTGATGGGGTAGACTGAATTCCTCGGCGATGCTTGCAAACGTTTTAAGGGTGGTGTAATCTGTCCCCTGGTAAAGAGAGCAAGCTTTGATCAGGCCTTTGTCTTTCCATATAGAGAATGGTTCATATTGTAGCTCCTTTTGGAACATAGGGTTGTTTTGGATTGGTAAGAACTTGGAAACGAATGGGGACAAGCCCAGTTTTTTCCTCATCTCTCTCCAAGCCACAATCATATCTCTGAGCAGTAGGTTCTGTTTAAGGTTGGTTGGTAGTTTCTGTAGGTTACTATGGAGCAGTGCGGCTAGGTCGAATGGGTGTGCCATCGACGATTCTAAAGCATAATTGGAATATTTAGAGGAGCGAAGAATCCAGTCTACCCCATTTCTTAACAGACAGGCAATGTTGTACACTCTAATATTGGGAAGGTTAGCACCGCCGTCCCTCTTCGGAAGATATAATTTAGACAAGGCTATTCTTGGCTTGCCGCCCTTCCAGAGGAAATTCGTGATTGCCTTATTAAAGTGGTTGTAAACCCTCGTTTACAACTTTAGCTTACAGGTAAGCCTAAATTAAGGCTTACCTGTAGCTAACAAGGATATCTCCTAAACCTGCACGGTTTAGGAGATATACCTGTATTTGCATGTGCCGACGTCATGCGGCACATGCGCACTTGCGACAACTGAAGCAACGGCGCTATATGCCGATGCTTCAGTTGTACTATGCCGATCTAGTGCCCATGCACGGAGTGACGGCATCACGGCTCTGGCAAATCACAGCGCCGGAGCCGCGATACCCGGAAGTCATTCCGGGAGAACATGTCGGCGGTCGGAGGGGGAGAAGAGGACCGATGCCGGGGCTTCGATTTCAGGTAAGTGATACATAATTAGCTAGTATGCTATGCATACTAGCTAATTATGCCTTTGTCTTGCAGGTTTTTATTTTTTTACGTTTTTTTTAAGAGGGTTTACTTCCTCTTTAAGAGTTTGTACATCTTTATGTTTTAGCAGTAGAGGTAACGTTTGGAGGGGGTATAGAAGTCGGGAAAAGCTGACCATTTTGAATAAGGCGCATCTCCCAAAGAGTGACAATGGTAGTTTCGACCAGGTTTCTAGCTCGCCCTGGATTTTTGTGAGCAGTGGGGGATAATTCAGTGAATAGAGAGAGGAAGGTTCTTTACCAATTTGTATACCCAGATAAGTGATATGTTTCGTGTTGATGCGGAAAGGGGAGGATGGTAACCATGATTTTGGTGGTTTGGCCCTTAGGGGGAGAATTTCGCTTTTGTTGAAATTTATTTTCAGGCCCGAACATTTGCGGTAAGAATCAAAAATTTCCTGGATAGCAGGTATGTCTGATAGTGGGGAGGTGGTGAAAATTAGGATGTCATCTGCAAATAGGGCAGTCCGCAAATCTTCTTGTCCAAGTGGGATCCCATGAATAGAGGGTGTTGTGTTAAGGTGTCGTGATAGGGGTTCAATAGCTAAGTTGAAAAGTAGGGGGGATAGAGGGCATCCCTGTCTCGTACCTTTGTGCAGTCGTATTGGGTTGGATTGTATGCCTGCTGCTATCACTGTGGCTGTAGGGGCAGAGTATAGATTATGGATGAATTGATGAAAAGGTCCTGTAATTCCAAATTTTTGCATTACTAGGGAAAGCCAATGGAAGTTTACGTTGTCAAAGGCTTTTTCTGCGTCTAGTGTTAGGATCGCTATGTCTTCTGTTGGTCGGTGCTTGGCAAATTCTAGGGCTGTGAGTACTTTTCTGATATTGGATGCTGCCGATCTGCCCTTAGTAAAGCGTGTTTGTGCATGATGAATGAAAGTGAGGGCATTATGTTGGCTAACCGTGTGGCTAAAATTTTGGACAGAATTTTTGAATCTAGGTTAAATAAAGATATGGGGCGGTAGGATCCAGGATCCTGTGGGTCCTTTCCTTTTTTTGCTTTTAGTTTTATGTGAGCTTGGTGACCGGTCGGGAGGTAAGGACCTCCATTCCAGATTGCATTATACACCGTAAGCAATGTGGGAGTGATATCGTTTTTTAGAGACTTATAAAATTCGGATGATCTGATCTTGATCTGAGGGAGGGGAGTGGAATCAAGTCATTGGGTAGCGGAATGTGGATCCATAGGTTCCTGAGTGTATAGATCAGTAAAGAATTTTTCTAGTGTGATATTGATATCTTTGGGAGACGTGGATAGGGTCCCATCAGGGTTACGTAGAGCCGCTATATGAGTAGGGGTAAATGGGTTTCTAGTGAGCCTGGCCAAGAACTTCCCTGCTTTATTACCGTGGTTGTGGTATTGTAATTGTGCATATGACATTTCATCTGTTCTATGTTGCGTGCCCAGGAGTCAAAAAGATTTTTTGCATGTCTCCAAGAGTTATGGTTTGCTTCAGTGTTTCGTTCTTGAAGTTGCGTTTGGGCTTTTCGTACTAGCGCACTTGCTTCTTGATATTTTTTATGGGCATTTTTTTGTGGGCCGAGGTGAAAGAGATTATTTTTCCTCTTAGGAATGCCTTGCCTGCCTCCCAAAATAAATTTGGATTTCCTAAATGTGGGCTATTGTTGTGTGTATATTCGAGCCACGCTGCCGTGAGCATCTGGTTGAATTCGTCGTTACATGAAAGGTATGATGGAAACCTCCATTGTCTGTGTTCCGGACCATGTCTTAGATTGTCTAGGGAGACGGTAACGGTAGAGTGGTCCGATATGACCAAGTCGTCAATGCGGGAGTCAATGACTTTGTGGATTAGAGAGTGAGAACAAAAGAAGTAGTCAAGTCTCGCAAATGATTTATGGACTGGGGAGAAAAAAGTAAATTCTTTCCCCAAAGGATGAGAGAGTCTTCAAATGTCTATCAGCCCGAGGGTTTGGATCATGTGATATAAATGTGAGTGTTGGTTCGGTTTGGATCGTAAGTGTTGTTGAGTTGAGTGTGACCTGTCCTCTTCGTCGTTGATGGTCGAGTTAAAGTCGCCGCCTATGAGGTGCGGAGTGTCGAGGTCTTTCACTAAGGTGGCTGTCAGCTCACTGAAGGAGGTCCTGTCAGGGGAATTAGGAGCATGTATGTTGGTAAGTCTGAGCTCACCAGAGGTGAATTTGAGGTGGACAGAAATAAACCTACCATCTGTATCTCTATTGACGGAGAGTAAGTCGTACGTCAGGCTCTTATGTAGTAGAATGAGTGTGCCAGCTTTTCGGCCATTAGTGGCCGAGCCCAGTACTGTACCCACCCAAAGCTTTTTCATACGGGGGAAATCGTGTTCCTCCAGGTGTGACTCTTGGAGTAAGGCTATGTCAACCTTTAGCCTCTTTAGTTGACGGAGCACAGCCATGCGTTTTCCAGGAGAATGCAGCCCCTTCACATTCCATGATGTAATGCGGATGGATTGCATTTGCTCGAGTGGAAGAAGAGGGTCGTATGGAGGGGAGGGTGTATCTTATCTACCGTAGAGTGGACTGAGGATCTAGATAGTGAAACGTGAAGCAATGTAAGTATTAGGTGATTAGGAGAACCTTCCTTTCTCAGAGGAGGGGAAAGGGTGAGAAAAAAGAGGAAAGCAAAAAAGGGGTAACAAGGATCAACCCAAAAGGTAGCTCTAAGTGAAGTATGCAACTCCCGCACCCGGTATCTTGACAGGCCGCAGTACACATAAGTACATTTGGGAGGAGAAGGGGGGGTGGGAGGGGGTTTGGCGCAGCTCTCCTTTAATCGCGAGTGTGCCATGTGTGGTCGGTCGTTCACATTTGTGATTTTGGGGAGGGCAAAAGAGCGACCATAAGTGGCGAATAGGGATGAGCCGAACACCCCCGGGTTCAGTTTGCACCAGAACCCGCGAACGGACCTAAAGTCCGTGTAAATTTAAGAACCCTATTAGTTACAATGGACGCGACCGTTCGAAATCAAAAGTGCTCATTTTAAAGGCTAATATGCATGTTATTGTCATAAAAAGTGTTTGGGGACCTGGGTCCTGCCCCAGGGGACATGTATCGATGCAAACATTTTAAAAAAAAAACAGAAGTTTTTTCAGGAGCAGTGATTTTAATAATGCTTAAAGTGAAACAATAAAAGTGTAATATTCCTTTAAATTTCGTACCTGGGGGGTGTCTATAGTATGCCTGTGAAGGGGCGCATGTTTCCCGTGCTTAGAACTGTCCCTGCACAAAGTGTAATTTTTGCAGGAAAAAAAGCTTTTAAAATCACTCGCGGCTAATGAATTGTCGGCTCCCGTAACACAGAGAACAGTCATTCATTGAAAGTCATTGATAAAAAAAAAGTCATTGATAAAAAATAAAACAAATAAAAGCGTGGGGGTCCCCCCAAATTCAATTACCAGGCCCTTCAGGTCTGCTATGGATATTAAGGGGAACCCTGGCCAAAAAAAAAAAAAAAAAAATGGCTTGGGGATCCCCTCAAAATCCATCCCAGACCCTTGAGGTCTGGGATGGATTTTAAGGGGAACCCCAGCCAAAAAAAAATGGTGTGGGGTCCTCCTCAAAATCCATACCAGACCCTTATCCGAGCACGCAACCTGGCAGGCCGCAGGAAAAGAGGGGGGGGCGAGAGCGGCCCCCCTCCCTCCTGAACCGTACCAGGCCACATGCCCTCAACATTGGGAGGGTGCTTTGGGGTCCCCCCCAAAGCACCTTGTCCCCATGTTGATGAGGACAAGGGCCTCATCCCCACAACCCTGGCCATTGGTTGTGGGGGTCTGCGGGCGGGGGGCTTATCAGAATCTGGAAGCCCCCTTTAACAAGGGGACCCCCAGATCCCACCCCCCCCTGTGTGAAATGGTAAGGGGGTACAAAAGTACCCCTACCATTTCACCAAAAAAGTGTAAAAAATTGTAAAAATGACAGGAGACGGTCTTTGAAAATGTATTTTATTAAAATCTTCTTTCTTCTGGTCTTCCTTCTTCCTTTCTTCATCCTTCGGTTTCTTCATCTTCTCCTTCCGGGATCTTCTTCCATCATCTTCTTCTTCCGATCCGCTTCTTCTTGCTCTGGTCTTCTCGTCTGGCATCTTCTTCCATGGCGTTGGTGTCTCTTCTGGGCCGCTCCACGCAATGGGAGGCTCCCGCTGTGTGAGGCTTCGCTGCGTCTGACAGGTCTTTTATAACGGAGGGCGGGGCCACCTGTTGACCCCGCCCCCCTCTGACGTCATGGGGAAAGCCATAAGGAATTCCCCATGACGTCCCCGAGCGTCAGAGGGGGCGGGGTTACCAGGTGGCCCTGCCCTCCGTTATAAAAGACGCCATAGAAGAAGATGCCGGACGAGAAGACCAGAGCAAGAAGAAGCAGATGGGAGGAAGAAGATGATGGAAGAAAAAGATGGAAGAAGATGCCGGAAGGAGAAGATGAAGAAACCGAAGGATGAAGAAAGGAAGAAGGAAGACCAGAAGAAAGAAGATTTTAATAAAGGAATTGTCAAAGACCGTCTCCTGTCATTTTTACAATTTTTGACACTTTTTTGGTGAAATGGTAGGGGTACTTTTGTACCCCCTTACCCTTTCACACAGGGGGGTCCCCTTGTTAAAGGGGGCTTCCAGATTCCGATAAGCCCCCCGCCCGCAGACCCCCACAACCAATGGCCAGGGTTGTGGGGAAGAGGCCCTTGTCCTCATCAACATGGGGACAAGGTGCTTTGGGGGGGACCCCAAAGCACCCTCCCAATGTTGCGGGCATGTGGCCTGGTACGGTTCAGGAGGGAGGGGGGGGCGCTCTCGTCCCCCCCTCTTTTCCTGCGGCCTGCCAGGTTGCGTGCTCGGATAAGGGTCTGGTATGGATTTTGAGGGGGACCCCACGCCATTTTTTTTTGGGGCCGGGGTTCCCCTTAAAATCCATCCCAGACCTCAAGGGTCTGGGATGGATTTTGAGGGGGACCCCACGCCATTTTTTTTTTTTTTTGGCCGGGGTTCCCCTTAATATCCATAGCAGACCTGAAGGGCCTGGTAATTGAATTTGGGGGGACCCCCACGCTTTTTTTTTTTTTATCAATGACTTTTTTTTTTATCAATGACTTTCAATGAATGACTGTTCTCTGTGTTACGGAAGCCGTCAATGCATTAGCCGCGAGAGATTTTAAATAGCTTTTTTTCCTGCAAAAATGACACTTTGTGCAGGGACAGTTCTAAGCACAGGAAACATGCGCCCCATTCACAGGCATACTATAGACACCCCCCAGATGTGATACTGCAATGCTGTACTAACAGCACGCACACACTAATCCCCAGAATCACAGCAGATAATGTCAGCAGTCAGCACACTGACAATACTGAACGCAATATACGAGGCCGCTGGCGCGGCTGCCTTTTATAATGTGGGGCGTGTACTTAACCGCCTGAGCTATAATTGGCCACAGGCATCCTGCCTGTGGCCAATTATTGCTCTCCTCGCCGCTGGCTCTATGATTGGCCAAGCATGCGGGTCACAGTGCATGCTTGGCCAATCATCAGCCGCGACTGGCGCAGTGCATTGCATTGCATTGCGGCATTGCGGGCCGCTCGCATCACACGAATGTGATGCGAACGGCCCAAATAGTTATGGGCTCGCCGAACGCCCGGTGTTCGATTCGAACGTTGGTTCGAATCGAACACCGGGCCCATCCCTAGTGGCGAAGTTGCATAGGGATTTCCAGTCTATTGCAAAAAAAAAAGAACATACTTTAAGTTTTCAGCTAATAGACAGCAATATCAGCAGTACGGTATATTAAATAGCCATTAAACAATAACAAGCGTTTTTTTTGTTTGTTTTTTTTGTTTTCAAATATGTTAACTATTTCAGTTCGAGGGAAGGTAACATATTCGGCCCACTAGCCACTAGGGTGGCGTCAAGAGGAAGTGGGAAGATCATGGGTCTCGAGATCATGGGTCTCGTACCTTAGTCCAACCTGAGGAGAGGCTGGTTGTGGGAGTCAGCGATAGTCTGTGTGGTCTGGCAGAGAGGTGGGTTTCAGGCGTTTGGGAGGGTCTTTCCTGGGACTTCGTTGTTCTCTCGGACCATTCTTGACCTTGTCAGCATAGGTATCAGGGGCGGGTTGTTTCGGCAATGGAGCGCGGAGGAACATAGTTGCCTTTTCCGGTGACTGGAAGATGAGTTGTTCTCCGTCCGGAGCTTGGAAGTGTAGGGTTGCTGGGTACGCCAGGGTGAAACGGTTGGAATTCCTTGCGTTTGCGAGAGACTTCTGCAGAATAATCTGCGAAAAGGAGCAGCTTGGCGCCCTCTACGATGACAGAGCGCGATTTTCTGAAGCTTTGAAGGATATCTGTGTGATCAATGTAGTTGAGATATTTAGCAATTACCGGTCACCGGCGCTTGTTTTCAGTCGAAGGGGCTCCGATCCGATGTGCTCTTTCCACTGCGCAGTGGCGATTTAGGCCAAGGGCACCCGGAATAATAGTGTTGCAGAGATTCAGTAGTGACTCCTGTTTGTGCGACTCTGGAAGGCCGACAATGCGTAAATTGTTCCTTCTGGAACGATTCTCGAGGTCTTCCATTCGATCGTGTAAGTGTTGTTGATCGCGGATGAATTTTTCAAGTTCAGCATTGATGGTATATTGATCATCTTCTATGGAAAAAATATGCTGCTCTACGGAGGTCAGCCGTTTGGAGTGTTCCCCTAGCTCTTTCCGCAGTTGCCTTCCATCACTGCCTTGTCTACTGCAGCCGTTAGTGTGGGCAGGATTAGTGAGGCAACTGCTTGTGCTAGGCTATCAGAGGTGACAGTATTGTCTATGCTGCCTGGCTTTGAGGTGTCCATTCCCTCGTTTATATGTCCCCCCTCATTAGGAAAGCAGTTTGTGAGTGCCTGTGCGCTCTGAGGGAAAGCTGATGCTGGAAATGCGGCGCCATCTTAGGCGGCGCATGCACACCTGAGGGAGAGGGGGATCCGTCCCTCGACCTGGATCCTGAGCGGGATCGTGACTGGGACAAATACCGCTCCATCCGCAGCAGTGTGCGGGAGCGATGTATGACGTTACCGGCCGTCTGGGGAGGCTGCGCCCGGACTTTGTATGCAGTATTCACTGCGGGTTGTACGGAGCCTCCGGTAATGTCTCCTCTCACATACGGCGCCGGAACCGGAAGTCAGGCCTTTTTAATAGTGGCTATTTCTGAGATGAATACTCCCCACAGGAATGCACTAAATGCATCCCAGGATGTAAGAGGATCCCAATAGTCAGCATTGGTACTCCAAAATGCTGAAATCTGGGATGTGATGCGGGTATGGAATTGTATAAGATTTAGCCAAAAGGCATTTAGCTTCCATGGGGACCTCT
Organism: Lithobates sylvaticus; assembly: GCA_028564925.1. Taxonomy (NCBI): domain Eukaryota; kingdom Metazoa; phylum Chordata; class Amphibia; order Anura; family Ranidae; genus Lithobates; species Lithobates sylvaticus. The sequence continues at coordinate 315,950,431 of CM053030.1, forward strand.
CTAAAGTGGATATGGGCTTGGCGTTTAAATATACAAGGAGAGTAGAATGATCCAATATGCCTCTCAGGGAGTATTTCACATCCTGCACTAAATATAAGGCCTGCGGTGTACATAAGCAAATTGGAGAAGCAAGAAAATTGCTTCTGTAAAGGATATCTACACCTCCATGGGTCCACCCACCCCACCTCCTCTATGAATTTCAGTAGCGCTGTGCTGCGAGGTCCATCTCCCCATAACTTTGGGGGGTGTTTGTCCAGGGCTGGATCAAGATAGCAATTAAAGTCCCCCACAAGACAATGGAACTCCCGGGCTGCCCAGCTGGTAGATCAGTAATGTCCTCAAAACCTCAGAGTTAAATGGAGGTGGCACATACACAAATGCTAATATACATTTAAGCTGAAAAATGCAACACGTCATAAATACATATCTACCTTGAGTGTCTACCAATTTGTCAAAAACCTGAAAGTCCAGGGCCCGATTGATCAAAACACTCACACCCCAAGAGAAGGAGTGCGTTTAAGTGGATTTTAGAGTCCCCTAATATTCCAGGAGACAATGGGGATGGCAGCTATCAAAAGACCAAGTGCAATAGGGGTGTCGAATAACAACACTGTGCAGTTGTAATATAAAAGGCCATTCAGGGTAGCACTCATGGGGTTCCTAAGCACATGGCCCGAGCAATACAAACTGATAGTGGGTGGGGTCCAGTCTCCAATAATACAGCCATAGTCGACACACTTCCAGCCAATAACTAATGTCGAACCAGTCTCTGAGGACACAAACATCTGTGCTAAGAAGCAGTCTGTGCAGCCGCACAAACAGCATAACAAAAGAGACTTGTGAACCGCAAGGCAACTCCAGACAGCAATGATCCTCTCTGATGATCCTATCCATGTGCAATGAAGAAAAAATAAGTAACAGAACAGAAAAAATATCCCTAAACTGAAAAAGTTCCAGGGAGGACAACGGGCCTCTCCTCTCTAGAGGCCAGTGGCCAGACGCCATCTGGACCATCAAATACCAGGTAGGTATCACTTCGCGTGACATAACTCTATTCGCTCTTTTTAGTACAAGGATAAGTTTTGCTCCTAGCTAAAGATGTTGTCATGCATAGAGGCCCCATGTATTACAACCGGGCCGCTTACACCATGCAAAGATAGAAAAATATCAAACCTTTTCCGCTTCATTGGACGTAAGAAATGTTCATTTGCGTCCAGCCAATCAGACACCTCTTTTGCTGCTACAAAAAATTGTGATTGTCCTTTAGCCGTTATGCAGAGTTCTGCTGGAAATAAGATGGCATAGGTCACCTGAAGTCTTTGAAGTCCTTTTTTAACCTCCACAAACCTAGCTCTTTTATGCTGTTCTTCAGCCAAAAAATCTGGGTAAAAGGATATTTTTACCCCGTTATATTGGATAGTCCGCTTCTCTCTGGCTTGGCGCAGAATACTTTCTTTGTCTTTATAATTCAGCAGACGGGGCAGGATGGTGCAGGGTGGATGGCCTGGAGAAAAGGGTATTGATGGCATGCAATGTGCTCTCTCCACTGAATATAAAGGGGTGAAGACCTCCTTGCCAAACACCTCTAAGAGCCAATGCTCCACAAATTTTATGAGCTCCCTCCCCTCCACCTTCTCTGGAAGCCCCACAATCTCAACATTATTGCGCCACAGGTGATTCTCAATGTCCTCCGCTCTCAGTTCCGTAGCTTTAGCCTGTCTTACTGTAATTTGAGTATCCCTATTCAGCGTGGCCAGCTTATCTTCCACATCACTGATTCTACTTGTTGTTGTTGTGCGTTCTCAAATTTTTTGTAGGTCTTGGCGAATCAGGCCCACATCCTCTTTCAGTTCGCAAAAGTGTTCTTTCAGGGTATCAACCCATGCTGTGCATTTAGGTTGTTCTCCCTCTTCCTCCCCCTCCTCTGAGTCAGGTAGTGGTTGGTCTGTATCAGCTATGGGGCCTTGTGCAGACAGATCAGGCACAGGCACAGTTTGGAAAATGGCCGGGGTAGCGCCCAAATCCTCCTCTATGATTTGCCCTGTGGAGCCTGAGAGCTTCTGGGCATAGTACAGCATGTCCTTAGGAGGGTCCTTTGCTTTAGGTGTATTGGGCAGCTTACTCACTGTGTCCCACTGTTTGTCAGATCCACATGGCCCGCACTGGGGAAGAACTGCTGAGGAGCCATGTTGAGAGTGGAGTGATGCTCTGTCCGCCTTGCTTTTGCGGATTCGCATGTCGGATTTGCCGGGGTTTCCTCCAAGTTAATGCAAGATATAGGCAGTGTACAGGGTTGTGAATAGTGTGGTCACCAGGCTGGGAGCAGGATTATGCCAGGATCGATAGCAGGAGCTCTGTGAGACACAGCCTCTAACATGCTGCTCTTGGCCACGCCCCCCCCCAAAGTGAATACATTTATTTCTTTAACATACAATACAGGACACAAGCTTTTTTTTTTTTTCTCGAAAAATGAGGTAACATAAAAGTTCAAATAATTATTCATTCCAGCATAACGTTAAAGAATAAATGGGCTAAGTTTTCTTACATACAACATCATGACATTCAATAGATATAATGCCAGACAGGCCTCGACCGCTTTCGCCTATACAAATCATGTGCAGTTAACTGTCTCTATACAAGAATACGGTTCTCTCTTAAACCATTACCATATGATTTAAAGAAGCAATCTGTCCATTACTAATTATAGTGGGGATAATCCTGGGGTATTTAACCAAGGAGCCCACAACAGGTCAAATTTTCCTGGTCGGCCCTTGTGTTGGAATATATACTTCTCTACTCTTAAGGTGGCTCCCATCTGGGCTATTCAATCCCGTAGTTTAGGAGGATCGGCTGCCCTCCAATGTTGGAAGATAAGCTTATGGGCTTGGAAAAGAGCTCTACCAATAGTCTTTTTTTGGGTTGTCTTCAACTGGGAGATCATCAAGAATACCAAGGATACATATTTTGAGGTCCTGTGGGACATTGACCAGGAATACTTTATTAATGGTTTTTAGAACTCTCCTCCAATATAGGAGTAGTTTGGGGCATCGCCACAATAGATGAAAGAGGTCCCCATGGTCACTTATGCCCATTCTATGCAGCCTAGCAGGTGTGAGGTGAACCCTCAACACAATGTATAACTGTGACAGTCGTTGTGCTGCGTTAAGCGAGCACCCCTGTATTGCCTGTAGAGCCTCCGCCCATTGGTCCTCTTCGATAGTACCCACGTCTCTCTCCCATGGGGATGTCATTTAAGTGGGAAAGCCAGCGAAGAATATTGATAAAAAACAAGTAAAAAAGGCGCAAAAACACAAGTATATATACCTCATACAATAATACCAAATAGTCCAGGGGTGATAACGGTATATGTATATATATGTGTATACATATATATACCCTCAAAGGTTTAGAGTGTCTTGGGGTCAGTCAGGGCAGCCTCCCAGGAGAGCCAGAGAGCGGGTTCCAATAAGCTAGAAGGAAAAACAATGAAAGGGGGGCGCCTCTGAGTATGTATCAAAATTAAATTTATTACAGCAACATTATCCACTCACATGGGGGTACAAGATGTCACGTTCAGGTCCTGCATGCTGGGCTGGGAAGACTGTGGAACTGCAGGTCACAGCAAGTCAGCGTCACAGCTACTCCACTTAGGCTTGCCTCTCATCAGGGTTTGTTGGTATGGCAGAGCGTGGTGCTGGTTTTTTCTTCCAAGAGGTCCAGGTGCAGATGGTAAAAGTCCGGTCTGTAAATAGAGGCACTAGGCCTGTTTTTCAGAACAGGGGTTCCGGTGATGGGGTGGAAGGGAGTTAAGAAGTGCCACTGTGATGTGTCCAGAGCCGTCGGTCTCACCTCTGAGATGTAAAGAGACACGGCCGTGTACAGGGGGAGGCGAAAGCGAGGCCTGGGGAGCAAACAGACAGCGCGGTCGCCCGGCGGTGACGTCACCGATATGCGGCGCGTTTCGGGATTGGCTGGCCGCTGTTGGGGGAGTGGCCGCATTCCTTTATCAAGCATAGGGATACTGAGGACTGGGGATAGTTTTCTAGATAGGCGGGGAGGGGGGCGTGGCCGGAGCAGATTATCAGAGCAAGAAGTCAATGGTGCTGTGTGCAGCAATTAAAAAAGGAAGAAAGACACAATTCAAGAACAAATATATACATTTCAACATCTGGTAAATACTCTTATAAATAATAAAAGGGTGATGAGTAATAATAATAATCTGATATTAGAAAATCATTATTAAATTAATACTAATGCATCAGAGTTTAAAAAAATAAAAATTGATATCAATATACATACATATTAAAAATATATATATATGTGATAAAAAATATATATCTATAAATATATGTAAAAGAAGAAAAAATACATATATATATATATATATGTACATATATATTAAAACATTAAGAGCTGAAAACAGAATGATAATAATGATAAATGGTACATAATAAGATACAAATACATATTAAATACACATGTCTTGCCAACAAGGGAAAAAAAGGGGGGGGGACATGTAAGGTATATCTATATATCAGTACGTGCACTAAAAATATATTAAACGATGGTAATATAATTTAAGGTTAAATTATAATATATCTCTAGTGATGGATAGTTGGGGGGGAAAAAAAAAAAAATATATATATATATATGTTGGGGAAGAAGGAGGGGGGGAAGAGAGGGGGGGGGGGATAAAATATATATGCAGATAATAATTGAAAAGAACTAGCAGAAGGACAAACGATCAGACTAAGAAGTATTTTAAATAGCCTTAAAAATATCTCTAAAATTACTGATACTTACTGGGGGGATGTACGAACCCGCCACCCCCATGTATAAAAGTATATATATATATATATATATATATATATATATAGAGAGAGAAACCTGCGATAAAAATGATAATGGTAAAATGTAAACTTTTTTTTAAAAAAAATCTAATCAAATGGACATATCATATACTAAAAGATTGGTAAAAAATTGGTAGCAATATAAGCACATGAGACCAGGCTATAGTACAGTAGCTATTTCTATCCCTTCGTTGAGGCCACCAGGCGAGAGAACGTCTAAACAATATATCCAGAAAGTTTCTCTGGCACATAATTTCTTAAAACTTTCGGCCTCAGTCATGGATTTAGGGATATGATCGATGATCCAAACTTGGAGGCCATTAGTGGATTTTTTATGATGCTGAGCAAAGTGTCGGGGGACACTATGCATATCTTTACCCCCCTCAATGAGACGCCGATGCTGGCTGAACCGTTGTCTCAAAGGACAAATTGTTCGTCCAACATAGACGAGACCACAGGGGCAAGCAAGGCCATAAACTACAAAATCTGATGAGCAATTATAAAAATGGTCAATGGGATAAGTTTTGCCCTTACACTGAAAGGATTTTTTGCCATGTTGGATAAAACAGCAGGTCTTGCAGCGTGTTTTTTTACATTGGTACATACCTATCAGAGGTATAAGAGTATTGGTATTTGGAGTGGACTGTATGGTTTGAAGTTTACTGGGTGCAATTTTGTTTTTAAGGTTGGGGGCCTTCCGGTATGTGATTTTGGCAGTCGGTGGAAGAATGGTTTTGAGTAGGGGGTCTTGTTGGAGGATATTCCAATGTTTATTTAGGATATTTTCCATTTTCTTATATTGATAATTAAAGGTGGTAAGAAATCTCAGGGAATGATCCCTTTTTCTCTCTCACTTTTTTAACTGGCTTGCCCTTGGAGTACAAATCTCATGCTTCATCCACAAGCTCAGATGGATAATCTTTATCTGCAATTTTTTTCTTTAAAGGTATGCTAAGTGTGTCATAATCGGTGTCAAGGGTACAGTTCTGTCTTAAACGACAGAACTGTCCCTTGGGTATGTTTTGTGTCCATTTTGGGTAGTGGCAACTCCTATAATGCAAAAAGTAGTTGCCAGCAGTAGGCTTCATGTAGTTTTTGGCAATAATAGTCTCTTTAGCATGACCTAGCTCTAAATCGAGAAAGGCCAAGCTAGTGGGATCAGAAGCATGTGTGAATGACAGGCCATAGGGATTAGAGTTACAATGTTCAACAAAGTGGGGAATCAGGTCAGGGCAGCCATCCCAAATGACAATTAAATCATCGATATCGCGTCCAAAAAATATGATGTTCGCAGAATAAGGGTTATTCTGCGTGATGTAGCTTTTCTCCCAGTAGCCCATGGCAAGATTGGCATAGGAGGGGGCAAAGTTGGCTCCCATGGCTGTCCCCTGAATTTGCAGATAAAAATCACCATTAAAATTAAAATAATTATGTGTGAGACAAAAATTTGTTGCCTCCAAAATGAATGCAGCTTGGCGTGGATTGATAAGGGGGTCTTGTGCTAGAAAATACTCCAGCGCTAATAGACCAAAAAGATGTGGTATGGATGTATATAGTGAGATCACATCAAGGGATAACCACCTGTAGGAAGGTTCCCATGTATAGGGTGCCAGGAGTTCCAAGAGATGTGTGCCATCTCTGATATATGATGGTAACTGTTGGACGATGGGTTGCAGGTATTGGTCAATATATTGACTGAAGCTAGTGGTGACGCTATCCATGGCAGCCACAATGGGTCTGCCAGGGGGATTAGTCAAGCTTTTGTGAATTTTGGGCAGGTGATAAAAATATGGTACTTGATAAAAACTTTTTTTTTTAAATGAGGCTTCCGTTTTGTTAATCACTCTGTGATCCAGAGCCGATTTTACTAAAACGTTAACCTCAGCAGAAAAGTCAATGGTGGGATCCCTACTTAGTTTTTTGTACATGGTAGTGTCTGAGGGGAGTCTATATGCTTCTTTCATATAGTCTGCCTTATTTTGCAGAACGCCCTTTGTCTGCAGATTTTATGACAATATCTGCCATATTGATCAGAGCATCTAAAGCACGGGTTTCGGATACAGATAAATTAAGTTGGCGGGATGGGACAGTAGAGGATGTCTGACAAAGTTTTAAAAAATCAGCGTATACAACTCTATAAAAGCTTTCGAGGTAAGGGCCTTTAGATTGGGCTGGGTAAAAAATTGATTTGGGTTTAAAAGATGAGTGTATAATGGGTGGTGATGTAGCAAGGTGCTGTGTGTAGAGACCTAAAGTCTCGTCTTCACCAGTGAGAGATTTCAGAATATCAATGATGTCTCCATCGTATTCAAAGGAATCTGGGAGTGGAAGAACTGGGGAATGACTAGCGTTGTCAATAGTCGGTTTGTTCTGTTTGGCGTAAAAAAACCTTTTCAGTGTTAGATTGCGAACATATCTGTTAAGGTCTTTAAATAAAAGAAAGGGGTTGGGCTTATTAATAGGTGCGAAGTTCAGTCCTCTGCTAAGTAGGCTACTATCTGCAGCAGAGAGCTGGAAGGTAGATAGGTTGAAAATTTTCACAGTTTGCAGAATTTTTGTATGCTGGTTTTTGAGTTTTTGTCCTCCTCTACAGCCTCTCCAGTGTGCAGTTCTTTTTCGCCGGTTGGTTGGAGGAGGACTTGGGACTAAAAAAGTAACAGGGTCAATTAATATAGGAGAGCATACCACATGGGATGTGGATATATTTCTTAGTAATGGGGTTTGGAGGGAAATATTGCAGGTGTCTGGCATCTCTTTAGGCATGGTGTCGGCTACCAGGGTAGGTGTAGGATGTTCAATGGTATTGGTCACAGGGATGATCATGGGTTGGGTATCCATAGATTCAGCATGTGGATGGTCTTGCGTATCATGAATCAGAATATTTTCATTTTTATTTTTGTCCATATTCGGTCGTGGTACATCAGATGTAGGAACCATCATGGTGTTTTGCACATAATGAGTTACAGATGTATAACTGTAGTTCTTTCTTACATAAGATGGTCTATTATAAAATTTCCCGAGGTCAATAAGTAAATTATTGGTTCTTGTGGTTTGATTGTTATATTTCATATTGCTGGGATGATTAAGGGAAATCCCAAGAAAGTTCTATGGGTAGTGGGAAGGTTCATTAATGGAGGGGGGGTTGGGGGGACTGAGGTAGAAGAAGGGGACGGGGTAAGGTAGCGAGGTGATGTATGGGTATATGAGGGGCCGCAGTAGGTGGGGGATGGGGATACTGATGGTATTCTGTGAACATCATATTTTTTGGACGCTATATCGATGATTTAATTGTCATTTGGGATGGCCCACCTGACCTGATTCCCCACTTTGTTGAACATTGTAACTCTAATCCCTATGGCCTGTCATTCACACATGCTTCTGATCCCACTAGCTTGGCCTTTCTCGATTTAGAGCTAGGTCATGCAAAAGAGACTATTATTGCCAAAAACTACACAAAGCCTACTGCTGGCAACTCCTTTTTGCATTATAGGAGTTGCCACTACCCAAAATGGACACAAAACATACCCAAGGGACAGTTCTGTCGTTTATGACAGAACTGTACCCTTGACAACGATTATGACACACTTAGCATAACTTTAAAGAACAAATTTGCAGATAAAGATTATCCATCTGAGCTTGTGGATGAAGCATGCGATTTGTACTCCAAGGGCAAGCCAGTTAAAAAAGTGGGAGAGAAAATGGATCATTCCCTGAGATTTCTTACCACCTTTAATTATCAATATAAGAAAATGGAAAATATCCTAAATAAACATTGGAATATCCTCCAACAAGACCCCCTACTCAAAACCATTCTTCCACCTACTGCCAAAATCACATACCGGAGGGCCCCCAACCTTAAAAACAAAATTGCACCCAGCAAACTTCAGACCATACAGTCCACTCCAAATACCAATACCAATACTCTTATACCACTGATAGGTATGTACCAATGTAAAAAACCATGCTGCAAGACCTGCTGTTTTATCCAACATGGCAAAAAATCCTTTCAATGTAAGGGCAAAACTTATCCCATTGACCATTTTTATAATTGCTCATCAGATTTTGTAGTTTATGGCCTTGCTTGCCCCTGTGGTCTTGTCTATGTTGGACGAACAATGTGTCCTTTGAGACAACGGTTCGGCCAGCATCGGCGTCTCATTGAGGGGGGTAAAGATATGCATAGTGTCCCCCGACACTTTGCTCAGCATCATGAAAAATCCACTAATGGCCTCCAAGTTTGGATCATCGAACAAATCCCTAAATCCATGACTGAGGCCGAACGTTTTAAGAAATTATGTGCCAGAGAAACTTTCTGGATATATTGTTTAGACGTTCTCTCGCCTGGTGGCCTCAACGAAGGGATAGAAATAACTACTGTACTATAGCCTGGTCTCATGTAGACATGTTCACAACAAAAAAAATTTGTTTATTTTTGTTTCGTTTTTTTCGTTTCCGAAAAAAAATCGTTTTTTTTCGTTTCGTTTTTTTCGTTTCCATTGATTCGTAACGATTCGTACATTCGTAAGTCGTTGGTGTTCGGATTCGTAATGATTCGTACATTCGTAAGTCGTCGGTGTTCGTATTCGTAACGATTCGTACATTCGTAAGAGTTATTTTTTCGTTGATTCGTTTTTTCGTTAGTTTAATTTTCGGACGCATTCGTATTTATTCGTACATTCGTAACATTCGTAGATTCGTAATCGGAGCATAATTCATAATTTTATGTAATGTGTATGCTATTATTACATTTTAATAATTTACGAATCGAAAAAAAAATTACGAATCGGAAAAAAAAAGTTACGAATGTACGAATTTTTTTGTTCAATAGAGACACGGAAAATTACAAATCGAAAAAAAAAAAAAAAAAAGTTACGAATTGAAAAAAAAAAGTTACGAATCGAAAAAAAAGTTACGAATGTACGAATTTTTTTGTTCAATAGAGACACAGAAAATTAGAAATCGAAAAAAAAAAAAAAAAAGTTACGAATCGAAAAAAAAAAGGTACGAATGTACGAATTTTTTTGTTCAATAGAGACACGGAAAATTACAAATCGAAAAAAAAAAAAAAAAAAAAAAAGTTACGAATCGAAAAAAAAAAGTTACGAATCGAAAAAAAAGTTACGAATGTACGAATTTTTTTGTTCAATAGAGACACAGAAAATATCGAAAAAAAAAAAAAAAAATGTTACGAATGTACAAATTTTTTTGTTCAATCCATTCGAAGCACGTTTAGCAGCACCATTGTAAGGGACACAGAAAATTACCAATTCAACAAAAAAAAAGTTACGAATGTACGAATTTTTTCGTTCGTTTTCGTTTTTCGGATTTTCTTCATTAGTACATTCGTTGTTTCTAATTAGTTTTTAGGATTTTCGTTGTTTTTCGGATTCGTTCGATTCGAATGAGTCATTAATCGGATTCGTACGATTCGAACGATTCGTTACGATTCGTTATTCGGATTCGTACGATTCGAATGATTCGTTCATTCGTACGAAAACGAACGAACGAAAATAACAAAAAAAAACGAAACTAATTGCACATGTCTAGTCTCATGTCCTTATATTGCTACCAATTTTTTACCAATCTTTTAGTATATGATTAGGGATGAGCCGAACACCCCCGGGTTCGGTTTGCACCAGAACCTGCGAACGGAACGAAAGTTTGCGCAAACATTCGAACCCTATTAGTTACAATGGACGTGAACGTTCAAAATCTAAAGTGCTAATTATAATATGCCAATATGCATGTTAATGTCATAAAAGAGGTTTGGGGACCCGGGTCCTGCCCCAGGGGACACGTATCAATGCAAAAAGAAGTTTTAACCACTTTCAGACCGGACCAATTTGCAGCCAAAGGACCAGGCCCCTTTTTGCGATTCGGCACTGCGTCGCTTTAACTGACAATTGCGCGGTCGTGCGACATGGCTCCCAAACAAAATTGACGTCTTTTTTTTCCCCACAAATAGGGCTTTCTTTTGGTGGTATTTGATCGCCCCTGCGGTTTTTATTTTTTGCGCTATAAACAAAAATAGAGCGACAATTTTGAAAAAAATGCATTATTTTTTACTTTTTGCTATAACAAATATCCCCCAAAAAATATATAAAAAAACATTTTTTTTCCTCAGTTTAGGCCGATACGTATTCTTCTACATATTTTTGGTAAAAAAAATCGCAATAAGCGATTATTGATCGGTTTGCGCAGAAGTTATAGCGTTTACAAGATAGGGGATAGTTTTATAGCATTTTTATTAATCATTTTTTTTTATTAGTAATGGCGGAGATCTGCGATTTTTTTTGTGACTGCGACATTATGGCGGACACATCAGACATTTTTGACACATTTTTGGGACCATTGTCATTTTTACAGCAATTAATGCTATTTAAATGCATTGATTTCTGTATAAATGACACTGGCAGTGAAGGGGTTAACCACAAGGGGGCAGTGTAAGGGTTAAGTATGCCTAGGGGTGTGTTTCTTACTGTGGAAGGGCGTGGCTGTCAGCTAGTGAATGCTGATCTCTGCTCCAATCACAGGGAGCAGAGATCGGCGTCACTAGTTGCTAGGCAGAACGGGGAGATGCTGTTTATCTCGGCATCTCCCCGTTCAGCCTTCCCGTGAGACGATCGCGGGGGTCCCCGCGGCGATCGGGGACCGCGATCGGACTCACGGGGATCCCAATGGCACGGACAGGCAGAAAGGAGGGACTTATATATACGCCCTCCTGCCTGTAGGTGCCATTCTGCCGACGTATGTCGTGCGCAGGTCGGCAAGTGGTTAAAAATTGACGTTTTTTCTGGAGCAGTCATTTTAATGATGCATAAAGTGAAAAAAAAAAAGTGAAATATTCCTTTAAATATGGTACCTGGGGGGTGTCTAAAGTATGCCTGTGAAGTGGCATGTGTTTCCCGTGTTTAGAACTGTCCCTGCAAAAAATGAGATTTGTAAAGGAAAAAAAGAAGCCATTTAAAACTGCTTGCGGCTTTAATGTCATGTCTTGTCCTGGCAATATGGATGAAAATCTTTGAGAAAAATGGCATGGCTACCCCATCACCCCCCCCCCCCCCCCCACCCCAGCCCATTACCAGCCCCTTTGGGTCTTGTATGGATATTAAGGGGAACCCCGCACCCAAATTAAAACCCTATAACTACAACCCTATATACTCTGAACAGCAGTATACAGGTGGTGCAAACAAGACAGGGACTTGTTCTTAAGTAGAATCTGTTTGTAATTTTGAACAGGTAAATTTTTAAGTGTAGCTCCATAAAAAAAAACTATTTTAAGCTTTTTGGAGAACATAGGGAAGGGTTATCACCCCTGTAACATTTGTTTTGCTGTCTGTGCACCTGTTCAGAACATTTCACCTCACTTTCTGTCCCAATGACAAATGTTTTTGGAAAAGTGGGGTTTTTATTGAAACTAGGATTGGTGATAAAGCATCAGTAGAGAGGAGATACCTTTTCCCCAAATTAAATCTAACAGGGTCGAATTTCCCTTCCTAGGGGTAGATTTCCTCTCACTTCCTGTTTTCTCCTTCCGTTTGCAAGTAGGAGTCATTCTAAGTTAGATGTTTGAAAGTAGGGGCCTGCCGTATATACTCTGCAGAAATTTGCCCCATTAGATGTTGGTGTTGCCACAACACTGTAAGCCCTCACAGTTACTCTTGGTGGGCACAGGAATGGGCCCTGCTGTGAATTATTCGATCAAGAATTGTAATTGCATGCACCTGTGGAACAGGGGCAGAAAAATTGGGCCTTTGGTGGTGGACGGTGTTGCCACAACACTGTAAGCCCTCACAGTTACTCTTGGTGGGCGCAGGAATGGGCCCTGCTGGGAATTATTAGATCAAGATTTGTAATTACACGCCCCTGTTAAACAGGGGCTTAAAAGTTGGGCCTTTGGTGGTGGTGGTGGACGGTGTTGCCACAACACTGTAAGCCCTCACAGTTACTCTTGGTGGGCACAGGAATGGGCCCTGCTGTGAATTATTAGATTAAGATTTGTAATTGCATGCACCTGTTGAACAGGGGCAGAAAAATTGGGCCTTTGGTGGTGGTGGTGGTGGACGGTGTTTCCACAACACTGTAAGCCCTTACAGTTACTCTTGGTGGGCACAGGAATGGGCCCTGCTGTGAATTATTAGATTAAGATTTGTAATTGCATGCACCTGTTGAACAGGGGCAGAAAAATTGGGCCTTTGGTGGTGGTGGTGGACGGTGTTGCCACAACACTGTAAGCCCTCAGAGATACTGTACTTGGAGCACAGAAATCAGACCTGTTGCGAAGCATTGCTTAAAAAATTGTAATTACACGCCCCTGTTAAACAGGGGCTGAGAAATTGTGCCTTAGGCACTGGTGCTGGTGCCACAACACTGCAACCCCTCACAGATACTGTACTTGGAGCACACCAATCAGACCTGTTGCAAAGCATTGCATAAAAAAATTGTAATTACACACCCCTGTTAAACAGGGGCTAAAAAATAGGGCCTTAGGCACTGGTGCTGGTGCCACAACACTGCAACCCCTCACAGATACTGTACTTGGAGCACAGCAATCAGACCTGTTGCAAAGCATTGCATAAAAAATTGTAATTACACGCCCCTGTTAAACAAGGGCTGAAAAATTGTGCCTTAGGCACTGGTGCTGGTGCCACAACACTGCAACCCCTCACAGATACTGTACTTGGAGCACAGCAATCAGACCTGTTGCAAAGCATTGCATAAAAAAATGTAATTACAGGCCCCTGTTAAACAGGGGCTGAAAAATTGGGCCTTAGCCACTGGTAGTGGCACCCAGAAACAAAAATGATCTTCCAAGCTATAATCAGGATCATTGAGGAGGAACAGGATAGTCAGTCAACATAACAGGACAGTCACTCAGCATCAGCATTGGCAGTCTTGAAGGGATGTGACATTTAAAAATAAATTATTCTGTTACATCAGCTTCAGGTGCCTGGTAGCTGGTGGTGATCCAAGACTGATTCATCTTTATGAAGGTCAGTCGATCAACTGAGTCGGTGGACAGGCGCACCCTGTGATCAGTGACAAAGCCTCCAGCAGCACCAAATGTGCGTTCCGAAAGAACGCTGGATGCAGGACAGGCCAGTAGCTCAATTGCATACTGCGCAAGCTCTGGCCAGTGATCCATCCTCAAGACCCAGTAAGCCAGAGGATTTTCAGCGGGAAAGGTGTCCAAGTCTGACCTTGCCCCTAGGTATTCCTGCACCATGTATATCAGACGCTGGCGATGGTTGCTGGAACCGATCATACCTTGGGGCTGCGGACTAAAAAATTGTCTGAACGCATCGGTCAGACGTCCACCTTCCCCATCACTCCTTCTGCTACTGACCGAAGCCTCAGCACCTCGTCGTCCAGGACCAGGAGTTTGTAACCTCCCAGTCTCTGGAAACGCGTTGCACAGACCTTTCTGCAAGGCCTCCCGGAGATGTCTCATGCTCTACTCCCATTGTGATGGCAAGATAAGGTCCGCAACCTTACCCTTGTACCGTGGATCAAGGAGAGTGGCCAGCCAGTAATGGTCCCTCTCCTTGATCCGAAGAATACGGGGATCCTTCCGCAGGCTTTGCAGGATCAGGGAGGCCATACAACGTAGATTAGCTGAGGCATTCGGTCCGGAGTCTTCTGGGTCACTGAGGACGACATGATCCGCAGCCACCTCCTGTCAGCCATGTACAAGTCCACTGGTTTCTTGGGACTGTAAATCATCCCTAAAAGACTGCTGCTGCTGATGCTGAGTGCCAGGCTCCACCTCCATGCTGACACAATCCTCCTCCTCTTCCTCCTCCTCCTCATCCTCTTCCTGTGTGATGGGTGGGAGAGAAGGAACACTGTCTGGATAAAGGGGGCCTTGAGAGGCAAGGAAGTCCTCCTCTTCCTGCCTCTGTTCTGCCTCAAGTGCCCTGTCCATTATCCCACGCAGCGTATGCTCCAACAGGTGGACAAGAGGTACAGTGTCACTGATGCATGCACTGTCACTGCTCACCATCCTCGTGGCCTCCTCAAATGGTGAGAGGACAGTGCATGCATCCCTGATCATGCTCCACTGGCGTGGGGAAAAAAATCTGAGCTCCCCTGACCCTGTCCTGGTGCCGTAGTCGCACAGGTACTCATTGATGGCCCTCTGCTGCGTGTGCAGTCGCTGCAGCATGGCCAACGTCGAGTTCCACCTGGTGGGCATGTCACATATAAGGCAGTTCTTGGGCAGGTTAAACTCCTTTTACAGCTCAGCCAGCCGAGCACTGGCATTATATGATCGGCGGAAATGCACACAGACTTTCCTGGCCTGCCTCAGGACATCCTGTAAGCCTGGATACCTGCCCAAGAACCGCTGCACCACCAGGTTAAGGACGTGAGCCATACAGGGCACATGGGTCAGCTGTCCCTGTCGCAGGGCGGAGAGGAGGTTGGTGCCATTGTCAGAAACCACCATTCCTGGCTTAAGCTGGCGTGGCGTCAACCACCTCTCGGCCTGCCCCTGCAGAGCTGACAGAACCTCTGCCCCAGTGTGGCTCCTGTCCCCCAAACACACCAGCACAAGCACGGCATGGCATCTTTTTGCCTGCGTACTTGCGTAGCCCCTTGGATGCCTACAGAGCACCGCTGGTTCCGAGGACAGAGCACTCGAAGAGGCCATGGAGGAAGAAGAGGAAGGGGGTGGAGGAGAGAGGTGTGTCACAACCAGTAGTAGCATTTTGGAGGCGTGGTGGCGGAACAACCTCCAGCACTACTGCACCTTGTCCTGCATCCTTCCCAGCTGCCAAAAGAGTGACCCAATGGGCCGTGAAAGACAGGTAACGCCCCTGTCCATGCCTGCTGGACCATGAGTCAGCGGTAATATGCACCTTACCGCTGACTGCCCTGTCCAGCGAGGCATGGACATTGCGAGAAAAAGGCATTTGGGAACCTGCCACTGAGGAACCGCACATTGAACAAACTCACGGAAGGGGGCCGAGTCTACCAACTGAAAAGGCAATTTAGCCAAGCTAGCATTCAACCGCTTGGCATGTGGATGGCTGGGAGTAAACTTCTTTCGCAGCTGGGGCAGGGAAATTTGCCTGGTACAATCGGACGTCGGTGTACTGCTAGCAGAGTGCTCGCAAGTACTTGGCTGTGACACACCTAACTCTACACCTTCATTCCTCTCAGTGCAGCTTTCAGAGAGGATTGAAGGTATAGTGGGGTTGGAGATCCCAGCTGATGAGGAGCAAGGAGAGGTCCGCTTTGTTCTTTGGTGTGGGTCTTTAATGTGCGCTTGCCAACGAGCTGCATGGCAGGTCGACATATGTCTGGTCATGCTTGTGGTGCCCAAGCGGCTGATGTTTTGGCCATGCGAGATACGCTTGAGACATATGTTGCAAATAGCAGTGGTGCGATCTAATGCACTCGTCTTAAAAAAGGCCCACACTAAAGAACTTTTGTAATAACGTGCAGAGGCAGCACCCTGCACAGGCGGAGCTCTGTGGTGTGATTCAGTTGGTGTGCTGGCCTCAAGCTGGCCCCCGGAGGGCATCCTGCCTCGTTGGAGATGTGCCGCCTCCTCCTCCTCCTCTCTCCGTTCAGGCACCCACGTGGAGTCAGTGACCTCATCATCCCCTCCCTCTTCACCACTGGAGCAAACCTGGCAGTAAGTTGCAGCTGGTGGAACATGACTGCCAGATTGCTGTCCTTGAGCATCCCCTCTCTCTGCGCTCACGCTACTGCCTTCCTCTAGCTGGGTATCATCATCCGAGCCTTCAAAACGCTGGGCATCCTCCTGGAGCATGTACCCAACACTGTGCTCAAACAGTTCGGGGGACTCCTCAGGAGGACATGGTGGGTCTAGGGAAGGGGTGCCTGATGATGACATTGAGTACGCGTTGGCAGCTGCTTTGCCAGTACCCTGAGCCTGGGTGAGAGAGGATGAGGAGGATGAGGAGGGCTTGGTCATCCACTCTACCAAGTTTTCGGCATGATGCGGCTCAACATGTCCAGCTGCCCAAAAGAAGGACAAGCGTGTCCCATGGCCATGTGCTGATAACGATGCACCACGTCCACGACCAGCACTGTTGTCTCTAGACACAGAGCCTGCTTGCCCTGTTTTCTTGGCTCAGGACTGTCTGCCTCTCCTTGTCGGTCTTCCAGACATTGTAATGGGTAGTGTACACACACTAACTCCTGCAGATGGCTGTCTTAGATGACAACAGGGCAGAAGGGCAGATACAGGGTGAGGTGGTTTAGTGTGCTGTGCTATACTCACACAGCACACACACACACACACACACCTGCAGATGGCTGACTGGCTGGCTAGCTGGCTGCCTGCCTTAGATGACAACACACCAGAAGAGCAGATACAGCGTAATGTGGTTTAGTGTGCTGTGCTATAGTCACAGAGCACACACACACACTGCTGTAGATGGCTGACTGGCTGGCTAGCTGGCTGCCTGCCTTAGATGACAACACACCAGAAGAGCAGATACAGCGTAATGTGGTTTAGTGTGCTGTGCTATAGTCACAGAGCACACACACACACACACTGCTGTAGATGGCTGACTGGCTGGCTAGCTGGCTGCCTGCCTTAGATGACAACACGCCAGAAGAGCAGATACAGCGTAATATGGTTTAGTGTGCTGTGCTATAGTCAAAGAGCACACACACACACACAAACACTGCTGTAGATGGCTAGATGGCTGCCTGCCTTAGATAACAACACGCCAGAAGAGCAGATACAGCATAATGTGGTTTAGTGCGCTGTCCTATAGTCACAGAGCACACACACACACACACTGCAGATGGCTGACTGGCTGGCTAGCTGGCTGCCTTAGATGATAAAACACGCCAGAAGAGAAGATACAGGTAAAGGTGGTTTAATGTGCTACTGCTGTGCTATATTAACACAGCACGCACACACACTAACTACTCCTGCAGGTGGCTGGATTGGTAGAGATTGAGAACAGCACTGAGAAGAATAAACTACACTGCCTATTTTTTCTCTTTCCCTACACCAATCCCCAGAATCTACAAGCAGATAATGTAAATTAATCATAAGCAGATAATGCAGATGATTCAAAACAGCAGATAATGCAGAAGCAGACACTGTACAGAACAGTACACTGTTCCTAACGCCGGAACACACTACATGAGGCCACCAGCGCGGCGGCCTTATATAATGTGGGGAGTGTACTAAACCCCCTGAGCTATAATTGGCCACAGGCATCCTGCCTGTGGCCAATTATTGCTCTCCTCACCTCCTCATTATTGCTCTCCTCACCGCTGGCTCTATGATTGGCCAAGCATGGGCTCGACAAGCGGACGAACGGCCGATGTTCGATTCGAACGTGGGTTCGAATTGAACACCGGGCCCATCCCTATATATGATATGTCCATTTGATTTGATTTTTTTTTTTTAAAAAGTTTACATTTTACCATTATCATTTTTATCGCAGGTTTCTCTCTATATATAGATATACTTTTATACATGGGGGTGGCGGGTTCGTACATCTCCCCAGTAAGTATCGGTAATTTTAGAGGTATTTTTAAGGCTATTTAAAGTACTTCCTAGTCTGATCGTTTGTCCTTCTGCTAGTTCTTTTCAATTATTATCGGCATATATGTTTTATTCCCCCCACCTTCTCTTCCCCCTCCTTCTTCCCCAACATATATATATATATATTTTTTCCCTCCAACTATCCATCACTAGGGATATATTATAATTTAACCTTAAATTATATTACCATCGTTTAATATATTTTTAGTGCACGTACTGATATATAGATATACCTTACATGTCCCCCCCCCCCCCTTTTTTTCCCTAGTTGGCAAGACATGTGTATTTAATATGTATTTGTATCTTATTATGTACCATTTATCATTATTATCATTCTGTTTTCAGCTCTTAATGTTTTAATATATATGTATTTTTTCTTCTTTTACATATATTTATAGATATATATTTTTTACCACATATATATTTTTTAATATGTATGTATATATCATTTATTTTTTTTTAAACTCTGATGCATTAGTATTAATTTAATAATGATTTTCTAATATCAGATTATTATTATTACTCATCACCCTTTTATTATTTATAAGAGTATTTATCAGATGTCCCTTTGAAATGTATATATTTGTTCTTGCATTGTGTCTTCCTTCCTTTTTTAATTCCAATAATTTTTATTCAGGAAAAACAAGGTAAACAAAAACAGAAACAATAGAACTGCGCGCAGCGCAATATGCATCGAACACTATGAGGCATATAAAGAAAATAATGAACCATTATGTATATTACAGAGGTATTGAAAGCAAAAAACATGTGCGTATATGGGATACACCGTATATCTAATTTTACAAAGATATCTGGTCGGGCGATTGTAACCCATGTGTATTTTAGTATGTACCAGAGACATTAAACCATATCTCCGAGACATAATGAATTCTAGAGCGTGTCTAGAGAGCCCTGATCATCTCCTCATATTCGTATAAACATTTGTTGCATGGTAAGTTGAATCTGGCTTACCCACATCGCCAGGCGCCCCATAGGGATCACACTGCGCCCGACGATGCAGGCCGCCAGTATATTCTTTTTCAGATAAATCTTAACATAACATATATCTACTCCTCCAGCCTTTTTCCTTTACTCACTTGGACCTATCAGCCTTATACCATTCTATCCATGGACTCCATTTCTTTGTGCTTGTCAAGTAATGCCCACGAGATGCATCAAACATCAGTTCGTAATTTATGTGTAGATCTGTTATTCGTGTTATTTCAGTGATTGATGGCGTCGCCACAGTTCTCCATTTACGTACTATCGCTAGTTTAGTGCTAGTTATAATATGATATATTATGTGTCTGAACTGTTTTGGGTATCTTTCTATGTTTAGTAGCAGTATAGCCAATGCTGGATCTGTTTTATTGCTTACTTTAGTAATGTTGCTGATTATATTAAAGACTCGGGTCCATATATCATGTAATTTTGGGCAATCCCATAGCACATGATAAAGTGTCCCTCTGTGTCCACATTGTCGCCAGCAGAGTGGCGAGGCTTGTGTTTGAAACCCCGCGACTCTACTGGGGGTTAAATACCATCTCAGAAGGATTTTACTATTAATTTCCCATAGATTAGCACATTTGGTAGCTGCATATGTGGTCGATATTGATCTTTGCCATTGTTCAAGTGAAAATGACGCTTTTAAGTCTATTTCCCATGTTCTCATAGATGGGGATTTGACAAATTCTGATTTAGCATTCAAAAGGTTATAGAAAAGGGAAATACCCTTTGTGGGCGTGTTGGGGTTAGTAAAGTACAAATACACTCTGACAGGAAGTAGTATTTGGATTGTGTGTGAGTACGTTATTAGGTGATATATTTGGTTATATGTATATGTGTCTTTCGTTTCTAGACCGTATTCTATTTGGAGAGTCCTGAAAGTTTTAACCGCAGGGCCCACCATGGTGTCAGAGAGCCTTGTTATGCCCTTATTTATCCAATTTTTAATATTGAGATTGGGTATTAGGAGTTGTAGGCAGGTAATGTTTAGAGGGATGGGTTTGGTAATTTGGTCTTGTGAAAAAGACCCTAGGAGTGTCTTCCACGCTTTAATCGTTGCCATCATGGGCGGTGAGATAGGGCTAACCTTCAAGGGGTTGAATGTGCTAGTTACCAAAAAGTCGCAGATGTTATCATTTTTACATTGGGCCTGTTCAAGTTCCAGCCACCTGGGTACTTGATTGTTTGGGAACCACTGTTTGGCCTGAGCCAGTATGGCCGCTGTATAGTAGTCTTTTAAAAGAACATGACCCACTCCCCCTGCTCTCTTGGAGGTTATTAGTTTTTTAAATGCGCAACGTGCTCTCTTTCCTTGCCAGAGGAATTTGTATATTTTCGTTTGGGCCTTTGAGAAGAAGGAATCTGTAATTACGATAGGTAAAGTTCTGAATAGATATATGAACTGTGGCAACACCATCATCTTAAATGCCGCAAGTCTACCCGACCACGACAGCTCTGTTTTGTTTATTGAATTCAGTTTCGGATCTAAGTTGTCGAGAAAAGGCTGGTAGTTGGATTTGAACAACTGGCTAGTCTTTTCAGTTAAGGTTATGCCTAGGTATTTTATCCCTTCAGGGCTCCATGCATAAGGATATTGTTGTTGTAGTCTGATTCTTAGTGTGTTTTCTATGCCCAGTCCTAGAATTTGAGACTTGCTTTCGTTTACTTTGTAGTATGAAATTCTATTGAATAGTGCTAGAGCTTTGTGAGCCTCAGCCAGGGAAGTCTCCACGTTTGTTAGTATCATGATCACATCGTCAGCAAACAAGCTGATGCTGTGTGATGTGTCCTGTAATCTGAAACCAGTAATTTGTGGGTGTGATCTGATGTGTATGGCAAGGGGTTCCATTAAAAGGTTAAAAATTAGGGGGGATAAAGGACATCCTTGCCTGGTTCCATTTGTAATGGGAAATGGTGATGACATAACTCCGGAGGTATATACTCTAGCAGACGGTTTGGAGTAGAGGGCCATTATCGCTGTGGATATGGTTCCTGCAAATCCAAAGGCTCCAAGGGTTTGTCTCAGGTATCGCCAATGAATGCGGTCAAAGGCCTTCTCCGCGTCCAGTGTTAGGAGCAGAGAAGGCCTCCCACGCGCCTCAGCCAGGTGCAATATGTTAATTAGCCTCCTGGTGGCGTCTGAGGTCTGCCTGTTTTTGGTGAAACCCGTTTGGTCTGGGTGGATTAGCAAGGGTAGAATGTCTACTAGTCGGGCTGCTATTAGCTTAGCGTATAATTTTAGATCGCTATTCAGAAGGGAAATGGGTCTAAAGTTCGAGGGTGAGTCTGGAGTCTTCCCCGGCTTAGGCAGAGTTATTATGACAGCTTCCAACATTTCTGGAGGAAAAGAGGCAGAGACAGCTGCTTTGTTAAAAATTTCACGTAAATAAGGAGTAAGGACAGTCTTAAATTCCTTATAATACTCTCCACTAAATCCATCCGGGCCTGGTGATTTGTTCAGGGGGAGTTGGTCAATGGCTTTAATTATCTCTTGTTCAGTAAAGGGGGCGTTCAGGGTGATCAATTGCGTCTGGGTCAGTTTAGGGATATTTAAGTGCGCTAAGAATTTGTCGATTTCGTTTAGTGTTGGTTGGTGTGTGCTGTGGTCGTCCTTTAAGTTATACAGAGATCTATAATAGTCGCTAAACGCGTCTGCTATTTTTTTTGGGTGACTTTCCTTCCGTTTAGTATTTGGATGAATTATGTAAGGTATTTTCATTTTGTAGCTAAGTCCCTTAATATTTTGTGCTAGTAGCTTACCTGCTTTGTTCCCATTTGAGTAATATGACATTTTTAATCTTTTGCTATTCTTCTCAAAATTTTCCAGTAAAAGTATTCTAAGGTCATGTCTCAGTTCAGTGAGTTTTCGTGATGTGTAGTCAGATGTGCTGGATTTGTTAGCGTTCTCTAGCTTGGTAATTTCTGTCACTAGCTCTTCTAGTCTCAACTGTCTCCGCCTCTTTAACCTCGCCCCTATCTGTATATTGATACCCCGCATGAATGCTTTGTGAGCATTCCATAATACAAATGGATCCGTAACAGAACCTGCATTGTCAGAAAAGAATTTGTTTAGCCTATCTAGTATAACCTTCCTACACTCCTTTTGTTGTAAAACAAAAGTATTGATTCTCCATAAGGGTCTCGCATCAGCCGACGACAAGTCCCCTATGGAGAGTACCACTGGAGCGTGATCAGACCAAGTTATAGGAAATATTGTGACTGAGGAAGTCTTCAGCAAAGATTGCTGATCAAGTAAAAATAAGTCTATTCTTGTATATGTTTGATGAGGCGGTGAAAAATATGTGTAGTCCCTTTCCTCGGCATGTAGGCATCTCCATGCATCAAATAGATCATGCCTGTTAATGGACGGAAGTAAGGCTAAGTTGGCTCTTCTCGCTTTAGACGTGGAATCTATGATCGGTTCTGGGGTAAGGTTAAAGTCTCCACATATAATCAGCAATCCCTGGCGCACTTTTTGTATTTTCTTCATGAGCTTGTTGAAAAAGTGAACTTGGTGCTTATTGGGAGCATATGCGTTCACTAGCGTGTAGATGGTAGAGTTCAGTTCACATATAAGGATCAGGTATCTTCCTTGTGTATCACAAATGGAGTCAAGCAGTTTAAACGCTACTGAGTCTCTAACTGCTATTAGGACTCCCTTTCGTTTGGAGACTGCATTTGCTGTGAATACATGGGGGAAGCTTCTGTGAGAGCATCTGGGAGGGTTGGAAGCCAAAAAGTGGGTCTCCTGAGCACAAACGATGTCACATTTCCGGGTAGTAGCCTCTTTCCATAAGGAATTTCTTTTCATAGGGTGGTTAAGCCCTTTGGTATTGATGGATAAGATATTTAAAGCCATCTAATTAAGATAGGGTCAATAGATATTTGGCCGGCTGTGTTCATGGAATCGTCTCTGATGTGGTGATGAGACTTCCTGTGTCCTGCAGATATACCACAGGGCACAGGGAGGGCAGCGTAAGGTGTGTGCATCAAGGTACTCACTATTAACGTTGGGCAGAGGTATAGCTGCCTCAGATACATCTCAGTGCAGTGTTGTGGCATTATGGCTGGAGTAATTCTTCCGATGGATTGGTTCTGGTGAGTTGACGACTTAGGCACGGTGTCTTCAAGGTTCTGTGGTAGTGGGGGGTAAAAACAAAAGAAAAGAGAACGGAAAAAGAAAAACAAAGCAACATAACACTGATCCCGTGTTAACATTAGTGCACACTTAACCTGGTGTGTGCGCAAGAGTCAAGTCTGTACAGCGTAACTTGCTGTAAATAATTGGGGGGGGGGATAAGTCCAGCCCTAGGTTCCCTAAGGACAGAGATCTGGGGACTTAGGATTAAATTCTTGACCATCCTGTACTTTTATGTATGTGATTTGGCATTCTTGGATGTTATTGGTTTCCAGTCGCGGTCGACTTGCCTTGGAGTACTTGTGTTAGGAACTGCTGGGTCTATGTCCGGGATTATGTCCCAGCTCTTGAGTAGTTCGATGCCCTTGGCTAATGAGGTGATCGTGTATGTATGGTTGTCTTTGGTCACTGATAACTTCGTGGGATATCCCCATCTATATATGATCCTGTTGTTCCTCAAAGCTTTGGTAATCGTGTTCAGGGCCCTTCTCTTCTGAAGTGTGTGCTGGGACAGGTCAGCAAAGAATTGAAGGTTCTGTAGTTGTGGGGGTATTTGGTCCTTTTTTCTCATGGACGCCATTAAGTTTTCCTTTATATGGAAAAAGTGCAATCTTAGTAGGACGTCTCTGGAGACATGGTCTGGTAAGTGCGTTGGTTTGGGTAGACGGTGAATTCTGTCTATAGTGACGTCCAAGTCGGACAAGTCTGGCAAGATTTGTTTAAAGATGTCTGCCGTATATGTTTGAAGGTCATTCTGCTGGACAGATTCGGGGATCCCCCTTATTTTAATGTTGTTCCTTCTAGACCTGTCTTCGATGTCTGCCAGCTTGTCCCTGATCCACTCCGGTTCCCCTTCTTTTTCTTCGTTAGCATCCACCAGATCATTAATGGTGTGAGCATATTCCCCCATTCTGTTCTCAATATGGTCTACCCTAGCTCCAATGGCATTAACTTCTTTGGTAAATTTGTACATGCAGGATGCAATATCAGACTGAATAGTGCTGCGGAGGGACATCAACATGTCTTTCAGGACTGTATCCAGAACAGGCTGGTTCTGAGTGGGGAAGGATTCGATGGGTTCAGGGAGCTCCCTCGTGTCATCCCCGGAATCAGAGGCCGGGCTGCCCTCGGTAGACAATCTATCTCCATCCATCCTTGGTTTGGATTTTGCTGGGCTGCAGGTGGATGGGGATGGAGGGTAGGAGCTATGGTGGTTGTCGTGGGGGATATTTTCAAAATTGGCGTTACCTTGCCTGGATGCCGATTCACGATGTGCCTCTCCGCCTGTGTTGTAGGCCCGGGCGCCATCTTGGATCCCTCTCTCAGGTATCCTGGCGTAGAAGTCCGTGAGCCGCTGAGGCTTCCCTGCGTTCCGCCGTTTGCCTGGCATGTCACCGGGGGTCACTTGGGGTATATCTTTCGGATTGCCAGCAGTTGTTGAGTTCGGATGTGTCCGCTGTTAGCCGCTACAGTCCCCTGACTCCGGAGCTCCGGGATTATGCGACCATCCGGAACTCGCGTCAGGCCACGCCCCCCGTCTTCCTTCCTTTTTTAATTGCTGCACACAGCACCATTGACTTCTTGCCCTGATAATCCGCTCCGGCCACGCCCCCCTCCTTCCCCGCCTATCTATAAAACTATCCCCAGTCCTCAGTATCCCTATGCTTGATAAAGGAATGCGGCCACTCCCCCAACAGCGGCCAGCCAATCCCGAAACGCGTCGCATATCAGTGACTTTACAGCCGGGTGACCGCACTGTCTGTTTGCTCCCCAGGCCTCGCTTTCACCTCCCCCTGTACACGGCCGTGTCTCTTTACATCTCAGAGGTGAGACCGATGGCTCTGGACACATCACAGTGCTTTCCCGGGAGTGGCGCTTCTTCACTCCCTTCCACCCCATCACCGGAACCCCTGTTCTGAAAAACGGGCCTAGTGCCTCTATTTACAGACCGGACTTTTACCATCTGCACCTGGACCTCTTGGAAGAAAAAAACAGCACCACGCTCTGCCATACCAACATACCCTGATTAGAGGCAAGCCTAAGTGGAGTAGCTGGGACGCGGACTTGCTGTGACCTGCAGTTCCACAGTCTTCCCAGCCCAGCATGCAGGACCTGAACGTGACATCTTGTACCCCCATGTGAGTGGATAATGTTGCTGTAATAAATTTAATTTTGATACATACTCAGAGGCGCCCCCCTTTCCTTGTTTTTCTTTGAAGAATATTGATAGTAGCATAGCGTATGACCCAAACATGAAACCCTTAAAGTGGGACACTTCAGTCATGTAATGGAAGACAGGGGATTGTGTCCACAGATTATTTCCTGCTTGTGCCTTGACTGCATGTTGTAGCTGTAAATAAGGGAAGTACATTGATTGGGGCAACCCAAATTTTTCCTGCAGCTCCGCAAACGGGAGCAGACTGCCATTAGAAAAAAATGTGAACCAAATGTGTAACACCATGCAATTGTTCGCCTGTTCGACTTGGCAAAGGATAGAGCCTCAAGCCCTGTAACCACACTGTATGAGCCCGTGGTATGCTGTAAAAGGGCTGTAGTTTTATCCTCACATCCTCCCCCTGTACCAGGCCCACTAGGTATAGCTCGGGCAATATGTTGTAGCTGGGCGGCCAAATAATATAGCCATGGATTGGGAAGGGCCAATCCCCCTGCGTCCTTAGGTTTCTGAAACTGTTCCAATCGAATCCTCTGGGGTTTATTAAGCCAGAGAAAGGCCCGAAATAGGGAGTTAATGACCCTGAATATTTTAAGTGGGAATACCATAGGGGTGTTATGAAGACTGTATAAAAGTTGCGGCATGAAAATCATCTTGGTGAGATGACATTTTTAGTTTGGACCATATTTTAGATTTATCTCTGATCCGGCCTAATAATGGGGAAAGGTTAAGAGATATGAAATCGCAAAGGCTGTGGCGTGACCCAAACTCCTAAGTATTTAAAAAAAATAATTATTTTTTATTTAAAGATGAGATACAAACATAAACATAAAGGAGACTTCGCGTTACATTTAGGCACAAACGTGTCAAATAAAATAGCCAAAACAAAACAATTGCCTGTTAATGAGGGTCGCTATTCAGTCTAACCACTATTACTTGCTGAAGTCTAATATAGGGTAAACATAAACATCAGTGCCCATCACTTTTTACATCTTTTTATATTGAAAGAGAAAGATAGTGGAGGAGAAGAAAGAGACAGAGAAAGATAAAGGGGGGGAGAGATAAAAAAAAAGAAAAAAATGTATACATACACACACACAAAAACATACAGGGAGGAACGGGAAGGGGTGGAGGGGGGGGGGGCCCTTGTCCCCCAGGGGCCAGGTTTGGTAATGCTGGGATGTCTATAGTGATCTTAGACAGAGGATCCTGCCGTGTATTCGAGGAATTCATCAGAGAAGCAAAAGAGGTTCCAGTGAAACCATCTGGAGCTATGTTCCTCCGACTTGTCTCGCAGCGCCGAGGTCAGATCTTCCATCTGCTCAATGTCCTTCACTCTTGCGAACCACTGGGCTATCGTTGGAGCAGACTGTTGCTTCCAAAGAGGTGGGACGCTGGCCAGGGCCGCACTAAGGAGGTGCTTGAGGAGGGATTTGTGGTAACGTTTCCTTGAAAGAGGAGTAAGGTTAAGGAGGACCGCAGCTGGGTTATCCTGGAGGGAGATATCTGTGAGTTTCTGTACGATCTTAAGAACTATCTGCCAAAAAGTTTGGAGTACAGGGCAGTCCCAAAAAATGTGTAGTAGAGTGCCTGGGTGTGAATTGCAATGCCAACAGCGGTCCGTTTGCAGAGGGAATATCTTAGCCAGTACCGAAGGAGTTCTGTACCAGCGCGTCACTATTTTATATGCGGTCTCTTGATATTTGCTACATAGTGAAGATTTCTGCGCAAAGAACAATATGCGTTCTTTTTGTGGTTCTGTGAAGGTGACTTGCAAATCTCTCTCCCATTTTGCTAAGAATGGTGGGTCTTCAGTGGCGTGGAAGTCTAACAGAAATTTGTAGGAGGTCTGTGACGGAACGTCCCTACACTCCTCTTGAGTGCGTTCGTCATATATCACTTGCTTCCAGTCTGGATATAGGTATAAGATATTCCAACCGCTCCCCAGCACCAAACGAGACAACACTTGCTTAGTTGCTAAAACATGGACTGAAGATTTATTACAAAGATGACATTTATATACAGTAGAAGAGGAGATCCCCCCTCCTGCTCATATTATTCTAACAATACACTTGTAACAACTTAACATAAACTAATTAGCTAATTCCTTTAAGCAGCCGATGTGACTCAGGATTTCACTACAGGCCAGACTTGTGGTCACCGAGCTAAACACAGTTGATTATAAATTAACATAATTACCACCACAAGACATCTCATCACAATAGCAGGAGACCACCAGTAACAGACGGAGCGTCTCCTGCATTGTGCAGAGGACAATGGGATCAACTAACTCAATTAACATCTTGAGTTCATGACACTAGCATCAGAGTGTATGTCCCAACAGCATGAGACACACACATTATATATATATATACATATATACAGCATTGAATGTTCTCCTTCACCCTGTGCCCCTTAAAATCCAGGGCCCATGATCGGTGGGCAGGAGGCTCGTAGTTAGTCCTCTCAAAAAGCCCGTGTCCCGGCTAGGTCTGTCACATTTCTCCCCTTTCGGCAGGAGACTAACACAGGAGGAGACCCCAGACGGGTTGACTCCGAAGTTAGTCCATAGTTCCAGTCCTCTAATGCCTGTACCCACACAGTACCCCAAACAAATTGTTTCAAACAGAGCACTCACCCAGCCAACCTCTGCCTCTCTCATAGAACATATCTGCCGCTGGGGAGAGGCCTGGACTGGTCCTACTCCCTGGAGTCTTTTCAGCCGCTGGAGAGAAGATAGGGTGACTGGGCTCACTCCATCATGCTGTTGGGGATCTGGGCCGACAGCCCAGCATCCCTGGGGTATACAAGTGGGGACTGAAGTCCCATCCACCGATATCAGCTCAAGCTGCAGTTGTGAAGTGCAGATTGCATCCTCTCCTTGGGTCCTGAGCTGCTGCTCGGGAGTGACCACCACCTCCTCACCCTGGGCCTCCAGAACTGCCACAAGTGTGGGGCAGAGGTCTTGGACCCTCTGTCCGGTTGCCAGCACTTTAGCTGGGTTGGTGTCATCATTCTGGGGCGCCGTCTGCTGCTGGACAGTGTGACCGATCGCCCCAGCTTCTTGAAGCTGTAGAGACACTGTAGGTGCTAGGCAGAGGCCAGCGGTGCTCTGCCCTGTTGCCAGTGATTCAGCTGGGAGTAGCAGCTTCACTACATCAGCTTGTTGCCGGAGAGAGGGGCCAACTGCCCCGGCTTCCTGGAACTCCACAGATACTGCTGTTGGTGCTGGGCAGAGCTCAATGAAGTTTGGCCCTAATACCAGCTCTTCTGATGGAGGCTCATCAGGCTGTTTTTCCTCAGCAAAAAAGTCTATCAAATCCCCAGTCTCTGTAACTGGTGTCTGGGGATATAGATTCACCATCTCCTGTCCATGGAACCCAGAAGATGCTATCAGTGCTGAGCAGAGGTTGGCAGAGCTCTGGCCGGTTGTCAGCACTTCAGTTTCTGGGGTGGCAATTTCCAGATTTTCCACTGCCGATTCCCTGGCATGCTGCTGGACAGGCACATTCCTCCATCCAAGATCATCCCATGCAGAAACAGGATCATCAAGGTCAGTCAGCACTTGCTGCATCCGCCATAAGACCTCCGCATCCATAGCTGCGGGGGCAGGTTGGCAAAGCACACTGTTACTCTGCCACATTGCTGACTCTTCAGCCAGGATTTCCAAGTTGTCCATTGGTATTTCCTTATAGTCCCAGGCAAAGGGAGCCCAGCCCTGGCACTGAGCAGAGTCTAGCAGCCGTCTGTAGGCAAATTCCAGCTCCCATTCCTGATCGGCCAGAAACTCCAAATCTTCCAGTGCCCAGTGCACTTCCGAGACGTTCAGTAGCCCTTTTCTGAAATCCATGATTTCATCCAACCGCCACTCCAAATCACTCCCAAAGTTAGAGTCCCCTGTCAGCTTCACATACAACAGTCCCAGGCCGCCGTAGCTTAAGCCTTCCGTTGGGCTGTCATCTGCTATCCAAGGGCATGCTTGGGATACATGCCACCGGAGGGCTCTGTAACTCTCATCCAGCTTCATCTCTGCCCAGATCAGCCTGCTTAATTCAGCTGTCTGCTCCTTGTGCGGTTTTTCTCCCAAAAACAGCACCCGCAATCCATACTGCGACCAGTACCTTTCCTGGTTGGAGGGGAGAACTTTTCCCTGGTGACGCCGCTCATGGGCTAGCGCTTCCTTCCAGAGTTCGCAGCGAATAGAATCAAACCATCTATAGTTGCAATATGCCAGCAACTGGATATCCAGGTTCCAGCTGGGGACTTAGAATTTGAAAGACTCCATAGGGTATCGGGCCCTACCTCAGTTAACACAGCCAGACCTAGAGATGTGATATGTTGTTTTCATAGGTATGCTCATAAGGAAATGGTCAGCCGGAAGGCATGGGAGGCTAAAGAAATAGCATATGAAGATATGAGGGTTAAAATCTTACCTGATCTTTCAAGGGCTACCCTACAGAGGAGAGCTATGTTACGCCCTCTACTGGACTTAATACGGAAATCCGGAGGTTCATACAGATGGGGTTACCCCCTATCCGTGTTTATAAAGAGAGGATCCAGAACTTTTGTCCTGAGGCATCCAGTAGACCTGCCAAAATTGTTCTTATTCCTGGGTGAAGAGGAGGTCGAAGTCCCGAATTGGCTTCAATATCTGGGCCGCTTAAATGATCAGGGGGCTCAGGAGAGATAGTGAGATAGAAAGCGATTATGGAGTGAAGGAAGATGGAGAAAACACCCCCCACCTTGGCCTGAAAGACTGGGAGATAATCGGGTGTAATGCGACCCCCCCCCTCCCTTTTTTTGGTTTTTTGCCCCCCATCACCTCCCCTTTTTTTTTGCCTATGGCTTGTTTTTTTTTTTTTCCCCCCGCCCTTTATGGGCCCCTCTTGAAACCAAACATATTATGTTTAAATAGAGAGAATGAATTTGGGGTTCAGAGGGGTCTAGACGGACTTCATGGGTCATATTATGTACTTTAATTTAAACGAGTGGGTTTTTTTTTTTTTTTTTTTGTTGTGGGGTGTTGGTGGGTGGGAAATGAGGGAGGAGGGGAGGGTTGGAGGGGGGGTTCAGGGATGGTGTGAAGACCAATAAGGTGTGTTAGAGGGAATATAGGTTATCTTTTTTCTTTTTTTTTTTTTTTTTTTTTTTTTTTTTTTTTTTTTTTTTTTTGGTTGTGAAGGTGGTGTATACTGACACAAATGATACAAAGGATAGTATATAGTATATATATATAGGCACAGATAATGCTAGGGCTTTAGCCCCCTAATTTTTTTTCTTTTTTGCCCCCATGTAAGGGGGATGTTGAGAACAAATGAGTAACGAATAAGTCACTAAGGGATTTTCTTTTTTTTTTTTGCGAGAAGAAGGATTCTCGCATCACAAATTGATAATCATAGATAGCTATGAGTTCACAGGTATAGGTAAATACACTTTTAGAAATTTTTTTTTTTTTATTTATAACACTAATTGTAACACGGAGGATGAGGGACATTCGTCTTTTTATTTTGGGTTTAGGCTGAATATGAGTGATTGACCCATGAAGAATGGATGAAGGGGGAGACCATCTCGACTCTCCCCCCATTATTGTAGGGGTGTGTGGGGGAGGGGGGAGATAATTGGAGGGGGGTGGGGGGGGCTTGGTGCGGATGGGGGGGAGGGGGGAGGACATAAATGAGTGGTTCTCTCTTCCTTCCCTTTTTTTTTTTTTTTTTTTCTCTCTTCTTTTCCCTCTTTTGTGTTTGTGTTTGGGTTTGTTCTCCTCCCCACCTCTCTTTCCCCCATATGGGGGGAGGGGGGGGGCGGATGACAGAATACGAAATATAAAATTGGTAATAAATGCAGCTTAAGAAGGAGGCGGGGCGTCCCCGGGGAGGGGAGTGGAGCCCCCCCGCCATTTAGGCTTATCCCCCCATAAATAGTGTTACACCCACTGGGCCATAGGAGGGTGTCTCAGGAAAGGGTGTCTCCCTTAGGGGTCGAAGTAGAAGTAGGGGGAGAAAAAGAGGGTGGGGGGAGGGAGTAGGAAAGTAGGGGAAAGGGGTGTAGAGTAGGGGGGGAGGGGGGGGGGGGTTTTTTTTTTTTTTTTTTTTTTTCCTCTCTCTTCTTCCGTTGCCCCATCTCTCCACCACCCCCCTTACCGGGGCTTGTTCCCTCCTTCTTGCTTTTAGATCGAGTTCCCCCTAGTGGAGGTTGGTGGAGATGGAGGAAATTAGGTTGATATCCATGAATGTGAAGGGACTTAATATCCCTGAAAAAAGAAGGATGCTCTTAAATGACTTAAAACATAGGCACATAGATATAGCTTACATTCAAGAGACACATTTTAGGGCGAGCAGATTTCCCATACTACAAAACAGATTTTTCCCAACGGTATACCATGCCTCTAATCAAGAGGCAAAATCTAAAGGGGTCTCGATTATGATATCTAATAGGATCCTGTGGACGCTAATAGAAAAACGAGCAGACGAGAGTGGAAGGTTCCTTTTTTTGAAGGGCTTAATAGGAGGAGTGAAGGTGACACTGGCCACAGTATATGCCCCTAATGTAAAACAAGATGTCTTCCTGAAAAAAGTCTTAACAGGCCTAATGGAGTTCATGGAGGGTAAACTAATTATAGGGGGGGACATCAACATCCCTCTAGATCCAAAACTTGATACGTCCTCAGGGACATCATCCATTACCCCGGGCATCAGAAGAGGACTATTAAAAAAATTACACGAACTACAACTGGTGGATGCGTGGCGTATTATGCATGAAGGGGAAAGAGACTATACTTTCTTTTCCAATCCTCACCAGTTATATACCCGGATAGACCTCTTCTTGATACCCCATTATTTGATGACCAAAATAACAGAGATATCAATAGGGAATATAGTGTGGTCAGATCATGCCCCGGTTATTTTGTGTATCTCTCTATTTGGCGGGAGGGAAGTTACCGAGAGAAAATGGCGATTAAATGAGAGCCTACTTTATAATCCTGAAATTCAAGAAGAAATAGCAAAAGAAATTCAATTTTATTTTGAAACAAATGAGACTCCGGGAATCAACCCCGCTATAATCTGGGAGGCGCATAAGACAGTGATTCGGGGCATACTGATTAAAGGGGGATCGAGACTAAAGAGAGAAAGGGAAAAAAAGGTAAGGGAACTCTTGCAGGAAATATATGACTTAGAATTACAGCATAAGAGGAACCAGACACCCTCTGTGGGAAGACACTTGGGGGATCTGCGACGCCAGATTTCAGATATCCTACGATACAGAGCGAGGAAAATTATACAGAGGGGTAGAAAGACCTCCTATGAATTAGGAGATAAGTGTGGTAAGTTACTAGCAGGTAAATTGAAAGAGAAAACTTCAAATGTATACATACCACACATAAAAGGAAGGGAAGGGAAACTTATTTCTCAGCCCAAAGAGATATCACAGACATTCGGGGATTTTTATACCTCTCTGTATAATTTAGAGTCAGCACCTATAGCACTATCAGTACAGGAAAAATATATCTCATCGGCGAGATTGCCGAGATTAACGTCTGTAGAGCGGAAAAGATTGGAAGAACCAATCACGAAGGAGGAAATAGAACAGGCGTTAAAATCAATGAAGTCGGGAAAGGCGCCCGGCCCGGATGGTTTTACAGTACTTTATTATAAGAAATTTTCTGCACAACTATGTTTACAGATGGCAAAAATGTTTAATGCCCTTGGCCGAGATGCCACATTCCCTCCAGACTCCCTTCTGGCACACATTACAGTGTTGCCAAAGGAGGGGAAGGATCCCTCGGAATGCGGCAGCTATAGACCTATCTCACTTTTAAATGTGGACCTGAAGTTATATACCAAGCTTCTGGCAACTCGGATTCAGCCTCTGATGAGCCGGTTGATAGATCGAGATCAGGTAGGATTTATTCCCTCGCGGGAAGCAAGGGATAATACTACTAAAATTTTAAATTTGGTTTATTACGCTAATAAGTCAGCAACCCCCAGTGTCTTCTTAAGTACTGATGCCGAGAAGGCTTTTGACCGGGTGAGGTGGTCCTTTCTGTTTGATGTACTGGGATCTGTGGGCATGGGAGATCGGATGATCTCATGGATCAAAAGTGTATATAGCTGCCCGAGGGCAGAGGTGAAAGTAAACGGAGTATTTTCTAGCCCCTTTAAAATGGCGAATGGTACTAGACAGGGATGCCCTCTCTCCCCTTTGTTATTTACCTTATCAATAGAACCCCTGCTAAATAAAATTAGGCAAAATAGAGATATCCAGGGTATAGAGATCGGAAATCGAATCCATAAAGTCTCCGCTTACGCAGACGATTTGTTGTTCTCCATGTCTGCACCACACATCTCGATCCCCAACCTCATGAAAGAATTTGAAATGTATGGTAAACTGTCAAATTTAAAAATAAACTATTCAAAATCTGAAGCAATGGGAGTCGCTTTAAGAAAGGGAGACCGTGAGGTATTCCAACAAAACTTTAATTTTAGGTGGGTAAGAGAAAAAATGAAATATTTGGGAACACTTATCCCACCAAACATAGGTAAGACATATGAGGTAAATTTTCCGGGGTTACTGGAACTAGTGAGGAGGCAATTGGACAAATGGCACCAGGATACGCATTCCTGGTTTGGCCGATGCAATATTATTAAAATGAACATCCTGCCCAAATTTTTATATTTATTTCAAGCCTTACCAATTTCAATACCAGGAACCTTTCTTCGCCAAATAGATTCTTTATTTATAAAGTTTATATGGGCAAAGAAACGCCCCAGGATAGCAAAAAGTACCATGATGTTGCCTAGGAGTGTTGGTGGAGTAGCGGTCCCAAACATAGTGAGATATTACCATGCAGTTCACTTGGGGAGGGTGGT
The DNA here is from genome assembly GCA_028564925.1 of Lithobates sylvaticus. Lineage (NCBI taxonomy): Eukaryota > Metazoa > Chordata > Amphibia > Anura > Ranidae > Lithobates > Lithobates sylvaticus. The sequence goes on from CM053030.1 coordinate 315,985,004, forward strand.
GGATTGGTGCAGACATGGAGAGCTTAAGGCATGGGTGGAATTAGAACAGCAAGTTAGCGAGACACCTCTGCAGAGAGCACCCTGGTGTATAGATAAAATACCAAGGGAAATTATGAAACACCCTACTATAGGGACTACATTACGCATCAGTTCATCTTTACTCCGAGATTCTAGGATCTCATCGGAGGACTCACCACTATTCCCAGTATTGGGAAACCCGGGGTTCCCTCCAGGGACAGAAGAAGGAGCTTTCAAAAATCTAAAAGACAAAGGTATATTTCAGGTCTCACATTTTTTGCAAAGGGGGGCTTGGCCTACTACTGCGATTCTTTTACAAAGAGGGGGTCCCTTTGAGTTAAATTGGTGGAGGGCAAGACAGATCAGGAACTTCCTACATTCCCTTGGAGAAGCGGGAAAATATGATCGTCAATTGACGATATTTGAAAAATACTGCGACGGGCATGAACCGATTCCCCGGTTGATTTCCAAAATGTTTGGAATCTTAAATACCCCACGGGAAGACTATGTACCACCCAGTAAGGTTAAGTGGGAGAAGGATCTTAATAGAACCTTTACCAAGGCCCAATGGGGGGATATCATTCACATGTCCCAGAATACGTCAATTTGTACACGATTCCAGGAACTAAATTATAAGATAATGACGCAGTGGTATTACACCCCATCCAAACTGCAGAGATTCTATCCCGAAACCTCCGGTCGGTGCTGGAGATGTGGAGGGGACCTGGGAACCCTTTATCATATACTCTGGACATGTCCTAAAATTAAGCAGTACTGGGTAGAAATCCGCAGGATAACTCAAAAATGTACGGAAATAGAAATCCCAGAGGACCCGGCCTTCTTTTTGTTACATTCCTCCCAAATACCAAAACGGACTTATAAAAAATCTATTATATGTCACCTGCTCAATGCTGCTAAGGCAAACATTACTATAAGTTGGAAGGAACCTGATCCACCGTCTATAATAAGGTGGTTAAATAAAGTCTTGGAAATCAGGGCTATGGAAGACTTAGTCGCATTTGGTCAAAACAAAATAGAGAGTTATAATAAAATCTGGGGAGGGTGGAATAAATTTATGGATTCAGAGGAAGGAAGGAGATTAAGGGAACAAGATACCGGAGAGGAGGGATAGACGGAGAGGAGAGGAGACAGGAGGGATGGGGTGGACGGGAGATGAGATGGGGGAAGACCCCACTTTTTTCTTCTTTTTTTTTTTTTTTTTTTGTCCCCCTTTTTTTTTTTTTTTTTTTTTTTTTCTTTGGGGGGGGGGGGGGGGAGTTAAGAGGGAGGGTATATAGGAAACGAAGATGGGGGGAGGAGAGACCTAGGAAAGGGGAAGAAATGATGCCAAGGGAAATTACTGGAGGGCCTGTAAATAAGATCAAAAGACCTGGGAAATAAAAGATAAGGGCTTTATAGTAAGGAGGAGGATGAGAAAAGACAAATTATGATTGAATTTAAGTTGATAAGACAATTGTCTAATAATATATGTTAAATTGCACCCTTTGGGCCCAGAATGGCCGGTTAATCTTATGTATGTATTTTCATGATTTGTCCCTCTTCCGCCCAACTGTATTTACTTTTGATGTTTGAATAGAAAAATGAATAAAAATCTAAATATGAAAAAAAAGAATCAAACCATCCCAGCAGGACCTGCTCTGATACTGGTCCTCTGTGCTGTAGCTGCATCTCTCGCAACCTCCTCCTGAATTCCTCTTCCATGGCGGCTGGTATCTGTACCTCTCCTCCTCTCCTGCTATCCGGACCTTGGATCCAGGTGGAGGTTTGAATGTCACAGACTGCAGGAAGTATGGTCCCACTGCTTGCCAACAATGTGACGGAACGTCCCTACACTCCTCTTGAGTGCGTTCGTCATATATCACTTGCTTCCAGTCTGGATATAGGTATAAGATATTCCAACCGCTCCCCAGCACCAAACGAGACAACACTTGCTTAGTTGCTAAAACATGGACTGAAGATTTATTACAAAGATGACATTTATATACAGTAGAAGAGGAGATCCCCCCTCCTGCTCATATTATTCTAACAATACACTTGTAACAACTTAACATAAACTAATTAGCTAATTCCTTTAAGCAGCCGATGTGACTCAGGATTTCACTACAGGCCAGACTTGTGGTCACCGAGCTAAACACAGTTGATTATAAATTAACATAATTACCACCACAAGACATCTCATCACAATAGCAGGAGACCACCAGTAACAGACGGAGCGTCTCCTGCATTGTGCAGAGGACAATGGGATCAACTAACTCAATTAACATCTTGAGTTCATGACACTAGCATCAGAGTGTATGTCCCAACAGCATGAGACACACACATTATATATATATATACATATATACAGCATTGAATGTTCTCCTTCACCCTGTGCCCCTTAAAATCCAGGGCCCATGATCGGTGGGCAGGAGGCTCGTAGTTAGTCCTCTCAAAAAGCCCGTGTCCCGGCTAGGTCTGTCACAAGGTCGACAAGGTCCTCCGGATCGGTCCCTCACCCAAGCACAGTTCCTCAAAGGAGTGAAGTTTTCTGGCAAAGTGTGTTGGTTTGGGCAATGAGCCAAGAAAGTGAGATAGCTGGTTGATCCTCCAGCGGTCTAATCGGAGTGGAGCCTGGCCCGAGAGCAAGTTCTCTGTAGTTAACCAACCTGAGGGACACAAGAGCGAAGAGGCTCTCATGAGTCCCCGTGGGGCTTGCGATGGGAAGGACGGGTCTGAGAAGCCAGGTATAAAATCCGGGTGGCCAATAAGTGGCGTCAGTGGGGATGGAATTTTTTTTAAAGAGGCTAAGCGAAAAAACCTTTTCAGCTCCACAAGAGTTGGTCCAATCAGGGGATGAGTGGTCAGGTGGGTGGCATGAGTCGTCCCAGTCCAGGGTAGACCCGCTAGTGGGGCTCTGGCCGCCTCCTGTTCAAGTGACACCCAGAGCTTCAAATCACTGTGACGGCACCAGTCCACGACTCTGGTCATATGTGCCGCAGTATAGTATAGAGCTGGATCTGGAAAACCGAGGCCTCCTCTAATCTTTGATCGTAAAAGGAGAGCTCTGCCAAGACGTGGGTGTTTTCCACTCCAGATGAATTTGATAAATATTGAGTCTGACAGGGAAACACTTAAGGCCTCTGATTTCTGTAGATTAACCTTAAAATTAGACAGGGAACCATAACGCTTCAGCTCCTGTAACAGGGAAGGAAGAGAGGTGAGGGGTTCTGTGATGTAGAATAAAAGGTCATCAGCATATGCTGCAACTTTGTGTTGACAATGACCCGATTGAATGCCTCTTATGGACTGATTACCTCTGATATGCTGTAGAAAGGATTCCAGGGAGAGAACGAACAGTATCGGAGACAGAGGACATCCCTGTCTGGTGCCGTTCGCGATAAAGAAAGGGCTGGAGTCGCAACCGTTTACGCGTACAGTGGCTGTGGGGTTATCATAAATGGCTGAAATCCACGACAGGATGGGGTCTGGCACACCTACAAATTTAAGAGTCTCCCGTAGAAAAGACCAATCCACCCTGTCAAAAGCCTTTTCGGCATCCGTGGAAAGGAGCAGCAAGGGTATTCGGGAACGCTTTGCTTTGTCTATGATATTCAGTGTCCTGGTGGTGTTGTCCCTGGCCTCTCTAGTTTGGATGAAACCGACTTGATCTATTCCAATTAGATGTGGTAATAAAGCATTCATCCTAGAGGCAAGGTTTTTTGTGAATAGTTTCATGTCATAATTCAGAAGTGAAATGGGCCTATAGCTGGCACATAGTAGGGGGTCCTTGCCCGGCTTAGGGATCACGGATATTGAGGTGCGCAGCATGTCTGCAGGGAGATTGTGTCTGTCGGTCGCAGCATTAAAGGCTGCTAAGAAAGATGGGGCTAGCGTGTCCTGGAACAATTTGTAATAGGGGAGGGTAAAACCATCCGGTCCGGGGGCTTTACCGGGCTGTGTGTCAGCTATTGCGGCTGCAAATTCCTCTTTGTTAATAGGTTTGGACAGGGCCGCACGCTCCTCTGTCATCAGCATAGGAAGGTCAACTTCTTGGAGGTAATTACGGATATCCAGAACCTTTTGGGGTAACAACTGTGGGGTGGAAGTTGGATCCAAATTATACAATTTGGAGTAAAAAGCACGGAAGGTGTCTGCAAGTTCTGAAGATGAGTAAACTCTGGAACCTGATGGCGAGAGAAGTGCGGGTATATATGTCCGAGAGCGCTTTGCGCGTTGGCCAGTAATCGACCACATTTGTCGCCGTACTCGTAAAAAGAACGGCGGGCCTTCAGTAGTACATGCTTCGCCTCGTACATAGAGTGGTCTCGTATAGCTTCCCGAAGACGGAGCAGTTCCGTTTCGGTGGCATTGTTTGGCCGGTTCTTATGTTGGCGTTCCAGAGTGTGGAGTTGCGTTAAAAGGTCAGATAAGGTTTTGGCGCGACGTTGTTTGGCCGCATGACCGTGTTTAATTAGAATGCCTCTGATGAAGCACTTATGCGCTGACCACACAGTGGCTGGGTTTTCTACTGAGTCTATATTGACTGAAAGATAGGACTTAAGTTCCCTGAGGATGTCTGCTGCAATATCTTGGTCTTTTAGGAGCGCCTCGTTAAGTCGCCAAGTGGTTGTTCTGGGGGGCGCTTGCGTAATAGCCAGCTCCAACAGAATCGGGGCATGGTCGGACAGTGCTATGTGACCTATATCCGCCTTGGTGACAATAGGGATGGCTGAGTGTTTTAGGACGAAAAGGTTGATTCTGGAGTAGGACCCATGAACGGTAGAATAGAAGGTATAGACCCGCTCTTGTGGGTGGACTATTCTCCAGATATCAACTAGTTGGTGCGAGTGTAAAAGATCTTTTAGGCGTAGTCGGGTTCCCCTAGGGAGCGACGACAGGTTCGAGGAGGAGTCCTTATGAGGGTCTAGTGTTAGGTTGAAATCCCCTCCTAAAACCAGTGTTCCTTCAAGGAATGAGTCGAGGGTGGATAGGAAAGCCTCGAAAGTGGGGAGCGGGTTGGAGTTCGGGAGGTAGATGTTCGCAAGAGTGAAGGTCTGAGAGCAAATTTTACCCTTTATGAGCAGGAATCTGCTCTCTTGGTCATGATACTCATCGAGGAATTGCCAGTGGAGGGACTTTGAAATGAGTATACTAGTCCCTTTAGATTCAGAGGATAATGACGGGCTATGGTATGCCGTCGAAAAATGTTTGTTTGTCAGCTTAGGAACCTTGTCTGCCCTAAAGCGAGTCTCTTGGAGAAATGCAATGTGGGCTCTTTGTCTCCAGAGCTCGGCAAGACAACTGGTGCGTTTCTCTGGGGAATTCAGCCCCTTTACATTCCAAGAAAGGATCCTGACAGTCATGTTGCCTGAGACTATGTCAACCTGTGTCGGTTCCCGGGGTACAAGGGAACGGGGGGGTGGGAGAGGGAGGGGGAGAGCAGAAGGAAGAGAGAGAAAAGAAAAAAAAAAGGGGGGGAAGGAAGATGTAAGAGAAAGAAGATGTAGGATAAGAAGAGATATAGAGATCAAAAAAAGTGAACTCCGCAGAGAAAAACTACTGCCACTAGGGCAGAGTGTGCCTAGTGGGAGGAGTGGTAAGGCACAGCTAAGTTTCGGGCCCCGGCCACGTGGGCCCCCACGGCCTATGTGATCTTGCCGTTAAGGCACTCTTGTTACAACCCGGCTGGGGAAAAAAAAAAATGTATAAAAAAAAAGAAAAAGAAAATATATAAGAACAGTGAAAACCGACTCATGAGCATGAATCGCAAACTGAAAAAAAAACTGTAACCAAGTTGTAGAACCTGTAAATATCAAGGTAGCAATTAGGTGAGCAGGTACATCCTAATATTTGCACACAGATAGACAAAAATACCCTCGCTGGTACATACATAACCCTAAACAAATACATATCTGTGCGTGCATCATCATAGGGGGTAGTATAACCATTACATCGAGTCTCTATGGCAAGAGCTATGTTGAGTGGCCACAATACCACCATCCGGCAGCCGTAGCCTCCTCGTTGGTCTTATACAGAGGGAGTCTGTGTGCGGTCGTTGTGGAAGACAAAAAAAAACTTTTGCCCTCGGTTATGTGGGGTCAATGAAGCCTTCGTTCACCCGTGGACCAGAGTGGGATGAGTAGTACACTGGAAGGCCTTCAGATCGCAGACCTTGCATAAATTGTTTACGGCATTATTCCCGTGAATGGCGATAATAGAGTTATACTCAAACTCCAACTTGGGAAACATGAAAAAAGGAATACTGAACTGTATACGTGTTTGTGATTTGGGTATGTAGAATCATCCCGCCGCTTCTTCGTTATTCAGTGGTTGTGAGCGGGAGTTCCTCCCTCGTCTAGCTTAAGAGTGATTCCCCCGACCGCGTCGGCTGTAGTGGGCCCTTTGTGGTCTACCCGAGGGAGCTTGACGCAATGGGTCTTTAGCGATAACAGTCAGCAGCCAGTTGGGTACTGGTATCGGATCCATGTCAGCAAAGGAGAACAGGTCTGGAAGCTCTGAAGGATGCCGCAAAGGAAAGGTATCTGGGCCTTTGCGGACTATGAGGTGGAATGGGTGACCCCACTTGTATGCGAGACCCTTCTCCCCGAGACCATCTAGCAGAGGCTTGAGCGATCGTCTCATGAGGAGGGTCTTTCTGGAAACATCTGGTAGGAGGTGGACAGCTGCGCCATCAAATTCCAGGACTCCCACCCGCCAGGCCTGCTGTAATATAGCTTCCTTGAGGGTGAAGGAGTGCAAACAGCATAGGACGTCCCTTGGTCTGTCGAGTGGCTCTGATCGTGGGCCTAAAGTTCTATGTACTCTGTCGATGGTGATCTCAGAGTCTGGTGGGCGGTCCAGGTAACGGTTAAAAACATTAACCACTGTCGCGCGTAATTCTGAATTTGGCACACTTTCGGGCAATCCCCTCAGCCTGATATTCTGCCTGTGGCTGCGATTCTCCAGGTCGTCTTGGAGAAGGTGCAGCTGAATGATCTGGTCAGTCAGTTCAGATTGAGAAGTCTGCAGGGCTTGCACAGATTGGGACTGTATATCTGTTCTTGCTCTACTACATTAATGCGGGAGTCCAGGACAGCTGTATCCTGCCTGATAGATTGTATCTCGCTCTTCATAGCTGTCTCCATTCTCTGAACAATTGATTTCAGGTCAGATCTAGTGGGTAATTGCTGCAGGAAATCCCACAGTCTTTGTTCAGAGGATGCATGGAGAGGGATACCCTGTGATTGTAGTGTGCAGTAGAGAGTACTCACTGTGCTCAGATGTGTGGGAAGATGCCTCTGTTCCTCCATTTCTCCTGGGCTGTAATACAGAGCGCTGGGTGGGATGGGAGCTGAGGGTGAAGCTGGGAGCAGGCTGCCATCTCTGTCAGGTGAGGCTGCCAGTGATCTGGGAAGGCAGGGTGAGAGGTCGCTGGGTGGTGAGAAGGGCGGCATGGTGTGATCATCCGCCGTCTGAAGAGGTGGTTCAGCTACGCTCTGCTGTGTCCTGAGCTGTATGGCGGGCCGGCGCCATCTTGGCGGCTGCTGGTGTGGAGGCCGCCGGCTGCAGAGAGTGGAGGTAACGGTCCATGACGGTCTCCGGAGCGGGCGGAGGGCGATTGGGGTTCCACGGGGGTCTGGGAAGGCAGGTGGGTGCCGGTAATGCGGGGTAATATGCCGCTTGGGATTCACTGGCCGGGAGCCCTGGAGGAATGCGTCTTTACGCCGCCATGCCTAGGCCACGCCCCAGTATTTAAATTTTGATGATACCGGGATATCATTAAGTGTGGGGCCCTGCGTAGGAGCAGAGTCCAACATCCTGATCGCAGATTTGCTCCAATTGATCGCCAGTCCAGAGAATGACCCAAATTGCTTAATAAGTGGCATGGCTTCCCCCAGGGTGCCGACGTATCTCCCAATAGCAAAAAGTCGTCAGCGTAGAGCGCAAGTTTTTTTGTGTATCGGTCTGTATTTAAAGCCAGTTATTAGAGGGTTGGAGCAGATCAGGGCAGCCATAGACTCTATGGCAATGGCATAGAGTAAGGGGGACGGGGCAACCCTGTCGAGTCCCCCTATGTAGTGGGAAAGGGGCAGACACCCGACCTGCTTCTCTAATTACCGCAGAGGGAGAACTATAGATGAGTTGTACCCAGGAGAGGAACACTGGTCCAAACCCAAACTTGGTCAGAGTGGCCCAAAGATATTGCCACTCGATGCTGTCAAATGCCTTGTGGGCATCTAACAACAGCAACGCCCTATCTCCCGTGTTGTCTGCTTGGGATTGTATGTTAAGGAATAGCTGGCATAGATTAATGGCCGTGGACCTCTTCCTATAAAGCCGGACTGGTCTGGGTGTATGATGGAAGAGATTACCTTATTGAGTCTCAGGGCCAGTACTTTTGCAAGGATTTTTATGTCATTTTGCAGGAGTGAGATCGGCCTATATGAGCCCGGGTCCAGTGGGTCCTTCCCTGATTTAAGCAATAGGACTATGCTGGCCTGTGTCATAGAGTCCGGGAGGTGTTGGTAATCCCTAGCTGAGTTGAGGGTCCTAAGCAGTTGTGGTAGTATGATAGCCCCATATTGTTTGTACACTTCAATCGGGATGCCATCATCCTCGGGTGCCTTATGCCCCATACACACGGTCGGAAATTCCAACCACAAAATCCGTCGGATTTTTTCCGACGGATTTTGTCCGACACTGGTGTTGCATACACACGGTCGGACAAAGTTGTCGGAAAATCCGATCATTCTGAACGTGGTGAGGTTTGTTGCGTACGACGGAACTATGTAGAGGCTAGTAGCCAATAGCTTTGGTCTTGTAATTTGATCTGAGCATGCGTGGCACTTTGTCCGTCGGAATTCGCTACACACGATCGGAAAAAGTCCGATCGGACTTTGTTGTCGGAAAATTTGAGAGCAGGAGATAAAACTTTGTCCGTCGGAAAATCCGACGGAAAAAGTCCGATGGAGCCTGCACACGGTCGGAATTTCCGACAACATTGTATGATAGGACATTTTCCGTCGGAAAATCCGACCGTGTGTACGGGGCATTAGAGTTGGGAAAGGAGTTAGTTGCTATTTGCATCTCCTCAATAGTGATGGGGGTTTCTAGCAAATCGTTTTGGGACTCCGTTAAGCACGGTAGCTCAATCCCTTGTAGGAATTCCCACACCTCCCCTGGTGAATGTGTCTGTTTGGATTTATAGAGGTCTGAGTAGTCTACCAGTTCCTGCATAATAAAGTCCAGGGTATTTACCACCTTTCCTTTTTTATTATGAAGGGCCCCAAAAGAGGGGGATAGTTACTGTTACTGTATGAGTGTACTATTTTTGCCAGCAGCTTTTCCGTCTGTTCCCCTTCCTCATAAAAGGCCATTTTATTAAAAAAAGTTTTCCTATCTGCTTTGGAGGCATCTAGCCGATTGACTCCATCATGAGCCCCTATCCATGCCTCCCGGGCTCCCTCCCCCGAATTGGCAATGTATTCCGCTTCCAGGCGTCTCACCAGCTGGTCAGCCTGCTCCCTTTGGGCAGATGTGTTTCATTTAATAGCGTTAACCTCCGATATAAATAGTCCTCTTAGGAATGCTTTGTAGGCATCCCAAGCGGCATTCAGATCGGAGTAATCTGTGTGTCTCTGCCATTAGGCTGTTATTTCAGTCGCAATTTTGGTATGGGAGGGAAAGAAATTCAGCCAAAAAGCATTATGCTTCCATGGCGCTCTTGGCAGATTGGATGCCCATCTAATCGTCAGGTTTACGACCAAAGGGGAGTGGTCTGATATACTTCTAGTTAGGTATTGCGGGAAAAAAATTGTGTAGCGCTGATATAAGCAATGATTATGTGTACAGGTGTGACTGAACATACAAAATACCAATGATGGCTGAAAGTGCTAGTAACAATATGACATGGATGGGTGAAACAAATGCAAAACAATAAATTTATGCGAATGTGAAGTCCACAATGGGCTGGGTGTATGAGTTCTGTACTAAAACATTAATCACAGTAAGCAGTCCACATATAGTACACAAAGGTAATTTGTAGGTGATGATCTTCCTGCAGGAGGAATGGAGACCGTGTAGACTAACGGGAACAATGAGAGTAATGCTTGTCTGGAGTAATGGAAAGAATGTGAGCACTCTTACCAAACAAGTTGGACACACATGTCATACGACAGTGGGTCTATCAGGCTTGAGATCCCGATTGGTCTCAATCGGGTGCTGTTAATTGGATGCAATGCTGGTGAAGGGTCCTTATCCGTCTCTGGCTTCCAAAAGGGCAGGTACTCCTGGTGTGGGATGCTCGCTTGTCCGTCTCCAGACTCCAGAAGGGCAAACACTCAGGGTTAGGATATATCCAGAATAAGTTTTATAGAGCATTCATCATAAAAGTATGGAAAAAACTAAAAGAAAGAGGGGCTCCGGATGGTGCAGGTCAAACGACAAACCAATAGGTATATTTGTAAAAGTCATGTAGTAAATTACATAAAAAAGTCAATAGGATAAAAGCAATGTTGGGTACAGAAATGCTGGTCTGACGCGTTTCGACACTAAGTGTCTACAACAGGGGCATGCTGTGACCCCTCACATTGCTACTCAATATATGGACTGGCGATTCTCAGACCCGCCCAAAAAGGGGGGGCGGTGCAGGAAGTGGGAGAAAAAAGTGTGCTATTCAAGCCTCTATTTGGCTCAGGCTCAAGTACACCTAATAGTCCATAGCGCACATGCGCACGAGATTGGCATAGTACAACTGAAGCATCGGCATATAGCGCCGTTGCTTCAGTTGTCGCAAGTGCGCATGTGCCGCATGACGTCGGCACATGCAAATACAGGTATATCTCCTAAACAGTGCAGGTTTAGGAGATATCTTTGTTAGCTACAGGTAAGCCTTAATATAGGCTTACCTGTAACATAAAGTTGTAAACGAGGGTTTACAACCACTTTAATGTGTTGAAAATGTAGGATAAGTGGAAATTATGATAATCAGTCATGACATGACTAGACATAAGTCCCAAAAAATGGGTTCTTAAAAATGGGTTGTACAAAAAATAAATAATACAAGTGGCAATAAAAATACACAAAGGATATTAATAGGTAAAAGACAGCAACATATGAGACATCAGTACATATTATGATGGATGTAGATATATGTATCTATAAAAATGTATGTGATAGGACAGATGGCCCTATGATAATATAAAGGGGCGGGGCAAGGATAGTGAACATGTTTATGCCTGATTAATAAAGCAGTTGATATCCCAGTCCGTGTTCATGCCATGGGGCGAGTAACATCTCAGCTCATGGATCCAAAAAGTTTCAAGGTGCGATACGTCCCGTAGGCATGAGTCTCCTTTCCAATTAGGAACAAATCTGTCAATGATCTGGAACTGGGTGCCTGTTGGGTCCTTTCCGTGATGTTCCAAGTAGTAACGGGGGACAGTGTGTTTATCACACCCCTTTTTTATTTTGGCCAGGTGTTCATTCACCCTAATAGAAAAGTTCCTGATAGTGCGGCCCACGTACTGTTTTTTACATGGGCACATGATGAGGTATACTATGAACCTGGTTGCGCATGTAGTGAAGTGTTTCATGGAATATACCTGCTGGGTGACTGTGGATGTAAAAGTGTCAATCTTTCTTCTCCCCAGAGCATTGTGTAAACAGACGTTACATTTTCTGCATGGGAAGAAGCCTTTACATTCTGGAAAGAATAGAATGGGTTTGGGGATGTCTATCGCATTGGGGGCAATATCGCCCTGAATAGAGCGTGCACCCCTAAAGATAAACCCTGCTTTTTATGGAATGGAAGCTCCAAGAATTTTGTCGCTACGGAGTACCTTCCAATGTTTGTTGATAATTTTCTTTATTTCATTGTGCTGGATAGAAAAAATGGTAAGTCAGCCGAATTCGTGACAAGCCTAACACTTCCCCTTTTTTTTGTGTTATTCTCACTCATTTTTTTTTTACTTCCTGGTGGGATATGTATATAAAATGTATTATTAGGTGACCATTATATATTGTGCTTTTAGGTGAATTTTATATGGTCTATATAATAATCTTTTTCTCATCAAATACCTGTATGGACTATTAGGTGTACTTGAGCTTGAGCCACATAGAGGCTTGAATAGCACACTTTTTCACCCACTTCCTGCTCTGCCCCCCCTTTTTGGGCGGGTCTGAGAATCACCAGTCCATATATTGAGTAGCAATGTGAGGGGTCACAGCATGCCCCTGTCGAAGACCCTTAGTGTCGAAACGCGTCGGGACAGCATTTCTTTACCCCACATTGCTTTTATCCTATTGACTTTTATCTTGTGATCACTTTTTTATTTTTATGTCATTTACTACATGACTTTTACAAATAAACCTATTGGTTTGTCATTTGACCTGCACCATCCGAAGCCCCTCTTTCTTTTTGTTTTTTCCATACTTTCATGATGAATGCTCTATAAACCTTATCCTGGATATATCCAAACCCTGAGTGTTTGCCCTTCTGGAGTCTGGAGACGGACAAGCGAGCATACACCAGGAGTACCTGCCCTTTTGGAAGCCAGAGACGGATAAGTGAGGACCCTTCACCGGCATTGCATCCAATCTACAGCACCCGATTGGGACCAATCGGGATCTCAAGCCTGAGAGACCCACTGTCGTATGACCAACTTGTTTTTGTAAGAGTACCCATCTTCTTTCCATTACTCCAGACAAGCATTACTCTCATTGTTCCTGTTAGTCTACACTGCAGGAAGATCATCACCTACACATTACCTTTGTGTACTATATGTGGACTGCTTACTGTGATTAATGTTTTAGTACAGAACTCATACACCCAGCCCATTGTGGACTTCACATTCGCATAATTTTATTGTTTTGCATTTGTTTCACCCATCCATGTCACATTGTTACTAGCACTTTCAGCCATCATTGGTATTTTGTATGTTCAGTCACACCTGTACACATATAATCATTGCTTATATAAGCGCTACACAATTTTTTTCCCACGTTTGCTCAACTTTGTTTGTTTGCGTGTCAGCTGCTGAGTTTCTAGTAGTTAGTTTTATTTTTGCTTTAGCGCAGTGTTTTCCCCTCTTCCCCACATAGTTAGGTATTGCACCTCCTCAATATGTTGGGAAGCCAATGTCATGCATAGACAAATATCAATTCTGGATAGGGATAAAAGCGCTTTGGAGAAACACAAAAATTGCCTCTCTGTTGGGATTCTGTTTCTCCAGGGATCAATCCACCCCACTTCCTCTATTAATTTTGCCAGGGCTGGTCTTGCCCTTAGGAACCCCACTACCGTTGGGGTTTGCCGATCCAGTTTTGGATTTAATATTCCGTTAAGGTCCCCCACTAATATTAAGGGAATACTCGGGTTGCCCAGTTGGTACGACAGCAGGGCACGTAAGACTATGGAATTAAAGAGGTATGGAGGTATATATACTGTAGCTAGGAAGGATAAATGTCAACTGAGAAATTCTGCATAACAAAAACACATATTTTCCCCCCTGCTCAACCACTGAGTCAAGTAATTGAAAATCTAGGGACCAATGTATCAGTACACTCACCCCCCTAGAATAGGAGGTGTGGGTAGAGTGATATGCCCATTCTACCCATGCGAAGCCCACACATGACAAAGTACCTGGCGTTAAATGTGTTTCCTGTAAAACACATACAGCTGGGAGGTGTTTTCTGATAGAGGTGGACACCATGGTCCGCTTAAGGGGATCATTCAGGCCTCTCATCTTCCATGAAACAATAGAAGTGCAGGTCATTGTGATATCCTACAATATTAATAACAGTACTGTAAATGCTCAGTCCAGGCCGCCCTCCACTTTATCGTGGTATGCGGTGGCCTACCATAACTGGCATGTTCAAAGGGACCATAAGGTTCTGCAATGCCTAGCCAGGTCTCGGCTGCAAAGGACAGTCTCTTTTCCGTGAAGGGTCATAAGGACAAATGAGATACTGGTAGTAAAATAGGTAGCAACTGGAACTGAAATAATAAATTTCAAAGGGGGGGCCCTTGTAGGTGCTGTCCTATGTGCACAGTGGGAGGTATGCCAGGCAGATAGTGTTGCCCCTAAGAGCTTGGTGAACAGTGTTGGTGCCTCCCCTCTCCCGACGGGCTCAGGGTCACCAATAACAAAAGAGAAAAAAACTCAGTAACAGTACCAACAACAACTGGTGGGTGTAAACAGTAACCCATTCTGGTCTCTGGTGCAACATGCAGGCAGTGACCAGTGTCTTGCAACATGCTTTGTAATCCAATGATGGATTTAATCGCATTGGAAATACTTGTGCTCTTTACTTGATAAGAAAGGGGTATGATTCTCCTGGTCGTGTAGATGTTCAGCCGTGTTGCAAAAAACAAAACAAGGGAAAAGTGAAATCCAGGGATCAATAGATTGATAGCTATTTGCTGAACCGAAACTCAGTCCTTTTCTGCCTCGGGCCTTCCAGCTTGGCGAAACAGGTGATCATTCCCATCCAGCCATGCACAGGCCTCTGCTGCCAATTTGAAGAATTGTGCCCTGCCCCCCGCTATCACTCGGAGCCTGGCTGGGTATAGCATGGCATAGTTGGCCCGGAGGCGCTGGATTCTTTTCTTCACCTCCCCAAATTTGGCTCTGCGCCGTTGTACATCCACCGAGAAGTCGGGTAGAAAGACACCCGCACGCCATTAAACTGTATGTTGCGCCTCTCCCTGGCTAGGTGGAGTATAATCTCTTTATCTTTAAAGTTAAGGAGTTTGGCCAGGAGGGTGCGAGGAGGGTGACCCGGTGGAAGGGGTCTGGATGGAACCCTGTGCACTCTTTTCACTGAGTAAAAAGGTGTAAATGCCTCCTTGCCAAACACCCCAGTCAGCCAGTTTTCCACAAACTCTGTGGGGTCCCTGCCTTCGGTCTTTTCAGGGGAGCTTCACAATGCGGATATTGTTCTGCCTGAGGCGGTTCTCAATGTTCTAGTTTTTAAGTTCATTGGCTGTTGCAGTTCTGGCTGTGATGGCACCTCTCTGAAAAGGGGGGCAATTTTATCCTCCACCTCACTGACATGGCCCTCCACTGCTGTGGTGCGCTCCCTGATTTTTTTGTATGTCATGGCGAATCAGTCCCACCTCCTCCTTTAGTCCTCCAAAGTGCTCCTGTAATGTCTATACTGAGGATGTGCACTTATGTACTGCTCTCAATATTTCAGCCAGGGTAGGCTGTTCAGTGTCATCCCTGTCCTCCTCCTCTGCTATCTCAGGGAAGAGCTGATCTGATACAGCCTGGAGGGCCTGTGTGGATGGCTCACCTGCCTGCATGGCATGAAAGATTGTAAGGGCTTACCTTGTTTGGAGTCCATAGTTCAGAGATGTATGCTCACCCTTGCAAAAATACACAGCCCACAGTAACCAGGTAAAAGGCTATCTGGAATAAATGGCTAAACCTAGAGCTAAGGGTGGGACTTTATATATGAGGCAAAATAAAATATATACATGCACCTCCATCCCCGATAATTTGAAAAAGGAGAATAAAATGGTGGGACTTTATATGAAGCACATCAGTAGATTAAATGAGCCAATCAATGTACACATTTGTTTATTATTCTCAAAAGTCATACATACATATATACAGTAATAAATAATAAAATGATATGGTAATATATTAATAGGTCTCAATTAATAGATGTAAACATAGCATAGTATTACATGATTAGTTCAACATAAAAATTATTATGGTATTGTAATGATAAGCTGATAGGTATCAATAAATAAGATAAAATCTAAACATTTCATGATAATACATAATTAATTCAATATGATATATATAGTACTGGACCTTAGGTATGTAGACCAAGATTATAGTAGTAGTGGCATATGGGCATAAAAAGCAATGGTGGATTGGCTTTAAAATAGAATATAATCTAGTACAGATATTATACATAGATACTGTGACAACGCATCATAGGAAAGCTCTACGTGATTCGTGGTTAAAATACCACTCATCAGGAGCAGATGCAGGATTTTGGGGTATCTATAATGAAATAAAATTACCAAATGAATATAGTAATAAAAAATTTACGAATATGAAAGGGAGAGGGGAGACGCAGAAGGTCCCAAACATTCTCACCTATCTGTAGTATATGGGTTACGACTGTTGATGGTATCAAAAGGTAAAAAGCATTATACAAGACGATATCCCCGGAAGATGAGATGGAAAATCTTGAAGCACGGCAAAGGCACCAATGACCAATAGTAGACATAAAAGGGAAATAGCCAGTTTACAGCTATGGTGTGTGTAATTAGTGGTATGCATAGTTCATCATGTAGCTGATTCCCAGGGGTGTCTGTGGGGGACAATGAGTAAATAAATAAAAGTGAATAAAGACCAATTCCACAGCTAAGAAACTGGGGAGAAACACCCAAAGGTTAGAGTGTACTAGAAGAGGGGGTTAACAGGTGAGTAGAAGGAAAAGAGTGTTGAGACATAGTTAAAGTAGGGGAAAGAAATTGAGTGGTATTAAATGTGAAACCAGGTGTAATATAACATAAATACCTGAGAGGTATATAAGGGGAATACAAAAACATGCAGCAGTGTCTTGTAGGTGAAGCCAGCTAGAGTGTCAGCATAAAAAATGTGTGGTTTGAATAGCGGCCATGTAACAAGGGCGTCCATCAACGTCACGCAGCGTAATAGCGGGGAGGCGGCGTCACTGCATAAGCAACAATGAGTGCCTGGCGTTTTGGCGCCCAATCCTCCCTTGTGAGGTACGCAGATGGACAAACAAGTCGGTGGTGTGGCGTCTTGAGTGACGTCGCCTGCTCGACATGTGGGCGTAGCTCCCGGGGATAGCGAGGCAAAGCCTAACCCCGGCTACCAGAACTGGTCCCTTGTAAAAGGAAGAACATAGAGGCAAAGGCTACCTGGGCTGTGAATCTGAGCATGGGGGCTTGGCAGGGAATTTACCAAAGGATTGTCAAGGTGAAACCGTGGTCAGGGGATTCCAGAAGTCAGAGTTAATGAGGAACAGAGCCAGGGTCAGAAGCCGGGGTCAGTCTTGGAACACTGAAACTTAAAAACAAGAACACAGGAAAATAGGAACCTTTGGCAATACAAGATATAATGAACTGACCCAGCCCTCAGGGTGAGGCAGTGTTTTATACCCAGCTGATGTGATAAACTGCCTCAGCTGAACCATAAGTGACAGGTGCTAATTGCAAAGCAAGATCCAGAGTATAGCCCTCAGTGTTGCATGCAGGACAAGGCATAGTTGGAAACCATGCTGAATAATGAGCTGAGGTGTGGCTCAGAGGCAATACAGCAGGACCAGAAAACAGAAAGTCATGGGTTCAATACCTCCTTGAGCTATCTGGGGGGTGGCCACGTCTGGCTGTTTGCATTGCACGGTAGGAACCATGACAAAGATATCTGGAGTAGCATCCAGCTCCTCATCCGTGGGGCACTCTGCAATGCCATTTAGTTTCTGGGTGTAATACACCATGTATTTGGGCATATCTTTCCCCTGGGCTCTGGGTGTTTTGAGCAATTGCTTACCTGATTCTTTCTTGTCCCCACGTGCGCGCTGTACTGCCGTGGCGCCATTTTGGAGGTCATAAGGCATCTCCTTTCTGCTGTTTGTTGGTCCCGCAGTGTTTGGTAAGGGATCGGGTGGTTTCAGTGCCGGATCGAGCCGTTGGATCGGCTGGGAGAAGGATTGTTGCAGGGTAATTGCAGGGAGCTCTGTGAGACACATCCTCTCACATGCTGCTCTTGGCCACGCCCCCTAGGACACAGGCTTTTAATACCATTGAATGTGTTTATATTTTTCTCCTTCAGGTGATTGACTCAAAGCTTTAACAATCTCTCATATAACCTCGTCCCCAATGCAATCTTCAGGTTTAGGTGATGAATGCATCTCTGTGTAAAAGCATATAGATGTTTCTAGTACATTCTCCTGTCAAGACAAATCACAAGCTGCACCAGGCCACTGCAGCAAAGAGTGTCAGCTTTTCAGGATCAGTGCCCCGCAGCTTCGTGCTGCGGGGACTGTACCTGCACTTTGTGCAAAAGTGGGAGGGGGGGCTAGCCTGTAATGTTGCAACTGCACTGGACCCAGTGTACAAGTGACACACCTAGGTACCTGGTGCAGTGTATGCATCACTACTGAGTACTGTACAGGTCCAATGCTGTGGTCCACCTGTGATCCATAACTCTCCAGGGGGGGGATCGGCCCAACTGAAGAGGGAAAGTTACACAGTGTTAGACCTAGGGATGCTTCCCAAGGTGTGGTAAGTCAGGTGCTGGCCCGTTAGAACTGTGACTGTTGATTAGTCACCGACTGGGTACCAGAGCAGGCAGATAGGATTTATGAGCCCTTTAAGATGGCCTTACTTCACTCTTTGGGAGTACTGGTCCCACTCGGCTAGGCATGCCCTCAGAACACTGCACATATGGCACACAGCAACCATTTTTGGTTTTCTAGCGAATGTACAAAAACATACATATGTGCAGGCTCCATTTTAGTGGTCCTACTTGCCATTGGCACATGTGCGGGCACTATTTAGTCCTCTGTAGTGCAGTTGCCATGCTTGACAGACGGGTGCATGTGAGGGCGCCTTTTCCTGTCAGAGTGCGTTACAGCAGGACACATGTGTGAGTTAGGTGCCTTCTTTTATCAGGTCACCCTTACCAAGCTTCCTTGTGCACTGCAAAGGGAGCAGTGTGATTATCACTTCAGAATGGTTATACTTTTAGGGGACCGGGCACTGTGCATGAAGTCTCCAGTAAAGTGGTTTTTAGTACACCATAGGGGAACCATCTCTAACAGAGGACTCTAAGTACAGTAAAGTCAAGTAAGGTCAAGGTTTGACTGAGATATGGTCACTTTTTGATAATTCTGCATTGCTCTGTTGTCAACAGAGGACCAAGAATCTGAGGCTTCTACAATCGGACAGTCAGGGCTTCCCTCTGAGACAATACATTCTTCTTGTCTGAACAAAGAAGAATTTTCTACCTAAATGTCTTGTGACATTATTCAAAAGATCAGCTAAAAGCTCACAGTCCTACAGTTTCTTCTGGTTGATCATATGTGGAAGGGGAGGATGCACCATGGGAGGATTCTTCTTCAGAATCTGATATTTTGTCTTTGTAAAAAAAGTCCCTCTGCCACAGTGACCCCAAAATTGAAAGACATTATAAGGGTGCTTATAGAGAAGGTGTGCAAAGGTCTTAATTTGGATTTTGCTGTGCCTGCGATCCAGTTGTCTCTTGTCTGAATAAGACTCTCTTGGTTTTGGTCAAGGTTGTGCTCAATTTCAGGGACCCTGCAGATAAGCAATTTGAGGTTCTGCTCATAGCATTCTTTTCTTTATCTGAACAGACTGCACAAATAGTGGTTGCCGATGGCAGTGTGTCATCTAGGCAAATGGCAGGAACCCTGGTGACATTTCAGACAGTTCCTCGGCTTGCTATGGGGACACTTGTAAGAAAGAGGGGAGACCACCAGTGGAGAATCCACCAAATGAGGTAAGAAACTGCTCTGTGCACTCCTAAAATGCTAAGTCTAACATAGAAACATACTTTTGCAAAAATACATTGCTGGCACCAAGGCCTCTGCATAGTGATAGGGCACCCCTACTTTTCAAAGGGAATGTCTGTTACCTCTTTAGGTCTTCTGATGACAGAACATCTCAGATGTCTGTGTCCAGAGTGTTCTTTCCAGGGTCTACAAACTGGAGTTTCACTATTTACCTCCTCCCCATTTTATGTTCTCCTTCCCTGTTACAGCAGGCGGATCTGCTTTAGGATGTTTAACAGCTTTAGGGGGTCATTACTCCTGTACCACCAGTAGAACACTTTCAAGGTTAACACCTTCACCTCTTTACGGTTCCAAGAAGTTCAGTCCATTCTGGTTCTGAAGACTCTATACTTGTATCTACAGGTTCAGAAGTGTCAGGAACCATAAACCAGACAGACACAGAAAGTGCAGCTAAAATCACACCTTTAACCACTTCAGCCCCGGAAGAATTTACCCCCTTCCTGACCAGAGCACTTTTTTGCAATTCGGCACTGCGTCGCTTTGACAATTGCATGGTCGTGCGACTTTGTACCCAAACAAAATTGAAATCCTTTTTTTCCCCACAAATAGAGCTTTTTTTTGGTGTTATTTGATCACCTCTGCGGTTTTTATTTTTTGCACTATAAACAAAAGAATAGCAACAATTTTGAAAACAAAAAAAAATTCTTTTACTTTTTGCTATAATAAATATCCCCCAAAAATATATAAAAAATGTTTTCCTCAGTTTAGGCTGATATGTATTCTTCTACATATTTTTGGTAAAAAAAAAAATCGCAATAAGCGTATATTGATTGGTTTGCGCAAAAGTTATAGCGTCTACAAAATAGGGGATAGATTTATAGAATTTTTATTATTCTTTTTTTTTATTAGTAATGGTGGTGATCTGTGATTTTTTCGTGACTGCGACATTATTGCGGACACATCGCACAATTTAAAATTTTTTTTTTGAAAATTATTTTTTATTCAGTTTTTAAGCATACAAATAACAACAGGCCACTCTTGCGGCTGACACCCACCAGCTATAACACAGTTGCCGGTGGACATTTACATACAAAACAAAAAACAACTTCTCACCCGATCCCAAGTGTCTCAATATTTCAAAGAGGAACTCCCATTTAACCCTGTCAAATGCCTTTTGGCATCAATTGACATGAGTACAGTGGGGGCACACCTCCTAATAGCTTCCTGAACCAGGAGTATGGATTTCAGTGAATTATCCCTTCCTTCCCTTCCCTGTACAAATCCCACCTGGTCATTATGGATCCATTTTGGCAAACATGACTTCAATCTTTCTGCTATTATTTTTGAAAAAAGCTTTATATCTGAATTTAATAACGAGATCGGCCTGTAGCTCTCTACTGCCATGGGGTCTTTCCCCTCTTTTAAAATGAGGGTGATGTGTGCCAAAAGTGTCTCCTCTCACCTTCCCTTACCGTATTAAAATAATTGCATAGTTTCGGTGCCAACTGCTTACAAAACTTTTTGTAGTACCCAATAGGGAATCCGTCGGGGCCTGGACTTCCTCCTGAAGCGGTGTTTTTGATTGCTTTTTATACCTCCTCTACTGCTATGGGTACTTCTAAAGTATCCATTTCTTATTTCTCGCCTCTCGGGAGGTCCAGGTTCCGCATGTATTCCCTTATATCTTCTCTCTGCTTTATCTTCTTTTCCCCCCTTTTGGTTGATATTGTATAGGGTACTATAATAGGTATGGAATGTCTTTGCTATGTCCGGGGAAGGGATTTGTATACTACCTCTTACGTCTCTAACCTTCGCTATAAAGGTCCTATTATGTTTTTCCTTTACCCTTCTGGCCATCCATTTGCCTGATCTATTTCACCACTAGTACCTTTCCTTATCTATAATATGGAATGCAGCTTTCCTCTCTTGATCTAAACATTCTTCTAGTTCTCTCTTTTTTGTTATCAGCTCCTGCCTTTCCGGGATCCCTTTAGGTCTTGTTCTTGCTCTAGCTCCTTAATTTCTTTATATAGGTCCTTTTTCCTCTTTTCCCTTGCCTTCTTCTTTCCCGCTACAATTCCTATTAGGATCCCCCTAATGACCACCTTATGGGTCTCCCATACTATTGCACTGGATATTCCTGGTGTCTTATTGGCCTTAAAAAATCTGCCTAATTCCTGCTCAATCCTATTTATTGATTCTTGCTCTTGGATCAAGGAATCGTTCAACCTCCAGTTTAACCCCGGTCTAGAGTCCCCTTTTATCTCCAATTGTATCTTCACTGGCGCATGGTCTGATAAAGTAATTGTTTTTATTTCTGCCGTTTTAAGAGCTGGCACTAACTGGTGCTCAATGAAAATATAATCAATCCTGGAGTAGGAGTTATGGACCAGGGAGAAACAGGTATAGTCTCGATCTGTTAACCACTTTAGCCCCGGACCAATTGTCAGCTTAAGGACCAGAGGTCTTTTTTCAATTTCGCACTGCACTACTTTAACTGGTAATTGCGCGGTCATGCAATTTTGTAACCAAACGAAATTTGCGTCCTTTTCTTCCCACAAATAGAGCTTTCTTTTGATGGTATTTGATTGCCTCTGTGATTTTTATTTTTTGCGATATAAACGGAAAAGGAGCGAAAATTTTGAAAAAAAAAGAGATTTTCTACTTTTTGTTATAAAAAAAATCTAATAAACTCAATTTTAGTCAAACATTTGGGCCAAAATGTATTCAGCCACATGTCTTTAGTAAAAAAAATGCCAATAAGCGTATATTTATTGGTTTGCGCAAAAGTTATAGCGTCTACAAACTAGAGTACATTTTCTGGAATTTACACGGCTTTTAATTTATGACTACCTATCTCATTTCTTGAGGTGCTAAAATGGCAGGGAAGTACAAAACCCCCCCAAATGACCCCATTTTGGAAAGTAGACACCCCAAGCTATTTGCTGAGAGGCATGTTGAGCCCATTGAATATTTTTTTTTTTAGTCCCAAGGGATTGAATAAAGACAAAAAAAAAAAAAAAAAAAAAAATTTTTTTTCATAAAGTTGTCACTAAATGATATATTGCTCACACATGCCATGGTTATATGTGGAGATGCACCCCAAAATACATTTTGCTGCTTCTCCCGAGTATGGGGATACCACATGTGTGGGACTTTTTGGGAGCCTAGCCGCGCACGGGGCCCCGAAACCCAATCAACGCCTTCAGGGTTTCTAAGGGTGCAAATTTTTGATTTCACTCCTCACTACCTATCACAGTTTTGAAGGCCATAAAATGCCAAAATAGCACAAAACCCCCCCAAATGACCCCATTTTGGAAAGTAGACACCCCAAGCTATTTGCTGAGAGGCATGTTGAGTACATGGAATATTTTATATTTTGCCACAAGTTGCGGGAATATTACAAACTTTTTTTTTTTTGCCCAAAGTTGTCACTAAATGATATATTGCCCACACATGCCATGGGCATATGTGGAATTACACCCCAAAATACATTCTGCTGCTTCTCCTGAGTACGAGGATACCACATGTGTGGGACTTTTTGGGAGCCTATCCGCATACGGGACCCGAAAACCAAGCACCGCCTTCAGGATTTCTAAGGGCATAAATTTTTGATTTCACTCCTCACTACCTATCACTACCTATCACAGTTTTGAAGGCCATAAAATGCCAAGATGGCACAAAACCCCCCCAAATGACCCCATTTTGGAAAGTAGACACCCCAAGCTATTTGCTGAGAGGCATGTTGAGCCCATTGAATATTTTTTTTTTTTAGTCCCAAGTGATTGAATAAAGACAAAAAAAAAAAAAAAAAAAAATGTATTCAAAAATTTGTCACTAAATGATATATTGCTCACACATGCCATGGTTATATGTGGAATTGCACCCAAAATACATTTTGCCACTTCTCCTGAGTACGGGGATACCACATGTGTGGGACTTTTTGGGAGCCTATCCGCGTACGGGGCCCCGAAACCCAAGCACCACCTTCAGCATTTCTAAGGGTGTAAATTTTTGATTTCACTCCTCACTACCTATCACAGTTTCGAAGGCCATAAAATGCCAAAATTGCACAAAACCCCCCCAAATGACCCCATTTTGGAAAGTAGACACCCCAAGCTATTTGCTGAGAGGCATGTTGAGTACATGGAATATTTTATATTTTGCCACAAGTTGCGGGAATATTACAAACTTTTTTTTTTTTGCCCAAAGTTGTCACTAAATGATATATTGCCCACACATGCCATGGGCATATGTGGAATTACACCCCAAAATACATTCTGCTGCTTCTCCTGAGTACGGGGATACCACATGTGTGGGACTTTTTGGGAGCCTATCCGCATACGGGACCCCGAAAACCAAGCACCGCCTTCAGGATTTCTAAGGGCATAAATTTTTGATTTCACTCCTCACTACCTATCACTACCTATCACAGTTTTGAAGGCCATAAAATGCCAAGATGGCACAAAACCCCCAAATGACCCCATTTTGGAAAGTAGACACCCCAAGCTATTTGCTGAGAGGCATGTTGAGCCCGTTGAATATTTTTTTTTTTAGTCCCAAGTGATTGAATAAAGACAAAAAAAATAAATAAAAAAAATGTATTCAAAAAGTTGTCACTAAATGATATATTGCTCACACATGCCATGGTTATATGTGGAATTGCACCCCAAAATACATTTTGCTGCTTCTCCTGAGTATGGGGATACCACATGTGTGGGACTTTTTGGGAGCCTAGCCGCGTACGGGGCCCCGAAACCCAAGCACCGCCTTCAGGATTTCTAAGGGTGCAAATTTTTGATTTCACTCCTCACTACCTATCACAGTTTCGAAGGCCATAAAATGCCAAAATAGCACAAAACCCCCCCAAATGACCCCATTTTGGAAAGTAGACACCCCAAGCTATTTGTTGAGAGGCATGGTGAGTATTTTACAGCTCTCATGTGTTTTTGAAAATGAAGAAAGTAAAGAAAAAAAAATTTTTTTTTTCTTTTTTCAATTTTCAAAACATTGTGACAAAAAGCGAGATCTGCAAAATACTCACCATACCTCTCAGCAAATAGCTTGGGGTGTCTACTTTCCAAAATGGGGTCATTTGGGGGTGGTTTGTGCCATCTGGGCATTCCATGGCCTCCGAAACTGTGATTGGCAGTGAGGAGTGAAATAAAAAAATTACACCCTTAGAAAGCCTGAAAGCGGTGCTTGGATTTTGGGGTCCCGTACGCGGCTAGGCTCCCAAAAAGTCCCACACATGTGGTATCCCCGTACTCAGGAGAAGCAACAGAATGTATTTTGGGGTGTATCTCCACATATGCCCATGGCATGTTTGAGCAATATATCATTTAGTGACAAGTTTTTGTAAAAAAAAATATTATTTTTTTTTTTTTTTCATTATTCAATCTCTTGGGACCAAAAAAAAAATATTTAATGGGCTCAACATTGCTCTCAGCAAATAGCTTGGGGTGTCTACTTTCCAAAATGGGGTCATTTGGGGGGGGGGTTTGAACTGTCCTGGCATTTTATGCACAACATTTAAAAGCCTATGTCACACGTCACCCACTCTTCTAACCACTTGAAGATAAAGCCCTTTCTGACACTTTTTGTTTACATGAAAAACATATTTTTTTTTTGCAAGAAAATTACGTTGAACCCCCAAACACTATATATATTGTTAAAGCAAAGGCCCTACAGATTAAAATGGTGGGTGTTGCATTTTTTTTTTTCCACACAGTATTTGCGCAGCGATTTTTCAAACGCATTTTTTGTGGAAAAAATACACTTTTTTTTATTTTAATGCACTAAAACACACTATATTGCTCAAATTTTTGATGAAATAAAAAATATGATCTTAGGCCGAGTACATGGATACCAAACACGACATGCTTTAAAATTGCGCACAAACACGCAGTGGCGACAAACTACATACATTTTTAAAAGCCTTTAAAAGCCTTTACAGGTTACCACATTAGATTCACGGAGGAGGTCTACTGCTAAAATTACTGCCCTCGATCTGACCTTCGCGGTGATACCTCACATGCATGGTGCAATTGCTGTTTACATATGACGCCAGACCAACGCTTGTGTTCGCCTTTGCGCAAAAGAAGGGGGGGCAGGGGTGCTTTTTTTTTTTTTTTTTAGTTTTTCTTTTTATTTAGCTTTTTTATTTTATTTTTAAACTGTTCCTTCCATTTTTTTTTTCTTAGTTGTCATTTTTATTGTTATCGCAGGGAATGTAAATATCCCCTATGATAGCAATAGGCAGTGACAGGTACTCTTTTTTTGAAAAAATTGGGGTCTATTAGACCCTAGATCTTTCCTGTGCCCTCAAAGCATCTGACCACACCAAGATCGGTGTGATAAAATGCTTTCCCAATTTCCCAATGGCGCGGTGGGTATGCCCACCATTAGAATACCTCCCTTCATCCACCCACTTCTAATGATGGGCATACATGCACCATTTATATATGCCGAAGCATGGGGGCATCCTCCCGCAAAAAAAGTTATGCCACGTATACATGGTCGAACTTTTTTCGACCGTATGTACGTGGCATTAGGAGCAAAATCGCTCCTCCGCCCTCTGCTGCCCCCATGCTTCGGCATATATGCTCTTTTTTTTAACTGTGGTGGTGAAATCACCTCCTACAGCATTGGAGTCGCGGCTTTATGTATCGTGGGAGCAAACGCTGTTGCTGTCAAGATAAATAAATCCACGCTGCAACTGAATGGCGTACCTGCTAAGCAAATAATGGTTAACATTAAAACAAAGTAACATTACAGTATAACAGTAAGACCTTACCATACCATACCTGCAAAGCAAATACCAAAAAAAAAACATAGTAAAAAATAAAACATTTTGTTAACGCAACCGGTGCCTAAAATATATATATGCCGAAGCATGGGGGCATCCTCCCGCAAAAAAGTTATGCCACGTACACATGGTCGGACTTTTTTCGACCGTATGTACGTGGCATTAGGAGCAAAATCGCTCCTCCGCCCTCTGCTGCCCCCATGCTTCGGCATATATGCTCTTTTTTTTAACTGTGGTGGTGAAATCACCTCCTACAGCGTTGGAGTCGCGGCTTTATGTATCGTGGGAGCAAACGCTGTTGCTGTCAAGATAAATAAATCCACGCTGCAACTGAATGGCGTACCTGCTAAGCAAATAATGGTTAACATTAAAACAAAGTAACATTAGAGTATAACAGTAAGACCTTACCATACCATACCTGCAAAGCAAATACCAAAAAAAAAACATAGTAAAAAATAAAACATTTTGTTAACGCAACCGGTGCCTAAAATATATATATGCCGAAGCATGGGGGCATCCTCCCGCAAAAAAGTTATGCCACGTACACATGGTCGGACTTTTTTCGACCGTATGTACGTGGCATTAGGAGCAAAATCGCTCCTCCGCCCTCTGCTGCCCCCATGCTTCGGCATATATGCTCTTTTTTTTAACTGTGGTGGTGAAATCACCTCCTACAGTGTTGGAGTCGCGGCTTTATGTATCGTGGGAGCAAACGCTGTTGCTGTCAAGATAAATAAATCCGCGCTGCAACTGAATGGCGCACCTGAAAACAAAAAAATGGTTAACAATAAAACATACCTGAAAAGCAAGCATGATAAAACATAATAAAACATTGCAGAATAGAATAGAGTAAAAAAGAGCAACAATAGAGAGAGAACAATAAAACGACAACTATTTTTGGTTTTTTTTTTTATATTTTTTTTGGGGTTTTTTTTTTTTTTGTACTTTTTTTTTTTTTTTTTATTTTTTACACTTTTTTTTTAAACTATAACTATAATTTTAACTGTAACGGTCGGGTCTCAAAATGCGATGGCATTCTTGAGACCCTGTAACTATAATTTGAACTGCAACGGTCGGGTCTCAAAATGCGATGGCATTCTTGAGACCCTGTGAAAGTGTATCCTAGCCTGTGAAATGCTGTACCCTATGCTAATACCTCACTAGTTCGTGGTAGCGTTCAAAGCATTCACCAACGCAGAGACCAGGATTGTCAGGACAGCGTGGACAATAATAACGGGTGTCACGCCTAAATCCGCGCTTGCTACAGACACGACATCTTCTTTGGGGGGCTCGTTGGGTAGGGGTACTCTGGAGGACATGAGGATAATGCCTCTCATGCAGCCGGCTTACTGCATTTGGTAGGGGATGGTGAGGTGTGGAATCGCCTGGATACAGGAGTTCCATGACAACCGCTCCCTGGAATTCAAGGAAGGGTAACGTCCCGCCTGAAGCTCCGTATAGCACATGAGCATTCAGCAAAGCCAATTGGAATAAATAAATAGACACTTTTTTGTACCAGCGTCTAGCCTTACGGACAACTAGGTACGGCGCCAACAACTGGTCGTTGAGGTCCACCCCCCCCATATTAAGGTTGTATTCGTGGATACAGAGGGGTTTCGTCACAACACCAGCCGCCGTACGAATTTGGACTGTCGTGTCTGCATGAAGGGAGGTAAGAACGAAAACATTCCTATTATCCCTCCACTTCACAGCGAGCAAGTTATTACACTTCAAGCAGGCTCTCTCCCCCAGCCTAAGACGGGAATCTACAAGCCGCTGGGGAAAGCCCCGGCGATTAGGTCGCACGGTGCCACATGCTCCAATCTGATGATCAAACAAGTGACTAAACAGTGGCACGCTCGTGTAATAATTGTCCACGTACAAGTGGTACCCCTTTCCGAATAAGGGTGACACCAAGTTCCACACTATCTTGCCAGCGCTCCCTATGTAATCTGGACAGTTCTCCGGCTCTACGTGACTATCTTTTCCCTCATAAACCGAAAAGCTCCACGTATAGCCTGTTGCCCTGTCACAGAGCTTGTAGAGCTTGACCCCGTATCTGGCACGCTTGCTGGGAAGGAACTGTTTGAAAGACAAGCGGCCAGAAAACTTAATCAGGGACTCGTCAACGCAGACAACTTGATTGGGCGTAAACAAGGCTGCAAAACATTGGTTGAAGTGGTTTATGAGGGGCCGAATTTTGTAGAGCCGATCAAATTCAGGGTCTCCACGAGGACGACAAAGTTCATTGTCACTGAAGTGCATGAACCGCAAGATCTGTTCGTATCGTGCCCTGGACATGGAGGCAGAGAACACGGGCATATGGTGGTGCGGTGAGGTGGACCAATAAGACCTCAGCGTCGGGAATTTGTGTATGCCCATGTTGAGGGAAAGGCCCAGAAAGGTCTTAAATTCGGAAACCGTAATTGGTTTCCAATCTCTGGCAAGGGAAGGCACTTGGGGATTAGCGGCGATGTGTTGACCAGCGTATATATTACTTTGGTCCACAATAGATCTATAGAGATCTTCCGTGAAAAACAGCGAATAAAAATCGGATGGCTTAAAATCAGCTGTTTCCACCTGAATACCGGGTTGGCCAGTGAATGGGGGAAGTACGGGTTCTGCAGAAGTGGTGGGCACCCAATCAGGATTGGCGAATTCTGCAGGAAGGACACTATGTGATCGACGGGCCTGCCTTTGTCTTCTTCTTGGTGGCAGCGGGACACTACTTGTGCTTGCCACCTCGCCAGCTTGAACTGCACTTATGGGACTCGCCACGTCACCAAGTGTTACTGCAGTGCTGGTTTGACTACGTCCAGGGTGTACTAGGCCGCTGGTGCTTGCCAGTTCACCAGAAGGAATAGCGGCGCTAGTACTTCTCTGCTCCATACGAGAGACCTGCGGTTCCTGCACCTCAACAACATCAGAAGATCGGGATCGGGTACGCCTGACCTTAGCAGGGACCACACCTTCGTCGCCAGAGCTATCTGTCATGGAGCCGCTGTCGTCTACTGGATCGTATTCTGAGCCTGATTCTGACAGATGAGTGACCTCCTCTTCACTATCTGACATACTCAGAAACAAGTAGGCCTGTTCACTAGTGTACTTGCGATTTGCCATTTTGGGCTCTAAATTTAGTAGTACACTAGTGAGATTCACAGGAAAAAAAGCTCCTAGGCTGCTGGCGAATGAATCAAAACGCTACCAAAAAAACTGTTAGCGATCGCAGGGATCAGGCCTGACTCTGCGAACGCTGCAGTTATGTGTGCTTAGTGTTTTGGAAGTGACAGTGATCGATCGATACTGCACTTGGGTGGGCTGGGCTGGGCTGGGCTGGGCGGAGGGGGAAAACGCAGGTGCTAGCAGGTATCTGGGCTGATCCCGCTAACAATGCGTTTTTTTGGAACCCTAAACTGCTGGGACGCTAGTATAGATCTGATCAGATCAGATATTGATCTGTTCAGATACTATACCACTAAGGGAGGTGTATGCTTTGCGCGTGGGTGTTTGCGGTACTGGCACTAACCTGGGGCGACGCAGACCTTATTTGACCCTAACACCTAATTGATATCACCCGCCGGGCGATCAGGGGGTTAAACCGATAGTTGGGTAATAAATGGCGGGTGCCCTGACAGTATAAAAAAACAAGCTAACTAACCAGCGTCACCCGTAACAGTTATACGGTGATCACTGGTGAAAGGGTTAACTAGGGGCAATCAGGGGGTTAAAACCTTTATTAGGTAATATATGGGGGTACCTGACGATATATAAAAACCTGACGGGGAACCTAAATAACTAAATAACTAACTGGCTAACCAGCGTCACCAGTGACACTTATTACTGTGATCACTGGTGAAAGAGTTAACTCTAGGGGCAATCAGGGGTTAAAACCTTTATTTAGGTTGTAATATGGGGGTACCTGACCTATAAACCTATTTATAATCCTATATAAACCTGGCGGTTACCTAAAAAAAAAACTGGCTACCTAGCGGCACCAGTGACACTAATAGAGCGATCAAAATAAACGATCGCTTAGTGACACTGGCAAAAGGGGGTGAAAGGGTTACCTAGGGGGCAATCAAGGGGTTAAACCTTTATTGGGGGGGGTAGGGGGCTACCTTGGACCTAAAGGGGCCTAAAACTAACTGCCCTGACAGTTATTGCAGGCACACTGACACTAAATGCAGTGATCAGTAAAATAAATGATCACTGCAATCAGTGACACTGTGACAGGGGGGGCAGGGGGTGATCTGGGGGGTGATCAGGGGGTGACAGGGGGGTGAAATGTGTGCCTATGTGTACCTGGTGTCAGTGTAGTGTTTGTGCACTTACTTGATGTCTTCTCCGCTCGGCGTCCCGGTCAGAAAGACCGACACGAGGAGCGTGACATCACTTCCCCTTGCCTGTGTTTACAATTACACAGGAAGGGGAAGGAAGCGGACGAATCCTATTGGCCAGAGCGATCGGGAGGGGGTGGCCAGAAACGACTGGCCGTTACCTCGTCCCGCATCGCTTCTGAAGCGATCCCGACCGTCCCCGCCGGCGGAGGGGGGTCCGATCGGACCCCCCAACCGCCGGAAGAATGTCACGTACAGGTACGTGATTCTGCCTGTACGTGCCATTCTGCCGACGTAAATATACAGGGGGCGGTCGGGAAGTGGTTAAATGGGTAATCCTCCAAGTGTCTTGTAATTGCCAATTTGCTAATGCTTTTATACATTTTTTATGCTTTTGTTCCGTGGAACTGTTTCTCCCTCCTGAAGTATCCACCCTTGGGTCTATACTCCAATTCATGCCTCCTGCTACGATCAATTTACCCTCTTTAAAACCTTCTAATTTTTTCAGAGTTTTCATGACAAATTTGTCAGGGTTCTTATTCGGTGCATAAACATTCACAATCGTACATTTCATATTGAACAGTTTTCCTTTTAAGAATAAATATCTTCCGTCTGGGTCTACGAGATGCTCCTCAACCTCAAACTTTAACATCTTACTAAAGCCAATTGCTATACCTCTTGAGTGGGGGGATGGGGTATCTCCATAATACCATACTGGGAACTGGTGTGTGGTCAACTTGATCCCCGATGTTTGAGTTATGTGTGTCTCCTGGAGGCACACTATGCTTGCTTCTAAATATTGCAATTCCTTATTTAAGTTATATCTTTTTTTTTTGGAGTTTAATCCCCTTACATTATATGTGATCAAATTAACCACCACCATCTCTTAATTTTCAATTTGGTCATTAGGAGCCTCTAGTGGGACCCACGGATATCCTATACTGATGTTGGGGGGGGTGAGCGAGACCAAAAAAAAAAAAAAAAAAGGGAAAACCAAAACCCCCCCACCTCCCATAATACCCTTCCCACCCCCCTCCCTCCCCCCTCCTCCCATTCCCCTGGTTCTGAAACAACACGCCTGTTCGGCTGGACAGACTCTTTTTGTTTGTTCTATGGACAATATGGACACCTTTCTGGTGTCGTCTCTTTTCCATATTTCCCAAATAGAGCTCACCCCGGGGCATCAAGGCTCCTCCCTGTGTCCTCCCTCCCCCTACTCGTTCCCCATCTCATCTCCTGATGTTATTTAAGTTCGCTCCCTCCTCCCCCGGCCTCTGTTCCCCTTACACTTTATCTGTGCTAACTGAGGTTCCTCCTCCTCTTCCCACCCTGGGAGTGGAGGGGGATGTATTTCTAAACGATCGCACAAATCTGCAGCTCTGCGCCTTCGAAGGTCACCCCTTGCAATGTCCTTAGTTTCCTCATAATTAGGGCCTTTTCCTCAGCATAGTGAAACCTCACTATTACATCCCTCGGTTTCTCGGATCCCGCGCCCGAGCGCTGCGTCACCCTATGTATTCTATCTATTTTTAAAGTCTCGGTGACGTCTCTTTCTAACAAGGGGTTAAATAGTTGCTTTGCTAATTTGTTCAAATCTGAGTTGCTCTGGCAAACCTTTAATTTGTACGTTCTTCCTACTCCTATTCTCTTGGTCTTCTAACTTATACATAAGGGCTCTATTCACTCTCTGCAGGATCGTTACTTGTTCTGCTATCCCATCTAGTCTTTGCTCCTGTGCTTCTAGTCTATTCTCTGTCTCCTCTACTCGCCCTAGGACTAACCCAATGTCTGCTTTTACTGCGGAGATTTCCGCTTTCAGAGATGTTTCCATGCTTGAAAACATCTCTGCCAGCATCTCCTTTATTTGTGGAAATTCCCCCTGCATTCTGGGCTCTATGCTTCTTTCCCCTGCTAAACCTGCACTCTCTAGTCTGCTTTCCTCTACTGCCTTTGACCCCCCTGTTTTCCCTCCATTAGCATTCCCACCTTTATTTTCTTCTGTTGTTTTCTGCCTATTTAGGCCAGAACGCAGGGGTGCCCCTAACCTGGGGCTTCCCTGCATTTCTTCTACCACGCTAGTATTACATGCCATGTACCGTTGGATACCCCCTGAGCTAGAAGTAGGTAATGCACTTTTACTCATTTTGCTCGGTTTACCCCTCATATTAGTACCCCAAAAACAGTAACCATTATCTATTTCTCTTAGACCCTCCCCTTTCACCTCTTTAAAACTGGTTGCTGCACCACACTAATATAACAAAAGATGATTATATAACACACCCTAAGGATTGATATTACATAGCTACTGATTAGTAACCACCCACGTTTGACAATAGCATGGAAAATAATGTGGGCCACATCAGCAAAAAAAAAAGAAGACAAATATCCTCTATTGATTTTTGGAGTGCGACTACTGTCTAGGGGCCGTATAGTAGTATCGGTCAATTGAAGTCAATTGCAAAGTTCAGACCCCCGTGTTAAAGGTAGACATACACCCCCCTATTGCTCTCCTTCGGCTACTGTTTGTCCAGGGGCCTGTCAGTTACAAAGTCCCTTCTGGCCGGCGGTAGTTGAATCACCTCCTGGGGAAATAAATACAAAAAGGCACCCAAAGGGAATTTTGTTAACACTGTCCCTATGCCAAGGGAGCCTGTAGCAACGCCCGTTCAAGAGCAGAAGACCAGCATAGGAAAAAAAAAAAAAAAAGGAAAAGGAAAGCAGGGGCGACTTTGATAGCGTTGTCCTCACAGCAAGGGCGGTGATGGCAAAGATGATAAAGAAAGTTCAGATCTGTGGGTTATCGGCCTTAAGCTGTTGTTGTGGTAATCATACTCGCAACCCGTATGCACCCTTTTTGCATGCACCAATTGTACCCGATGCCAATCACAGAATATGTTGTATATAGGAGGGTGAAAGTGGGGGAGGCAGTACATATAGTCCTGGGGTAAGGGACTACGCTTCAGGTTGATGCTATTATGCCTGCTGTGCCTGCTTTTTCTAATTTACCCCACCTTTAAAATTGCATGTACAGGGTTCCGCAGGTTCAAATCCTTATGGCCGTATTTTGGGAGAAATCGCCTTTTTTTTAGACTAGAGTCCAGCGGCAATTCGTGAGTGTCTGGGTTACTTCTACAGCATGTCAAATTTAGCACAGTAGCAGAGTAGCAAAACAGCAAAAAAAAAAAAAACACAGCAAGCACAGAGCACAGCTTAAGCTTAAGGTACCTTCTAAAGTCCCGACTATATCAGTTGTAATAACCAGAAAGATAAAGTGATACCTGTATGGCTGGTATCGCCCCCTGTACAGTCAGTAGCGTTCTTTATGTTGAATTCATACTTTACTGTATGTTGGATGCTGGGCTTCCGAAGATGCTTCTTCCCTCATGCTGCAAGAAAGAACCTAGCATCCCTGAGGCACTGTGGGACGGCCTGCCTCTATCTGCTCACCTCAGCCTCCGGTGTTTGCAGGCATCTCTCTGCACGCTGTTGATTCCTGGGGGGGTGATGCGGGGGTGATGCGGGGGCTAGTCAAGCATGCATAATGCCGTCTCCATCTGTCCGCACCAACTGCTTGCAGGGGAATGTGGCGTGGGGTGCGATGGCCCAGTCAGCTCTCCTGTTCGGGCGGAAGGCAGGGGGAGGACAGAAGCGCTGGAGACTCAGCACGCTCAACCTGCTTAGCCCATACGCTGGACGGCTTTCCTCATAGAGCCTCACGGCGGCTTCCGGGCTGCGGCGCGCTGGAGGATGGCAAAGGAGAGTGGAGGTTCCCGGGAGCCGGACACCTGGAGAGCGTCCCTCACGCTCCTACGTCAAGGCTCCACACGCAGCTCTGTACCACCACCCGATAGCTAGAATAAGAGTTAATGGCACCCTGCCCTGCCCCCTTGAATTATTTAACGGGACAAGACAGGGTTGCCCACTTTCCCTGCTCTTTTTTATAATTACATTAGAACCCCTGATGGCCGCAAGACGTAAAAATCAGTGTAGTGATCTAATATATAGTTCGTAGATGGTTTTTAGTTATTAAAAAGTATTGTCCCTGCAGCAAACCCACTTCTCCAGAGAGAGATTTTATTGGCTTCCAAAACAGAACATTCTTGCAGATGATAAAAATCCAACAGAGTTCATATGACAAGGAATATCTTCCCTAGACTTGTGCCTTCATGATCACAGACCCTTCTCTGAGATACTTTCTTAGACTGAAAGCCATCTTATATCACACACTGAATGGCTGAGCAATTTGCTTTGATCTGCTCCTGTCTTTCAGAGTGACAGCAGATCACCCCAAGCTGTGAACAGCTGTAGTCATAACATCAATAAGTATGCGCAATTAGATTAACAGATACCACCTTGACACCCTTTTGATGTGTAGAACGGAGTCTATGCCCAATTAGATTAACAGCTACCACATTAACACCCTTTTGATGTGTAGAATAGACTTGAATCCCCAATCTAGATTCTTGCATAATAAATTTGTCTTAGAATGCCTATATGAAATGCCTATATGAAATACATAAAAAAACACTACATATATCTAATATATATATATATATATATATATATATATATATATTAGATATAACATACTACAATCAGGATATCCAGGGTATCCAGGTGGGAGAGAGGGAGTATAAGGCGTCCGCATTTGCGGACGACGTGCTCCTTTATATAGTGCGGCCGAGAATATCAATCCCTATGGTCCTGAAGGAGTTAACACAATATGGCAAATTATCGAATTTCAAAGTATACATGACAAAATCTGAAATATTAAATTTAACGGTACCAGCAGAAGAGCAGAGCGCAATCCAGGCCAAGCTACCACTTAAGTGGTGGAAGGGGGGGTTGGGGTTGGGACTTTAAATGAGGCACATATGCCATGTGCCTCCATCCCTACAAAATGTTTGAAAAAAGAAAGGAAAGGTAGGACTTTAAATGAGAAGGATGACTTTGTGGAGGCAAATTGAATTTGAAAAAAATATACATTTTATTACTGAAAGTAACATGTTAAATATGGTAAAATGAAAACCACATATACAGTAAGTAATAACTCCATCCACACATAACATACAGGTGTGGGATAGGTAAGGGAGTTGACATACATATAATATTTCTAAAATAATTGATTGTAGTCTTGTATTAGATAAATTCATATATATACATAGGTGTCATATACACAGCACTAGCAGCGGGAGTAAAGATAATAAATAGTAGGACCGTAATAGATAAATACATAAGTATCGAAATTGATAAACTGCTGCAGGTAAAAAAATCAATGTGTCCATTACAGGCACAGGTCAGCATCGCTTGTGTCCGACGCGTTTCGTGTAGAGACACTCTTCAGGGGCAGATGCTTAAGTATGTCTGCAGAGTATAAAAAATATAAGATATGGCATTAGTCTAGTTTTGGATGGTCATATGGAGGAAAGGCAATTAAGTGGTGCAAGTAAGAATTAAGCTATCTAAGGATAAAGCTGACAGCTCAATTAGAGGATCTTTTCGAAATCAATTGTATGCCTCTCCTTAACAAAATTAAAGAGCATTTAAGTAGGATGCATTACAAAGCTCTCTCTTGGCTGGGAAAGATAAACACAGTTAAGATGTTCATCTTACCCATGTTTATTTACACTTGTCAAATGGTACCAATCCACCTTCCACAGAAATACCTTAGTAAAGTAAAATCAATGATAACAAAATGTATCTGGGCACGAAAACGGGTGCGCATTGCTTATAATATAATGGTCAGAGGGAAAGATAGAGGAGGTCTGGCTGCTCCTGATTTTAAAAAATATTATGAAGCTTTTGTGATTTCGAGAATAATAGATTGGACTCATAATAGGAAGGATAAGAGCTGGGTCGAGTTAGAAATGAGCCTAAGCAGTAAGACAATATCGAGATTTAGGCCAAACACAAATATACTCACAAAAAATTCACTAAAGGTGTGGGATGCATAAAATAAGAGACACAAATGGGATCACAATTCACCTTTAATTCCCCTTCTGGAAACAAATTTCTTCCCACCGGGGAAGGAAGAGTACATATACTTTAGTAGGTGGGCTAATAAGGATAATTTAAAATTACAGGATATAATGGTAGGAAACAGACTATTCACTTATGAAGAAATCACTCGGGAATGGGGACAGAAAGCACTAGATAAATGGAGATATACTCAGCTACAGCACTTTGCACAGAATCTGCCAAGGCTATTATGAGGAAAGAGACAACTGAGACCCCTAGAGAAATTAGTAGAGTCCCCGCAAAGTTTAGAAAAAAGGATAGCGAAAATATATAAAATATTGCTACGTGAGGCAGACCATGAATACCCATCCTACCTAGAAAAATGGGAAAAAGAAATAGGCCCGTTAAGTAACGAGGAACATAGAAATAAGATAAGGCTTGTTCATTAGGTAGCAAGGGATTCACAAACAGTGGAAATGGCATATAAGCTGCTAGCGAGGTGGTATGTAACCCCACAGAGAGCTAACGCATATAGTGACGACAATTCACCAATTTGTTGGCGAGGGTGTCAGGCGGTTGGGACATTCTCACATTTATGGTGGGAGTGCCCCAAAATAGGGGAATACTGGAACCAAATAATAGAAGCAATTTATACTATAACAGGAGAAAGGGTTAAAAAACAACCATGGACATGCCTGTTCCACGATACAGAAATGGGAGTGAGACAATATGGGTCCACCTTAATCCCCTACCTATTGAACTTAGCCAAGGCCCTGATCCCCTGCCTGTGGAAGACTCTGAACACCCCATCTATGATGGAGTGGATTAAGAGGGTGCAATGGACAAGAAAGGTAGAAGAGTCAATCCACAAGGCGGAGGATACAGAGGGGGGACATCATAAACTATGGAAGCAATGGGAGGAGTTTAGGAAAACGGAGGGATTCCTAAGGATGTGGGAAAGAGAGTGCGGAGGGGAATAGAAGGAAGTGAGCGAGACAGGGTAGGCCCATCCTTGTGTTTTTTTTTTTTGTTTTTTATTATTTTTTCTATCCTTTAGGGTGGAGGGAAGTATAATGACTTAAGGACCTGATTCAACATGATTGTAAAAAAGTAATGTTTGTACAATTTTATAAAATTTGAAAATAAAGAATATAAACAAAACAAAAAGCAAAAATCAAGCGTGGAGTTAAACCCCCCCTCCCTCCCCCAAAACAATAGAACTTTTGCCTAGATATATACCGTCTGCGTTGTCTGACATTTTGTAAATACAGTCCAAAGTATGGCCCGGCTCGCCCCCCCCCCCCCCCCCCCAGCAACAAGAATTTTCTATGAAGAAATAACTCGCCCCCCCCCCCCCCCCTACAAAAGTGACCAGTTATCCTAATGCAGAATTATCAATATTTCTCCTGTATGCCAGTCAAATACATCCCCCGTTATGGCCTAGCACACCAATATCAATAGCTATAGGTTATCTGTAATTAGTCTGATACCGTATCCACTGATGCCATCCAACCCCCCCACACCTTGTCAAATTTGGTCAGTGCCCCCCTACTCAAATAGGTGGCTTTTATAAAATGGTACTGCCTTGTTAACCAATGCTTTCCAGGATTCCAAGGTTGGGGCTGAGGAACTTTTCCAGGAGAGAATAATCCGCTTTTTGGCATAAAACAGCAATAGGGTAAGAAGAGTTCTAATATCCCTGGTAGTAGCCAGGGGCTCCATCAGATGTAGTAAGCATACCTCAACCATCATGGGAATGCAGCTTGCTACAGCCTGTCAGTAAGGATGAGCCCGGTGTTCGATTCGAACCCATGTTCGAATCGAGCACCGGGTGTTCGCTCGCTCGGCGAGCCCAGAACTATTGGGGCCGCTCGCATCAAATTCGTGTGATGCGAGCGGCCCCCGCAATGCATTGCGGCCCGCGCAGTGCAATGCTGGCTGATGATTGGCCAAGCATGCACTGTGACCCCGCATGCTTGGCCAATCACAGCGCCGGCAGCGAGGAGAGCCATAATTGGCTACAGGCAGGATGCCTGTAGCCAATTATAGCTCAGGGGCTTTAATACACGCCCCACGGTATAAGAGGCCGCCGCGGCGGCGGCCTCGCATATTATGTTTCACTCACAGTGTCAGCGTGTCAGTGTGCTGCTGACTGCTGACAACAATATGTGCTTTATTTCTGGGGATATGTGTGTGCATGCTGTTAGAACAGCATTGCAGTATCACATCTGGGGGGTGTCTATAGGTAGCCTGTGAAGGAGGGCAGGTTTCCTGTGCTTAGAACTTTCCCTGCAAAAAAGTGTCATTTTTGCAGGAAGAAAGCTATTTAAATCACTCGCGGCTAATGAATTGATGGCTCCTGTAACACAGAGAGCTGTCATTCATTAATAAAAAACAAAAAAAAAGCGTAGGGGTCCCCCCAAATTCAATAAACCAGGCCCTTCAGGTCTGGGATGGATATTAAGGGGGATCCCAGCCAAAAAAAAAAAAAAAAAATGGCGTAGGGTCCCCCTCAAAATCCATACCAGACCCTTGAGGTCTGGTATGGATTTTAAGGGGAACCCTAGCCAAAAAAAATGGCGTGGGGTCCCCCTCAAAATCCATACCAGACCCTTATCCGAGCACGCAACCTGGCAGGCCGCAGGAAAAGAGGGGGGGACGAGAGCGGCCCCCCCCTCTCGCCTGAACCGTACCAGGCCACATGCCCTCAACATTGGGAGGATGCTTTGGGGGTCTAAGACCCCTAAAGCACCTTGTCCCCATGTTGATTAGGACAAGGGCCTCTTCCCCACAACCCTGGCCGGTGGTTGTGGGGGTCTGCGGGCGGGGGGCTTATCGGAATCTGGAAGCCCCCTTTAACAAGGGGACCCCCAGATCCCGGCCCCCCCCCTGTGTGAAATGGTAAGGGGGTACAAAAGTACCCCTACCATTTCACCAAAAAAGTGGCAAAAATGGTAAAAATGACAGGAGACAGTCTTTGACAATTCCTTTATTAAAATCTTCTTTCTTCTTTCTTCATCCTTCGGATTCTTCATCTTCTCCTTCCTTCATCTTCTTCCATCTTCTTCTTCCATTTTCTTCTTCCTCCGATCCGCTTCTTCTTGCGCTGGTCTTCTCGTCCTTCTCGTCCGGCATCTTCTTCCGTCGGCGTCGGCGTCGGTGTCTCTGTCTCTTCTTGGGCCGCTCCGCGCAATGGGAGGCTCCCGCTGTGTGAGGCTCCGCTCCGTCTGACAGGTCTTTTATAATGGAGGGCACCTGGTGACCCCGCCCCCTCTGACGCACAGGGACGTCATGGGGAATTCCATGATGGCTTTCCCCATGACGTCAGAGGGGGGCGGGGTCACCAGGTGACCTCCGTTTTAAAAGACCTGTCAGATGGAGCGGAGCCTCACACAGCGGGAGCCTCCCATTGCGCGGAGCGGCCCAAGAAGACACCGACGCCGACGCCGACGGAAGAAGATGCCGGACGAGAAGGACGAGAAGACCAGCGCAAGAAGAAGCGGATCGGAGGAAGAAGAAAATGGAAGAAGAAGATGGAAGAAGATGAAGGAAGGAGAAGATGAAGAATCCGAAGGATGAAGAAAGAAGAAAGAAGATTTTA
This sequence comes from Lithobates sylvaticus, assembly GCA_028564925.1. Taxonomy (NCBI): domain Eukaryota; kingdom Metazoa; phylum Chordata; class Amphibia; order Anura; family Ranidae; genus Lithobates; species Lithobates sylvaticus. The sequence goes on from CM053030.1 coordinate 316,025,250, forward strand.
ATAAAGGAATTGTCAAAGACTGTCTCCTGTCATTTTTACCATTTTTGCCACTTTTTTGGTGAAATGGTAGGGGTACTTTTGTACCCCCTTACCATTTCACACTGGGGGGGGGCCGGGATCTGGGGGTCCCCTTGTTAAAGGGGGCTTCCAGATTCCGATAAGCCCCCCGCCCGCAGACCCCCACAACCACCGGCCAGGGTTGTGGGGAAGAGGCCCTTGTCCTAATCAACATGGGGACAAGGTGCTTTAGGGGTCTTAGACCCCCAAAGCATCCTCCCAATGTTGAGGGCATGTGGCCTGGTACGGTTCAGGCGAGAGGGGGGGCCGCTCTCGTCCCCCCCTCTTTTCCTGCGGCCTGCCAGGTTGCGTGCTCGGATAAGGGTCTGGTATGGATTTTGAGGGGGACCCCACGCCATTTTTTTTGGCTAGGGTTCCCCTTAAAATCCATACCAGACCTCAAGGGTCTGGTATGGATTTTGAGGGGGACCCTACGCCATTTTTTTTTTTTTTTTTGGGCTGGGATCCCCCTTAATATCCACCCCAGACCTGAAGGGCCTGGTTATTGAATTTGGGGGGACCCCTACGCTTTTTTTTTTTCATTTTTTTTTTTTTTTATCAAAGACTTTTTTTTATGAATGAGTTTCAATGAATCACTGTTCTCTGTGTTACGGGAGCCGTGAATTAACATTAGCCGCGAGTGATTTTAAATAGCTTTTTTACTTTCAAAAATGACACTTTGCGCAGAGACAGTTCTAAACACGGGAAACATGCGCCCCTTTACAGGCATACTATAGACACCCCCCAGGTACGAAATTTAAAGGAATATTACACTTTTATTGTTTCAATTTAAGCATTATTAAAATCACTGCTCCTGAAAAAACGGCCGTTTTTAAAAAAAAAAAATTTTTGCATTGATACATGTCCCCTGGGGCAGGACCCAGGTCCCCAAACACTTTTTATGACATTAACATGCATATTAGCCTTTAAAATGAGCACTTTTAATTTCGAACGTTCGCATCCATTATAACTAATAGGGTTCTAAAGCTCGCACGGACTTTAGGTCCGTTCGCGGGTTCTGGTGCGAGCCGAACGGGGGGGGTGTTCGGCTCATCCCTACCTGTCAGTATGCTTTGACCTGTAGGCATTCCCAAAAGATATGCATAAAATTTGCTAGTGGTGAGGAGCACCTCCAGCAAGAGGATTGTTGATTCCCAAACATTCTAGCAAGTCTAGCTGGGGTCAGATAGATCCTGTGCAGGAATTTATAGTGAATTAGTCTGTCCCTAGTAGAGACCAGGGTCTGAATTGCAATTCCCCATACATCGTCCCAGCCATCTCTGTCTAACCCCAGAGGTTGCAGCTTCACACGTCTGTCTGCAAGGTTCCAACAGTTTTGTCATTTCCTGAAAGAGGTCTTTGTATAGGCTGGAAAGAGTCACTGCAATTCAGCAGTTCTAAATCACTGTACTCAAGGTCAAGAGGTCTTCCGCCAAACTGGGATTGAAAGGCATGCCTTAATTGAATGTATGGAAAAAAATGTGTATTTGGTAGTTCATAACGTGATTTCAAAACATCAAAAGGACATTAGGGTGCCATTCGCTACAATGGGATTTAGTGTCTTAATTCCGTATTTAGTCCACACTATCAGGTTTGGGTAATCAAAGAATTGAGGCAGATTGGGATTCCTCCACAAGGGGAGGTTTGGAGAAAATTTATCATGACTAGAAGGCCGGAGCCCCTGAGTCACAGACCATGCCCTAATTACTGAGTGCATGGAGGACGTCAGAGAATAGGGGGCCTGTAAACCCCTATATACCAAGTGGGATAGCGCTTCATATAAACCCACACATGCTGCCTCCAACAACACCGCGGCATTATCCGAAGGTGTGGTCAACCAGCGGTGCGCCACCGTTAATTGGCCAGCTAAATTTTTTTTATGGAAATTGAGTACTACTAGGCCTCCCTTCCCCCACGGTTGCTGTAAGATGGTCAGTTTAATGTGGGGGATTCCTCCCTGCCACAGAAAGGTAGAGACCATACTGTCTATTGACTTGAAAATAATTTTTGGTATCCACACCGGAGAGTTTCTAAGGGTATACAGGAGTAAGGGTAGAATTTTCATTTTGATTAGATTTATCTTTCCAATAAGGGACAATGGGAGGTTTTTCCAGGAGTGTAATTTTTTAGAGATGATGTCTAGTAATGGGGACACGTTAAGACTGATGAATTCGGTCACCGAATTCGTAATTTAAAGACCCAGGTATTTAATTTGTGTTACCCATTGCAAGGGATTACTAGGTTCTGCCTGTCTAGTTGCTGTGTGGGAACACAGAGGAAGTATCTTGGATTTGTTCCAGTTGACCCTGAGTCCAGAGACCCCAGTAAATCACTTCAGTAGCACCAGTGCAGCCTGTAGAGATGGTCCAGTATCTCTAATGAATAGGTCTAGGTCGTCTGCATAAAGGGCTGTAGTTTCGGTAAGGGTGCCCACCCTAATACCCTGAATTTGAGAGGAGGAGCGCAGTGCAATCGCTAGAGGTTCCATGACCAACGCAAATAAGCCCGGTGACAATGGGCACCCTTGTCTGGTGCCTCTGGATACTGGAAAATTGTCAGACACCCCTCCATTTAGGCGGAGTCTTGCCCCCGACTGATCATAAAGCATTGATATCCATCTGAGGAATATGGGACCAAATCCCATGCGTTGAAGTACCTGGGTCATATATGCCCAATAAATGGAGTCAAATACCTTTTCCAGATCGAAAAATACCAGAGCCCCTCCAGAAGATATCTCTTCATCTATTTGCGTGTGGGTCTACACTCTGCGGATATTAATGCCAGTAGCTTTCTTGGGCATAAACCCTGTCTGATCTGGTGATATCAAGTGCTCTAGAATCCTCATCAACCTATTGACAATCATTTTGGTCAAAATTTTGAGGTCCATGTTTAACAGTGCTATGGGCCTGTAGGAGGAAATATTAGGGAGGTCTTTATCAGGCTTGGGAAGTAACACCACATGAGCCTCATACCTCGAAGGTGGTAATTTCCCTGCTTCAAAGCATTCTCCATAAAGTTGCAAGAGTCTGGGAGACAACAGTTCCATATAAGCTTTATACCACTCCGCTGGTATCCCATCAGGACCCGGAGCTTTACCATTGGGGAAGGAGGTAATGGCCGAAGACAGTTCTTTAGGAGTAAAAGGAGCTTCCAATTCCGCTGCCACCTCCCCTGGCAGCTCCGGTATCTGAAGGGAGCCCAACAGGTCTGTTAGCACTTGGTCGTCATATTTGGGTATAGCAGTATATAACTCTGAGTAGTAAGACACAAAAGCCTGCATGATACCCTCTCCATCTCTCACTAGGTTACCTCCAGCTGAGTAAATGCAGGGGATAGCTGTATGTGTTCAGGTATCTGCCGCCAAGTAGGCCAACAGCTTCCCATTCTTATCACCTTTTTCAAATAGTTCCTCAGACCTCCTCTTAAATGTACATTGTGTATGAGTTTGAAAATTAACCAACAAGGTCCTTCTGGCCATCTGTAACTCCGCTAGGGTGGAGGAGAAGGGTGCATCGGCATGAAACTTTGCTCATTGTAGTTCACAAGCCTAAAGCGGCTTTGATGGCAGCTATATACGCCCCACAGGTGGATGCCTTGAACACATCCCAGACCATGAGCCTGTTCGTTGAACCCTCATTGATGTCCCAGTATTCCTGTATGTGCGGGGAGACCAACGCTTCAACTGTGGGCTCGCTCACCCACCCCGAGTGCAGCCTCCAAATTATACGACTGTGAACATTACCTGTAGGGGGTATGATCAGAAAGCCCCCCCGCCAGGTAACCGGCCTCCACAATCTGCGGCAACAGTGCTGAGTTAGCAAAGGCCAGATCAAGACGGAATGAGGAGGCACTGACGTGGGAAAGGTAAGAGTAACTGCGCTCACCAGGATGTTTCCACTTCCACACCTCCTCTAACGCCGCCGTGTCCGCCCAATGGCCTAGTTCTAGATTCCGCACCCGAGTCGGGTTAGAGGTGTCCAGCCCATAGTCTAGGACAGTGATGGTGAACCTTGGCACTCCAGATGTTTTGAAACTACATTTCCCAGGATGCTCAACTACACTGCAGAGTGTGTGAGCATCATGGGAAACGTAGTTCCAAAACATCTGGGTTGCCAAGGTTCCCCATCACTGGTCTAGGATGTTATTAAAATCACCTGCCACAAGCACTTTTAGTGGGCCAAAGATAGCACATCAGACAATTTTGACACATTTTTGGAAACATTGGCATTAATACAGCAATCAGTGCAAAAAATGCATTGATTACTTTAAAAATGTCACTGTCAGGGAAGGGGTTATCACTAGGGGGCGGTGAAGGGGTTAACTGTGTTCCCTGGGAGGTGATTCTAACTGAAGGGGGAGGGGACTAACTAGAGGAAGTGACAGATCATGGTTCCTAGCTAATAGGAACACACCATGTCACTCCTGTCAGGATAGAACAGGGAAGTGTGTGTGTTTACACACACTCGTCCCTGTTCTGTGTCTCCTGCTCACGATCGCTCATGGCCAGCGGTCATCGCGACCATTGGCCGCGAGTATCGGCACCCCAGCTGTGCAGTGGGCACACGCGCCTGCTATCTGGACCCCGCAAGCTGACGTACAGTTACGTGGTTTCGCGCAGGGGAGCCAACCTGCCGCAGTACAACTGCGGCGGCTAGTCCAGAAGCGGTTAATGAAATAGCAAGTCACTTTGGTTGAGGGGCCTGTGGAACCCAGAATCCCTTGGAGAGGTTGGAGAAACCTTGTTTTTAGCTCCCCATGCCCCTCTTATGTCTAAGTTACCCTGTGTCTATTAGGGGCACAGGGTGACCGAGAAAGTGATTAACAAATACTTAATGGACACTGAGAATGTGGTTTGGGTTACTTCAAATGGTACAGTAATATTTATCCACAATATCTCCCAGGAAATATATAAAGACTATTCCTGGTTTGTTTGATTCTGAACTATACATGTTAATTGAAAGAGCTGGTCACATTGATCTCTGTTTAATGTTGGAGTCAGACAGTCTGCTATTGGGGTCTCCTGCTATTGCCCGAAGGTGTTCTGTGTTTATACTTATGATAATGTGTATTGTACCTTCTGAGCTTGAAGTTGGCAAGTCTGACCTGCAATGAGACCTCTGAGTCATCCAGGTGGCTAATTAACGTAATGTTTATAGTATATGTTGTAATTATGTTTCTTGTTACAGTTTTTATTGTGAGGATAATATGATCAGGAGGGGGTGTCCTCCTGTGGGATATAAAAGTAAGTGTCTGAGTTTCAAATAAAGTGTGTTGTAGTTTTGTAACTGAGCTAGTCTCGCCTGGTTTTTTGGTCGCAATATGTGGGTGTAATATCTTATCTCTGATGTTACGATTGGAGGAGGCAGTATACTGACCAAAGCACTCAAGCGGACTGTGCGACGGGTTCCATTACAGATTGTACCTCATATTCCTCATGGTTGTCAACCTGAACTGGGCAAGGGCTTGGTACCGAGGTGGTATAGCGGTCACGCACCAGAGGTTTTAATAAGTAAACATAGAATACAAGTTGGAAGGAAGATCTAATGCAAAGGCCACTGTGTTAGCCATACAGAATAAGCGGAAAGGCCCAAAATACCAAAGTGCCAGTCTTAGTGAGGGATCACGGAGTCTGAGGTTATGGGAAGTCTGCCAAACCCTCTCTCCAACTTGGTAGGAGGGTGCAGATAGGCGTTGGCAGTCAGCATGGAGTTTGTACCTCTCCCTGAAGCATTGCAAGGATTCTTGGACCTGCATCCAAGTGGAACGGAGATGTTCCTCTTATGCCGCGTACACACGATCGGAATTCTCGTCGGAAAAAACTCTGACGGTTTTTCCAACGGAATTCCGCTAAAGCTGTGTTGCCTACACACGATCACACCAAATTCCGACGGTCAATAACACAGCGGCATAAAACACGTTCGACAGCACTATAAAAGGGAAGTTTAATGCTTCCGAGCATGCGTCGAATTGTTTCCGAGCATGCGTCAGAATTTTGCGTGTCGGAAATTGCATACACACGATCGGAAAATCAGGTTCTCAATTCAAAGTGCGTCGGAAATTCCGACAGAAAAAGACCGTTGGGCATACACACGGTCGGAAAATCCGATGAAAAGCTCCCATCGGACTGTTTCCATCGGAAATTCCGACCGTGTGTACGCTGCATAACACAGGAATTCCTTGTGGAATGAATGTATCAGGCAACATGGATGGCTGGAACCCGTAGCTCGCCAAAATATTGGAGATAATTGGAAGGCGGCATTGATGGCGCTATTGTGAGCAAACTCTGCCCAAGGTAACAGGTCTGACCAGTTGTTAAGGCAATCTAAAATATAGCAACGGAGGAACTGCTCTAAGTTTTGGTTAGCCTGTTCTGCGGCCCCATTGGACTGCGGGTCATATGCAGAGAAGAAGGAAAACTGAACTCTTAACTATGCACAAAAGACTCACCAAAACCTGGACACAAACTGGCTACCCATGTCCAAGATGTTAAATTTAGGTAACCCATGGAACTGAAAGACCTCCCGAACGAAAATTGATGCCAGTTCTTTGGATGTAGACAATTTCTTTAGCGGAATGCAATGTAACCTTTTTGAAAACCAGTCATCCACCGTGAGAATAACTGTGTTGCCCTGGAAGTTAGGTGAATCCACAATAAAATCAATAGACAAGTGGGTCAAAGGCCTCTCTCCACTTAGTATGGGTAGGAGGCCCACTGGAAGGTGTTGGGGTGTTTTATTATGGGCACACACAAAACAAGTGGCTACAAAGACAGTAACATCAGAGCGGAGATTAGGCTACCAGAATTGTTGAGAGACATAGACCATATGAATAGATTTTTCCCTGGGTGCCTCTCTCTGCACCTACTGTCAGAAACCATGAATCAGACTGAGACAGAAGTACAGTTGAATCACATTTGTTTATTAATAATAATAATAATAATAATAATAAGGGATAATGGTCTTGCCAAGTAGTAGATGTGATCATTAATTCTCTGGCCTGCCTGATAGTCTTGCCCACTTAGAAAGTCAAGGCACAGGCACACGTCACCTAGTACAGGTGACATGTGCCTGTGCCTTGACTTTGTATGTGGGCAAGACTATCAGGCAGGCCACCACTCCTAAAGTATCACAATCCACATAGGATTTTGGGTGAAATAGTTTGCTGTTGGGAAGGGTTGTGACTTCCAAATCTCTTACCCAGTGACACCTGTGACACCTAAAAGTGCCTTTCCTAGCAGAACCCATCTGTTTGCCTCCACGATTATAATGACTTTGGTAATGGTATACTTATCTCGCAATGAATAGACATGTGCAGACTGGAAAAATTTGTTTTGTTTCGGATAGATTCGTTATGTTACTAATTTTGTTTCGTTAATTCGTTTTGCAGTTCATTTCATTTTCAAACAATTATCAACCAATTAAAATTCTGTGTGAAGAATAGCTAGTTGTTAAGGAGCGGGCTGGCAAGCCGGCAACCATGTTTTTAACAACCGATGACTCATCAGCTGGCTTCCCCGCTAAGAAGGAATTGTAAACAAAATAAATGCTGGCAATGAAAAAATCCCCCAAAATCCATACCAGACCCTTATCCAAGCATGCAACCCATGAAAGTGTAAAAAGTAAATAAAGACACTACACAAGTTTTTGACAATTCCTTTACTAAAAAAAATAAATAAATGTCCCAGTGTAGATCCATCACCAATCACGGTGCCCGCCGCACAGCCGGACCCAGAAAAAAAACCTCCGGTCTCATTAAAGGCTCCCGCTGTCTACCTGCTCTGCTGTCTGACATTTCCTAAGTAAGGGCGGAGTCATCCGATGATGGTGACTCTGCCCCCTTGTGACATCATCTTCATCGTCCCAGCATGACTCCGCCCCTTAGCTATTTAAGAAATGTCAGACGGGGGAACAGGCAGATGGCAGGAGCCTTCGATGAGACAGGAGTTTTTTTTTCCGGTCTGGAAGTGGTGCCTTGTGTCGTGATTGACGATAGATCTACTTTGGGGGGGGGGACTTTTTTTTTTTTTTAAATAAAGAAATTGTCAAAAACTTGTGTAGTGTTTTTATTCACTTTTTACACTTTTTTGGTGAATGGGTAGGGGTACAGTACTATGACTATCCCATGGGGGGGCGGGATCTGGGGGCCCGCTTGTTAAAAGAGGCTTCCAGATTGCGATAAGTCTCCCGCCCGCAGGCCCCCACAACCACTGCCCAGCGTTATGGGGAAGAGGCCATCTTCCCCATCAACATGGGGATAAGGTGCTTTGGGTGGGGGGGGAGCCTGAAGGGATCGGGGGGTCCACGCTGTTTTTTTTCAGATTTTTGTTCATTGCTGGCATTCTTTTGTTTACATTTCAGCTCTCTGCCCCATCTAGATCCAGTGATATTGTAGGATTGTCTCGGCTGCCCAGGACTCCCCTCCTCATTGGCTGAGACAGCAGCAAGTCACCATTTGCTCCTGCTGCTGTCAATCAAAGTCAGTCAGCCAATGAGGAGAGAAAAGAGGCGGCTCCTGTGGGGGCACTCAACAGGAGGGAGGGGCCAGGAGCCCCGAAGAGGGACCTGAGAAGAGTAGGATCTGGGCTGTTCTGTGCAAATCCACTGTTTGTTTTTTTAACTAAAAAAAGAGACTTTGCAATCACTTTAAGAATGGAGCGGCCGGAATTCCCAGCCCGCTCACACAGAATTCTAATCGGTCGATAATTTTTCAACCAATCCGAATTGTTCTGAAAATTTGTAGTGTGCAGAGGACAAGCACCAGACAAAGGAAATCCAGGAGACAAGCCAAGGTCAGGGCACGTAACGAACAAGCACAGACGGTAAACGAAGCCGGGGTCGATACACGGGTAGTAAGACATAGTATAGACAAGTGATATGCAAATGGAAGTTCAGAGAACTGTGAAGTTGCTCAGGCAATGTGAGTTACACTGAGCATGTCTTATATAGACAAGAAAACTAGGAGGCGGACCAGGGAGTGATGGAAGGGAAGGAAATAAAAGCCCACAGAATAGCAGACAACGCCAATAGGTGAGCACAGCCAAACCACACATGTGACAGGAATCAGGACAGAGATACACTGCAGCAAGAAGGAAACTGCAGGCTAACTTGTGACACCAGCGCCTAGACGTGGTGTTATTTCTTCATCTAAAGATCTTTCGAACTCTGTCAAAGGTGGGGAAAACCAATTGTGGACATCCTGGCCTAAAGTAACATCAAGCTAAACAAATTTGTAGCCAAGACCAGGGGTCCTGTAGCCTTTGCAATAGATGCCCTGGTGATTCCTTGATTCAATTTCAAGCTAGACTATGCCTTCCCTCCAAAAAAGATCCTCCTTCAAATGCTGCTCAAGATAGATGAGGAAAAGGTTCTGGTTATTTTCATCATGGTACACAGACATACTCAGACTCCTGGCAGACAAGCTTTGGCCTTTTCCAAACAGACCAAACCGACTGGCACAAGACCCATTTTCTATTCATGCTTCTCTGTCGCTGGCTTTAACAGCATGGCAGTTGAAACCCAAGTCCTAAAGGATAGAGGTATTTCTGACACTCTTTTCCCACCTTTCTCAGAGAAGGAAAATTCAACTCCTGTATAATTCCCCATTGTACATGGAAGGCTTACTTTGGCTGGTGCAAGGACAGAAAGCTGAGTCCTAGGAAATACTTCCTCACTTGTATATTTGCCATTCTTCAGTCGGGTCTTGACCAGCCTCTGGCTCTGAGTACCTTTTAAGGGACAGGTTTCTGTTTTATCCAATGGAAACAATTGAGTACTGTCCATGATACTTTTTTTTTATTTGCACTAACATACAATTTTTCAGGACAAGCTTTCGGGGGATATGTCCCCTTCTTCAAGGTCCGAGCAGTACAGCTTGGACCTTGAAGAAAGGGACATACTCTGAAAGCTTGTCCTGAAAAATTGTGTTAATGCAAATAAAAAAAGTATCACTGACAGTACTCAGCTGTTTCTGTCTAATATGCACTAATATGACTAACATCACCTCAATGCTTTATCCAATTTATTTCAGAAACCTCCTGCCTCACAATCCCTCAAGCAGGGGCATACCTAGAGCATTTGGCACCCGGGGCGGCTCCCATATCTGGCACCCCCCCACTTTAAAATGTAAAAACACTCCACTGTGCCCCCTGCATACCTCTGCATCCCCCAATATCTTTTTGTCACTACTTTGTACCCCCTCTCCACAACTGCACCCATTTACATTACACAGCCTCCCCCCGCAGCTCTGGACCCCTTTACATTACACAGCACCCTGCACCTCTGGACCCCTTTACATTACACAACTCCCTGTACCTCTGGACCCCTTTACATTACACAACCCCCTGCACCTTTGGAACCCTTTACATTACACAACCCCCTGCACCTCTGGAACCCTTTACATTACACAGCCCCCCCACCCTGCAGCTCTGGACCCCTGCACATTACACAGCCCTCCCCCACAGCTCTGGACCCCCTGCACATTACCCCCCCACAGCTCTGGACCCCTTGCACATTACCCCCCCCCCCACAGCTCTGCACCCCCTTGCACATTACCCCCCCCCACAACTCTGCACCCCCTGCACATTACCCCCTACAGCTCTGGACCCCCTGCACATTACCCCCCTACAGCTCTGGACCCCCTGCACATTACCCCACTACAGCTCTGGACCCCTGCACATTACCCCCACACAGCTCTGGACCCCCTGCACATTACCCCCTCCCACACACACACAGCTCTGGACGCCCACATGTTGCATAGCTCTGTGTTCGTTCCTACCTTACTCTGTAAAGATAATTTGTGGTTGCTAGGACCACCTAGCAACCAATCACCTGCTACTCCTCCAGCATATCCTGTCCTCTATTCAATGCTGTCTTACCGTCTCTCGCTCTCCCTCCCCTGCTGTACAAGAGAGCAAGTCTGCAATAGATGTTTTTTTTTTTCTTTTGCTCCAGCGGCCGGTCCTGTGTGTCACCTGGGTAGTGGTACAGTCCGCACCCGGCTCGGGCACCCCCACACCCTGTCGCAGCTGGGCTCTCCCTGCACTGTCAGGGTGTCACATAGCCACTGCGCTACAATGCTGCGCTCGCGTTGTCACTGATTCATACAGGGGACTTGGAGGACGTGACACCCGGGGCGGCCCGCCGCCCCAGTTAGTACGCCACTACCCTCAAGACTTTTCTTCATATAGTTATTCACATAAAATCTTTTTTTTTTTCCTCCTGTGTCCCCTTGGAATCTCAACTTGGTGCTCGATCTACTTCAGAGACCTCACTTAAAACCAATTAGAGATATTCCATTGGAAGACTTCATTTGTTACATCTTTTAGGTATGCTTCTGAGTTGGCAGCTCTTCCCCTTAAAGAGCCCTTTCTTGTTTTGCACAAAGGACAAAGTAGTTTTGAGAACAACACTTTCTTTCCTACTTAAGGTGGCCTCTGATTTCCACCTCAGTGAGAGCATTGGTCTTCCTTTCCTTTGTCCCACCCCAAAATGTGACAAGGCTGCCACCTGGTCCTTTGTTCACACATTTTTTAAGTTCTACTAGTTAACAAGATGCTTCAAGCTGTCATCTGTTTCTGTTGGGGTTTTTAACCCTTGTTTTTTTGTGTGCCTGTTGTCAGTTCTGATTTGCTATATTGCCCACCTCCCAGGTTATTGGTTGGGTTCGTCCCATGGTCTAAGAATTGCAAGTCCTGTGTCCTGTACTGTATGAATAACCCATTCTTGACAGAGAGTTAAACAAATCCTAATGCCTGAACACAATTTTGCAAGTTTGACATGTGTTAGTAAACCTTTACATGTCATCACAACTACTGCACATAGCATATCCAGATGAATTAAACCTTTCTTTTTTTTTCAGGACAAATTTGGTTTTCATTTAGTGGTAAACGGTAATGGATATAACAGATTTTTATATTATTAAAGAAAAACTGGCACAAAATAGTAAACTTTTTTTTTTTTTAATTTAGCTTAACCCATGGCTCGCCAATTCCCGGTCGCCAGCGCGCCATGGCGACTAGAATTGGGGTCCTGGCGCCTGGGGCGACACAGCTGGGGTATCCTGTCTTCCTGTGGACCCGACTCCGCCGTGCAATCGAATTGGGCAGGCCAGTAATTTAGGCCGCGCCCTAAATTTTATTTATTTTTTAAAAGTAAAAAAAAAATTTTTTTTTTTCTTAAAATTAAAAATGTATTATTTGTAATCTCCCTGCTTGGTCCCTTTTACACAGGCTGTCTGATCAGGTTCGCCTGTCAGTTTTTCAGGCGGACCTGATCAGACCCTTAGGCCTTTGCGGCCTTCTGAAGCACTAATATGTAATATGGCTCCATCTGGTGGTGGCCGTTGATATTGCAACACCTCTAACATTGCTAATGCAATGTTAATGGAGCTTCAAAGCCCTGCCTGTTTCTCACTGCCCACCCATCTCTTTCCTAAAGTGGAGAAGAGAAGGAAGTGATTGCAGGCATCATCTGGCGCCTTTTGCCTAACGGTGAGTGTGGTGGGGCTGGGTTGAATTTTTATAGCCTTTTTTTTTTCTTTTTTTTTTTTTTATAAATAGCTTTGATTTTTATTTATTTTTTTTTAAAAGTAAAAAAAAAAATATTATTTTTTCTTAAAATTAAAAATGTATTATTTGTAATCTCCCTGCTTGGTCCCTTTTACACAGGCTGTCTGATCAGGTTCGCCTGTCAGTTTTTCAGACCCTTAGGCCCCTTTCCACACGAAGTGCTTTTCAGGCGCTACAGCGCTAAAAATAGCGCCTGTATAGCGCCTGAAAAAAGCGTGTCCTTTCACTCCAATGTGAAAGCCTGAGTCACAGATCGCTGTAAACTGCCAATCACAGCGGCCGTTTACAGCGCGATCGGCGTGTCCAATGAGAGATGATCTCATATGTAAACATATGAGATCATCTTTCAGCGACGCTCTCCCTCCTCACACAGACAGCATGTGAGGAGGGAGAGATGAACGGCTGCAGCAGCGCCGTAAGTAAAAAAAAAAAAGAAAAAGAAAGTGTGATCTATTTCCGCTGCCATCTGTCCCCACTGCCATCTGTCCCTGCTGCCACCTGTCCCGCTGCCATCTGTCCCCACTGCCACCTGTCCCCACTGCCACCTGTCCCCACTACCACCTGTCCCCAGTGCCATCTGCCAGTGCCACCTGTCCCCAGTACCACTTGTCCCCAGTGCCATGTATAAGTGCCATCTGTCGTCAGTGCCACGTGTCATCAGTGCCATCTGTCATCAGTGCCATATCAGTGCCACCTGTCATCAGTGCCACATATTAGTGCCATCTGTCATCAGTGCCATCTGTCATCAGTGTCACGTGTCATCAATGCCACGTATCGGTGCCATCTGTCATCAGTGCCACGTATCAGTGCCATCTCTCATCAGTGCCACGTATTAGTGTCACGTGTCATCAGTGCCCCGTATTAGAGCCATCTGTCATCAGTGTCACGTGTCATCAGTGCCCCGTATTAGTGCCATCTATCAGTGCTACATCAGTGTCACGTGTCATTGTCCTGGTGCTCCAGGGCCTTCAAAAGTGTAATAGGTAGTCAACAAGTTAGATGTGTAATTTATGCTCCTAGAACACGTGATGGCGCTCCCTGCATTTTGGGCCTCTCTAAGTGGCTAGGCTGTGGAAAAGTCCCACACATGTGGTATCATAATACTCAGGAGGAGTAGCAAAATGTATTTTGGGGTGTCATTTGTGGTATACACATGCCATGTGAGAGAAATAACCTATTACAATGCCAATTTTGTGGAAAAAATAAAATTTTGCAAAGAATTGTGGGAAAAAAATGACAACATTAAAAAGCTCACTATGCCTCTTACTAAATACATTGGAATGTCTACCTTAAAAAAAGGGGTCATTTGGGGGGTATTTGCACTTTCCTGGCTTGTTTGGGTCACAAGAATTGAGATAGGCCACCAGTGCATCAGGTGTGATCAATTTTGTATGATTCGCACCACAGTTTGTAGAGTCTGTAACTTTCACAAAGACCAAATAATATCCACTAATTTGGGTTATTTTTACCAAAGATATGTAGCAGTATAAAGTGTGGCCAAAATTTATGAAGAAAAATTAATAATTTACTAAATTTTATCACAGAAACAAAGAAAAATGCGCCTTTTTTCAAAATTTTTGGTCTTTTTTCATTTATAGCGCAAAAAATAAAAAACCCAGAGGTGATCAAATACCACCAAAAGAAAGCTCTATTTGTGGGAAAAAAAGGACAAAAAATTCATAGAGTAATTGTCATTCAAAGTGTGAGAGCACCGAAAGCTGAAAATTGGTCTGGGCAGGAAGGGTGTTTAAGTGCCCAGTAAGCAAGTGGTTACATTTTCCTGACAATCACAATGATACCACATATGTGCATTTTGCTTTTTCTCCTACCTAAAACATGCTGACACTAACTGACATTGATACAAATGTAAAAAATGTATTCCTACCTAAAATACAATAGACCTGACCTTTGACCCCGACCATTACCTTTAACCTTAACCCTGGGCCTGACCTAGATCAAACCATAATCTAGCTATTTTTTCTTTATTATTTTTTATTTTGCACACACTTCTTTGTTTACACCTTTTTCCTCTAACAAGGAGAAAAAATACATTATATCTTTTTCTCCTTTCAAGAGAAGAAAAAACACTGGGGTGGGCTATACAGTAACTGATAACTGTCATAACCAAACAGATGCTATAATAACCATACAGTGATTGGGAACAGGGCCTTCCAGTACCTGATCATTAGTATGGGATTATCAGGTGTGAGCTCAGTCTCTGTGTGGCAGCGTGCTGTGTAAGACAAACACAGCTACGTGTATATGCGGGCCCATGGAAGAAGACCCACTTCTGTGAGGCCATATATATGTACAGTCGGTGGAAAGGGGTTAAGATAATAGGAACTTTGACTTACCTGTAACAGGTCCCTCCCCTCTGTGTCTTGATAACTCCTTATTGCTTGATAAAAAAAATGGAGCCTCATTGAGTGGGTGGGGTTATATGGGGGTGACCCTAGCAAGTTTCCAGTCTTTTGAAGATAGCTGCATATACTGTATACAGTCTAAAGCCCCATACACACGCTCGGATTATCCGAGGACCAGGTCCGTCGGATCATGTCCGTGGTACTTTGTCCGATGTTGGTTTTGCGTACACACGGTCGGACAAAGTTGTCGGAAAATCCGATCATTCTGAACGTGGTGACGTTTGTTGCCTACGACGGGACTACATAGAGGCTAGTAGCCAATAGCTTTGGTCTTGTAATGTGATCTGAGCATGCGTAGCACTTTGTCCGTCGGAATTCGCTGCACACGATCGGATTTGGTGTGATCGGACTTTGTTGTCAAAAAATCTATCCAGCAGGAGATAGGACTTTGTCCGTCGGACAATCCGATGGAAACTGTCCGATGGTGCCTACACACGGTCAGAATTTCCGACAACATTGCCTGATAGGACAGAATCCATCGGAAAATCCGACCGTGTGTATGGGGCTTTAGAATACATGTTCTGTATTGTATTTCAGGATAAGGAAATTACAGGTAAATCAAAATACCTTTTTTTGTTTTTAATTTTCCATATGCAATGCTTTACAATTTTTCTGCTAGTCGTTCTTTGAGGAATTGAAATTTAAATCTTATTATTTTGTCTACAGATGCCTCAGCTGGAAAAAAAACTTCAAAGAGAGTTAGGTGAAAGTGCCAGAGTTGTTGCCTGCCGTTTTCCTTTTCCACATTGGGTTCCAGATCACATATTTGGAGAAGGTGTGGACACTGTCTGGGTATATGACTTGGTAGCAATCAATAAAACAGAATGTAGGGCTGGTGTACAAAAACAGTGCAGAAACCAGTCTACAGAATTGTAAATCAGCTAAAGAGTTAAAATGCTGTATCATGTTTATTTTTTTACTTTAATCTGTTTTTAATGTTTTTTCCAAGGAGTTGGAAAATCTATCAATTGGTGCACACATATCAGTTTTGATCACTTGTAGATGAAACGTTGCCATTTGAAACAAATTGAAAAACCCTGTTTCTGAGAAGCCCCATTTCACAAAAGAAATGTAATATCCTTAAATCCTGAAATGTAATATCCTTAAGATTTCAGGATTATTTGTACAATGCTCCAGAGTAGATTAATGTCTATAGGACCGATGGGCAAAACTCATAGTGCATCTGTAAAAAAAGGTGCTTTTTTTTTTTTGTTTGTTTTTTTCTTTTTCTGGTGGCTAATTTCAGTCCTAGTATCCCTTCCCATTATGTGCCACTGTCTGTGAAAGCTAATCCTCCATTTTTTTTTTTTTTTTATTTTTTTTTTATTTCTTAGTGTATTTGCTAGTTTTCTTCAGATAGTTTTCCTGTTAAAGATCTATTTCCTGTTCAAATTCCAGACATATGGTCCAACATTCTCATCATGATTATGGTGTATTGCAAAGTTCATAGTTGACTGCAAACCATAACAACAGTTCCACCACCATGCTTCACAATTAAAAGAGGTTCTTCTCCTGAAATACTGTTTTCCATGTTACGAGGTATACTGTGTGTGTATGTATATATATATATATATATATATATATTTTTTTTTTAATTAATCAGTTATGATGTACTGACTGCCTATGTCATTTCACGAGGCCCAAAAATGCCAGGACAGTACGCCTTTTTGGAAAGTAGACAGTTTAAAGTATTTAGTAAAAAGCATGTGATTGAACACCCACCACACAGATGTCCCTGGTATACTACCGTGTTTCCCCGAAAGTAAGACAGTGTCTTACTTTCTTTTTATCCCTAAAAGCCCCACTATGTCTTACTTTCGGGGTATGTCTTACATTATGGGGCACATAGCACATTATGGGGCAGATCATGGGGCACATAGCAGATCAGGGCACATTATGGCACATTATGGGGCACATAGCACATCAGGGCACATTATGGGGGACACAGCACATCTGGGCACATTATGGGGCACAGCACATCTGGGCACATTATGGGGCATGGGGCACATTAGGGCATCAGGGCATGGGGCACATTAGGGCATCAGGGCATGGGGCACATTAGGGCATCAGGGCATGGGGCACATTAGGGCATCAGGGCATGGGGCACATTAGGGCATCAGGGCATGGGGCACATTAGGGCATCAGGGCAGGGGGCACATTAGGGCATCAGGGCATGGGGCACATCTGGGACACTTACTTGCGAGCATAGTAGTGCAGGAAGCGTCTATCTGTCATGTTTTCTCTCATGTCACGCTGCCCGCTCCCTGGCGGCCCCTCCTCTCTTCTCGTCTATCCCAGATGATGTCTCAAGCCAATGGGGATTGACGAGAAGAGAGGAGGGGCCGCCGGGGAGCGAGCAGCGCTGAGTGACATGAGAGACAGCGTATGACAGATAGACGCTTCCTGCGCTACTCTGCATCTCATTCGGCTATGGTCTGTGAAGGGAAAACCCCCGTGTTTCCCCGATAGTAAGACATACGTCTTACTTTCGGGGTACGGCTTACATTAGCTGTCCCCTCTGACACTCCCGATACGTCTTACTATCGGGGGTGTCTTACTATCGGGGAAACACGGTATCTAATGAGTGGCTGCCAGCATTAGCATGTGTCCCCAATAAAAAAGCAAAATGAAAAACAATGCAACGCTACTCCAAAACAATAAACTGACATCAAAAGCGTTGATGGAAAACACCCTACAAAAATCTACATACGGTGTGCAAATAAACTGAAAAATGGTATCTGTGTAAGTAAACAGGAATCATATATGCAAAAACACACAACAATTATCTTTCTAGTGAAAAATAAATAATACACCCCCTAGGGAATGAAAAACCACTACACACATGTGTATGTGGTGTGTGCAATAATGTTCTCACCCTCTATGGATACTAAAGAAATATACAGTAATGGTGCCACCCTCTTGTAATACTGGAATCAGCCATAAAGTGCGATGAAGTGGTGCAAACCGAAGCACGTATAAGCAATGCACCATTGTAAAGGTATTCCTACTAAATATGAAGGAATGCATACATATCGCATACAATGGTATTACAGGAAATGTTTTATACTCCTTAGGGGCCGGAGTCTACCTGTGTATGCTTTTATCTGTATGCACACCTAAACATGAGTGTATTTAACCACTTGACCCCCGGAAGGTATTACCCCCCTCCTGACTAGGCTTTTTTGCTATTCGGCACTGTGCTACTTTAACTGGTGATTGCGCAGTCATGCTGTAACCAAACAAAATGTATGTCCTTTTTTCACACAAATAGAGCTTTCTTTTGGTGGTATTTGATCACCACTGGGATTTTTATTTTTTGCGATATAAACGTAAAAAGACAGAAAATGTCAGAAAAGACAATATTTTTTAATTTTTGTTATAAAAAATATCCAATAAACTCAACTTCTGTCATACATTTAGGCCAAAATTTATTCAGCTACATGTCTTCATGTCATCCCAATAAGTGTGTATTGATTGGTTTGAGCAAAAGTTATAGTTACTAGTTATATATACTGGAATTTATGCAGCTTTTATGCCGCGTACACACGATCAGACTTTGACGGACTATGTCCGGCAGACCGGAATCCGTCTGACAATTTGATTGTGTGTGGGCTCCAGCAGACTTTTCATTCCCAAAAGTCAGACGGACCTAGAAATAAAACATGTTTCAAACCTTTCGCCCTGTCTCCCATTGTCCTGAGTCTAGTTCTGGGTATATGAAGAAGGTTTGAGTGAATGGAGCGGAGGGAACGTGTTGTGTTGTGTGTCGTGGAAACAGGAAGCCTGTGGAGTGAGTGAAGAATGAGGGTAATGTGCTCATGTTTCCACACAGGATCCTTGCTGCACAGTTTTGGATGTACTAAAGGCTCTGCAGACTCTTTCTTGTGTATATGTGGAATTACACCCCAACATACATTTTGCTGTTTTTCCTGAGTATGGGAATACCAAATGTGTGAGACTTTTTGGGAGCCTAGCCACGTACCGGTGCCAAAAAAACAATGACCACCTTTAGGATTTCAAAGGGTGTAAATTGTTTATTTTACTTCCTCACTACCTATCACAGTTTCGGAGGCCCTGAAATGCCAAGATAGTACAACCACAACCACCCCCCCCCCCCTAAATTACCCCTTTTCGGAAAATAGACACCTCAAACTTTTTGCTGAGAGGCATGTTGAGCCCATGAAATATTTAATTTTTTGCTACAAGTTTCTGGAATTTTTTTTTTTTTTCTTTTTACACAAAGTTGTCATTTAATTGATACTAAAAAATAATTACTCAAGCGCTGGTCTGGTCAAATCCTAATTACCAATCTAAAAGCTGCAACCAATGTAGGTGATCTCTTACTATAACAGTGCATAAAAAATATTAAAATTAGCGCGCTAATAAATATAAAGTGCAATCGCCATGTGAATGTGCAAAATCAGTGCAATGGAAACAATAAAGTGCAATCAAAACAATAAAGTGCAAATGCAACTGGGTATCAATATATGCTAATCCTCTAAATAGCTGATATGTATCCACACAGGTGCAATGAATGCAATATCAACCAAGATTCAATAAAGTGCTCATGAGATCCTCTGCACTGCAGGTGTGCGGAATACTGAGCCAAATGCAGATATCCTAAACAATTTCCACTGTGTACACGATTATATGTATATATAAAACCATTCCAATGATTAAATAATTCCAATGATTAAATAATAGTGTATGTGCGAGCACTGCAAGCCAAGCAGTGCATCAGAAAATGATATGGGGATATGTGAAAACAATTAAACACAAATGCTCTTCCAAAAAATATATGCATGTGGAGTCCTTTTACATCTATATACAGACAGATGATGGATGACTGCAGTCAAATAAACATAGCAGGTAGCAGTCCACCGATCCAGTTCTTACTGCTATAAGTTAAGTGCTGGACCATCCACAAATGTTAAAAACCTTCCTCTTTTCATTCACTTGGCTTATAAACAGTGGCGTAACTAGAACCCTCAGGGCCCCGATGCAAGAAACCATGGAGGGCCCCCCCCCGACCTCCGGACAAAGCTCTTTACTCCGAGCCTGATGTTGGAACACCAGGGCCCGGTCACAAGTGGGTGGCTGCATATAAAGGAACCGATTTCTTCATTTTTATAAAAAAAACACACACACTATATATATATATATATATATATATATATATATATATACACACACACACACACATAAACCAGTGACAGCTGGTGCTCAAAATTTTTAGGGGGGCGCAAGCAAGAAAAATTCAGAAACAAAAACATCAATTGCAGCCACTGTACTATCAAACGCCACCACTGTGCCATCAAATGTCGCCACTGTGCCTATCAATTGCAGCCACTGTACCATCAAACGCCACCACTGTGCCATCAAATGCCGCCACTGTGCCATCAAATGCCGCCAGTGTGCCATCAAATGCCGCCGCTGTGAATCCCCACCGCCCACTCGCACACCCACACACATGCATGCACACCCCCACACATATGCATGCACACCCCCCCCCACACACACACACATGAATGCATACCCACACACCCACACACATGCATGCACACCCACACACATGCATGCACACCCCCCCCACACATGCATGCACACCCTCACACACACACATGCATGCACACCCCCACACACATGCATGCACACACATGCACACAGGGCTGGTGCAAGGATTTTTGACACCCTAGGCGAAACCTCATTTTGCCGCCCCCTTTGACTCCACCCCCTTTGCCCTGCCCATGTATACCCTACCTTTTTATAGATTGCTACCATTTTGGGGGGGCAGAGTCAGTCATTGAGCCTGGAGGTGGTGGGGGGGCATTGGTACGGCGCCCCTGACTGATGTGTGCTCTAGGCCGGCCATGTACATAGGGATATGTACACAGATAATCAAGGCACCTATCAGTGCCCATGGGCACTGAGTGCCACCCCCATCAGTGCAACCTATCAATGGGAACCCCTCATAATGGGCACATCAGGTGTACAGACCCGGCAACTCAGCACAGGGATGGTGGAAATCCCTCATAATGGGCACAGCAGGTATACAGACCCTGGAACTCGGCACAGGGATGGTGGGAATCCCTCATAATGGGCACAGCAGGTGTACAGACCCGGGAACTCAGCACAGGGATGGTGGGAACCCCTCATACTGGGCACAGCGGGGGTACAGACCCGGGAACTCAGCACAGGGATGGTGGGAACCCCTCATACTGGGCACAGCGGGGGTACAGACCCGGGAACTCAGCACAGGGATGGTGGGAACCCCTCATACTGGGCACAGCAGGTGTACAGACCCGGGAACTCAGCACAGGGATGGTGGGAACCTCTCATACTGGGCACAGCGGGGGTACAGACCCGGGACCTCAGCACAGGGATGGTGGGAACCCCTCATACTGGGCACAGCGGGGGTACAGACCCGGGAACTCAGCACAGGGATGGTGGGAACCCCTCATACTGGGCACAGCGGGGGTACAGACCCGGGAACTCAGCACAGGGATGGTGGGAACCCCTCATACTGGGCACAGCAGGTGTACAGACCCGGGAACTCAGCACAGACATGGTGGGAAGTGGAACACCTCATAATGGGCACAGCAGGTGTACAGACCCGGGAACTCAGCACAGGGATGGTGGGAAGTGGAACCCCTCATAATGGGCACAGCAGGTGTACAGACCCGGGAACTCAGCACAGGGATGGTGGGAACCCCTCATAATGGGCACAGCAGGTGTACAGACCCAGGAACTCAGCACAGGGATGGTGGGAACCCCTCATAATGGGCACAGCAGGTGTACAGACCCGGGAACTCAGCACAGGGATGGTGGGAACCCCTCATAATGGGCACAGCAGGTGTACAGACCCGGGAACTCAGCACAGGGATGGTGGGAACAGGGGGGCGCATTTACTAGAACTGATTGTCTGTATTTTCTTCCTGCAGCTGCTGACTGCTGGTGGAAGGGAGAGTTTTCCAGGGTGGTCACCAGCAGAAGAAACATAAAGAGAGCAGACACACTGACCGCCCTGCACAGCACTGATATCAGTTATAGCATTGTGTAGCTGGACACTAATCACTCACCCACATCCTCTGCTTCCAACATGATGCACACCCCACACCCCCCCCACACACACACACACATGCATGCACACACCCCCCCACACACACATGCATGCATGCACACACATACAGATACAGTAGATAGTCTTTTTTTAAAAAAAAAACGGCAGACATTTACCTTCTTCCTGCCGGGTACTGCACTGTAGGGGGAGACAAAGAGCACCGCACAGCACACGAGGTATGTGAGGAGCTCCCTGCACAGATTACAATTCGGCTGACGATCGGGGAGCTCCTCACAGCCTCCCCTCCTATCAACGAGTACAAGGGGGCCTCAAAGGCCCCCTGCAGCAAGGGGCCCGGTCGCCATGGCGATCTTGGCGACCCCTATAATTCCGCCACTGCTTATAAACACTCTTGATCTCGATATATGCGGGGAAAAAGAAAGACACACAATAGTGTACATCAATTTGTAACAAGGACACTAAAGATACATCTCTCCGCTATTCACTCACAAACCGCCCGTAGGTTAGACAATAGATGGTCATGGGGAATCACTCAGGCTCGCTTCTCCACACAGCCTCACTGGCTCGGCAGACTCCTCAGGCTGACGTCACTGGCTCCTCCTCCCGACGCGTTGCGTCACTGGTCATGTGACTTATTTATGGGAAATGAACCATGTGACGCTCGTAGGGAGATTTATAGTCGCTCTGATTGCATGGGGTTGCCATAGTGACAGGAGTTGGAACCAATCATCATTCCGTCTGTAACGTACCTGGTATCAGAGCCCAACTGTAGAAGGAGACCTCTCTTACAGCCCTGGCTCGAGGACCACTGGGGTTGCAACAGTGGTACAGGAGCGCAGCGAGGTAGGATTGCCTGTATGATCCGTGGTAGCTGATACAGATGAGTAGAGGAGATCCACCTGATGAACTGGACTGGTGAGGCAGTAGCAGCAGTGGTAACAGGTGTAGGTCAGCGATCCCTGGATCTAGGCAGAGACTGGATCAGGACTAGACTGAAGCAGGTGAGACAAGCCGGGTCAAACACAGGTAATCAGGTAGTAACAGCAGGCAGAGAGTGGTCAGTAGGCAGGCAGAGATTTGGCAACAGAAGGTCAGCAGGCTCAGAAATAGCAGGGTCAAGGCAGGCCGGGTCAGGAGAGGAGAAGGCAGCAGTAGTCAAACGTAGCAGGATCAGATAACAACAGCAGGTACAGGATCAGACTCAAGTAGAGCTGCAGATCAGACAGCACTGCACTGGAGCAGCTGCTGTCCTTTTAAAGGGGAACTGGCACCAAGTTGAGTTAGCGCGCATGCACATGCACCTGTTGTGCATTCCTGCGCACGCGTGCCTGTCGTGTGTCACTGCGCACGTTCATGCGCCGCTGCCCAGTGCGGCCTGTTCACGTGGGAACATGTGTGCGCACGCGCGCACGTCCGTGTGCCTGTCCTGCCACAGGGTATCCCTGACATTGCCCCCTCCCAAGGGGCAGCCTCCGGATGCCCAACAAGCTCTTCTTTTCGGGGTGAGCAAGGAAAAAGGCACGAACTAACCTTCTTGCATGGATATTGCATGCGGGTTCCCAGGAGTTATCCTCCAGGCCATATCCTCTCCATTTAACCAGAAATTGTACCTGATTTCGCCTTCTTCGGCAGTCCAGGATAGCCTCCACTTCGAACTCCTCATTCCCATCAATCAGAACAGGTTCCGGTGGCTTGGGTCCTCTGTCAGGGAAGGGATCAGGTACTGCAGGTTTTAGTAGTGAAACATGAAATATAGGATGAATTTTAAATGAGTCAGGTAAAGAAAGTTCATATGATACCTCATTTAACCTCCTCTTCACCGGGAAGGGACCAGTAAATTTGGGTGCCAACTTTTTAGACGGACATTTTAACTTAAGATTGGTTGTAGAAAGCCATACCTGGTCACCCGGCTGCAGGTTCAGTTCTCCTCTCCTCTTTTTATCAAAAGCCTTCTTGTTGTCGGCTTGTGCTTTGGCCATTGCTTCCTGCAAGATCTTGTTGTTGTGGTTGAGGAAATCCATGGTATCTTGTACTGCCGGAACTGTAGATTCTGAAATGAAATCAGGCAGAAATGATAAATGGAAACCATAATTAGAAAAGAAAGGGGATTGACCTGTAGCTGAGTGATTGGCGTTGTTGTAGGCAAATTCTGCCAGTGGTAGTAAAGATACCCAATCATCCTGAGTAAAGGAAGTGAAACGGATGTACTGTTCGAGCGTTTGATTTGTCCTTTCTGTTTGCCCATTGGTTTGGGGATGGTAAGCTGAGGACAATGCCAACTCAATTTTCAACGCTTTACATAAAGCTCTCCAGAAACGTGAGGTGAACTGTACACCACGATCAGATGTAATGTTTGCCGGGACCCCATGCAACCTGACGATCTCCTTAATAAACACTCGGGCCATCTCCATAGCAGATGGGGTACTCTTTAAGGGTAAGAAATGAGCCATCTTAGTTAATCGGTCCACTACTACAAAGATTGCCGTGCATCCCTCGGCCGGTGGAAGTTCTACTATAAAATCCATGGAGATCATCCTCCATGGTTTATCAGGAATGGGTAGAGGTTTCAGCAGGCCCCAGGACTTACTTCTTGCTGTCTTGTTCTGAATGCAAACAGAGCATGAGTTCACATATTTCTTACAGAAAGTTTCTAGATTAGGCCACCAAAATGTACGTCGTACAAGTTCAAGGGTCTTATGTATGCCAAAATGGCCTGCCAGCGGATGGTCATGGAACATCTTCAAGACCCCAACTCGCACATTCTCAGGAACAAAAATGTTGTTTTCTTTCCAAAGCAGACCATCTCTAGAGGTTAGCGTGACTCCGGGGGGGCTGATCATGTTCCTGGAAGCCTGTTTGATTTGAGACAAGAGATCCGTTTGCAACAGTAGGAAGTTCCCTGTAGGTAGGATGGTATCTGGTGTTGATAAGTCCTTGGGATCATCGTACATAAGGGATAGAGCGTACGGTTTTGTGTTTTTTGATCCAGGTCGGTACGTTATATGGAAGGAAAAACGAGTGAAAAATAGGGCCCATCGAGCTTGTCGTGGTTTGGCAGTTCTTAAATACTCTAAATTTTTATGGTCGGTATATATTAGTATGGGATGGTTAGCCCCCTCCAACAAATATCTCCACTCCTCCAGTGCTGCTTTGATGGCCAGTAGTTCACGATCTCCTACATCGTAATTTCTCTCTGCTGGAGAAAGTTTCAGTGAAAAGAAGGCCACAGGGTGCATTAAGGCCTTAACCCCTTGCCGTTGGGAGACAACTGCCCCCACTGCTGTTTCGGAGGCATCCACCTCAAGGATATAGGGTAAGGACGGGTCAGGATGGCTGAGGATAGGAGCCGAGGTGAAAAGCTTTTTTAGCGTTTTGAAGGCGCTCTGCGCCTCAGAGTTCCAGCAGAATCGCAGGTTTTGTTTAGTTAGTTGTGTTATTGGGGTGATTATGGCAGAGAACCCCTTAATGAATTTTCTATAAAAGTTCGCAAAACCTACGAAGCGTTGTACCCCCTTCTTGTCTGTGGGTACAGGCCACTCCAGTATGGCAGACACCTTCTCGGGATCCATTTCAACTCCTGCTGTAGAAATTACTAATCCCAAGAACTGGATGCTCTGCCGCTCAAATTCACATTTCTACGGTTTTGCATATAGTTTGTGTTGGCGAAGTCGGCCTAGGACGATGCTGACATGCTCTCGGTGTTGAGCAAGGGACCCAGAGAAGATTAAGATATCGTCCAAGTAGACAATTACGAAGATATCCAGTAAATCTCGGAACACGTCATTAATGAAATGTTGGAATGTGGCCGGGGCGTTGCAAAGCCCAAAGGGCATGACCAGATACTCGAAGTGCCCGAATCTGGTACGAAAGACCGTCTTCCACTCATCTCCTTTTCGAATGCGTATCAGGTTATAGGCACCTCTCAAGTCCAGTTTAGTAAAAATTTGTGCAGATCTCAGTTTCTGGAACAACTCAGTCATGAGGGGCAGAGGATAGCGGTTCTTTACCGTAATTTTATTTAACTCCCTATAATCCACACAAGGACGGAGAGAGTGATCTTTCTTAGTTACGAAAAATATCCCGGCTCCGGCCGGGGAGGTGGATGGGCGGATGAACCCCTTCTTGAGGTTATCATGGACATATTCTTTCAATGCCTCTTGTTCCCGTTCTGATAATGGGAATACACGTCCAAACGGGATCGCAGCTCCGGGTAAGAGGTCAATAGGACAGTCATATGAGCGGTGAAACGGCAAGGTATCTGCTCCCTGTTTGCTGAAGACATCAAGGTACTGGTGATAGGCTTTAGGTACAGACTGAAGAACATCTTGATCAGAGTCCATGCAGAGTAGGGTTGCTGGTGTGCTTATAGGTTCTGGCAGGCAATGCTTTTGACAATATGATGATGAAAACTTGATCTCCCCGGACACCCAGTTGATCTGGGGGTTATGGGCCTGGAGCCAAGGTAGACCCAGGATGACCGGAAACAAAGGGGAGGTGATAGCATCAAGAGTCAATAATTCCTTATGTTGAGATGAGGAAGTAACAGGCAAAGGAGGTGTTTCTTGGGTTACTGGTCCAGATCTGATACGTGAGCCGTCAGCTAAAAGGACGGATAGTCCATGCGTTTTTGGCTGCAAGGGAATATGTTGCTGAGCGGCAAAGTTTAAATCAACGAAGCAACTACAAGCTCCGGAGTCCACAATAGCGTTAACTGGAATAGTCTTTCCTGGAAGCTGGACTAGCAGAGGAAGAGTAAGGTGGTTCACCTGGGCAGGCAGCATTGTGAGGTTAGTGGGAGAGAACCTGCTGAATTTTGCGGGACACCCATGAACATAATGGCCGGCTCTTCCACAATAAAGACAAAGATTCCTCTGCCGGCGGCGTGAACGCTCCTCTGGGGATAATGTGTGTCGCATTACTCCGAGTGGCATGGGCCTGGGAGTGGCAGGTGCAGGGTAGACAGAACTTGAATTGGCAGGGAGCTGAACTGGGATCTTGGGTGTCATCCATACAGGGTGATTCCGCTGGGTGCTTTTCTCTGATTGGCGCTCACGGAGCCGTCGGTCAATCTGAATTACTAGACTGATAAGTCCTTCCAAGGTATCAGGTATCTCCACTCGAGCAAGTTCATCTTTTAACTTCTCAGACAAACCCATGCGGAACTGGTGCCGCAGAGCTGCGTTGTTCCACTGGGTGTCTGCGCTCCAGCATCTAAAGTCTGCGATATAGTCCTCAGCTGCTCTGTGGCCCTGCTGGAGCGCATGGAGCGCGGCTTCTGCCGTGGAAGTGCGTAGTGGATCGTCATACAATAGAGACATAGCATCGAAAAAAGATGACATGGTATGCGTCTGTATGTCGTCTCCTTCCAGCAACCGGTGAGCCCTAGCTTGAGGATCCCCTTGCAGCAGGGAAATTATAAATCCTACCTTGGTGGATTCCAGCGTGAAAGTCCGAGGTTGCAAAAATGCAGGTGACATGCGTTGCGGAAGGCCCGAAACTTGCTGCGTTCCCCAGAGAACTTCTCAGGAATGGGGACTCTGGGCTCAGGTGGGGGTGTAGTGAAGGATACTGGAGCTGAGCTGACAGGAAGTGCCTGAATTTGTCCTTCCAACTTAAGATACCCCTCATGTAGGGACTGAACAGCTTGTGTAAGGGCTGAGAGGTGGCGGCCCACTTCCTCCATCTGTGAGGCTCCTTCTGTAGGCTCAGTCATGGCTGTCTGATACTGTAACGTACCTGGTATCAGAGCCCAACTGTAGAAGGAGACCTCTCTTACAGCCCTGGCTCGAGGACCACTGGGGTTGCAACAGTGGTACAGGAGCGCAGCGAGGTAGGAGTGCCTGTATGATCCGTGGTAGCTGATACAGATGAGTAGAGGAGATCCACCTGATGAACTGGACTGGTGAGGCAGTAGCAGCAGTGGTAACAGGTGTAGGTCAGCGATCCCTGGATCTAGGCAGAGACTGGATCAGGACTAGACTGA
This sequence comes from Lithobates sylvaticus, assembly GCA_028564925.1. Classification (NCBI taxonomy): domain Eukaryota; kingdom Metazoa; phylum Chordata; class Amphibia; order Anura; family Ranidae; genus Lithobates; species Lithobates sylvaticus. The sequence goes on from CM053030.1 coordinate 316,053,359, forward strand.
AGCAGGTGAGACAAGCCGGGTCAAACACAGGTAATCAGGTAGTAACAGCAGGCAGAGAGTGGTCAGTAGGCAGGCAGAGATTTGGCAACAGGTCAGCAGGTTCAGAAATAGCAGGGTCAAGGCAGGCCGGGTCAGGAGAGGAGAAGGCAGAAGCAGTAGTCAAACGTAGCAGGATCAGATAACAACAGCAGGTACAGGATCAGACTCAGGTAGAGCTGCAGATCAGACAGCACTGCACTGGAGCAGCTGCTGTCCTTTTAAAGGGGAACTGGCACCAAGTTGAGTTAACGCGCGTGCACATGCACCTGTTGTGCATTCCTGCGCACGCGTGCCTGTCGTGTGTCACTGCGCACGTTCATGCGCCGCTGCCCAGTGCGGCCTGTTCTTGTGGGAACATGTGTGCGCACGCGCGCACGTCCGTGTGCCTGTCCTGCCACAGGGTATCCCTGACACCGTCTTCACCATGTCATTCATAAAAAAGTTACAATAGATACAATGTGTCGATTGCACTTAATGACTGATTACCATTGTTACAAGTTAACTAACTTCTCAAATACATAAATACATAAAAACAAAACCTTTAATATTACATGGGTCATTAAATTAAAATAAATCCTGACGTTACCCATAATGTAAGCATAGCGTCCTGTTAGGCTTCCATCCTATTGATATTAATAGAACATTATTCAATGTGCATTCGGCAACTGTAAAACTCAATCTGCCACATACCATATGCAGCTTCAATGCTGCGTGCATCAACACAGAATAACGGTATTGATAACCCTTCAACGCAGACAGGCTGCAATCAACTAGATAATAACTGCCAAAAAAACTTTCAACTTCTGTGGCCTAAACCGGATTAAAACCGGACTATATCTCCATATTATTAAAAATTATGAATATGAAAATAAGCAGAGAGGATATTTTGCTCACTCATGCCATGGGTATATGTGGAAATAACATCATATCCAAACAAATGTGGGAGTTTGTGTGCACCAGATTTCCCAGGGTGGCGACATTTTATTCCCTACCTAAAATACATTAAAAACACATAAAAACACTGCCAGGGCGACCTGTTATTTCGGGGAGAGGAGCTATTACGGAAAACCTCAGTAGAGTAGTAGATGAACACCTCAGACCATTTGTCATTTGTTTGCCAGCTTACATTCGGGATACAATTCACTTACTACAGGTAATTGATGGCACCCACATATCTGGCGACACTATTCTTGTCACCATAGACGTGGAGGCCTTGTGCAGCTCAATACCACATGACCAAGGATTATCGAGCATCCGAAGGATTCTGTCCCAGATGATTGACCATGAGAAACCATTCAATGAGTTCATTCTGATGTCACCTAAATATATACTCAAACATAAAGTTTTTACCTTTGATGGCTCCCACTACCTCCAGGTGCAGGGTGTGGCTATGGGGATGTTTTGTGCCCCAGCTTATGCCAACCTGTACCTGGGGAGTAGGAGCGGTCACTACTGATGGATGACAATGCCTATATGTATGCGGACCACATATTGATGTGGTACCACTACATAGACAACATTCTTGTTCTCTGGGACGGTCCGGAGGACCTGCTGCGAGATTATCTTGCTGCCCTGAATTGCAACACATTCAATTTGGGATTCACCATGTTCCACAGCTTGTCCAAAATTACTTTTCTGGATGTCAAAATCCTTAAAAATTATGACAATATGTTGTCCTGTGAACTATTCCTCACACCTACTGCAGGGAATAACATCCTGCATGCCACCAGTTTCCACCCGAAACCTTTGATAACATCCATCCCCTACAGTCAGTACCGTAGAGCCAAACAAAATTGTTCTACTGAACAAGCTTATAGACAAGAGGCCAATCTCCTTAGACAACACTACTACAAAGAGGCTATAGCCACAACTGTTTGAAAAAAGCCTTCAAGCGTGTGGCTTGTACCTCCAGACATGATCTCTTTTTCACCAAAAAGGAAAAAAACATCTGCCAACGATACAAGCAGAATCATTATTAAATACACAACTGAACTTGAAAAAGGCATATTCTAAATAAGTACTGGCATTTACTTACACATCAGACCCTTCAGTGGGTCCATTCATCTTGTTGAACCCAATGATAACCTACAGAAGGGTCTCATCTGTTGGGGATTATTTAGTCCAGAGGGAATACCAGGGAACCACTCGTGGTGAACCATGTAAACTCTTGGGGACATTTCCATGTGGCTCATGCTCACACTGTCAATTCATAGACAGGAGAAAAAATGTGTGCCTACCCAATGGTATATTCTCCGAAACATTTTGCCATTTTGCCAAATGGCATGCGTAGTCTATCTTTTGCAGTGTGAATGCAGTTGTTACTATGTAGGCAAAACTATTCAAAAATCCTAGCAGCAAATATACGGTCATGTACAAAGCATGCAACTAAGTGACCCCGAACTTCCTCTGGGACGCCAGATCTTTGTGTTTGATGGGCACTGGTGATACTACTGTGTCAATGTCACTGATTTAATTATTACTTAAAAAAAAAAAAAAAAAAAAAAATTCTCCTCAGCATCGCCTGCACTTTTACCTTTCAGCCACTAGATGTCGCTGATGCTTTTTGTCTGCTCCCCGGCGCACACAGGCCCCACACTGTCTTGGTTCAATCTTATTTTATTAGAAAGTAAAGCAAAATTGGACAAAGTTACATTGTTACAGGATACAATAATGTTGTTATATACATATATTTTTTGAAGGGTAACTGATACAAACAAAATCAGTTTTAGACTCTACGTTTAGTCCTTTAGTGAGGCTCTGTGAAAAAACACTATAACCTGAGTAAAGGTAGGGTAATTTACAACATTTCCTGGTAAAAGTTTAAACATATCGGTAATTAGTGAAGCATCATGTATAGAGTTGAGCGGACACCTGGATGTTCGGGTTCGGCGGGTTCGGGACCGAACTTGACCCCGAACTCCAAACCCCATTGAAGTCAATGGGGACCCGAACTTTTGAACACTAAAATGGCTGTAAAAAAGTAATGGAACGGGCTAGAGGGCTGCAAATGGCAACAAAATGTTGTTCAGAGCATGGCAAGTGCTCTGGAAACAAATGTGGATAGGGAAATAACTTAAAATAACATAATTTTTTTTTAAAACACAAATAAAATGCTGGAGGCCCCCTTCTCAGCAGAAGAGGTACAGGAAGTCATTAAGAACCTCAGAAACTCAACGGCACGATGCCGCACATATGGTGGGAATACCCCAGAGTACGCACTTTCTGGAAAAAATTATTCAATTTAATGGATAAGATAGTGGGAAAATAAAATACTTGGAAATTAAAAAAATGAAAAAATTATAATCTTGACCTAGGAGGATGAGGTCCATATGGAGTAGGAGGTTGAGGTGGCGGTGGATGTGGCGGTGTAGGTGGAAGCGGCGGTGGAGGAGGACGAGGTAGCCAACACTGGTTCAAAAATACAAAAATGGCTGGGTAAGGCTAGTGGTGAATGATGTGTCGAATTCTGTCCCCCGTCGCATAGTGTCCGCCCTGTACTGCGCTTGCTCAGTACGTAGGACAAGGGGATTTCGAAACTCTCCGAAGACGATGCGCGGTGACTCCAGGTTCAAGCCACATCATCCGAGGTTGAAGCCTAGCCAAGCGAGCCCGTGAGGGGCCCTGTTACTATGTGCTGCCGTATGTCCACTTGGATGGTGGGGCTTGAACCTGCACTCACTGCCCAGGCGACGTTCATCTTTGGAGATTTTGTGAACCTCCTTGTCCTCCGTACTGCGCAAGCACTGCGCCTGCACAGTAAGTGGCCGGACACTAGCCGATGGCCAGACAGTTTTTGTCAGAACACCGGTATACGTGTCTATTCTGCACAAGGTACGGACAAGTCCTGTGGGATCCATGCCTGGTTCATTTTAATGAACGTGAGCTTGTCCACATTGGCTCTGGACAGGCGGCTGCGCTTGTCTGTGATAACGCCCCCCTGCCGTGCTAAATACACGTTCAGATAATACACTGGCTGCAGGGCAGGCCAGCGCCTCCAAGGCGTAAAGGGCAAGCTCAGGCCATGTGTCCAATTTGGAGACCCAGAAGTTGAAGGGGGCAGACCCGTCATTCAGTAGGTGTAGGCGTGTGCACACATACTGCTCCACCATGTTGGTGAAATGCTGCCTCCTGCTAAGACGTTCCATCTCAGCTGGTGGTGCTGGTTGTTGTGGCGTGCTGACAAAGCTTTTCTACATTTCGGCCATGCTAACCCTGCCTTCCGAGGTGCTGGCTGTGCCCCGGCTGCGTTGGCGACCTCTTCCTCCTCCTCTGCCTTCGCCTTGTGCTTCCACCGTACCCCCGCTTCCAAGTGGGAATGCCACCAGCAGCGCGTCTACCAGCGTGCGCTTGTACTCGCGCATCTTACGATCACGCTCCAGTGAGGTTATTAAGGACGGCACGTTGTCCTTGTAACGGGGATCCAGCAGGGTGGCCACCCAATAATCAGCACCAGTTAAAATGTGGGCAACTCGGCGGTCGTTGCGGAGACACTGCAGCATGTAATCGCTCATGTTTGGCAGGCTGCCCAGAGGCAAGGAAAAGCTGTCCTCTGTGGGAGGTGTATCGTCTGTGTCCTCTGTATCCCCCCAGCCACGCACCAGTGATGAACATGAGCTGGTCTGGGTGCCACCCTGCTGTGAACATGGTTCCTCCTCCATCTCCTCCTCATCCTCCACCTCGTCATCCTCCAGAACTGTGCCCTTGCTGCCAGACAATTGTGTACCTGGCGCTTGTTGGTGCAGGAACCCACCCTCGTAGCCACTTGTAAATGACTGCCCTGAAAGCCTTGGAAATGAACCCTCTTCCTCCTCCTCCTCCTCCTCATCCTGTGCCACATCCTCTTCCATCATCGCCTGAAGAGTTTTTTCAAGGAGGCATAGAACTGGGATAGTAACGCTGAGAACGGCGTCATCGGCACTGGCCATGTTGGTGGAGTACTCGAAACAGCGCAACAAGGCACACAGGTCTCGCATGGAGGCCCAGTTATTGGCAGTGAAGTGGTGCTGTTCCGCAGAGTGACTCACGCGTGCGTGCTGCAGCTGAGACTCCACTATCGCCTGCTGCTGCTCGCACAGTCTGGCAAGAATGTGCAAGGTGGAGTTCCACCTTGTGGGCACATCACATATGAGACGGTGAGCGGGAAGGCCGAAGTTACGCTGCATCGCTGACAGGTGAGCAGCAGCAGGGTGAGAACGCCGAAAGTGCGCACAGACGGCACGCACTTTCTGCAGCAGCTCTGCCATATCGGGGTAATTCTTAAGGAACCTCTGGACCACCAAGTTCAGCACATGTGCCAGGCAAGGGATGTGCGTCAAACCGGCAAGGCCCAGAGCTGCTACGAGATTTCGCCCATTATCGCACACCACCAGGCCGGGCTTGAGGCTCACTGCCACCAACCACTCATCCGTCTGTTGTTCCATGTCCCTCCACAACTCCTGCGCGGTGTGGGGTTTTTCCCCCAAACAGGAAAGTTTTAAAACTGCCTGCTGTCGTTTACCCCTGGCTGTGCTAAGGTTGGTGGTGAAGGTGTTACGCTGACCGGATGAGGAGGCGGTAGAGGATGAGGAGGCGGAGTAGGAGGAGTTAGCAACAGGAGGCAAACTGAAGTGCCCTGCAATCTTCGGTGGTGGAAGGACATGCGCCAAACTGCTATCTGCCTCAGGCCCAGCCACCACTACATTTACCCAGTGTGCTGTTAGGGAGATATAAAGTCCCTGACCGTGCTTACTGGTCCACGCATCCATAGTTAGGTGGACCTTGCCACAGATGGCGTTGCGCAGTGCACACCTGATTTTGTCCCCCACTTGGTTGTGCAGGGAAGGGATAGCTCGTCTGGAAAAGTAGTGGCGGCTGCGCACGATGTACTGTGGGACAGCCAATGACATCAGCCTTTTAAAACTCTGCGTCTCCACCAGAAGGAATGACAGCATTTCAAAGGCAAGGAATTTTGAAATGATGGCATTCAGGGCCAGGGATCGCGGGTGGCTAGGGGGGTACTTCCTCTTCCGCTCCAGTGTTTGGGAAATAGAGAGCTGAACGCTTCCATGGGACATTGTGGAGATGGTTGGTGACCCAGGTGGTAGTGTTGCTGGCAGATCCTCTGTTTGCGGGTTGGCAGGTGTCACTGTCACTACAGAGGTGGATGAAGAGGCCGAGACTGCAGCAGAAGAGGAAGCAGGAGGAGCCAGAGACCTTTCTTGGTTTTTGAGGTGTCTACTCCACTGCATTGTGTGCTTTGCACTTAGATGCCTGGTCATGCAGGTTGTGCTCAGGTTGAGAACGTTTATGCCTCGCTTCAGGCTCTGATTGCACAGCGTGCAAACCACTCGTGTCTTGTCATCAGCACATTGTCTGAAGAACTGCGATGCTAGGGAACTCCTTGGACCTGGCTTTGGTGTGCTCGGTCCCTTGCTGCGTTGGGCAGTAGCAGACGTACTGTCTAGGGGACGGACGCTCCGCTTTTGCACCCTGCTCCCTCTTCTGCTGTGCTGGTGCCTCTGTGCGACCACCGCCTCTTCCTCCGAACTACACTGGTCACCTGCAGGACGTTGATTCCATGTGGGGTCAAGGACCTCATCGTCCTCCACATCATCTTCCACCCAGTCTTCACCCCTGCCCTCCTTGTCGGTCTGCACAATGGCGAAAGCAGCAGCAGTTGGCACCTGTGTTTCGTCATCATCCGAGACGTGCTGCGATGGTCCTCATGTACTCATCATGAAACATAAGTGGTTGGGCATCGGTGCACACAATCTCTTCCACTTCTGGGGCAGGGCTAGGTGGATGGCCCTGGGAAACCCTGCTAACAGAGTCATCAAAAAGCAGAAGAGACCGCAGAAGAGACTGCTGCATGATTTGGGGCTCAGACTGATTGGCTGATTTGCAAGGGGGTGAGGTGAAAGACTGATGGACATCGGCTGCAGGTGCCAACTCTGAACTTTCATCAGGAGACTGGGTGGGAGACAATGTGAAGGAACCTGGAGGAACTGTCAGCAACCCAATCTACTATCGCCTGTCCTGGCCTCAACATTCGTACAGCCTCATTAGGCGCGCCAAAATACCGCTGCAGGCTCTGTTGCCTACTCGCACCTGAGGAAGGTGTTTCACTAGTGCGTGTAGCTGGCACAGATCGACCACGTCCTCTCCCTGCAACAGGAGCGCCACCAGCAGCACCACGACCCGGGCCACGTCCCCTTTTTGATGATCTCCTCATATTTTCAAAATTTATGATCTCGCCCTAAATGGGTGTTTTTGTCAATAGCAGAATACACGTACAGTGTCTAAAGCGTTTATGAACACGCAGAAAATTCTATTGGGGAAAAAAAAAATTTTTTTTGCAATGTTTTTCCAATATCAGAATACACACAGAGTATGGTGTATCTCTTACTAAAATATGCAGTGCAGTTATGGTGCACTGAGCTGGCAGGTAAAACTTAGGTTTTGTCTGGCACTGGCCTCATGGCACTGTTAAAAGGCACTGCACCCCAGCCAGGGTACAATTGATTTAGGAATCTCTTGAATAATTCTCTCTGCCTCTTTCTCTTCCTTACTAAAGAAACTCTCTACTCTACTCTAGCTATGTAGATCGCTCACTGATCTAACTAATTTGAAGAAAATTTAAGGAATGTGGACTGACTGACTGACTTTATCACACTAACTCCTAAAATCCTCTCAGCAGCACAGGAACCTGTCTATAGCAGAATGACGCTGTGTGCTGTGTGTCTGGACTATATATATAGGCTGGGTCATATGCTGCACTGCCCAATCACAGCCATGCCATTAGTAGGCATGGCTGTGATGGCTTCTAAGGGCACACTAGTGAAACTAGCGTCAATTGGCTGCCCTGCAGCTTGTAAAAGGCGCCAATACATCGCCGAACACCGGACCCGAACCCAAACATACAGCCAATAGTTCAGGTTCGGGTCCGGGACCCGGACACCCAAAAGTCCGGACAGTTCGGGTTCGCTCAACCCTAATCATGTACTAACTGATCAAATCTTTCTCTAAAAGAATGCTGTGCTGTAGGGATCACTTACTACCTTAATGAGGCATGGGTATTTTACTGAACTGGTGTAGGCCAAAAAGTACAAAGGGAGACTCTGGAGTCAGAGAGGGAGGGGAGGAAAACTGAATAAGGAAGGATTAGAACTAGAAATAATAAAAACACTAAAGAGACTAAAAGGGACACTCCAGCATGGCTATGGGGTAATTGTGACTGAGCCCTCTGCCCAAGAGAAATTCCGTGGAGTAGCGAAACATGGACCATGAAGTCCAAGTGATAGAAAACTGCTCCTCTTTCCCATTTTCCTGGGCCAACAGACGTTCCAGATCTCTGATATGGTTCACTTCTATAGCCCAATCCCCCCAGAGAAAGCACATCCGTCAATCTCCAGTGACGGGGAATCGATCTAGGGCTAGGGGGGAATCACCGCCCTAGCCCTAGATCAATTTATCTTTTTTCATCGATTTTAAAGGGCCCGGAATCATAGGTCACCATCAGCTTACAGTACAGGTCAAAGATAGTTTGTCAGAATTTTCTGATAGGAGGGCAATCCCACCAAATGTGAAGCATGGTGCCTCTAGAGGATAGACATTGCCAACAAGTGTCCGATTGGTGTACCATCTGGTCACCAATTTGAACCCATTTTCTTGGGTTTTAGTTGCTGTAGAAATGTTATACCTCAGAATGAAGCATTTTTGCCATTCTATGGGTGAAATAGAGTGTTGCAGCTCTGATTCCCATGTGTGTATGTGTGTATGATGGGAGGTTGGGAGAAGAGGCATTGAGCAGCAGGGAGTAAAGTTGGGAAACCACATGTCGGGGGATCAGCTTGTAGAAGCATATCTTCAAATCCAGATGTTCAGATAGGATATCTGACAAAGAGGAGAAGTTACGGATGTAGGAAACCACTTGGCATCTCTGAAACCATGTTGTGGGGTTTCTGGGGGCTTTCCGAGAAGTAGTGTCTGTCCTTAAGGACAGGTCGGCTTGAAGGACGTAAGCCAGACGCCTATTGTCCTCCCTATTCCAAGGACCAATTCTCGGCCCATGTGCAGTCGGCGGAAAGGTCGGGGTCCCAAAAAAGGGAGTCATAGGTCCTTGCAGTTTATATAAAGTACTAGATGAGATCAGGCAGTCCCATAACCGAATGGTATGATGAGTAAGATCAGTAGAAAGCGAGGATTCCTTACGTTGAGCCATAAGGGTCCAGTATACCGTATACTGGGACATTCTGTTTTCCATTTGAATTTGGAAAACATCTGAAGAAGCTTCCGGAAATACAAGGTAGGTATATAGATAGGGCTTGGTTGGAAATAGATATAGGAACTGAAAGAGGACATCCATTTCCAAGGCATTCACCCTACATAGCCAAGAAAGCTGTTTGGATGCGTAGGTCGTTACATCTGCCTGAGTTCTGAGAAGGGGGGTGAAGTTACCTGAAAAGAGCCAAGATGGTATGTGAATTCCCAAATACCGAATTGAAGTGGAACCTGTCTTAAAAGGGAAAGATGTCGGCCTTCTTTGATAGTTGACTTTAAAGTTACTCACTTCCCCAAATTTCTTGAATTCCTGTATTATTGAGGGCAGGGACGAATGTGGTTGGGTCACAAACATTAATAAGTTGTCTGCAAAGAGGGCGAGTTTATTGTGGATAAGACCCACGGTAATGCCCTGAATTGCTTCTCAGGGCTACTGCCAGGTGCTCCATAGTAAGGACATAGAGGAGGGCAGCCCTGTCACGTTCCATTGTCAATATTAAATGTAGGGGATAACGAGCCATTTATTCTGATCCTGGCAGATGGAGAAAAATAAAGGGCCATTATTCTGGAGAGCATGTGGTGACCCAACCAAATCTGCTGCAGGGACAGATGAAGAAATTGTCAGTCAATGCGATCTAACGCTTTATCCGCATCGACCATTAGAAGGTATAGAGGGATGTCATGGGTGCGGGCATAGTCTATTAGGAGAAGAGTTTTCAGGGTATTATCCCGTGCTTCTCGTCCACTCACAAAACTGACCTGACCCAAATGGATTAAGCGGGGCCACAGTGGCTGCAGTCTGTTAGCTAAAACCTTAGCAAACACTTTAAGATCTACCCCTATTAAAGAGACGGCCTATAGTTTGGGCACAAAGTTGGATCTTTATCCGGCTTTGGAATAAGTGAGATATGAGCTTCAAGTGTTTGTGGAGGGAATATAGAGCCTTCGGAAAGGGAGTTAAACACTTTATTTAAGGAGGGAATAAGTTGGGGGCAAATCGTTTATAGAATGTGGGAGTAAAGCGTCAGGGCCCGGGCTCTTGCCAGATGGGGTAGCAGCTATTGCTCTAGCAACTTCATCTTCCGATATTAACATTTCAAGATCCTTAATAGTGTCATCCAAAGTAGGTAGGGTGGTTTGGGTAACATAAAATGCCTTGTCTTCTTTCCTGAGGTGGAGGGGGAGCCTGAAGGGTTTGCAGCAGGTATATTGTATAGGGATTGATAGAAATCCCTGAATGGTTGAGCTATTTCAGAAGGTGAGGCGACTGATACCCTAGATTTATCCTGGATGTGAGATATAAAGGAGGACCTTCTTGTCCTTAAGGAGTAGGCTAGTGATCTACCATATTTGTCTTGAAATTTATATTGGTGTAAGGCAAGCTTGTCTACGTACGTGCGCGCAGAGGTCTCGTACAATTCCCTAAGCTGTGACCAGGCCGTGGAAATTTCTGCAAGCGTTCCTACCATTGGAGCACACTTGTGTTTAGGTTCCAGGATCCTAAGCTTTTGAATCGCGGCTACTATGGTAGCCGAGCATTTTTTGTTTAATTGGGTTCTTATTTGAATGAAGCTTCCTCGCAAGACCGCCTTTAGTGCAGTCTGATCTGCAAAAAAGTTAGCTATGGTCTTTAAAACCTGCGCAACACATAGTTACATAGTAGGTGAGGTTGAAAAAAAGACACAAGTCCATCAAGTCCAACCTATGTGTGTGATTATATGTCAGTATTACATTGTATATCCCTGTATGTTGCGGTCGTTCAGGTGCTTATCTAATTGTTTTTTGACACTATAGATGCCCCCCCCCCCCCCCCCCCCCCCCCCCGCTGAAACCACTGCCTCTCTTACAGTAAAGAACCCTCTACGCAGTTTAAGGTTAAACCTCTTTTCTTCTAATTTTAATGAGTGGCCACGTGTCTTATTAAACTCCCTTCCGTGAAAAAAGTTTCATCCCTATTGTGGGGTCACCAGTATGGTATTTGTAAATTGAAATCATATCCCGTCTCAAGCATCTCCTCTCCAGAGAGAATAAGTTCAGTGCTTGCAACCTTTTCTAATAACTAATATCCTCCAGACACGTTATTAGCTTTGTTGCCCTTCTTTGTACTCACTCCTTTTCCAGTACATCCTTCCTCAGGATTGGTGCCCAAAATTGGACAGCATACTCCAGGTGAGGCCGGACCAAAGTAGAGTGGGCGAATTATCGCTTTATCCCTGGAGTTTATCCCCTTTTTAATACATGCCAATATTCTGTTTGCTTTGTTAGCAGCAGCTTGGCATTGCATGCCATTGCTGAGCCTATAATCTACTAGAACCCCCAGGTAATTTTCCATTGCTGAGCCTATAATCTACTAGAACCCCCAGGTAATTTTCCATCCCAGATTCCCCCAGGTTTTGCCACCCAAATGCATTATTTTACATTTTTCTACATTAAACTTTATTTGCCATGTAGTTGCCAACCCCATTAATTTGTTCAGATCTTCTTGCAAGGTTTCCACATCCTGCAGAGAAGTTATTTCCCTGCGTAGATTAGTGGTGTCTGCAAATACAGAGATTGAACTGTTTACCCCATCCTCCAGGTGGTTAATGAACAAATTAAACAGGATTGGTCCCAGCACAGAACCCTGGGGGACCCCACTTCCCACCCCTGTACATTCTGAGTAATCCCCATTTTTTACCACCCTCTGAATTTGCCCTTGTAGACAGTTTTCAATGTACTCAGCCTATGGTCCATGCCAATGGACCTTACTTTGTATAGTAAACGTTTATGGGGAACTGTGTCAAATGCTTTTGCAAAATCCAGATACACCACGTCTACGGGCTTTCCTTTATCTAGATGGCAGCTCACCTGCTCATAGAAGGTCAATAGATTGACCAGAATGATTCTTCATGAATCCCTGATGATTACTGCTAATGATACTGTTTTCATTACTAAAATCTTGTATATAGTCCCTTAACATCCCTTCCAAGAGTTTGCATACTATTGATGTTAGGCTAACTGGTCTGTAATTCCCAGGGATGTATTTTGGCCCTTTTTTAAATATTGGTGCTACATGGTACCAGCTGATTGGAGAAAAGCCAATCAATAAACTGTCAGTAAAAATTAGGAACAATGGTCTGGCAATTACTTGACTGAGTTTCCGAAGTACCCTCGGGTGCAAGCCATCTGGTCCCGGTGATTTATTAATGTTAAAGTTTCCCAAGTCTATTTCTAATTCTGTCCTCTGTCATGAGGACAATCACTGCAGTTTTGGTTACCAAAGCCCCCCGATTCCCTCATGAAGACTGAGGAGAAGAATAAATTCAATACCTTTGCCATCTCCCCATCCTTTGTAACCAGATGTCCTTCCTCAATCTTTATGGGGCCAATATGGTCTGTCCTCCCTTTTTTACTGTTTATATACTTAAAGATTTTTTTGCTCTTCTCCGCTATGTGTCTTTCGTGTTCCATCTTATCCGCCCTAATTGCACCCTTACACATCTTGTTGCATTCTTTGTAAAGTCTGAGTAAAGTATTTTTTGAAGGCCTTCTCCTTTGCTTTTATATGCATTTTTACATTGGAGTTAAGCCATCCAGGACTTTTGTTCCCTCTTTTAAATTTATTTCCGAATGGGATGCACTGCCTACTGCCCTTATTTAATATGGTCTTAAAGCAAACCCATCTCTCCTCCATGTTCTTTGTTTTCGAAGGTTTTATCCCAATTTATATCTTCTAGCAAGGTTCGTAAATTTAGGGAAGTTGGCTCTTTTGAAATTCAGTGTCTTTGTGTTTCCCTTGTGTTTCCTATTTGTGTTATTTATACTGGCAAGCCTTAGACGAATGCATGGTTCCCTCCACCCAGTCTATGTCTGGATAATTAAAATCCCCCATTATGATAACACTTCCCATCCTTGCTGCTAATCCAAATTGTGATAGGAGGTCTGTCTCCCCCTCCTCCCTCAGGTTAGGGGTCCTATAGCATACTCCCAGTATTATTTTCCCCTTGGCTTCATCCCTTTGGAGCTCTAACCATAAGGATTCCACCTGCTCCCTAGCTCCCTTATTGATGCCATCTCTCACATTCACTTGTACATTATTCTTGATGTATAGGCATACCCCCTTCTCCTTTTTTTACCCTCTCTATCCCTGCGATAAAGGGAATACCCTTGAATGGTTGCCAGCCAATCATGAGAGCTGTTAAACCAGGTCTCTGAAATTCCCACAAAATCTAAATCCTCCTTGTTCAACAGTATCTCTAGTTCACCCATCTTGTCCGCCAGGCTCCTGGCATTGGTGAACATGCCACATAGTTTAGACTTGTTTGCATACTGTCCTCTTATTGGGTGTTCCGAGATTGCAAATAGGACTTACTATACTTACCTACCATTAATGTCCCCAATACTACCCTCTGGAATATGTTCATTGCTGATTATCTCTACCTCTGGACACTCCCCCCATCACCTAGTTTAAAAACCCCTCTAACTTTTCGGCCATCTATAGAACTGGTGACCGACTGAGAAGTTGGCCCAGTTCTCCAGGAACCCAAACCCCTCCTTACTGCACCAGCTCCTCAGCCACTTGTTTACTTCTCTAATCTCTCTCTGCCTTTCTGTCGTGGCTCAAGGTACCGGTAGTATTCCTGAGAATACTACCTTGGAGGTCCTTTTCCTCAATTCTTCTTAAGTCCTTAAAATCGTTCTTTAGAACACTCCATCTGCCTCTGACTTTGTCATTGGTGCCAACGTGCACCATGACAGCTGGGTCTTCCCCAGCCCCTCCCAGTAATCTGTCCACCAGATCCGTGATGTGCCGAACCCGATCGCCTGGTAGACAGCATACAGTTTGACGTATGCCCTCTGTCCTTTTAAGGATTGAGTCCAATACCACCAGAATCTGTCTATCCTTTCCCTTCGCTTCCCTCCACTCTCACTGGAGGAGTTCTTCCCCTGGCAGCTAGAAGAGTCCCTCAGCTCCAGCAGTGCTGGTCCCTGACCAGTTTCACCAATGTCACTCAATGGAGCGTACTTATTGGGATGCTCCAGCCCAGGATCGGCCTCCCTGGCACTTCCTCCTCTATCCTTCCTGACTGTCACCCATCTACTAATTTCTAGTGCCTGCACCTCTTTGTCTCCACCCGCCTCTGTGCTGGCCTCTGCCGGCAACTGCTGGGTACGTTCCGGCTCTCCTTTAGTGTGGAGGGTCCTCTCAGTGCTAACAGTTGCTTCCCTAGATTCAGAACCTGGGCTTCCAAGGAAACAATGTGCTTACATTTTGCACAGCAGTATTCCCCCCTCGATCAGATGATCAAGGAATGCATTTATGCCGCAAGATGTACATGAGTCGCATCTCCACACCCGCCGGGCATCGTATCTACTAATTTAATGAGGATTGGGGATTATACACTCTGAGTCTGTAAGCAGCGAATCGTTTAACCACCGTTTCCATTCCTTCACTGGCGTGGAGGGGACCGAGAGTGCCAAGTAAATGGGGGAGTGGTCAGACCGCACCATAGAGTCTATTTCACATTCAGGGGACCAGTCTAAACAGTTATGACCAATTAAGAAATAGTCAAGGCGACTATATGACTGGTGTACATGAGAAAAATGGGTGTAATTTCGGGATTTAGGGTTTAATACCCTCTGGGCGTCAATAAGGTGTAGATCGTAAATTGCACGCTTCAGAGCCCTCAGCTTAGGGAAAGAAGTAGAGGAACATGAAGTTGATGAATCCAAAAGTGGCTCCAGAGGAGTATTAAAATCTCCAGCAAGTATGAGCTTACCCTCCATGAAACCTGCCAGAATCTTCAGGTATTGCAAGGTTGATGGGATTTCATGAACATTTGGTAGGTAAATGTTAGCTACTGTGAATTTCTTCCCCCCACTTCCCTGTGGATCTGAAATATGGTCAAATAATTCGATAGGGAGTGCTTTATGAAAAGCAATAGAAACTCCCTTAGCTTTTTGGGACAGGTTTGTGCCGTGGATCCACCTGCTAAAGTATCTGTTGGAGCAGGAAGGCGTGGAATCAGACTGGACATGCGTCTCCTGCATGAGGAGCATGTTGACCCACTGTTTGTTCATTTGATAGAGGATTTGCCCTCGTTTAGAGGCAATATCGAGGCTGTTAACATTATATAAGCTAAGGGAGCTTATTACTAATGTTCAGATAAAGGAACACCTGGGTAACAGTGATCAGAACATGATTTCATTTGATGTTAGCTGTAAGCAAGAAATACATACAGGAAATATAAAAAACGCTCAACTTCAAGAGAGCAAATTTTCCAAGGATGAGGGCTGCTCTCCAGGACTTGGACTGGGAGGGAATATTGGCATCAATGAGCACAGAACAGAAATGGGAATTCTTCAAAAAGACTGTCTGGGACCTCCCATGGGCAATAAGTTTAAAAACCTATGTGGCTCACGGTCAAAGTTAAAAAAGCTGTGAACAATAAGGAAAGAGCTTTTAAAAAATATAAAAGTGAAGGAACACGTGTTGTTTAAATGTTACAAAGAATTTAACAGAATATGTAAAAAGGAAATCAAGAATGCAAAAATTCAAAAGGAACGACAGATTGCAAAAGATAGTAGGATAAACCCAAAAAAATGGGATCGCAGGCAGGATCCTGCTAAACAACTTACTAAAGCTTTAATTATAAAGAAAAAAGAGACGCAGACAAGTGTTGGATTATAAAGGCCGCGGCTGTTTATTATTGGTTTAAACATTTTTAATAAATAGCAAGAAAAATTATATATAAACTTTAAACAGCCTAGCCATTACAGCCCAGGCTGCATAATAAATTATTAACTTCATAAAATTCCCAAACACTTTTAATATAAAAGTTGAAAACTTAAATAAAGAAAGAGAAAACTAGTCCACCTCTGTATTAGTTACAAAAGTGACACCACCACATAATTACAGCCGCGACAAAAGGGGAGGGGGGGGAGGGGAACACCACAGCTCAGTCTTCTGAGGCGAATTGAGCCTGACTGGACGGAAGCCCCTTTATATAGCCTCCAGTGGGGCTAGATAAACCCAGTTCAAACAGGATTTTCCAGGCTGACCCACGAGCCCCAGGAGAGGTCACCTGTATCCCTCTCCCAGTACATGTGAGCCAGCCAGGTCTCCCTCAGGGGACCTGAGCCCCTAGGGGGGACTTGAAACTGCCTGTCCCTGCCACTCTCCCATGAGGAAAAGGGGAGTTGAAACTGTTTCCCCTTTTCCTATCATGGGATCGCAGGCAGGATCCTGCTAAACAACTTACTAAAGCTTTAATTATAAAGAAAAAAGAGACGCAGACAAGTGTTGGATTATAAAGGCCGCGGCTGTTTATTATTGGTTTAAAAAATTTTAATAAATAGCAAGAAAAATTATATATAAACTTTAAACAGCCTAGCCATTACAGCCCAGGCTGCATAATAAATTATTAACTTCATAAAATTCCCACAAGACAGGTGTACCTTAAGAACACCTGTCCCCAACACCCCAAAACGCGGCCATCTCAACACATGTACCAAGGTCTGCATTAAAAATATCCAAACCTATGTCTGACAGGTGAATTTCATCCTGTCTGTATAGACCACGAACTCCACCCTCCAACTCTCTATGCCTAAAGGAGATGATGCCTAACTGAGAAAGTAATTTGGACACCGCTCTATTAATACGCTTTCTTATCTTTTCCAACGGGTGCATGGAAGGAAAAGAAAGCCAACGAAAACGCTGCACTATTTCAGAGAAGACAATAACTGTGTTAGGCAAAACCATTTGAATTCTCTGCAAATCATCCCTAATGCTAAAAATAATGTTCAAAGTTTTCTGTTTTCCAATGTCATTCCCCCCCAGATGCACTATCAATACATCTGGCGGGGGGAATTTTAGAAAAAGGCCAGAAAATTCCTCCATTAAATCAGACCATAACATGCCCCTTTTCCCTGCCCAAAAAACCTCGAACATTTCAGAGTCCAAACCTAGCTTATCAGAATACACTCTCTCTTTTGCCCTCAGGTGTGCCCAAAAGACGTAGTGTCCAATGATCCAAATTACCTTACGGCATGAACCTGAAACGAATTAAAGAGAAAAATTAGGACGAATGTATACCAAATAACTATTAGATTTCCATCTTCCCACCTTTTTAACTACACTATCGTCTAAACCCAATCTAGCAGATTCAGTGGCTGCTCCAATTCTAAATGAATGTGCCATCAAATTAACCTTATCCAAATCCAAAAACTTTAAACATTTTTTAAAAAACGCAAACAAACTGATATTTAGTAAGAGGGGAGCCAGATTCATGTAGAAATAAAATTGGCCTTCCCCTCGGACGGACACTAAGGTAATTTTTTAACAGACCCACAGGACAGATTGAAGGGGTGAGACCTGCATTTAAAGTAATCCAACTTCCTTTACCCAACTGATCAGTTTTAGACTTTCTTAAAAATATTCTCAAAGATGTACCCGAGACAAAAACATCCGATGCACGAGTAGTTGGCAACTCAGAAACTCTGAGCGCTGCGAAAAAAGTAATGGAAAATACCGCTTTAAATAGAATTGACTCAAAGGAAGAAAAACATACTCGCTCTGACACCAGACAAAGTTTTTCCAGAACCTCAGGAGTAATGGGAAAACGAGAATCTGGTTTAAAATTTTCTTTTTTGTAACCCTTCAAGGCTTGTTTAACAGAGAAATATGCTAGGCAGGAAGGTAGATTGCTAAGCTTAAGAAAAAAGGACAGACCCGCCAGGGTCTTGTTAACATACGACCAAGAATATTGTTTTTGAAACAAAAAATTTAGAAATAATAGCAATAAACCTTCCGAAAAAACATTCGACGGAGCATCGTTCGACTCTAGGAAAGAAACCCAAAGCAACCAGGCCGATTGGTATCCAGCCCAGGTTGAGGGGGCCAGAGAATTCCGAATAGCATCCGCAATGGGTTTTAAAAAAGGTCCCACAATTTGCGTGGACATGGAATTCCTACTTGATCTGCGGCCGGGAACAGTTGAAAGAAACGGTCCATCTGCAGGCGAGACAATGCGTCCGCCACATCATTGTCTTTTCCCGCCACATGAATCGCTTTTAACCAAATATTCCAATGTAAACATTGGAAAATCATGTGGCGCAACAAGACAACGACAGGCATAGACTTAGACGTTAAGCAATTAATTGCAAACATGACTCCTTTATTATCAGTCCTGACTAGTATCCTCTTGTTCTGAAAATAAGGACCCCAGATTTCCAGAGCAACGATAATAGGAAATAATTCTAGCAAAACTATATTCTTTAAAATGACCCAGTCTACTCCATCTCGGATTCCATACCTCAGCACACCAATGTGATCGCCAAATTGCAGCAAAACCACATGAGCCCGCCGAGTCAGTGGAAAGAAAAAACTCCCTATCAAGAATAAATTCATCTTGCCATAGGGCCCGACCATTAAAATGCTGTAAAAATTGCAACCAAACTAAAAGATCTTCCCGCATATCATGGGTAATCCTGATATGGGAGAAAGGCGATATGTAACCCGAGATGGAATGATATAACCTTCTAGAAAATACCTTGCCAATAGGCATGATCCTGGAAGCAAAGGCTAACAAACCTAATAATGATTGCATTTCCTTCAGACAAACCTTTTTCTTGCGAATAACAGCCAATAGTTGTATTCTAAGTTTCGTTACCTTTTCTTCCGGAAGACGAAATTCCATTAGCTCCGTATCAATAGTGATTCCCAAGAAGTCCAAGCAAGTTGAAGGCCCAGCTGTTTTGTCAAAGGCTAGCGGAATACCAAATTGATAGCAAATATGAAAAAATGTGTCTAATAAAAAAGAACAACCAGAGGAGAAAGCGGGACCTAAAAACAAAAAATCATCTAAATAATGAATGATAAAATTGGAACCGGATAAAGAAACTACCACCCATTCTAAAAAAGAAGAGAAAGTTTCAAAATAAAAAACAGGACAAAGAACATCCCATCGGCAAACATTTGTCAAAATAAAACTTATTTTGAAAGAAAAAACCCAGGGAATTAAAACAGGATGGATGTATGGGAAGAAGACTTGAATATCGGCTTTTGCCAGTAAAGCACCCTTACCCAGATACCTCAGCTTCTTTAGAGCATCTTCAAAAGAAGCATACGTAACTGATGACAGGCTGTCCTCAATCTGATCGTTTAGAGATTGACCCTTGGGAAAGGAAAGATGATGTATAAGTCTGAAAGAATTCTTCTCTTTTTTTGGGACAATTCCTAAAGGGGAAATCCTAAAATTTGAAAAAGGAGGAGAGCAAAATGGGCCGGCTATTCTACCTGCAGAAAGTTCCTTAGAAATGTTTTCTTTCACTACTTATGGAAATTGGTATACAGATTTTAAATTTTTAACCATGGTACAACCTGAACCCAAAAATTTTGGAAGCAGAAAACCTTCGCCAAAACCCTCAATGAGGAGCTGGGCCTTCAACTTGTCTGGGAATACCCTGAGCCACGGGAGCATATTTATTAACTTCACTGGTGTTGGAGCTTTTCTGAATAGCTCCTTGCTGGGTAACTGTGGACATTCTTTTGAAACATTTAGATACTGAATGTGCGCCTGAACAAAATGCGCATTCATGTCTATATTTGCAGGAGTTAGGCCATCTGCATTGGGAATCGTTGAAATTGAAACAGATGCCTTTTTTATATCCTGTAGTGCTAGTTGAGTTTTGAGAATTCTGTGGTTGCTTGGTATAGGCCCTTTGGGGCAGAAAAAGATTGAGCCAGAGGCTCACATCTTTAACTCCCCATTTTAAAGCAGGGTAAACGGATAACTTCTGGCGAAAAGCCTCATCATACGTATACCAAGCAGTACCACCAAAATTCTTAAATGCTTCCAACACAATATCTAGATGCTGAAAAAGTCCCGTACTTTTTTCCGGAAATTTTTCGCATAAAATACCTGAGAATATACAATAAGCCTGTAACCAATTATTAAAAGACCTGGGAACAGGCCTACGTCTATCCTCATCATCTTTTTTTTTCATTTCTACCAATAAATTCCTTTGCAGAAGGAAGCAAAGACAAAAGATCCAAAAACTCACCCTTCCAAATTTTCTCCTTTATAGCCATGGATAAATGGAAACCTAACGGAGAAACTTCACAAGGGATAGACTCTTTTAAACATGTTTCAGGTATGTTTTGAGATCTCGCTGCCTCATATACAAAAGAATTCTCTATAACAGGATTTAAAATTGGGGTGTGATTAGCATTAACACCACTAGATGGCGCCCATATCCCTAAAGCTGCACTATTATCAGGTGCAGACTGAGAGGAACTAAGTACATGTACTTCCTGTATTAATTTGTGCAGCAACTCAGTAATATTATTAGTACAATTTGCATGTAACTCACCAACCCCTTGAGAATTAATAGGCTGAGCTGCAGGTGACATTCTTGTGGAATCCTCCTCATTCCCCATGCTATTTGGAGCCATGAGCACTGAGCCAATAGCCATGCCTGTAACAGACCCTGACTGAAGCGCTGAGGGATGTTGCCATGGAGATGAAGAGCTGAGATTAGACCACACAGACCTCTCACCGAAGGCTTCACTACAGGCTAAGCTGTCTGTCCCTCTGCTTGTAGCACCGCCCACCGCTGATGACGCTGCTCCTCTTCTCCCTATGCTGCTGTGTCCGCCTCTCGCCGCTACTCTATTCGATCTTCCTGAGGTTCCGCCCCTGTTCTGAGCGGTCCTGCCCTGCTGATGCTGAACGGGGCGGTGAGGGGGAAAGCCTGCGGCGCGGGGTACGCCTCCTCTTGGCTGCATTACTTACGTCCGCGGCGGCGCCTCCTCCTCTTCTCCCCTGACCCGGGACTTCTTCCGGCGGTACCGCATCCTCTTCTTCCGGACAGGGCGCAGGCGGGCGGCGAGATGGTAATTCGACCGACACATCCATGTCGGTCACCGGACTCCATGCTTCCATGGTGGCAGTTGCGGCTCCCACCGGAGCCTCTTGACCCGACGTCCTCGGTAAGTCCAGGCACTGCCGAATCCACTCCTCGCCGCCATCTTCACCCGCTCTCTCAATCAGCCGTCTCAGCAGGCTCATCTTCTGGCCTCAGAAGACACTGTTTGCTCAATGGGATAATACCCTAGAACACCACAGCTCAGTCTTCTGAGGCGAATTGAGCCTGACTGGACGGAAGCCCCTTTATATAGCCTCCAGTGGGGCTAGATAAACCCAGTTCAAACAGGATTTTCCAGGCTGACCCACGAGCCCCAGGAGAGGTCACCTGTATCCCTCTCCCAGTACATGTGAGCCAGCCAGGTCTCCCTCAGGGGACCTGAGCCCCTAGGGGGGACTTGAAACTGCCTGTCCCTGCCACTCTCCCATGAGGAAAAGGGGAGTTGAAACGGTTTCCCCTTTTCCTATCATTCTTCAAATATATTAATAGTAAAAAGGTCAGGTCTGAGCATGTAGGCCCTTTACAAAATAATCTAGAGTGGGTGACTGGGGACAAAGAGAAGGCTAATTTATTAAATACTTTCTTCAGCTTCAAAGGAGTATACAAAGGAGCATGGGGGAGCTCATGTCCATAATGGGGGTGGTATTTACACAGCCCCGAATGATCCACAATGGCTCAAAAGTGATATGGTCCAGAAATATTTAGACAGAATAAAGGTGGATAAAGCACCTGGACCAGATGGCATCCACCCACGGATCCTAAAAGAATTGAGCTCTGCAATTTCAAAGCCATTGTATTTAATTTTTAGGGACTCATTAATGACGGAAATAGTACCACTGGATTGGCGCAGAGCGAACGTGGTGCCTATATTTAAAAAGGGAACAAAGTCTTTACCAAGTAACTATAGACCTGTTAGTTTAACTTCTATAGTCGGGAAGATACTGGAGAGATTAATAAAAAAGACCACATAGACGAGTTCTTGCTGAAAAAACATTTTAAGCAACAGACAGCATGGGTTCATGAAAGACAGAAGTTGTCAGACAAACCTGATTTCTTTTTATGAAGAGGTAAGTAAAACCTTGGACAGAGGCGTGGCTGTGGACGTGGTATACTTGGATTTTGCAAAAGCGTTCGATACAGTTCATGTGTAAGGTAAGGTCTACAGGCTTGGAAATATCGGTTTGTAAATGGATAGAAAACTGGCTAAATGACAGAATTCAGAGAGAAGTGGTTAATGATTCTTACTCTGAATGGTCTAAGGTTATCAGTGCTGGGACCCTTACTTTTTAATATCTTTATAAATGATATTGGGTCTGAGATCAAAAGTAACATTTCTGTCTTTGCAGATGACACCAAGCTATGCAGTGGAATAACGTTCTTACAGGAGGTCTCAAATTTACAAGCCGACATCAATGCTCTGTCTAATTGGGCGACTATGTGGCAGATGAGGTTTAATGTTGATAAATGTAAAGTTATGCACTTGGGGGCTAAGAATATACATGCATCATACATGCTAGGGGGAGTACAACTGGGGGAATCCGTAGTGGAGAAGGATCTGGGGGTTTTGGTAGATCATAAGCTCAATAATAGCATGCAATGTCAAGCTGCGGTTTCCAAAGCAAGCAAAGTTCTTTCTTGTGTTGAGAGGTATGGACTCCAGAGAGAGAGATATAATTTTTCACCTGTTCAAATCATTACTAAGACCTCATCTGGAATATGCAGTTCAGTTTTGGGCACTAGTTCTCAAAAAGGATATCGGGGAACTGGAGAAAGTGCAGAGAAGGACAACCAAACTGATAAAAGGCATGGAGGAGCTCAGCTATGAGGAAAAATTAGAGGAACTGAATTTATTCACTCTTGAGACGAGGAGAATAAGGGGGGATATGATTAACATGTACAAATATATAAGGGGTCCATATAGTGAACTTGGTGTTGAGTTATTCACTTTATGGTCAACACAGAGGACAAGGGGGCACTCTTTACGTTGTGATATTGGGGGTTCTTTAGCGTCTGTGTAGAGCATACCAGTGAGCAGAGTCCACGCCAGTCATGCGTTTAAGGGCTTGTTGGCCCACTTTTATTAAAAGAAAGGAAGAAAAAGAAAACAAAGTTCCATAAATGAAAACAAAAGGTGGTTTCCCTCGCAGGGGGTTTGAACTGCCAGCAACAAACAAAAGGATATTCAGCCTCCTGGCTTAAACGTGCAGCATTGCAAAATACCGAGCCACCTGGCTCTCTTCAGCAGCGGATGCACCACTGCTCAGGCTCCCACATGGAGCTCTCCTGACTTCTGTCAGCAACCTCAGACTCAGGTCTCTGGCTAGTTCCCTGCACCCCTGCACTCTCTGGGTCCTCCCTTGCAAGCCTGGACTCCTCGGGAGGGTGGAGCCCAGAATCATGGTCAGGTGTCTATAAATAGCCCAGCACACACCTGACCAGTCAGTGTGCTGGGGGATCCCAAAACCCGGATCCAGGATTGGGGATTTCATCCCACCCGGATCTCTAAGAAATCCCGGGCTCCAGGTCCCAAAGTGGATTTTAATAAACATGGAGGAAACTGAAAAGCCAGTTTCCTCCCAAATAAACAAACACCCTGGAGCCCCTCAACCCGCCTGGTTGAGAACCCTGCATCATTTTGCTGGTGGGGTACCACACCACCACATATCCCCCCCCTTGTTTCGACCCAGAGGGCGGAACACACAAGTTTATTTTGGCACCTCTGTGCCAGCTACCATTTACAGGAGTCCAATCCTGTCCAACCTCACTTCTCCTAAAGGGGAACTCTACCCAATGCCTCCTTTGGTGTCTCCCTCTAATCCTCACTGTCACTCTGCTATGATCTTTGATGCGACCTTCCCAACTTTTCTTCCGAGTGCATTTCCATAAGCACTTCCTCTCCTGAAATTTTAATGGGTGACCCCTGGTCTTTCTATCAACCCTTCTGCCTCCACGCTTCAGGTTCCCAGGTTTCCCAACACCTCTCTCAGCATTTGTTAGGGCAGTGTCTGCAGAGGGCACACACACCGGAGGTTGGCAATCACCCACGAGAACCTCACAAGATGCCACCTCCCATGGTGTCACCCACTCAGCAGGCAGCTGTCCTACTACCTGATCTTTTTTAATACCACCTGGATTTCTATCCAAAACCGGAACAGGCGAGCTCTCGTCTGATCCGTATACCAACCTTACTGTACTTTTTACCCATTTTCCTGTCTCAGGGACGTTGTCAGGTTTGTCACATAAACCTATTATTGGACTGGTGACCCCAGTCTCACTAACCACCTCTGTCTGAGTCCCGGTCAGGATTTCTGCTGTTTTCTGGTCCATGCTCGGCCCTTCCATCTCATGTGGTGCTGTATACACGCCCTTCACCGTCACCAAAAACTGATCAGCACCACCCTGAACCATAGCAGCAGAAATGCTTTCCGCCTGGCTGTTAAGAGGTGAAACCTCAGACATTTTGGGCTCATTTTCCATTTTTCCAAACTCTCTCTCATATATTATACCTTCCGGACGTAATCCAGAAGCATACGCAGTGGCAACTTTTAGTAAGACTAGCAAATTCAGGAACAAACCATTCCTGTCCTGTTCTTCTTTGTTCCGTACAGCCTGCCATCTAGTGCTCCCCCTAGTGGTACTCCGCAGTACCAGACCATCAGACTGTGGAGGAGACACACTAGTATAGATTGGTTGTACATCCCAAAGTTCAAGCATCTCTTTTAATGCTTTAGTTACAGCCCAGACCCTTGATCCCAGACCCAAGTCCTTCCTGGGGACTGTTATTACACTGGGAATGCAGACAGACTCATTCGCCGAGACTTGAGAAGTTGCAACTTTCAACTGAACATCCTCCCAGCTGGAGGTAACCACAGCCTGGTGCTCACCCAGGGTGCTGCCAGGTGCTGGACTCATATGCAAATTTTCAGGCTCAGTATCAATGAACTGCTCCAGATTATTACTAGTGAAAATGTCACTTGGACACTCCATGCCGACATTACTTTTGTGGATCATGGGCAAAGTTTCTGCTGTGCGCTCACCCTCATTTGGTCCATCTTTCCCACAAGGGTTAACCCCTGCAGCAGCCACCGCACCCTCAGGTACAAGCTGTTCTGCAGTCCCTACAGGAGAAACCGTGTCCACCTTATTTTTGGGCATAAAAGCCTTATCTATCAGGGAGATTAGATTTTCACCCCAACTAGTCCAATCTACTATATGTGCGCTCCCTTCAGCGGTACTCCTCAGCACCGATCCATCTGCCCAAGGAGACACATGAGAACAGATTGGCTTAGCTGCAGACTCATTACACAAGTCATTGTCAATCAGGTCAGGTTGTGGTAATACGTATTTTAACACAGCAGGTTGCAATACATCATATTCACCACCATGCTCGGATGGCGCTTCACAAACTTCAGCGACCTTTGCACTTTCTACAGGTTGCATTAACCCACTATTCACTTGCACACATTTAGTATTAGCAGCTTGCACTAAGACATCACCACTATAAGGTGCAGTTCCACTCTGCTCCACCAGAGTGACATCACCGTTGTCCAGGGCAACCTCCGGCTCCAATACATGAAGTTCCCTGGAGATGTCTGGGGACAACTGTGCTGTCTTACCACCAGTTGCTATGGGCAACGGCCCATCTTTAACCACAACGTTTGCTTTGCAAGAACCTGGGGTTTTCCCAACAGCAGTACATTTTCCATAATCATCCACATTAATATTATTTGTACCTCTTGCAGGCTGTCCTAGCCCACGGCCAACTTGAGACTGGTAACCATTAGACATATCACTATGCCCCTCTTGAGAAGCACACACAGATGCAGGTTTGACTTTAACCCCTGCTCCCCCACTGTACAGGGTACTGCACAGGGAAAAGTCTCCCTCAAGAACACCTTCAGTGGCCCCACTAACTGGGGTCACTTTCACATCATGAACAGTCTCATAACCAGTCTTTTTCCACATAAACTCAGCATTTCCAGTCATCATTCCATTAAAGTCAGTCTTACCCACCGCAGTAGTAGGGGTCACCATCTTCACTTGAGTACGGCGTCTCACGAACAAGTCCTCTGCTGTACTTTTACTGGGCAACTCCTCCTGGTGGCCACCGGATGAAACTACAGCAGGTATCTCCCACTGTTTAGCACCCCCTGCCGACACAAAAGGAAACTCCTTCTTGTTGCTAAGGGTGACTGCAGACATATTTTCACAGGAATCTGAGCCTGCAAACGAAAACTTTTGCTCAGCAATATTATCTCCAGCCGCATTCCATAATCTAGGGCAAGAAAATATACCATGCCCCAGCTGGCCACATTCCAGGCATGGTACTGGATGACTTTTTCCCAGGGTGCTTCTCTCCTGGCGACTCACAGATGGCAAAAACGCACAGGCCTCTTTGTGGGGACGTTGAGCCAAATCTCCCCTGCAGCTCCTCCCTCCAGGCAGAACTTCCACTCTCATTGCCATGGGAGATCGCATTCTCCCAGCAGAGCTTTGCTGGATCTTTTGAACATGCTGTTTTGGCTCCTCCAGAAGCCACTTGTCACGACCCTTGGCAGGCATACCCCATGGTCCACAGACAGCCCGACTGGCCTCCTCTGTGTTGCTATGGGCAACCACTCTCAGTCCTGGCCTTTGGTCAGCCTCTCTTCTGGCACATAACAAAGGCTTCCCTCCGCTGGACCCTGTCTTAAGCTGTGTCACTTTCACATTTTTCCCAACAACTGCTGGTTTAACTACAGCAGTGTTGCCAGGGGAAATCACACCCCTCTCCCAGGTATGGACATCCGGCAGCTCTCTCTTTGTAACAAAGGTTGGCTTGTCTTTCACTGTAGCTTGGTCCATTCCTGCCAGGTGCCGCTTGCACCAATCCACTGCAGATTCAAATGCTGGTGGACTCTCCATACCTGCAGTTACTTCACTGCACAGAACAACAACAGGAGCACTGTCTCTTTAAGGGGCCTCTCCCTTCCAGGTACACCACCTGCTGCACACACTGCAGAGCAAAAGCAGTTTCTGGCAATAACTCACTGGTATATGCGAGGATCTTCAGTTATGCCCGCATCCGAGCACCACTTGTGATATTGGGGGTTCTTTAGCGTCTGTGTAGAGCATACCAGTGAGCAGAGTCCACGCCAGTCATGCGTTTAAGGGCTTGTTGGCCCACTTTTATTAAAAGAAAGGAAGAAAAAGAAAACAAAGTTCCATAAATGAAAACAAAAGGTGGTTTCCCTCGCAGGGGGTTTGAACTGCCAGCAACAAACAAAAGGATATATAGCCTCCTGGCTTAAACGTGCAGCATTGCAAAATACCGAGCCACCTGGCTCTCTTCAGCAGCGGATGCACCACTGCTCAGGCTCCCACATGGAGCTCTCCTGACTTCTGTCAGCAACCTCAGACTCAGGTCTCTGGCTAGTTCCGTGCACCCCTGCACTCTCTGGGTCCTCCCTTGCAAGCCTGGACTCCTCGGGAGGGTGGAGCCCAGAATCATGGTCAGGTGTCTATAAATAGCCCAGCACACACCTGACCAGTCAGTGTGCTGGGGGATCCCAAAACCCGGATCCAGGATTGGGGATTTCATCCCACCCGGATCTCTAAGAAATCCCCGGGCTCCAGGTCCCAAAGTGGATTTTAATAAACATGGAGGAAACTGAAAAGCCAGTTTCCTCCCAAATAAACAAACACCCTGGAGCCCCTCAACCCGCCTGGTTGAGAACCCTGCATCATTTTGCTGGTGGGGTACCACACCACCACAACGTCTAGAGGAAAAGAGATTTCATCTCCAAATACGGAAAGGTTTCTTCACAGTAAGAGCTGTGAAAATGTGGAATAGACTCCCTCCAGAGGTGGTTCTGGCTAACTCAGTAGATTGCTTTAAGAAAGGCCTGGATACTTTCCTAAATGTACATAATATAACTGGGTACTAACATTTATAGGTAAAGTTGATCCAGGGAAAATCCGATTGCCTCTAGGGGGATCAGGAAGTGATTTTTTTTACCCCTGCTGTAGCAGATGCTCTTTTGGTTTTTTTTTCTGCCTTCCTCTGGATGAACTGTGGGTATAGAATGGGGTATATTGGATTGTACGATATTTATTTTTATTTATTATTTCTTTTTTTTATGGTTGAACTGGATGGACTTGTGTCTTTTTTCGGCCTAGCTAACTATATATATGAGCAAAATTTTAATCGGGGGAGGAGAAATCACTGTGTGGGCCATGATGGAGTGTGTGAGGGGGGAAACATTTTATAGAAAGACTAGGGAGCAGGGAAAGAGAGAGGGGGGGGGGGGTTATAAAGACAGAAGGGAAGAGGGAGAAAAATGGAGGGAGGAGGAGAAAGCTCAAACAGAAAGAATTAGAATTAGGAGAATAAGGGTAAGAATTAGGCAGAAAGTCAGCCGGGGAGAGGTGTCTAAGAGATACTTTCTATTTCTTGCGGAATTTCTTGCGGAAGCGAGACACTACGTGGTATATCACGCTTTAGGCACAATAAGTGCCAATCCTATTGTAGGAGAGAGGTCAAAGTGGAGTGATCCGAGTTGTGATCCCGACAGCATAACAGGCATAGGCAACGTATGTATAGCACACCCAATATTTAACACATATACAGTATATAGGTGGCATAATAAGGGGCATCCCAAACAAATAATGTGAACAGAGACAATAGGGATCTCTACTGTCTGCGGCAGAGCAACTGTCTCTGCAAACATTGGTAATGAAATTAAACAAGCAAATTTAGACTAAATACAAGGTTTTCATAAAGCTAACAGCCCAAATAGATAAACCAATAATTAAGGGATATCAGAAATACCCTACTCGTTCAGATTCATATTAAATATAGCCTTAATAACAGATACATCAATAGTAACAGCTTTTTAGGTATTATGGCATGTAGTCCTATAGTAGAGCTCTAAAAGGCAATCTGTAAGAATTCAATGAATCCCTAACTGCAAGGAAAGGCAATATGGGTCTGGCATAGACATATATGGCCCTTAGAGGCAGTAAGAAATTACCCTGGGAGGATACGTTTCGGCTGCCATTCAAGCGGCACTTGATAGGTGCGTCTCAACACCATCAGGGAAAGCTCCACCCCTCCAGGATATGGCCCTGTATAGATCCAATTCAACCTCTTCTATGGATATCAACCATTAGATATGAATCAGATGAATAAGGGGAGCAGTCCAGAACTAAGTGGTATATCATAAACAAAGGTGCAAGTATGAGAAAGAAGATGCAGTGGTAGTTGGTACGATCTGATAACAGGTGCAGACCAAAACAGTATGGGACAATAAACATCCGGTTCCTATTGTCCCTCCCGAACCCCTGCCAGGCAATTTAATTAGCAATGGTCAGGAAAAGGACCTGTAATTATGGAATTTATTAATCAGGTACTGCCTAATCAAATGTTCTCGTGGACATGTATCGAAAGAAATAACACAGGTGAGAAAATGTTTTTCAAAGCAAACCTGACAGAAGTTCAAGATAACCAGTATGACCCACTGGTGACATATTTGGTACACAAGGCAAGGTCAAATTGGAATGCGGAATGAGATATCTGGATCAATCTTCTGGAGAGGTAGGTCATCGTGTTCTAGGACCAGAGGATGTCGATCTAGACCTTGGACGTTTACGACGTTGTGGGATCAAGCCAAGTCCCCGGCAGTCTTGGATGGTCATCCGGTAGGTCCAACCAGTTCGGAACGTCAACCCGGTCTTGATCAAGGAAAAGGAAGAAGTCAGGAAGCTGGTCTGGATCTGAAAAAACTAATTTGTTATCGTCCTGGGTCACCTTGATGCTGAAGGGGTGGCCCCAGGTATAGGAAGCTCCGGCTTGTCTGATCAAATCCAGCAGGGGGCGAACCACCCATCGCATGTATAGTGTGTTGCGAGATAAGTCCAGGTACAGATAAATAGAGGATCCATCATAGTCCACTGGGCCATGCCTTTCGCATTATTTCCTCTTTCAGGATATAATAATGAACCTGACAAAGGACATCTCGAGGGGCGGCTTTCTCGGTCCCCACATGGTCCCCCCACTCTGTGTACTTGGTCTAGTTCAATGGGTGATGAGGCCTCTCTAAACAGAGAGGAAACAGCTTGTTTTTATTGGGAAGGCACATAGCTTAGTAACGTGCGTCTTCAGCCCTCCATCGTCGGCCAAGCCCCCTGGTTCCACACTGTCTTATTGGTGTGGGGCCATTAAAAAATGTTCCCTGTCATGCGCCCTGCAGGCCGGTGCTAGTTAACATGCGCCAACCCACAGTGATGTCATCGGTTCCATTCAATCGGACCCAGATGTGGCCTTCTATCATGCGCCGGCAGCCTCCCAACATGTGACGTCGCCGTGCGGTGTACGACAACGTCACACAGGGATCTTTATGGAACCGGAGCCCCCTGGCTATCTGTGCCATGGTAGCTCTTTGGATGCTCTGCTGGGCCGGGATTTATAATAAATCCAAACCTTATTTTCTCCAATATGCGTGTTGACCTTCCTATAACAGTTTCGGAGGCCCTGAAATGCCAAGATAGCAACCCCCCCATGACCCCTTTTTGGAAAGTAGACACGCCAAGGAATTTGATAAGAGGCATGGTGAGTATTTTGGAGATGTCATTTTTTGTCACAAGGTTTTGAAAATTAAAAAAGAAAAAAGAGAAAAATATATTTTTGTTTTCTTTCTTCATTTTCAAAAAACTGTGGCAACCAATGAAAACTGCAAAATACTCACCATGCCTCTTAGAAAATACCTTTGGATGTCTACTTTTCAAAAAAGGGTAATTTAAGGGAGTTGTACTATTCTGGCATTTCAGGGCCTTCGAACCTGTGATGGTAGTCAGGAAGTGTAATGAGGAAATAACGCCCTTTAAAACCTGAAGGTACTTATTGGTCCTGTACGTGGCTAGACTGCTAGAAAGTCTCACACATGTGGTATCTCCATACTCAGGAGAAGCAGCAGAATGTATTTTGGGTTTTAATTCCACATATACCAATGGCATGTATGAGCAATATATCATTTAAGTGACAACATTGTGTAAAAAAAATAAATAAAATGTTTTGTCATATTCCAGAAACTTGTGGCAAAAAATAAAATATTCCATGGGTTCAACATGCCTCTCAGCAAGTAGCTTGGGGTGTCTACTTTCTGAAAGGGGGTCATTTGGGGCAGGTTTGTGCTAAAACAGACAGGAAGAGTAATGGGGAAATAAAAGTTTGAAGGTGCTTACTGGATTTTGTGGTCCTGTAAGTGGCTAGACTGCCAAAACATCTCTCACATGTGGTATCCCCATACTCAAGAGAAGTATCAGAATATATTTTGGGGTATAATTCCACATATACTCATGGCATGTGTGAGCAATATATAATTTAAAGCGGAGTGCCACCCAGAAATGGAACTTCCGCTTTAAGTGAAGGTGACCCCCTGACATGTCCCTTTTTTCGGGGGGCGGATACTCTTTTTAGGGACATCCAGCTCTCCCCCCCTCCCTCTGTGCAATCTTCTTGGACACGTCACAAGTCCCAGAAGATTGCCCAGCCAATCACATTGCGCAGCTCGTGCATGTGCAGTGTGTGTCTGGATGTGAAGCCACAGCTGGATGCCCACAGTCACAATGTCGGCACCGAGGAGAGGAGGGGGAGAGGAGCGGAGCTTCATTCACCCGCATCGCTGGACCGTGGGACAGGTGAGTGTCCAATTATTAAAAGTCATCAGCTACACTTTTTGTAGCTGCGGACGTTTATATGGGTGGAACTCCGCTTTAAGTGACGATTTTGTGCAAAAAAAAAGGTCTGTCACTTTCCAGAAACTTGTGGCAAAAAATAACATATTCCATAGGCTCAGTAAAATATAAAAGATGATCTTAGGCCGAGTAAATGTCATATGTAAATGTAAACAAGAGAAGATTTTTTGGGGGGATTTTTGGGGGTGCCAGGCAAAGAAATGACTTTCGATTCTCCAATTTATAAAAAATAACAAAAAGTTTATTACATAAAAGACAAATGTTAACAGAATTGGCTAAAACACCAAGTATGCAGATACAAGAAAACATCTAAAGGTCAAGTCAGAAGGAGAAATTGGTCACTCTACAGTGATATTGGAGTGACTCATCCCGACATGTTTCACCAGTTAAGGCTTCCTTAGGGGAATTATATGTGGTACTGCATAAAACAAAGTATAGTTAGAAACATTTCAATAAGTTTAATACAAAAAAAGACATATATACATTATGCTGTTTGGCCACCGCGCCCGATACCCATCGGCCTTTCAAAGGAAGATCCTTTTTACCTTCGAATTGGTGTTGAGCCAAGTAGATGGCAGACACTAGGTAGCATACAAAGCTGGCCAAAAAAGGAGCCCAAATGAGGTTACATAACCGGAGTCTAGTGAAAATATGTGAGTAGTGACCCAAATAAGTAAGATCATAACATATAAAGGAAGAAGCAAGGGGATGGGGGGGAGGGGTACCAAAAAGAAAGGGATGGGAGGAGATAGGTGGGGAAGGAAAAGTAGGGAAGACAGGAGGGATTGGGAAAGGAAATAAAAGGGAAAGGGGGAGAGAAAAAAAGAAAGGGGGGGAGAGTAAAGAGGAAGGGGGAGGGGAGGAAAGGAGGGGGGAAAGGGAGGGGGACCCAGGAATAGGGGGGATGAAGAAGAAAAACAAAGGAAAAGGCAGTGGGGGGGGGTCCAAAAAGGGGGGGAGGAGATAGGTGGGGAAGGAAAAGTAGGGAAGACAGGAGGGATTGGGAAAGAAAGAAAAGGGGGGGAGAGAAAGAAAGAAAGGGGGAGAGTAAAGAGGAAGGGGGAGAAAAGGAGGGGTGGAAAGAGAGGGGGACCCAGGAATAGAGGGGATGAAGGAGGAAAAAAAAAAAGGGAAAAAGCAGGGGGGGGGGGGGGCTCAAGAATAGGGGGAGGAGAGAGGGGGGGAGGGAAGGGTAAGGAATTGGAGGGGGTGTGAAGGTGAATAAGGAGGTGTGGAAAGGTTTGTTTAAATAAGGAGTAGCTAGAGAGGGAAATAAGGTGATGGTGTGAGGTTGTGGGATATGGGAAAGGTGAATCGTGATGGCTTAAAGCTTAACAATAGCATATACTTACATTAAACCAGACTCGGATTATAAAAAAGCCAAGGGTGCCTAGATTCTAGACTGGTATCTGTTTAGGATGGTATATATAGGAGGTAAACTGTCTATACTTAAACGGAAAGTGAAACGTTTTTAAATAAAATGGATGCATGCATCATTCTTTAAGATTCAGTGTGGAAAAGCTACTCAAGATTCCAATTAATTGGTATAGAGGTAGGTCTTCTTATCTATAAAAGGAGACTGGATACCTGTTTGCGAATTGTCTGTCCCCCTTAATGAAAAGTGGGGATGAAGTGGATGGCAACAGGTAAAAAATATGTAGTAGAGCTAAAAGCAAATACATTTTAGATTAGACAGGATTGATGGAATGCAGCAGCACACAGAGAGAGAAAGAAAAGGAAAGACATTTTACTATGTAGTTACCTCGTATATGGAGATGTTACAGTATGGCAGCCCTTGTGGTGTCTGACAGGGTGTAGTGGTGGAGGAGCGTATTTATGTGTGCGCACGCCTTGCACATAATATCCGGCATCAACACATGATTGGAAAATGCACATGGCGCGTGTCAGGAAAGGATCCGTCCGTTGGTAAGATCCATCATTTGGTGTGCAGTACTGTGGTCCACCAGCAGGTGTCTCCTGGCAGTTTGTAACTGTCAGGAGAGACTTTCCCTGCTGGTGTTATGTCATCTCTGGGCCACAGTACTGGCGTCCACCAGCGGATGGATCCCGGCAGTGTGGAGCAGACAGCACTTTCTGCGCTCAGCTGTTACATGAGGCCAATCACTGGCAGTTTTATAAATACCCGGCCAGCCCTCACATGCTTGCCTTGGTATCTTTCTCCCATGCGTCCTGTTACCTGCATCCGAACCTGTTACCTGCAGCCCTACACGATTCTATCCTGATCCTGTGTTCCTGTTCCCTTGCAGCCTTTCCCATCCTTATTCTCCCTCTCCCGTCCTGCCCTTGTTATCTGCTGATCTTCTGTGTATGACCCTGGCCTGGCTAACGTGTTGATTTTGGTACTTCCCTGTGCCTGTGGGTTTCTGTTTGTTGGCTGAGCACTGTTTGTATTTTGGGGTGTCTACTTATTTATATATCACTTATCTTAAGTAAACATTCTTATTTTACTTTTACATGCGTTTGGGTTTCCTCTTTGCAGTCCACACAATCTGGTCACACCTGTTCATGACAGTATACCAAGGCCATCTCTGACTAGAAGTGGCTGCACTTCTAGTCTCGGTTCTGTTTTACATTGCTGGAATTAATTCAGATGTAATTGTTTATTATGCTCTGCTGGCAACGGAGAGTTCTGAATATCTCCGCCAGATATTGAAAGGGTGGTCCAGTGATCAGCTGCTGGAGATTATCCGTTTAGCTCACTCTGTGGTCGATCAGGGCAGTATATTGTTTGAGGATGTTCAACCTTTGATTGGAATGTGTACAGAGCTGGCTCTGCCCTGTATCCCAAAGGGCCGTGATGATTTTTCTCCCCCCTTCAGTTTTGATCAGGTTGAGTCTCTGGTGTGGTTATTAGGGGATGACCCGGTTTCTTTCTTTGAACATTATTCCTCATGTTCTCAGCAGGTGTAATCAGAGTGTGTTAATCTCTCTTGTTAGACAGGCAGCATGAAAACCAAGTTTTGCTCAGCCATTATTCCAAGCCTGGTCTAATATATTGCAATCAGCCTCACTCCGCTCACAACACCCCATGTCTGCTACCATACACCTGCCTGCTCAGACATCTTTTCTCCCATCACCCATGGCAACCTCCATTTCAGCCCAACATACTGCTTCCCACCAAATATCAATAGCCTATTTCTACTCCCTGCACCTATCCTGCCTTTAACCCACCTGCCTCTTCTCGGCTGCCTGCAATCCCTCACAAACTTCCCCCAGCTACTGTTACCTCTTCCCTGCCATATTCCAACCCTCCTCTACAGTCTGCTTCATCCCCTACCTACAGTACTGCAGCCACATACAGATCTCCAGCAGTTAAGCCCAAGAAGAAATGGAACTTCTTTCCTACTCACACGATCCTGCCAGTTACCCAACTTGCTTCCACATCAACCAACTTGCTCCAGTCTGCTTTCATGCCAGCCGAACCTGATAACCCATCTGATTCTGACAAACCTCTGCCTGCTATCCAGCCAGTGTTTCCGCCTGAAGTTCCTGTGCCCCAATGTGATGTTCCTGCCTGATGTCCCAACCTTCCAGTCTGATGTCCTAGTCCTCCAGCCTGACGTCCCAGCCTTCCAGTCTGATGTCCTGGTGCCGACCTCCCAGCCTGATGGTCCAGCCTCCCAGCTTGACGTTCCAGTCTGATGTCCCACTGCCTGCCTTCCAGCCTGACGTCCCAGCCTGATGTCCTTGTCCCGGTCTTCCAATCTGATGTGCCGGCCTTCCAGTCTGATGACCCGCTGCCGACCTCCCAGCCTGATGGTCCAGCCTTCCAGTCCGATGTCCCAGCCTTCCAGTCTGATGTCCCGCTGCCTGACATCCCAGCCTTCCAGTCTGATGTCCCAGTGCCGGCCTTCCAGTCTGATGACCCACTGCCGACCTCCCAGCCTGATGGTCCAGCCTTCCAGCTTGACGTCCCAGCCTTCCAGTCTAATGTCCTGGTGCCGGCCTTCCAGTCCGATGTCCCACTGCCGGCCTTCCAGCCTAATGTTCCAGCCTTCCAGTCTGATGTCCCGGTGCCGGCCTTCCAGCCTGATCTTCCAGCCTGGCGTTCCAGCCTTCCAGTCTGATGTCCTAGCCCTCCAGCTTGATGTTCCAGCCTTCCAGTCTGATGTCTTGGTGCCAGCCTTCCACCTTGACGTCCCAGCCTTCCAGCCTGATGTTCCAGCCTTCCAGTCTGATGTCCTGTTGCCTGCCTTCCAGCCTGATGTTTCAGCCTTCCAGCCTGACGTTCCAGCCTTCCAGTCTGATGTCCCGCTGCCGGCCTTCCAGCCTGACGTTTCAGCCTTCCAGTCTGATGTCCTTCTGCCTGCCTTCCAGCCTGACGTCCCAGCCTTTCAGCCTGATGTCCCAGCCTTCCAGTCTGATGTCCCGGTGCCGGCCTTCCAGTCTGATGTCCCGGTGCCAGCCTTCCAGTCTGATGTCCCGGCCTTCCAATCTGATGTCCCAGTCCTCCAGTCTGATGTCCTGTTGCCTGCCTTCCAGCCTGATGTTTCAGCCTTCCAGCCTTCCAGTCTGATGTCCCGCTGCCGGCCTTCCAGCCTGACGTTTCAGCCTTCCAGTCTGATGTCCTTCTGCCTGCCTTCCAGCCTGACGTCCCAGCCTTTCAGCCTGATGTCCCAGCCTTCCAGTCTGATGTCCCGGTGCCGGCCTTCCAGTCTGATGTCCCGGTGCCGGCCTTCCAGTCTGATGTCCCGGCCTTCCAATCTGATGTCCCAGTCCTCCAGTCTGATGTCCTGGTGCCAGCCTTCCAGCCTGATGTTCCAGCCTCCCAGTCTAATTTCCTAGCCCTCCAGCTTGACGTCCCAGCCTTCCAGTCTGATGTCCTGGTGCCAGCCTTCCAGCCTGACGTTCCAGCCTTCCATTCTGATGTCCCGCTGCCTGCCTTCCAGCCTGACATCCCAGCCTTTCAGCCTGATGTCCCAGCCTTCCAGTCTGATGTCCCGGTGCCGGCCTTCCAGTCTGATGTGCCGGCCTTCCAGTCTGATGTGCCGGCCTTCCAGTCTGGTGACCCTCTGCCAGCTTCCCAGTCTGATGACCCGCAGCCAGCTTCCCAGTCTGATGACCCGCTGCCAGCTTCCCAGTCTGATGACCCGCTGCCAGCGACGCAGTGCCGAATCGAAAAAAGGGGCCTGGTCCTTTGGCTGCAAAGTGGTTAAACCTTACTAACTATGTAACTATGTAACTATTAATAGAGATCAAACTCAAAAATTGATTGAGTTCTGACTTGGTTCCTGACCAAAAAAACAAAACATCGTCGATGTAACAATGCCATGATATAATTTTGTCCACAAACCAAGCCAGGTCTTCTCTTGAAAAAACACATTTTTCCCACCCCCCCCCCCCCCCCAGGTACAGGTTGAACCAAAAAGAAAAACATTGTGCTTCAAAATGAAGCTGAGCAATTCAAGTACAAACATACTGTACCTAGAAGAGGATAGACCCGTAGCATTTAGATGAGCTTGTATAACCTCAATACCCCTAGCATGGGGGGTGGTGTTATAAAGACTCTCTATATCAAGGGCTACTAACCAGGTATTGGGGGGGGGGGGGGAAGAGAAGTCCCCTCAATAGTTTTTAATAAATCTATTTTATCCTTGATATATGAAAAAAGTGAGGTAACGTGAGGTTACATAGTTACATAGTTAGCTAGGCCGAAAAAAGACACAAGTCCATCCAGTTCAACCATAAAAAAATAAAAATAAAAAATATCGTACAATCCAATATATCCCATTCTATACCCACAGTTGATCCAGAGGAAGGAAAAAAAAAAACAAAAGAGCATGCTCCAATCTGCTACAGCAGGGGAAAAAAATCACTTCCTGATCCCCCTAGAGCAGGAGTCTCAAACTGGTGGCCCTCCAGCTGTTGTGAAACTACAAGTCCCATGAGGCATTGCAAGACTGACAGTTACAAGCATGACTCCCACAAGCAGAGGCATGATGGGACTTGTAGTTTTGCAACAGCTGGAGGGCCACCAGTTTGAGACCCCTGCCCTAGAGGCAATCGGATTTTCCGTGGATCAACTTTACCTATAAATGTTAGTACCCAGTTATATTACCCTGTTTCCCCGAAAATAAGACCTAGCGTGATTGTCAGTGATGGCTGCAATATAAGCCCTACCCCCCAAAAAAATCCCTAATTAAAGTCCTTGTAGGTCTTATTTTCAGGGTAGGGCTTATTTTCGGGGAAACAGGGTAGGGCTTATTAGGGGGGTAGGGCTTATATTGCAGCCATCACCGACAATCACGCTAGGTCTTATTTTCGGGGAAACAGGGTATGTACATTTAGGAAAGTATCCAGGCCTTTCTTAAAGCAATCTACTGAGTTAGCCAAAACCACCTCTGGAGAGAGTCTATTCCACATTTTCACAGCTCTTACTGTGAAGAAACCTTTCCGTATTTGGAGATGAAATCTCTTTTCCTCTAGACGTAAAGAGTGCCCCCTCTGTGTTGACCGTAAAGTGAATAACTCAACACCAAGTTCACTTATATATTTGTACATGTTGATCATATCCCCCCTTATTCTCCTCTTCTCAAGAGTGAATAAATTCAGTTCCTCTAATCTTTCCTCATAGCTGAGCTCCTCCATGCCTTTTACCAGTTTGGTTGCCCTTCTCTGCACTTTCTCCAGTTCCCCCGATATCCTTTTTGAGAACTGGTGTCCAAACTGGTGTCCAAAACTGAACTGCATATTCCAGATGAGGTCTTACTAATGATTTGAACAGGGGCAAAATTATGTATCTCTCTCTGGAGTCCATACCTCTCTTAATACAAGAAAGAACTTTGCTTGCTTTGGAAACCGCAGCTTGACATTACATGCTATTATTGAGCTTATGATCTACCAAAACCCCCAGATCCTTCTCCACTACGGATTCCCCCAGTTGTACTCCCCCTAGCATGTATGATGCATGTATATTCTTAGCCCCCAAGTGCATAACTTTACATTTATCAACATTGATAAATTGAAGGTTGAAGATAGCTGTCTACTAGAGAACTTGCATTTTCAGTCAAGCTGGAACAACCAGAGATAATTGAACGTCCAGGAGGTTCTGTAAGAGATTTATGTATTTTAGGTAGGGCATACAATCTGGGGATCTTTGGATCCCTCACATTGAGATATTGGGGTTTGGTTGATATTGTTGATATGGTTATTTTGGGTTGGATATTACTGCGTGGTAAGTTCTGCTTTTTTGTTTGCGTGACAGACACTGTGCTATCTGTACAAAGTCTATTTTATTATTGTTTTGTATATTCATTTGGTTTTTCGTTTTGTATAATTGTATAGTTCATTACGACATTCGTGGTTCCGTTTGCACATGCCCTGAAGAAGCAGCATCTCAAATATCCAAAACAACCTACTTGTCTGGACCACTAATTCTTTGATTTTCCGTGATAATGTTTTTATACATTTTTTAACATTGTAAAGCCATAGTTTCTTTTGATTGGCATTATATATTTATTATTATTTCTGCACCGTTAAAATCCCTTATTTTCCCCTCATTCTTATATATTTTTTACCTGTTGCCGTCCACTTCATCCCCACTTTTCATTAAGGGGGACAGACGATTCGCAAACAGGTATCCGGTCTCCTTTTATAGCTAAGAAGACCTACCTCTATACCAATTAATTGGAATCTTGAGTAGCTTTTCCACACTGAATCTTAAAGACTGATTCATGCAGCATGCATCCATTTTATTTAAAAACTTTTCACTTTCCATATAGACTGTTTACCTCTATATATACCATCCTAAACAGATATATCTACAATCTAGGCACCCTTGGCTTTTTTTATAATCCTAGTCTGGTTATATGTAAGTATATGCTATTGTTAAGATTTAAGACATCACGATTCACCTTTCCCATATCCCACAACTCCACGCCATCACCTCATTTCCCACTCTAGCCACTCCTTATTTAAAAAAACCTTTCCACACCTCTTTATTCACCTTCACACCCCCTCCAATTCCTTCCCCTTCCCCTCCTTCCTCCCCCCTCTCTCCTCCCCCTATTCTTGCCCCTCCACTTCTTTTTCCTCTCCCTCCCCCCCTCTTTCCTTTACTTCCCCTCCCCCATTCTTCTTCCTTTTCCTCCCCTCCTTCCTCTTCCCCCCTCCTTTTTGTCCCCCTTTCTTTCTCTCCCCCTTTCCCTTTTTTCCCCTCTTTCCTTTCCCAATCCCTCCTGTCTTCCCTACTTTTCCTTCCCCACCTATCTCCCCCCCTTTTTTGGTCCCCCTTCCACCCCCTTGCTTCTCTATCCCCTCTTCACACTCCCCCCTAGTCCGACCCTTCCTTTATATGTTATGATCTTACTTATTTGGGTCATTACTCACATTTTTTAACCTGTTTTTTTGGATAGACTCCGGTTATGTAACCTCATTTGGGCTCCTTTGGCCAGCTCATTTATATGCTAACTAGTGTCTGCCATCTACTTAGCTCAACACCATTTTGCAGGTAAAAAGATTTTCCTTTGAAAGGCTGATGGGTATCGGGCGCAGCGGCCAAACAGCATAATATATATATATATATATATATATGTCTTTTTTGGTATTACATTTATTGGAATGTTTCTAACTGTACTTGGTTTTATGCAGTACCACATCTAATTCTCAAAAATAATCCCTGAGGAAGCCTTAACGAGCGAAACATGTCGGGATAAGTCACTCCAATATCACTGTAGAGTGACCAATTTCTCCTTCTGACTTTTAGATGTTTTCCTGTATCTGCATACTTGGTATTTTAGCCAATTCTTTTAACATTTGTCTTTTATGTAATAAACTTTGTTATTTTTTTCGAAAGTAATTTCTTTGCCTGGCACCCCCAAAAATCCCCCCCAAAAATCTTCCCTTGCTTACATATACTTACAGGGATGTTGGTGCCATATTTTTGACACTGTCGCCTATCCATACTACCACTTCCTACTGTCATATGTAAATGCAAATCATGACATGCCTTAAAATTGCGCATGCCCGTGCAGCGGCGACAAACTACGTACTTTTTTAAAGCCATTTAAAAGCCTTTACAGGTTGCCACTTTAGATTTACACATATATAGTTATATAGTCGTTAAGGTTGAAAAAAGACACTAGTCCAATCTCTGGTGTGTGTGTGTGTGCGCGCATGTGTTTATGTCAATAGTAAATCATATATCCCTGTAGGTTGTGGTTGTTTAGATGCCCATCTAATAGTTTTTTGAAACTATTAACGCTCCCTGCTGATACCACTCCTTGTGGAAGAGAATTCCACATCCTTACTGCTCTGACAGTAAGGAACCCTCTACGCTTCTCTTCCAATTTCACTTTTTTGAATGTCCACTTCTTGTCTTTTTAAACTCCCTTTCTCTGAAAAGGTATAATTCTAAATTACGAACAGTAGTTTACAAGACCGAACTCTTCCCAGACGTTCCTTGATTCCGAGAATGCGTGTTTGTACTTTCGACTTGTGTGACGACTTCTGTACTGACCATTTTGAAAATCAGGTTTTGAGTTCACATCCGACAAAATTTATAGCCTGCACATCCAGCTTTTGTCTGACGAAAAAGTCAAATCAGCTGTCGAAAGCACCGTATTAACAATCCGAAAATCCGCAGACAGCTCGTCTTACGAATTTCCCCTTCTGATTTTCATATCGTGTATACGAGGCCTAAGATCAGTATAATACAAAACAAATTAGCCCATGGGACTTTAAATGAGTTGCTCATAGAGGTCGTAACAAAAAAGCATAATAAATTGATAAAGATTGAGTTTCACAAACACAGTCATAAATATAAAAATAAAAATGAAAACCATCATGAACCATAAGCTTGACCATGGACATTCTGGTTGCAATACTACAAGTTCATAGTATACAAATACAACTTATTACTCAACGCATTTTATGAGCTCTGCTCGCTTTCTCAGGAGTAGATGCATATGTAGGAGATCTAAAAAGACAGTAAGTATCGGTAAGATACGGCATGATGATTATATTACAGAAGAAGCATGTGGCCTCCAAGAGGCACTCCATACTCACATAATGGTCAGTTGGTCCAATAGACTGATCCTCCAAGGGAAAGAGCAGTAAGTGCCTCCACCGGGAGCTGAATGGGCATGGTTCGCAGCAACCACATAGGGAGCAGGTAGAGGGCGGACGTGGCGACAAGAAAAGGAGTGAATGTGATGTATCCTAGAGTGCCCCATGGCCACATATGTCGTAACTGCTAAAATAAGAATGTATATGTATCTAAATCAATTAACAAAATACTTGATAATGACCTGAAAGTATAAATGATGTGATATCACTATTGTAAAGGGAAATCCATAACATTGTGGGCGTGGAAGCAGACAGGAGAGAATGTATGAAAGAAGGATACAAAAAGTGCAAGAGTGTGAAAAGCGAAATAAAAAAATAAAAAAAAGAGAAGAAAATCAAGATAGGGAGAGAGAGCAGAAGGTAAAAAAAAAAGGTATGTAAAGAATATATATATATATATATATATATATATATATATATATATATATATATATATATATATATATATAAATAAACAAGAAGAATCCCAGAGATGGTGCTGGTGTTAGGAAGTGTAAAGCAGATCACTGATTTGTATATACAAAATTAGTGAAGTAAAATATAATGGCAGAGTAAATGTCTGTGGTGTATCAGACCTCAAATGTGTGACACAGCCTTCACAGTGAAAGAAAAAAAGCGTTCGCCAGGGCGGAGCTCTCAAACCTGTATCCCCGAGCGGCGGCATTGAGCCACGCCCCTAACGCCATGCATGACGCGGCTACGATATGTGCCCGCGTTGCGCTTCCGCAAGCACGTTCAGCCATCGTGATGACGTAGTGCACAACGAACGTGGAGCCGCCGCATATGCGGAAGTCTCACGACGGGTGCAGCAGCATGGTGCCGATGTACTGGTGGTCCCACCCACTTCTGGGGGAGGGGACAGCAGGGGGGATTTATAAAAAAAATAAAAACATTTGTACATCGCAGCTTCCAGAAGGATGAACAAAACCACAGTCACCAATGGATGCAGTATATTGGATACAACTCCATAAATTAACCCAGATGGCATAGGAAAAATAATAAATATAAAGAAGTTCATATATAAACAAAAATAACAATTGATGTTAGTAAGTATGACCACGAGAGTAGCAGACAGACCAAGTGGGAAAAGATAAGACTAATTGCTTGAGTTATAGACCTATTGCTCTATTAAATGCTGACATATGCAAAGATCCTGGCCACCAGACTAAAAAAAAATGAATACCATCTTTGATAAACCCTGATCAGACCGGATTTGTTCCGGGCAGAGAGGGGAGGGATAATGGAATAAAAACTATTTTAATGTTGAGTAAGAAGGGCCCAAGTGAATCCCCAGCTCTACTCCTGTCAATAGATGCAGAAAAGGCATTTGACAGGGTTGACTGGGGATTCATTATGGACACATTAAGGCACCTAGGAATAGGACCAATATATATGAAGTGGATTGAAAATTTATATAATGGGCCAACAGCGATTGTGAAGGTGAATGGTAGACTGTCGCCTGTGTTTGGGATGTACAATGGAACGTGTCAAGGATGCCCGCGCTCTCCTATACGTCTTATCAATGGAATCCTTTCTGGTGACACTCTGAAATAATCAGGACGTGGGCGGGGTGAGTGGGAGAAAAAGTACATAAAATTGCGGCAGACGATGTCCTGATGTACGTGACAAACCCAAGGGTGATTCTGCCATGTATAATTAAAGAAGTAAAAAAATATGGGGAACTCTCAAATTTTAAAATAAATCCAATAAAGACAGAAATATTAAATATAGGGGTAAGAAAAAATAAAGCTCCGACTCTTCAAAAAGAATTCCCATTTACGTGGGTAAAAAAAGCATTACAATACTTGGGAATTTAATTAACAGCAACGGTCGAAAAATTATACCTAACAAATTATATCCCATTAATAAATTAGGTAAAGGCAGAAATAAAAAGAACTGAGTATACAACCAATATCATGGATTGGAAGAATAAACATGTTCAAAATGGTCACGCTACCAAAAATAATGCATACATTTCAGATGTTACCAATAGAAATTCTGCAGAGTTTTTTCAGGACAATAAAAAAAATGCTGACAAAATATATCTGGCAAAATAAGAAGCCAAGAATAAAATATGCACTTATCACTAGGAAAAGGGAGCACAGTGGATTGGCAACTCCAAATATAAATAGGTATTACAAAATCGGTAATTTTGGCACGTATGATTGAGTGGACAAATGAGAATAGTGAAAAAAAAATGGGTGGAAATAGAAAACACAATAAGCAGAATTACACTACACAAAAATATTTGGATACCACGAAAATTTAGGGTATTAGGACAGGATACTCACGATTTAACTAAAAATGTTTTCAAAATATAGGAACTTAGTTTACTTGAAAGGAAAATGGGAGTATAACTCTCCTTTGATGTCCCTCACGGAAACACATTTTTTCACACCTGGGAGAGAGATGTTTACTGCACAGAAAATAAAAAAACCCACAACTGAGAGACAATATCACAAAAGGAAAAATGAAAACATGGCAAGAAATAGAAAAATCTAAAGGATGGAAGATAAGTGAATGGAATCTGCTTCAATTAAAACATTTAGTAAAAACACTTCCACATCCAATACGAGACGAAGAGGATTTGATTTTCCTGGAAAAACTCTGCTACACACAAATGCCATTAAAAAATGGAATATCAAAAATTTACGGAATACTGACAGATTTAGAAGGACAAGGAAGACCGGCTTATATAGAACAATGGGAGAAAGAATTGGACTTAAAATTTGACGACCACCAAGTAGCGAAGA
The DNA here is from genome assembly GCA_028564925.1 of Lithobates sylvaticus. NCBI lineage: Eukaryota > Metazoa > Chordata > Amphibia > Anura > Ranidae > Lithobates > Lithobates sylvaticus. The sequence continues at coordinate 316,098,136 of CM053030.1, forward strand.
TAATAGGAGCAACTTATAACAATGCATGGGATATGGGTACCATCGAAATGAATTACAAAACTGTTAGCAAGGTGGTATCTGACCCCAGAGAGAACCCATAAATATCAAGTGGAGGGATCATCATTATGTTGGAGGAACTGCAATCAAAGGGCAACAATGGCCCATATATGGTGGGAATGCCCAAAAATAAAGGAGTATTGGCAAGAAATAGTGAGTATAATAAATGAGATAACCGATGAGAAATTAGAAAATAATATACAGATGTGCTTGTTCCATGATTCTAAAATCCCCAGGAAACAATATATGAATACAATTACCCCAAAACTTCTGAATGCCGCAAAAGGGTTGATCCCAAAAAATGGTTAAACAGTGAAAAACCAAGCATAAGAGAATGGTTTGAACAAATAGAGTATTATACTAAAATGGAATGTTTGGGTAGCAGAGATAAAGGTCAATACCGGAAATACATAAGCACTTGGGAATGCTGGAAAAAATGTGAACTCTCAGATAAATACCTAGATAAGATAACGGAAGGCAGAGGGATATGAGCCATGAATGGAGGAGAGTTCTAAACTAAAATAAAACAAACCAGGGTGGGGGGAAGTGGTTGCGGGATTGGTGGGAGAAGGATTGGGGGTAAAATATTTTTCTACTTTTCCTTTTGTAAATTTTTAAAAATTTAAATGAAATGAATAAATAAATTATGGTAGAATAAACCACTATGATGTGAAAACGAGAAGGGACAAAATTGAACTGCAAAGTTGAAATAAGTCTCTCGAGAATTTTTTTTCGCTGAAGTGGAAAAAAAATAAATACATTTTTATTTTTGTTTATATATGAACTTCTTTACATTTATTATTTTTCCTATGCCATCTGGGTATATTTATGGAGTGGTTTCCAATATACTGCGTCCATTGGTGACTGTGGTTTTTATGTACAAATGTTTTTTTTTTTTTTTATAAATCCCCCCTGCTGTCCCCTCCCCTCCCCCAGAGTTGGGGTGGGGCCACCAGTACCTCGGCGCCATGCTGCTGCACCCGTCTGGGGACTTCCGCATATGCAGCGGCTCCACGTAGCAGAAGTACGTGGGCACGTATCGTAGCTGCGTCACGCATGGCGTTAGGGGCGTGGCTCAATGCCTCTGCTCGGGGATATAGGTTTGAGGGCTCTGACCTGGTGAATGCTTTTTTCTTTCACTGTGAAGGCTGTGTCATACATTTGAGGTCTGATACCCCCTGTAAGCACACCACAGACATTTACTCTGCCATTATATTTTACTTCAGTACTTTTGTATATACAAATCAGTGATCTGCTTTACACTTCCCAACACCAGCACCATCTATGGGATTCTTCTTGTTTATATATATTCTTTACATACTTTTTTACCTTCTGCTCTCTCTCCCTATCTCGATTTTATTTTCTCTTTTTTTTATATTACTTTTTTCACGTTCCACCTCTGTCGTTGCTCTTGTTCCATTTCAGTTTGTAACATGAATGCTGTAAAGATATCGACATTTCTATACAACCATCATGGTGATTACTATTATATTTATATATACTTTGCTCATATCATTCCTGTTAGGCTGTATTTGGTTAATAAAGGCACGCTCCTTCAGCTCCTGGTGGTGGCACTTACCGCTCTTTCCCTTGGAGGATCAGTCTATTGGACCAACTGACCCTTACGTGAGTATTGAGTACCTCTTGGAGGCCACATGCTTCTTCTGTAATATAATCATCATGCCATATCTTACCATACTTACTGTCTTTTTAGAGCTCCCACATATGCATCTACTCATGAGAAAGCGAGCAGAGCTCGGCGAAACGCGTTGAGTATAAAAGTTGTATATGTATACTATGTACTTGTAGTATTGCAACCAATATGTCCATGGTCAAGCTTATGGTTCATGATGGTTTTCATTTTTATATTTATTTATGACTATGTTTGTGAAACTCAAATAAAATCTTTATCAATTTATTATACTTTTTTGTTATGACCTCTATGAGCAACTCATTTAAAGTCCCATGGGCTAACTCATTTTGTATTACATGTATTATAGGGATGAAGTTGTATCATATTAAGAGATTGTATTCAGACTGCCCTTTTTCTTCAGGCCTAAGATCAGGGTGTACTACTAGGCCGCTGATGCTCGCCAGTTCACCAAAAGTAACGCTGCCTAGACTACTGGGACATGTCTGCAGTACCTGTGGTTCTAGGAATGCAGATGTCCACAGGTGATGGCTGGTACTGGTGTCTCACAGGAGCATATTCAGTCAGACGTGCAGATGCGTCAGTTCAAGCCACAGGCAGAAACCTGGTCAGCATGCCCACAAAAGATCAGTCTAGGCATCAGGCAGAAATGTGGTCAATAAACAGGCCAGGCTCAGTACAGGTGGCAGGCAAAGGCAACACTGCACTTGTGTAGTGGTGATCATGAACACTGTTGCTGGCTGCACTGGTCTAGTGACGCTGTGGACTAGTGTGGCTTCAATCAAGAATACTGTTGCTTGCTTACACTGGTCTGGTGACACTGTAAATGCTGTGGTGGTGATTAAGGGACAATATGACTGGTGTGGTGGTGATAAGGGACACTGCGATTGGTGTGATCAAAAATACAGGTGCGTCCTCCTAGAACTTTGCTTCTCCCACCTATCTGTATATGTACAGTGGCAGTGGGAGGTGGTTAAAATAAGATAGTAGATTTTTATTTATTCAGGTAGTCTTTATTGAGCAAAAGGTTTGTATTTTATGATACAAATAGGCCCCCCAACAACGGGCTCATAACAAAACCAAACACAAACAAAGAAAATGCAAATCATACCAGTGTTACAAACACATCAAGTCCCAGTATGTAAGATCACTTAATCTTAATATTCTTAAGTTTCTAAATCTTTAATGTACGTTTGACAGACATGCAGTTAAACAAGGGTGGTGCAATATCACTTGACTTTAAACCGTTAAGTCACTAGTATCTTTTTACTAGTCTATGCTTTTATCGATTTTTGAATTCTAGACTATGCAATATTCATTGTAATAAAGAAATTACTCTAATGTTGAAATTTGTATTTCTTATGCTATACCACTGTGGTAACAAAAATAAATATGGATAAAATTAATAAAATCCATAGTATGTGTGTTCATTTAAATATGTGCCTCATGTACCGCAATAGGTTTGAGGCCATTGGTACTGAGGGAAAGGAGTATTAAGCCTAGCTTAATAGTCTGTCAAGAATTCATTGTGCAGAGGTAACCCAGGGGATTTCAACCAGTTAATACAAGTTAAGCACAACTGTTGTGGAGTCGAAACTTTAACTTCTACACAAGCTATACAAAATGGAGTTAGTAAGTTCTCTAACTAGCAGAGCTTAACTAACTAGGTTTTTCTGTTCTTAAAGTTGCATTCAGCTTGGGGGGCGTGGCCTGCGGAGGAGTGGAATGGCCGTTTCTTGCTAGAGCTCCTGCTCTCCTCATCTCCCTAAGCGGCTAGCGGCGACAGAAAATAAACCTGAGGACTCAGGGACACAGCGGAAAGCTCACAGACCCTCACCCCAGCCATGGAGAAGCGTACTTTGCAGGATAAACCTTGCAAATTGGACTCCTTCCCCAAACAGAACGGTGCTGTGAGGAAGAAAAATGGCACTGTCCCTTCCCCCCTCACACACACAGACAAGCAGGCAGCGCGCTCTGTGAGGAGAGAGACAATAGAACTGCAGCCACAGCCATTGTCACTGGAACAGGAGACATTCCAACCTGATGTTACTAGCCCTCCTAAGCAGAAGAGAAAAATAGATACAGAAGAAGACAAAGTAAGTGACATTGATATAGATGAGGTAACTGAAACAGAAGCAGAAATTAACCCTTTTGATGAAAAGCTAGATGCTTTCCCCACCTCAGGAAAGGCTTTAATTGACTCTGATATGAAAGAAATGTTAAAATCATTAAGAGGAGCAATTCAGCATGACATGAAATCATTTATGCAAAAATCCAAAAGGGAAATAGATGACTTAGGAGACCGTGTGGATTACATTGAGAACAAACTGACTGACTTCACAGATGCCCACAATGAACTAGTAGACGATCATTTTGCTCTTGAAGAAGAAGTCAAGCAGCTAAAACTTAAAGTCACAGTCCTCGAAGACAGGGCCAGAAGAAATAATATTAAATTCCGCGGTATACCGGAAAATGTCAAAAATATTGATTTGAGGAAATTTCTACAAAAAATGTTCACAGATCTTATTCCCTCACTACAGAATCAAGACTTAGTGATTGACAGAGCTCACAGACTTCCCAAACCATCATATATCCCGGAAAAACTCCCGAGAGATGTAATCGCTAAAATCCATTTTTTCCAGACAAAAGATATCGTGATGCAATTCGCGAGACACCATGCTCCACTGCCAGACCCATACGCTGGAATTACCATGTACTCCGACCTTTCTCAAGCCACTATCCTGGCGCGTAAAAACCTAAACTCGATCACAAAAATGCTACGCAATCACAAGATAATCTACAAATGGGGTTTCCCGACCAAACTGATTGTGGAAAAAAATAATGTGTCACACACAATCCACACATTGGAAGAAGGACTCAAAATACTAGGGAAATGGGGCCTGCTTATTAATGAAGAAACCAACTCGTCCATTAAAGCCACAATAGAGAAATTGACACCTCCATGGAATACTAGTCATGGATGACACGTCCGCTGGATAAAGAGTATGGGAGTGAGACCCTATTCTCTCTCCCCCCTCTCTTGCAACTCACCAAAATCCCAAGTGCCTCAGGTTTATAGTTCACAGGGAGAATAGGTCTTTATTTACCTTCGACTTCTAGTCCCTGAGTTAAAGTGCATATTGAAATGCACACGAGAGTTGCACACCAACTCACCAGTTCTTATATGTTTCTTTATTTTTGTGAGTCTAAATCCCTGCTCCCTTCCTCATCTTTCCCCCTCAGCTCAACTTTAACAAGCTCAGATATGTATGGAAGCAGCATAGCCGCAAGACATCTATTCCCACCATGACTAATTTGAACTTACTATCACTAAATGTGAAAGGCCTCAACACCCCATTCAAAAGGAAAGCCCTATGGACTGATGGATTGAAATTTGGAAGCGACATCTTATGCATCCAGGAATCACACTTTGCAAGGGACAACCCCCCTCAATTTGCCCACCCGAAGTTCCCACACATCTTTGCATCCTGCAATAGCAAAAAGAAGAAAGGAGTCCTAACGATCATTAAAGATACAATCTCTTTCCAACTCCTTGATTCCAAAATTGATCGACAAGGAAGATATGTGATTTTGGTCGCTAAAATTGAAAACACAGTTCTAACAATTGCCAATATTTACGCACCGAACAAAAATCCCCATCAATTCCTTCAAAAAGTAATCAAAATGGTGAAGAAGATTCAAAAGGGCAATGTCATCTACTGTGGAGACTTTAACGCAACGATGGACCCACTTCTAGACTCAACCAAAGGAACTCTATCCAAAAGAAAAGGTATAAAAGGACATTTTCTCATACGAGGATCTGCATGATCCATGGAGATGTCTCCACGCAACAGAAAAGGACTTCACTTTCTTTTCAAAAGTACATAAATCATACTCTAGGATCGATCTCTTAATCACTGACAGAGTCCTCCTCCAAAAAATATCAAATGCTTGCATCTTTAACATAACATGGTCCGACCATGCTCCAATATCACTAAGCATAAATTTAAAACAGCCAAATTCAAATCATACACTCTGGAGAAATAACACTTATATTTTGTCCCAAAGGGAGGCTCTGGCAGTGATGAAGGAAAGATTGGAAGAATTCTTCAAGGTAAATGATAATGATATGGTATCTATCTCTAGTATATGGTGTGCCCATAAGGCGTTTATTAGAGGAATATTGATCCAATTAGCCGCGAGGGAAAAAAAAAGGACGCACACAGTCAATAGCCAAACTACTACTTAGAATAACTGAACTTGAAAAAGATCACAAAACATCCCCCAGTAATCCCACCCTTCTTCAAAGATTAAACGAAACAAGAAATTAACTTAGAGCAATACTGATTTCCAACCACGAAAAATACCTTAAGAGATTAAAATTAACCTATTACTCACAGGGAAATAAAGCAGGGAAACTACTGGCCTCCCAATTACGCCATAGACAAAGAAAACAAAAAATAGAAAAAATAGTTCATCACAAAACAGGGAAAGTACTATACAACCCACAAAGTATAACTGATGCATTTGCTGATTATTATGAAAGCTTATATAACTTAAAGGATGATCTTAATACTATCCAGACAACACCAACACAAATAGCCCAATTCCTAAGTAAGATTAATGTCCCCGCTGTAGATCAGAGTGACCTCGAAAGGCTGAACGACCCAATAACCCCTGAGGAAATTAAGAGAGTCATTCAAAAACTACCAGCAAATAAAACCCCAGGAGCAGATGGTTTATCCAGTGAATATTATAAGGCGTTTAACACTTACCCCATTTCTAGCTAAAATATTTAACCATGCAGTGGTAAACCATTCGTTCCCCAAAGAAATGCTTGAAGCAATTATTGTTACTATTCCAAAACAAGGGAAAGACCCGACATCACCAATTAATTACAGGCCCATATCACTACTAAATTCGGATCTGAAAATATTTGCTAAGGTCATTGCCAACCGATTATTAGAAATCACACCCTATCTAATTGAACCAGATCAGGTTGGATTTGTGAGAGGGAGACAAGGCCCAGACAGCACTAGACGCATGATTGACCTCCTTAGTCTTATAGAGCGTAGTCGAATGCCTTCCCTGCTCCTTGGATTGGATGCAGAGAAGGCATTCGACAGAGTGCATTGGGGATATATGGAGGAAACTCTTAGGAAATTTGGATTTTCTGGATTTATTTTTGAAGCTATAATGTCACTCTACACCACCCCTTCTGCCAGAGTATATACTGCAGGAAATATATCTAAAAGATTTAATCTAACGAACGGAACCAGACAAGGGTGCCCCCTATCGCCCATTATATTTTCATTAGCAATTGAACCCCTCGCAATATCTTTTAGATCCAATCCCAAGGTCACGGGGATCAAAATAGATCAGGTAGAACATAAATTAGGTCTATTTGCAGATGATGTCCTTCTATCACTATCAGCGACTGACAATGTACTTAATGAAGTGAACAGCACTCTGGAAGCATTCACATCCATCTCTTACTATAAGATCAATCCTGATAAATGTTATGTTCTGCCTATGAACATCCCACCGGATCGGGTTGTTAAACTAAGACAACACTCTAATTATAACTGGGATAATCCTTCTATTACCTATTTAGGCATTCAACTTGCCTATCCTCCAACTAAATTGTACGATACCAACTACCCCTCCTTGCTAACCCAAATAAATCAAGATATACAATCAATAAAAAAAACACAGCTATCCTGGATAGGAAGAATAGCAGCCTTTAAAATGAAGATCCTGCCGAAGATACTATATTATTTTAGGTCCCTCCCAATCCCGTTACCGGCAAAATTTTTCACCCAAATTAACTCAAAGATTAGCAACTTGATCTGGATGGGAAAAAAAAAAAACTAGGATTGCACTATCTATTATGTCTACCCCCAAAACTAAAGGAGGACTGAATCTCCCAGATATTCGTTTATATTATTATGCCACGCTCCTTGACCAAATGAAATTCTGGTTCAAACACTCTAATAATAAACTGTGGCTGAGTATTGAAAGGAAAATAACCAAAAGGAAATGATCTTTTCTCCCTATCAATGGCCAGCCACACCTTAGGGAAAATAAATGCACCAAACTTCTTGACAATTAAATCCACATTGACAGCCTGGAAATTCGCTTTAACAAAATTGCAATCTTCGAACGCCCCTGCCCTTGTACCTATACCACTCAGAGTAATTGATTATTGTAAAATACGTATAAATACATCATCCTGGTCTGAACAGGGATTTAACTTCTTTATACATTTGCCAGATAACCACAAACAGAGAATAAAAAATAAACTTTCCGCCAAATCCTTTACCAAAAATTTTCACCCAGAAAAAAGTGTAGAAATCCCTAGCGCATTATGGGAATTTTTCCTCTCCCACGAGACTACTGGGAAGAAAGGTATATCCTATATATACAATTTACTTTCATCCTTCCCAACCCATACTAAGACTAAAAATATGCTGAAATGGGAAAAAGATCTCTTTCTCAGACCTTCACATGGGAACAGTGGCAAAAAGCCATACAGGTTAATAGCATATCAACAGCATGCATTGAACACTGGGAAAATGCCCAAAAGATCCTCAACCGTTGGTACTTAACTCCATATAGACTCAGCAAAATATTCCCCACTGCATCCTCTAGGTGTTGGAGATGTGATACCCACATAGGTAATCTGATACACACATTATGGAGTTGTAAAACTCTTTCTAGCTTTTGGAAATCGGTCTCCACCTTCATAGCTTCTTTCACTGGTAATTTGAAGAAACTCTCACCCGAAATGGCTTTGTTAAGTATAAACCTTGACATCTATCCTCCACAGTATAGAATTATAATTTCTAATATCCTTATAGCAGCAAGACTCACCATTACCAAATTATGGAAATCTACCTTAGCACCTAACCTATCTGAGGTAATACTGAGACTAAACAATCAGGCGCACTATGAGTTAATGTTAGCACATAAAAAAGGTTCTACAAGTCACTTCCTCAAAAATTGGAACGAATGGATAGGACACCCTAGAGCTTCCAACTATCTGAAGGACCCTAAGAACCACTAACTATGCCCCTGAGAGATAATTCTACTTCTCTTCCTCTTCTTTCCTTATGCATTATTATAGAAGGTCTGATATATATGTCTACTTCCATACATCAATCCCCTCTTCCTCCCCCCCTTCCTTGTCATATTCCTTATGATCCTCCGTTTATGTAAAGTTTTCTTTGAAACATTATCCCATGTTTACAGCATGATCCCGTTAGGGGTAAACAGGGAATTATCAATCTTCCTATATTTTTTCTCGTTTTCTAGGAGCCTATCCACTTGTATAGATATTTAAGCTACCATTATTTTGTGATGATAACATTATATGGAAATTTATTAGTTCTGAAACTGATCCAGTTATCCTAGAGATGCAGTATCTAGAATATGTAACTGTATAATTTTTCCTTTGTTATTTATGTTTTGAAAAACTAATAAAAATCTTGAAAGTAAAAAAAAAAAAGTTGCATTCAGCTTTAGTCAGCTTTAGTCAGCATTAGTGGTGGGAAAGACGGATACAGTATCTCACAAAAGTGAGTAGACCCTCACATTTTTGTAAATATTTTATTCTATCTTTTCATGTGACAACACTGAAGAAATGACACTTTGCTACAATGTAATGTAGTGATTGTAAACCTTGTATAACAGTGTAAATTTGCTGTCCCCTCAAAATACCTCAACACACAGCCATTAATGTCTAAACCGCTGGCGACAAAAGCGAGTACACTCCTAAGTGAAAATGTCCAAATTGGGCCAAAGTGTCAATATTTTGTGTGGCCACCATTATTTTCCAGCACTGCCTTAACCCTCTTGAGCATGAGTTCACCAGAGCTTCACATGTTGCCACTGGAGTCCTCTTCCACTCCTCCATGATGACATCACGGAGCTGGTGGATGTTAGAGACCTTGCGCTCCTCCATCTTCCGTTTGAGGATGCCCCACAGATGATCAGTAGGGTTTAGGTCTGGAGACATGCTTGGCCAGTCCATAACCTTTAACTTCAGCTTCTTTAGCAAGGCAGTGGCCATTTTGGAGGTGTGTTTGGGGTCTTTATCATGGTGGAATATTGCCCTGGGGCCCAGTCTATGAAGGGTGGGGATCATGCTCTGCTTCAGTATGTCACAGTACATGTTGGAATTTATGGTACCCTCAATGAACTGTAGCTCCCCAGTGCCGGCAGCACTCGTGCAGCCCCAGACCATGACACTTCCACCACCATGCGTGACTGTAGGCAAGACACACTTGTCTTTGTACTCCTCACCTGGTTGCCGCCACACACACTTGACACCATCTGAACCAAATATTTTTATATTGGTCTCATCAAACCACAGAACATGGTTCCAGTAATCCATGTCCTTAGTCTGCTTGTCTTCAGCAAACCGTTTGCAGGCTTTCTTGTGCATCGTCTTTAGAAGAGGCTTCCTTCTGGGACGACAGCTATGCAGACCAATTTGATGCAGTGTGCAGCGTATGGTCTGAGCACTGACAGGCTGTCCCCCCACCCCTTCAACCTCTGCAGCAATGCTGGCAGCATTCATACATCTATTTACCAAAGACAACCTCTGGATATGACGCTGAGCACGTGCACTCAACTTCTTTTGTTGACCATGGCGAGGCTTGTTCTGAGTGGAACCTGTCCTGTTAACGCGTTGTATGGTCTTGGCCACCAAGCTACAGCTCAGTTTCAGGGTCTTGGCAATTCTATTAGCTTAGGCCATCTTTATGTAGAGCAACAATTCTTTTTTTCAGATCCTCAGAGAGTTCTTTGCCATGAGGTGCCATGTTGAACTTCCAGTATGGGAGTGTGAGAGCGATAACACCAAATTTAACACACCTGCTCCTCATTCACACCTGAGACCTTGTTACACTAACAAGTCAGATGACACCAGGGAGGGAAATGGATTGGGCCCAATTAGGACATTTTCACTTAGGGGTGTACTCACTTTTGTTGCCAGCGGTTTAGACATTAATGGCTGTGTGTTGAGTTATTTTGAGGGGACAACACATTTACACTGTTATACAAGCTGTACACTCAATAATTTACATTGTAGCAAAGTGTAATTTTTTTCAGTGTTGTCACATGAAAAATATCATAAAATATTTACAAAAATGTGAGAAGTGCACTCACTTTTGTGAGATACTCTATGTTATTACATAAATGGGATGTGTAACTTTGTGCTGGTTGATTGATTATCATATATGTTTTACTCTGTTCTGGAAAGAGGATGTTTTTGGAAAGTACCTCTTTTGCAGGGCAAGGAGCAACTTGCATCTGTACTCCCTTAAATTGCTTAGTTGGGGGTTTTCCCCTTTCCCATGGCTATGTGCCCGAGATAGGGAATAATACTGGACATTTTGTATAAATTAAAGAGTCACACCTCTTTGTCTTTCGCCTGACTAATCTGTGGCGACTGTACCTGAAAAAATTGTACTACATTAGTAAACTTTATATTGATTGCATTGAAGCACTGTTTTAGATGTCGTTTATTTGAAGGCTCAACTTAACACTGTGCTGGTAAACCAAACTTTTCTTACAACAGAGAAGTGTTTACCCCCTTTTTCAACTTATCATGTGTTGGTGGAGCTGGTGAGATGTGAAATCCATCTTTGAGCTATAATTGTACATGCTATGAATATTAAAAAAAGAAGATAGACATTTAGGTACGTGGGGTATACTGCTCTTCATCCACCCTGCCCAGTACACCTGTTCAGATGGCAATTTAGTGTATTAAAGGTTTCCAAAATCAGCTGCCAGCATCAAAAGGGTTTTGGACATTTCCAAAGCATATGCATTGTTGTACCTGTGTCCACTTCACATCTCACACACAAAGGAGTTCACTTTATGCCATCGGAAAAGCTTTTGGTGTATGTGATAGGTCCTATGTAAAATATTAGTTTTTGTAAATTTTGTGTGGTGGAGAGCAAAACTTGTAACACATTGTTTAGGATATCTGTCCAGTCATCATCAGATATGGGTCCGATATGGGTTTGCCAATGCTCCCTATACATTAGCAAAATGTTACCCCTTTTCAATACAGAAGTAATTCATTGATTAAGCATGGAGGGAACAGTCAAAGACCACACACTTGATTTTGATTGTACTAGTATTGCATGATGCAATTGCAGGTATTCAAAGAAACAAATTCTACTCTTAATGTTTGGAAGTCCTTAAAGCGGTGCTTCTCACTGTTTGAAAAAAATTAAATGGCAGCAGCTACACACAATTGGACACTCACCTGTCCAGGATTCCAGCGCCCTCCTCACCTGAACCGGTCTTCAGGTCCCCAGCGCTGACACATTTACTGTGGGCAGCCAACTGATTCCTTGCAGGTTCAAAGTTGACTGCGCATGTGCGGGCTGCATACACTGCACTTTGTGAATAGTCATGCAGCCTTCTGGGACCTGTGATGTTTCCAAGAAAGTTGCAGACGGGGTTAAGAATACTTCTGGTGGATTGATGCAGCGATCTGACTGGAAGTGGGAGTGGGCATGCTTCAAAACCAGGCACCCAATCCCCCCCACCTCAAAAAACGTGCCAAAAATAGAAGGGGGGAGCGGGAGTAGGCCATAAAGTGGAACTTCATGTTCCACTTTAAGAACTTGACCATTGTATAGTTGTGCAATATAAACATAGCCATGTGTATTCCAGGTATTAAAGCCCCTTAACAAAGATAGTAATTTATGAAATGAACAAGATGACATAAAATGATATTATTATTTGTCATCGTTATAGACCACCTAGCCTGTGCCATTCGGCATAACGCCCCATCCAAGGTATCCAAACACCTTCCTCCCATCATAAGCTGTCCCTATATGCCGATGACCTCCTGGTTTATAACACCCCCATACCTCTCCGCTGTCCCTTTTCCTAGAATTCCATCGGTTTGGCTCCTTTAGTAATTTCAAACTCAACATATCCAGAACTGAAGCCCTCAATATCTCCCTCCATCATGTCCTCACTATGGTGTAACTTTTCTTTCCAATGGCAGACAAAGGGAATATCCTACCTAGGGGTCATTATCCCCCTCCAACTTTTCCAACCTATTTTCTTTGAACTATGTTCCCCTGCTCTCCCGCATACGGAAGGACTTCGAGGAATGGAGTGGATCTCCCTTACCGTGGTTTGGGCGGATCACTCCTCCGGGCACTTCTATGGGGTTATAAAACCAATCTTGCCCGTAATGCCCCCTCCCTCACCGCTAACACTCTCCTCTCTTAGACTCTGGTATAATAGGGGTTTGTGCTCTACTCTGTCCTCCGACCCCTCCCCGCTATTCTCCTTGTTTGACAACCCTGCTTTCCCCCAGGGTGTAGGAGTAACAACATTAGGGCCCTTTAAATGAACTGATTGGTCCCAAGCGCACTCCTTTGTGCACCCACTACAAGGGACCCCAGTCATGCCGACAGGATCCCACGACTGGCTCACCACCCTCCACTTAGCCACGTTCCCAAAACATTTACATTCTTACTCCCAAATCCACCGCTCCTATACAGAATTAGAACGGCTGTGCTCCCTCTCTGAAACACCCAGACACCTTCTTTCGACCATATACTGTCTCCTACATGCTCTTACACATGATGATTTGCCACCTTACACCAGGATGTAGTCTGCAGACTTGGGAGAGGACACCCCCCGACCAGATTGGCAGACCTCGTTTCATTTTACTCACAAATCCACAATATCCTGCTATTCGAAGGTAAAGAACTACAAGATTCTGTCAAGATGGTACAGGGACCCCTCCACATTACACAAAATTTTCCCATCTACTCCAGCATCCGGTTGGCGATGTACTTCCTCTATGGGGACGGATCTACATGTCTGGTGGGAATGCGAGAGGATCCGTCCCTTTTGGATTCAGGTATTTGAATGTTATAATAAAATTTATGATGAAACGCTGACACCTTCCCCTAAGATTGCTCTTCTTTCAATACTTCCTGGGTCAATAGCATCGCAGAAATGGAACCTCCTCTGGTTTTTTTATGTCCTCAGCTAGACAGCTCATCCCATCATTTTGGAAGACAACCACCACTCCTCCCTGGTCACGATGGGTCTCGACTATGAATGATACCATGAGAATGGAGGAGATGCTGGCCCTTGACAACGACACCTTTCATAAGTACAAGGTACTATGGTCCATCTGGCTCTACTTCTCCGCTTCTGATACCCTCACCAACATGCTGTTGACCCCGACACGATCACCCTAACATGTAACCTGACAGTGGGATGGGCAGGGCAGAGCATGTACCGAAGGATTCCCCCCACTGTCCCCTAGCAACTCCTATATTTGAATGACTCCCCAGCTGAATGACTCCTTACACTCTTCTACGACTTTCTCTCTCTTACTTTTCCTTTTTTCTTTTTCTTTCAATTCACGCCCAATACTGGGTCACTCCCCCTTCTTCCCTTTTTAATATTAATCTCTAAAACTTTGTGCATACAATCTTATTATGAATGACGAGGCTCTCCTAGCCAGAATTACTCCTTGCGCGCGTTCCGGTCGTTGATGTTTATAATATACCGTATGACAATAAGAGTTAAGATGTGGGCGATAGCTTCTCAAATATGTTTACTTGCGATTGACACCAGACTGTAACTTTATACGTTGTTCCTTGTATTTTCTGTTAAACTACCAATAAATATATTTTCAACCCTAAAATTATATGAATTGATCTAAATGAAATATTGTGCCATCATCACAAGTAATCCTTATCATTCAGCATTATTTAACAAATAAACACAACACATTTCACATTAGACATACATTATGCTCTTTTTGGTTGTTAGTGCACTGAATTGGAGATAAACAGTCCACAGTGGATCCGCACAAGTCAGTTTTTTTATTTTGAACAGGACTTTTATCTATGAAATCACGTTTTTTGAACCTTATTGCACAATCACTGTATTTAACTTTTGTGCAAGGCTGTGGTTTACAAAGTTGGTGTAAATAGTTGGTGGTTAAATCAGCATATGAAATTATTTATTCATTTTTGAATATAAATGTTATTTATTTGCACTAGCACTTTATAATGTATATTAATTGTTTTTTAATGTTTTTTTAAACAATAATTTTATTGAAATTTTCACAAGGTATCAGTACAGAAGTTGAGATAGGTAGTATATCAACATTGCTTAACAAGTAATATAGCGTATAATATCAACCTGAATCAAGTGTAACAAATGTATACATAACCACGTTGTGTTGAAACTTAATGAATTAGGTACGACATAGGTGTTTTTTGATGGAATTGGTGCTGTCTCCACACCCCAGCACCCCAATTTGGGCACTCACTGTGCCGTGGGATGGGAGGCAGCCTCGTCAACCATCAGCTGTCAACACCCAGGTAACTTGTATAACTTATAATATCATAAGCCTGCAGAACTTAGAATTTATGATCAAAAGAAAAAAAAACTTGTAGACCTGCTTGGTAATTATACATTTTGCAGTAATGACTCCCTTCTTGATGAGCTCCTGGCAGAAGGGTGCCTATGTGGAGCAGGTAAAGATCTCATACATTATGTATATATTAGGTGTAAGGGGATGTAACAGTCAAGTTGAAGATTGATAGTACCAATGTGTTCCAGTTTTTAAAGAGGTGATGATTATTGTAGTTCCGTGCTTCTCGGATCTGTGATCCAGGGTTCCCAGTTGAGGAGAAACAATGCGGTAGTTAAGTTAGCTTTGGTGAAGGACTCTATTTGGAAAATGATTGTTCAACAGAGTGATAAGATCTGACCTGGTGAAAGGTTGTGGTGATTTCCAATTTTTCGATAGTGCTAAACGAGCTGCGATTAGTATGCGAGTTGCCAAAATTCTTACAGGTTTTGGCCAATTGGGGATATTGAGACCCAGAAGAAGGTCCAGCGGGGTTACTGGTAAGGAGACATTGCAGACCATTGAGATGAGGGTAGAGACTTCTTGCCAGTACCTTTGAATTTTAGGGCATTCCCACCATATGTGCTGCAGGGTACCCCTTCTCGTACAGTTCCTCCAACATTGAGACGAAGTAGCTGGGTGGATTTTAGCCAATCTGGCTGGGGTGAAGTACCACTTATGGAACAATTTTTGTGTTGATTCCCAGTGGGATATACAGCACGATGCTCGAAGAAGAAGGGTCAAGGCTTTGTGCCATATTGGAGGCTGTGGTGGGGAGTCCGGGAAGGATGACCAGAAGTTAATGGACAAAGAGGTTTGGTCTGTGAAGACCATTGTCAAAAGTTTATACATCCACGCGATACCCTTACTGCTGGAGTAGGGGTGTTGTAGAGTTTCAAAATGCCATCCAAAAGGAGTGTTGTCTTCTATGATGTCCAGAGGGTTGAGGATGGATCGAAGTCGTAGATATAAAAAAAATGTAGTGGTAGGTAGGTCGAATAGTTGTTGCAGTTGAGAGAATGGGTAGGGCCCTGAAATGGACATGAATTGCCCTAGGTTGGTAAGTCCTTTTTGTATCCAGGTTTTGAGAGGTAAGTCTGGTGAAATCAATTCCAATGCTTGAATGTGGAGTTTGGAGAGGATAGATTTGGGTATTCCTTTGGATCTTTGTGTAGTGACCGACCACACTCA
The DNA here is from genome assembly GCA_028564925.1 of Lithobates sylvaticus. Lineage (NCBI taxonomy): Eukaryota > Metazoa > Chordata > Amphibia > Anura > Ranidae > Lithobates > Lithobates sylvaticus. The sequence continues at coordinate 316,114,452 of CM053030.1, forward strand.
TAACGCTGCTGTTACAGATTGTAGAAAGTGATGTTGTGGTTTCAAAGTGAGCACAGTAGCAGTCAGAGTATGTTTAGAGCTTGCGTCGAGCCACGGATTCAATTTGGGTCAATGTCTTGTTCGAGGTAGATTAATTCTCGCAATTAATCCAGTACCACTGCTTTGTAGTATGCTTGCACGTTGGGGGCTCCCATCCCTCCAATTTGTACAGGGGATAAAAGAATGTTCTTTTTGAGTCTGGGTCATTTCTGTTGCCAAATATGTGTGTTGATTATTCCCTGTAATTGTGCTGATTGTTTGGGTAGCAAAGGTAAAGGAATTGTACGGAACATATACAAAATATGGGGCAGTAGATACATTTTTACTTGAGCCATTCTACCAGCCCAGGAGACAGTGTAATTACTCATATCTTTGGAAATGCGCAGAAGCTTCTCTTGTAGTTCGGCATAATTCACTGTGATCAGTGACTTGCTCAGGAAAGTTAGGTGAATCCCTATGTACGGGAGTGATGAGCTCTTGGACCATGTGAAAGGTGTTTCTTTCGATATATTTTGTGTGGTTTGAGGATCTATCCCTAAGTTCAGCATTGTGGATTTACCATGCTTTATTTTGTAAAGTGAGACGGGACTGAATTTTTCTAGGGTTTTTTGAACACTGGGAAGGGAAGATTGAGGGTTCGTTAGAGTGATGATAACATCATCCACGTAAAGACCTAATTTATGTTCAACATCTCCTATTTTGATGCTTGAAATTGCTGATGTGGACCTGATGATTTGTGCAAACGGTTCCATTACCATGGCAAAAATCAAGGGGGAAAGTGGGCACCCTTGCCTTGTGCCATTAGGGATATGAAATGGGTCTGATGTGACGTCCAGACTCGGGCGCTGGGGGAGGAGTATAGATTGGGTATAGCTGTGAGAATGTTCCCTGTCATTTGTACATGACTTTTTCCATATATTTCCAATGCGCTCTATGAAACGCCTTCTCTGCATCCAGTGAGAGGAAGAGAGAAGGCATTTGATTATGTTCCACCCACTGCATTAAATCGTCTGGTGCCGTCTGATGCTTGTTTGCCGGGTACAAATCCAACTTGGTCAGGATGTATTATTTGGGTTATGATCCAGGATAGGCGTTGAGCTAATAGTTTCGCATATAATTTGGTATCAGTATTCAAAAGTGAAATCGGACTGTAGATGGCTGGGTTGTCAGGGGTTTTGCCTGGTTTGGGTAAAGTGACTATTAGGGCTTCCTTGGGGATTTTGCCTGTAGAGGTATACTGGTTAAAGGTGTTGCATAGGTGTTAGGGTTTGATCCAGTCAGAGAAGTGTTTATAGTACTCATTTGGGAAACCATTGGGACCTGGGGCCTTGTGGAGTGGCAATGTATTAATAGCTTTATGAACTTCCGCAGGAGAGAAGGGCATAGAGATGGATTCTAGTTGTGCCGTGGATATAGAGGGGAGGTGAATAGATGAGAGAAAGGCATCTATGTCTTCAATTTTAGGATTGGTTGCTTGTTCTGAGTTTTTAAGATTGTAGAGTTTGGCGTAAAATGCACTGAACTCGTTCGCTGTATATAATGGATTATTTAACCGTTCGCCTTGGGAATTGGTCAGAAACTGTATCTTGTTATTGGTACAATGTTTTTTCATTTGTTTGGCCAAGAATGTGCCCGATTTGTTGGCCGAGGAATAATATTGGAGCCTGAGGCGTTTAATATAATAATCAAATTTTTTGTGTAGGTGTTCACTGAGTAGGTACCTCTAACTCGGATCAAATTTCTCCTTCAAATTTAGTCTCCGAATATTGTGTTGTGTATATTTTCTGCAATTGAATAATGTGATGGATATTGGCGCGTGGTCAGACCAGGCGATTGTGCCTATGCGCGCTTCAGTGATCGATTGAAGGAGAAATGTATCTGTTAGAAACATGTCGATCCGAGAGTAAGGCCGAATCGCTACACTTTTTTCATTTGTTATTGTAGGCTGTCTTGTCCATAGCAGTGTTGGCTGCTAGGTTGCTCATATAATTATCTTCACAGCGCAGTATTTTCCCCTTTTTTCTTTTTCACGTTTACCAGACTTGATATTGCAGCAGTGTTTATATAATTTCTGCACACCATGGATGTTTTTGATTATTGTGCGTCACGCACAGTTAACACCGAAGATGTGTTTGTTGCTACAGGTAATGACGCTCCAGTAGGAGGAATATTTTTAAGACTCAAAAACATTATGGTGTCAGAACTCCATCTTCAATGGGATCTTGTGTGTTTGAGACAATATGTGACTGAAAATATGGTACCCGCAGTTTAAGATGGGATGTTTGCCCACAACAGGGCGAGACTGACCTTGAAGTCTGGTATAACCATTTCAATAAGGCTGGAATTCAACTCTTGAATTTCCTTATCACCAGGAAACAAAGTCGCCTCTCCGATTTAGATTGTGAGATTAAGGAATTAAATAAAAGAAGGACTCCTTGGATATAAGGACTCGGTAGAATATAATTCCTTATCTTCTACTCTCCAAGCCTACCTTATAAAAGAGGATAAGGACCAAAAAATAAAGAAACATAAAAAATACACTACAGATACAGGGGATTATAGGTCTGGAAAGGTGTTTAAATGGCAAAGACCTTCTGTGGACAATCTAGCCATGGCAACTAATGCCTCAGGTCCTAGTAATTTAGGAAATGTGGCGGAACACCAATCCTTGCCTAAACCTATGATGATTAAAAACCAACCATCTGGTAAGGCCCCTCAAGCCCAAAAGGGGTGGTCTCAAAACAACCATACCCCTAAGGATACACAAAGAGGTAGAGGTAATAAACGAGGTGGTGGAGGCCATAGTTCCTATCGGGACAATTACTATCAATATGACAGAGACACTCCATATTATAGAGAGTCTCTGGTTCGATCTCAGGATCAACGCAATAATTATTCTCCACATTATAGTCATCCACCTCAGTCTACCTACAACCGGTATTCTCCTCTTCGTAATAACTACAATGATAGTGTATATCCATACCCGAGGGTTGATTACAAATCAACAACCATACGGGTATCAACAAACCAACCCCAATCCCCGTCCCAACAAGGATTTTCACGAGGACCCTCAGGGCCGAAAAAGGGCCCCATTCAAAAAGAGGGTCCAGAGGAGGGAGGAGGATCCAGAAACGAAAAAAGGCGGCGAACTTAGAATGTCAGGGAGTTTTTAATTTGAGCACTGTCACTTTATCTCAAGAAGAAAAGATTGTTCTTAACAAAGGCCTCAAATTTGCACCTCCATGTAAATTGAGCAAATTTGACACTTTTGTGGATTGCGAGAGGAGCCGAGCGCCGACAACATACAGAAATCCGAGTTCGGCTAGTCTCGGCTCTGCTCGCAGTCAGGGGCGGGACTGCGAGAGGAGCCGAGAATAGCCGAACTCGGATTTCTTTATGTTGTCGGCGCTCGGCTCCTCTCGCAATCAGTGGAGGTGGGCGGGACTGCGAGAGGAGCCGAGACTAGCCGAAAATACACGTGGCTTTCGGTATATTGGCTCCGCTCGCTCCCCTCTTAAAAATCAGTGGGAGATCGGCGTATAACATGCACCCACGATTTTCCCCTGATTTTAAAGGGGGAAAAGGTGCGTGTTATACGCCGATAAATACGGTATATTTTATGTACATCTTTTATATATATTTATTTTTTTAGTTTATGCATTAGGATATAGGTATCATTTATTGAGCCCTCCAATATAGCTTCTCTATAACATTACCCTATCTCATTTTATATTGTCAGTGATCTTAGCACACTGTGTGGAAAACATATTTATATTCATATGTATTATGCTTGTAAGTTGTGGCTTACCATATATAAAGAACGAAATATGTGCTCTAGAACTATGGTTTAAAGATATCAAACATTTATTATATATATATATATATATATATATATATATATATATATATATATATACATATACACATACATACATATATATATACATACATATACACACATACATACATACATACATACACACACACACACCTTTTAGAAATATCTGATATTACATATGTTCATGTGCTGCGCATATGGTTTTAGTATGTACTTTTACATTTATATTATTTCTGTCACCCACCAATATCTTAGTAGTTTTAAGCTTATAGATATATATATATATATATATACACGATCCTATTTTATGTATTGTCCATGGTTACATATCAACTGCTTATCTATATCGCAAGTGTCCCAGTATTAGTCTTGTTTTTATTTTATTTATTTAGCTGTGTTTACTAATCACAGTCTTATATTAGAATCATACAACCTATTTCCTTTGCTCTGACAAGGACCGTCACTTGTGGCCGCTGGTCCCTGATTGGCGGATGCGCTATAGGGTGGGATTATTTAAACATGTCTGGACGTCGTGTGGTCACGCCCTCTGTTGAAGTCGGAAATGACGAAACGCGCAAGTTCGTGACACGCACGACATCCACCGAAAGTGACGTTTGTGCTCCACCAACTAGATCCACACCAGGAAGTGTCTGAGTGTCTGCAGGGAGACGCATGCTGACGCGCTGGACGGGGATACGGTGACAGAGCAAGTTATCATTTCATTATTGCTGATTCAACTATTTCTTTGTGTACGTAGATTACTTTAGGGGGTTCAATCTGGCTTATGTGAATTAACGTTTAATAAAACAGGATTACGCTATGTGGAATTCTTTCTTGTTTTATGACATTTTTTTGGAGAACTTTTGCCAATTGGATCCCAGAGGATGATGAGGATGCAGATTTGACCTTTTGATGACACATTTGCTTAAAGGGCTTATATACACTAGAGTTTTCTAGTGAGTTTAACCCCTTGGGGGGATTGTGCGTCACGCGGTGAAACTTGAAGATTTGTTGGTTGATGGTGCTATGACAAAAACTCTGAATAATCTGCAACAATCACCTATAACGTTGTTTGAACTGCTACCTCTATCACCACAGCACTTTCTGTTTTATGGTTTTGGTCACAAAATCATCATATATAGTGTTTATTTTATTTTTATTTTTTTAGCGCTGTTTTTAGCATTTTTTTTTTTTTTTATTGCAAATTAATCTTGCTGTAAGTTAAACTTGAAATATGGTTTGAGCAGCAGTCAACTCCCTTTAACCAATCAGTCTGCACAAACCAAATTGCCTGCACTTATTTATTCAAGAAAATGTTGACTTTGGCAGAAAACAAAGCACAGGTTAACTTTATTTGTGCAGATTTTGTTTAAATAACGTTTCATATTTATCAGCAGATTCAATATTTGTAGGCCCGTGCCTGGTCTTGAAATACTAAAAATTAAGTATTTTATTCTCTACTAAGAGATTCATTTGTAAAACTGAAGAAAATAAAGTGCCAAACAATTTTTCCCATAGTTGTTGCTAATTCTTCATAACTCTGAGCTCTTACCACATTTCTGGGTTTCTTTTTTTTCCATAAAAGTTTTTATTATGAACAAAATATTTATACAAAGTTTAATACATACAGTAGGTGATTAAACAATATGAACAGTTACACAGTAATATACACAGTAATATTGCCTTACTCGTAGACAGTCAGCTTGACAAGTCTCAATAACTCCAAGTAGCTAATTTTGGGTAAAATTTCTGTAAGTGGTTCAGTCTAGAGGATGTTGCGTATTAACATGTATATTCCGTCTGTTGTGCGTTAAGTCACGTTGGGACGCGTTGCGTCTTTGCATGAGGGTGAGGCCAGGTGAAGAGTATTTTCATCTGTCTTGTAGGGTGTGAGGAGTAAGAAGGATGGTCAAACACCTGGGCCGAAGTAGTCTTGGGGGTGGGTAAAGGAGTCATGGTTAGATAGGGAGGTGGGGGGGGTGACATTTTTTAGTATTTTAGTGTACAGGAACTGGACTGTTATATTTTTATACCATCACTGTGACATATATTGAGTTGCCTAGAGACCCAACTAAAAAATATAAAAAAAGAATTGACCAGTCTCATCGATAAAGGGTTTGATCAGTTGATTTTAAATAAGAAAGAAAAAGCGTTCCTTGTCCCATTAGCCCCCCGTATACCCATTATATATTTGCCCAAAATCCACAAAAATATCCCTCCCACCCCCCCGGTCGTCCTATCATAATTGGGATTGACTCCATCACTTCCAGAATTGGCAAATATATCGATTTTTTTCTTCAACCTTTGGTCAGAACAAGATACTAAGGATGTGATTCACTGATTGTCTGATTTCACCATTGAAGAAGATCTTATCATGGTTACAGCTGATGTGGCGTCACTGTACACATGCATCCCTCATCACATTGGGATGGATGCTGTGCAGACATTTTTAAGACGTGACCCCACTCTTGCTGTACCCCAAGTCCAGTTTATTCTGGAACTTCTGGAGTTCGCAACTCATCACAATTACTTTTGGTTTGATGTCCGATTCTATTTGCAAACCAAGGGAGTGGCAATGGGGGTGAAGTTTGCCCCCAGTTTGGCCAATCGTTTTATGGCCAAGTGGGAGGAGGACATCGTCTTTGCCCTGGATTGTCCCCAATTAAAATTGTGGGTCAGGTACATTGACGACGTCCTCCCCCTCCTATGGGCTGGCACATCCGAATCATTAGAATAATTTTTTTCTGTTCTTAACACTAATGACAGAGGGATAGTTCTATCTTATGAATCAAGCCCATCCAGGATTAATTTCCTGGACTTAGTGATAGAAATAATGGAATAGAAATTTGTATTGAGTACTCACTTTAAACCGACGGATAGGAATGGATTCATACCCGTGGATAGTTGCCATCACAGAGTTTGGCTAAATTCCATTCCTAAAAGTCAATTTCTGCGGCTTTGCAGAAATTGTACGGATATAAATACATTTAAAATACAGGCTAGTATTCTTAAGTCCAGGTTCCTAGATAAGGGCTATAATGAAGTCGAAGTTGATAGAGATCTATATAAGGTTCTAAATACTGACCGTTCTCTATTGCTGGGTGATAAACCTCGGCGGGAAGATGACAGGAAATTCAAATGGCCCTCCACACAGCACAAACAAATAAAAAACATCTTCGAGAAACATTGGAGTGTTTTAAGGAACGATAGAATATTAGGGTCTCTTATACCAGATAGACCCAAGGTGGTATATCGTGGACTACCTGCCCTTAAAAGTAAAATCGCTCCTTCCATTATTAATCCCCAATCAGGCCTACTTTTTTCATAACTGGACAGGGTACTATCCCTGTAAAAAATGCATTGTATGCCAACACAATATTAGTGGACGTAGAACCACCAAGGAATTTCGATCGACAGTGACTGGTCGTACGTATACGATCAAACAGATCTGTACGTGTGCCACAATAAATGTGGTCTATGTATTGACTTGCCTTTGTGGCAAAAAATACGTGGGTAGAACCATAAGATCGTTTACCACGAGAGTTTCAGAACACATTAACCTAATCAAACTTGGAAGTGTAAAACATACTGTTCCACGACACTACCGGCAACATCACGCCTGTAATCCACATGGCACACAATTTCTTATCATTGACAAATATATTGCCCCATGGAGGGGTGGAGCTAACGTGAGAGGAGTGTCAAGACTCGAAACCTTTTGGATTTACGAGTTACAGACTCATCATCCTCATGGGATGAATGTGGAATGGGACATAAATTCCTTCATTAATCGGGCATAAGGGAGGCTAACAACATCATGTATATTGTGGGTCAGGAACACTGATTCTGGTTTTATATACCTTCAGATATTTGTCTGTTGATTTAATAAATTTTTTAGGTTTAATAATATCACTCATTTTTTTGCACTATGCGATTGTCAACTTGGGCGCAGAAAGTGAATACATTATTGTATAGGGAATGCACCGTACAAGGTGCTTCTGTGGCCTGTAGAGAATTAAACGTGCAAATTAGCATTGTGTATGATATAGTGTGATATGTACATTACCCATGATGAGAGTCTGCCGTCTATCCATTCACTATTTAATGGAGCACATCCATTATAGATCAATTTAGTTATTTTAAGTGTCCCCCTAAGGCGGACTGTGTCCACCTTTGACTGTTAAGTTTATTTATATTTCACCTTCAGGTCTATCTTCACCACATTTCAGCTTTGGGTTGGTTAATAAGAGCTTTGCCGCTATATGCCTGTCAGTTGCATTTATTGTTATTTATGCCATTATAAGCCCATTTAAATTGCTGAGCAGCGTGCTGTTATAACGCTGGGACGCCGTGTGGCGCTGTGGTGCACGCTCTGCTGGTTTCTATTTGTATTTAGCTGTGGCTGTTTTCCCCTTGGTTGCGGTCAGGTGATCCTTTTATGTCAGGTGATTTCATCATATCACCTGAACGGGCAGGCCTGACGCTCGGATTGGATTACCACAATGAGGCTTGGCTCTCATGTGGTTGTTAGTGTATTACAATCCAAGCCTCGCTCTCAGAACGAGGCTTGGTTACCATTCGGCGGCGATGTGCAGTCACAGCACTAGCCGCCGACATGATTTAAAAAGAGAGGCTGCCAGGCAGCCTTAATAAATATAATAAATTTAATGGACTACTTATGGGGATTATTTAGCGGCACTATGGTAGCTTTTGAGGCACAACTAGGACACTTCCGGGATGCGAGACCGGAAGTGATGTCACACGGAACACTTCCGGTGTCACCCACAGCAAAAGGTCATCATCTCTATTTAAGCAATGCTGTTTGGGGGGGTCCACACCCCAGATGATGACTGTGTAAGTCGAAACATGTTGGGTGGACCCTCTTACAGACATTGCTACTGTTACATGCTATAAACGATTGATTCAAATGTGTGTTCAATTTTATCTTTATATTTTTTAATAAATAATTTTAAACTGTATCATGCTATGCGAGTTTCTATTTGCATGGCACATGATATATGAGCTCCATATTCCCGTCTGGCGACTGGATATCCTGTGGCAATTATCGGCAAACAGATGATTTGAAGTCCGCCTCTTCTTTAGACGGAATATCAGATCTTCATTGGGTTTATTATAACCAACAGGCCCTTTTTGACTTGGGAGGCGTAAGCCCCGCCAGGTCTCCTCCTTTTACTGCGGTGGTGGTGTCATTTTCTTGTCCTTCTAAGTGTCATACCAGGGGCTGGATTCTCACAGTTTAATCACCTATATTTTGAACTTAATGTCACATTGCACTTTTGGGAGAATGTGAAGGATTTCATCACTTTAAAATACTAGGTGCTCAACATTCGCTCTGAGAGGCCCAAATTCTTCAAAGATCTCCTCTCAATGTCCATGCCTCAGGCTCCTGGGATTTGGAGGACTCATTCCATTCTGGAGCAGGAGATCCCGACAACACTGCAGCGGGATTGGTTGACACATCTTAATTTTCCATACCAGTGGGAACCATGGCCTTCTGGGCCAAAATGGTAGAATTGCTATGGCTGTCACCCTCTCCCTGCGGATCTTTAATAGGGCCTTGAGGATTAAAGGAAGCGGAGGGAACACATACACCAGGGGGAAGTCCCATGGTCTGGACAGAGCATCTTGGCCGTGAGCTTGTGGATGGTATGTTCTGGAGAAGAAGCAAGGAAGCTGGGCATTCTTCCTTGATGCCATGAGGTCTATTACAGGCAACCCCCAGACTCTGAAGATCCTCTGCAGGAGGTCCGGATTCAAGGCCCATTCGCCGGGATCCAAAAAGCTCTGACTCAGATGGTCTGCTAAGGTATTCTCGGGCCCCGGAAGATAGGCTGCCGTTAGGGAGATAAGATTCTTCATGGCCCACTGGAGTCCATGCGACTTGGAGCAGGACTCGGCTCCTGGTGCCCCCCCTGGCGGGACACATATGCGACAGTGGTCTTGTTGTCAGACAATATTTTGACAGCTTGACCTTTCTAGAGCGGCTGGAAGGCTAGAAGAACACGCCGGACAGCCTCCAACTCCAGAAAATTGGATGTTTGCGGCACGTCGGGGGGCCACCGACCTTGAGCCTGCTGACCCAGGCAGTGGGCTCCACAACCCAGGAGACTGACATCGGTAGTAAGGACTAGCGGTTCTGGAGGCCGAAGGGATACCCCCGGGCAAGGTTGCGTGAGACTGTCCACCAAAGCAGGAATTGACTTATTGACCTTGGAATGCGTATCCTTTGTATTAGGGAATGCCGTTTCCATTGGAGAAGGAAATTGCATTGAAAAGTCCTTCTTCTCCATCTGGCCCATGGGACTACCAGGATCGTGGCAGATAACACTCCGAGATAGTGCATGCATTCTCTCGCTGCAAGGGATGAACAGGTCATTACTTTCCTGGTTTGAATCTGAATGTCCTATATTTTCCTCTGAGGAAGAGATACTCGACCCTGTCTTGTGTCGAACTTTACCCCCAGGTATTCTAAAACCTGGGTTGGTTGCAAGTGGTTGGTTGACTAGCCACCCGAACCGAACCAGCGTTTCGCAGGTGAGAGACACGTGGTGAAGGAGAAGATGTTTTGAAGAGGCTAGTAGAAACAGGTCGTCCAGGTAATGAAAAACTTGAACGTCCTTGACTCTGAGGGTCACGATGACAGCTGAGAGCACTTTCGAAAATGTTCTGGGTGCCGTGCAAAGGCCAAGCAGGAGGCACCGAAACTGGTAATGAGAGGGAACATGTAAATGTTTGGCATCCGCCAAATCGATGGAGGCCATCCAGTCTCCTTTCACCACGGATATGATCGTCTCCAGCGATTCCATCTTGAAAGGCGGGACCCTCATATACGAATTTAGGGCCTTCAGATCTAAGACTGGTCTGAAACCTCCTGAGGCTTTCGTCACCAGGAACAATGGGGAATAGACACCCAAACCTCGTTCTCGCCTTGGCACCAGAATGATGGCCCCTGCTTTCAGCAAACCGCCTATATAAGCTTGTAAACACTGCCTCTTCTCCGAAGAGGTTGGAACTTTGGTTTCCAAAAACAGGGATTGCGGAGGTCTTGTCCCAAACTTGAGACAATAGCCGTCTCAAATTATGGATAACACCCATGCCTCCTGAATTTCGTCCCCCCAAACCCTCTCAAACTGAGCGAGCCTTGCCTGAGGGTCTTGGGTGGAGAAACCTTCAAAAAGGTCTTATCGGACGACTTGGGGGCTTGGTCCTGCTTGGACTTGGAGGCCTTCGGAAAGGAAGAACCAGCTGGCCTCCATTGCCTGGAGAATAGTCTGCCAGGCTTGTAGGAACTTGCCTCCTTAAAACTTTCCCTGGACCTTCTTGCCCGGCGAAAAGGCTGCCGCTGCCTCCTCCTTTCTTGTGGGATTAACCCTGATTTGCCTCCGGACACACATTGGATCGCTGACTCCAAGGGTTTACCAAAAAGTAATTTACCATCAAACGGCACTGAACAAAGGCTCTGCTTTGAAGAATTATCTGCCGCCCAGTGCCTTAACCACAACGCTCTTCGAGCTGTCATGGAGTGGGCCATGATTTTCGCCATCATTCTGACCTGGTCAACGGCTGCTTCAGCCAGAAATTCGACAGCTGTTTTAACGAATTGAAGAGGCGAGGGACTGCCAGCTCCAAGCTCCTCCGCAGAACAACCATCCAACTCTGAGCCCCCAATTTTGAGCGCTGCTGCCACAGAGGTGAGGGCCAACGCCACCTGCACGCCACCCCCCTCACCGAATATAATATTTTCAGATCCGTATCTGCTCTCCGATCCATGAGATCTCTGAAAGAGACTGAATCTTCTAATGGTAGCGTAATATGGCGAGCCAAACGTTGCAGTGAGGCATCCACCCTGGAGGTAGTGTCCCATAATTTTGCTTCCTTTAAATTGAATGGGCACAATTTTGAATATCTGTTGTTATTGTTAAACATCCTTTCTGGCCTGGCCCATTCATTTTCCAGTATTTTCCGGATTTCAAAAATAAGTGTAAAAGACGGCAAGGATTTCTTCAATTCCGGATAGTATTTCCGTTGCTTCTTTGGAGGAGGAGTCTCCTCCTGCCATTGCAACGCGTCCTTCCCCGCCTCTACCAAGACAGGGACTAAAGCGGAAATCGAAGGTGCGTGACTCCGGGGTGACCTCAGCTTCTGAAGAATTGGAGTCGGATTCCCCACCTGTCTCCGGATCTGCTGAAGAAGAAGCTGGACGGGCGATTCTCTTAGCCCTTCCCTGACTGCGGACCTAATACATGATTTCACCCGACGAGCTTCAGATGCGTTCTCCTGCGCAGCTTGTTTAAGACAGGAAGTGCACGCTAATTTCCCTGGAAGGGCTTCAGCCGCACAGGCCCAACAGCCTGCCTCTTCCGATTGACTCGGAGAGGTGGACCTGGATGAGAAGGCGACCTGCCCCCTGTGCTTGCGACTGGATCTGGACTTTCTAGATTTTTTTTGATGGCTTGAACTTTCCTGGCTCTGGTATGAGCGACTGCAATGAGGCTCAGACGAGGGAGATCTAGAGTACCGGGACCATTGAGGGAACCGTTGCTGCATTCGACTCTGACTTGACATGTCGCGACTTCCTCTTGCTTTTACGAGGCAGCATAGCAGACTCAGAGCCTCTTTGTGGGCATTTAGCTCGCACTGTGCTCTTCTCTCTGTAAAAAAGACAGAAGAGGTGCTCCCAGAGCGTGGGAGACCGCCCCTTTAAGCCTGGGCAGCGGTGTGAGTCATCACAGAGCGTCCCGGTGGTTGCTAGGCAACCGGACGAGAATGGAGGCAGCCATGACGTCACCCGCTGACTCAGGCTGCTTCTGATAACATGAGGGCGGACTGCAGAGCCCAGCAGACCACTGGACACCAGGGAAAGGTAAAAAAAAAATTTTTTTCTAGCAGAAAGATAAAGCCATAAACTGCCCCACAAGCCAGGGGGCTCTGGAGGACCTGAGAGCGGACTGCATAGCCCAGCAGACCACTAGCCACCAGGGAAAACTGCATTATTCAAGAGAGTCCATAAACTGTCCCACAAGCCTGCCTGTTTCTTCTCATCTGCCATTATACAGTTATTTAAACTGAAATCATATGTCCCTGCACCAGGGGAACACACCTCCTTGAGAGATTTACAGAGCCCATCTGGGGGGGTCTTCTGTGCTGGGAGAGGCTTACCCTGGACAGAACATCCATTCGACCCAGGATCTTCACTCCAAAAAGTTATATATATATATATATATATATATATATATATATATATATATATATATATATATATATTGTGACATTGGGGTGTTTAACTCAAGTGGATAGATGCATTTTTGTTGCAGTGAGTCCTCATCAGACAGGCATATATAGTTAAGGGCCTGGTAGCCCACGTTTATTAAAAAGGAAAAAAACAAAAGTCCATCCAGAAATCCCACGCAGGGGTTTAACTTCATTAAGCACTCATAAATGAAAAAAAACATACCAAGCCACCTGGCTCTCTCTTGTCAGCAGTTCCTCTGCTTGCTCTCAACAGAGTTGATTCCTTCCAGCACCCTGGACTCACTGGCTTTCTTAGTCTTCCCGACTCTCACGGCTGTGCAGCCTTTCCCAGTCTCTGGGCAAAGAATCCCCCTTACACAGGGATGACCCCTCTACAGACACAGGTCTGTCTTCATACAGCACCAGCAGCAAGCTGCTCACACTCCACCATCCTCCACTCACCAGCCCCTCATTATATGGTCTGTGTGCAGCTGGGCACACACCTTGCTTGCAATCCTCAAGACTCGGACACAGGGTTGGAGATCCCATCCCACCCATGACTCTCAGGGATCTCCAAACTACAGACTCCCATCCAGAACTAGCAAAACCTGGAGAAAACAGAGAGCAGTTTTCTCCATTTAAATTCTACACTCTGTAGTCTTGCAGTCCGCAGATATGCAAACTCTGTCTCTTTTACCTCTAATTTCAAAGGGACAGAGCCTCGCTCTGCCACAATATATATATATATATATATATATATAATATATATATATATATATATATATATATATATATATATATATTTTTTTTTTTTTTTTTATTTTTTTTAAGGCGCCCGTAGCGAGGACGAAAAAAGAACGTCGAGCTGGTCTTACAGCCGCCTGTTATGGGCTAGAAAAAAGGTGGTCCTGGTGGGGTCAGAGGGGGCAGAGCTGACCCATAGTAGGCTGACATGGGGAGGTCCAGGAAAAAGGATTTACATGCATAATTTAAAGCTGCTCATTGTAAGCACCCCTGCCGGTGATAAATGGTTTGTGTCAATACATTTGCAGGAGAGCTTGTTTTGTTGAAAATCAACAGACTTACTGGCTGGATCACCAGATGAAAAAAAAGGAAAGAAAGAATTGGTAAACTGTAATATAACAAATGTTTACTTTTGGGTTTAATATTGCTTTAAATAACACCAGTCCCCTCCATACTTAGTTACAAAAGTTTTAGCATAGATTAGCAACTATTCTGGAATAGCGGATTCAAATTTCATGGGTTTAAAGTGTATGAGCAAATGTAGAGCAGTGTTAATTTCGTCAATGAAAATATTTTCGTCAACTAAATTATCGACAACGTCAAAGACGATTCGAACCGTATGTGGGCAGGCTAAATGTACTAAGTTGATCGATCAACCAGCCTGCCAGATTCACTTGTAATTATCGCTGGTGGCTGCTGTAACCGCTAGCAATATAGCACTGTCTTCTGACAGACAATTGCTCGGCAGGAGAGCATTCCCATGTCAACACTGTCTGTGTTGATGGGGAAAGCATGCTAATTTCTTTCCTGCAACCACATCACACCATCTATGGCCTGCCTAACACTATTTTAGTTGACTAAAGTATGACTAAAACTGAAACAATTCAAATGGCTAAAATATGACTAAAATGGCACTTAAGTCAAAAGGCTAAGGCTAGAACCTGACCTGAAAGTCGCATTGACTTATGGTGTGACTTTGCCTGGCAACTTGCTGGCGACTTGATGCAACTTGAGTACTACTGCCATGCAATTTTAGAAGCAACTTTTGGGAATGCCTGGGTAAACTTCCTGTAATGTTGGATTCAAATCACATCAATATAGATGAGGATCTGACTTGGAGGCGACTTCCATTAAAGTCTATGGGCACAAGTAGAATAGAAGTCGCCTTGAAGAATGAGAATGAGATAATCATACAGGAACCTTTTCTAAAGTCGGAGTGACTCCAGTAGTGCTAATTAACCACATAAATACTGGGCACTTTCACCCCCTTCCTTCCCAGACCAAATTTTCAGCTTTCAGAGCTCTCGCATTTTCAATGACAATTGCGCGGTCATGCTACGCTGTACCCAAATAACATTTTTAGCATTTTGTTTGCACAAATAAAGCTTTCTTTTGGTGGTATTTATTCACGAAAAACTATATTTTCTTCTTTCTATTTTAAAAGAAATCCAATAAAATCTATTTTTTGGGGAGATGTGTGTTTTACATTGTGTACATGTTTTACACTGGTGATCAGTGTGTAAAAAGCTGATCCGCTCTCCTCTCCTCACTGACAACTTCTGTGTGAGGAGAGGAGAGCTGATCGCCTAGCAACCGGCTCTCTGTTTACATCACATGACAGCTGTGATTGGACACAGTCATGTGATCAGGAGGGCCAATCACAGAGCCCTCCTGCTGATCAGAGATGCGCCGTGTCCAGGAGACACGAGCGCATCGGGATCACCCTGCTGCGATCCGCCTCCTTCTGAGGGACGTTCCTGAAACGTCCACTCAGAAGGAGAGAGCACCCACCCGGCCGTATGTATGCAGTGGCTGGGTGGGAAGTGGTTAAATCGGTGTTCCGGCCAAAAAAAATAAAAAATTAAAAGGCTTTTAACAATAGGACACTTACCTATCCTGGAGTCCTGCGATGTCAGCACCACAGCTGATGTTTCCATCAGCTGTCGGGTGCTGCCGCCGCCATTGCGGTTATTGGGTACCCGGCAGTGTAGCCTTACAGCTTCATGCCTGGAACCCTACTGCGCATGCGTAAGGCCCAACTCCTCTCGCCTACTGGCCTGGCGACAGGGAGAGGAGGAGGGAGCCCCGGCGGTGATGTCACGGCCTGTGGCCCGGACTCCTGGAAGTGGGAACAGGATACCTATCAAAGACAGGTATCCTGTCCCCCCTTCCCCCTAAAAGGTGCCAATTGTGGCACCGGAGGGGGAGAGGCAACACATGAGTGGAAGTTCTACTTTTTGGTGGACATCTCTCATTGACTAACATGGGATTTCACAAGTAATGCGACTTGTGAACCGAGCCTAAAACAAAATCGAAATTTGACATCAAAATGAACACAACGGCTAAATCTGTGTCTGTAGTGCATCTTCAAACCTTAATACCATAAATAATAACATGTTAATAGATTTTTACACCAGGAGTATATAATGAGTTTTGATATTTTAGAGAAATGCTTAAGTAATGCATTACAATTTAACTAAACCCATTAGAATTTAGTAGACTAAAATGATTTTAGACAACTAAAATGTACTGGGGATTTTAGTTGACTAAAATATGACTAAAACTAAAATGGCATTTCAGTTAAAAGACTATGAATAAAAACAAAATCTAAATTTGATGTCATAATTAACACTGATATAGAGGTGTGCTTATTTTTTCCATTTGACAAATCATCATGTTCATTAATTCACATTAAGAATACACCATGCTTATTTTAAGCTCCAGATATGATCAGATCACCTTTATCTGTAGGCATTAAAGAAAAAATGTTGCCTGTCAAATTATTTTGTAAAAGTCAACAATTTCCATGAAGTGGTGTTTCCATATAGTTTAGCTGCCGAATATGTCAGGCCTTATAACTGCATGTGTTCTCAAAATGGCGACAAACTTGTCGTGGATATTTCGCCACACTCTTGCGCTAATAAGCGCCTTTCAATCTTATGATATAATGCGCCCTCTGATCGTATGCCTCCCTGGATCCCCAGCTCCCAAAAACAGACATTACCAGCAGCTTCACATCATCCTCTCTGCATAGCATCCAAACCTCACCAGCCAAGCATTGCATACATCACCACCTCAGTCTGGCTGATTTCCATCTAAGCCCCTGGTTTCCCATTGCCCAGTAAACAGCCATCAACAGCAAGTATTCTTACATGTTCATCTCAGCCTCGGTCAGCACCATTGCCCCTGTTCTTTATTTAGAAAACATTCCAAGCCACACCCTCAGGGGTTTGCCTCAACAGCTAAACCCCTCCCACAAAGGATGTGGCCTCATCTCATTCACACAGGATGTGAATGACCATATAAGGAAATACAATACAATGGTATTACAATACAGGGGCAATTGTTTTCCTTCAAAATAACCAATCACAGATGTATACATTTAAACAGACTAAGCAGTGATGTACAAACCGTCTAAACTGCTTTCAATGACAACGAACGATATAAAGCCATGGCTCTGTGGGCCACAATATTTATATCGTTATGCTAAAGTTCCAGTGTACACAGAGGTTCGCTTGAAGCTATCAATGCCGTCATCGGGAAGTGGCCAGTCTCCCGATGAGGCACAAATGAACTTCCTTAAACCAGCAAACACGTCTGTAGTGTCCATAGGAAGGTTTACGCAGCCAATGGTCTTCCGCCAACGTCTTTATGTGCGAATGCGCTCAGATGAGCGCATTACAGCAAAACCGACACTGGGGGGCATCTGACAACATACATTAATAAAATTTTCCATGACAAACTACAATACCCTAAAGTGTTCATAGGAAATCATTTTAAAAGTATTGCAGGTCATCAGCTTAAATCTACCATAAATTTATTTCGTGTTTTTTTTTAACCAAAATGTGTCTCTCATTCTCCTCTTCTTGCTCACCAACCTCACCTGTAAACACAGAAGCCTTCTGTGTTTACAAGGACAGCTTTCCTCTCAACGGTTCTCACAGATCCCTGCCTGCATTGCAGAGACTAGGGAGATGCAGATACAGGTGCAGTGTGGGATGGGGCATCATGTGGTAAGCTGACCAATGATCTCCCTGCAAGTGAGAGAGGCGGAGCTGCCTATACTGCCGGGAGGCACTAGAGCTGGGCTGGGAAGGTGACATACGAGGAAGCTTTTGGGGGGGAGAGGTGAGGGCTATGGAGGGACATGTGTGCAGAGGTGGGGGATGGGAGAAAGTGATGTAGGTCAGAACCGAGGTGTGGTAGTGAGATGTGGACAGCCTGTGAAAGGGCTGAACACTGGAAACTGCATAGCACACCCTGAAACCCTGTACTCCTGAACTTTGTGTCTAGGGCACCCCTGAGACTGCACTCAGTACATAACTTATCCCTGGACCCTGCATGTAGCGCATGCCTGAACTCTGCACATAACACACTTCTGGTATTTATTGCCCCTTTAAGATCCTCCCACTGTGCAATTTGGATACGCCCACCATTAGATGCAATTCGGAAGAGGGGCGTGGTTGGGTTCCTGCACCTATTCTCTGTGAAAATAACCCTGGATAAATTGAAATAGTCTTACAGATACAACTGGCCCTTTGACCATAATATGGAGAGAGAAAGAGAGAAAGAGAGAAAGAGAGAAAGAGAGAAAGAGAGAAAGAGAGAAAAAGAGAAAGAGAGAAAGAGAAAAAGAGAAAGAGAGAAAGAGAAAGAGAGAAAGAGAGAAAGAGAAAGAGAGATTAAGTTCTTGAGTGGAGAAGCATGATGAGCATAGTGGCATAGTGCTTGATGAAACGTCTATAGTACCTTGCTAACCCTAGGAAGACTCTAGCTTCAGTCACAGTTGTCGGGGCTTTCCACTCCTGTATGACCTTGATCTTCTCTGGGTTGGGATGCACTCCTTGTATGGAGATGACATGTCCTACATATTCAATCTCGTTTAAGCAGGTGGCATTTCTTTGGTTTAAGCTTTAATCTATACTGGTGTAGCCGGGCAAGCACAGCATCTAGGTGCGAAAGGTGTTCTTCAAAGGGGGCAAAGAACACTACTATATCATCTAGATAAATCAGGATGCTATCTAAGTTCATGTCTCCCAGACAATTCTTCATTGTCCTCTGGAAGGTGGCCAGTGCATTGTTCAACCCAAAAGGCCATAGTCCCATATGACTGATGAAAGCAGTTTTTGGGCGATCTGCTTCGGCGACAGGGATCTGCCAATACCTACTGGCAAGGTCAAGTGTAGAACATAACTTAGCTTTCCCTAGGGTAGCTAGGGACTCTTCAATTCATGGCAATGGATAGGCATCTCTAGTAGTGACAGCATTCAACTGTCTATAATATACACAGAAATGGAGGGTGCCGTCCTTTTTCCACACTAAGACGATGGGAGCTGCCCATGGGCTCTTGCTCTCTTCAATTATGCCTTGTTGCATCATTTGTTCCAACATCTGCTTGACTTCCTAATAAAGATGAGGGGTATGCTTCTGTAGTGCTCCCGGATGGGTGGACTCATGTTCCATCCCATTGCTACAGCCCAGGTCAAAATCCCCCTGTGAAAACACCTCTGACCATCTATCCACCAAACTCTTTACTGCTTCCACTTGAGTGGGTGACAGTTCCTCAGTGGACAGCTGTAGAAATGGGAGTATCTGTTCTCCTGCCAATGCTTGGTCTGTTCCTGCTGACCATTTGGCAACATTCACTTTTGCTACATAGCGTCATCCACAGAACTTCTGGAGCTCCACTCTAGGAGCGATCACACCTGTAATTAGGGCCAATTCCGCCACTGGTGTCCCTGGGGGCAGGCAAAGTGGAGTAGTTTTGCTGTTATGCATAGTAACTTACACAGTGTCTTGTCGAACTACTGTGAGGGTTCTAGCAACGAACAGCACCTCATCTGAGGGTAAGGGTTTCACTAGGACTGGGACACCTTGCAGCCGATGGCACGATCCAACATTTATGGGAAGGAAAAGCTCCTGGCAGGGAGGAATTACAATTTCTGTCCCGAAGGGAACCCTTACAACACCAGATTTTTCCTTGATGTTTGCTGTTATTGAGGCAGAAACCTTTAGTGTTTCCAAGGCATGAAGCAGTTTTCTGACCTCCTTAGGTGGTCCAAGGTGGGTAGGGCAATGTTTCAAAAGCTCAGGCTTCAGGCCCTGGATAATATTCATGCCCGATATAACCTGCTGTCGTCCTTCTCCAAACGCTCGGGTGACCACCACACCTTTTTGGCCAAGGTCCTGCCCCCACAGTTTTACTTTCATCCAGGTAATTCCAACCACTTCTATAAGAAGTTTGTTGGCATCTGTCAGTGAGATCCATGAAGTATCCGACTCATTTTTTTCTTCGGGAAGTACCAGTGGAACAAAGGTTCTGGTAGAATATTGACTTGTGACCCAGTGTCAAAGAGGCACTCAACCTCCTGGCTATCAAAGTATCCGGGCACCACAGGGCAATCGACCACCATGTCCTCTGTGTGTGACTGGGGAGTCATTCCACTGGGCCCCCTAACTGCTTGACTCTTAACAGTGGGGCACTCCGAGTTTAATGTCTCCCTCTGTATTCTATCAGGGCAATCTCTTAATGCCCCTTTTTTCGGACAGCCCCAACATGGGGAGAGTGACCTCTCTCGTCTAGATCGTCTCGGGGGGGGGGGTGTTCGCTTCCTCCAAGAGCGGGTGTTGTCTCTTGGATTGTCTTGTTCGTGCCTCAGCGTGGCTAGTTCTGTTTGGAGCTGGGCCATCCCTTCTGTCAGTTTATGGATGGCCACCTCCCATGGATCAGTGCGTTCAGTTTCTGGTGATTTGTATGGTTTATCGCCGTTGCTGGCCACAAAGACGTCCATACTGGCACGTCTCTGCTCTGAACACACGATATCTGCCTCTAATAATTTGTTGAATTTAAAATTTGGGTCACTTCTGTCCTTTTCTTGTAACTTTTCCCTGACTTTGTCAGACAGAAGCCCATCAACAAACTGATCCTTTAGCCATCCGTCTGTGTCACTCCACCCAGTGTGTCCTGGTCTCTGCCTCTACTTGTGGCAGATCTTGGCTGCTATATCCTGCAATTCTGCGGCTAACTATCTTGTCCAGGGATTCCTGGTCCTCTGCTGGAAGGTGAAAAATGTACTTTCTTGCTTCCCCTTGACGTGGAGATTTTGCTATACACTATGCGTATTCCATGTCTCTTGCGCTAATAAGCGCCCTTTCAGCCTTTTGGTATAATGCATCTTACTAAACCTGTATAAGTAAACAGACCTGACCACCATCTTACATCCTCAGCTCGACTGTCTGCCCTCATGAGCCCTGGCATTTCATTTTTATTTATCGGCAACAAAAGGAAATGACAAACAGGAAATCATGGCCCCAACAGCCAATCGCTTTCTCCACGCAAAATGACCACACTGGAAAGGACCACACTGAAAATGACAACACTAAAGGGGGGGCCATCCACAGGAGTGGGAGGGAGAAGTGCACATGTCTCATCCACTTTATCCTCTGCCCAGCCACATGCATGCACATCCACCATCTTGGTCAGCATAGAGCCCTACTCAATACTGCTCAGAGTAACCAGTATCTAGTAAGATCATTCTACTTGTTCTTACAGGCTTGAGAAGATCTGCAAGGACATTGCTACTGCTGTTGTCAATATACGGTACGAGTATACCAACAAGGCAGATATCAATGTCCTCTTATAAAAGCAGATATGTATCAAAAAAGGGATAGCGTAGCCACAACAGACTTATAATATGTTTCTCTCGTTATGCAGTCTTTGCTTCTCTAATGTGCATAGACATTTGAAGGCAAGAAGCCCAGCGCATTGCGCTTGATACTTACAAACCGGCAAATGCCCACACACACAGAGAACACGTCTCCAAGCCCATGGGAAGGTTTTCATACTGACGGTTTTACCACTGGTCCCGATTCAACCCAAGTGCGCTCTGCTAGAGCACTCCTTGGTTAAATCAGACACAGAGACACAGAGAGACAGGTGACAATCTATAAAACACATCCTAGAATAAAATGTCCACATAATACAATTTCCACAACAGGCCCTCCTCTTTGCCATATACTCCCATGTGTCCCTGGGTGAATATTGATCTTCTTCTTAATCAGTCCTTACAGTCCATAAAAAGGACAACATGGCTTGACTTGTAGACTTTGTTCTTCAGGAGGGATGACTTATGCCCTGTGTACACGATCAGAAATTCCGCCAGCAAAAGTCAGATGAGAGCTTTTTCTCGGAAATTCCGACCATGTGTATGCTCCATTGGACTTTTGCTGGCGGAATTCCCGATTGAGAGATTGAGCATGTTCTCTATTTTTCGGCCGAAAAAAGTTCTGAACCGAAATTCTGATTGTCTGTACAAATTTAGACGCGCAAAATTCCTACGCATGCTCGAAAGCATTGGACTTTATTTTCTCTGCTCGTCGTGTTGTACGTCACCGCGTTTTTGACGGTCGAAAGTTCATAGAATTTTTGTGTGACCGTGTGTATGTAAGGCAAGCTTGAGCGGAATTCTGTCGGAAAAACCATCCAAGTTTTTTCCGACGGAAAATCCGCTCGTGTGTATGGGGCATTAGAGGAGGACATGAAGGCTGGTCGGTCTGGGATTCTCTGTGTCTTGTACGTGGGTTGGGCTTCTGGGCATCTCAACTCAGCAAGGAAGATGTGGTCATCTGCTCGGGCTCTGTTTTCACATCTTCAATCAGGCAACAGTAGCACCTCATCAGAGCATATAGAAGGAATAGAAACAAAAACAACATGAGTATATATACCCCTACTTCCTTCAACCATGGTCTGCTAAAAAATGTAAAAGTCCCCAAAGATTCCAACCTTCACTGGCTCTGCCAGGCACGGATCTAACCTTATCCATATGGGCCTGAACTTTGTCACTAGTATCCCCAATCCAGGTACAACAATATTTACTTATGAATTCACAGAAACCCCCTTTGGATGCCAACAGATAATCATGGGCCATCTTTTAATAGAAGGGTCTTGATCTGCCGTTATTCCTGTGAGATCTTCCTTGTGGCTTCAACAGTTTAATTGAACATCCCATCCACAATGGATGAGAAATTGTTCAATCGTTTCATAAGCTCAAGCCCCCACCGTGTACAAGCAGGAAACCATGTCCAGACCTGGTCAGGGTTGGTGAACAATTCCCTTCTAGCTATCCCTGCCATTCTTACCTTCTCTCGCGCCATCAGATTCTCATGATTGGCCGCAACATAAGATGCTGGGACGAGTTTCACCAGGACACATGAACCTCTTGCATTAGGGGAAATTACTTTATAAGCTGTAGACCTGTATAAATACAAAACTAAAGTTGAAGCACACTGTCAAGAACCAGAGCTATTGTTAAAACTATAACTAATTTTACCCTCTAGAAAATGTATCGTTAAATTCTATTGACAAGTGTCTGTTTGGAGTTTTTACTAGTTTGTCAAAACTCCTCATACCAATATGAACATCATATATAGTATGTACCACTGTCATCACTGGGGTACTAAAGCTCAGTGGAGATTCAGAGTAGACCCAGCAATTGGTCCTTTTTGCTTTCTTAGCTAGTTGGAGAATACACTTTAAACAATAAGTTGGGATGCTTTTCATCGTTACCCTTGCCAAAATATACTAAACTAAAAAATATAAACAAATATACTCCTCATCCTTTGGTGTAGTTGAGCAGCTTCTTGCAGTGGCTGGCGTGGATCCAGTTGTCTCATCCATCAAGCTTCTTTACAACGACCCAGTCACCTGGTTGGAAAGAATGTAAACCAGTTATTGTGTCAGGGTGGAGGAGGGACTCATGAACCCTGTGGTGGACCTTTTGAAGTTCATGTTACAGTGCCTGCACCTACCCCATCAGCTGATGATGTAGGCGACAGCTGCTGAGGAAAGTACAACCCTGTTTTTGATTGACCTCCAAACAAACCTAACTTAATGACTGCGGTCACTGCATAACCTGCGCGTGGCTTACCATCTGGGGTGTAATACCTGGAACCATTGACAAGTTATTACTCTATCCTTCATCTTTAACCACTTTCAGACCGGACCATTATGCAGCCTAAAGACCAGAGGACTTTTTACAATTTCGCACTGCACTGGTTTAACTGGTAATTACGTGGTCATGCAATGTTGTACCCAAACAAAATTTGCGTCCTTTTCTTCCCACAAATAGAGCTTTCTTTTGATGGTATTTGATTGCCTCTGCGATTTTTATTTTTTGCGCTATAAACGGAAAAAGACCGAAAATTTTGAAAAAAAATGATATTTTCTACTTTTTGTTATAAGAAAAATCCAATAAACTCAATTTTAGTCATACTTTTAAGCCAAAATGTATTCAGCCACATGTCTTTGGTTAAAAAAAAATGTCAATAAGCATATATTTATTGGTTTGCGCAAAAGTTATAGCGTCTACAAACTAGGCTACATTTTATGGAATTTCCGCAGCTTTTAGTTTACGACTGCCTATCTCATTTCCTGAGGTGCTAAAATGGCAGGGAAGTACAACCCCCCCCCCAAATGACCCCATTTTGGAAAGTAGACACCCTAGGAAATTGCTAAGAGGCATGTTGAGCCCATTGAATATTTTATTTTTTGTCCCAAGTGACAAAAAAAAAAAAAATGTTTACAAAAAGTTGTCACTAAATGATATATTTCTCACACATGCCATGGGCATATGTGGAATTACACCCCAAAATAAATTCTGCTGCTTCTCCTGAGTACGGGGATACCACATGTGTTGGACTTTTTGGGAGCCTATCCGTGTACGGGACCCCGAAATCCAAGCACCGCCTTCAGGATTTCTAAGGGCGTAAATTTTTGATTTCACTCCTCACTACCAATCACAGTTTTGAAGGCCATAAAATGCCAAGATGGCACAAAACCCCCCAAAAATGACCCCATTTTGGAAAGTAGACACCCCAATCTATTTGCTGAGAGGCATGTTGAGTCCATGGAATATTTTATATTTTGCCACAAGTAGCGGGAAAAATTAAACTTTTTTTTTTTTTTTGTCCAAAGTTGTCACTAAATTATATATTGCTCACACATGCCATGGGCATATGTGGAATTACACCCCAAAATATATTCTGCTGCTTCTCCTGAGTATGGGGATACTACATGTGTGGGAATTTTTGGGAGCCTATCCGTGTACGGGACCCCGAAATCCAAGCACCGCCTTCAGGATTTCTAAGGGCGTAAATTTTTGATTTCACTCCTCACTACCTATCACAGTTTTGAAGGCCATAAAATGCCCAGATGGCACAAAACCCCCCCAAATTACCCCATTTTGGAAAGTAGACACCCCAAGCTATTTTATGAGAGGCATGGTGAGTATTTTGCAGCTCTCATTTTTTTTTGAAAATGAAGATTTTTTTTTTTTTTTTTTTTTTTTCAATTTTCAAAACTTTGTGACAAAAAGCGAGATCTGCAAAATACTCACCATACCTCTCAGCAAATAGCTTGGGGTGTCTACTTTCCAAAATGGGGTCATTTGGGGGTATTTTGTGCCATCTGGGCATTCCATGGCCTCTGAAACTGATAGGCAGTGAGGAGTGAATTCAAAAATTCACACCCTTAGAAATCCTGAAGGTGGTGCTTGGTTTTTGGGGCCCCGTACGTGGCTAGGCTCCCAAAAAGTCCCGCACATGTGGTATCCCCGTACTCAGGAGAAGCAGCAGAATGTATTTTGGGGTCTAATTTCACATATGCCCATGGCATGTTTGAGCAATATATCATTTAGTGACAACTTTGTGCAAAAAAAAAAAAAAAGTTATTATTATTTTTCCCGCAACTTGTGTCAAAATATAAAATATTCCATGGACTCGACATGCCTCTCAGCAAAAAGCTTGGGGTGTCTACTTTCCAAAATGGGGTCATTTGGGGGGGTTTTGAACTGTCCTGGCATTTTATGCACAACATTTAGACGCTTATGTCACACATTACCCACTCTTCTAACCACTTGAAGACAAAGCCCTTTCTGACACCTTTTGTTTACATGAGAAAATATTTTTTTTTTGCAAAGGCCCTACAGATTAAAATGGTGGGTGTTTCATTTTTTTTTTCACTCAGTATTTGCGCAGCGATTTTTCAAACGCATTTTTTTGGGAAAAAAAACACACTTTTTTAAATTTGAATGCACTAAAACACACTATCTTGCCCAAATATTTGATGAAATAAAAAATTAGATCTTAGGCCAAGTACATGGATACCAAACACGACATGCTTTAAAATTGCGCAGAAACGTGCAGCGGTGACAAACTACATACATTTTTAAAAGCATTTAAACGCCTTTACAGGTTACCACTTTAGATTTACGGAGGAGGTCTACTGCTAAAATTACTGCCCTCGATCTGACCTTCGCAGTGATACCTCACATGCATGGTGCAATTGCTGTTTACATATGACGCCAGACCGACGCTTGCGTTGGCCTTTGCGCGAGAGCAGGGGGGGACAGGGGTGCTTTTTTATTAGTATTGATTTTGCTTTTTTATTTTATTTTTCAACTGTTCCTTTCATTTATACAGTGGTGTGAAAAAGTGTTTGCCCCCTTCCTCATTTCCTGTTCCTTTGCATGTTTGTCACACTTAAGTGTTTCGGAACATCAAACCAATTTAAACAATAGTCAAGGACAACACAAGTAAAACACAAAATGCAATTTGTAAATGAAGGTGTTTATTATTAAAGGTGAAAAAAAATCCAAACCATCATGGCCCTGTGTGAAAAAGTGATTGCCCCCTAAACCTAATAACTGGTTGGGCCACCCTTAGCAGCAACAACTGCAACCAAGCGTTTGCGATAACGTGCAATGAGGCTTTTACAGCGTCCTGGAGGAATTTTGGCCCACTCATCTTTGCAGAATTGTCCTAATTCAGTTACATTAGAGGGTTTTCGAGCATGAACGGCCTTTTTAAGGTCATACCACAACATCTCAATAGGATTCAGGTCAGGACTTTGGCTAGGCCACTCCAAAGTCTTCATTTTGTTTTTCTTCAGCCATTCGGTGGTGGACTTGGTGTGTTTAGGATCATTGTCCTGCTGCAGAACCCAAGTTCGTTTCAGCTTGAGTACACGAACAGATGGTCGGACATTCTCCTTCAGGATCTCTTGGTAGACAGCAGAATTCATAGTTCCTTTTATCACGGCAAGTCTTCCAGGTCCTGAAGCAGCAAAACAGCCCCAGACCATCACACTACCACCACCATATTTTACTGTTGGTATAATGTTCTTTTTCTGAAATGCAGTGTTCCTTCTACGCCAGATATACTTGGACACACACCTTCCAAAGAGTTCCACTTTTGTCTCATCGGTCCACAGAATGTTGTCCCAAAAGTCTTGGGGATCATCAAGATGTGTTGTGGAGAAATTGAGACGAGCTTTGATGTTCTTTTTGCTCAGCAGTGGTTTTCTCCTTGGAACTCTGCCATGCAGGCCATTTTTGCCCAGTCTTTTCCTGATGGTGGAGGCATGAACGCTGACCTTAACTGAGGCAAGTGAGGCCTGCAGTTCCTTGGACGTTGTTGTGGGGTCTTTCGTGACCTCTTGGATGAGTCGTCGCTGCGCTCTTGGGGTAATTTTGGGCGGCCGGCCACTCCTGGGAAGGTTCACCACTGTTCCATGTCTTCGCCATTTGTGGATAATGGCTCTCACTGTGGTTCGCTGGATTCCCAAAGCTTTGGAAATGGCTTTATAACCCTTTCCAGACTGATAGATCTCAATTACTTTCTTTCTCAATTGTTCCTGAATTTCTTTGGGTCTCGGCATGATGTGTAGCTTTTAAGGATCTTCTGGTGGACCTTACTGTGTCAAAGCATCTGACCACACCAAGATCGGTGTGATAAAATACTTTCCCAATGGCGCTGTTTATATCCGGCGAAATATAAGTCATGAAATGCTCGTAGCTTCCGGTTTCTTAGGCCATAGAGATGATTGGAGCCATTCTGGTCTCTGATCAGCTCTATGGTTAGCTGGCGGAACCACCGGCTGCATTCTCAGGTTCCCTGTTGGGACAGGAGAGCCAGAGAAAACCATGGAAGACGGTGGGAGGGGGGGCATTCCCTCCCACTGCTTGTAAAAGCAGTCTAGAGACTAATTAGCCACTAGGATTGCTTTTACATGAAAGCCGACCGCTGGCTGAAAAGAAGGATACCAAGATAATGCCTAATCCTGCCGGCATCATTCTGGTATAACCACTCAAAGTCCAGCAACATACCAGTACGTTGCTGGCCCTTGTTTGGCATATATTGTAATCTTTTTTTCATGCAGCCTGTGGGCTGAACGAAAAAAAAAAGATTGATCGGTGGGTATGCCCACCATTAGAATACCTCCCTTCATCCACCCACTTCTAATGATGGGCATACATGCACCATTTTGTTTTTAACTGTGGTGGTGAAATCACCTCCAACAGCGCTGGAGTCACGGATTTATGTATCGTGGGAGAAAGCGATGTTGCTGTCAAGATAAATAAATCCGCGCTGCAGCTGAATGGCGTACCTGCTAAGCAAATTATGGTTAACAATAAAACAAAGTAACATTACAGTATAACAGTAAGATTTACCATACCTGCAAAGCAAATACCAAAAAAAAAAACATTAGTAAAAAATAAAACATTTAACGCAACCTGTGCCTAAAATATATATATGCCGAAGCATGGGGGCATCCTCCC
Source organism: Lithobates sylvaticus (assembly GCA_028564925.1). Taxonomy (NCBI): domain Eukaryota; kingdom Metazoa; phylum Chordata; class Amphibia; order Anura; family Ranidae; genus Lithobates; species Lithobates sylvaticus. Next base: position 316,142,940 of record CM053030.1, read on the forward strand.
GCAAAAAAGTTATGCCGCGTACACACGGTCGGAATTTTCCACGGGCAAGCCTCCGTCGGAATTTCTACCGTATGTAGGCGGCATTAGGAGCAAATCGCTCCTCCGCCCTCTACTGCCCCCATGCTTCGGCATATATGCTCTTTTTTTTTTAACTGTGGTGGTGAAATCACCTCCTACAGCGTTGGAGTCACGGCTTTATGTATCGTGGGAGCAAACGCTGTTGCTGTCAAGATAGATAAATCCGCGCTGCAACTGAATGGCGTACCTGAAAACAAAAAAAATGGTTAACAATAAAACATTGCAGAATAGAATACAGTAAAAAAAGAGAACAACAGAGAGAGAATAGAGAGAAAGAGAACAATAAAACAACAACTATTTTTGTTTTTTTTATTTTATATTTTTTTTGTTTTTTTATTTTTTACTTTTCTTTTTTAAACTTTTGTTTGTAACTGTAACAGTTCTAACGGAACTGTTGTAACGGTTCCAGCGGTTTTGGTCTCAAAATGCAATGGCATTCTTGAGAACGTGTGCCTAGTCTGTGCAATGCTGTACCCTACGCTAATACTCAACTAGTGTATGGTAGCGTTCAAAACATTCACCGATGCAAAGACCAGGATTGTCAGGACAGTGGGGACAATAATAGCGGGTGTCACGCCTAAATCCGCGCTTTCTGCAGACACGACATTTTTTTGGGGGGCTCGTTGGGTAGGAGTACTCGGGAGGACATGAATAAAATGCCGCTCATGCAGCCGGCTAACTGCATTTGGTTGGGGAATGTGAGGTGGAGCACCGTCTGGAAACAGAAGGGCTCCGATGATCTCTTCCTGGAATTTAAGGAAGGATCCAGTACGTCCTGAAGCTCCGTATAGCACATGAGCGTTCAGCAAAGCTAATTGGAAAAAGGTAAATAGACACTTTTTTGTACCAGCGTCTAGCCTTACGGGCAACTAGGTACGGCGCCAACAACTGGTCGTTGAGGTCCACCCCTCCCATGTTTTGGTTGTACTCGTGGACACAGAGGGGTTTCGTCACAACACCAGCCGCCGTAGTAATTTGGACCGTCGTGTCTGCATGAAGGGAGGTAAGAACGAAAACATTCTTATTATCCCTCCACTTTATAGCGAGCAAGTTATTACACTTCAAGCAGGCTCTCTCCCCCAGCCTAAGACGGGACTCTGCAAGCCGCTGGGGAAAGCCCCGGCGATTAGGTCGCACGGTGCCACATGCTCCAATCTGATGATCAAACAAATGACTAAACAGTGGCACGCTCGTGTAATAATTGTCCACGTACAAGTGGTACCCCTTTCCGAATAAGGGTGACACCAAGTCCCACACAATCTTGCCAGTTCTCCCTATGTAGTCAGGGCAGTTTGTCGGCTCTATGTGGCTATCTTTGCCCTCATAAACCATAAATTTACATGTATAGCCTGTGGCCCTGTCACAGAGCTTATACATCTTGACCCCGTATCTGGCACGCTTGCTGGGAAGGTATTGTTTGAATGACAAGCGGCCAGTAAACTTAATCAGGGACTCGTCAACGCAGACAACTTGATGGGGAGTAAACAAGTCTGCAAAACGTTGGTTGAAATGGTTTATGAGGGGCCGAATTTTATAGAGCCGATCGTATGCAGGGTCTCCACGAGGACGACAGAGTTCATTGTCGTTGAAGTGCATGAACCGCAAAATCTGTTCGTATCGTGCCCTGGACATGGAGGCAGAGAACACAGGCATATGGTACATTGGCTCAGTGGACCAATATGAACGCAACGTACCCATTTTAACTACGCCCATGATGAGGGAAAGGCCCAGAAAGATCTTAAATTCGGGGACCGTAATTGGTCTCCAATCTCTGGCAAGGGTGGACAACTGGGGATTAGCGGCGATGTGTTGACCAGCGTACAAATTGGTTTGGTCCACAATAGATCTATAGAGATCTTCGGTGAAAAACAGCGAAAAAAAATCAAGTGACGTAAAATCAGCTGTTTCCACCTGAATACCGGGTTGGCCAGTGATTGGGGGAAGTACGGGTTCTGCAGAAGTGGTGGGCACCCAATCAGGATTGGCAAATTCTGCAGGAAGGGCACTATGGGCATGACGGGCCTGTCTTTGTCGTCTTCTTGGTGGCAGCGGGACACTACTTGTGCTTGCCACCTCGCCAGCTGGAACTGCACTTATGGGACTCGCCACGTCACCACGTGATACTGCAGTGCTGGTTTGACTACGTCCAGGGTGTACTAGGCCGCTGGTGCTTGCCTGTTCACCAGAAGGAATAGTGGCTCTAGTACGTCTCTGCCTCCTACGAGCGACCTGCGGTTCCTGCACCTCAACAACAGAAGAAGGAGTTTGGGGTCTGGTACGCCTGACCTTAGCAGGGACCACAACTCCGCCGTCAGAGCTATCTGTCATGGAGCCGCTGTTGTCTACTGGGTCGTATTCTGAGCTTGATTCTGACAGATGAGTGACCTCCTCTTCACTATCTGTCATACTCAGAAACAAGTAGGCCTGTTCACTAGTGTACGTTTGACTTGCCATTTTGGGCTCTAAATTTAGTAGTACACTAGTGAGACTCACAGGAAAAAAAAAAGCTCCTGACTGTTAGCGACTGAATCAAAACGCTACCAAAAAACTGTTAGCGATCGCAGGGATCAGGCCTGACTCTGCGAACGCTGCAGTTATGTGTGCTTAGTGTTTTGTAAGTGACAGTGATCGATCGATACTGCACTTGGGTGGGCTGGGAGGAGGGGGAAAACGCAGGTGCTAGCAGGTATCTGGGCTGATCCCGCTAACAATGCGTTTTTGGGAACCCTAAACAGCTGGGGACGCTAGTATAGATCTGATCAGATCAGATATCGATCTGTTCAGATTCTATACCACTAAGAGAGGTGTATGCTGCGTGCGTGGGTGTTAGCGGTACTGGCACTAAACCCGACGCTGCCTGGGGCGACGCAGACCCTATTTGACTCTAAAACCTTACTTATATCACCCGCCGGGCGATCAGGGGGTTAAACCTTTATTAGGTAATAAACGGCGGTGCCCTGAAACTATAAAAAATAAAACTAACTGACCAGCGTCACCCGTAACAGTTATATGGTGATCACTGGTGAAAGGGTTAACTAGGGGGCAATCAGGGGGTTAAAACCTTTAGTAGGTAGTATATGGGGGGTCCCTGACCCTATAAAACGCTGCAGCAAATCTAAATATCTACCTCCCTAACTAGCGTCAACTGTGACACTAATACAGCGATCAAAAAAAACGATCGCTTAGTGACACTGGTGACGGGGGGTGATCACGGGGTTAAACCTTTATTAGGGGGGGTTCCTAGACCTAAAGGGGGCTAAATCTAACTGCCCTAACAGTTATTAGGGTCACAATGCACCAATGCAGTTAACAGTAAAAAAAAAAAAAAACTGCTTTGGTGTCACTGTGACAGGGGGTGCAGGGGGGCAATCCGGGGGGGGGGGGGGGGGGGGGGGGGGCTGGGGTGTGAAAAGTGTGCCTAAAGTGTTCTACTGTTAGTGTAGTGTAGTGTGTGTGTTGTGCAACTCACGTGTCTTCTCTCCTCGGCGTCGGTTCGAAAAGACCGCCACGAGGAGAGATGACCTCACTTCCTCTAGCTCTGTACACAATACAGAGCCAGGGGAAGCATTCCATTGGCTGGGAGCGATCGCGAGGGGGGGGGCACGAATGAGTGCCCCCCCCTCATCTCCGATCCCTCCCCCAATGTCCCGGACAATTTACAGGCACGGGGGTGGGCCCGATCGCCCCCCCACCCGCGTCTGTTAGGGATGACATTTCCTCTAGCCCTGTTTACATGACGGGGCTAGAGGAAGTGTTTGATTGTCTGGGAGCGATCGCAAGGGGGGGGGGGGGGCACGAATGAGTGGTCTCCCCCTCATCTCCGATCGCTCCCCCAACGATGCCGACCGCCACAGGCACCGGGGGGGGGCCTTATATATACGCCCTCCTGCCTGTACGCGCCATTCTGTCGACGTATATCGTCGTGCGGCGGTCGGCAAGTGGTTAACATGCAAAGAATGGTAAACAATAAAACATTAGTGTACATTGGTAAATTGTCACTGACATTCCCCAAAACCGACAACAACAAAACCCTCTTCACACACACGGATTATCCGACAACAAATGTTCGATAGGAGCTTGTTGTCAGAAACCTTGACCGTGTGTAGGCTCCATTGGACATTTTCCGTCGGAATTTCCGACAAAAAAAATTTGAGATCTGGATCTCAAATTTTCCGACAACAAAATCCATTCTCGTAAATTCCGAGCATGTGTAGACAATTCCAACTCAAAATATTCCACGCCTGCTCTGAATCAAGTACTAGACGGAAGCCCTCATTCTGGTAAAACTAGCGTTCGTAATGGAGATAGCACATTCGTCACACTGCAAATGTTAAAGTCTTTTAATGCAGCGCATTTTCTTCTTCTTTATAATGCTAGAGTAATGAAGTTGTTTTGCTGCTGATTTTCACACAGTTCTGGCAAACTGATTTCTTTAATATTTCTTGTGATCTCCTGAATAATATTTCTTTTTTTTTGTCAGATCTCCATAATAATGTTTTGCATTTATTTTTCTAGTGATTTTTTATTTATTTTATCAAGATCTGTTTTTTTTTTCTAGTGATCTCCATAATATTTTTTTTTCATTTTGTGTGTCAAGTTACCACAACAACATTATTATCTTGTATTTTTTAACCTCAAGGAGGTTGGTGTCCCTTGTTAATTTGACATTGTATTTTTGAAATGTACCTGCCTACTCACAAACAAACTGTCCTTTTTGAAGTAAAACACAAAGCCAAGTATTTGTCAAAAAAATAGACCTTTATTATGGGTCATAACAAAATAAAGAGGAAGGCAACGCTGGATAAACTGATGAAATTTGCGAAGCCTTTGTACCCCAGGGCACACATCAAAACTATTTTACAGGCAAAATTGGTGGCCTGAGGAATCCATATAATAGTGAGCACAATCTGGTCCAGGAGTCCAAGAGAGCAGGAACAGCAGCAGATGACATACATGTCCCCAGGCTGTGGTCATACAACAGCCTGCATCTTTTGCCAGACCAGACTGAACCCAGGCCATCACACTCTTGTCTTCCTTAGATGCTTTCTTCCAGGCTGTGGCTCTGGTGTTGTAGTTGTGGCAGGGGGTGGAGGAGGAGGAGGATGGTCGACCTGATGGCTGCCACTTACCCCCGCCACCTCTTGGCTGAGGCTTTCCTGTGTATGAAAAGGGGACATAGATCAATTGTTTTGGTCATCAATCACACACAATTTTGAGCTCATGACTGTTGCAAATTGAATTTATTTAACAAACAGAAAAGACTATCATTCTGACCCCAGCATTTTTCATTCTTGTCCCAAATATTTTTGGCCACTACTGTCTATTGATATGTAAACCACTTTGTTAAATCAGAAATAAGGCCACTTTCACACTGAAGCGCTTCTAAACTGCCAGTAAAAACACTGAGCGCTTTTGAAGAGCTTTTCAGGCGCTTTTGAAGAGCTTTCCATTCATTTCAATGGGGAGGGGAGTTTTTCACAGCCCTGCCAGCACACTTTCCTGGTGTGAAAGCGTTCATTGATTTTAATGGAAATACGTTTTCGTGAGCTTTTTAGGCGCTGTTTTTAGCGTGAAAGCGCCTGAAAAGCGCCTCAGTGTGAAAGTGGTCTTAGTCATCAATAATAACATCTAGTTAACATCATTCATTTTAATATATATAATAAATATGTTGAACAATGCTATACCTGACTCAAGCTGGGCTCCTCCACATCTTCCTGCCTGGAAGGCCCAGGTTGGACTTTGGAAGCCTTAGCTGAGGTGGAAGGAAGCCTTAAAGGAAGAGTGGAGAGTGCTGGCCTGGGTTCACTCTGGTCTGACAGAAAATGCAGTCTCTCATAGTATCACAGCCTGGGTACATAAATGTCATCTGCTGCTCCTGATCTCATGGAATCCTGGACCTTCTTTCGCTCCCTAAGATAAGTACTCCTCATGCCACCAATTTTGGCCTTCAAATAGTTCATGTCTGCCGTGGGGATCATCGGCTTCACAAATTCAAGCAGTTTCTCCAGCGCTGCCTTCCTCTTTCTTAGCTTATCACCTGCCACAGACAGGGCAGCTCCCTGAACATGTCAGTGAATATTGGTAGAAATTCCCTATCATTGAATGGATCCATTTTCTCTGCAAGGCACAAAACAAGACAAACCCTAATGTCAGGCTAAACTCTTCTAATCTTGTCCCAATATAGGCCTCAATCTATAAGCAGTATAGGCCACTGATGCACCAAGTTCAAATTGTACCCTGACATTCTTTCTAGTCTATTCTCCGCCCCTCGTCTTTCGGCGCAGTGGGAGATCACATGGCGGAGAAAGAGTGCATGCAGACAGCAGCAGCGATGATGAAAGCCCGTAGCCACGAACGCCAAGATCCCGGAGGAGATTTAAGGCCTCAAATATGACCTTTGTAGAGATGGTGGACATCTTTTTTTATCAATATTGTTTATTGAAATTTTCACATACAACAATACGCAAAATTTAAAAAGGAAAAGAAAACGAAAAAGAAAAAATAAACAAGAACAGTCCAAACAGAATGTGTTCGATATACACGATATAACTTCACACAATAGATTCAAATGTATGGTATGGTGCACATACTATGCTGAAAGAGTATAAACATTTGTTACAGAGAATTAAATATCATTAGGGATAGCGTAGAGCAGGGCTCAAAATTTCAAGTCCTGAGCTACTAGCCAGGCCTCAAGGGTTACTCGCCACCAGTTGCCCTGCCCAACCCTGTCTCTGCCCGCCCCTAATTCTGCCCCTAAACACGCCTCATAAAATGAGACTTAAATATTTTATGCAGAATTAAGTTATAAAAATAAAATATTAACAACAACTTTATCCGTGCACACCAATGCAGCCTCAGTCCACCATGCAGCCTGTGTCCCTCATGCAGCCTCAGTCCACCATGCAGCCTCAGTCCACAATGCAGCCTCAGTCCCTCATGCAGCCTCAGTCCCTCATGCAGCCTCAGTCCCTCATGCAGCCTGTGTCCCTCATGCAGCCTGTGTCCCTCATGCAGCCTGTGTCCCTCATGCAGCCTGTGTCCCTCATGCAGCCGGTGTCCCTCATGCAGCCGGTGTCCCTCATGCAGCCGGTGTCCCTCATGCAGTCGGTGTCCCTCATGCAGCCTCAGTCCACCATGCAGCCTCAGTCCCTCATGCAGCCTGCGTCCCTCATGCAGCCTGCGTCCCTCATGCAGCCTGCGTCCCTCATGCAGCCTGCGTCCCTCATGCAGCCTGTGTTCCTCATGCAGTCTGTGTCCTTAATGCAGCCTGTGTCCCTCAAGCAGCCCCACACCTACCTGTGCAGGGGAGGAGAAGAACAGGAGAGCCACCCGGACGATGGAACACAGCAATCTCAGCTTTCATTTTAATTGGTGTTCCCACCTCTCAACTTCACATATAGCCCCGCCCCCTGGTCGGGGAACTTTGATTGACAGATCACCCATCCCGGGATTGGACAGCTGATCTGTCTATCAAAGTCCGGGACCAGGAGAAGGGGCTATATGTGACAGCGAGCAGCGGGAAACACAGTACTGTAATGTGAAATGATAGCTGTGTTCCCTGCGCTCTGATCATCCCGGTGGCTCTTTTCTCTTCCCCTCCACGATCGCTGGACTCCCATTCAAGCAATGGGTTGAATGGGAGGAAGGACTTCCATTCAACCCAGGCTGCTGGCAGTGCTCGCCCCCTGCTCCCAGGCAGCCAATAGCTCACCAGAACCCAAAATCCACTCGCAAAATGCGAGCAGGCGAGTGGATTTTTTGAGGGCTGGCGTAGAGAATCTCTTGGGTAAATTGTATGGAATCAAGTATGCTGTTTATGTCTCAAGGGATGGTGTGTTTAGGCCAGATAGACCATTTTTTATCAAATTTCTTGCCTTGCATAGAGTTTAGTGCAATAAGGCGTTCGAAGGTGTAGTTCCTGTGTACTGCTTTGGATACATCAGAGAGGTTTATGGTGGTATTCGTTTTCCAAGTGCGTAGTATTAACGCTCTGGTTTCTAGTAGAATATGACTTACTACAGATCCGTGTTCGGGGGGGGGGGGGGGGTTTCTGTGCCTATATGTAGTAGAGCCAGTGCTGGTGAGGGGGAAGATTGTATGCCTGTGAGTGAGGAAAGTAGACAGAATACTTGGTTCCATAAGCTTCTCACATTGGGACAATTCCAGAACATATGCAACAAGTTCCCCACTAGTCCGCAATTTCTCCAGCATTGTGGCGAGGAGCCTAGAAAATAGTTTGACAATCTGTATGGGGTATATTGCCACCTGTTAATTTTTATGGTCATTTCCCAATGTTTAACACAGTGTGTTGATTCATGTATTGACCTAAAAGCTGCTTGCCATTGATCATCAGAGAATGTAGTGTTCAAGTCTGTTCCCCAGTTATCCATTGCTTTTGTTTTTTTAAAGGTAAGTTTATTCTGCAAGTAATTATAATAAAGGGAAATCCCCTTCGTGTTCACATTAGGGCAGGTGTAAAATTGCCAAATTTTGGTAGGGACACAGGTTTCTGGATTAGGGAGTTTTTTTAAGGAAGTTTGAAATGCATAAGCAGGAGAACAGTTCTGTATTCGATAGGTTATATTGAGTCAGTACTTGTTCTGGGGTTTTGGGTTGGTGACCACTATATAGATCCGAAATAGAGGAGATACCATGGTTTGTAATGTTTTTTACCGATAACATTGGTATTTTTGCCTCAAGTAGCAGCAATGGTAGTTTGTAATTTGTTTTCCGGGCTTCAGTGTTTAATTTAAGGTAGGCTCTCCAGGACAACAAAGAGGTCTGCATGGATGGGGACAGGACTTTTATATTCCATGGAGACCAGCTATCACTTAGTAGTAGGGATTTTGGATCAGCGGTAGGTGACATTGATTTTTCAATATCCACCCATAGAGGGGATTCCTGGGTACCAAACCAGTGTTTAATATAGTCTAATCTGACTGCACTAAGGTAGTCATGTAGATCCACTAATTCTGCTCCACCTACTTTTTTATGGGCAATGATATTATTACGTGAGCATCTAGCTCTTTTTCCTCCCTATATGACTTGCCAGCTCATGCTTGAAAGTTTAGTAATGTACATTTTAGGAATATGAACTGGAAGGGAACAAAAAAGATATAAAATTTGCGTTAATATCATCATTTTGTAAGCTGTCACTTTCCCCATCCATGAAATTTCCTTCTGTGACATGTCCTTTAAGTTGAATTTCTAGTTTAGGCAGTAGTTTGGACATATTGGTCTTAATTAGAGTTGAGACGTTACTGGTTAGGGTAATACCTAGGTATATAATGCCTTTGTTACTCCAGGTATATGGTAGCTGGCATTGTAGATTGTTTCTTATCTGGGGGGGGGGGGGGGGTACACCTAGGTCTAGAATCAGAGATTTACTAAAGTTTACTTTGTAGTATGATATCTCCCCAAATTCTGTTAGTATCTCATCTGCCTGGGGTAATGATTGTTGTGGATGGGTCAGGAGTAGGATGACATCATCTGTGAAAAGATTTATAGAGTGTGTGTTGGGACCAAATTGGAACCCAGTTATAAGAGGATGGGTTCTGATTGTTTCAGCCAATGGTTCTATCATAAGATTAAAAATGGTAGGCGATAATGGACAGCCTTGGCTGGTCCCATTTGTTATATTAAAGACTTTGGATAAGAAACCTGCAGATTGTATCTGAGCTGAGGGACAGGAGTAGAGTGCAGATATAGCTGCAAGAATATGACCTGTAAATCCAAACTTTGTTAACACTGTTTGCATATACGTCCAAAGAACCCGGTCGAACGCCTTCTCTGCGTCAATGGATAACAACAGAGAAGGTGTTCAATTTACCCCAGCAGAGTGTATTACATTTATGATTCTTCTTGTAGCGTCGGAAGTTTGTCTCCCCTTCACAAACCCCATCTGATCGCGTTGAATACGTGTTGGGAATATGTACATTAGTCTTTTGGCCAGTAATTTAGCATACACCTTTACATCAGAGTTGAGTAATGATATTGGTCTAAAGTTTGCCGTTGTTGTAGGGTCTTTTCCTGGCTTTGGAAGTGTGACTATGTGTGCTCTCAGCATTTCTTGGGGAAAAGAAGCAGTTTCTGCTGCCCTGTGAAAAACTCGTTGTATATGTGGTACTAAGGCCACGTACACACGATCGGACTTTCCCGCGGGATTGTCCGCCGGACATTCCGACCGTGTGTGGGGCTCCGGCTGACTTTTTGTTCCCAAAAGTCCGGCGGACTAAGTTTTAAGTTTTGACTTAAAATCCCGCCGTCTGTGTGCTAGTCCGCAGGACTTTTGAAATGAACGGACTTTCCTCACACACAGAGGAAGTCCGTTCATTTAGAACGTAACACCAGGTAGACGGGACTAGCGAAAGAAGTCAATGCCACCGCGCTAGCCTCATCACCTGGTTTGGATTTAAAGGGGAATCCCTACACCGAAAAAACAGCGTGGGGGTCCCCCCATATCCATCTCAGACCCTTATCCGAGCACGCAGCCCGGTCCATCAGGAAAGGGGGTGGGGATGAGCGAGCGCCATGTGACATCATAGGGGGCGGGGTCACCATGTGACATGAGCCGGTGGCCCTGTCCCTTGTCCCTATATAACTGGCAGCGCAAAACGTCGGAGCCATTAGAAGAAGAGACAGCGACGAGTCAACATCGGAAGAAGAAAGCAGAAGAGGAAGCAGCAGAAGAAGAAGAAGAAGAAGAAGAAGAAGAAGAAGCAGAAGAAGAAGCAGAAGAAGAAGAAGCAGAAGAAGCAGAAGAAGCAGAAGCAGAAGCAGCAGAAGCAGACAGCGATGGCAACACAAGCCCGGGCCACCTCTCATAAAAGAGCTGCAAGAAGAAAGCAGAGGCCCGGCAAGAAGAACAGAAGAGACCCCCGAAGTCGGAACAAGACCCCCAGACGGCGGCGGCGGCGAAGAAGAAAAGCCGGGCTCCTCCACTAGTGAAAGAGCTAGTAAAAGAGCAGAAGATAGTGGAGGAGTCTGGCGAGAAGACCCCCCAAGACGGAAGAAGACCCCCAGAGCTGCGCAATAAAGTATTTTAAAAAATTGTGTTTTTTTTATTTACACTTTTTTCCATGTTGAGGGCACGCGGCCTGGTATGGCTCAGGAGTGGGGGGGGGGGGCTCGCTCGTCCCCACCCCCTTTCCCGAGCGACCGGGCTGCATGCTCGGATAAGGGTCTGAGATGGATTTGTGGGGGATCCCCACGCGGTTTTTTTCGGCATAGGGATTCCCCTTTAAATCCATGCTAGGTGAGGGGGCTATCGAGGTGTCAATGTCGCCGATCGAGGCGGCGGCATTCACCTCCTTCGCTAGTCCCGTCTACCTGGAGTCATGTTCCAAATGAACGGACTTTCCTCTGTGGGTGGGCAAGTCTGTTCATTTCAAAAGTCCCGCAGACTTTGGCCAAAACTCCGGCGGATTGTCCACCGGAAAAGTCCGGGCGTGTGTGGGCAAGTCCACGCGTTCGGAAAGTTTGGCAGACCTCCGCTGAAAAGTCCGGCGGACTTAGTCCGCCAGACAATCCCGCCAGAAAGTCCGAGCATGTGTACGCCGCATAAGATATGTTTAAATGTTTTGAGATATTCATTAGAAAAACCATCAGGTCCAGGTGATTTGCCGTTCGGATGATTGTCTATAGTTTTTTCAATTTCTGAGCTTGAAATTGTAGCGTTAAGGTCAGATAATTGTTGTTCAGATAGTGATGGAAGGTTTAATTTTTGTAAAAAGGATTGAATTTTGTCTATAGATGGTTGTGGGGTCTACTTTAAGGTTATATAGCTTGCTGTAGTATTCAGCAAATTGGTTTGCTATAGCTTGGGGGTCTACTACCTTATGTTGTGTTGTAGGGTGGTAAAGAAATGGTATTCTGGATTTAATGCGTACGGCTTTCAGTCTGTTTGCTAAGTATTTACCTGCTCTGTTGGCATTGGCATAATGATTCAGTTGTAAACGTCTAAGGTGTCTGAGAGGTGGACATCTTGAAGAGGGCCGACTATGATGGGAAGTATGGACCTTACCCCAACCCAGAAAGGGTGTGAGAAAGGCCAAGATCATGACTAAAGTTGTGATGATAAGTCTGCACAGGAATTTTGGCTGACGGCGATCCAAGGATCAACTGAGGAAACGCTGGTCAGACCTGAAATTGAGGGAGCAGGATCAGTACAGAAAGATCAGGAAACCGTTTCTAAAAAGTAAGTAGTTGTCGTGTGTCCCTATTATTATTATTACTTGCATGCTGCTCCATGTGCTTTTCTTTACTGTTGTACAGTTTAAAATGGCAACTTTCAGGTTCGTGGGCACAGTAATCGTTCGTAGTAAACATAGTTTGTTCGCCCACTAATATGATGTTTTTGGCAGATGCAGGTTAACTACATTTGTTCTGGCCTATTTGTACTAAAAGATGTTTTGTACATTGTTGTCTAGATGGGTTTGTACTAGAATGAAATGTAAACTTGATTCAGTGTAAGGAGAGGACACTCAGCAGCTGTTTACACATCTGGATGCAGGAGCACTAGTGTGGGACACCAGAACAAACTTTTTAGGGTGTCCCACACAGGTGCTCCAGTGGATACTAGGGGTGTCTCCATGTGTTAAAAGTGTACAAAAAAGGTAAGTATTCCAGCTTTAGAAAGGGAAAAAAATGTTTTCAGCTGTGAACTCTGCCCAAAAAGAATTGTACGACACTTCCAAGCAATGTTTCAGATTCCTATTTCGGGCCTCAAATATCTGTGTGCTAAGTATACCTTTTTTTTATTCATATAGGGGAGAAAAGACTCAGGACAGCAGAGGACCAGGGACCCCCAACCTCATAAAGAAGGGGAAATACCAACACCACAAGCAGAGCATGTGGAGGAAGGAGAGGTTTATGAAGTGGGCGTATTAGTGACCATAACAGGTGAGTGTCTGAGACCACAACTTCAGGTAATAGATGGATGCCTGCATATTTATAATACATGGTGCGTTTTTTAATTTTAGGTGATGTGGATGTTGTGGAAGAAGAAACTCATTTTACAAGTGCAAGTGCACACGTCCTCACCGGGGAGATCATGGTGTGCAATCGTGATTTACAGAAGATCAAGGAAGACATCAGGGATGTGGAAAAAAGACTCAAAACACATCATTGATGTTTTAGGCAGAATCTAAAACACACCAAAATTATAAAATTTGTTGATATTTTAAATATTTTTGTTACTTTAAGTATATTGAAAGCCATATTTTGTGTCAACGTGTGCTATGCCATCACGGGATAGCAATGTACGCGTTTTGTGGGTGCAACCCTTTCCTCCCAACTCAAGTATGTGACATGAAGGGGTTTCACCCCTGAAACACGTCCATTGATCCCCATGATGGGAGCTAGCACATGTTGACATTAGGCATGGGATCAGGAGGGAAATCCCCATTTTGACTCAATTTGTGTGCATCTTCAAAATTTGGCTTTCACAGGGGTAACATCACTCCATCGGATGAAGGCAAGATCGACACAGTTTGGACATACTAGTCTGATATTGCCTTCAATTTCTCAAAGTTGAACTTTGTAAGTTCCTGAGTTGTGTATCGTTTTTAATCATGCCTGTTGACAGTACAAAATAGCCTTTTTTGTGGTAAACGCAAAAATGTTTTTCCAAAAATATATGTTGGTTTGTTCAAAAACCCTTTTCTAATGCACATGTGAATGTGCACAGAGTAAAAATTTGTAAAAAAATCAACAATGTGTGGCTTCTTCTTTCAATGCTCAATGGCAGTTTTGGTACTAAGTTGGTGTTTACAGTGACAATGGGGGTTATTTACTAAAGGCAAATCCACTTTGCACTTCAAGTGCACTTTCATAGCAGTTTCAAGTGCACTTGGAGTGCAAAGTGGAGTTTCCTTTAGTAAATAACTCCCACAGTGCTTTATAATTTGCCACAATCACACCATTTTTGTAACTCCCAAAAATTCATTCATGGTGCTAAAAATTATGAATGTTTTTATCAGTAATGCATTACATACATTGACAACAAAAACAAGGTGTGTGTGTAGCAGACCCACAACATAATAGTTTGCTGAAGAAGAGATTGTCACCTCATGTATCAAATAAATTATGTTTGCACTGTTGGCCAGAAAATAGCCCAAAAAAATAAATAAAAAAGCACATTGGATAACCTAGGAGACAGCTAAAAGAAACACAAGCAGTAAATTGAAGGAAATATTATTTCAGTTTATCCCAAATTCTTTTATTTTAACTACTTCCTTCCCTTAGGACGTTCCTGAATGTCCTGTCTATGAAGAGAAATACCGTTGTTATGATAGCAGCTAGCTACCATAACCCCGGTATCCTCTTCAAGAGCCGGCGATTCTCTTTCAGATAAAAGTGGTCCCTGCAGCGGATTCGCCGCAAGATCACTTTTATCGGCCGCGGGAGAGGGGCCCCCCTCCCGCCGCGCTCCGGTGCCCTCCATAGCCGGTCCATTCCCTAGCTGTGCATGGAGACGAGTGAGGGGGAAGATGGCCCCCACCCGTCTCCATGACACTGCAGGGTGGAAGCGACATCAAAACGTCACTTCCACCCATACATCTTAAAGCTACATTTTATTTTTTGTCATTTTTTCAAATGACATTTCTTTTTTTGCATTTTAGTGTAAATATGAGATCTGAGGTCTTTTTGACCCCCAGATCTCATATTTAAGAGGTCCTGTCATGCTTTTTTTCTATTACAAGGGATGTTTACATTCCTTGTAATAGGAATAAAAGTGACACAATTTTTTTTTTTAAAGAACAGTTAAAAAAAAAAAGGTAAAATAAAAGAAAAAATTAAACGCGCCCCGTCCCGCCGAGCTCACGCGCAGAAGTGAACGCATACGTGATTAGCGCCCGCATATGAAAGCGGTGTTTAAACCACACATGTGAAGTATCGCCATGATCGATAGAGTGAGAGCAATAATTCTAGCCCTAGACCTCCTCTGTAACTCAAAACATGCAACCTGTAGAATTTTGTAAACATCGCTTTTGGAGATTTTGAAGGGTAAAAGTTTGTCGCCATTCCAAGAGCACGCGCAATTTTTGAAGCGTGACATGTTGGGTATTAATTTACTCGGCGTAACATTATCTTTCACAATATAAAAAAAAAATTGGGCTAACTTTACTGCTTTTTAATTTTAAAAAGTGTATTTTTTCCCAAAAAAGTGCGCTTGTAAGACCACTGCGCAAATACGGTGTGACAAAGTATTGCCAGATTCTCTGGCATATCAATGGCCCCCCTACCCGCAAAGTACTCTAGATACTTTTGGCAAACTTCACGGGCGCTATGGGGGGGGGGGGGGGGGGGTGGCAAGCCAGGACTGCCAGGTTCAAGAGCCGTCAGTGTTGTTGAATCCCGTAATAAGCCGGCCTTAGTCCCAACTGAGGCCACATAGTTTGCTGCATTTTTGCGCAAAAAGTTATGTAAAATACAGCATGCAAGAATTATGTGATTGAGTTTATATTCCGCCTTATTAATAGCAGCGAGGAATAGGCGCAACTGGCTGGCCATTATTCCAAAGGCATTTTCAACCACTCTTCTGGCTCTGGTCAGTCGGTAATTAAAAACCCTCTGGTTCGGGGTGAGGGTCCTCATCGGGAATGGCTGCAGAAGATGGTCCCCCAGCGCAAAAGCTTCATCCGTGATGAAGACGAAAGGGAATCCTGCCACATTGTCTTCCAGAGGGGGCAAGCTCCACCATCTGACATACTGACATTTTTCCCCGCGTCCACATACAGAAACTTGTAAGTCACCAACAACGCTATACTATTAAACCCCTTGTAATTATAATAGGATGACCCAGAGTTGGGGAATGGGATGATGTGGACGTGTTTCCCATATATTGCTCCTCCGCAGTTGGGAAAGTCCCACCGCTGGGCAAATTGGGAAGCCACAGTCTACCATTTATCTGGCGTTGAAGGAAACTGTGGAGTCAAGCAAGAAAAAAGAATTTGTATCTAATCTGCTTGCAATGTTTATGTGCAAAATTACAAACATTCTTGGCCAAAATTAGTATTAACATTTTAGGGAGTATTTAAAGACACAAATATAAGGTCCACTTATCAGATTCCTCACCCTCTCTGATGGCCTATTGTAAAAAAATTAGGGGGGGGGGTATGTTTTGGACAGGTAACCCTCTCCACTTCATTGAGAGCTGAATGCATAAATAATGTGTTTAACTTTGGCCAGCCCCTCCTTACTTACACTATTGGCAGCCCACTGGACAGGTAAGAAGTGTCATAATACAAAAATATAAATACACACTGTACAAATTGAAGCACATTTTTACATTCTGCAATTTCCTATCAAGATAATAGGAGAACAAAAGTTTAAAACAGTACTATTTGAAAATATTCAGGCAGGCCCTTTCACTACATGCTTTGGTGAATTTATCCATAAATATGAATACAAAAGGAGGTGGGTATAGTGTGTATGGGTTTGGCAAAGTCAGCAGATAGAGGATTGGTATCGGTTGACTTAGCGGTTGGGGGGGAGGGAGGGTCCCAAATGTTTTTGGGACCCCCAAAGAAAGCCTCTGGCATTCTGCATGAATTTAAAGACACAAATAACATTTAAACACATTTTAGGGGGTGTTTAGGGTAAAGCACTACTATGAAGCTGACAAAATACATTGTTAAGTGACTAGGCTAGGTGTGTATGGGCCCAGGGATAGCATGCTGGGGAGGTTAGTGAAGGCAAATATGCATGAAGGACAAAAAAGGAAGTTTAAAAACTTCCAGCGTGCATGAGGATAAAAAGGGACATTCACAGCATATTCCAATCATGGTAATTATGGAATGATGGAAGAAATACAATACATTAGCAAACATTAAATACATAGAATGTGATGTTAAAGGATAAATCTTACCTTAATATAGTCCTTCTGCAGGACCTGAATAATGGCATAACAGGTCTCTGGAATAATGATCCCCAGAGCCTGGGGGGGAGATGCCTGTCGAGAACTTGATGTCCTGCAGACTTCTCCCTGTCGCCAAGTAATGGAGCCTTTGTTCGGGAGTGATGGCTTGCTGCATGCAGGTGTCCTGCCTGCTAATTTAAGGGGACAGCAAAGCCAACAAACGGTGAAAAACGGGGTCCGTCATCCGGAGACAATTCCTGAAGTCATCAGGATTATTCTCATGGATCTCCCGCAACAAAGGCATATGAGAGAATTGGTCACGCTGGAGCAACAAATTCTTCGTCCACAAACTCCTCCCCGCCCTGTTCATGGACTGGGCTTGGGTCAAAGTAAGAACCCCAACACCAAGCCCCTGCACAGCACGAACTCTACGACGAGTACGTAACCGCAACATGGCTTCAAAACGGTCGGCTGGTCAGAACGAACTAACAGAAAGCACTGAAAAACAGAAAGGCCTGAGAAGAGCGAGCTGAAAATCAGAAACTAGCAGAAAAGAATGCACTGAAAATCAAATACGTACTATATAATACACACTGAAAAACAAATGCGAACTGACTACATGCACTGAAAACCAGATACAAACCCACAAGCACAAACTGAAGAGCAGTAACGATCTGAAAAGCACAAGGCTGAAAAGCGTGAATCGTCTCTCAAACTTCTACTAACGTGAGATAAACACGAGATTAGCAGAAGGAGCCCAAAGGGTGGCGCACTTGGTATTGAACTTCCCTTTTATAGTGCCGTCGTACGTGTTGTACGTCACCGCGTTCTTGACGTTCGGAATTTCCAACAACATTTGTGTAACCGTGTGTATGCAAGACAAGTTTGAGCCAACATCCGTCAGAAAAAAAACATGGATTTTGTTGTCGGAATGTGCGATCGTGTGTACGCGGCATTGGTTTCACATTCCTACAAAAATAAAAAACAGCCGGCAACAAGTAGGAGGGCTGTCGTGGTGGGTTCTAACTTATTCATGTTACTACATACAAACAATGAGAAGACTAAAACATGAGACAAACATTTTAGATACAGGGGTGAACAGCGGCGCTAGATATGATGATAACATAAAATTATATAGCAACTGGAATATAGGTATACATAAAATGTGTGTGTGTGTGTGTGTGTGTGTGTGTGTGTGTGTGTGTGTGTGTGTGTGTGTGTGTGTGTGTGTGTGTGTGTGTGAAAAAGCACACATAATATTAAAACATTTGTTTAAAACATAATGTCCATAAATGATCCAAGATCTTGTATGATTAGCACCTGGATGCAGCTCCCTTAGAGTGAAGAGATGGGCTCTGTGTAGAAATGGGAACAGGGGGGCGCCAGACTAAGTGTAGTATAAATCATAAATTTAATAAAAACAAGTAGTAACTCACAGGTTAAATTAGATTCAGTAGTTCAGTATGTGGTGAAAATCGCCAGTCCTGGAGTCTCATAAATGTCTTCCCTTTGCAGCCTGGGGCACTGGTGTGATCTTACAGGGATCCAGAGAATGCTGGGAACCAGGAGGCAGGAAACAAAAAGAAGCTGGTCGTGAATTCACAGGAACAGGAAATGTGATTATTCACAGTGGCAAGGAATGGTAATGCATTTCGAAGCTACAGCTTCTTCATCAGACCATGATTGGCTGGCAAACCTGGCAGTCTTAAATACAGAGGAAATAGAAACAGAGATATCTGATAGGCTGGCCAGCCCGTCAATCCAAATAGACATATTTAACGAGGTAGATGGTTGGAGACCGAAGTGAATGTAAATATGAGTAAAAAGCTTGCTGATTAATAGTGGATGATGATAATTTTATGACGTTTAAAGAAATCGATTAAATAATTAATTGATTAAATACATAAATATGAATGTATAAATATACCTCAGATTTAAAATGAATACATTTTTATGAATAAATTAAAGCGAGGTTTCACCTAAAAAAAAAAAATTTTTTTAAAAGTCAGCAGCTAAAAAAAAAAAAGTCGCTGCTGACTTTTTAAAAGTACACTTACCCTCCCAGGGCGCCCGCGATGTCGTTGGTGGAGGCCGAGATGTCCCTCGGCTATCCGAATCCAGCGCCGCCATCCTGAGTAAGGGAAACGGCTTCTCGTTTCCAACTGCGCATGCGCGAGTCGGCGCTCGGCCAACTGAGCATGCGCGAGTCGGCGCACGGCCAACTGCGCATGCGCAAGTCGGCGCGCGGCCAACTGCGCATGCGCGAGTCGGCGCGCGGCCAACTGCGCATGCGCGAGTCGGCCCGCGGCCAACTGCGCATGCGCGAGTCGGCGCGCGGCCAACTGCGCATGCGCGAGTCGTATTTGTGAATGGGGAACGCGGTGTGTTGTGGGACATAGTTCCCACAACACACCGCGCCCCATTCACCTGAAGACGGAAGAAGAGAAGATCACCGCGGTGCTGGAGGAGGCAGATTAGGACGATCTGCCTAGCAACAGCCATTTCTGGTAAGTAAAAAAAAAAATATATATTTTTTTTTTAAATTGTTACTAACTTTCTCCCAAGTTTTTATTTTCAGGGTGTCCCACCACTTTAACTGAAAAATTATTAGAAATTGGTAATCAGTCGATTATTATAAATTATAATGAGTTAATAAAGTGGTGAAAATGGAGGAAGGAAAGGACTCTATGCTAGATATAATATTAAGGTTCTAAGTTATATCATGACCAAAAATACTTCTCAAAGGGATGATCTTTCAATTACGCCCTTGGCACCATCCAGGGATAGTGATCCTACATGATGTGGCTGGAAACATTGGCCATCCACCTGGTTCCCCTAGTGCTCTCAATAAATCATCTTTTTTATGCCTAACCCCGATCCAGCCCCAACAAAAGAAAAACACGCCAACGAGGCAGGAGAGGGGGCAGATATAAACACACCACACCCAGAAAAAATGCGGAGACTGTAAAGATCTTCAATTTGTCTTCCATAAAATTTACTGATGATGAACTATTATTACAACGAGGTATAAATTTCGCCCCCATTATTCCACCTAATCCATTTACCATCTTCAAAGATTTGAACAAATTCATCCGAAATATTACCCTCAAGAGACATTTTAGTCTGCAGGCCAATAAACACAAAAATACCATAGTAGCCAATGTCAACACCATCCCAGTGCCTGACACCATATTCAATACCTCTATAGAAATACGAACCGTGAGCGATTTGGTGGAACTATGGGAGTATTGTTATAATATGGAGCAAATTCTTGGATTCCAACAACTAGCCCATTCTCCACCTATCAAACATACCTCCTTTAAGCCAAAGCCTATTTTTAACCCCACGCATAACAAAGGCCCCTACATAGAATCATTTTATCAGGTGGTATATTCAGAACTTCTGGATATATGTAAAAAATCCAAATCCATACATAATAAAGCCAATCTCACCCCTTAAGAACGTCTAGCTATAAACAATTTAAGTAAGAACGATAATAATTATCAAAATGGCAGACAACGGCAGTGGTATAGTCATTCAAGACCGAGCCACCGATCTTGATGAATCACACCGCCTACTTTCTGATCGTAGCACATATACAAAACTAAAAACAGATCCTTTATCAGATTTCATCAAGGAATCCAAGAGTTTTATTACCATGGCTACATCTGAGGGAGTCCTTTCTAAAGCTGAAACCTCTTTCTTCCATAGAGAATATTACAATGTACCGTACTTCTACCACCTTCCAAAAAGGTACACAAGAACCTTGATAATCCTTCTGGACGTCCCATTGTGGCGTCCATGGAGCGTATTACCACCAGTTATTCTCTCTACATTGATCAATTCCTCCAACCTCTGGCCCAGGCCCTCCACTCGTATATCCGGGATGGTACCCATCTCCTAGAGTTATTACAACCATATACTTGGGAACCAACATATCTGTGGGTATCGCTGGAAGTGTGTTCATTGTATACCTCGATCCCGCATGAGGTTGGACTACAGGTGGTTTTGCATTTTTTATCTGAGGACAGTGACATCAATTCCAGACAGTCACAGTTTATTCTGAAAGCGACCAGATTCCGCCTGGAACATAATTACTTCAATTTTGAGGATGATTATTACCTTTAGAATACTGGGACTGCTATGGGGGGCAAAGTTTACCCCCAGTTATGCAAATCTCACGATGGGCCTATGGGAGACCAGGTGCATATGGGAACATAACCCATTTGCAGCTCACCTGGTCTTCTATGGGCGCTACATTGATGATATTATCACCTGGGATGGTCCTCTTCATACTGTACAGAAATTTCTATCACACTGCAACTCCAACACCTTTGGTCTTTCTTTTACCTCAGAAATAAATACCACCTCTTTGTTTTTTGGACTTGGAACTCAGTCACCAAGAGTCCACAATTATAGCTAAAAGTTTCACCAAGCCCACATCAGGGAACTCTTTTTTACATTTCTCCAGCTGTTACCATCCGAGATGGGTTAAAAATGTCCCCAAAACAGGGGGCGTGGCTTGGCATGCAGAGCGGATGGCAGCAGACTAGACGAGCTCCGTCAAACCCTGAGCCCTTACAGCCCAAACACCGCCGTAACCACCAGCTAAGATGAGCAGACTCACCCGCCACAACTCCGGAACTCACCCCCGAAGCTTCGCTCCAGTCCCGAGCTCCAGAAGCATCCCGGACATCTTTAAATCCCAATCTCAGACCCGCCGCCGCAAGGCCCTTCCCAAGATGGCGCAGCCGCGTGGAGAGGAAGAGTTCAGTGAAGACTCCCAGTCCGCATACGAAGAGGAGGTAAGAGACACCTCTTCAGCAGATCACCCCCTTACCCTCCCCGCTATGATGAAAATAGCTGCAGACATAAAAGGGACCTTCTCCTCCGCCATCACAGAACTGAAAGCAGACATCCTGTCTATCTCAGAGAAACTAGAGGGGGCAGAGAAGGCAGGCGCAAGGAGGGACAAGGCCATAACGCGCCTGGAAAAAGTTACCGACAACCATGCAGCTCACCTCATTGAAATGAATCGCCAATTAGAAGATTTGGACAATAGGGGGAGGAGACACAATGTTAGGGTGAGGGGGGTACCAGAATCTGTGGACCCCAGCAATATACCCTCGGCCCTACAATATGTATTCAACGAGGTTCTGGAACGCCCAACGGACACCCTGATTGTATTTGATCGGGCACACAGGGCACTAAGAGCCAGACCAGCTGACACGGCACCCCCCAGGGACATTATATGCTGTCTCCCGGACTTTAAACTAAAGGAGGAAATTATGCTAAAGGCCAGACATAATGCGCACATAACATTTAATGACACGGCCATCGCCATCTTTCAAGACCTCTCCCCTATTACTTTAAACAGGAGAGCACTGCGCCCCCTGCTGGAGATCTTACGCGGGCAAAATATACCATATAAATGGAAATTCCCCTTTGCATTGAACGTGACTTTCCAAGGCAGGCAGCTCTATCTGCGTACACCAGATGACCTCCAGAACTTTTGTCAGGACATCCAGATTCCGCTGATTGACCTACCTGATTGGTACAGGGAATTCCTCAACACCTCAAAAACACAGGGAATCCAAACCTCACAACCTACCACGCCTACCAAGCCTCCGAACAAAAGAGGGAAGTTCCAGACTAAACAGGGCCCGGGCACAAGCGCTACCTCGAGACACTCCAACGCTCCCAGAGAGCTACATCCGGATTCAGGCCAGGAATGAGCTAACAGATGAAGGCAGAGTGGTTGATTTCACCACAACACTGGCACCACTGCACACTCACCCATAGATTATGCATCTTAATGGTTACTTTTTGCGCTTTATTTTCTCTCACTTTCATTTTGCCCCGCACAGCTACTCTCTTAGGTCCACTTGTTGTAGATGAACTCCCGCTTGGACTCCACCAGAGCACCGGATTTGGGACTATAACGCCCACAAACCGCCCTGAAAGGAGCCAGAAGGATGGGACATACACTGAACTCTACACTTCTAAGGTATGAACTTTCCTTTACCTAGTCTAAGAAGGGACACTCCATACGGAACTGAGTCAGTGCACAACCTCACCTCGCTTAACCGGGAGACCCTTAAAGGGGACATGGGTAACCACAGCCTGCAAAATGCACGGACAACTATAGGCATGGTAAGAAACCCATAATGGACCAATAACGAATGGCCTGAGAGTGCTAGAACCTGCGGACTCTAGAAGTTTATACGGGCGGTTTCGCCATTGAGTGTGTAGTGGTGTGAGTTTGCATCACTAACTAACAATGTTCTGTATCACCTCTTATGGGTGAAAGTCAAGGTTACGGTTAATGTTTACTTACAGCATAACTTTTCTGTTTAGCAATAACGATTGAGGGCTGGGGGGGGGGGGTGGGAGTTTGATTTGGACAACACACTTGTTTTCTTTATTCTCTTGGTTTTTCTGGCCGTGCTGGAAAACCTAATTGTTGCCACTGATCTGGGCTTCCTCCCATCACCCCCATAGTGGACGCGGCAGCGTGGACGCCACAGTGACGCCTCGAAGTTTAGGGGGCCTCACTAGGGCGTCGACGAGCGGCTCCTAAATAACTCAGTTACCTCTGGGAATTAAAACCCGGGGGTTAGTTACCGCATCTACTGACCCACTTTCTAAAGTGTCAGATAGTGGGCTCACTAACCTATTTTATTGCTATACGCAATTCTACCTCTCCCTCTTATATCTTGTCCACTATCCCCCACACTAAATTAGTGTATACTCCTTCTACCCATACACTCTTCTCCCTCTCACCTTACCCCCAACACTCAACAACATGATTTACTCAACATTAGGAAAAAAAACCACGGTGATATCACACAATGTAAGGGGCCTCAACGTACCACAAAATAGAACACAACTATTACGCGACCTCGGGAAGGGGAGTCCGGCCTTCGTATTTCTACAAGAGACGCACTTTAGAGCGGACTCTATACCAAAAATGACAGATGGGTACTTCACTAAAGCGTACCATGCACCCAATCCAGACTCGAAAACGAAGGGGGTGTCCATCCTAATTGGACGAAATTCGGGATTTTCCCTTACACACCAAAAGGCAGACCCGGGGGGCCGGTTCCTCTTCCTTAAAGGACACATAGGCAAGTTACCTATAAACGCTTGCATGTGCATACTTCCCAAACACTGCACATGTAACCTTTTGCCAATCACTGATAGACGAACTGACTGGATTTGCCTCTGGCTGCATCATCCTAGGGGGTGATTTTAATGTCCCCCTGGAACCCACACAAGATACATCCAACGGCAAATCCATGATCACCTATCGTAAACTGAAAAAGATAAGAACGATGCTACACTCATTGACTTTGGCTGATTCATGGCGAGTGACCCACCCCCAGGGGAGGGACTACACATACTTCTCCCCACTGCACCAAAAGTACACGCGTATAGACTTTCTATTTATCACACAAAGAGACCTCTCTAGAATGACAGGGGCTTTTATAGGGTCGAGATCGGTATCTGATCACGCACCTATATCAATGTCTTTGCAGCTAAAAGAGACGCACAAGAGAAACAGTGGGTGGAGACTGAATCCGACACTGCTGACAGACCCAGTGACACTAGAAACGATAAAGAAAAACATACAAACTTACTTCCAAGAAAACACGACAGAAGAAGTATCACATTTGAACATATGGGAGGCACACAAGTGTGTGGTCAGAGGCCAACTTATGGGGATGGCCTCACAGAAAAAGAAGGCAGCTGAAAAAGAACTGAAGGACCTATTCCACAGAGTTCAAACATTAGAGAGCCAACACAAGGAGGTCTCTGGCACTAACAGTTGCCGAAGACCTCTTGATAGCTAGGAAAGCCTTACAAGAGAAATTAGACTTACAGGCCAAAAGAATACTATTTTACCACGAAGGCTTCTTTTATGAATACGGAAACAAGAACAAATACCTGGCTAGGGCCTTGCGAGACATTCGGGCTTCCACTACCATCACCCAGATTAAAGATAAGAATCAGGCATTGATTCATAACACAGATTTGATTGCTGCAGAGTTCCAGGACTTCTACTCCTGGCTGTATAATATTCCCCCTCCGCACAAACCTAAGGCGGCAGAGGGGACCAGAGCTCAAATAATTGCACAGTACCTGACAAATAGCGGCTTGCCGAGCTTGTCTACATCTGATGCAGAAGAAATTGACAAACCCATAGAGGTAACGGAACTGCTGCATGCGATCAAAACAATGAAATCGGGGAAGAGCCCAGGCCCAGATGGCTTTTCCGCCATCTACTACAAGACCTTTTCACAAATTTTGACACCACCACTGCTGAAAGCCCTGAACTCGCTCGCCACCCCCCAAAACCTCCCGTCCACATTTAACGCAGCCCATATCACGGTGCTTCCCAAACCAGGTAAGGACCCCAACTGCTGCTCTAGCTATAGGCCGATCTCACTCCTAAACCTTGACATGAAAAACTTCTTTCCAAGCTTATAGCTGTCAGATTAAGTAAACTTTTACCAGATATCATTGGCCCAGAGCAAGCAGGGTTCATGCCGGGGAGGGAAGCCAGGGATAATGTCATCAAGGCCACAAACCTGATTCACACAATGGGGGGGGAGGGTCTGTCGAGGGTCTTCTGTCTACGGACGCGGAGAAGGCCTTCGACAGAGTGGCGTGGGACTTTATGTTCGCAGTATGTAGACACATAGGCCTTAGAATGAATCTGCTGACATGGATCTCGGCTCTATACCAAACCCCAACAGCCAGACTGAAAATAAATGGTACCCTCTCTGAACCAGTAAACATCTGTAACGGAACTAGACAGGGATGCCCTCTATCTCCTATCTTGTTCATTCTCTCTCTCTGGAACCATGCATCCGTATGATTAATAACAATAACAACAGGTATGAGCTTGGGGACTAAACACCACAAAATAGCCGCATACGCGGACGATCTCTTGTTTGCGCTCACACAGCCGCATATCTCAATCCCTAACCTAGTTAGGGAGTTTGAGATATTCGGCTACCTAACTAACTTTAAAATCAACTACGAGAAATCCGAGGCACTCAACATATCTCTAGACCCAGGTAAACTACAGCAGACCAAGGCCAATTGCCCCTTTAAGTGGGTAGAATCTAAACTTAAATACTTAGGGATATGGCTTACTCCAGACCTAAGCAACCTTTATCTACAAAACTTTCAACCCTTCATACAGAACTTGAGTAAAGACCTCAAGTGTTGGGATCTTAAACCATTGTCTTGGTTTGGCAGAGCTGCTGCCATAAAAATTACAATATTACCAAGGGTCCTTTACCTGTTCCATACATTACCCATCAAATTACCCAAAAACTTCTTCTCACAGCTACAGACGACAGTGAGAACCTTTATCTGGGCGGGGAAAAAGTCAAGACTTAAAATGGCGACCCTGATGTCACCAAAAACGGAAGGGGGAATCAACCTGCCCAACTTTAGACACTACTACTACTACTACTACTACGCCACACACCTGACACGTATTTTAGATTGGAACTGTCACGCCTCTTCCAAAGACTGGGTGGGTATTGAAGGTCTACAAACATCTACCCCACTAAGATTTACACCATGGGTAACCAAAGGGGCCCTTGACACTGGATTGCTTGCGCACCCCACCATAGGACCGACCTTAGCAACCTTCCATACACTGACCCAGACGCATAACCTGGCATCTTCTCCAGGTCCCCTGACTCCATTGGACCACAATAGGGACTTTGCATTAGGGTAGTCGACTACATCATTCCCACACAGAGACGACAACACACCAATGACGGTCGCACACTGCATTACGGGAGGTAAGCTTAAAACTTTCGAGGCACTAAACATGGAACTACAAGCGAGACATTTTACGTTCTGGCAGTATAGACAATTGCACAACTACATCCTCTGCACGGCTAACAAACAACAATTCCTTAGAGATCAGTCGCGGTTTGAACAGCTGTGTATCAAGGGAGAGCCAGTGAGTAAAGCCACTTCACTGATGTACAGCTGGTTACAGGCCAACAAGAATACACCACTGAGTAAACATAGGGCCAAGTGGGAAGCGGCACTCACGAAAACATTCACTGATGAACAATGGAACAACGCGTGCATCCTTGCTCATAAATGTTCCATCAGCACTAGCACACAGGAAACCTCATACAAGGTACTGACAAACTGGTATTTCACCCCGGTCAGACTGCATGCATGGTACCCAGAGACTTCGGAATTATGCTGGAGATGTGGCACTGACAAGGGAACCATGCTGCACATCTGGTGGGACTGCCCTGTGCTACACGAATATTGGGATGGGGTCTGTGCTCAGATACGTGCCATCACAGAGACCAAGCTGTCTCTTAACTCAGAGTGTTGCTTGCTACATATTTCTGACTACTCACTATCAAGATACAAAAAGACAATGGCCCGACACATGTTGAACGCTGCAAAGATAGTTATCCCCAGACACTGGAGGTCCACTCACGCACCCACGATCAAGGAGTGGGTGTCTGAAGTGGACTTACTATACAAACTGGAAGAAACAGTGACAATAGCATCGGAGAACACTGACAGATTCCATAAAACATGGAGACCGTGGGTTGCCTTTAAATACTCAGACGCCTTCACTAAGCTTCAAACCGGTTGAAATGTATGTTAAAAATCTGTGTTACGGGGGGCGTGGCCGAGATGCTGAACTGAGCGGACGTGTCTCAGAGCTCTGCTGGACGAGAACCCGATAAATCATCCGAAACTGCGATTTATTGCTGCAATCTACCTTCCAAACACCCTTGTATGCCGTCTAGGAGTTCCAGTGGGCCGCAAAAGGCCAAGAAACTTAAGTTTCCCCCGCGAGTGGAAGCAGAAATCACTCCGGCCCTGTCTCCGGGGCCTTCGCTCCCGCGCCTCAGCAATATGGCGTCCCAAACAGATCAAGAGGACGCCGCTCCGCCTGGTATCCCTGAGGTGATGGCTGCCATTACCCTCTGCCAATCGACCCTTACCAACAAAATCGAAGCCGTCCAACTTGATGTGGGCCTGATGAGACAGGACCTCGAAAAGATCCGCTCCCGGATCACTTCGGTGGAGCAGAGAGTCAGCGGCGCAGAAGACGCAGTAACAGACCACGAGGCGGCCATCCGAACCTTACAGATGAAAGTTAAGGCGTTGGAATACCGCGCGGAAGACGCCGAAAATAGAAGCAGGAGGAACAACCTCCGAATCGTGGGTCTGCCGGAGGGGGCTGAAGGGAGGAACCCTTCGTTATTTGCGGAAGACCTGCTGAGAATGGTCCTCCCTGCGGCGCAGCTGTCACCACATTTCACGGTTGAGAGGGCCCACCGGGTCCCGCCGAGACCGGGTCCGGAGGGGGCCCCGCCGCGCACCTTCATCTTAAGGCTGCTCAATTTTAGGGATAGAGACGAGCTGCTGCGGGCATCCCGGACGGCTGGAGAGGTTCCCTATCGCAACACCAGACTAATGTTGTTCCCGGATTACACCATGGAAACCCAGAAACAACGTCGGTCGTTGAAGGCTGCACTCCGCATCAAAGGAATTCGATATAGCATCCTGTTTCCTGCCAAGCTCCGCGTGGTGGATGGCGAAACAGTCCGGATCTTCACCAACCCGAAGGATGCTAAGGCCTGGATGGAGACCCTACCACCGTAAGATGTAATCTGCTTCCCTGACGGCCCGGCTGGGCTTTGGATCAGGAAGAACCTGTGATGTTTTCTACTACTAGAGGTATGGGGTATGACCGCTGCTGGAACATGGACTTATGCTCTGGGCTGCACTGGACACGTTGCTCCCTAGTTAGGCCTTGCCAAGCCCTGCTGACATAGCGATCCCTGTGTATGTATGCCCCATACTCTCGCCCACACCTACAAGACAGAAGCCACTGGAACAGACACCCTGGGTGTCGGCACTTTTATTTGGTTTATTATTTTTTCCTTTGTTGGGTAATTGCCCTCTCTTCACTTTTAACTTTTAATTTCTGTGGTCCCTAGTTTGGGCTTTACCCTGATATATTATGCACAATACTGATCCAGCATCTCTACAAAGTGGACCGTTACTTCATTAAGAAGTTTAGATCGGGCACACGCCCCTTGATCATTTGATCACTTGATTGAACTGGGTTCAATTGTTCTGGGACTCATGTGCCCTCCACGGTTGGGAGTGGCACGGGGTGGGGGGGGGGGGGGTTGGATGGCCGTTGCTGTCCTCAGTGTTTTTTTTATGTTTGGTTTTCTTTTTTTCTGCTCAGAGGTTGTTTTTTTTCTAAATATAGTATCAATGTGCAACAAGTGGCTGAATAACGGTGTGTCACCCCCCGATTTCCCTATGATGATGGTAACTTTGGCCTGGCGGAGATTGGGGGATGGTGCTCATGGATGGCTCTGGGAAGTATTTGGGGGAGTCAGAGCTGGTAATTTATGGCTGAACATGGAATATGGCTAACTTTACAGTATTATCATGGAATGTCAGAGGTCTTAACTCACCTATAAAACGCTCACTTGTCTTTAAATTTTTGCAACAACATCGCCCCAAAATCTGCATCCTTCAGGAAACTCACCTGCTCGGATCTAAGATTCTAGCATTAAAAAGGGCCTGGGTAGGTGCGCACTATCATGCCACCTACTCTAACTACGCCAGGGGAGTAAGTGTATTGGTGCATAAGTCTCTGGACTTTACTATACTAACCCTTAAGATTGACCCAGATGGGAGATACGTCCTCATGCATGCCCTGATGGCGGGGTTCCCCTATGTAATAATTGGTCTGTATTTACCCCCTCCAGCGGACCCTGCACTCCTACATTTGCTTATGTCCATGTCTGCACAGTATAGTGTGGATAGGGTTTTGCTGGTGGGGGATTTTAATCTGGTCATGGATAATGATAAGGATAGATTGCACGCGGCGGCCACCCAGTGTAATGGGTTGTCGCGGTGGGCGGCCTCCTTTGGTATGACTGATCTTTGGAGGCACTTCCACCCCTCTGACGCCCAGTTTACATGCCTGTCAACCACCTACCGTTCACTGTCCAGGTTGGACATGGCCTTTGCCTCTCCCGGACTGCTACGGGAGACGGTCTCTGCGGAGATCCTCCCCCGTGGTATATCGGATCATGCTCCTATCCTGGTCACGGTGTGTGCGGCGGCAGGTGGGGGTCGGGGACTGTGGAGGCTCTCCAAATTTTGGATAATGGAGCCAGACATCCAAGAGGAAATTCCCGAAGGATTGTACAATTTCTGGGTACACAACACCGACTCCACTAGTCCATTGGTCACCTGGGATGTCTTTAAGGCCTGGGTAAGAGGGGAATATATTAGACAAAAGAGAAGTTCTGTGCAGTCTCTCCAGCAACTCGAATTGCAGGCCCAAGAGGGGGAGCGTACATATGTCGGTGATCCCAGCCCAAGTAACTATGCCTCATGGCAATTCACTTTAAGCAGGCTATCATTGCTCAGGGTTGATCTCACCAAGAAATCAATGCTGGACAGTGCCCAGAGGGTGTTTGAGTTTGGGGACAAGAATGGGAGGCTTCTTGCCTGGTTAGCCAAGGGGCAATTTCCAACCACACATATTGGCCGGCTACGGGAGCCAGATGGGTCCCTCCTGACCACCCAGGAAGCCATTGGGAACTAATTTTTTAATTTCTTCCAGGAGTTGTACTCCTCTAAGGCGGAGTATTCTACTGGGGAATTGTCTGAATATCTTGATCTGGTGCGGTTTCCTACTCTAGACCCAGCTAAGCGCGTGGCTCTGGAGGGGGAGATCACATTGGAGGAGGTACAGAAGGCCCTGAGTTGTATGCAGGCAGGCAAGTCCCCGGGACCCGATGGGCTCCCGATAGAATTTTACTCAGTACACCAGGAACTTCTGGCCCCCAAGATGGTCGCACTATTTAAACAATTCTCATCTATGGAGTCACTACCTGACTTCATGGCAGAGGCGGTAGTGGTACTGGTGCCCAAACCCGGTAAGGACCCGGAAAACTGCGCCTCATACAGGCCCATCTCCTTAATAAATGCTGATGCCAAGCTGCTAGCCAAGATCTTGGCCCTGCGGATGGCGACTGTTATGCAGGATTTGATTCACCAAGATCAAACGGGCTTCATGCCGGGGAAGGGCACCGATATCAATATTAGAAGGTTGTTTCTCAACTTGACCACTGCCCACGACAATGGAGGTCACAGAGTCATCGCCTCTCTGGACGCAGAGAAGGCGTTTGACTCTGTGGAATGGACCTTTCTCTGGGAGGTACTAAAGAGATTTGGGTTCGGTCCCAACTTTCTGCGATGGTTGGGCCTGTTGTACAAGTCTCCGAGGGCCAGGGTACGTGTCAACAGTACGCTCTCGAACTATTTTCTCCTCCAAAGGGGCACGAGGCAGGGGTGCCCTTTGTCGCCCAGCCTCTTTGCCTTGGCGCTCAAGCCTCTGGCCATTCTCATTCGCGGGGATGGAGAGATTAGGGGGTTGAGGATTGGCCCTCTGGGAGGAGAAAATCTCACTATATGCAGACGATGCGCTGCTGTATTTACAGGACGCAGGTGCCTCCCTACAGGAGGCGCTGAGGGTTTTTGATGTATTTGGCAGGTTCTCGGGGGTCCGGATCAACTGGTCCAAGTCTGTACTCTTCCCGCTGGATCCGCACCCCCGAGAGCTTCGGCCAAACTCCCCCTTGCTCTGGGTAGAGGAGTTCAGATACCTGGGCATTGTAGTGGCCAAGGACCTTCGGGTCTTTGGTCGCTTAAATCTCCAGCCCATAGTTACACGACTAAAGGAGCATTGCTCTAAATGGAGAGACTTGCCACTTAACCTAATGGGCCGGATTAATGTCCTTAAAATGCTTTACCTACCCCGGTTTACTTATATATTCCGCAACTCCCCCGTGTGGATCCCTGTGTCCTTTTTTAAAGGACCTGGAGACACATATTGGGTCGTTCCTCTGGAGAGGTGCCACTCCTCGACTGGCCAGATCAACGCTGCAGCTGCCGGCCCGCTGCGGAGGTCTCGCATTGCCCAACCTGCAGGTGTACTATTGGGCGGCGGTGCTGGTCACGGTGCGGTGGTGGTTTGCCCAGTCTGAATCTAATGCGGCCGTCTGCCTAGAGGCGGCAATACTGGGCTCCTTTCAGAGGTTAGGTAATGTAGTGTACAGAGGCTCGGGGGTGCACCCACCCCTACTAAGACAACCCTAAAGCCCCATACACACGGTCTGACTTTTTCATGGATTCTGTCCGATCGGACAATGTTGTTGAAAAATCAGACCGTGTGTATGCACCATCGGACAGTGTACGTCGGATTGTCCGACGGACAAAGTCTTATCTCCTGCTGGATAGATTTGCCAACAACCCGGTCCGATCACACCAAATCCGATCGTGTGTACGGTTGTCCGACCGGACAAAGTGCTACGCATGCTCAGATCACATTACAAGACCAAAGCTATTGGCTACTAGCCTCTACGTAGTCCCGTCGTAGGCAAACGTCACCACGTTCAGAATGATCGGATTTTCCGACAACTTTGTCCGACCGTGTGTACGCAAAACCAACATCAGACAAAGTATGACGGACAGGATCCGACCGACCTGGTCCGCGGATTGTCCGACCGTGTGTATGGGGCTTTAGGGTCTGGATGATGGCGAGGAAAAGGTTCCTTCGTCCTCAACAATACTCACCCAATATGCCACTCTGGGAGAACTCATTGCTCCCCCACTTTAGAACGATACCCGACTCTCAGATATGGGTTAGGTGTGGGATCGTGACCCTCTGAGATATCGTCAGGGATGGAGCTGTGTTAACATTCCAGGACATGGTGACCGAGCATGGCATCCCGTATAATATGCTGTTCCGATACTACCAACTAAGACACGCAGCTAGGGCACAATTTCAGGGGGAGATCACCCTGGCAGTGGATCCAGTTGAGGATGCATTGTCACAGGTGATGCTTAAGAAAACCTTATCCTCCTTGTATCTCATTCTGTTGGGGGTTGACTCGCCCAAGATGGAAGCCCTCTGGGTTAGGTGGCAGAATGATATTCCCAGCCTGGATAGGGAAACCTGGGAGGAATGTTTTGAGGATGGGTCAAAGGTTCTTATTTCCTCTAAGGATAAACTAATTCACACTAAATTCCTGCATCGAGTATACTACACACCACAGAGACTGCACAGAATTTTCCCCCTCAGATCCCCGGACTGCCCTAAGTGTCAATCCACTGATGGGTCATTTCTACATATGTTCTGGTCCTGTCCCCGTCTCCAAAGATATTGGTCCAGAGTTTTTGATTGCATTAATACGAGACTGCAACTCACCTTACCTGCCTCGCCTGAACTGGCGCTGTTGGGCATTCATGAGGACGACCAGAGACCCAGGTATACAAAGATACTGATTTTCTTACTGGTATTTTATGCCAAGAAGGTGATTTTAGTGAAGTGGACATCGCCTTCCCCTCCCACAGTGGCCTCCTGGGATACCATGGTCAATGCAGTACTTCCCATGTATAGATTGACATATCGAGAGAGGTGTTTTAGTTGACCGTGCTAGTGTCTCTGTCCCAGAGTGTGAGGGGCAGAGGGATAGTATGTTTTCTGTCAGCTCTTTTTGTCATACCCTATATATTGGTTTTAAGGGTTGATATCGTAGCCAAAATCGCATATGTAAAAGAAAAAAACCCCACTCAATTTTTCATAAGGGATACCAATGGAAGGCAGTCCCACATGAAAATGGATGGGAAAGAAGCTACTGCAGATATCAAAAAGGACAAAAAAATGGGGGGGGGGGAAGTAGAGAGTTAATACTCAATGGTTAACAGAAAAGCTACTTTATTAATTACAGTTTATCACATTGCTGTTGAAAACGACAATTGTCATATCACGTTCGTGGAATAATTGCTATGGTTAAAAATGCCCATCCTCCGGGGCTAGACATAAAACACGCAACAAATAAAGACAAACAAAAAAATATACAAACATACAACAATAACGGTTGGAGGCACCTCCTTAATCGCAGCAGTGTCAATATTCCATATTAGGGTAAATAAGTAATGAACCACTGTGTGGTCGTATTTGTATATTGACACATGTGTGATAAATGGGGTATGGAGATGGCTAAGCTACCTAAGCAAGTAATAGAAACGGACTGTAATCCCCCTAGTAGCTGCTAATGACATCATGAAATAATTGTAAATAAGTTAGAAATCGGTGGCAATAAGCAGTCCAGAGAGATGCAACTATTAATGCAAGATAATTGCTGACTGAGCAGCTAGAGGTAAATTGAGATATATTTCTCTGTTAGCTATAAACTTGCATGGCTCTTCAATTAGAGTTTAATTACAGTCCGGTGATAGTTTAGAAGACAGTCCATAGAATGCAATTATTGTTGCAAGTATTGTGGTTGGTTTCCTAAATGAAAAGATGTTAAACTATCACTTGTATTTAGGCGGAAAAAATAAACTAAGCACTTTTTAGAGGTTGCAGGAAAAAAAGGATAGTTGAAAAACCGGAGCCGAAAAGCATGTAGCTGGAGTGTTCACATAGAGTCAGTTGAAAAAGTGTATATAGTAACACACAGATACGTGCTCTTTGCCTACAAGATGCTTGAATAAAGTTCTTTCTTTATTTGTGTAGATGTAGCAGGTTATATGTTGCAATGTTATTCCTAAACAGGACACAATTCTGTGGCAATTTAACCTGTGCTGGCATCTATTAAGTTGATATTTACAAAACAGCTCCACTTATGTCCTCGTGCAGAGGAAGGAGGTGTATATGTGTAAGGAGGCATCAGTCATGTAGCAAACATCTTGCTGATCTCGATTCCGATAAGCTGTATTTTGTTAGGCATGTAGCAAAAATATAACAAGACTAGATGAGGATCACAGCAGGAAAAAAAAAACAAGAGAAAAAGGAGGTTACGTTACCACTTCTTTTGCAGGTGAGTTGAATTAATCCAAATGATTGCTTACTGCGGTATCCTAGAAGGGTATCCTCCGATCGTTCTGCTGGTTAGGATCTCATCAAATATTCATTGCCAAATATTCCTTTATTTCCTTTGTTTCGGAGCTTGTGCTGGTTTTTAATCCTTAGATGTAGGTTGCAAAAGGCTTATGCAAGGTAATCCCAGCTTGAAAGGATATTTTGCAACTGCTCAGTCTGTGCTGATAGTCCGCCGTTTGTTCTCAGCAACCGCTGGTAGTCATAGGCAGTTAGAAGTTTTTCTCCTTTGCTGTCGGTCATTACCCCGAGATTGACATATGCCAGCAGAGGATGCCCACTGAAGTTTGACCGAGTGTGGCTACCCTGGATAGAACAAGTTTAAACCGCCCCCATGGGGAGGCTCTCCTCTCCTTTGGTCTGGGAACTGGGTATGGGCGGCTGTGGCCACCCCTTCCCCCCCCCCTCGTCCCGGTTATTACACACCCGAATGTCATGATGTAAGGGAAATGTGGAGATGGTTACCTACCCACTGTTCTACTGATAATCCTCTGCTCTGTACGGTATACTTGTATGCATTTATGACGAATTGTTCTACTGCTTGTTGTATTTTACTTGTATCGTTCTTTTTTTTTGCTATAATAAAAAAAACAACCTGGTTGTTAAAAAAAATAAAAAATAAAATCTGTGTTACACTATTCCCTAATGGACTCTCGAATGGAGCCGAGATTAGCAATAGCTATTGGGATCAGAAGGATAGACTTTAATGCTGGTATTCGATAGGGTTAAATGAAGCTAGAAATGAAGACAACTGAAACTGTATTGGAAATAAACCCAAGGGGTTAATCCTACCCCCCCCCCCTCCCTCTCCTCACCTCTCTCTCTCTCTATTCCCTTTTCTATCCCCTATCTCTTTTCATTCTTCCTTTGGGCCTCTGCCCGTTAACACACTAGTCATGGAGACCACCCATCCCTGGGCCTAAATTTGGGGCAGGGCATGGAGGGCGCATGACTAACTAGAACGAACTCACCAATAAGCACAGTTTTGGTAACATGGTTAGCATAGCACAAGTACATTACACAAGGAGCAATTTCCTCACTTGTGATCTATATTGAGTTAAACTGTACGATACCCCGCATTACTGTTGAACAAATGTTGTCAAGACGAATCTTTTGTTTTGCCTAATAAAAATCTTTTATTGGAAAAAAAAAAAAAAAAAAAAAATGTCCCCCAAAAGTCAATTTTGCCAGTTACGGCACAATTGTACTAAGTTGGAGGATTATAATGCACAAAGTTTTCTTCTCAAACAGAAATTTATAGAGAAAGGCTACCCCCCAAACCTCATTGATCAGGCTCAGGGCCGCCATCAGGGGGGTACAGCCCATACACTTGTAAGGGGGCCCATTGTATGGACTGGCCCGGCCGACTGGCAGGTATGTGAGAAGGTGGGTCAGGTGTAGAGGAGCTCCGTGGATGCTCCTGTATGTGTGTCAGTCAACAGGCTGCTGCTCTGTCATGAGTTCGCTGACATTGGGCTCTTTGCTGCCACCTCTGGCCTTTTCCTGCATGTGCACCCCTCTGCATATGGAAATGAGCTGGGACTAGGAACAGGGGGGGGGGGGGGGCTGTGTGTGTGTCTGTGTACATGCCTGTGTGTGTACAGGTCTTGTTTGTGTACATGCCTGTGAACCATGTCTCTGTGTATACATGTCTCTGTGTATACATGTCTCTGTGTGTACATGTCTCTGTGTGTACATGTCTCTGTGTGTACATGTCTCTGTGTGTACATGTGTGTGTACATGTCTCTGTGTGTACTGTACATGCCTCTGTGTGTTCTGTACATGCCTCTGTGTGTAAATGTCTCTGTGTGTACATGCCTGTGTGTATGTACATGCATGTCATATATACACACATGTGAGGGGGGCTCAGAGCATACAGGTGTGAGGGGGCCGAGAGCGTACAGGTGTGAGGGGGCCGAGAGCGTACAGGTGTGAGGGGGCCGAGAGCGTACAGGTGTGAGGGGGCCGAGAGCGTACAGGTGTGAGGGGGCCGAGAGCGTACGGGTATGATTAAAGCAAGACAGGTGATGGCTTACCCCGACTAAGTCCAGAAAGGTGTCTCCGCCGTCCGTTTAGAGAGTGCTGCCCGATCCTTGTGGGGGTAAGCCATCACCTGTCTTGCTTTAATCATCTGCTAACCATTCACCAGAGCCTGACTATGTATCTGGCATTTCCTGTTGGACATCCTATCATAATATTGCTTTTACTGTTATTTTCTATAGGTCAGTGTACCCATAAACCCCCCCCCCCTTTTTTCTGGACATTGATCCTATTGGGAGAATACCTGGTGAGCCACATTGGGGGCTCACTTTATTTCCCCCTGGGGGTTTCGGATTTTACGTGTCTATTTCCACCCGCTTTTTTTTAGTGTGGCATCTAACACTGGTTGTCGGGGGTAAACTTCTGGTACACACCTTAGGTGTCTTCTGCAGGTATTCTTATGAGTACCACTATGCTTCATACATCTGTGGTGGCCCCCCTTTCCCCCTCTTTTCTTTTATTCATTGCTGTTATTTACTGATAATGGGTTGATGTTATTGGGTACAATACTGTCACTATCTATTTGGTGTTATAGGTGGTCAAGTTTCCCTCTCTTAGGGACTCATTCTTTCTCCCCCTCACTCTTTCCTTTTTTGATTATGGGGGGGGGCTACTAACTCTATTCCCCCTTCCCTATACATCAATATAGGCCCTATATCGGTCTCCTGATCTATAGGAAATGATATTGGGTCCCTGCTGGACATATATGTCAGTCCATCGGTTATATATCGAAGTCTCAGGATTATGATTCCAACTGCACCCATGATTTATCTCTCTTCTATTAATCTCATCTCGCACTGAGTGTTTGCTCCACCGTGGTATGTCGAAATATATTTATGTATGACACACATTATATATATATATATATATATATATATATATATATATATATATATATATATATATATATATATATATATATATATAATGTTTTTTTGTCATTTGTTTTTTCAGGGCGGGCGGGGGGGGGGGGGGGGGTCTCTTTTCTTGCCAACCACTTTGCTTTTTTACTATTTTTATGTATGTTCGCATTTTTTCATTTGTCTGTTTTTACATTCTAGAGCGATAATTGTATTACAAATCTACTCACTCTCCACCCCTGATGAAAGTTCTCCCATCAAAGGAACTGGAAACGTGTCGGGTTCTGGGGGCAACCTAACCCCCATGAGAGCTTCAGTGCTACCCACCTTTTTTTGTTTTTTTGTTCTGTTATGTGTAGTTTGTTTTCATAATTTTTGTATTGTGCATATTGCATTGCGTATCTTGTTCTTGACGCTAGGCGTCTATTTTTAACATTTAAATAAAATACTATTTTTTATATTCTTGTTTATTATGGTGGTCTGATTAAAGTCCCAACCTAGGGGGTCTTTTTTGGTTTGCCCTAAACATAGTGTGCCCCGCCACTTTCTGGAATATCATAAGCAATCATCCAAAGATCTAAAAGTTTGGGTCCTTGAATCAATTCCAGATAAATTTCCCCCAGCAGAACGTTTCAAAAGGCTGTGTTGTCAGGAAACGTATTGGATTTTTACTTTGGATACCATGTCGCCTAGAGGAATGAACGAGGAGATCGGAATCAGCACTGTTATTTAACAGGTGCTGGTGTGATTTCCCCCCGGTCATGCATCAGTGGGTCGCTCAGTCACTGGTGAGTGGATACCCAGTTTTCTCCACTAAACAGCTCATATTGGGCAACAAACACAAATTTGCCACCCCCCCCCTTTTTTATTTTTGTCGGTATTGGGTATTAACATGATCAGTTGTTTTTATACATTTGGTTATTGTGCCTACCTGGTTCCAATTAATAACCATATGCACCTCTGATTGCTCCACCACATCACAGGTGACGCAGATAACCACACCCAGTTCCCACTAGGAGTCAGATCCCAACTGGGCTGCCAGAGGGGAGATTGGATCGTGCCTCTCCATCAAAATGTAAACAGCAACAGTAATCTAAAAAATAATAAATAAAGAGTAATTGGAAAAATAAAACCGCGCTTCCAAAATAAACAAAATAAAACATACAGGCTGCTGCTCAAGGTGGGATACACACACTAAGGCAATAATGGAAAGAAGGGAACAGCACCAAATAAATCAAAAGAACAAAAATAGCTTAACCCCTACTTAGATAGCTGTATATGATATTTTGATACCACATATACACTAAAACCATGTGAAACACCAAATTGGGGATGATAGTTCATAATAGGATTACGACACCATATGAAAAGTTCATTGAGATCTCCAGATAGGTAATATAAATACAATGACATATGGAATAGTCTTTATCCAGAAAAGCTTTAGAGGGATACACCGTGATGGTCACTTTGCAATCTGTGAAAACACCGACCCTCCACCACGTATATAGTGTGCCCTTACCAGAAGGCAGAGCATATAAGGCTCTTAGTTGAAGACAATCAACAGACAGCCGTTAGTAGCCCTATTAGAGGATCGCCAGCACTGTTGGGATGGATGTTCTCCTGATAGATGACAGGATGCTCTGGATATCCCACTTTGAACACTTCTCAGTAAAGGTGGCCGATGCAGGCTCAGTTTAAATCACATTCAAAGGAAGGAAGAGAGAGCCACCCATAGTGAAATTCCGTACAAATAATTTATTAAAAACGAATAGTAAGACTTACAGTTAAAATTGCTATGGAGCAAAAAACAAATCCGCCGGCCGGTCCGATACTGGAGCCCGTCCTCCGAAGCGTGGTGACGTCACTATGGGACCCGAATGTGAAAAATCAAAAGTGCTAATTTTAAAGGCTTATATGCAAGTTATTGTCATGTCTTGTGTTTGGGGACCCGGGTCCTGCCCCAGAGGACATGTATCAAAGCAAAAAAAAAAAAAAAAAAAACGGCCGTTGAATCTGTTTGTAAATTTGGAACAGGTACATTTTTTTTAAGTGTAGCTCCAGCCAAAAACAATTTTTAAAGCTTTTTGGATAACATAGGGAAGGGTTATCACCCCTGTAACATTTGTTTTGCTGTCTGTGCCCCTGTTCAGAAGATTTCACCTCACTTTCTGTTCCCAATGACAAGTGAATTTTGAAAATTTTGGGTTATTAGGGAAACAAGGATTGGTGATAAAGCATCAGTGGAGGCACCTTTTTCCCATATTAACTCACTAACTTACAGGAGAGAATTTCCCTTCCTAGGGGTAGATTTCCTCTCACTGCCTGTTGTCTCCCTCCGCTTTTAAGTAGGAGTCGTTTGTAAGTCGGATTTTTGAAAATAGGGGACCGCCTGTATACTCTGCAGAAAATTTGGCCTTAGGTGTTGGTGGTACCAGAACACTGTAAGCCCTCACAGTTACTCTTGGTGGGCTCTGCAACGGGCCCTGCTGTGAAATATTATAATCAAGAATTGTAATTACACACCCCTGTTGAACAGGGGCAGAAAAATTGTGCCTTAGGCAGTGGTGGTGGTGCCCTG
The DNA here is from genome assembly GCA_028564925.1 of Lithobates sylvaticus. Lineage (NCBI taxonomy): Eukaryota > Metazoa > Chordata > Amphibia > Anura > Ranidae > Lithobates > Lithobates sylvaticus. The sequence goes on from CM053030.1 coordinate 316,183,349, forward strand.
AACAAAAAATATTATTATGCCGCGTACACATGATTGGAAATGCCGCCAGGAAAACTCAGATGAGAGCTTTTTGGTCGGAAAATGCGACCGTGTGTATGCTCCATCGGTCTTTTGCTGGCAGAATTCCAGACAGCAAAAGATTGAGAGCATTGTTCTCAATTTTTTTGGTCGGGAAAAGTTCCTATTCAAAAAATGCGATCTGTATGCAATTCGCACACGCAAAAAATCACGCATACTCGGAAACAATTCGACGCATGCTCAGAACTTCATTTTAATCGGCTCGTCGTAGTGTTGTATGTCACCGCTAGGGATGAGCCCGGTGTTCGATTCGAACCCATGTTCGAATCGAACATCGGGTGTTCGCCCGCTCGGCGAGCCCAGAACTATTTGGGCCGCTCGCATGAAATTCATGTGATGCGAGCGGCCCGCAGAGCATTGCTGGCTGATGATTGGCCAAGCATGCACTGTGACCCGCATGCTTGGCCAATCAGAGCCAGGGGTGAGGAGAGCAATAATTGGCCTCAGGCAGGATGCCTGTGGCCAATTATAGCTCAGGGTGTTTAGTACACGCCCCACAGTATAAAAGGCCGCCGCGCCGGCGGCCTCGTATATTGTGTTGTGTTACAGCGTGTCAGTGTTATGTGCTGCTTGCTGACATTATGTGCTGTGATTCTGGGGATTAGTGTGTGCGTGCTGTTAGTACAGCATTGCAGTATCACATCTGGGGGGTGTCTATAGTATGCCTGTGAAGGGGCGCATGTTTCCTGTGCTTAGAACTGTCCCTGCACAAAGTGTCATTTTTGCAGGGAAAAAAAAGCTATTTAAAATCACTCGCGGCTAATGAATTGACAGCTCCCGTAACACAGAACAGTCATTCATTGAAAGTCATTGATAAAAAAAAAAAAAAAAAAAAAAAGCGTGGGGGTCCCCCCAAATTCAATAACCAGGCCCTTCAGGTCTGAGATTGATTTTAAGGGGAACCCCGGCCAAAAAAAAATGGCGTGGGGTCCCCCTCAAAATCCATACCAGACCCTTATCCGAGCACGCAACCTGGCAGGCCGCAGGAAAAGAGGGGGGGGGACGAGAGCGGCCCCCCTCCCTCCTGAACCGTACCAGGCCACATGCCCTCAACATTGGGAGGGTGCTTTGGGGGTCCCTGGCCATTGGTTGTGGGGGTCTGCGGGGGGCTTATCGGAGTCGGGAAGCCCTTTAACAAGGGGACCCCCAGATCCCGGCCCCCCTCTGTGTGAAATGGTAAGGGGGTACAAAAGTACCCCTACCATTTCACCAAAAAAAGTGTCAAAAATGGTAAAAATTACAGGAGACGGTCTTTGACAATTCCTTTATTAAAATCTTCTTTCTTCTGGTCTTCCTTCTTCCTTTCTTCATCCTTTGGTTTCTTCATCTTCTCCTTCCGGCATCTTCTTGTTTCATCATCTTCTTCCTCCGATCCGATTCTTCTTGCTCTGGTCTTCTCGTCTGGCATCTTCCATGGCGTCGGCGTCTCTTCTGGGCCGCTCCGCGCAATGGGAGGCTCCCGCTGTGTGAGGCTTCGCTGTGTCTGACAGGACTTTTATAACGGAGGGCGGGCCTGGTAACCCCGCCCCCTCTGACGCACGGGGACGTCATGGGGAATTCCCTATGGCTTTCCCCATGACGTCAGAGGGGGCGGGGTCACCAGGTGGCCCCGCCCTCCGTTATAAAAGACCTGTCAGACGCAGCGAAGCCTCACACAGCGGGAGCCTCCCATTGCACGGAGCTGCCCAAGAAGAGACCCGGACGCCGTGGAAGAAGATGCTGGATAAGAAGAAGCGGATCGGAGGAAGAAGATGGAAGAAGAAGATGGAAGAAAATGCCGGAAGGAGAAGAAGATGAAGAAACCGAAGGAAGACCAGAAGAAAGAAGATTTTAATAAAGGAATTGTCAAAGACCGTCTCCTGTCATTTTTACAATTTGACACTTTTTTGGTGAAATGGTAGGGGTACTTTTGTACCCCCTTACCATTTCACACAGGGGGGGGGGGGGGGGGGGGGATCTGGGGTCCCCTTGTTAAAGGGGGCTTCCAGATTCTGATAAGCCCCCTACCCGCAGTTCCCCACAACCAATGGCCAGGGTTGTGGGGACAAGGCCCTTGTCCTCATCAACATGGGGACAAGGTGCTTTGGGGGGTCTTGGACCCCCAATGCACCCTCCCAATGTTGAGGGCATGTGGCCTGGTACGGTTCAGGAGGGAGGGGGGCCACCCTCATCCCCCCTCTTTTCCTGCGGCCTGCCAGGTTGCATGCTCAGATAAGGGTCTGGTATGGATTTTGAGGGGGACCCCACGCCTTTTTTTTTTGGCTGGTGTTCCCCTTAATATCCATAGCAGACTTGAAAGGCCTGGTTATTGAATTTGGGGGGACCCCCACGCTTTTTTATTTTTTTATTTTTTTTTTTAAATCAGACTTTATCAATGACTTTCAATGAATGACTGTTCTCTGTGTTACGGGAGCCGTCAATTCATTAGCCGCGAGTGATTTTAAATAGCTTTTTTTCCCCTGCAAAAATGACACTTTGTGCAGGGACAGTTCTAAGCACAGGAAACATGCGCCCCTTCACAGGCATACTATAGACACCCCCCAGGTACGAAATTTAAAAGAATATTACACTTTTATTGTTTCACTTTAAGCATTATTAAAATCACTGCTCCTGAAAAAACTGCAGTTTTTAAAAAAAAAAAAAAAATTGCATTGATACATGTCCCCTGGGGCAGGACCCAGGTCCCCAAACACTTTTTATGACAATAACATGCATATTAGCCTTTAAAATTAGCACTTTTGATTTTAAACATTCGCATCCATTGTAACTAATAGGGTTCTTATGCTGTAGACTTTAGGTCTGTTCGCGGGTTCTGGTGTGAACCGAACTCAGGGGTGTTCGGCTCATCCCTAGTCACCGCGTTCTTGATGGTCACAAGTTCAGAGAACTTGTGTGACTGTGTGTATGAAAGGCAAGCTTTAGCGGAATTCTGATTTTTCAGCATTAGACGCAGCATTAGAAGCTATCATCATGAAGATTGAGGAGGAATAGGATAGTCACTCAGCATAGGCAGTCTTCAAGGGATCCCACATGCATAGAAAAATCAATTGGTTACATCAGCATCAGGTGCTTGGTAGCTGGTGATCCAAGACTGATTCCTTTTTATGAATGTGAGCCGATCAACAGAGTCTGTGGACAGGCGCACTCTGTGATCGGTTACAAAGCCCCCAACAGCACTGAATGTGCATTCAGAAAGAACACTGGATGCAGGACAGGCCAGTAGCTAACTTGCAATTTGAGCAAGCTCTGGCCAGTGGTCCATCCTCAAGACCCAGTAACCTAGTGGATGTTCTGTTGGAAAGGTCTCAAGTCTGATCTTGCCCCTAGACATTCCTGCACCATGTAATTCAGATGCTGGTGATGGTTGCTGGAACCGATCAGACCTTGGCGCTGATGACTGAAGAATTGTCTGAAGGCATCGGTCACTGATGCCTGATGTGACTGAACGAAGCCTCTGCAACACGTTGTCCAGCACCAGGAAATTGTAACCTCCCAGGCTCTGGAAACGCAATGCACAAACCTTTCTTTAAGGCCTCCCGAAGAGGTTTCATCCTCTGTTCCCTCTGCGAAGGCTGGATAAGTTTTGCAACCTTACCCTTGTAACGTGGATCAAGAAGGGTTGCCAGCCAGTAATGATCCCTCTCCTTGATACAACAAATCCTAGGGTCCTTTTGCAGGATCAGGGAGGCCATGCAGCGCAAGTTTGCAGAGGCATTTGATCCTGAGTCCTCTGGGTCACATGATCTGCAACCACCTCCTCCCAGCCACGTACAAGTCCATGGGTTTCTGGGGACTGAAAACAATCCCTTGAAGACTGCTGCTGATGCTGAGTGTTATCCTCCACCTCCATGCTGACACCTTCTTCTTCTTCTGGCGGGCCCGCTGGAATACTATCTGGATAAAGGGGGCCCTGAGAGGTAAGGAAGTCCTCCTCTATCTCCCGCTGTTCTGCCTCAAGTGCCCTTTCCATTATTCCACAAAGCGTGCGCTCCAGCAGGAAGACAAGAGGGACAGTATCGCTGTTGCATGCACTGTCACTGCTCACCATCCTCGTGGCCTCCTCAAATGGTGACAGGACAGTGCATGCATACTTGATCAGTAGCCACTGGCATGGCGAAAACCACTTCTGAGCCTTCCCCTGCAGAGCTGCCAGAATCTCTGCCCCAGTGTGGCTCCTGTCCCCTAAGCAGACCAACTCAAGCACCGCATGGCATCTTTTTTGCCTGAGTGCTTGTGTAACCCCTTGAACACCTACAGAGCACTGCTGGTTCAGAGGACAAATCTGCAGAGGAAGAGGCCATAGAGGAAGAAGAAGGGGGGTGGAGGATAAAGCTGTGGCAGAATCACCACTAGCATTTTGGAGGTGTGGTGGTGGAACAGGCTCCAACAATACTGAACCCTGTCCTGCATCCTTCCCAGCTGCCAGCAGAGTTACCCAGTGCACAGTGAAAGAAAGGTAACGTCCCTGTCCATGCCTGCTGGACCATGAGTCAGTGGTAATATGCACCTTACTGCTGACCGCCCTGTCCAACAAGGCCAAGACATTGCCTTCCACATGCTGGTAGAGAGCCGGAATGGCGTTTGGGAACCTGCCACTTTGTTACCGCACATTCCACAAATTCATGAAAGGGGGCAGAGTCTACCAGCAGAAAAGGCAGCAGTTGCAGTGCTAAAAATTTGGCCAAGCTAGCATTCAGACGCTGAGCATGTGGATGGCTGGGACTGAAAATGGTTTAGCAACTAGGATAGGGTAATTTGCCTGCTAAAATTGGATGTTGGTGTACCACTATCAGATTGGCCGCAAGTACTTGGGACACCTATTTCTATACCTTTATTCCTCTCAGTGCAGGTTTCTGAGAGGACTGGAGGTATAGTGGGGTTGGAGATCCCAGCTGATGAGGAGCAAGGAGAGGTCTGCCTTGTTCTTTGATGTGGGTCTTTTAAGTGCTGTTGCCAACGGACTGCATGGGAGGTCGTCATATGTCTGGTCAAGCATGTGGTGCCCAAGCAGCTGCTGTTTTGGCCATGCTTAATATGCTTAGACATATGTTGCAAACAGCAACGGTGAGATCTGCTGCACACGTGTCAAAAAAAGACCCACACCAAAGAACTTTTCAAAATATGCGGGGAGTCAGCAGCGCCCTGTACCTGCTTAGCTCTGCGCTGTGATGTAATAGGGTGGCTGCCCTTAAGCTGCCCCCTGGAGGGCATCCTGCCTCATTGGAGATGTGCCTCCTCCTCTCTTCTATCAGGCACCCAAGTAGAGTCAGTGACCTTCCTCCTCGTCACTGGAGCAAACTTGGCAGTATGCTGCAGCTGGGGGGGAACGTGACTGCCAGTTTCTTGTCCTTCTTGGGCACCCCCTCTCTCTAGGCTCACGTTATTCCCTTCCTCAACCTAGGTATCATCATGGGAGCCTTCAAATCCCTGCGCATCCTCCTGCAGCATGCACCCAACACTGTGATCGAATAGTTCGGGAACTCCTCCTTGCATGATGGTGGGGCTAGGGAAGGAGTGACTGTTCACATGGAGCAGATGGAATAGGCCACTTTGGCAGGCAAACTACTCAGAGCTTGGGTGACAGAGGATGAGGAGGATGAGGACGGCTTTGTTATTCATTCCACCAACTCTTCTGCATGTTGTGGCTCAATAACATGGCCAGCTGCAGAAAAAAAAAAAAAGGACAAGCGTGCCCCACGGCCAGCACTGTTGACTGTAGACACAGAGCCTGCTTGCCCCCTTTTAGTGGCCTGTGAGTGTCTTCCTACCGGACATGCTGTTAATTTTGTTTAGCAAAACCACACTACATTGTAGTGTGTGTACACCACCAGAAGTGTAGTAGCAACTGCACTATGGGTACACGGTACTGTGTACACCGTCTGAAGTATAGTATAAAAAGTACACCAGGAATGGCCTGCAGTCAGGTGTGTGTGTGTGTGTGTGTGTGTGTGTGTGTGTGTGTGTGTGTGTGTGTGTGTGTGTGTGTGTGTGTGTGTGTGTGTGTGTGTGTGTGTGTGTGTGTGTGTGTGTGTATATATATATATATATATATGTATATATTTTTAGAGATTGTAAGCTCTAATGAGCAGGGCCCTCTGATTACTCTTGTACCAAATTGTAATGTCTGCCTTTAATTTTGTTAAGGGCGGCGCAAACTGTTGGCGCTATAATAATAAAAGGCTGACCGCAGGTCAGCCTGTATTTGTAGGAGGAGTCAGGCTGCATAAAGCCTGCCCTCCTTTGCCTCCTCCTCTCATGGTCGGAGGCTCTCGTGTCGGTACACTGTAGCGTAATTTCCGGGCGACCTGTCTGACGTCACTCCCGGGTTTTTCGTCTCGGAAGGCTACACGGGGGCTCCGAGTCTCCCCGCTTTTACATACAGGATACAGATGTGGTGGGGGGGGGGGTCCACGGGCAATGGTAAACCCCATCTCGGGCATCTACTGGCTGGAGATCTCCCCGCTGAGGAATGGTGGTCTCGGCCCCTCTCCTCCTCAGTGCAACCGTTTCCGGCTCTAGTGGGGGGATGGTGAGGCTCCCTCTCCTGATTACTGGGGCACAGGGCTCCTGCACATCCCGATCCAGATGCCGCTACTCACCCCATTTCAGGGTCCGGTCGGGATCAGAGCACCACCAGTTTCCCAGTGTCAGTTCTGACGTCAGTGGCTCGGGGCTGAGGCCGTTACTGCGTGCATCTCTGATACACGCATGCGGTTCTTTAGGAGCTGTCAAATCACTCATACCAGGCTGTTATCAGGCTGCACTCTGGCTGGCTCTGCCATTACCTGCAGGGCTGGGGGTCTCCGGAGTCAGGAGACGGGGATAGGAGCTGACTGGACTGAGGACACTCATAGCTGCATAGTAATCTTGTGGTTAGGTCTGCCGTCACCACTGACTAGTCACAAACTTATGGGGAAGTACGGGGATGCCTTATTCATGTTGCAGCATAGCTCTATCTAGTTGCTCTATCCAGCTCACGTCAGGCTGTGTCATTTGGTGGTCATGTGGCCGCACAGCCTTGTTCAGTTTTCCTTATGTCGGGGTCATGTCTGTGTAATAGGTGGCTGCTGTTTTAGTTTACCCAAAGCAGAGAAGAATGTTCTCCATCTGTGTGCATCTGTTGGCAACTGCTGTCTATAATCGGCAGGGAGGCTGCACCTTCTCATCATGCGCTGCGCCGTCTCCATGAGGGGGCCGCTTCTCCCGGGTTCCGCCGGGAGAGGGGGGGGGGGGGAATCAGCCACCTGACAGCTTCTCGGGCTACACGGGGTGGGGGGGGGGGCGCTTCTCCTACCCGCCCGCTTCTCCCGGTGTTGCGCCGGGGGGGTTGTGGCCGCCTGTGGGCCCCTCTGTCCCCACGAGAGTGCCGCTTCTCCCTGTGTTCCCCTGGGAGATGGGGGGGGGATTTAAAGCCGCCTGACAGCTCATCTGTCTCCTCGAGGGGGCCGCCCCCCTGCTTCCTTCTGTATTCTGCTGGGGGAGGGGGGGGGGGGGGGAATTCGGCCGCTTGATGGCTCCTCTAGCCATACAGAGCGGTCTCCTCAAGGAGGCCACCCGTCCGCTCCTCCCGGTGTTCCGTGCGGGGGGGGGGGAATTCGGTCACCCGCCAGCTCCCCTCACAGCTCTGGGCACCTGCTTCTCCTGCCCTGTTACCACATACTAGGCACTCAGGATTAGCATGGGTTTTCAGGGGTCAAATCAGGCTGTGGAGTTGACATGACACTTGCTTGTCACCTGTCATCTCACAGTTTGTGGGGGTCCTTAGAGGGGCTGTAATACACTTCTCATGCAACTTATGTTTCAAGGCAATTTACGTTTCTCATGCGACTTACGTTCCTCAGGTAAGTTTTTGTTCCTCATGCAATTTGTGGTGCTCTTGCAAATTTTCAAATGTCTATTCACATTTTTCTCACATTTATTACGTTTCCCATGTTCTTACGTTTCCCAGTCATGTTTTCTCGTTGCCTTTCGTTCGCTGCATTTCCGTTAGCTTGTGCTTACATCCAGGATCTGTCACGTCTACAGATCCATACGGGCTGAGGTTTCGTTTTTAATTGATTGTCATCCTACAATCTTCTTGCCTGTAGTCCATACATGCACGTTCACCATTACATCTTTACTACTACCCACCACGGTCTGTGGGTACCTTAGCCCAGAGTGTTTGTTTTTAATTTCCTGTCTTGGCGCTGCAGGTTGCTCGGGCTCGCTTACTGCATACGGTAGGGTGGGGTGGTCATTAGGTTCACATTCATGCGCGGATTGATCTTGTCATTTCTGCACCCACATCCTTATACTTGTCAGGTACCAGGGGTATTGGTTGTCTGTCATGTTCTCTGGTCATTTTACACAGCTGGGTTGTCCATATTCTTTCCACTGCAGGTTACCCATCACGTCTATGGGTTTAACAGGATTGAGGTGATCGTTTTTAATTGGCTTGTTTCGGTGGCAAGTCTCCTCATCTGTTCTCGCGCTGCTCACACATTTCGTACAAAACCCACATTTCTCAGGCAATTGTTTTGTTTCTGTGCCAACTCACGTTTCATGTTTTTTCTTGTTTTTTCGTTTTTCCCAGGTTTTCTTTCGTTTTCATCAGTTCACGTTCAACCAGTGTTTCTTTTGCAGGTTGCTTTTTTCTTGCTGCCTCGGTTCTTATGCTGCTCACGTTTTCGTCAGATCGCGCTACTCGTCAAGTCATGTTCCTTCACGCAGCTTACGTTCCTGTCACAGGTTCTCAGTCAGCTCACGTTTCCCTCGCAATTTATGTTCCTGACCCAGTTGTGTGTCATTTTCACGCTACCTTCAATTTCCCAGCTCTGTCCAGCCAGGAGTTGCGCAATAATATGGAACTATTGGTAAGTCAGCCTATTGCAGCTCCAGCAGCTTCTACTGGCTTAGGGGCTTTAGTGGATTCCGGAACCCTCTCTGTGCCTGGGCCGGTATCAGTAGGCCCAGGTCTCGATCACAGATGTCGGCGTCACGCCTTCTCTTCGGTTTCCAGCATTTGTGATGGATTAAGTTTCCTTTGGGCTGACGCATCAGCCTTGATCGATAAAATCTTTGTTTTGTATTCTAGGTAGGCTCGTGACATGGCTTGAGATGTTTTCCAGGCTTTCCGGTCTAGGTTTCTTAGTCCTGATGGTTGACATCCATTTCCTATTTTGCTTTTATATTTGTTTGTTTTTTGCCTCTTCCAACTCGTATCGGCCTACAGCACTATCGGGGCGCATCTGGTGGAGACTCAGCATTTCATGTTGTTGGCATACCCCGATAGGCCTTTCTTCATTTTCTGCGCACTCTAGTCAAGCCATCCTCAGGGATCCAGAAGAGTTGCCCTCCTGCTGTACTCGGCAGACTTCCCGTCGTTTGTTAAATTCTTCATGACATAACCGACATGCTCTCCAGGTCTCCTTTTCGTTGTGAACCAGCTGGATGCTTAACCACTTCAATACCAGACACTTAGACACCTTCCCGCCAAGCCAATTTTCAGCTTTCAGCGATGTCGCAATTTGAATGACAATTGCGCGGTCATGCTACTCTGTACCAAAACAAATTTTTTATCATTTTGTTCCAACAAATAGAGCTTTCTTTTTGGTGGTATTTGATCACCTCTGCGATTTTTATTTTTTGCGCAACAAACAAAAAAAGACCGAAAATTTTGCAAAAAAAACAAGTTTTTCTTTGTCACTGTTAATTTTTTTTGTAAATAAGTGTGTTTTCTTCTTCAATGACGGGCACTGATAAGGCGGCACTAATGGGCACTGATAAGGCGGCACTGATGGGCACCGATGAGGTGGCACCAATTAGGGGGCACCGATGAGGTGGCACTGATGATGGGCACTGATAGGCGGCACTGATGGGCACTGATAGGTGGCACTGATGGGCATTGATAGGTGGCACTGGTATGCGGCACTGATGGGCACTCAGGTGGCACTGATGGGCACTCATAGGCGGCACTGACGGGCACTCATAGGCGGCACTGACGGGCACTCATAGGCGGCACTGATGCACACATATAGGTGGCACTGATAGGTGGCATGGATGGGCACTGATAGGTGGGCATGGGTGGGCACGGATGGGCACTGATAGGTGGCACTGATGGACGCTGATGAGTGGCACTGATGACACTGATGGGTGGCATTGCTGGGCATCCCTTTTTGCATCCCTTTTTTAAACTTTTTTTTTTTATTAAATATGATGTGCCAATCAGTGCCCATCTGTGGGCACTGATTGGCATATTTTTGGAATTTTTTTTAACATGTGGATGGCCATGGGGGATGTACCTGGCCATCCACATGCTGGGGGCTTCCCTGGTGGTATTGGGGGCTTCCCTGGTGGTCCTGGGGGCTTCCCTGATGGTCTAGTGTGGGCATCTGAGGGGGGGCTGCGCTGATAAACAATCAGCGCATACCCCCCTGTCAGGAGAGCCGCCGATCGGCTCTCCTCTACTCGCGTCTATCAGACGCGAGTGAGGAAAAGCCGATCAACGGCTCTTCCTGTGTACATCGTGATCAGCCGTGATTGGACACGGCTGATCACGTGGTAAAGAGCCTCCGCCGGAGGCTTTTTACCGAGATCAGTGTAGCGGTGTGTCAGACTGACACACCGCTCCACCGATCGCCGCGATGCGCGCCCCCACGGGCGCGCGGCGGCTGTTATCCTGAAGGACGTCATATGACGCCCAGTCAGGATAACGAAACCACTTCCCGGACGTCAATTTGCTATTGACCGGGCGGGAAGTGGTTAAGGCAGCGCTGTATCTGACCTTTATGGTTCCTAAGGCCAGGGGAGTTGCACTTCTGGCCCAGGGTCTCGCATACTTTTGGTCAATCAACTGGTTTGGCACCCCGGTCTTTCCTGTTACATCTGCATGCTCGCAAGACGCAGCATTCGGGAGGCGGAACGTCATCAGGATTCTTGGAGCCTGGCAAGGCGTGGGCCCGGGGTTGGTTTTTGATATACCCAGGGGGGTCCCCGGTTGCCTTTTCCTAGTGCTCCCCTCTCTGCAGCTCTATGCATACTTCATTACCGTCCCCTTTTGGATAAATCAGGTTCTGGACCCTAAAGCATACTTTGGCATTTCATTCAGGATAGGAGCGGCTTCTGTAACTTTGCGCCAGGGGGTCCAGGCCATTTTCATTTGGGTAGGTGGAGGTTGTCTTGTTTTCTCTGGGTTCGTCCCAGAGCCACTTTGGAGGTGTCATAAGCGTTTGTCAATTTCAGCAGATTGAACGGCAATTCTGTTGGTAAGCTTTCATCCTACTATGGTTATTTTTGCCCCCTTTTAGGCATACTGACCACGTGACCTCTGGCACACCTCAGGTCAATGTTCTCATTTGCTCTTTGTTCTTTTCCTATACTATCCACAGATTGACTCGAGTACAAATATATATAATATACCTGTTAGTAAAGGACTATAATTAAGGTCGTATAAAAGCTTTGAGTCAGAAGTAATATTTGGGGATTCATAAGGAAGGGAATCAAAACACCAAATAAAAAAGGAAAGAAATGTTGCAAGGAGGTTGCCATAACTGAAGGGACATGGCTAGGCAGGAGTACCAGCTTACCAAGATTTATTTTAAAATTAGATAGTAGGCCAAAATTTATGAACTTCAGACATCAAAGCGGATAAGAATACCTTGGGGTGGAAAGATAGAATAGTAGATTGTCAGCATAAGCTGAGATCTTATTTTCCACAGAACCAATGCAAATCCCTGAGATATCTACATTTCCCCTGACTGTGTAAATAAAAGGCTCCAAAACCATGGCAAATAGCAATGGGGAAAGAGAACACCCCTGCCTTGTCCCTATATATATATATATATATATATATAATCTGAAAGCGTACCGTTAACCTTAACTCTGACTCAAGGATCTGTATATAAAGCTAAAACGCAGCCCATCATACGGTCGCCTAGACCCATCCCCCTCAACACTTCGGTCATAAAGACCCGATTCACCCCATCAAATGCCTTTTCAGTATCCATTGATAGTACCACTGGTGGAGTTTGGTGAGGCCCATTTTGCGCCCAATGTTGAATATGGAGGGCTCTAATAGTATTATCTCTAGCTTCACAGCCCATCTGATCCAAGTGGACTAACAACCCTATATGGTCTTGCAGCCGAAGGGCTAAAGATCTTAGCTAAAATTTTAGTATCGGAGTTAAGGGAGATGGGTCTATGGGCAATATTAAGGATCCTTCCCAGATTTCACAAGAACCGTCACATAGGCCAACAGGGCTTCCGGAGGTAGGGGATTAGAGATAGTAATGGAATTAAAATAACTAAAGAGAGGATGCTAATGTAGAATTTTTTATTTTTTTTTCCTTTTTTAATAATATGCATTCATAAGGCCGTCAGGCCCAGGACTTTTACCCAGTGGCAAGGCAGCTACTACAGTTCCCAATTCCTCAATTGTAATTGGATGTTCTATCTCCTCGAACTGCAGAAGGCAAGACAGGCAAAAGAATGCTTAAGATATTCCCGAATCCTATCAACCTGTCCTCCATCCGCAGAGCTCGAGGAAACTGGAGAGATATTATACAAGGACGCATAGAATCAATTAAATTCTGCAGCTGTGGCTTTAGTGTCCACTAACTGTTAATTGTGGACCGACAGGGTATGCACATGACGAGAATCCTGTTGCTTCTCTAATTGTCTGGCCAGCACCCTGGCCACATTTTTTTTTTCCTTGTTCATAAAAGCGATGAGCAAAGTACCTGTGCTTGTCTTTGACTTTGTGGTCCAAACACTGAGATAGATTTAGCCCCAGTATCTCCAGTTGTTGGTCATCAGCAGAGTCAAAGTAGGCCTTATATTTAGTCTCAAGATCCAGAATTTTATCTAAAAGGTCAGCAATTTCTTTTCTTTTTCATACGGGGGCCATCCGTTCACCTTTAATGAGCGCCTTATGGGCCTCCCAGACCGCTTGACCTGACACTTCACCAGGGGTATTTCTTTCAAAATATGATGCCATTGTGTAAGATAACCCTTCCAAAACCAACCTATCATCCAGGAGGGATTTATTAAATTGCCATATCTGTTCCAGATGATAGACGGAAATCGGGCAAAGAATCAGGGTTATGGTGGAATAATCTGAAATGGTAATAGATTCAATAGTAGAAGAACTGGAATTTCCAAACATCAAGAATGCAATGACATACAACACGTACGACGGCACTAGAAAGAGGAAGTTCAATAACAATTGCGCCACCCTTGGGCTCCTTCCGCTAATCTCGTTTTAATAGAATTTTGGTGACAGAGGATTCACACTTTTCAGCCTCCTGCTTTTACGATCGTTACTGCTCTTCAGTTTGTGCTTGTGGGTTCGTATTTCTATTATGTATTGATTTTCAGTGCGTTCTTGTCCACTCGTATCTGATTTTCAGCTCCGGCCTGTCTGTTTTTCAGTGCTTTCTGTTAGTTTGTTCTGACCAGCCGACCGTTTTGAAGCCATGAGGACCCTGGTGAACGCTTTTGGGATAATGGCCAGCTTACGCCAATCAACATGGCAGAATATAAACCTAACCAAATAATCCTTGCATGCTGCATTCTACACAACTCTTTAAGGAGAAGGTCAATGAACTATGTTGCCTCAGTTGCCAACATGAATATGTTGATATTGCCTTCATCAGATGGGGTGATGACACCCCTGTAAAAGCCAAATTTTGAAGATGGACACAAATTGGTATTCAAACTGGGGATTTTCCTCCTGATCCCTGTTATATTCTTGATATTCAAAATTTAATTTGGTTTAAAAAATATATATCTCTGCAGAGTTCCTTTTTAAATTAGTGTGAATGGGTTTTTGCTTTTAATAGGCTTCAGATGTGATATTCAGCTGGGTTTGAGTTTTAAAAGCTGTTTTAGATGTGTTATGGACATTGTAATATTATATATGTTTATTAAGAAGTCCTATGTAACTGATATTTAGTTTGAAGGAAAAGGCTAGCTACCCTCCCCCAAGTTTTGTAGATAAGGTTTCAGTCTGTTTCTAGGCCATTTCCTGCACATGAATAGATAGTCTGATGTATCCCAGATGTTGTGTGATGTGTTCACTCATGACGCATTACATTGGGTGGAGATGGGAGGAAGAGAGGTGTGTTTATATTTCAGCGCCAAATTCAAGGGTTGTTTGATTTATAAAAAGTGCTTGCAGGCTGATATTTTTTCTCTTTGACTCCTATACTACACAGCTTGACCATCACACACACAGCTCCTCTCATCTTTAGCATACACAGCCACACATTCCTTCTGCACACAAAGGGTTAATCAGCCATTTTCTTTAAGCTGAAGACCACGTGTTCAGCTAACTAAGAAATCCTTTAATCTTATGCTAAGTAACATTCTTTCATATCTTTTACTATTTTTGTATCTTGTACTATTTTTGTAAGTATTTTTCTATTTTGGTGTGTACAATAAAACACACGTTTTTGATTTATCGCTGACTCAGAAATATTTTAAGAAATTCGTCTCACAACAATAACCTTTTGAAAGCTTACACAGAATAAGCGAATATAAATATCACAGTATATTTATTTATTTCATTGGCTAGCCAGCCCGATTCCTTTTGTCGAAAGTTTTTCTTCCATTTTCCTTACTTTGATCAGAGGGGAAATGATGAACAGGAATTTACTTTCGCAAATATTGAAAAGAACCTAGAGACAATTATGATATCGATGATTGTGAAAGACCGGAGAATTTCAGACATACAGAAGTAATTTAAGCGAGTCAAGCAAGAAAAGACGGGGAACGTTTTTTATGTGGTGAGTAGAAATTTACATACTTACTATGGAATTTGTAACTGTTTTAGCTGATAAAAGTACATTGGAATTTAAAGGTTTATCGAAACACATCTCTGATGATGTTTTATGGAAAGCAATGTATAGTCAATGTCTTCAAGCAAACGTTGACATTGACAAGGATAAATATTCATTAGTTAAAACAAAGAAAAAGTTACGTAATGTAATGAAGTTAGTAACAAGTTTTAATGAAATGCAAAATGTAACAGAAATTGCTCATACACAAAAGGATTTATGTATTGAACAATTATTGACTGAAAAAGTTGAATTGGAACATAAAATGAATGCATTATTGCAATCGTTTAAAGAGAAAGAAAGTCGTATGGCTTTTTTGACTCAAGAAAGGATTAAACATGAGAACATTATAAGTCTACTTAGAAAACAATTATTGGACACTCAGGTTTTTGCACATGCTCAGTGTTCCACACATGTGACTAAGTCAGATGTAAGGGTTAATTTTGATTCAGGAATTGAGTCAGATGGATCAATTGTTAGTATTTTTTCAGACAATGAAAGTGTGAAGTCAGTTGACTTCAGTCATACTAATATTAAACAAAAATGTAAATTTTCATCACCATATGCTCAAAGAAAGGTATATGGAAAAAAAGCAACTCTTAAATGTTTTGTTTGCCAACGAGAGGGCCACATAGCCAGGTTTTGTTTAAAGGCTAATAATAATAATGATATGCAAAAGAGGTTGTGCTATCCGAAAACAATGCCAAGGACTTACGAAGTCTATTCTGTTAGAATGTGCAGTAATTTGAAGTATAGAGGTCAAAATAATCAAACCTATTTCCCTTTGAAGACCCAAATGCAAAGTTTGCAAACAGAAAATAGTTCCATCAGACAGGGCAGGTATCATTATGTAACATATAACACTGTGAAAAACATTGTTAGCAGTCCTTAAATGAACTGCATGGATAGTTTCAGAGATTTGGTTGAGGACTTTGATATATTTTTAATATTTTCAAGGATAATCCTCTGGGTTATTATTTTTATTTTTCCTCGTTATGATTATATTTCTATTTTTTGGTTTGTTCAGGTTGAACACTGAAAAGGTTTAGTTCACTTGAAAAGAAAAGAACAGCTTTGTACTCAATTAGTAGCTGAATACATTTCCAGCTGTGTACTCAATTAGCAATTGAATACATTTTGTTTAAAGACAACAGAGTAATTCTCTCTCTTAGTAATTTCCTTGCAAAGTATTATTGTTAAAAAGAAAAAGTTCTAGCACATAAAAAGTTGATAGTGAGTTATCTGTAAGCAATAGAGTTACAGACACATTGAATTAGTAAAGGAAGCAGCTTTATTTGGAGAATTAGTGATTCCAATCTTCAATGGGTTCTATTGATGTTGTGAAGAAATAGATACACAGATTCCGTCGCTTTAAGAAGAATAAAAAGGGAATAAATCACTTTTTTGTTTTTCATAGGTTATTATGGAATTTATATTGGTTTATGAAAACTAAATTTCATGATATGACGTTTAGATTGGAATTTCGTGTCCTATTATACCACAGCACCTACAGATGGGATTCACTAATGATGATGCTTTAGTAACAGTTAGGATGTTGATTAATTATGTTTTTCCAGTTTTGGGTATAAAAGGAAACTGTTTCATTCATTATTAATGGGTGTAAAGTTCTGCTGTTACAAAGTATTCTTCTTTTGAAGGAAAATGCTGTATGTGTTTCCCCATGAATTTTTGTTTTTGCATCAAAGTAAGTCTATGTAAGACAAAATGGCTGAAAAAAATTGTACCTTCACATATGTCTAGCTGAGAAAGGAGGTTAATTCAAAGATAAAAATGTCCTTATGTTAGCTAAGAATATGTTTTTTTTTTTTTTTTTACAATGTTTTTTGATTGGGAGATTATTAAGAAATAATTTGTATATATACTGATATGTAGTATTTGTTTTAAAGGTAAAAAGAAATTTAGATTGTATACAGCCTACCCTTAGGAATTTTAGAATAAGCAACGCCCATCTTTTTAGGAAAGTTGGAGGGAAATGTAATTGATCTTTTAAAATTGGCGGGCATTTTTTTTGTGGTACAAGATATCCCAGGAGAACTTTCAAGCTAGGATGAATAGAAAAAGTGGGGGCTGTAGGAGTAGAAGCGTGTAACAGGAGACAGTCAGTTTTCTGCAGACATTCCAGGGAGACTCATTCTAGTCCATCCAAGACATACATATACAATGTGAATTGTTGTTACATACAGACACATATTGGATTTAATCTTCATTTTAAGAATAATCTATTTTTGATATTCTGTAATTGATATTGTTTTTATAACATTTTGTTGTTTTATTATTAAACCAAAATTATCTTTTATACAAGATAAGCGGTCTATTTAGTTGACCAAGAACAGGAAAGGTTTATTTGGAACAAAAATAGATGTTGTTAGCTAGTCTAAGACAGAAATAAAAATGAGATGCTCTCATAGGCGGAGCTAAAGTTTTAGGGAGTGGAAAATAATTAGAAAGGTCAATTTGATATTTTCTATGAGATGGTATAGTTCAAATACCTTCTCAGTTTAGTGAAAAATGTATATAAACAATATAAATGTGGAAATAACAAATTGTATATTCCGAGATAATGATGCTGCATTTATTTTTTAAGGAATGAATTATAAAAATCTGATCTGGAGGAATCATGGATTCCAAAAAGAAGAAGAGATGTCAGCGCAACAAAAGAAAAGTGTTAAAGAGAGAAGATTGATCATTATCACAGGATGCATCTTTTCCCTAGTGACAATGTTATATGTGGTAAAATATATCACAAACTGTTCCAGTTATGCAGAGGTTAACAGGATGGAAGAATTACACCACAAAGATCTTGCATTATTCAGAAGTAAAAGAGAAGTTGACATTGGTATCAATACAGAGGAACAAAAAGATAACAATGCTGATATCATTACAAAGGACAAAAGTGATAAAGATATTGATATTAATGACAGAAATAATAATACAGTTGAAGATTTGTACGGATATGTATGCATAGGACAGGGATATGATTGTTGTATGCAATTGTATTTCATACATAGTAATAATGTTGAAATCAAAATTAATATAGAATCCAAAACAAATTTTGTTAAAATGCAGGGATTTTATAGACTGAACAGTAGAACCGGAACTTTTGAATGTGATATATTGGGAAGGAGTTTCTGGTCAGTATTTGTAAAAGGTAATAATTCAACAATTTGGTCTGGAGATGTTACTAATAACATGATAAGGTCTGGGAAAAGACTTTATTCATCAGAGCAATATTATTACTTATTACAAAATTTTGTTAAAATATTGGATCCAGAACATTTAAACATCATAGGAGATGAAAAAGGAGATATTGTAAGGACATGGGATTTTAAAATAACAAGAAAGTTAGCTCAAATAAGAGTCAAAATTAATATTTCTATAGTCGACATGATTGTTCCAGAAGTTAATATTTTCCCACAATCTTTGAAAATTATGGAAGATAAAGATGATTTGCATTTGATATGTAATACAAAAATATCTTTACCTCAAAATTCATTATTAACTTGGAAAAGGAATGGTGAATTTTTAGGAAGTGTTTCTCATAGTTATAATATTATAATCCATAAAGGGATATTTGGTAGTGTAAATTGGATTAATAATACATTTGTTTATCAACAAATGAGTGTATCTTTGAATGATACTGGTGTATATCAATGTTGCATATCAATAGGAAATTATCCTGTGAAATGTGCTAAGGCAAATGTTATTGTAGTGTCTCCAAGGAAAACTCCATGTGTTAACAAGAACAGTGTCTCTGCGACTCCTTTTCAGATTAACCATTTCCAATCCAGAACTCTTTTGAGAGAAGGAAAGTTTGTCATTGTTTTGTGGAACTTTAATGTATCAGAATGGAAGATTTCTACAAGGTTTCCACAATGTCAAGGACATTTGGTTAATATGGAATTTGGTATAGAGAGATGGTTTGGAATTAATAATAGGAATAATAACAGATATAAGCGTGGTATAGTTGAAGGTATTTTAGGAGGAATTGGCACAATCGGGAGTATAACTAATAGTATGGATATCAATACTTTAAAGTCTGATTTAGAGACCGCTGGTTTAGTGGGGAGTAATGGTATTAAAATTCAAAAACATTTAAATCAGATTTTAGAAAATATGGTAATTAAAACAGCTAATGTCATGGGTCCATCTATTTTAAATTTCCAAAATATTACTCTTGATTTGATGATAAGTGAACAACATTCTCATATAGCCAGAGCATGTTTAGAAATCCAGACGGAATATTCCACTAATTTTAAAATAATTGCGCAAGCATTTCTAAGTGGAATAACTCCTTTTGGCATTTTACAGAATTTACCCAGAGAATATGTATATGCTATAAATCATACAGATTTATGGGTAAATAAATGGATAGGATGCACGCAGGGTATACGTTATAGTTCTTCTATGATTCCAATAGCCGGAAAAGAACAAATTTTGGTTCCAATCACTGTTTTAGGATTACCTGTCAGCAGTACACAATTATTATATTATAGATTACAATATACAGATTTTGCATTTATCAATGAAAATTCTGAATTAGAACAATTAGATCTGTCATCATGTTTACAATTCCAGTCTAAAGTTATTTGTTTACCTAATCAAGATAAAAGCATATTTCATTCTTGTTATCATAATCATACATTATGTTCAGCAAGAATAGAAAAAGTTGAAACAATTTCTGAATTAATCACTCGCGTAGATAGGAAAAAGGTTTGTTTTCAGATCATGACAGATACAGAAAGGGTTAAAACTTTTTTCTCTTCTTGTACAAGTACAGAAAATCTGAATCAAGGTCTGTATTGTATAGAAGGAGATATTGATGCAATAAGTATTAATGGTTTAAGAACTAATTTGACAAATATGTTTATGAAAAATATAAGTGCACTTCCCACTCAATATAATATATCCCAAATAGATGAATTTCCATGGGAAAAGTGGGCAAATGTAATCCAAAAGGATAAAGGTTTATTGATAGCTTTGGCTAAGGAATTGCAGAATGCAGAAGTATTGTTTAAACATGAACAAGGTAATTTGCAAGAAATATCACATCAATGGTCAGAATTTTCAGGAAGTAATTGGTGGAAAAGATTCAGTAATAGTGTATCAATGTGGGGAAAAACTTCGATAACTTCAGCAGCAGGAAATATTTTATCACATCCTGTAGTTATTCTTTTTATTATTATTATGTTATTCCTTATATTCCAGTTATGTTTAATGTTTAGAATGAAAAAATTATTTTTTAGAATTAGAAGTGAAATTAAGAAAGGAGATGATTTATTGCAAAATATGCTTAGAAGAAGAATGGGTTTTGGAATTTCAAACTCGGTTACTAATGAAATTACATCTGAAAATATTAGATCAAAAACTGTGAGAATCTGATATGAATGATGGTGAATGTATTAAAATATGAAGTATGATCATTATTCATATTTCAGAGGGGAATGTTATATTCTTGATATTCAAAATTTAATTTGGTTTAAAAAATATATATCTCTGCAGAGTTCCTTTTTAAATTAGTGTGAATGGGTTTTTGCTTTTAATAGGCTTCAGATGTGATATTCAGCTGGGTTTGAGTTTTAAAAGCTGTTTTAGATGTGTTATGGACATTGTAATATTATATATGTTTATTAAGAAGTCCTATGTAACTGATATTTAGTTTGAAGGAAAAGGCTAGCTACCCTCCCCCAAGTTTTGTAGATAAGGTTTCAGTCTGTTTCTAGGCCATTTCCTGCACATGAATAGATAGTCTGATGTATCCCAGATGTTGTGTGATGTGTTCACTCATGACGCATTACATTGGGTGGAGATGGGAGGAAGAGAGGTGTGTTTATATTTCAGCGCCAAATTCAAGGGTTGTTTGATTTATAAAAAGTGCTTGCAGGCTGATATTTTTTCTCTTTGACTCCTATACTACACAGCTTGACCATCACACACACAGCTCCTCTCATCTTTAGCATACACAGCCACACATTCCTTCTGCACACAAAGGGTTAATCAGCCATTTTCTTTAAGCTGAAGACCACGTGTTCAGCTAACTAAGAAATCCTTTAATCTTATGCTAAGTAACATTCTTTCATATCTTTTACTATTTTTGTATCTTGTACTATTTTTGTAAGTATTTTTCTATTTTGGTGTGTACAATAAAACACACGTTTTTGATTTATCGCTGACTCAGAAATATTTTAAGAAATTCGTCTCACAACAATAACCTTTTGAAAGCTTACACAGAATAAGCGAATATAAATATCACAGTATATTTATTTATTTCAATCCCATGCCGCATGTCAACATGTGCTAGCTCCCATCATGGGGGGGGGGGGGGGGGGGAAATCAAGGGACATGTTTTGGGGGGTGCAACCCCTTCCTCTCAGCTACTTTAGTAGCGATGAGCCGAACACCCCCCTTGTTCGGCTCGCACCAGAACCCGCGAACGGACCTAAAGTCCGTGCAAGCTTTAGAACCCTATTAGTTATAATGGATGCGAACGTTCGAAATCAAAAGTGCTAATTTTAAAAGGCTAATATGCATCTTAATGTCATTAAAAAAGTGTTTGGGGACCTAGGTCCTGCCCCAGGGGACATGTATCAATGCAAAATTTTTTTTTAAAAAACGGCCGTTTTTTTTTCAGGAGCAGTGATTTTAATAATGCTTAAATTGAAACAATAAAAGTGTAATATTCCTTTAAATTTCGTACCTGGGGGGTGTCTATAGTATGCCTGTAAAGGGGCGCATGTTTCCCGTGTTTAGAACTGTCTCTGCAAAAAGTGTCATTTTTGCAAGTAAAAAAGCTATTTAAAAATCACTCGCGGCTAATGTGTATTTACGGCTCCCGTAATTCAGAGAACAGTCATTCATTGAAACAGAAAGTCATTGATAAAAAAAAAATCAAAAGAACAAAAAAAAAAAAAAAAAGCATGGGGGTCCCCCCCAAATTCAATAACCAAGCCCTTCAGGTCTGGGATGGATATTAAGGGGAACCCCAGCCAAAAAAAATGGCGTAGGGTCCCCCTCAAAATCCATTCCAGACCCTTATCCGAGCACGCAACCTGGCAGGCCGCAGGAAAAGAGGGGGGGACGAGAGCTCCCCCACCCCCCTCCCGCCTGAACCGTACCAGGCCACATGCCCTCTACATTGGGAGGGTGCTTTGGGGTCCCCCCCAAAGCACCTTGTCCCCATGTTGATGAGGACAAGGGCCTCTTCCCCACAACCCTGGCCATTGGTTGTGGGGGTCTGCGGGCGGGGGGGCTTATCGGAATCTGGAAGCCCCTTTAACAAGGGGACCCCCAGATCCTGCCCCCCCCCCCGTGTGAAATGGTAAGGGGGTACTTCCATTTCACCAAAAAAAAAAAAGTGTTAAAAATGACAGGAGACGGTCTTTGACAATTCCTTTATTAAAATCTTCTTCTTCCATCCTCTTCCATCTTCTTCCTCCGATCCGCTTCTTCTTGCGCTGGTCTTCTCGTCCGGCATCTTCCGTCGGTGTCGGTGTCTCTTCTTGGGCCGATCCGCGCAATGGGAGGCTCCCACTGTGTGAGGTGAGACTCCGTCTGACAGGTCTTTTATAAACGGAGGGCACCTGGTGACCCCGCCCCCCTCTGAAGTCATGGGGAAAGCCATAGGGAATTCCCCATGACGTCCCCGTGCGTCAGAGGGGGCAGGGTCACCAGGTGCCCTCCATTATAAAAGACCTGTCAGACGGAGCAGAGCCTCACACAGCGGGAGACACCGACGCAAGATGCCGGACGAGAAGACCAGCGCAAGAAGAAGCGGATCGGAGGAAGAAGATGACGGAGGGAGAAGATGAAGAAAGAAGATTTTAATAAAGGAATTGTCAAAGACCGTCTCCTGTCATTTTTAACATTTGACACTTTTTTGGTGAAATGGTAGGGGTACTTTTGTACCCCCTTACCATTTCACACAGGGGGGGGGGGGGCGGGATCTGGGGGTCCCCTTGTTAAAGGGGGCTTCCAGATTCCGATAAGCCCACCCGCCCGCAGACCCCCACAACCAATGGCCAGGGTTGTGGGGGAAGAGGCCCTTGTCCTCATCAACATGGGGACAAGGTGCTTTGGGGGGGACCCAATGTTGAGGGCATGTGGCCTGGTACGGTTCAGGCGGGAGGGGGGGGCGCTCTCTCGTCCCCCCCCCCCTCTTTTCCTGCGGCCTGCCAGGTTGCGTGCTCAGATAAGGGTCTGGTATGGATTTTGAGGGGGACCCTACGCCTTATTTTTTTGGGCTGGGGTTCCCCTTAATATCCATCCCAGACCTGAAGGGCCTGGTTATTGAATTTGGAGGGACCCCCACGCTTTTTTTTTTTTTTTTTCTTTTTTTTTTTATTAATGAATGACAGTTCTCTGTGTTACAGGAGCCATCAATTCATTAGCCGCGAGTGCTTTTAAAGCGGTTCTGCACCCTTTTTTTTGGGCTATATGCAAAGGGCATATAGCTCAATTGGGGGACTTACCTGTTCCATCTTCCATCTCGATCGCCGCCGGTTTTCATCTTCTTCTTGTCTGCTGGGGTCCATCTTGCCTGTGGGCATGTGAAACCCCACAGGCACTGTAGATGGCCCAGCATGCACTGCCGTTACTGGCGCGTGCGCAGTAACGGCACATCTGCCGACATCTCATGAGATTTCGGCAGATGTGGCCGAAATCTCATGAGATTTCGGCAGATGTGGCCGAAATCTCGGGAGATTTCGGCAGATGTGGCCGAAATCTCGGGAGATTTCGGCAGATGTGGCCGAAATCTCGGGAGATTTCGGCAGATGTGGCCGAAATCTCGGGAGATTTCGGCAGATGTGGCCGAAATCTCGGGAGATTTCGGCAGATGTGGCCGAAATCTCGGGAGATTTCGGCAGATGTGGCCGAAATCTCGGGAGATTTCGGCAGATGTGGCCGAAATCTCGGGAGATTTCGGCAGATGCCCGCACTGACTCCTGGGATCAATGACACCAGATCCCAGGAGACAGTGCGGCGTGACGACGATCGACGCAGAGACCCCGCCTGCCGCCGGAGAGAGAGAAGACCGGAAGTCATCAATTACAAGGTAAGTTAAAAAAAAAAAAAACATTTCATTTAGTACTCTTTGCCTGATTTGGAAGGCAAAGAGATTTACTAAATGAAATGGGTGCAGAACCGCTTTAAATGGCTTTTTTCCTGCAAAAATGACACTTTTTTTGCAGGGAAAGTTCTAAGCACAGGAAACCTGCCCCCCCTTCACAGGCCACCCCCCAGATGTGATACTGCAATGCTGTTCTAACACCACGCACACACAAATCCCCAGAAATAGAGCATATCTTGTCAGCAACACGCTGACACGGTGACTGAAACATAATATGCGAGGCCGCCGCCTCTTATACCGTGGGGCGTGTACTAAAGCCCCTGAGCTATAATTGGCTACAGGCATCCTGCCTGTAGCCAATTATGGCTCTACTCGCTACCGGCGCTGTGATTGGCCAAGCATGCGGGGGTCACAGTGCATGCTTGGCCAATCATCAGCCAGCATTGCACTGCGACTAGCGCAATGCATTGCAGGCCGCTCGCATCACACGA
This sequence comes from Lithobates sylvaticus, assembly GCA_028564925.1. Lineage (NCBI taxonomy): Eukaryota > Metazoa > Chordata > Amphibia > Anura > Ranidae > Lithobates > Lithobates sylvaticus. The sequence continues at coordinate 316,207,816 of CM053030.1, forward strand.
ATTTGATGCGAGCGGCCCCAATAGTTCTGGGCTCGCCGAGCGAGCGAACGCCCGGTGCTCGATTCGAACACCGCGCCCATCCCTAGTAGCGAGTAAGGGGTTGCACCCACAAAACGCATACATTGATATCCCCCGATGGCAGATCGCACATGTTGACACACTGTGTGCATCTTCAAAATTTGGCTTTGAAAATACTTTAAAACCAAACATACACGAAAAAAAAAAAGGGATACATTTTTGTGCGTTTTAGATTCTCCCTAAAACAACATCAATGATGTTCTTCATTTTTTTTTTTTTTAAACATCATTGATGTTTTAGATTTTCTAAATCGTGTTTGCACCCCATCCCCCCCTCCCCTCCATGAGGATCTGGGCATTTTCACTGGTGAAATTAGATTCTTCCCCAACATTCACAACTTTAGGCATGATCTTGGCCTTTCTCAAATTTGGGTTTGGGTAAGGTCCACGATTCCCGTCATAGTCAGCCCTCTTGAAGATGTCCACCTATGTTTTATGTTCATATCCCCTGCATGGGAATTTGTCACCTGGTTCTCCCCCTTTTTTTTTTTTAATAAATAAAAACATTGTACCAGAAGATGTCCACCATCTCTATAAAGGCCATAAACCTCCGGGATGTTCGGGACTCTGGCCTTTTGTCTTTGCTGCTTTCTTCTGCATGCAGCTGCGCCGAAAGACAAGGGGCGGGGAATAGACTAGAAAGAACGTCAGGGGCGGGCAGAGTTTCACGCATTCACAGTGTATATAAAGCGGAACACGCGTGCGTCGTACATACGATTTGTGAGCGGGGGGACAAAGTAACGGAAGCGACGATCGTTCTAACGAAGGTACACTTTAAAGTTGGTGCATCAGTGGCCTATACTGCTTATAGATTGAGTGGGTTAAGATTAGGAGAGTTTTGCCTGACATTAGGGTTTGTCTTGTGTTGGGTCTTGCAGAGAAAATGGATTCATTCAACGATGAGGACTTTATCCCCATATTCATTGATATGTACAGGGAGCTGCCCTGTCTGTGGCAGGTAAACCACCCCTTTTATAACCATAAACCAAAGAGGAAGGCAGCGCTGGATCAATTGCTGGAATTTGTGAAGCCGGTGATCAGACATCCCCTAATTGAAGGCCCTAATTGGTGGCATGAGGAGCACTTATATTAAGGAGCGCAAGAAGGTCCAGGATTCCCTGAGATCAGGAGCTGCAGCAGATGACATTTATGTACCCAGGCTGTGGTACTATGACAGACTGCATTTTCTGGCAGGCCAGACTGAAAAAATGCTGGGGTCAGAATGATAGAAAAGACTATATTTTTAATTCAATTTGCAACAGTCATGAGCTGAAAATTACATGTGATTGATGAACCAAAAACTAAAACGATGTCCCTTTTTCATACACAGGAAAGCCTCAGGAGGAGGATGTGGAAAGTGGCAGCCAGGAGGTGGCCAGGCCCAGTAACCAAATCCCAGGTCACTCCCCTCGGCCTTCCACAAAAAAGTGCCAGGAAGAGGAGTAACCTGAAGGAGGCAGCAATTGGCCTATTTCTGAAGGCTACTGTGGCCCTCAGAAACCCCCCCAGTGTTCAAGAGGACTATGCCTGCAAAATGCTGGAAATGGAGGGCCAACGCCTCTTATGTGAGGAAGTGATCTTGCAAGCCCTAAATAAGGGGGTTGAAGGGCGAACTCACAAGCCAAAGCCACATTTGCGAGTTGCGGCATGGCCCTCCTCCACCTCCAACACCAGAGCCACAGCCTGGAAAGAAGCATGTAAGGAAGAGAGAGTGATGGCCTGGGTTTCGTCTGGTCTGGCAAAAGATGCAGGCTGTTGTATGACCACATCTGCTGCTGTTCCTGATCTCTTGTAGTCTGGGACTGGATTGTGCTCACTATTAGGACTCCTTAGGCCACCAATTTTGACTGGCAAATGATGTGTGCCCTGGGGTACAAAGGCTTCGCCAATTTCAGCAGTTTCTCCAGCGTTGCCTTCTTTATTTTGTTATGACCCATAATAAAAAGGGATATTTATTTTTCACAAATACTTGCCTGTGTGTTTTACTTCAAAAAAGGACAGTTTGTGAATAGGCAGGTACATTTCAAAAATACAAAGTCAAATTAACAAGAGACACCAAACAACCTCCTTGAGGTTAAAAAAAAAAATGCAAGATAATAATGGTGTTGTGGTAACTTGACAAAAAAAAAAAAAAAACTCACTATACAAATCCAAAAAAATATTTGAGATTTGACGAAAAAAAAAAAAAAAAAAAAATTTATATATATATTTTATCACGAGAAATAAAGAAATTAGTTTGTCAGAACTGTGTGAATATCAGCAGCAAAACAACTTAATTCTTCTAGCATTATAAAAAAGATGATAATGCGCTGCATTAAAAGATTTAAAAGTTTGCAGCGTGACGAATGTGCTACCTCCATTACGAATGGTAGTTTTACCAGACCGAGCGCTTTAGTCTCATAATTTATTCTGAGCATGCGTGGCACTGTACGTCGGAATTGTGTACACGATCGAAATATGCGCAAATGGATTTTGTCAGAAAAAAAAAATCCAGATCTCAAATTTTGTGCGACGGAATGCAAACTGTTCTATGGAGCCTACACATGGTTGGATTTTCCGACAACAAGCTCTGATCGCACATTTTACGTTGGAAAGTCTGACGGTTTGTACGCAGCATAAGTGTTATAATTTTTAGAATAACTAAAGTCTACTTGATGAAGAGTACTAGGGATGAGCCAAACACCCCCGGTTCAGTTTGCACCAGAACATGCGAACAGGCAAAAAGTTCCTAAAAGGAAACATTTTTATTGTCGGGTCTGGTATCGATTTAAGGGGAACTCCACGCCAACATTTAAAAAAAATACCTTTAACCACTTCCAGACCAGCCTCGTTTTGGATTTTAGGTGTTCACATGTTTAAAACAGTTTTTTTTGCTAGAAAATGACTGAAAAAAAAAAAAAAAAGACTTAGAAAAAAAAAAAAAAAACAATATATAATGTTTGGGGGTTCTAACACCCTAGAGAATAAAATGGCAGTCGTTGCAATACTTTTTTTCACACCGTATTTGCGCAGCGGTCTTACAAGCGCACATTTTTTTTATTTAAAAAAAAAAAAACGACAACAGTAAAATTAGCCCAATTTTTTTTTGGATTGTGAAATATGTTACGCCGAGTAAATTGATACCCAACATGTCACGCTTCAAAATTGCGGCCGCTCGTGGAATGGCGTCAAACTTTTACCCTCAAATCTCCATAAGCGACATTTAAAAAATTCTACAGGTTGCATTTTTTGAGTTACAGAGGAGGTCTATGGCTAGAATTATTGCTCTCACTCTACCGATCGCGGCGATACATCACGTGTGGTTTGACTACCGTTTTCATATGCGTTCGCTTCTGCGCGCGAGCTCGTCGGGACGGGGTGTTTTAAAAAAAATTTTAGTTTTTTTCTTATTTATTTTACTTAAAAAAAAAAAAAAAAAAAAAAAGAAGAAGATCACTTTTATGCCTATTACAAGGAATGTAAACATCCCTTGTAATAGAAAAAAAAGCATTGACAGGTCCTCTTAAATATGAGATCTGGGGTCAAAAAGTCCTCAGATCTCATATTTGGACTTCAATGAAAAAAAAAAAAAAAAAATAATTTGTAAATTCCCCTTTAAGACGTATGGGCGGAAGTGACGTTTTTGACATCGCTTCCGCCCTCCTATGGTATAGAGATGAGTGGCGGCCATCGTAGCGTCACTCATCTCTATGCACAGGCAGGGAACAGACCCGATCGCCTCCGCCGCTGCCGACGGTTCCAGTAAGCGGCGGAAGGCACAGGAGAGCGGCGGGAGGGGGGGGGGCGCACCTCTCCCGCCGCCGATAACGGTGATCTCGCGGCGAATCCGCCGCGATGACCACCATTATCGGAAAGGGGACCGCTCACTGTGAAGAGGGATACCTCGGTTGTGGCAGCAGCTGCTGCCGTTACCGAGATATCTCTCTTCAAAAAAAATTATGTATATATACAGTGAGCGGTCGTGAAGTGGTTAAAATCCTTTTCTTTTGAGGTACATCACGGGACACAGAGTCTCAGTAAGTATCACTAGGTGATTGGCTAACTGGCACACCCTAGACAGGAAATTCAACCCCCTATATAACCCCTCCCCTTACTGGGAGTACCTCAGTTTTGCAATATAAGTGTATTAGAAGAGGGGAGGGACCCCTGTGTCCCGTGATGTACCTCAAAAGAAAAGAATTTTACAGGTAAGCTGTTATAAAAATCCTATTTTCTTTCTTGTACATCACGGACACAGTCTCAGTAATCACTGATGGGATGTCCCAAAGCAATGCTATCTGAGGGGAGGGGGGGGGGGGGGGGGAACAACAAGTAGGGTGTAATCAGACCTGAGGACCTTGTACCGCTGCCTGCAGCACACTGCGCCCAAAGGCGATATTCTCATGCCTTCTCACATCCACCTAATAAAATCTGGTGAATGTATGGACTGAAGACCAGGATGCGGCCTTGCAGATTTGAGCCATAGAGGCCTGGTGATGTGCTGCCCACGAAGCACTAATAGCTCTTGTGGAGTGCGCCTTGATTTGAAAAGGCAGAACTTTCTGCTTCAAACCATAAGCTTGAACAATAACTTGTCAAATCCATTTAGCAATGGTAGATTTCAACGCTGCCTGTCCTCTTAGGACCTTCTGGCAACACAAACAAAACATCAGTTTTGTGATTCTGAGCAGTCGCTTGCAGATAGGCTTTGACTGCTCTCACTACATCCAAAGAATCTAGTGACCTTTCTTCCATAGAACAGGGATCTGGAAAAAAAGGAAGGCAGAATAATATCTTGGTTTAGATGAAACCCTGAAACCACCTTCGGTAGAAAGCTAGGATGAGGGCACAATACCACTCTATCCTTGTGCATGATTAACCACTTCAGCCCCGGACCATTTGGCAGCCAAAGGACCAGAGGTCTTTTTTCAATTTCGCACTGCACTGCTTTAACTGGTAATTGCGCGGTCATGCAATGTTGTACCCAAACAAAATTGGCGTCCTTTTCTTCCCACAAATAGAGCTTTATTTTGATGGTATTTGATTGCCTCTGTGATTTTTATTTTTTGCGCTATAAACGGAAAAAGACTGCAAATTTTGAAAAAAAAAAAGATATTTTCTACTTTTTGTTATAAGAAAAATCCAATAAACTCAATTTTAATCAAACATTTGGGCCAAAATGTATTTAGCCACATGTCTTTAGTAAAAAAAATGCCAATAAGCGTATATTTATTGGTTTGCGCAAAAGTTATAGCGTCTACAAACTAGAGTACATTTTCTGGAATTTACACCGCTTTTAATTTATGACTGCCTATCTCATTTCTTGAGGTGCTAAAATGGCAGGGAAGTACAAAACCCCCCCAAATGACCCCATTTTGGAAAGTAGACACCCCAAGCTATTTGCTGAGAGGCATGTTGAGCCCATTGAATATTTTTTTTTTTTTAGTCCCAAGTGATTGAATAAAGACAAAAAAAAAATAAATAAAAATAAAATGTTTTCAAAAAGTTGTCACTAAATGATATATTGCTCACACATGCCATGGTTATATGTGGAATTGCACCCCAAAATACATTTAGCTGCTTCTCCTGAGTATGGGGATACCACATGTGTGGGACTTTTTGGGAGCCTAGCCGCGTACGGGGCCCCGAAACCCAAGCACCGCCTTCAGGATTTCTAAGGGTGCAAATTTTTGATTTCACTCCTCACTACCTATCACAGTTTCGAAGGCCATAAAATGCCAAAATAGCACAAAACCCCCCCAAATGACCCCATTTTGGAAAGTAGACACCCCAAGCTATTTGCTGAGAGGCATGGTGAGTATTTTACAGCTCTCATTTGTTTTTGAAAATGAAGAAAGTAAAGAAAAAAAAATATTTTTTTTCTTTTTTCAATTTAAAAAAAAAGAGATCTGCAAAATACTCACCATACCTCTCAGCAAATAGCTTGGGGTGTCTACTTTCCAAAATGGGGTCATTTTGGGGGGTTTTATGCCATCTGGGCATTCCATGGCCTCCGAAACTGTGATTGGCAGTGAGAAGTGAAATAAAAAAATTACACCCTTAGAAAGCCTGAAGGCGGTGCTTGGTTTTTGGGGTGACGTACGCGGCTAGGCTCCCAAAAAGTCCCACACATGTGGTATCCCCGTACTCAGGAGAAGCAACAGAATGTATTTTGGGGTGTATTTCCACATATGCCCATGGCATGTTTGAGCAATATATCATTTAGTGACAACTTTTTGTAAAAAAAATATATATATTTTATTTTTTTCATTATTCAATCTCTTGGGACAAAAAAAAAAAAAAAATTTAATGGGCTCAACATTGCTCTCAGCAAATAGCTTGGGGTGTCTACTTTCCAAAATGGGGTCATTTGGGGGGGGTTTGAACTGTCCTGGCATTTTATGCACAACATTTAGAAGCCTATGTCACACGTCACCCACTCTTCTAACCACTTGTAGACAAAGCCTTTTCTGACACTTTGTTTACATGAAAACATTTTTTTTTTTGCAAGAAAATTACGTTGAACCCCCAAACACTATATATATTGTTAAAGCAAAGGCCCTACAGATTAAAATGGTGGGTGTTGCATTTTTTTTTTCCACACAGTATTTGCGCAGCGATTTTTCAAACGCATTTTTTGTGGAAAAAATACACTTTTTTTTTATTTTAATGCACTAAAACACACTACATTGCTCAAATTTTTGATGAAATAAAAAATATGATCTTAGGCCGAGTACATGGATACCAAACAGGACATGCTTTGAAATTGCGCACAAACACGCAGTGGCGACAAACTACATACATTTTTAAAAGCCTTTAAAAGCCTTTACATGATACCACATTAGATTCACGGAGGAGGTCTACTGCTAAAATTACTGCCCTCGATCTGACCTTCGCGGTGATACCTCACATGCATGGTGCAATTGCTGTTTACGTATGACGCCAGACCAACGATTGTGTTCGCCTTTGCGCAAGAGAAGGGGGGGCAGGGGTGCTTTTTTTTTTTTTTTTTAATTTTTTTTATTTATTTAGCTTTTTTATTTTATTTTAAAACTGTTCCCTCCATTTTTTTCTTTTGTTATCATTTTTATTGTTATCTCACGGAATGTAAATATCCCCTATGATAGCAATAGGCAGTGACAGGTACTCTTTTTTTGAAAAAATTGGGGTCTGTTAGACCCTAGATCTTTCCTCTGCCCTCAAAGCATCTGACCACACCAAGATCGGTGTGATAAAACGATTTCCCAATTTCCCAATGGCGCGGTTTATATCCGGGAGGGGGGACATTCCCTCCCACTGCTTGTAAAAGCAGTCTAGAGGCTAATTACCGCTAGAATTGCTTTTACATGAAAGCCGATCACTGGCTGAAAAGAATGATACCAAGATGATACCTAAACCTGCAGGCATCATTCTGGTATAAACCATTCAAAGTCCAGCAACATACTGGACATATATTGTAATCTTTATTTTTCATGCAGCCTCTTGGCTGAACGAAAAAAAAGAGATTGATTGGTGGGTATGCCCACCATTAGAATACCTCCCTTCATCCACCCACTTCTAATGATGGGCATACATGCACCATTTATATATGCCGAAGCATGGGGGCATCCTCCCACAAAAGTTATGCCATGTACACACGGTTGCACTTTTCCACGGGGCAAGGCTCCGTCGGAATTTCGACCGTATGTACGCAGCATTAGGAGCCAATCGCTCACCCCCCCCCCCCCCTGCTGCCCCCATGCTTCGGCATATATGCTCTTTTTTTTTAACTGTGGTGGTGAAATCACCTCCTACAGTGTTGGAGTCGCGTCTTTATGTATCGTGGGAGCAAACACTGTTGCTGTCAAGATAAATAAATCCGCGCTGCAACTGAATGGCGCACCTGAAAACAAAAAAATGGTTAACACTACAACACAGTAAACAAAATTACATACCTGAAAAGCAAGCATGATAAAACATAATAAAACATTGCAGAATAGAATGGAGTAAAAAAAGAGCAACAATAAAACGACAACTATTTTTTTATTTTTTTGAGATTTACAGGTAAAAAAGCTCCTGACTGTTAGCGACTGAATCAAAACGCTACCACAAAAAAACTGTTAGCGATCGCAGGGATCAGGCCTGACTCTGCGAACGCTGCAGTTATGTGTGCTTAGTGTTTTCTAAATGACAGTGATCGATCAATACTGCACTTGGGTGGGCTGGGCTGGGCGGAGGGGGAAAACGCAGGTGCTAGCAGGTATCTGGGCTGATGCCGCTAACAATGCGTTTTTTTGGAACCCTAAACTGCTGGGACGCTAGTATAGATCTGATCAGATACTGTACCACTAAGGGAGGTGTATGCTTTGTGCGTGGGTGTTTGCGGTGCTGGCACTAACCTGGGGCGACGCAGACCTTATTTGACCCTAAAACCTAATTGATATCACCCGCCGGGCGATCAGGGGGTTAAACCGTTATTGGGTAATAAATGGCGGGTGCCCTGACAGTATAAAAAACAAACTATCTAACCAGCGTCACCCGTAACAGTTATACGGTGATCACTGGTGAAAGGGTTAACTAGGGGCAATCAGGGGGTTAAAACCTTTATTATTAGGTATTATATGGGGGTACCTGACGCTATATAAAAACCTGACGGGGAACCTAAATAACTAACTGGCTAACCAGCGTCACCAGTGACAGTTATACTGTGATCACTGGTGAAAGAGTTAACTCTAGGGGCAATCAGGGGTTTAAAACCTTTATTTAGGTTGTAATATGGGGGTACCTGACCTATAAACCTATTTATGAACCTATATAAACCTGGCGGTTACCTAAAAAAAAAAAAACTGGCTACCTAGCGGCACCAGTGACACTTATGCAGCGATTAGAAAAACGATCGCTTAGTGACACTGGCAAAAGGGGGTGAAAGGGTTAACTAGGGGCAATCAGGGGGCTAAAACCTTTATTTAGGTTGTAATATGGGGGTACCTGACCTATAAACCTATTTATGAACCTATATAAACATGGCGGTTAACCTAAAAAAAAACTGGTTACCTAGCGACACTAATGCAGCGATCAGAAAAACGATCGCTTAGTGACACTGGCAAAAGGGGGTGAAAGGGTTAACTAGGGGCAATCAGGGGGTTAAAACCTTTATTAGGTAATATATGGGGGTACCTGACACTATATAAAACCTGACGGGGAACCTAAATAACGAAATAACTAACTGGCTAACCAGCGTCACCAGTGACAGTTATACTGTGATCACTGGTGAAAGGGTTAACTAGGGGCAATCAGGGGGTTAAAACCTTTATTAGGTAATATATGGGGGTACCTGACACTATATAAAAACCTGACGGGGAACCTAAATAACGAAATAACTAACTGGCTAACCAGCGTCACCAGTGACAGTTATACTGTGATCACTGGTGAAAGGGTTAACTCTAGGGGCAATCAGGGGGTTAAAACCTTTATTTAGGTTGTAATATGGGGGTACCTGACCTATAAACCTATTTATGAACCTATATAAACATGGCGGTTACCTAAAAAAAAAAAAAAAAATGGTTACCTAGCGACAGCAGTGACACTAATACAGCGATCAGAAAAACGATCGCTTAGTGACACTGGCAAAAGGGGGTGAAAGGGTTACCTGGGGGGCAATCAAGGGGTTAAACCTTTATTAGGGGGGGGTGGGGGGCTACCTTGGACCTAAAACTAACTGCACTGACAGTTATTACAGTCACACTGACACTAAATGCAGTGATCAGTAAATAAATGATCACTGCAATTAGTGACACTGTGACTGGGGGGGGGGGGGGGGGGGGGGGGGGAGGGGGTGATCTGGGGGGTGATCTGGGGGTGACAGGGGGGTGTTTTGTGTGCCTATGTGTACTGGTGTCAGTGTACTGTTGGTGCACTAACCTGTGTGTGTTGACTCCTCGGCGTTCCGGTCACATAGACCGGCGCACCGAGTGTGACATCACTTCCTCTGCCTGTGTTTTGATTGACACAGACAGAGGAAGCATCTGATTCGCCAGGAGCGATCGCGAGGGGGTGGCCAGAAACCACTGGCCGTCCCCTCATCCCGGATCGCTCCTGAAGCGATCCCGACCGTCCCCGCCGGCCGGGGGGGGGGGGTCCGATCGGACCCCCCACGCGCCTGAAGAATGGCACGTACAGGTACGTGGTTCTGCCTGTACGTGCCATTCTGCCGACGTATATCTACATGGGGCGGTCGGGAAGTGGTTAAATAAGGCTCTTTATATGAAAGAGCTGCTAATTCTTATACTCTTCTAGCAGAAGAAATGGCTACCAGAAAAATTTACTTCCTTGTCAACAGGACCAAGAGAATTTGACGTATCGGTTCAAAAGGCTGTTTCTGTAAAACTGACAGAACCAAATTTAGGTCCCAGGTGTTTAGGGGCACCTTAACCAGAGGATTAAGGCGCGTTACCACCTGTATAAAGCTTCGGACCAAAGAATGCGAAGCAAGCGGACGTTGAAAAAAATACTGACAAGGCCGAGACCTGGCCCTTCATGGTACTCAAGGCCAGCTTAATTTCTAACCCCATTTGCAGAAAGTCAAGGATTCTACCTATGACATATTTTCTGGGATGCCAACCCCTGGATTTACACCAGGCGAAGGAAGCTTTCCAGACTCTATGATTCCTTGCATTAATCAAGGTAGAAATCACAGGGCCTGAAAGCCCACGATGCTTCAGAACGTGGGTTTTAATAGCCAGACCGTCAAATTTTTAGTCTTTGTAAGGCAGTATCTGGTTTACTTCTCCCTGAGCTGCATGACTCCTGGTGCCTCCTTGGTGATTGATATAAGCCACTGCTGTGGCATAATCGGACTGGATCCTGACAGGGCAACCCTGTAACCTGAGTGTCCAGGCCTTTAGGGCTAGATACGCTGCATGGATCTCCAGAATGTTGATGGGTAAGGTCCTCTCGGTCTTGGACCATCTCCCTTGGCCAGTCAGTCGAGTGTTCTTTAGAACTGCTCCCTAACCCGAAAGACTGGCATCTGTTACCACTCTCCAGGTAACTGGTAAAAAGGATTTTCCTTTTTGCAGATTCTCGGGTATCAACCACCAACTGAGGCTCTGATTCACTGTAGGAGACAGACGCATCTGAAAATCTAACGCCTGGACCTTTTTGTTCAAGGGAGACAGGATGCTGTTTTGCAGCAGTCTCACATGAAACTGAGCATAGGGAACGGCTTAGAATGAAGCCACCATCTTCCCCAGCAGTCTCATACAAAGGCGAATAGAAGGACCCTTCTTTGCCCTGACTACCTAAATCAGTTCTTTTATGGCACTGATCTTTGCCTGGGGTAAAAATACCCTCTTCTGGGCTGCATCTATGACCAGACCCAAATACTCTAGTCTTCTTACTGGTTTTAAAGTGGAGTACCCAACCTAGGTATTCCAGGTAGTTGACTATGGTGACCAAGCTTTGGTTCAAGTGGACTACCGACCGGTCTATCAAGAGCAGGTCATCTAGGTACGCTATAACCGTTATATGGCCCTTAATCAGGCCAGAGGAGGGGCCAAGATCTTTGTAAACACCCAAGGTGCAGTAGCTAGCCAGAGAGGCAGAGCTACAAACTGAAAGTGGCGTTTTTCTACTTCGAAATGCAGAAACATTAGATGAGAAGGGAAAATAGGTACATGCAGGTACGCATCCTTGATGTCTATTGATGCCAGAAGTTCTCCCCCTTGTAGGATGGAGACTACCGATCGGATCGATTCCATACGAAAGGACCGTACTTTTAGGAATCGGTTTAGATCTTTGAGATCTAGAATGGGTCTGACATCTCGAAATTTGGCTTTGGTACCGTGAAAAGGTTTGAATAAAACCCCAATCCCTGCTCTTGCATGGGAACTACCACGATAACTTTTTGCAACAAAAGTCGCTCCAACGCTACAAAGACTTTTTTCTCTGGGTCTCTGGGAACATTTGATCTGAGGAAGCGAGGAGAGGAGAATTCTTGGAACTCTAGTTTGTAACCTAGAGTTATTGTGGAGACCCTTGAGAACTGTAGCAGTCTTCCCCCCCACCCAAGCGAGCGGGGGTGCCCCTTCATAAGAGGCTTTAGCGTTTTGTCTTGTAGACTTCCTCCCCCAGCACGTTTAAAAGAGGGACGTTTACTCCTCTTAACAAGAGGGTGCCTTTCCCCACTAGAGATCTTTTGGATACAATTGTCCAAATCCTCCCCTAACAGCCTAGTACCACGAAAGGGAAATCCAGCCAGAAGCTTCATACATCGTGATTCGGCTGACCAATTTTTTTAAACCATATGATTGTACGCATATGAGCGAACCCAAAACGTAAGGCGAGAGATCGGGAGGATAGAATCTTTGATTGCATCAACTGCAAAGCACAAAGCTGCTGGTAGGTTGGCCAACCCCCGGGCTTGCTGTTCAGGTAAAAAACTTTGCGCACCTGTTTAACATGGTCTCTCAAGTACTGACAAACTCTGATTGCTGCCCAAGAGGAGGATTCTTTAACTGACTCAGATACGGGCAACTTAAAATGTGGAGCAGACCAATCCCCCCTTCGTTGGAACCAGCCGCCATGGGGGGAGTGGGAGGCCTGCATGCCGTGGGCAGAGGTGGGCACTGTCCGCCTCATTGGGGGGGGGGGGGGGGGGGGGGTGACCCTCGAGAGGCAGGCGTGCAACAAGAATTTGCACCAACACCTTCTCATCCTGCTGATTCTCATCCCCCTTCTCCACTTGATTCCTCAGAATCATCAGTCTCACCCCGATCCTCTGAGGGGGATTCCTCTCCTTTTTCCAAGAGTTCCTCTGTTTGAGGGTCCCGGGTGGCAGAGGGGGACCTAGTGCGTTTTCTTCCACTGAGTGAAGATGCGATTAAAGACACCAATCTTTGCTCTAATCCATTTATGGTTGAGGGAAAAAAAACCTGCGTAATGTATACAGGGGCTGAAGTGCCAGAAGCAGTTGCAGCCCCTGACCCCGATGGCTCACCCTGGCCAACTTCCCCAGGTCCTTCGGGGGGGGGGGTGCTGCATAGGGGGGGGTCCTCAGAGCCTGAGGGGGATCCCTTTGAGCCCCTACTCTTCAGGGTATTTATACCTCTTCTGCCCATAGTGTCAAGCAACAAAGGTACCACAAAAATGCACTGACTGCTGCTGAGCTGAGATGTAGTTCAGCAACTGCTACCAAGACCCAGTCTGGTGCTTAAGTATATGCCTGGGTCCCACACTCGCATGCGCCCGTCTGCTCCGTGTCCTCCATAAAGCTGTGTGCACCTGAAAAAGAGAGTGCACTTTATAGCCTGTGTAGCCAGCGATGTGGGCGTCTAACCACACCGACGTTGCGTTAACGCTCCGCCCCCCCTTTCGCCCCCCCCCCCCCCCGCGCGAGCCGAGGCCCTGATCAAGCATGGAGGTGAGGCTGGAGGGAGGTGAGAGAGGGGCCGGTGGTTGGGAAGCTGCCGTAACACACACACACGCGAGAAATTGTTGGCACCCCAGAAAAAGCAAGTATTTCAGTAACACATGTTTTGCTATACACATGTTTATTCCCTTTGTGTGTATTGAAACAAAACAAAATAAATTACATAATAAAAAATTCCAAAAATGGGCTGTTAAAAATTCTTGGCACCCTTTCAAAATTGTGGATAAATAAGATTGTTTTCAAGCATGTGATGCTCCTTTAAACTCACCTGGGGCAATATTAAATAAAATAAAAATCACACCTGAAAGCAGATAAAAAAGGAGAGAAGTTCACTTAGTCTTTGCATTGTGTGTCTGTGTGTGCCACACTAGGAATGAAAATAGGAAACAGAAAGAGGTAAAAAGAACTGAGGACTTGAGAACCCAAATTGTGGAAAAATATCAACAAACTCAACATTACAAGTCCATCTTGATCTATATTTGCCTTTGTCCACAGAGCGCAACATTATCAAGAAGTTTGCAACCGATGTGATTGTAGCTAATGTCTCTGGGCATGGACGGAAGAGAAAAATTGATGAAAGGTTGCAACGCAGGATAGTCCGGATGGTGGATAAGCAGCCCCAAACAAGTTCCAAAGAAATTCCTGCAGGCTCAGGGAGCATCAATGTCAGCGCGAACTATCCGTCAACATTTAAATGAAATGAAATGCTATGGCAGGAGACCCAGGAGGACCCCACTGCTGACACAGAGACATAAAAAAGCAAGACTACAGTTTGCCAAAATGTACTTGAGTAAACCAAAATCCTTCTGGGAAAACGTCTTGTGGAAAGATGAGACCAAAATAGAGCTTTTTGGTAAAGCCCATCATTCTACTGTATACCAAAAACGGAATGAGGCCTACAAAGAAAAAAAAAAAAAAAACACAGTACCTACAGTGAAATATGGTGGAGGTTCAATGTTTTGGGGTTGTTTTGCTGCCTCTGGCACTGGGTGCCTTGAATGTGTGCAAGGCATTAGGGATGGGCCCGGTGCTCGATGCGAACCCATGTTCGCATCGAGCACCGGGTGTTCGCTCGCTCGGCGAGCCCAGAACTATTTTGGCCGCTCGCATCACGTTCGTGTGATGCGAGCGGCCCCGCAATGCATTGCGGCCGGCGCAGTGCATTGCTGGCTGATGATTGGCCAAGCATGCACTGTGACCCCGCATGCTTGGCCAATCACAGCGCCGGAAACTCGAAGAGCCATAATTGGCTACAGGCAGGACGCCTGTAGCCAATTACAGCTCAGGGGCTTTAGTACACGCCCCCCCCTATAAAAGGCCGCCACGCCGTCTGCGCCGGTCACATGCTGTTCCGGCGTAGATAGAGCAGGATAGTTCTGTGACACTCTGCTGGATTTAGTTAGAGAGATTTACTTAGAGAGATTGAGTTAGATAGATTCATTTAGAAAGATTGATTTAGAAAGAGGGGCTTGTAGTGTGTTCGTGGCAGGCAGGCAGAGCTCCTATATTTTGTTCCCAGAAGCACCTATAGGACTTGTAGTGTGTTTGTGGCAGGCAGGCAGAGCTCCTATATTTTGTTCCCAGAAGCACCTATAGGACTTGAAGTGTGTTAGTCCCATCACACAGACCTATATTTTCTTCCCAGAAGCACCTATAGGACTTGAAGTGTGTTAGTCCCATCACACAGAGATCATATATTTTGTTCCCAGAAGCACCTATAGGACTTGAAGTGTGTTAGTCCCATCACACAGACCTATATTTTCTTCCCAGAAGCACCTACAGGACTTCTAGTGTGTTAGTGGCATCACACAGAGCTCCTCTATATTCTTCTCAGAAGCACCCACAGGACTTCTAGTGTGTTAGTGGCATCACACAGAGCTCCTCTATTTTCTTTGCAGAAGCACCTACAGGACTTCTAGTGTGTTAGTGGCATCACACAGAGCTCCTATATATTCTTCTCAGCAGCACCCACAGGACTTCTAGTGTGTTAGTGGCATCACACAGAGCTCCTATATATTCTTCTCAGCAGCACCCACAGGACTACCGACTACAATGGCTGGAAGACCGCCAAGGGGAGGCAGAGCCAAGAACACAGGGCAGGCAGGCTCTGTTTCTAGTGGACGTGGCCGTGGACGTGGTCGTGCATCGTCATCAGCACGTGGCCATGGGACACGCGCGTCTTTGTTTTCGGCAGCTGGACATGTGGAGCCGCATCATGCTGAAGGCTTGGTAGAATGGATGACCAAGCCCTCCTCATCCTCTCTCACCCAGGCTCAGGGTACTGGCAGAGCATCATCAGCCACCCCTTCCCTAGACCCACCATGTCCTCCTGAGGAGTCCCCCGAACTCTTTGAGCACAGTGTTGGGTACATGCTCCAGGAGGATGCCCAACGATTCGAAGGCTCGGATGATGATACCCAGCTTGAGGAATCTGGCAGTACTGTTCCACCAGCTGCAGCTTACTGCCAGGTTTGCTCTAGTGGTGAAGAGGGAGGGGATGATGAGGTCACTGACTCCACGTGGGTGCCTGAAGGGAGAGAGGATGAGGAGGAGGACGAGGAGGACGCGGAGGAGGAGGATGCGGCGTCACATGTCCAACGAGGCAGGATGCCCCCTGGAGGCCAGCACAGCAACTGTACAACACCGCAGAGCTCCGCCTGTGCAGGGCGCTGCCTCTGCACGTTATCAGAAAAGTTCTTTGGTGTGGGCCTTTTTTGAGACGAGTGCATCAGATCGCACCACTGCTATTTGCAATATTTGTCTCAAGCGTATCTCGCGTGGCCAAAACATCAGCCGCTTGGGCACCACAAGCATGACCAGACATATGGCGACCTGCCATGCAGCTCGTTGGCAGGCACACATAAAAGACCCACACCAAAGAACTAAGCGGACCTCTCCTTGCTCCTCATCAGCTGGGATCTCCATCCCCACTACACCTTCAGTCCTCTCTGAAAGCTGCTCTGAGAGGACTGAAGGTGTAGAATTAGGTGTGTCACAACCAAGTACTTGCAGTACACCGACGTCCAATTGCAGCAGGCAAAATTTCCCTGCCCCAGCTGCTGGACCGTAGAAAGAAGTACACTCCCAGCCATCCACATGCCCAGCGGTTGAATGCTAGCTTGGCTAAATTGCTAGCACTTCAACTGCTGCCTTTTCAGTTGGTAGACTCGGCCCCCTTCCGTGAGTTTGTTCAATGTGCGGTTCCTCAGTGGCAGGTTCCCAAACGCCACTTTTTCTCACGGAAGGCGATTCCGTCTCTCTACCGGCATGTGGAGGGCAATGTCCATGCCTCGCTGGACAGGGCGGTCAGCGGTAAGGTGCATATTACCGCTGACTCATGGTCCAGCAGGCATGGACAGGGACGGTACCTTTCTTTCACGGCCCATTGGGTCACTCTATTGGCAGCTGGGAGGGATGCAGGACAAGGTGCAGTAGTGTTGGAGGTTGTTCCGCCACCACGCCTCCAAAACGCTACTACTGCTACTGGTTGTGACACACCTCTCTCCTCCACCCCCTCCTCTTCTTCTTCCTCCAGTGCTCTGTCCTCGGAACCAGCGGTGCTCCGTAGGCGTACAAGGGGCTACGCAAGTACGCAGGCAAAAAGATGCCATGCCGTGCTTGCGCTGGTGTGTTTGGGGGACAGGAGCCACACTGGGCCAGAGGTTCTGGCAGCTCTGCAGGGGCAGGCCGAGAGGTGGTTGACGCCACGTCAGCTTAAGCCAGGAATGGTCGTTTCTGACAATGGCACCAACCTCCTCTCCGCCCTGCGACAGGGGCAGCTCACCCATGTGCCCTGCATGGCTCACGTCCTCAACCTGGTGGTGCAGCGGTTTTTGGGCAGGTTCCCAGGCTTACAGGATGTCCTGAGGCAGGCCAGGAAAGTCTGTGTGCATTTCCGCCGATCTTATGCCAGTGCTCGGCTGACTGAGCTGCAAAAGGAGCTGAACCTGCCCAAGAACCGCCTAATATGTGACATGCCCACCAGGTGGAACTCAACGTTGGCCATGCTGCAGCGACTGCACACGCAGCAGAGGGCCATCAATGAGTACCTTTGCGACTATGGCACCAGGACAGGGTCAGGGGAGCTTGGTTTTTTTTCCCCACGTCAGTGGAGCATGATCAGGGATGCATGCACTGTCCTCTCACCATTTGAGGAGGCCACGAGGATGGTGAGCAGTGACAGTGCATGCATCAGTGACACTGTCCCTCTTGTCCACCTGTTGGAGCATACGCTGCGTGGGATAATGGACAGGGCACTTGAGGCAGAACAGAGGCAGGAAGAGGAGGACTTCCTTGCCTCTCAAGGCCCCCTTTATCCGGACAGTGTTCCTTCTGTCCCACCCATCACACAGGATGAGGATGAGGATGAGGAGGATTGTGTGAGCATGGAGGTGGAGCCTGGCACTCAGCATCAGCAGCAGTCTTTTAGGGATGATGTACAGTCCCAACAAGCCAGTGGACTTGTACGTGGCTGGGAGGAGGTGGCTGGCGATCATGTCATCCTCAGTGACCCAGAAGACTCCGGACCGAATGCCTCAGCTAACCTACGCTGCATGGCCTCCCTGATCCTGCAAAGCCTGCGGAAGGATCCTCGTGTTCTTCGGATCAAGGAGAGGGACCATTACTGGCTGGCCACTCTCCTTGATCCACGGTACAAGGGTAAGGTTGCGGACCTTATCTTGCTGTCGCAGAGGGAGCAGAGGATGAGACATCTCAGGGAGGCCTTGCAGAAAGGTCTGTGCAACGCGTTCCCAGAAACTGGGAGGCTACAAACTCCTGGTCCTGGGCGACGAGTTGCTGAGGCTTCGGTCAGTAGCAGAAGGAGCGGTGGGGAAGGTGGACGTCTGACCGATGCGTTCAGACAATTTTTTAATCCGCAGCCCCAAGGTATGATCGGTTCCAGCAACCATCGCCAGCGTCTGATATACATGGTGCAGGAATACCTTGGGGCAAGGTCAGACTTGGACACCTTTCCCACCGAAAATCCTCTGGCTTACTGGGTCCTGAGGATGGATCACTGGCCAGAGCTTGCACAGTATGCAATTGAGCTACTGGCCTGTCCTGCCTCCAGCGTTCTTTCCGAACGCACATTCAGTGCTGCTGGAGGATTTGTCACCGATCATAGGGTGCGCCTGTCCACCGCCTCGGTTGATCGACTGACCTTCATCAAAATGAATCAGTCTTGGATCACCACCAGCTACCAGGCACCTGAGGCGGATATAACCGAATAATTTTTAATATCACATCCCTTCAAGACTGCCTATGCTGATGCTGAGTGACTGTCCTCTTATGTTCACTGACTATCCTCTTCCTCCTCCTCCTCAATGATCCATGCCACCACACCAGTGCCTAAGGCAAATTTTTCAGCCCCTGTTTAACAGGGGCGTGTACATACAATTTTTATAAAAAAATGCTTCGCAACACGTGTGACTGCTGTGCTCCAAGTACAGTATCTGTGAGGGGGTTGCAGTGTTGTGGCACCAGCACCAGTGCCTAAGGCACAATTTTTCAGCCCCTGTTTAACAGGGGCTTGTAATTACAAATCTTGATCTAATAGTTCACAGCAGGGCCCATTCCTGCGCCCCCCAAGAGTAACTATGAGGGCCTACAGTCTTGTGGCAACACCGTCCACCACCACCGCCAAAGGCCCAATTTTTCTGCCCTGTTCATCAGGTGCTTGCAATTACAAATCTTGATCTAATAACTCACAGCAGGGCCCATCCTGCGCCCACCAAGAGTAACTGTGAGAGCTTACAGTCTTGTGGCAACACCACCACCACCACCCCCAATTTTTCTGCCCTGTTCAACAGGTGCATGCAATTACAAATCTTGATCTATTAACTCACAGCAGGGCCCATTCCTGTGCCCACCAGTCTTGTGGCTACACCAACATCTAATAGGGCAAATTTCTGCAGAGTATATACGCCAGGCCCCTACTTTCAAACATCCAAACTTACAAACGACTCCTACTTGCAAATGGAAAGAGAAAACAGGAAGTGAGAGGAAATCTACCCCTAGGAAGGGAAATTCTATCCTGTTAGATTTAATTTGGGAAAAAGGTATCTCCTCTCTACTGATACTTTATCACCAATCCTTGTTTCAATTAAAACCCCACTTTTTCCAAAAACATTTGTCATTGGGACGGAAAGTTAGGTGACATGTTCTGAACAGATGTGCAAAGACAGCAAATGTTACAGGGGTGATAACCCCTCCCTATGTTCTCCAAAAAGCTTAAAAATAGATTTTTTTGGGATGGAGCTACACTTCATAATGTACCTGTTCAGATTCTACTTAAGAACAAACCTAAAGCCGCAAGTGGTTTTAAATGGCTTCTTTTTTTCCTTTACAAATGTCATTTTGTGCAAGGACAGTTCTAAACACAGGAAACACATGCCACTTCACAGGCATACTTTAGACACCCCCCAGGTACCATATTTAAAGGAAAATTTCACCTTTTTTTTTTTCACTTTATGCATCATTAAAATGACTGCTCCCGAAAAAACGTTAGTTTTTAAAAGTTCTTTTTGCATTGATATATGTCCCCTGGGGCAGGACCCGGGTCCCCAAACCTGTTTTATGACATTAACATGCATATTGGCCGTTGTAATTAGCACTTTTGATTTCGAACGTTCGCGTCCATTATAACGTATAGGGTTCGAAAATTCGCGCGAACTTTCGGTCGGTTCGAAGGTTCTGGTGCGAACCGAACCCGGGGGTGTTCGGCTCATCCCTACAAGGCATCATGAAATCTGAGGATTACCAAAGAATTTTGTGTCACACTGTAGAGCCCAGTGTCAGAAAGCTGGGTTTGCGTCCGAGATCTCGGGTCTTCCAGCAGAACAATGACCCCAAACATGCATCTAAAAGCACCCAGAAATGGATAGCAACAAAGTGCTGGAGAGTTCTAAAGTGGCCAGCAATGAGTCCAGATCTAAATCCCATTGAACACCTGTGGAGAGATCTTAAAATTGCTGTTGGGAAAAGGCACCCTTCCAATAAGAGAGACCTGGAGCAGTTTGCAAAGGAAGAGTGGTCCAAAATTCCAGGTGAGAGGTGTAAGAAGCCTATTGATGGTTACAGGAAGCGAATGATTTTAGCAATTTTTTCCAAAGGGTTTGCAACCAAATATTAAGTTAAGGGTGCCAAGAATTTTGACCAGCCCATTTTTGGAGTTGTGTGACATTGGGGCTGATTTACAAACGGTCGTTTTTACAAAACATTTGCGCCTGTAACACAGCGTAATTCCCCATTTACTATTATATTCTCGGCGCACGGGAGGCAGCGATCGGTGCGCCACTATAGACATGGCGCACGGCATCTTCAACTCCGAATTTAAGGAAGCTGAAAGTGACAATATTATGGGGGTGATGTGAGAAAGTATAATTATAACTGTCCAACATAACATAACAAATATGCCCAAAATAGAATGAGAAAGTAACTTCGAACTGCGTGAGGTCAATTTATTCACTGCGCAAGCTGCATTTGCGCACGGTCAAGTGCTTTGGTTCACTGCGCCGGCAAAATTTTAGTAAATGTCAAGCAACGTGAATGTATTTGCACAAGTTGAACGGGCGCACCTCTCAACTTGACTTTTTTTTTTTTTTTTACGCTGGTTCACTTTTATGTTTTTTATTAAAGGATATTTGCACACAGGTCATGTTAGCATTAAGAAAAAATAAAAAAAAAAAAAAAAAAAAAAAAACACGCGTGGGGGTCCCTGAAATTCCATACCAGGCCCTTCAGGTCTGGTATGGATATTGAGGGGAACCCCGCGCCAAAAAAAAAAATAAAAAAGGCGTGGGGGTCCCCCTCAAAATCCATACCAGACCCTTATGCGAGCACGCAACCTGGCAGGCCGCAGGGAAAGGGGGGGGGGGACGAGAAAGCGCCCCCCTCCTGAACCATACTAGGTCACATGCCCTCAACATTGGGAGGGTGCTTTGGGGGTAGCCCCCCAAAGCACCTTGTCCCCATGTTGATGAGGACAAGGGCCTTATCCCCACAACCCTTGCCCGGTGGTTGTGAGGGTCTGCGGGCGGAGGGCTTATCAGAATCTGAAAGCCCCCCTTTAACAAGGGGACCCCCAGATCCTGCCCCCCCCTGGGGGAAATGGTAAGGGGGTACGAAAGTACCCCTACCATTGCACAAAAAAAAGTGTCAAAAAATGTTAATGACAAGAACCAGTTTGACAATTTTTCTTCTTCTTTACATCTTCTTCGGATCTTCTTCCTCCCTTTGGTTTCTTCCTCCATCTTTTTCCTCTGCTTCTTTTTTTTTTTTTTAGGGACTCATTAATGACAGGAATAGTACCACTGGATTGGCGCAGGGCCAAAGTCTTTATCAAGTAACTATAGACCTGTTAGTTTAACTTCTATAGTTGGGAAGATACTGGAGAGATTAATAAAAGACCACATAGGCGAGTTCTTGCAGGAAAAAAATATTTTAACCGCTTTCCGACTGGCGCACGACGATGTACGGCGACAGAATGGCACGGACAGGCATAAGGGCGTACAGGTACGTCCCCTTTAAGATGCCGCCGTGCCATCGGGCGCGCGCTCGTGCTGGTCGGGACCCCCGTGAGGCCGGTCGCGGGTCCTGCGGACTCGAACGCTGCGGGGATACCCGCGATCGTCTCACGGGAAGGCTGAACGGGGAGATGCGGAAATAAACAGCATCTCCCTGTTCTGCCTAGCAACTAGTGACACCGGTCTCTGCTCCCTGTGATTGGAGCAGAGATCAGCATTCACTAGCCGACAGCCACGCTCCCCCACAGTTACAAACACGCCTCTAGGTACATGTAACCCCTACACTGCCACCTAGTGGTTAACCCCTTCACGGCCTGTGTCATTTATACAGGAATCAATGCATTTAAATAGCATAATGAAAATATTATAAATACAGCAGGTAGACAGCGAGATATCTATTCGCAAGACATGGGAATAAATCATACTCATAGATAGGGATGAGCTGAACACCCCCCTGTTGGGTTCACACCAGATCCTGTGAACAGACCTAAAATTCGTGTGAACTTTAGAACCCTATTAAAGTCTATGGGACTCAAACGTTTGAAATCAAAAGGGCTGATTTTAAAGGCTTTAATGCAAGTTATTGTCCTAAAAAGGGTCTGGGGACCTGGGTCCTGCCCCAGGGAACATGCATCAATGCAAAAACTGGAGTTGGTACTTACCGGTAACTCCTTTTCCAGTGATCTTCCAGGACAGCCCTTGAGAGATGGAGTCCCTCCCATCGACCCAGGAAACACATTGCCAATCAGTTCTTAAGGCGGTCCCTCAGGTCCCTTGTCAGTCATTCACCAAGAACCGAAGGATGGAACTGAAAAATATATATATAAACCACAACAGGTAATAATGTTAGTACATTCAAATAATATAATAGGGTGGGATCGTGCTGTCCTGGAAGATCACTGCAAAAGGAGTTACCGGTAAGTACCAACTCCAGTTTTCCCAAGTGCTCTTCCAGGACAGCCCTTGAGAGGATCCCCAAGTACTTACCAGATTAGGGTGGGACCACGGCTTGGAGGACTTTCCTCCCAAAAGCCTGATCCTGACTAGACATTAAGTCCAGTCGATAGTGCTTTGTAAAGGTAGAAAAGCTGGACCATGTGGCCGCTTTACATATCTGCTCCGGGGTGGCACCAGCCCTTTCTGCCCAAGATGCTGACAGTGCCCTTGTGGAATGAGCTTTAAATACCCCCAGGAGGCTCTTTACTCAAAGCTTTATACCCCCTCTGCTATGGCTAGTCTAATCCATCTAGCTATGGTTACTTTAAGCCTTTTGCCCTTTTCGTTTTCCTGAAAAGAGTACAAAAAGTGAGTCAAAGAGGAATTGTAGGCTTAGCATAAACTACACATATATACAATAAAGGGGAATTTTTATATTATATGCCACATCCTATAGTCAAGAAAAAAGGGAGAAGAAATCCCCTATGGGTTGGACTTTTAAGGCATAAAGACTTTTTGACCCCAGATTGAAAAAAACGTTTATTACAAAGAATAATGTATAAAAAAGGTTGACATATGACAATATATAAAAACACCTGAAAATGTTCAAACAGTACTTGATTTACAAAGTACAATGTATGCATGTTGTAAACGTTATCTCACATCTGACGCGTTTCGGAGATTAATGGTTTCCTCCTTCAGAGGTGAGAGTATAACAACATTCCTATTGTATATAGAGAATATCATAGTAAGGTAATATGTCAACAATGTGAACCTTTGATTTTGTAATTGTTATTACATGTATAAAGAAATTTGTATGAAATGTAAATACAGTGAGGCAGGGACTCACAATGAGAACATACCGTATACAGAAGCATTCCAGTATAGTTAAAAACAACGGCTGGGAGGAGGAGCTTCTTCACCTTATACTTTCTTGGATGATATAGTTTGGCAGGAAATAGATGCCCGTCAACTAGGGGGAGCTGAGCATCCCAAAAGGAGATGAGGGATGCCCAGAATTGCTCTAATTGTTAGAGTTATTGTATCTATCCCAGTGAGGCAATGTTAGAGGACGCCTGTAGGACACGCTGGGGTCAGATATTAATATGAAAGCCCTATTAAAGTAAAACAATTATGAGCATATATAGGTATATTGAATATCAAGGCAGTAAAGAATTCCTCTTAAGATGTAAATCGTATATTTATGGCCTATGTTTGATACCTGTTGATATGTCTTGATTTGCTGCACCACTAGTCTTGGTGCCCTTCCGCTGTGCAGTTAGTAATTTAACCGATGGCTCTGAGGAGAGATGGTCAAAGATATCCAAGATAGTACAGTGCCTTGCGAAAGTATTCGGCCCCCTTGAACTTTTCAACCTTTTGCCACATTTCAGGCTTCAAACATAAAGATATAAAATTTTTATTTTTTGAGAAGAATCACCAACAAGTGGGACACAATTGTGAAGTGGAATGAAATCTATTGGATATTTTAAACTTTTTTAGCAAATAAAAAAAACTGAAAAGTGGTGCGTGCAAAATTATTCGGCCCCTTTACTTTCAGTGCAGCAAACTCACTCCAAAAGTTCAGCGAGGATCTCTGAATGTTCCAATGTTGTCCTAAATGACTGACGGTGATAAATAGAATTCACCTGTGTGTAATCAAGTCTCTGTATAAATGCACCTGCTCTGTGATAGTCTCAGGGTTCTGTTGAAAGCGCAGAGAGCATCATGAAGACCAAGGAACACACCAGGCAGGTCCGTAATACTGTTGGAGAAGTTTAAAGCCGGATTTGGATACAAAAAGATTTCCCAAGCTTTAAACATCCCAAGGAGCACTGTGCAAGAGATAATTTTGAAATGGGAGTATCAGACCACTGAAAATCTCCCAAGACCTGGCTGTCCCTCTAAACTTTCAGCTCAGACAAGGAGAAGACTGATCAGAGATGCAGCCAAGAGGCCCCATGATCACTCTGGATGAACTGCAGAGAACTACAGCTGAGGTGGGAGAGTCTGTCCATAGGACAACAATCAGTCGTACACTGCACAAATCTGGCCTTTATGGAAGAGTGGCAAGAAGAAAGCCATTTCTCAAAGATATCCATAAAAAGTCTCGTCTAAAGTTTGCCACAAGCCACCTGGGAGAAACAGCAAACATGTGGAAGAAGGTGCTCTGGTCCAATGAAACCAAAATCGAACTTTTTGGCCACAATGCAAAACGATATGTTTGGCGTAAAAGCAACACAGCTCATCACCCTCAACACACCATCCCCACTGTCAAACATGGTGGTGGCAGCATCATGGTTTGGGCCTGCTTTTCTTCAGCAGGGACAGGGAAGATGGTTAAAATTGAGGGGAAGATGGATGCAGCCAAATACAGGGCCATTCTGGATGAAAACCTGTTGGAGTCTGCAATAGACCTGAAACTGGGACGGAGATTTATCTTCCAACAAGACAATGATCCCAAACATACAGCAAAATCTACAAAGGAATGGTTCACAAATAAACGTATCCAGGTGTTAGAATGGCCAAGTCAAAGTCCAGACCTGAATCCAATCGAGAATCTGTGGAAAGAGCTGAAAACTGCTGTTCACAAACGCTCTCCATCCAACCTCACTGAGCTCGAGCTGTTTTGCAAGGAGGAATGGGCAAGAATTTCAGTCTCTCGATATGCAAAACTGATAGAGACATACCCCAAGCGACTTGCAGCTGTAATCGCAGCAAAAGGTGGCTCTACAAAGTATTAACGCAAGGGGGCCGAATAATTTTGCACGTCCCACTTTTCATTTTTTTTATTAGTTAAAAAAGTTTCAAAAATCCAATAGATTTCGTTCCACTTCACAATTGTGTCCCACTTGGTGATTCTTCACAAAAAATTAAAATTTTATATCTTAATGTTTGAAGCCTGAAATGTGGCAAAAGGTTGAGAAGTTCAAGGGGGCCGAATACTTTCGCAAGGCACTGTAGGTCATATTCACCAATGATGACCCTCCCTGGGGATGTGTATGTCTGTATTTTAGTATACATCTAAGGTATTAACTAAGTTTTTTTATTCAGTGTTTTGTATGCCTTATTATTATTATTACAGGCATATAGTCACACATCATTACACCCTACATGTTTGACTAAGATTGAAGTAGGGGTTGAGCTATATGTGGAATGCGCCACAAGCGAAAGAAATTGTCCATCTACACTTAGTATGGCTAGAGAGTATAGCCTGTAACCTTAATACACAAGGGGTCCTCATACATAGGTATTGTGTTATTTTATTCTTTGTTCCCTCCAAATTATCATTTATTACACATAGATCCATACTAATGAGTAATTTGTTGTATTATTTATTAGTAAATTGTAAGCATATACAAAAGGGAAAAAAATTGTAGGAGGAGATGGGAGGGGGGGGGGGGGGGAGGGGCTTTGTGCTACTCTGATCACTTGATAAGTGGAAACAGATCTCAATCAATAATCCATGGCTTGCAAATAGTAAGAGCCATGATGCCGGTCACAGGGATTAGGAGTGGGGAGAAGGTGCCATAAATAAGGGAGCAGTTCCATTTCGAGTGTTGGAATGAGGTAAATTATATAGAGTAACATTTTTTTTACCTGTATGCTGCTGTCTCACTGCTCGCCTCCTCCTCAGACTGACTGATGCCGATACTGAGTGGGACGAGCAGTGTATTTAAGTGTGTCTCTCCGCCTTACAACCAGCTGTTTGGGATACAGCTGATTGCTACAAGGCGGGGAAGCATATAGGGCTCTCTTCACCCGGCCCCCCCCCCCCCCCCCCCCCCCCCCCCCCCGAGTGTTGCGCGCGCATCCGGGTCCCGTGCACCAATGAATGGTCACGCATCGTGACCCAGACACGCCCACAGCTCCCGCCGGCACGTCATGCCTCACAGGCGAACAGCGCATGCTCGCCAAGTGAAGCAGTGTGGAGTCCTTGCGTCGGATGACGACGCCGGGAATTCCTAATTCGCTGTCCCGTCCATCAAAAGATGGGCGGGCGGCTGGGCGGCCTACTGGATGTCCCCCCCTCACATCACCGTAATATAGATACAGAAAGTGAACAAATATTGGTGGTTTGAAGCTCCTTCATCCAGATGTTTTACAATGGAACCTGGAATGTAGATAAGGGAGGGAGAGAACAAAAAGATGTTACATATATTGCAGAAACATTCATTTTATGGAGACTTGTATACATAGAGAAAATAAGTTATGTACAAGCAGAGGGAATTTAGGAGTTCATCTTATTTTTTATTCTGGTTTAAGAACGCTTAGTAATATATATCTAACAAGCAAAGTAGCAGAAAGGAAATGGTTGCAGATATAGCATTGCAGTTTAGATTGGTGTACAATTCATGTAAGTTTATTTATAATGTACAGGGGTCAAAACGGGCCCAAAAGTGGAATGTCAGGGCAAGATTGATGCGTTTCCCAATACATCTTGTACTCTTTGTTCTCTCCCTCCCTTATCTACATTCCAGGTTCCATTGTAAAACGTCTGGATGAAGGAGCTTCAAACCACCAATATTTGTTCACTTTCTGTATCTATATTACGGTGATGTGAGGGGGGGGGGGGGGGGACATCCAGTAGGCCGCCCGGCACGCCCAGCCGCCCGCCCATCTTTTGATGGATGGGACGGCGAATTAGGAATTCCCGGCGTTGTCATCCGACGCCAGGACTCCACATTGCTTCACTTGGAGATATGCGCTGTTCGCCTGTGAGGCATGATGTGCCGGCGGGAGCTGTGGGCGTGTCCGGGTCACGATGCGTGACCAGTCATTGGTGCGCGGGACCCGGATGCGCGCGCAACACTCGGGGGGGGGGGGGGGGGGGGGGGGGGGGGGCCGGGTGAAGAGAGCCCTATATGCTTCCCCGCCTTGTAGCAATCAGCTGTATCCCAAACAGCTGGTTGTAAGGCGGGGAGACACACTTAAATACACTGCTCGTCCCACTCAGTATCGGCATCAGTCAGTCTGAGGAGGAGGCGAGCAGTGAGACAGCAGCATACACTCGAAATGGAACTGTTCCCTTCTTATTTATGGCACCTTCTCCCCACTCCTAATCCCTGTGACCGGCATCATGGCTGTTACTATTTGCAAGCCATGGATTATTGATTGAGATCTGTTTCCACTTATCAAGTGATCAGAGTAGCACAAAGCCCCTTCCCCCTCCCATCTCCTACAATTTTTCCCTTTTGTATATGCTTACAATTTACTAATAAATAAAACAAATTACTCATGTGTAATAAATGATAATTTGGAGGGAACAAAGAAAAAGAATAAAATAACACAATACCCATGTATGAGGACCCCTGGTGTATTAAGGTTACAGGCTATACTCTCTAGCCATACTATGTCCATCTACACTATTTTTCGCTTGTGGCACATTCCACATATAGCTCAACCCCTACTTCAATCTTAGTCAAACATGTAGGGTGTAATATGTGACATAACAATAATAATAATAATATTATTATCCAGGCTTACGGATAATCTGATGAAGAATAGGAATTGTGCAAAAAACATGAATTTTGCATGCTCTTTTTCCTTTCCCATCTGGAGGGTTTAGTCCCACCCCCCCCCCCCCCCCCCCAGGTTTCTTTCTGTTTTATTTTGCCTCTCATCTTGGGCACCCTAGGCTCTGTTCTTTTAACATTCTAGTTGAAATCTCAACTTTTAGATTTATGGTTTTTAGGGTCTTGGTGCGCCTAGACGCGCTCCTAATGGAGCGCATTCGGCGCAATACAAATCCAATATCAAATCAAATTATTATGGCATACAAAACACTGAATAAATAAACAAAAAAAAAAAACTCTGTTAATACCTTAGATGTATACCAAGATACAGACAGACATACACATCCCCAGGGAGGGTCATCATTGGTGAATATTACCTACTATCTTAGATATCTTTGACCATCTCTCCTCAGAGCCATCGGTTGAATTACTAACTGCACAGTGGAAGGGCACCAAGACTAGTGGTGCAGCAAATCAAGACATATCAACCGGTATCAAACATAGGCCATAAATATATGATTTATATCTTAAGAGGAATTCTTTACTGCCTTGATATGCAATATACCTATATATGCTCATAATTGTTTTACTTTAATAGGGCTTTCATATTAATATCCGACCTCAGCGTGTCCTACAGGCGTCCTCTAACATTGCCTCACTGGGATAGATACAATAACTCTAACAATTAGAGCAATTCTGGGCATCCCTCATCTCCTTTTGGGATGCTCAGCTCCCCCTAGTTGACGGGCATCTATTTCCTGCCAAACTATATCATCCAAGAAAGTATAAGGCGAAGAAGCTCCTCCTCCCAGCCGTTGTTTTTAACTATACTGGAATGCTTCTGTATACGGTATGTTCTCATTGTGAGTCCCTGCCTCACTGCATTTACATTTCATACAAATTTCTTTATACATGTAATAACAATTACAAAATCAAAGGTTCACATTGTTGACATATTACCTTACTATGATATTCTCTATATACAATAGGAATGTTGTTATACTCTCACCTCTGAAGGAGGAAACCATTAATCTCCGAAACGCGTCAAGTGTGAGATAACGTTTACAACATGCATTCATACTTTGTAAATCAAGTACTGTTTGAACATTTTCAGGTGTTTTTATATATTGTCATATGTCAACCTTTTTTATACATTATTCTTTGTAATAAACGTTTTTTCAATCTATACTATTTAGTTTTCAATCTGGGGTCAAAAAGTCTTTATGCCTTAAAAGTCCAACCCATAGGGGATTTCTTCTCCCTTTTTACAAAAAGTGAGTCAGACTCTAAATGTCTCCGTTACTCTTAAGTATTCTAAAATACATCTTCTTACATCTAATAAATGAAAACGACTCTCCTTTTCATTTGCTGCGTTCTGACAAAAAGGTGGTAGAACAATATCCTGTGACAACTGGATGATACTTGGTAAAAACCCAGGGTCTGTTTTAGGAGGACTCTGTCCTCTAGGATCTGCAAGAAAGGTTCCCTCATGGAAAGGGCCTGAATTTTGCTGACCCTGCGGGCTGACGTGATTGCCACCAGCATTGCTGTTTTTAGAGTAAGTAGTCTTAGAGATGCCTCTGAGATGGGTTCAAAAGGCGACCCTAAGAAAGCATTTTAACACCACAGCAAGATCCCAGGATGGAGCTCTAATGAGTTTAACTGGCTTGCGTCTAGCAACTGCCTTACAAAATCTAGAGATAAAAGGATCCTCTTGTAATCGCTTATCTAGATATACACTCAAGGCTGCTATCTGTACTTTGATAGTACTAAGGGATAACCCCTTGTCTATCCCCTCCTGGAGAAATTGGAGAATGTTTGCGATATCCATGCTTTTCTCCCCATTGTTACTCAGCCAACTATTGAACTTTTTCCAAACCTTCTTGTAGATTGCTCTAGTGACTGGTTTGCGGCTCTGAAGTAAAGTTGCAATAACCTTTTCAGATAGACCCTTACGCCTCAATTTCCTCCTCAGTAACCATGCTGACAGATTCAGCATGGCCACCTGGGGATGAAAAAGAGGTCCCTGCTACAGGAGATCTCGTCTGAGGGGAAGCCTCAGAGGCGGGTGGTCTGATAATTGTAGCAAGGTTGTGAACCATGGTCTCTTGGGCCAAAAACGGTGCTACTAAAATTATACATGTTTCTTCTACCAGAAATTTTGTCAAAGCTCTCGGAATTAGGTGGAGAGGAGGGAATGCATACACCAGGCTGAAAGTCCATGGAGTCTGAAAAGCGTCCACTGCCAAGGGCTGATCTCCTGGGCGTATCGAGCAAAAATCTGGGACCTTTGCATTCTCTGTTTGCAAACAGATCCACGATTGGATTTCCCCAATGGGCTGTTATGAGCTTGAAAACCTCTGGGTGCAAGGACCATTCCTGATTCGAGATCCACTGTCGACTCAGAAAATCCGCAGTATTGTTCAGCTCCCCCTTTAAGTGTATAGCTGAAATTGACTCCAGATTTGCTTCTGCCCATTGGAATATGCTTCTGGCCACTGACATTAACCGAGGACTTCTGGTACCTCCCTGTTTGTTTAAATATGCTACAGCCGTCATGTTGTCTGAACGGACCTGTAGATGGTGGCCCTGAATCTTGCTTTGAAAGGCTACTAAAGCTCTCAGTATCGCTGTAAGCTCCTTCCAATTCGAGGAGAAACCCTTCTCCTCTGGTGTCCAACCTCCCTGAGCCCAGCTCGAGCCTAGATGGGCTCCCCAGCCCCAACTGCTCGCGTCTGTGGTCAGTGTGGACGAGATAGGAAGAACCCAGGGAACCCCTTTGTTCAGGTTCTCTGCGTTCTTCCACCACCAGAGGGAGCGTTTTACCTTTGAGGGGATCGAGACCTCCTCCTCCAGACCTTTGCCTTTTAGCTGTTCCAACAGGAACCACTGAAGGTCTCTTTGATGGAATCTTGCCCACTGCACGGCCGGGATGGCTGCCGTCATTAGACCCAATACTGGCATCACCTCCCTGACCGTACACTGGGGGCTGCTTTGAAGAAAAGACATTTTCTGCCACAGATTTGATATCTTTTCTTCTGGCAGTACTATCCTCTGAGGTACTGACAGGATCCTGTACCCTAAGTACATGATCTCCTGAGTTGGGGTAAATTTTGATTTCTCTTGGCTGATGATCCACCCCAGCTGACTTAAGTTGAGCTGCGTCAACTCTAGGTCCTGGGACAGCTGACTCTGAGTGTGCTGTGATCAGAAGATCGTCCAAGTAGGGGATGATTGAGACTGACTTGAGTCTCAATGGAACTAGTGCCTCCCCCAGAACCTTGGTAAAGACTCTGGGGGAGGACGACAGTCCGAAAGGGAGTGCCCTGCACTGGAAATGATAGATTTTTGTGTCTATCTGCACTGCTATCCGAAGAAATTTCTGGCATTCCTTCCTTATTGGGATGTGCAGATAGGCGTCCCTTAGATCCAGGGTAGCCATAAAAACTCCCTCTTGGAGAAGATTCCTTACCGAATAAATGGACTCCATCCGAAATTTTTTGTAGCGGATGGAGTGGTTCAGAGGTCGGAGGTTCATAATTAGTCTGAACCTCCCGGACGGCTTCTTTACCACAAAAATGAGTAAAAACCGTCCCCCTGTTCCTGAATGGGGACTGGTGTCAATACTTCTTGATCCACCATTTCCCCTATCAAAAGTGGTAAGGCCCTGGCTTTTTCTGAGTGACTTGGTAGATTTGTCACCAGAAATCTTGAGGGTGGGCTGCTGTGAAACTCCAGCGCATAACCTCTTTTTATAATATTCAGAACGTAATCGTTTGCCGTTACCCTTTCCCACTGTGGGAGAAAATTGCTTAACCTTCCCCCCACCGGAACCCTGATGTCACTGAGGCGGTTAAAAAGTATGCCCCCTTTTCCTTTTTATCCCGCCCAATGCTTCTTGGGCTTGAACTCCTCCTCTGCTTTGGAGGGCTCCTTAAAAAGGGACGAAAATTTTTCTGGGAAAACTTTTTTTATGGGAAAGGTTTTTTTTTTATCCGCCGTCCTTTCTAAGGCGGTCTCCAACTCAGGCCCAAAGACCAAGTCACCTGTAAAGGGGACACTACACAGGCGAGTTTTAGACGCCGTGTCTCCCCCCCCCCCCCAGGTCTTCATCCAGACCGACCTCCTGGCAGCTACAGAAAGTGCTGCTGACTTGGCTGCAAACTTAACCGAGTCAGTTGCTGCATCTGAGATAAAACTTGTGGCTTTAAACAGCATGGGAAAGGTTTTTAAGAGCCCCCTAGGAGTACCTGCTTTTAGGTGGTCCTGCAATTGGGAAAGCCAAAATTCCAGATTTCTGGCCACACAGGATGTGGCCAGAGCTGGCTTCAACCCTGCCATAGAGGCATCCCAGGCCCTCTTCAAGACTATATCTGTCTATCTATCCATAGGGTCTTTCAAGTGCCCCATATCCTCAAAAGCTAGATCCGATTGCTTTGAGACCATGGACAGGGGTGT
Source organism: Lithobates sylvaticus (assembly GCA_028564925.1). NCBI lineage: Eukaryota > Metazoa > Chordata > Amphibia > Anura > Ranidae > Lithobates > Lithobates sylvaticus. The sequence continues at coordinate 316,240,715 of CM053030.1, forward strand.
CTAGTTTGGGATTCTTATTCCAGACTGCCTCTGGGCTTTCATCAAAAGGAAACCTTCTTTTGAGGGAATTGGGAAAAAACACTTTTATCCGGCTCAGACCATTCCTTGCGGATAAGGTCAGAAAGCACCTTATGAATTGGGAAAACCTTAGCTTTCTTTTCCCCCAGCGCCTCATACATTTTGTCATGTCTGGTTAAGTGAGTCTCCTCCTCCTCAATTTCCAGTGTGTCATAAATAGCGCTCAACAGCTCATCTACTTCTTCAAGAGCGCTTTTAAGAGAGCTTGTATCTTGCGCTTTTGCTAGCCACAGCCTGGTCCTCATCTTGGTCAGAATCTTCCTCAGAGGATTCAGGACTAGCTAGCACGGGGCTCTGCTCCCTGACTATACGGGGCTCCCCTGAGCTGGGTGTTGTGAGGCAAGGTGAGGAGGATACTGCAGCTCTACTGGTGGAAGCTGTGCCTACATCCGTAATTAAATCTCTGAGCGACTTAAAAGTGGATGCCATTTCTTCCTTGAAGGAACCCAGGAATTTTGCTAAGGGGGAGTCTGCCTCCGTTTTTAATAAGCCTGCAATACACTGTTTGCATAAAGCTTTGTTAGAGCCAGAGGACAGCTTATTGCCACAATTAGGACACTTTTTGCGGCCAGCCTTGTCCTCCCTTGGGGCTTCTTTAGCCTGAAAATAGAGAACAAACACCCTTGGCCCTTAAGCCTGTATCCTCCATAGACACCACGTGCTGTCCACCACTGCATATCCTGGACTGTGAAACCACCACCATGGGGTACTACAGGTCCCAGCCTAACAACCACCACAACTACAAAAAACTCCCAGAGTAATAGCCCGCACAGCGGCTTACCTGGGCCTGGCTGGTGCCTACATTGACCGGAGCGTCCATGGTGCTCCTGAGTTCCGGTTTCCGCCACTAGTCCGGTGTAGCTGGCTGTTTGGCGGGAATTTGTAGGCCCAGCGTGGGCTTTTTCCCCTCCTCCATGCGCGTCCAAGACCCGGAAGTCTCCACGCACAGCAATGACGCGGTTCCACCGGAAATGACGCTCAGCGTCTCCGGCCCCCACACAGGAAGCTGAGCTGGACGGATCCACTCACCGCTCCGGGGGGGGGAACCATGTCATGCTGCCACAGGCGCTACTCGGCACAGGATGGAGGGGGGCTGCGGGTCTGCTGGACAGTACCCGGCCCACAAAACGAACATCAAGGTAGGACTTGGGATTAAAAAGACCGCTAGATAGGACCCAGTCCCCTTGCGCGGTTTCTCCCCTCTGCAGGCAGCCCCTGAGAGATGAGTCCTCCATAAGGCTTTTAGCCCAGGTTCCTGGCAACATGTTCCTCCGAGGGAGGAAACACAAATGACTGACCAGGGACCTGAGGGACCGCCTTAAGAACTGATTGGCAATGTGTTTCCTGGGTCGATGGGAGGGACTCCATCTCTCAAGGGCTGTCCTGGAAGAGCACTTGGGGAAAAAAAAGTTAAAAAAATGAACGTTTTTTCGGGAGCAGTGATTTTAATAATGCTTAAAGTGAAACAATAAAAGTGTAATATTCCTTTTAAATTTCGTACCTGGGGTGTGTATAGTATGCCTGTAAAGCGGCGCATGTTTCCCGTGCTTAGAACTGTCCCTGCACAAAGTGTGCCCCAAATTGTCTGGTATGGATTTTTGGGGGAACTCCACGCTTTTTTTTTTTTTTTTTTTTTTAAATGTGGTGTGGAGTTCCCCTTAAAATCCATACTGAAGGCTGAAGGGCCTGGTAATTGAATTTGGGGGGACCCCCACACTTTTTTTTATCAATGACTGTTCTCTGTATTACGGTAGCCGACAATTCATTATAGCCACGAGTGCTTTTAAATGACTTTTTCCTTTGGAAATGACACTTTGTGCAGGGACAGTTCTAAGCACAGGAAACATGCACCTATAGGCATACTATACACACGACCCCCAGGTAAGAAATTTAAAGGAATATTACACTTTTATTGTTTCACTTTAAGCATTATTAAAATCACTGCTCCCAAAAAAAATTCAGTTTTTAAAACTTTTTTTGCATTGATACATGTCCCCTGGGGCAGGACTCAGGTCCCCAAACACTTTTTATGACAATAACTTGCATATAAGCCTTTCAAATTATTACTTTAGATTTCTCCCATAGACTTTTACAGGGTGTTTTTCAAATTTGCTGCGAACACCCCAAATTGTACGCTATTCGGCGAACGGGCGAACAGGCAATGTTAAAGTCGAAAATGAGTTCAACTCGAAGCTCATCCCTACTCACAGAGGATCATAGAAAATAGATACTCCGCGCTTAGGAAAGAAGGTTTATAAGGTATGCAGCCTCCCCTGAACGGACCCCCTAAGGAGCCAGTAAGTGAAAAATAAAAGTGGAAGGGATATTGGCGCTTCCTAAAAATAATAAAGTATCCAATATAGAGTATGGTGCAACACACTAATAAAATAAAAATGGGCTGCTACTTGGTTGGCATCCCTAAACGTAATAATCAGTGCCTAATGTGAATCAGTGCCGTACCTAATTAAAGGTGGAAAGCAACCAATGACTAAAATAGGCCCTATACACAAGACCAATGTGACATGTGAATATAATAAATAGCAGTCAGGGTTAAGCAATAATAGTATCCCAAAAAAGCCATCAAATATGCTAAACCTATGTGAAAAAAGAAATCCTTAGATCCTCCAAAGTAAAGAGGTGACAATAAAACAGTGATAGATATTAATGCTAATAATAAATAGTGTCCTGTAAGTCCATCACGTGTGCAAAACCACCGTGAAAAAAAAAACCTTGGATCCTCCAGGGGACCGTAATTATATATATATATATATATATATATATATATATATATATATATATATATATATTATATATATATATATATATATATATAGGAAAAATATATAAAAGTATAAAAATAGCAATAACGTCTCTTTGGATATAAACAGATAGCTTGAATTGGAGACAGGTTCAATATTCAATGAATGGTGACTTCACTGCTGGAAAATGGTGACTTGGTGCCGCCCCACATGGTTCCCCACTCACCAGAGCAGGGGTATCAGGCACTGATAGAAACCCTTGGATGGTCCAGTGATGAGTCCCAGGGAGCGATATCCGGATCCTGGATTCTGGCAGGTCAATCTCGCTTAGTATCCTAAGGGTCTGTTTGTTGATATGCGGCAGCAGCACTTCACCAGCCCTAACATTCAAAACCTATGGCCCTCCACACCGGGAGACAAGAAAAAAATGGGGTCTCATAGCGTATTAAGTAAAAATAACAAGAAGCTTTATTCCAATAAAATAATAATAAAAAAAAAATAAAAAATAAAATTATATATAAAAAATGTCCACAAGTACATACACTAGGCACAGCACAGGCAGGCTCAGGTCCCGCTTGAAAACCTGAAAGTGTGCTAGGAACGATAAACAGTACCAGGACGGCCGCTCCGCAGCGTGCGTTCCAAAGCACCTGTGCCGTCCCAGAAGTGATGCAAGTGCGCCTTACGCACGTTTCGTCAAGTGACTTTATCAAAGGCTACGCCATCTTGCTGCACTCCTCAATATTTAAAGCAGACGGAGATACATGCCACTCCCACTGGGGGTAAGTTAATAGGATAGTTGGCCTATCACCAGCAGCCTGGAGGTGAATTACTAGAATAATTAGCCTATCCTCAGCTGTTCGTCAATTCGAGCAGCCCTCTCCCTGTGTACTCCCATAGCTAGGGCGGATATTATGTGGGGCTTGATATCACTAAAAAGGATGCCCCAACGCCGCCAAATAAACCCAGCAGTTAAAATTAGTAAGGGGGTATAGCATCTCCGCTTGTTTTTTTTTTTTTTACAAATAATACGCTTATATTTAAACATTAATGGGAACTCGTAATACTATGGTTACACACACAATGGTAACTGATCTATCCCAGCCTTATAATAGACTGGATATACACTCTCCCACCTAGTGGTAGGAGGTGAGATCAACTCCTCTATGCAAAATACCTAGTCAGACTAAAACCAATCCCAGTTTTTACCCTGTAAAAAACTGTATAATATGAACTTCCAAGCAGAGCATGGATCAAATTAACCCCAGCCCCCAGGGCTAGGATATCCTGCGTTAATAACAGACAATATGAACCCATAAAGAAAATCTAAGCTATTAATATTTGTATAGACCCATCTAAGAGGTCTATACTGATATATTAATTGCAGTTAAAGGGGAAAAATTACTAGCGAGTTACCCAAGGATGCAGTTTTATCAGTCTTTATCTTTACATGACTGTATGTGGTCCAATATATTTATCTTCCTTTTTTCCCCCAATCCCGCTCGCCTATTTGTGGTTTCATATTTCCCCTTTAACTGCAATTAATATATCAGTATAGACCTCCTGCACCGTTTGTTTAGGGATGCCAACCAAGTAGCACCCCATTTTTTCACCCATTTTTATTTTATTAGTGTGTTACACCATACTCTATATTGGATACTTTATTATTTTTAGGAAGCGCCAATATCCCTTACACTTTTATTTTTCACAGAGGATCATGTCCATAGAAATATAATACACAGATAGGAAGGGCTTGCATCTTTGCATTCGCTCAGTTGCATGAGGGGCTCTAGTAAGTCTGCACAAATGCATCTCACATTCACCATAGGTGATGGAATTCCTAAGAGGCCTTTGTGTGTGAGAAAGTACATGCTGAGTAGCCTTACAGCTTCACCCTGGCCGGAAAACACACCAAAAATCACAGCTTGCCATAGGATGGGATATAAATAAATGATCATGGTGTCAGATCATAGGTGGAAAATAAATGCACAGCTTCCTAAAAATAACAAGTAGTGGGTAAGTATGTACATAGTCACTGCTAAATTGAAAATTAATCATATGCAAACGAAACCAAAACCACTCACCTCTTTCTATAGTATTGAAGAGCAGCTGATGCAGCGCTTAATGCAAGCCTGACTGTGCAGCTAAGGAGAGTTTGGACTTCCCTGTTTATAGGGAGCTGTATAGAAGTATCCGCCCATCCAACCAGGTGTGTAAATCCTGTGTGCAAGTGTTTAAAGTGGTGACCGTTGAATCCATTAAAGTAAATGGAGCCAGACGATCACCTGTTCCTATCAGAAAGGTATCACATGGACAATCTCTCAGCTTAAGCGACGTCCAGTGTCTTGCCGAGTTGGTTCCCCTGGCGGCTTAGTTCCTCTCTGTACTGCGCAGGCGCAGCGCCTGCGCAGTACGAACGACTAGGCATGTTCCGGAAAATGCCGAACATAAACACATGCGAGTGAAGTGTACACCGCGCACGCGCAGTCGGTTGAACGAGACGATGCCGCACGCTCCCGATGGCGACACGCATGTAAGTAAAGGGCGGGTCTGCAACCAAGTAATTTGTTACTGTAACTGGCATAATGATACATTTGTTACTGTAACTGGCAGATTTCTCATTATTAATAATGATTTCTCATTATTAATAATGTCAACAAGGGCCACATTGTTTTTCATTATTAATAATGATACATTTGTTACTGTAACTGGCAGATTTTTCATTATTAATAATGATTTGACATTATTAATAATGTCAACAAGGGCCACATTTTTTTGGATCATTAATCTTCTATTGTGTATGTTACTCTGCAAGCCGCGCATGTAAGTAACAATTTTTTAAAAAAATGTACTAATACAGTAATGGCTTTCTTTACAACAAAACAATTTGCAATATTATAATGTTATTATGCTTATGTCTTAACCCTTTCAGTGGTGCCCGCATTTATTTATGTATACAGCGCTCATGTATTGGCGGCATGTATGTATACCGCGCTCATGTATTGGCGTCATGCATGTATACAGCGCTCATGTATTGGCGTCATGTATGTATACAGCGCTCATGTATTGGCGGCATGTATGTATACAGCGCTCATGTATTGGCGGCATGTATGTATACAGTGATCATGTATTGGCGGCATGTATGTATACAGTGATCATGTATTGGCGGCATGTATGTATACAGCGCTCATGTATTGGCACCATTTATTTATACAGCGCTCATGTATTGGCGTCATGTATGTATACAGCGCTCATGTATTGGCGGCATGTATGTATACAGCGCTCATGTATTGGCGCCATTTATTTATACAGCGCTCATGTATTGGCGGCATGTAAACAAACAAACACAAACTTAGTGACGTACTACAAGGAATGTAAGCTATTGAGTCATTACACCCAAACCCCCCCTAATAACCATACTCAAGCAGTAATTTGAAATAAATTTCTCTTTTATTACACAAACTAGTTAAAGGGAAAATTAACTTTAACTTTAAAAGCACAAAGAATTCCCAACCTTTCCAGGAAAGGGCAAAATAAACCCCCCATATTGTAAATGGGAGGAAAAAATTCCCTTTCGACCCCTCTATCTTCAAGGCAGTCAGACTTTGAATTTTGTTGTCCCTGGAAGGCTGCCACATTATTTTTGAAGAGTTAACTATGTCTTTGGCAGTTTGTGGAAAGAAAGTCCCAGACTAAAGTGTCTTGTCCTATTGGATGATAGTCCACTCGAATTCAGCCACAATCAGGAAATCAGCCGCATCTTCTTCAGGCTCTCTTCTGGTCTGCCTACTCCCATCTACCGTGGTCCTCTGCTCTGCCTGCTCCACCTCACGATGCTCAGTACCTGAAAAGAGTAAGAGACAAAGCAGATTATATGTTCCTTCCAACTGTGCCAAAAACATAGCTCACATTTCTCTATCTGCCCATTGTAGGGTGCCCACTGTTGCCTTGAAAAACTTTTTTAGGACAAAAGAAAAATTTTATGTGACTGAATCTATCATTCCCAACCACTTGCTTCCACTTAAGCAATGCTGGTGTAGGATTTCCATCCATTTCCTCTCTAGTAGGGATGAGCCGAAACCTTCAAACGGACCGAAAGTTTGCGTGAATTTTCGAACCCTATTCGTTATAATGGACGCGAACATTCGAAATCAAAATTGCTAATTACAACGGCCAATATACATGTTAATGTCATAAAACAGGTTTGGGGACCCGGGTCCTGCCCCAGGGGACATATATCAATGCAAAAAGAACTTTTAAAAACTAACGTTTTTTCGGCAGCAGTCATTTTAATGATGCATAAAGTGAAAAAAAAAAGTGAAAATTTCCTTTAAATATGGTACCTGGGGGGTGTCTAAAGTATGCCTGTGAAGTGGCATGTGTTTCCCGTGTTTAGAACTGTCCTTGCACAAAATGACATTTGTAAAGGAAAAAAAGAAGCCATTTAAAACCACTTGCGGCTTTAATGTCATGTCTTGTCCTGGCCGCCATATGGCTGAAAATCCTTGAGAAAAATGGCATGGCTACCCCATCAAAACCCCCCCCCCCCCCACCCCAGCCCCTTTGGGTCTTGTATGGATATTAAGGGGGACCACGCACCCAAAATAAAACCCTATACCTACAACCCTATATACTCTGAACAGCACTATATAGGTGGTGCAAACAAGACACGGACTGTAGGTTTGTTCTTAAGTAGAATCTGAACAGGTACATTATGAAGTGTAGCTCCATCCCAAAAAAAATAAATTTTTAAGCTTTTTGGAGAACATAGGGAGGGGTTCTCACCCCTGTAACATTTGCTGTCTTTGCACATCTGTTCAGAACATGTCACCTCACTTTCCGTCCCAATGACAAATGTTTTTGGAAAAGTGGGGTTTTAATTGAAACAACAAGGATTGGTGATAAAGCATCAGTAGAGAGGAGATACCTTTTTCCCAAATTAAATCTAACAGGATAGAATTTCCCTTCCTAGGGGTAGATTTCCTCTCACTTCCTGTTTTCTCTTTCCATTTGCAAGTAGGAGTCGTTTGTAAGTTGGATGTTTGAAAGTAGGGGCCTGCCGTATATACTCTGCAGAAATTTGCCCTATTAGATGTTGGTGTAGCCACAAGACTGGTGGGCACAGGAATGGGCCCTGTTGTGAGTTAATAGATCAAGATTTGTACTTGCATGCACCTGTTGAACCGGGCAGAAAAATTGGGCCTTTGGTAGTGGTGGTGGTGGTGGTGGTGGACGGTGTTGCCACAAGACTGTAAGCCCTCACAGTTACTCTTGGTGGGTGCAGGAATGGGCCCTGCTGTGAGTTATTAGATCAAGATTTGTCATTGCATGCACCTGTTGAACAGGGCAGAAAAATTGGGCCTTTGGTGGTGGTGGTGGTGGACGGTGTTGCCACAAGACTGTAAGCCCTCACAGTTACTCTTGGTGGGTGCAGGAATGGGCCCTGCTATTGAGTTATTAGATCAAGATTTGGAATTGCATGCACCTGTTGAACAGGGCATAAAAATTGGGCCTTTGGCGGTGGTGGTGGTGGTGGTGGTGGACGGTGTTGCCACAAGACTGTAGGCCCTCATAGTTACTCTTGGTGGGCGCAGGAATGGGCCCTGCTGTGAACTATTAGATCAAGATTTGTAATTACATGCCCCTGTTAAACAGGGCCTGAAAAATTGTGCCTTAGGCATTGGTGCTGGTGCCACAACACTGCAACCCCTCACAGATACTGTACTCTTAGCACAGCAATGAGACCTGTTGCAAAGCATTGCCTAAAAATTGTAATTACACGCCCCAACGGGGGCTGAAAAATTGTGCCTTAGGCACTGGTGCTGGTGCCACAACACTGCAACCCCTCACAGATACTGTACTTGGAGCACAGCAGTCACACCTGTTGCGAAGCATCTTTTAAAAAAATTATAATTACACGCCCCTGTTATACAGGGGCTGAAAAATTGTGCCTTAGGCACTGGTGCTGGTGCCACAGCACTGCAACCCCTCACAGATAGTGTACTCTGAGCACAGCAATGAGACCTGTTGCAAAGCATTGCCTAAAAATTGTAATTACACGCCCCAACAGGGGCTGAAAAATTGTGCCTTAGGCACTGGTGCTGGTGCCACAACACTGCAACCCCTCACAGATACTGTACTTGGAGCACAGCAGTCACACCTGTTGCGAAGCATCATTTTAAAAAATTGTAATTACACGCCCCTGTTATACAGGGGCTGAAAAATTGTGCCTTAGGCACTGGTGCTGGTGCCACAACACTGCAACCCCTCACAGATACTGTACTCTGAGCACAGCAATGAGACCTGTTGCAAAGCATTGCCTAAAAATTGTAATTACACGCCCCAACAGGGGCTGAAAAATTGTGCCTTAGGCACTGGTGCTGGTGCCACAACACTGCAACCCCTCACAGATACTGTACTTGGAGCACAGCAGTCACACCTGTTGCAAAGCATTTTTTTTAAAAAAATTGTAAGTACACGCCCCTGTTATACAGGGGCTGAAAAATTGTGCCTTAGGCACTGGTGTGGTGGCATGGATCATTGAGGAGGAGGAAGAGGATAGTCAGTGAACATAACAGGACAGTCACTCAGCATCAGCATAGGCAGTCTTGAAGGGATGTGACATTATAAATTATTCCGTTATATCCGCTTCAGGTGCCTGGTAGCTGGTGGTGATCCAAGACTGATTCATTTTTATGAAGGTCAGTCGATCAACCGAGTCGGTGGACAGGCGCACCCTATGATCGGTGACAAATCCTCCAGCAGCACTGAATGTGCGTTCGGAAAGAACGCTGGATGCAGGACAGGCCAGTAGCTCAATTGCATACTGTGCAAGCTCTGGCCAGTGATCCATCCTCAGGACCCAGTAAGCCAGAGGATTTTCGGTGGGAAAGGTGTCCAAGTCTGACCTTGCCCCAAGGTATTCCTGCACCATGTATATCAGACGCTGGCGATGGTTGCTGGAACCGATCATACCTTGGGGCTGCGGACTAAAAAATTGTCTGAACGCATCGGTCAGACGTCCACCTTCCCCACCGCTCCTTCTGCTACTGACCGAAGCCTCAGCAACTCGTCGTCCAGGACCAGGAGTTTGTAACCTCCCAGTTTCTGGGAACGCGTTGCACAGACCTTTCTGCAAGGCCTCTCTGAGATGTCTCATCCTCTGCTCCCTCTGCAACGGCAAGATAAGGTCCGCAACCTTACCCTTGTACCGTGGATCAAGGAGAATGGCCAGCCAGTAATGGTCCCTCTCCTTGATCCGAAGAACACGAGGATCCTTCCGCAGGCTTTGCAGGATCAGGGAGGCCATGCAGCGTAGGTTAGCTGAGGCATTCGGTCCGGAGTCTTCTGGGTCACTGAGGATGACATGATCGCCAGCCACCTCCTCCCAGCCACGTACAAGTCCACTGGTTTGTTGGGACTGTACATCATCCCTAAAAGACTGCTGCTGCTGATGCTGAGTGCCAGGCTCCACCTCCATGCTCACACAATCCTCCTCCTCCTCCTCCTCCTCCTCCTCCTCATCCTCTTCCTGTGTGATGGGTGGGACAGAAGGAACACTGTCCGGATAAAGGGGGCCTTGAGAGGCAAGGAAGTCCTCCTCTTCCTGCCTCTGTTCTGCCTCAAGTGCCCTGTCCATTATCCCACGCAGCGTATGCTCCAACAGGTGGACAAGAGGTACAGTGTCACTGATGCATGCACTGTCACTGCTCACCATCCTCGTGGCCTCCTCAAATGGTGAGAGGACAGTGCATGCATCCCTGATCATGCTCCACTGACGTGGGGAAAAAAAACCAAGCTCCCCTGACCCTGTCCTGGTGCCGTAGTCACAAAGGTACTCATTGATGGCCCTCTGCTGCGTGTGCAGTTGCTGCAGCATGGCCAACGTTGAGTTCCACCTGGTGGGCATGTCACATATTAGGCGGTTCTTGGGCAGGTTCAGCTCCTTTTGCAGCTCAGTCAGCCGAGCACTGGCATTATAAGATCGGCGGAAATGCACACAGACTTTCCTGGCCTGCCTCAGGACATCCTGTAAGCCTGGGAACCTGCCCAAGAACCGCTGCACCACCAGGTTGAGGACGTGAGCCATACAGGGCACATGGGTGAGCTGCCCCTGTCGCAGGGTGGAGAGGAGGTTGGTGCCATTGTCAGAAACGACCATTCCTGGCTTAAGCTGGCGTGGCATCAACCACCTCTCGGCCTGCCCCTGCAGAGCTGCCAGAACCTCTGGCCCAGTGTGGCTCCTGTCCCCCAAACACACCAGCGCAAGCACGGCATGGCATCTTTTTGCCTGCGTACTTGCGTAGCCCCTTGTACGCCTACGGAGCACCGCTGGTTCCGAGGACAGAGCACTGGAGGAAGAAGAAGAGGAGGGGGTGGAGGAGAGAGGTGTGTCACAACCAGTAGCAGTAGTAGCATTTTGGAGGCGTGGTGGCGGAACAACCTCCAACACTACTGCACCTTGTCCTGCATCCCTCCCAGCTGCCAATAGAGTGACCCAATGGGCCGTGAAAGAAAGGTAACGTCCCTGTCCATGCCTGCTGGACCATGAGTCAGTGGTAATATGCACCTTACAGCTGACCGCCCTGTCCATTGAGGCATGGACATTGCCTTCCACATGCCGGTAGAGAGACGGAATCGCCTTCCGTGAGAAAAAGTGGCGTTTGGGAACCTGCCACTGAGGAAACGCACATTGAACAAACTCACGGAAGGGGGCCGAGTCTACCAACTGAAAAGGCAGCAGTTGAAGTGCTAGCAATTTAGCCAAGCTAGCATTCAACCGCTGGGCATGTGGATGGCTGGGAGTGTACTTCTTTTGACGGTCCAGCAGCTGGGGCAGGGAAATTTGCCTGCTACAATCGGACGTCGGTGTACTGCAAGTACTTGGTTGTGACACACCTAATTCTACACCTTCAGTCCTCTCAGAGCAGCTTTCAGGAGTCGGGATGGAGATCCCAGCTGATGAGGAGCAAGGAGAGGTCCGCTTAGTTCTTTGGTGTGGGTCTTTTATGTGTGCTTGCCAACGAGCTGCATGGCAGGTCGACATATGTCTGCTCATGCTTGTGGTGCCCAAGCGGCTGATGTTTTGGCCACGCGAGATACACTTGAGACAAATATTGCAAATAGCAGTGTTGCGATCTGATGCACTCGTCTCAAAAAAGGCCCACACCAAAGAACTTTTCTGATAACGTGCAGAGGCAGCGCCCTGCACAGGCGGAGCTCTGCGGTGTTGTGCAGTTGCTGTGCTGGCCTCTAGCTGGCCTCCAGGGGGCATCCTGCCTCGTTGGACATGTGACGCCGCATCCTCCTCCTCCTCGTCCTCCTCCTCATCCTCTCTCCCTTCAGGCACCCACGTGGAGTCAGTGACCTCATCTTTCCCTCCCTCTTCACCACTAGAGCAAACCTGGCAGTAAGCTGCAGCTGGTGGAACAGTACTGCCAGATTGCTGTCCTTCAGCATCCCCTCTCTCTGCTCGCACACTACTGACTTCCTCAAGCTGGGTATCATCATCCGAGCCTTCGAATCGTTGGGCATCCTCCTGGAGCATGTACCCAACACTGTGCTCAAAGAGTTCGGGGGACTCCTCAGGAGGACATGGTGGGTCTAGGGAAGGGGTGGCTGATGATGCCATTGAGTACGCGTTGGCAGCTGCTCTGCCAGTACCCTGTGCCTGGGTGAGAGAGGATGAGGAGGATGAGGAGGGCTTGGTCATCCATTCTACCAAGCCTTCAGCATGATGCGGCTCCACATGTCCAGCTGCCGAAAACAAAGACGCGCGTGTCCCATGGACACGTGCTGATGACGATGCACGACCACGTCCACGTCCACGTCCACTAGAAACAGAGCCTGCCTGCCCTGTGTTCTTGCCTCTGCACGCTCTGCCTCCCCTTGGCGGTCTTCCAGCCATTGTAGTCGGTAGTCCTGTGGGTGCTGCTGAGAAGAAAATATAGGAGCTCTGTGTGATGCCACTAACACACTAGAAGTCCTATGGGTGCTTCTGCAAAGAAAATATAGGAGCTCTGTGTGATGCCACTAACACACTAGAAGTCCTGTGGATGCTGCTGAGAAGAAAATATAGGAGCTCTGTGTGATGCCACTAACACACTAGAAGTCCTATGGGTGCTTCTGAAAAAAAAATATAGGAGCTCTGTGTGATGCCACTAACACACTAGAAGTCCTGTGGGTGCTGCTGAGAAGAAAATATAGGAGCTCTGTGTGATGCCACTAACACACTAGAAGTCCTATGGGTGCTTCTGGGAAGAAAATATGGGAGCTCTGTGTGATGCCACTAACACACTAGAAGTCCTATGGGTGCTTCTGGGAAGAAAATATAGGAACTCTGTGTGATGCCACTAACACAGTAGAAGTCCTATGGGTGCTTCTGGGAAGAAAATATAGGAACTCTGTGTGATGCCACTAACACAGTAGAAGTCCTATGGGTGCTTCTGGGAAGAAAATATAGGAACTCTGTGTGATGCCACTAACACACTAGAAGTCTCTATGGGTGCTTCTGGGAAGAAAATATAGGAGCTCTGTGTGATGCCACTAACACACTAGAAGTCCTATGGGTGCTTCTGGGAAGAAAATATAGGAGCTCTGTGTGATGCCACTAACACACTAGAAGTCCTATGGGTGCTTCTGGGAAGAAAATATAGGAGCTCTGTGTGATGCCACTAACACACTAGAAGTCCTATGGGTGCTTCTGGGAAGAAAATATAGGAACTCTGTGTGATGCCACTAACACAGTAGAAGTCCTATGGGTGCTTCTGGGAAGAAAATATAGGAACTCTGTGTGATGCCACTAACACACTAGAAGTCCTATGGGTGCTGCTGAGAAGAAAATATAGGAGCTCTGTGTGATGCCACTAACACTCTAGAAGTCCTATGGGTGCTTCTGGGAAGAAAATATGGGAGCTCTGTGTGATGCCACTAACACACTAGAAGTCCTATGGGTGCTTCTGGGAAGAAAATATAGGAGCTGTGTGTGATGCCACTAACACACAATTGAAGTCCTATGGGTGCTTCTGAGAAGAAAATATAGGAGCTCTGTGTGATGCCACTAACACACTAGAAGTACTATGGGTGCTTCTGCAAAGAAAATATAGGAGCTCTGTATGATGACACTAACACACAATTGAAGTCCTATGGGTGCTTCTGGGAAGAAAATATAGGAACTCTGTGTGATGCCACTAACACAGTAGAAGTCCTATGGGTGCTTCTGGGAAGAAAATATAGGAACTCTGTGTGATGCCACTAACACAGTAGAAGTCCTATGGGTGCTTCTGGGAAGAAAATATAGGAACTCTGTGTGATACCACTAACACAGTAGAAGTCCTATGGGTGCTTCTGGGAAGAAAATATAGGAACCCTGTGTGATGCCACTAACACACTAGAAGTCCTATGGGTGCTTCTGGGAAGAAAATATGGGAGCTCTGTGTGATGCCACTAACACACTAGAAGTCCTATGGGTGCTTCTGGGAAGAAAATATAGGAACTCTGTGTGATGCCACTAACACACTAGAAGTCCTATGGGTGCTTCTGGGAAGAAAATATAGGAACTCTGTGTGATGCCACTAACACAGTACAAGTCCTATGGGTGCTTCTGGGAAGAAAATTTAGGAGCTCTGTTTGCTGCCACTAACACACTAGAAGTCCTATGGGTGCTTTTGGGGTGCAATGCTGTGCTAACAGCACTGCGGTTGGTACTACTGAAATACTGTACTAACAGTAAAACACGCACCAGACTAATCCCCAGCAGCAGCTAAAAACACACTAACCAGTAGCAATGGACGATCAATGACAGGTAGCAATGGTTTAGCAAATAAATAGCCAATGGTTTAGCAAAGTAGAGCAAATCTTTCTATATGAATGAATCTAGCAAAGACACAGAATCAGCCTGCTCTCTCCTAAAGCCGGAACTCATGTGACCGGCGCCGACGGCGTGGCGGCCTTTTAAATGGTGGGGCGTGTACTAAAGCCCCTGAGCTGTAATTGGCTACAGGCGTCCTGCCTGTAGCCAATTATGGCTCTCCGAGTTTCCGGCGCTGTGATTGGCCAAGCATGCGGGGTCACAGTGCATGCTTGGCCAATCATCAGCCAGCAATGCACTGCGCCGGCCGCGCCGGCCGCAATGCATTGCGGGGCCGCTCGCATCACACGAATGTGATGCGAGCGGCCAAAATAGTTATGGGCTCGCCGAGCGAGCGAACGCCCGGTGCTCGATGCGAACATGGGTTCGCATCGAACACCGGGCCCATCCCTACTCGGCACACTTCTCTTCTACATACTACCCAGGATACACTTCGCACCCCTTTCATCTACATACTACCCAGGATACACCCCGCACCCCTATCATTTACATACTACCCACCAAACACTCCGCACCCCTCTAATCTACATACTACCCACCATACACATTGCACCCCTTTCATCTACATACTACCCACTATACACTCAGCACCCTTCTCTTCTACATACTACCCAGGATACACTCCGCACCCCTCTCATCTACATACTACCCACCATACACTCCGCACCCCTCTAAACTACATACTACCCACCATACACATGGCACCCCTTTCATCTACATACTACCCACCATACACCCAGCACCCTTCTCATCTACATTCTACCCAGGATACACTCTGCACCGCTCTCATCTACATTCTACCTAGGATACACTCCGCACCCCTCTCATCTACATACTACCCAGGATAACCTCCACACCCCTCTCATCTACATACTACCCAGGATACACTCCGCACCCCTCTCATCTACATACTACCCAGGATACACTCCGCACCCATCTCATCTACATACTACCCAGGATACACTCTGCACCCCTCTAATCTACATACTACCCACGATACACATCGCACCCCTTTCATCTACATACTACCCACCATGCACTCCACACCCCTCTCATCTACATACTACCCACCATACACTCCGCACCCCTCTCATCTAGATACTACCCAGGATACACTCCGCACCCCTCTCATCTACATACTACCCAGGATACACTCCGCACCCCTCTCATCTACATACTACCCAGGATACACTCCGCACCCCTCTCATCTACATACTACCCAGGATACACTCCGCACCCTTCTCATCTACATACTACCCACCATACACTCCGCACCCCTCTCATTTACATACTACCCACCATACACTCCGCACCCCTCTAATCTACATACTACCCACCATACACATTGCACCCCTTTCATCTACATACTACCCACTATACACTCAGCACCCTTCTCTTCTACATACTACCCAGGATACACTCCGCACCCCTCTCATCTACATACTACCCACCATACACTCCGCACCCCTCTAAACTACATACTACCCACCATACACATGGCACCCCTTTCATCTACATACTACCCACCATACACCCAGCACCCTTCTCATCTACATTCTACCTAGGATACACTCCGCACCCCTCTCATCTACATACTACCCAGGATAACCTCCACACCCCTCTCATCTACATACTACCCAGGATACACTCCGCACCCCTCTCATCTACATACTACCCAGGATACACTCCGCACCCATCTCATCTACATACTACCCAGGATACACTCTGCACCCCTCTAATCTACATACTACCCACGATACACATCGCACCCCTTTCATCTACATACTACCCACCATGCACTCCACACCCCTCTCATCTACATACTACCCACCATACACTCCGCACCCCTCTCATCTATATACTACCCAGGATACACTCCGCACCCCTCTCATCTACATACTACCCAGGATACACTCCGCACCCCTCTCATCTACATACTACCCAGGATACACTCCGCACCCCTCTCATCTACATACTACCCAGGATACACTCCGCACCCTTCTCATCTACATACTACCCACCATACACTCCGCACCCCTCTCATCTACATACTACCCACCATACACTCTGCACCCCTCTCATCTACATACATACTACCCACCATACACTCCGCACCCCTCTCATCTACATACATACTACCCAGGATACACTCTGCACCCCTTTCGTCTACATACTAACGAGGATACACTCCGCACCCCTCTCATCTATATGCTACCGAGGATACACTCCGCACCCCTCTCATCTATATACTACCCACCATACACTCCGCACCCCTCTAATCTACATACTACCCACCATACACTCCGCACCCCTCTCATCTACATACTACCCACCATACACTCCGCACCCATCTCATCTACATACATACTACCCACCATACACTCCGCACGCCTCTCATCTACATACTACCCAGGATACACTCTGCACCCCTCTCATCTACATACTACCCAGGATACACTCCGCACACCTCTCATCTACATACTACCCAGGATACACTCCGCATGCCTTTCATCTACATACCACCCAGGATACACTCCGCACCCCTCTTATCAACATACTACCCAGGATACTCTCCACACCCCTCTAATCTACATACTACCTAGTATACACTCCGCACACCTCTCATCTACATACTACCTAGGATACACTCTGCACCCCTCTCATCTACATACTACCCAGGATACACTCCGCACGCCTTTCATCTACATACCACCCAGGATACACTCCGCACCCCTCTTATCAACATACTACCCAGGATACTCTCCACACCCCTCTAATCTACATACTACCTAGTATACACTCCGCACACCTCTCATCTACATACTACCTAGGATACACTCCGCACCCCTTTCATCTACATACTACCCAGAATACACTCCGCACCCCTCTCATCTACATACTACCCACCATACACTCCACACCCCTCTCATCTACATACTACCCACCATACACTCCGCACCCCTCTAGTCTACATACTACCCACCATACACATCACACCCCTTTCATCTACATACTACCCACCATACACTCAGCACCCCTCTCATCTACATACTACCCACCATACACTCAGCACCCCTCTCATCTACATACTACCCAGGATACACTCCGCACCCCTCTCATTTACATTCTACCTAGGATATACTCCGCACCCCTCTCATCTACATACTACCCAGGATGCCCTCGGCACCCCTCTCATCTACATACTACCCACCATACACTCCGCACCCCTCTCATCTACATACTACCCACCATACACTCTGCACCCTTCTCATCTACATACATACTACCCACCATACACTCAGCACCCTTCGCTTCTACATTCTACCCAGGATACACTCTGCACCGCTCTCATCTACATTCTACCTAGGATACACTCCGCACCCCTCTCATCTACATACTACCCAGGATAACCTCCACACCCCTCTCATCTACATACTACCCAGGATACACTCCGCACCCCTCTCATCTACATACTACCCAGGATACACTCCGCACCCATCTCATCTACATACTACCCAGGATACACTCTGCACCCCTCTAATCTACATATTACCCACCATACACATCGCACCCCTTTCATCTACATACTACCCACCATGCACTCCGCACCCCTCTCATCTACATACTACCCACCATACACTCCGCACCCCTCTCATCTATATACTACCCACCATACACTCCGCACCCCTTTCATCTACATACTACCCAGAATACACTCTGCACCACTCTCATCTACATACTACCCACCATACACTCCGCACCCCTCTAGTCTACATACTACCCACCATACACATCACACCCCTTTCATCTACATACTACCCACCATACACATCGCACCCCTTTCATCTACATACTACCCACCATGCACTCCGCACCCCTCTCATCTACATACTACCCACCATACACTCCGCACCCCTCTCATCTATATACTACCCACCATACACTCAGCACCCCTCTCATCTACATACTACCCAGGATACACTCCGCACCCCTCTCATCTACATACTTCCCACCATACACTCCGCACCCCTCTAATCTACAAACTACCCACCATACACATCGCACCCCTTTCATCTACATACTACCCACCATAAACTCAGCACCCCTCTCATCTACATACTACCCACCATACACTCAGCTCACTTCTCTTCTACATACTACCCAGGATACACTTCGCACCCCTTTCATCTACATACTACCCAGGATACACCCCGCACCCCTATCATTTACATACTACCCACCAAACACTCTGCACCCCTCTAATCTACATACTACCCACCATACACATTGCACCCCTTTCATCTACATACTACCCACTATACACTCAGCACCCTTCTCTTCTACATACTACCCAGGATACACTCCGCACCCCTCTCATCTACATACTACCCACCATACACTCCGCACCCCTCTAAACTACATACTACCCACCATACACATGGCACCCCTTTCATCTACATACTACCCACCATACACCCAGCACCCTTCTCATCTACATACATACTACCCACCATACACTCCGCACCCTTCTCTTCTACATTCTACCCAGGATACACTCCGCACCCCTTTCATCTACATACTACCCAGGATACACTCCGCAAACCTCTCATCTACATACTACCCACTATACTCTCCGCACCCCTCTAATCTACATACTACCCACCATACACATTTCACCCCTTTCATCTACATACTACCCAGGATACACTCCACACCCCTCTCATCTACATACTACCCACCATATGCTCAGCACCCCTCTCATCTACATACTACCCAGGATACACTCCGCACCCCTCTCATCTACATACTACCCAGGATACACTCCGCACCCCTCTCATCTACATACTACCCAGGATACACTCCGCACCCTTCTCATCTACATACTACCCACCATACACTCTGCACCCCTCTAATCTACATACTACACATCATACACACCGCACCCCTTTCATCTACATACTACCCACCATACACTCAGCACCCCTCTCATCTACATACTACCCAGGATACACTCCGCTCCCCTCTCATCTAGATACTACCCACCATACACTCAGCACCCTTCTCATCTACATACTAACCACCATACACTCAGCACCCCTCTCATCTACAGACTACCCAGGATACACTCCGCTCCCCTCTCATCTACATACTACCCAGGATACACTCCGCACCCCTCTCATCTACATACTACCCAGGATACACTCCGCACCATTCTCATCTACATACTACCCACCATACACTCCGCACCCCTCTAATCTACATACTACACACCATACACACTGCACCCCTTTCATCTACATACTACCCACCATACATTCAGCACCCCTCTCATCTACATACTACCCAGGATACACTCCGCACCTCTCTCATCTACATACTACTCAGGATACGCTGCACACCCCTCTCATCTACATACTACCCAGGATACACTCCGCACACCTTTCATCTACATACTACCCAGGATACACTCCGCACACCTTTCATCTATATACTACCCAGGATTCACTCGGTACCCCTCTCATCTACATACTACCCACCATACACTCAGCACCCCTTTCATCTACATACTACCCACCATACACTCAGCACCCCTTTCATCTACATACTACCCACCATACACTCAGCACCCCTCTCATCTACTCACTACCCACCATACACTCAGCACCCTTCTCTTCTACATACTACCGAGGATACACTTCGCACCCCTTTCATCTACAAACTACCCAGGATACACTCCGCACCCCTCTCATCTACATACTACCCAGGATACACTCCGCACCCCTCTCATCTACAAACTACCCAGGATACACTCCGCACCCCTCTCATCTACATACTACCCAGGATACACTCCTCACCCCTCTCATCTACATACTACCCAGGATACACTCCGCACCCCTTTCATCTACATACTACCCAGAATACACTCCGCACCCCTCTCATCTACATACTACCCAGGATACACTCTGCACCCCTCTCATCTACATACTACCCACTATACACTCCACACCCCTCTAATCTACACACTACCCACCATACACATCGCACCCCTTTCATCTACATACTACCCAGAATACACTCCGCACCCCTCTCATCTACATACTATACACTCAGCACCCCTCTCATCTACATACTACCCAGGATACACTCCGCACCCCTCTCATCTACATACTATCCAGGATACACTTCACACCCCTCTCATCTACATACTACCCAGGATCCACTCCTCACCCCTCTCATCTACATACTACCCAGGATACACTCCGCACCCCTTTCATCTACATACTACCCAGGAAACACTCCGCACCCCTCTCATCTACATACTACCCAGGATACACTCTGCACCCCTGCCATCTACATACTACCCAGGATACACTCCGCACACCTCTCATCTACATACTACCCATTATACACTCTGCACCCCTGACATCTACATACTACCCAGGATACACTCTGCACACCTCTCATCTACATACAACCCAGGATACACTCCGCACCCCTCTCATCTAGTAGTATGTAGATGAGAGGGCTGCGTAAACTGTTGGCGCTATATAAATCCTATAATAAATAAATAAATAAATCTACATACTACCCAGGATTCACTCCGCACCCCTTTCATCTCCATACTACCCAGGATACACTCCGCACCCCTTTCATATCCATACTACCCAGGATACACTCCGCACCCCTCTCATCTACATACTACCCACTATACACTCCGCACCCCTCTAATCTACATACTACCCACCATACAAATTGCACCCCTCTAATCTACATACTACCCACCATACGCTCAGCACCCCTCTCATCTACATACTACCCAGGATAAACTCCGCACCCCTCTCATCTACATACTATCCAGGATAAACTCTGCACCCTTCTCATCTACATACTACCCAGGATACACTCCGCACCCCTGTCATCTACATACTACCCAGGATACACTCCGCACCCCTCTCATCTACATACTGTGGTGGGGATTTTGAAGTCCATATTTATATCAAGGAGTTCCAAGGGAACCAATACAGGGATGTGTGTATGGTTTGTTAGAGCAATAAGTGAGAGGGGCCTGTTTACTGTTCTGTTGTCAGAGGTTCCTTTTGACATGCTAATTTATGTTATAACTAAGAGGGCTGATGGTTTTAAATCACCATGGCACTAGTTACTTCTGTGGGAAGCATGCTTTGTTGACTAGGCTTGAAATTACAACCAATCAACTCAACCAATGAACATTAGGCTGCCGGGGGTAGCCAATCAGGATACAATGCACCTCTGAACCAATGAGGTGTTTGATTGGTAGGAGTGGGTCATTCTAACAACATGAAAACCAATAGCTTAGATTTACGAGCTCTCTTAAGCCGCATGGACTGGACACGCAAGATACCTGTGTAATGTATTCCCTTATCTCTCTTTACTCTTCCCTACTATTCTTCTATATTAAGATATTGCCTAAGATTTAAGTAACAGCCTGTGTATGTCCATTGTAATTATATCCCCTTTTTGCATTAACTATCTTTGTAAACACTGGCAACATGGCATTTATAACATCTCTATACTATGTTGGGTAATCTAAAATGTTTCTTTACTATGTTTCTTTACTATATAAATAAAATGTAATTGTTTGTCCTTTTCGCCCTGTTATCGTACGTTTATATTCTTATACAGAAAAAGGTTTAATCGTTTAATCACTTTAATTGCGTTATTCACTTTATCATCTTTGTATCTATAATCATTTAAGCAAGCTAGAAATTCAGCTTTAACAGATGTTGCCCGTGTGTGAGGAGGCTTGACGTTTTGAGCGAATTGGCGATTTTATACCCTGTCTTTACAGTCAAAACTAGCAAGCTTCTTTGAACACTGTTTATAGATATATAACCTTTTGTCTGCACTAATACTTTGATGAGACTGATATGAACAGTATAAGTGAAATAAATTGTACGTGCGAATGATAAGGGCTCCATTTGAAATCTTGGAGACTGTGTAGCTATATGTGGTGTAAGTAACTGAATGAGAAATGGAAACTGTATATTATGTAGTTTGTCAGTAGAAATGTGGCTTTAGTTGCAACTTACAATGTGGCTGGCTGAGCAGTTTGTAACTGCATGTTTGTGCCATGTGCCGTGGGGGAAGGGCAGCCAGGATGCTTACAATGCAAAATGGTTGTTACAATAGGAACTGTTTTTGTGTTGAACGGGCTACCCCCTGTGGCAAGGGAACTCTAATGTTCTGAATAAGCATGCAAGTAACATTTGTCCTGTGTATCTTTTAATCTTTCAGAATGAGAATGTGAAATTATGTTTGAGCCGTGTTATATTGTGGTTTATGTGGCATTGTTGTTTCATTGGATAGCGTGTGTTCCTAAGTGTACATTCTCAATTGTGCGGTGAGATTACATACTTTTCAGTGGAACTGTTCCTAAAGTGTGTCTATGGTTTAAGTGTTCATGTGGTGTCTCAGGTGTGTGGCTTTGTGGAGATGGAGAACCTGTGTTTGAGGGCTCCCAAGGTCCCTAGTGGTATATAGAGGGAAATGCTTGTAAGTGAATTCTATTTTTGTACTTTTTATATTTTTTTGGGAGCGTTCGTTTAATGTTTTTGGTCGTTGGTAGGGTCGGAGTGTATGTATAATCAGCGTACAATGATTGTGTGTGACCAGCCATATATTGTATGGGAAACTGCTGACTGTAACTATATGTTGTAGGTATTTGTGATGTATATGGGAAATGAACTGTGATTTGTACCCTTATGACCAAGATACAAGTCCCCATAAGTGTAAAAATATTTTTAAAGGGTTTGTATTTTAAGTCGAAAAACCTGTTTCTTATCCAGTAGACCATGTATTGTTGGGACACAATAGAAGTTGTTTACACCCTAGGAGGAGGGGGGTGGGGGTCTCAGGCTTCTAACTGAGAAAATGGGGGGAAGTGCTGTGAACTCTCAGAGCCAAATATTGTGCTTTGTATTTGGGACAAGAATGCACATCGGTCCCTGCCCTCAGGGCACAGGGAGGGCATGCAGAAACCAGGCAGGTAGTGTTGTGTTTGAGATTCAAACCAGCAGCGTTTTTGCTGCCGGGCGGAAGTGCTAACCACTACACCACTGTGCCACCCAATACTGTTTAGTTGAATATGCCTATATTTTAGTATAGACCCTGACTGACATAGCCTAAAGGTTTTGTCTAGGGATAAGTGGTAATATTGGTGTCTTAATTAAATGGTCAGTTTTTTTGTAGGGAGAAAAAGTTTTTGTGTTGGTTTCCATTTGTTAATGTCGGCCATTTTTCTGTAGTCCGGATTTCGTCCACCATTTTGCCGTTGACCGATTTGCGATTACTGCAACTGCCTTTTTGTCTTTGCTAATTTTAGCCCTGAGCTGAATCTTGTACTGAATTAATGGCGCCATTTTTCACCATAGGCCAGGTATTGATGTTCGTTTGGCCCGGCTGCCATTTTGTGTCCGCTGTGTTTGGGTGGAATTGCTATTTGTGTTTATAGAGGCGCAGTTTAAGGCACTGTTTCCTTTTAAGTGAATTCAATCATTTCAGTTTTTATACTTTTAAAATGGTGTGTGTTGTTTTTGATTGTTTGTGGCCTACAGTGGAAGGGAAGGGCTTTGATTGACCTTTTTCAGCCGTCTTTTTGCAGGAGTTTTGTTGCACTGTTGTGTGGTATTCTGGTTTTAAAACTGGTGGTTTGACTTCCCAGGGGATATGTGAGTCAAGGGGGATTGCAACATGGGGGTTTATTCCACCCACTCCAGGTAAAAAAGTTTTTTTTTATTTGCTGATGCTAGCCATAGATTTTTCTAATGCCTTGATAGACAAAATAAGGTTTATATTGTAATACTGTTTTGGGGAGACATTCAAATTATTGTAATATCAAGGTACAGAGAGAGGCCATAATATTTGTTTTGAATAGTGGAGGATTTCATGGTGTTTTGTAGTTTGTCTGACAACACATTTAACCGGTAGTAGAGTAAATGTGAGGATTAGTACGCTAGCACACCAGGAGGCCGTGTATAATAATCGGAAAACGCTGGGTGCCAGTACTGTAAAAATAAGTCACTAGCAGTACTGATCCGAAAATTAGTGCAAGGGTGCCCTGGATGAGGCTCCAAACCAGTCAGACAGCTGCCTTACACATGAGATCTGGGTTTGGGGCTCCGGACATGAGACCCCGTAAAGAATGTGACATATAAGTAGTTCAGTTGTGGCGTCAGAAATCTGTAATGGTGAGTGCATTGATGGAGGTGTAGTTTGTGATTCTCAGAGGAGGAACTGTTTTTTTTTTCATAAGAGTCCTTAGTTTTCGTTCTGTCCTTGCCTGCTCTAAAGAGCTGAGTGGGGCAGACTAACGCTGGTTGAGACCTGTTTGTGGTTTTGAACGTAATGGCGTCGAGAAGGCTAGAGTTGGCTTTTTGGGGAGCAGATAGTCACTACTGTATGGGGCTCAGTTTTACTGTAGAACTGTGGAAGCTATATTTTACATTTGTGATTGTTGTTTTTTTGTACAATAGAGGGCTCATTTTGTTTTTTAATCCAATTGTGTTACTGGCCGATTGATCAATTGTGAAGGTAATAGTCGATTGATTTTATGGTCGAGTAGTTGTTTCAGCCCTAGTATGAATCTTTCTCTTTATAAACTGCTAACTGTGAATCGTAAGTTTTGTAATTAGATCTGTAAACACTGGCAATGTTGTAACTACTATAACTCATATCGCAAAGGTGTGCATCAGTTAACTACCTCCTGTAATAATACGCATAGGGTCCGGATTATCCAAGTTTGTGCTAAACATTCTTGAGATAACAGAAGTAATAAGCTTTTGTTAAGCATTTCTTTTGGAATATTTCTGAAAAGTCCACAGAGGGGATTGGACTATTATTTGGTTCAGGAAATCTCTAGGCTAATTTTTTGAAGGACTATAGCCAGGGCAGAGAATATTGTTCTGGCAAGTAGTGAAAAAAAGGCAGCAACGTTGGCAGGGGTGGGGCCTGTCTACCTAATTCTTGTCCAGAGAGTATCTACCTCTGAATTAGGCAACCTCTAAAGAGGTTGGGGGATCAGTTCAAGGTCCATCGTAAATATGGGTCTTGGGTTGTGAAATATGCAAGATTAGGATTGCTGGACTGACGGAATTTATTCTAAAAGAGGTACTTTTAAGCTAAAAAAACTTGGGAAGCCCTGTGGTACAATCACTGTGGGAAGATGATGGTGGGAGGTAAGGAGAAAGCGCACCAAATGACAGCCAATAGAACCACATCCCCAGAGTAGTGACGGTGATGATCAGGGGAGCAGCCTCCACACCTAAGGTATGTACCAACAATGCTACTAATCCAGTTGTCACCAACCATGTTTCTTTCCTGGTGTTTTTGCAAGAATAAATCCCTAGAAGGTGAGCGTTTTTTATTATAGAAAATATGAAATATGTGTGACGTCTAGAGGTCATCTTTGACCCAGCTAATCGTGCGAGGGTGTGGAATATGCCATATATATTTTGTGTCCTGTGATTTCTGTTGTCGCAGCTGCTGACAGCCCACCCGAATGACCCCCCCCTTCTTTCTGACCAGGTCAGTGAGTGTAAAGCAAACTGTATTGACATGCAAATTACCTGAGCCAAGATAACTATATGTAATAATGAATTGAAAGGTGCTTTACTAAACTCAGTTTGTTTTCCAGAGAAAGACAGTTCTGTGAGGTTTGTGGTGAGGTATTTATAATTTGTTGATAAATGGTACCTTTATAAGATCTATTGCGCGTTGCTAATTTTTTTTTCCTCACCATGGTGAATATTTTTTTGGGGGGAATTATTGGTATACCATAAAACAAAAATCCACGTGGTATTAATATGTATTAAGTAATACATATTAATAATAAGTTGAGCTCAACAATTGTTGCTATTTTAAAATAAAGTGCACGGTTTATGTAATGTAAATGTATATTTGTTTCATATGCTAATGTCTTGTTACAGATATTTAACCATTGTTTTTTTCAGGCGAAAAATTGAATGTTTATTACTAAATTTAATTAGTGTTTTTCAGATGATAATTGGGTTTCACGGCTTTCAGAACCAAAAGGAAATCATAGAAAGTTGATTTATTATTTTCCCTGGGTTCAGCACCATTATGTGGTTTGTGCTCCTATTTGTCAGCCCCTTCAGCTGTGTTTTGGACTACCTAAGTGGGTGTGGCATTTTCTAATCCAACTGGTATAAAGTTCTGGTATGAACGAGTTTCTGTGCTCCACTGATTACTTGTGTTTAGGACTGCTTCCCCCCCCCTGCGGTTATTGTAATTAATTACCTGGCTGTTCCAGCTCTGCTCATTGCCTCAGGCTAAGGTATGTTAATGTCCCTTAACCACTTCAGCCCCGGACCAATTTGCAGCTAAAGGACCAGGCCCCTTTTTGCAATTCGGCACTGCGTCGCTTTAACTAACAATTGCGCGGTCATGCGACGTGGCTCCAAAACAAAATTGGCGTCCTTTTTTTCCCACAAATAGAGCTTTCTTTTGGTGGTATTTGATCGCCCCTGCGGTTTTTATTTTTTGCGCTATAAACAAAAATAGAGCGACAATTTTGAAAAAAATGCAATATTTTTTACTTTTTGCTATAATAAATATCCCCAAAAAAATATAAAAAAACATTTTTTTTTCCTCAGTTTAGGCCGATACGTATTCTTCTACATATTTTTGGTAAAAAAAATCGCAATTAGCGATTATTGATTAGTTTGCGCAAAAGTTATAGCGTTTACAAAATAGGGGATAGTTTTATAGCATTTTTATTAATATTTTTTTTTTTATTAGTAATGGCGGCGATCAGCGATTTTTATTGTGACTGCGACATTTTGGCGGACACATCGGACATTTTTGACACATTTTTGGGACATTTGTCATTTATACAGCAATCAGTGCTATTTAAATAGCACTGATTCCTATGTAAATGACAGTTGTAGTTAGGGGGTTAACCACTAGGGGCGGGGAGGAGTCAGTGTGACGTGTTGTGTTTTTTTTTACAGTAGGGGGGCGTGGCTGTACGTGTGACGTCATTGATCGGCGTTCCCGATGACAGGGAACCGCCGATCACTGACAGTCAGTGTAGGAAGCGCGGGGAGAGGTTTGTTTACATAGACCTCTCCCCGTTCTTCCGCTCCGTAACCCGATCGCGGGATACCAGCGGCGATCGGGTCCGCTGGTCCCGCGGCCGGGGTCACGGAGCTCCCGACCGGGTCGCGAGCGCGCCGCTAGCGGCGCGCGCGCGACCCACGGGCAGGCACATGCACGATCACGTACAGGTACGTGATTCTGCCTGCCCGAGCCATTCTGCTGACGTATATATGCAGTGGCCGGTCGGGAAGCGGTTAAGCAGTCTGTGTCCCCAAGTAAAGATCCAACCTACATCCTGTCCAGTCACTGTTTTTACGTGACGATGTGTTATGAATTGTCTAATGTGTCTGTGGCATATCTGTCGCTAATATCTGGGGGTTTCAAAGCACACAGGTTGGCTCGAATTGTACCCCCGACTGTTCAGCGTTCTCAGTGCTGCAAGGGATTTTTCTTTGCCCTTTGGCCAGTGGTGTTTGGTAGCAGAAGTTCCTCGAGTTGGATACACATTATGCAATTTTTATCTTATTTTTTTTTAATTTCCTTTTAGATTTATCTGCAGATGTGAAGTACGAGGGCCTGCCGGATTGCATACCAGTTGAAAGTGTATAGGTCTGGCCTTGTTTTGTATAGTTTTGGTTGAGTATGGAGAAAAAGTTGTGCAGGATGTATAGGCATGCCGTATCCTCCTCAGTTAATCTGTGTCCTGCAGGCCAGGAAGCCCAGTGCCCCTGTCATTCATGTGAGTCCTGTCTGGATAGTATAGGCAGTTTATTTTGTATGGGTGAAGGATAACATGGTCTGATTACCGAATTGATAAAGGAGGGAGAAGGTGTGCAGCCTCTATAGAGAATCGAATGTACCTGTTGGCAGGTGGTTTTCAATACTATTTCCCATACTTCGGATAAAGAGAGGCTTAATGGAGACTGCCGGTGGAGCTGGAGGGGGGGCAGCGGGTAGGTGAGGGTAGTATCCAGGTTGCCTATGAATCATAATAGATTGGTAGATGACTCAGTTCCAGGATCATCAAAATCTAACTTACACTGGTCTCATCCCTAATGACAGGGATGGAACATTGTGCAGATATCTCGGTCAATCTGGGTACTAGCCTTTAACAGACTCTGCTGTGTTACACCCGGCAGTCCATCTTGTTCTGATGGTTTGAGTCTGGACAGCCTCAGATGACTGGTACGAATGAGTGCTGGAGAAAGGAAGGTGTTGTGCTATGGGAAAAGGCAACAATGCTGGCACAAGAGGTGTCTAATGGAGGCCGGGGTAGTGTCCCAACTGGTCCTAAACAAAGTTACCAGGGTACTGGTGCTGGTATCACATGTCTAATGATGCACTGTTTTCAGCATCAGGTTAAATGGTAATCAGCAGGGTACACTACCTCGGGGAGTCTATTGTACATCTCCTCTTGTCCTTGGCATGGATATAGCAGGAACACCGGGTTGTACCCCAATCACCCCTGAAGGAAGGTTTTATGGAAAAACCTGACCTCCCCTTACACCTACTGAAACTTCTGTTGGGGTTTGGGGAGGAGTTAAAAAGTTGGTAGTTGGGTGGTTTGTGCAACAGGATCTGATAATGACAACAGTCTGTGCAGGGCGTGAATAGAAGGGCCCTACTCAGGGGTTTATGATCTAAGGAGAGGAGGGTGGTGCAAAATAATAGCTGTTGGGAATTATCTGATATGGAGCTAGCTGAGGTAACATTAAAAGAGTTTCTAGGGATCACCTAGTGGTGGTCAGGGTAGGGGCTGGCTGGACATATTGGGGTGGAGGAGTTCCAGAGCGGTCCTAATGTTGAACATGGGAGGAGTGAAGTGGACGATTTGGGTGATCTCAAGATCAAAAGAGGTCAATCCAGATATCTCTAATGTTGAGTTTCTTAGTGGGAAAAGTTAATTCAGGTACAGTCTTAGGGCCACAGCTTTAGTAAACTCCACCCTGTTGCTGTCCTAATTTGGGTAACTATTAGAGACCAACGTAGGGGATTGTGTGCATTTAAAAGAGGACCCTAGAACTATATTTTTTCTTTTTGTTTTTTTTGTTCTAGGGATAAGCTTTTTTTCAATTTATAGTAATAATATGCGGTCAGGTTTTACCTAAATTCCAAAAAAGGTTTTGATCATTTTTAATTTTTTTTATTTTATTTTTTTTCCTCCCCCTCATTATTAATATCTGTGTACCTGACCTGGGGAAAAAAATACTGCTAATTGCTAGTATGGGAGAAATTTTTTTTTTAGAAACTATATTTTGATTTTTATTATTTTACTATTATTTTTTGGTGCTATTTTTTATTTTTCATTTTTATTTTTTATTTTTTATTTCTTTTTATTTTTTTTCCAACCATTATATTTGTTTTTTGTCTAACCCAGATTCCATGCTCTTTATCCGTCTTGGTTGGAGTAGCATTAAATCTGTAGGTTTTTTTCTTCCCTTTCCATTATTAATTCCACCATTTTCGTTCATTTTCATTACTCACCTCTCTTCCATTTCTTTTGCTTCATTCTAAATTTTTCTCTGGGATTTCATCATCCATCTTCTCAAGATAATGTATCTGTTTAAAAGGATTTTCCGGTGGCCAGCCGGCAAGAGAGATGGACGCTTAGTGCTGAGCTCTGCTGTGAGGGAGACGAACCGGAACGATTAGGGACCGCTGGAGCCGGTATTTTTGTACAAAAACTTCCCCACATTAGTCCGGTAGTGACCCACAACAATGTCCCGTAAGAGAACTGGGGACCACAAGCCCCAAAAGCTCACCACACTCCTGTACCCTCCTGAAGCGCTGGTCAGTCAGAATCAAAATGGAGCTGAAGGCATAGCAGCGCCTCAGACTAAACATACAGAAATCCCTAATAACATTTCTGGTGACTCACCAAACAGGGAGATGTCTAGCTCCCATGACAATGACACAGAGGGGGATCCCTTAATGAACAGCCCAGCTAAGGCAAAAATGAGAATGGATGCTCTAGCACAGCGGCCACCTCACTCAGAAAATGAGCCCCAGGCTTTTATTCCACTACAATCTAACCAGGCCTTACATTCCTCAATGGCATTCTTCCCAACCTGCGGTCAGCCTGTTATTGACACTACACTGAAAGAGATGTTAATATCACTGCATTCCTCTCTTGTGACTGATTTATCCACTCTATTTACTAAACTCACTACAGATGTCAGTCTAATAGATAACAGAGTATCCACTATTGAGAAAGGTATGATGGAATGCTTCTCCACAGTGAATGACATCATTGATTCTATTGATGAGGTAAAAGATGAACAAGAGTGGATAAGGGGCAAATTAGCAAATTTGGAAGACCGCTCTAGACGAAACAATGTCCCCGAAAATATAACAACTCCAGAATTACCCAAATACGCCAAAGAACTTATACGCACTATTCTACCTGAAGTTACGCCACGTGACATTATAATTGACAGAATACACAGAATTGCAAAACCTTCACACCTGGCTGCATCAGTGCCTAGAGATATACTTATGTTATGAAATTCAATAAAAACTGATTGAAAAGTAAAAGGATTTTCCCTGCCCGCCAGTAGTGTACCTTATTTTGAACCAAATGTATCCCTGGACATCCCGTGTTTTTATGTCTTAATGTAATGCTACCCCCTACAATCAAAGATCCCGGAATCATCAACCTATGGAAGTATCTGCTTTACCCTTTGATCTCACTTGCCTTTGGTATTAACTGTTCCACACTGCAGCAGTAAAAGCAAGTGTGGTGGACCCCGGGACCTTGCAATAACAGGCAGTGTTGACTATCCCTACCATCAAGGGCCATGGATGATACTGTCTTTTGCTTGGACTCCGTTCCCTGTGGGGAGCCCACTTTACTCATCCACCTCATAAAAGAAATAGGTGACCCCAATGGTCGTTTTCTTATTTTAATCTGTATGATTAATGGAACTAAATATACCTTACTCAACTTGTATGCTCCCAATTCTAGACAGGCAAATTTTGTCAAAAAGACTTTGACCAAAATTAAAGAGTTACAACAAGGATATCTTCTTGTATGCGGAGACTTTAATATGGTTGCAGATATTTATATGGACACTACTTCAGCGGATAAGAGAAGACCCTCTCCCCTGGGGCAAATCCTGACATCGTCTGATCTTTACGATGTCTGGAGATGCCACCATGGATCAGAGAGGGATTATACTTATTTCTCCCCGCAAGTCGTATTCCAGAATTGACATGTTTGTTGTTGATAAATTGTTATTACAAAAGGTGACTCTGTTATCCACACCATGACATGGTCAGACCACAACCCAATTTCGATAATTATTGATGATACGTCTCCTCAACGGAACTCTTTTCTCTGGAGAGCCAATAATTTCATATTACAACATGCTACATACTCCAAAGAAATTGCTACTCATTTGAAAGAATATTTTGAATTAAACGCTGATTCAGTGGGAGATCCTGCCGTGGTGTGGAACGCGCATAAAGCGGTAATGAGAGGTGTTCTTATAAAACTGGGCTCCATTCACAAATAAAAAAGAACACAACAAATAGATTCCCTTACTTCCCAAATTGCTCATTTGGAGGCAGACCATAAGTCATCTGCATGTCCCACTACACTAGCACAATTAATGTCGTTTAGACAGGAACTCAGGCTGCTTCTTCTCCATACATACGAACATATGCAACGCAAATTCAAAGCCATCTCTTATTCCACATCCAATAAGGCAGGAAAAAGATTAGCACAACGTATCAAAGGGGCTTGAGTTAAATCTAAAATTCCCTTCTTATTCCACCCACACTCGAAAGTGAAGCTATCTAATCCACAAGACATTGCGAATGCTTTTAGCGATTACTATAGTGACCTATATAATCTCAAGAATGACCCTACAACCCACCAACCATCCCCAGAGGAAATTGATGACTTTCTCCATAAGATAAATTTACCGACTCTGACAGAAACACAATTGTCTTATTTAAATGCTCCTTTTTCAGCACCAGAACTTCTAGCTACCATCTCATCACTGCCTTGTAACAAAACACCAGGCCCGGATGGCCTTACAGGGGAATTCTTCAAACAATTCTCTACCTATTTGATTCCACACTTGCTGAAATTTCTTAACCAAGCTGCATATTCTTCCAAATTCCCTGTAGAATCGCTAAACGCATTAATTATCACTCTCCCAAAACCTGAAAAAGATCCGACTGCCCCACAAAACTTCCGGCCAATCTCCTTACTTAACCTTGATTTAAAAATATACGCCAAAACTATTGCTAGACGCTTAATGAAGATTATGCCAGACCTGATTCACAAAGACCAAACAGGATTTATTAAAGGGAGGCAAGCATCCGACGCGACGCGTCGCATGATTGACTTAATCCATTGCGTAAATTCCAGTGGAACACCTTCTCTGCTTCTTTCTTTAGATGCAGAGAAGGCATTTGATCGGGTGCGCTGGACCTATATACAGAAAGTTCTCATGAAATTTGGGTTTAAAGACAATATTTATAATGCTATCATGGCACTATATACTTGCCCAGCTGCTCAAGTTTTTTTCGGCTAATATGATATCTCATCCATTCCAAATTTCGAACGGTACCCGTCAGGGTTGCCCATTGTCGCCCTTAATTTTTGATCTAACTTTAGAACCTTTAGCTGAGCACATAC
The DNA here is from genome assembly GCA_028564925.1 of Lithobates sylvaticus. Lineage (NCBI taxonomy): Eukaryota > Metazoa > Chordata > Amphibia > Anura > Ranidae > Lithobates > Lithobates sylvaticus. Next base: position 316,274,163 of record CM053030.1, read on the forward strand.
GCACGAACTCGAACATCTCAGGCATAACTGTTGGCAACACTACTCATAAGATTAGTCTTTTTGCTGATGATGTGATTTTAATATTATCAAATCCTACCTCCTCCTTAGCAGCAGCCCGAGACGTTTTAGATGGACGAATATCATTTTACAAACTAAATGTCACCAAATCACAAATACTAGATCTCAAATTGAATTCCACCACTAAATTACTATTACAAGCCCAATACCCCTTCACATGGTCTGAACACAGCATTTCTTACCTAGGTATTCAACTCACTAGAACCACTAAACTCCTCTTTTCATCAAACTTCAAGCCTCTCTTAGATAAATTACGTACTGAATCTCAGAAATTAGCTAAAATGGAACTGTGATGGTCTGGCAGATTAGCGGCGTTCAAGATGATGCATTTACCTCAAATTTTATACCTGTTTAGGACCATTCCTATTCCTATTCCTAAATATTACTTTAAGTCACTTCAAACGATACTCAACCGATGTATTTGGCACGGTACCAAACCTAGATGCGCTCATTCTATACTTAGAATACACAAATTAGCGGGAGGATCAGGTTCAATAGATTTTACAGATTATCACACTGCAGCGATCATAGCTCAAGCAACTGAGTGGTTTCAGCAAGATCCGAATAAAAACTGGTGCAATATAGAACTTTCCTTACTATTTCGTCCTAGTTTAAAAAATTGGTTGTTGAGCACTCCATTAGACGCTAAAATACCAAAAGCGATTCCCCCTACCATGATAGCCACGGTCAGAGCATGGAAAATTCTAACCCAAACTATCCATCAAGAACCCACTACTACACAGATACCGATACCTATAGAAGTCTTAAACCACATCTCACCTGAATTATCTACATCCCATTGGTCTAACCGAAAAATCTCATTCATAAATCAACTATTTCATGACTCAAACCCAAAATCCTTTTCAACCCTCCAAAATGAATTTCACTTGCCTGAATCAGACTTTATTGCATATTCCAAACTTCTGAAATGCCTTAACAAAATCAAACCTCCCTTATATACAGTTTCTTTAGTAATATGGAAATACCTGCACTTTGAATTTCCTAAACAGAAGGGTATTTCACTTGTATACAACACCCTGAACCAAAAGCGTGTATTTACTAAATCCACACCACATACACACTGGGAAAATGATCTAGCAACGACTTATACAGAATTACAATGGGAACAAGCTTCACGAAGTGTATACAAATCCACGAAAAGCTCTGCGTTGTGGGAACTCACACAAAAATTGTCCCTTAGATGGTATTTGACGCCTTCTCGCTTGGCAACATTCTATCCCACATTATCCAATAAGTGCTGGAGATGTAATTCCAACATAGGAAGCATATTCCACATATTTTGGGAATGTACCCTCATACAGGAATACTGGAAAACCGTTTTTCTTCTCTTAAAAGATATATCCCAGATAGATATACCAATGTCTCCGGGTCTAGCTATCCTGAATTTATCCATTGAAGACATACCCTTTTCATTTCGTCATGTGACGACACATATCCTATTGGCAGCTAGGTTAACTATAACCAGATTATGGAAGTCAGATACAACTCCCTCTATCACTCACCTCTTAGATACCGTAAACCTACATTATAGTTATGAATTAATGATGGCATCCAGTGAGGGTAAATTACCCAAGGAAAAAACCAAGTGGGCATCATGGGAACAATGGTCGACTATTACTAACTTTTTGTAACACTCATATCTAACAGATTGATATACACTTTTGCCTCTGGGTTCTAGAGTATGGACACAGGTTCCTGGATAAGTTCTATTATTGTGGCAACGTTCTCCTCTTAGACACAGTGTAGTCCCCATGGGGGTGTCTAGAGGACATATTCTTCTATTTGATCTTATGTTACTATATTGATCTTATATTTCTATATTGAATGTATTGCTTTTTGTAGCATTTTAATAACAGTAATTCTTGTTCTGTAACACTTCATTGATAATTGAGTTGACATTATTTAAGTGCTATTCTGAGTTAATTTATTTTAACGGCATACAATGTGTAATTTGCATCTTTACTGTATGTTATGAAATTCAATAAAAACTGATTGAAAAGTAAAAGGATTTTCCCTGCCCGCCAGTAGTGTACCTTATTTTGAACCAAATGTATCCCTGGACATCCCGTGTTTTTATGTCTTAATGTAATGCTACCCCCTTAGTCTACCTACTGCTTTACCCTGAGCCCCGTGAGCAAGTGTGGTGGACCCCGGGACCTTGCAATAACAGGCAGTGTTGACTATCCCTACCATCAAGGGCCATGGATGATACTGTCTTTTGCTTGGACTCCGTTCCCTGTGGGGAGCCCACTTTACTCATCCCCATTGCACCCCTTATGAGCATTAAGTCTTGATGACCGTTGCTCCTGTCTGGCATTCCTCCAATATCTGTACACTGACATTCTCCTTTTTTTGTTTGCTTTATGTATTCATGCACGACGGTCTGGAGGCTCGCCCAACCACCACCTGAAGACAATCAAGTCATCTCTTGAGACAAATGTGAAGACTATCCTGAACTGTTATTCACCATGCTGAAAAGTGCTGTCTCGCGGTCCGATCCAAGCGGAGAAACCACTACGCGGTCTCACTAAGTTACAGGACTAGATATGCCAGGATCCCGCCATCAAGGTTGGAGTTCCGCTCTTCCAGGGCAGAGGGGCGATGAAACATTGCAGTACAGTCACTCATGGTTTAGATGTGATGTCTCAAGGGCACCAGGATTTCTTTCCTGTCTTAAGCCTACCTTGAGGAGTTCCGGCGTGTTCAAGAAAGGAAGAGGAGGCCGTGGCGGTGGTGGGGAAGGGTTGGGACTTCTGGACTGTTGTGGGTGGGTACAAAATCATGGACATAAGTTCAAGAATGAACTTCAGGGGGAACTGTGGTGGGGATTTTGAAGTCCATATTTATATCAAGGAGTTCCAAGGGAACCAATACAGGGATGTGTGTATGGTTTGTTAGAGCAATAAGTGAGAGGGGCCTGTTTACTGTTCTGTTGTCAGAGGTTCCTTTTGACATGCTAATTTATGTTATAACTAAGAGGGCTGATGTTTGTAAATCACCATGGCACTAGTTACTACTGTGGGAAGCATGCTTTGTTGACTAGGCTTGAAATTACAACCAATCAACTCAACCAATGAACATTAGGCTGCCGGGGGTAGCCAATCAGGATACAATGCACTTCTGAACCAATGAGGTGTTTGATTGGTAGGAGTGGGTCATTCTAACAACATAAAAACCAATAGCTTAGATTTACGAGCTCTCTTAAGCCGCATGGACTGGACACGCAAGATACCTGTGTAATGTATTCCCTTATCTCTCTTTACTCTTCCCTACTATTCTTCTATATTAAGATATTGCCTAAGATTTAAGTAACAGCCTGTGTATGTCCATTGTAATTATATCCCCTTTTTGCATTAACTATCTTTGTAAACACTGGCAACATGGCATTTATAACATCTCTATACTATGTTGGGTAATCTAAAATGTTTCTTTACTATGTTTCTTTACTATATAAATAAAATGTAATTGTTTGTCCTTTTCGCCCTGTTATGGTACGTTTATATTCTTAATTCTTATACAGAAAAAGGTTTAATCACTTTAATCGCGTTATTCACTTTATCATCTTTGTATCTATAATCATTTAAGTAAGCTAGAAATTCAGCTTTAACAATACTACCCAGGATACACTCCGCACACCTCTCATCTACATACTACCCAGAATACACTCCGCACCCCTCTCAGCTACATACTACCCAGGATACACTCCCCACCCCTCTCATCTACATACTACCCAGGATACACTCCGCACCCCTCTCATCTACATACTACCCAGGATACACTCCGCACACCTCTCATCTACATACTACCCAGGATACACTCCGCACCCCTCCCTCTCATCTACATACTACCCACCATACACTCCGCACCCCTCTCATCTACATACTACCCAGCATAAACTCCGCACCCCTCTCATCTACATACTACCCAGGATACACTCCGCACCCCTCTCATCTACATACTACCCACTAAAAACTCTGCACCCCTCTCAACTACATACATACTACCCACCATACACTCCGCACCCCTCTCATCTACATACTACCCAGGATACACTCTGCACCCCTTTCATCTACATACTACCCAGGATACACTCCGCACACCTCTCATCTACATACATCCCAGGATACACTCCGCACCCCTGTCATCTACATACTACCCAGGATACACTCCGCACCCCTATCATCTACATACTACCCAGGATACCCTCCGCACACCTCTCATGTACATACTACCCAGGATACACTCCGCACCCCTCTCATCTACATACTACCCAGGATACACTCCACACACCTCTCATCTACATACTACCCAGGATACACTCCGCACCCCTCCCTCTCATCTACATACTACCCACCATACACTCCGCACCCCTCTCATCTACATACTACCCAGGATACACTCTGCACCCCTGCCATCTACATACTACCCAGGATACACTCCGCACACCTCTCATCTACATACAACCCAGGATACACTCTGCACCCCTCTCATCTAGTAGTATGTAGATGAGAGGGCTGCGTAAACTGTTGGCGCTATATAAATCCTGTAATTAATAAATAAATAACTAAATCTACATACTACCCAGGATTCACTCCGCACCCCTTTCATCTCCATACTACCCAGGATACACTCCGCACCCCTCTCATCTACATACTACCCAGGATACACTCCGCACCCCTCTCATCTACATACTACCCACTATACACTCCGCACCCCTCTAATCTACATACTACCCACCATACACATTGCACCCCTTTCATCTACATACTACCCAGGATACACTCCACACCCCTCTCACCTACATACTACCCACCATACGCTCAGCACCCCTCTCATCTACATACTACCCAGGATAAACTCCGCACCCCTCTCATCTACATACTATCCAGGATAAACTCCGCACCCCTCTCATCTACATACTACCCAGGATACACTCCGCACCCCTGTCATCTACATACTACCCAGGATACACTCCGCACCCCTCTGATCTACATACTACCCAGGATACACTCCGCACACCTCTCATCTACATACTACCCAGGATACACTCCGCACCCCCCCTCTCACCTACATACTACCCACCATACGCTCAGCACCCCTCTCATCTACATACTACCCAGGATAAACTCCGCACCCCTCTCATCTACATACTATCCAGGATAAACTCCGCACCCCTCTCATCTACATACTACCCAGGATACACTCCGCACCCCTGTCATCTACATACTACCCAGGATACACTCCGCACCCCTGTCATCTACATACTACCCAGGATACACTCCGCACCCCTCTCTCTCATCTACATACTACCCACCATACACTCCGCACCCCTCTCATCTACATACTACTCAGCATAAACTCCGCACCCCTCTCATCTACATACTACCCAGGATACACTCCGCACCCCTCTCATCTACATACTACCCACTAAAAACTCTGCACCCCTCTCAACTACATACATACTACCCACCATACACTCCGCACCCCTCTCATCTACATATTACCCAGGATACACTCTGCACCCCTTTCATCTACATACTACCCAGGATACACTCCGCACACCTCTCATCTACATGCAACCCAGGATACACTCCTCAACCCTCTCATCTAGTAGTATGTAGATGAGAGGGCTGCGTAAACTGTTGGCGCTATATAAATTCTGTAATAAATAAATAAATAAATAAATCTACATACTACCCAGGATTCACTCCGCACCCCTTTCATCTCCATACTACCCAGGATACACTCCGCACCCCTCTCATCTACATACTACCCAGGATACACTCTGCACCTTTCTCATCTACATTCTACCCACCATACACTACACACCCCTCTCATCTAAATACTACCCACCATACACACCGCACCCCTTTCATCTACATACAACCCACCATACACTCAGCACCTCTCTCATCTACATATTACCCAGGATATACTCAGCACCCCTCTCATCTACAAACTACCCAGGATACACTCCGCACCCCTCTCATCTACATACTATCCAGGATATACTCCGCACCCCTCTCATCTACATACTACCCAGGATTCACTCGGCACCCCTCTCATCTACATACTACCCACCATACACTCAGCACCCCTTTCATCTACATACTACCCACCATACACTCAGCACCCCACTCATCTACATACTACCAGTGTTGGTCATCTTACTTTAAAAAAGTAATTAGTTACGTTACAAATTACTTCTCCCAAAAAAGTAATTGAGTTAGTAACTCAGTTACTACATTGGAAAAGTAATTAGTTACTCAGCAAAGTAACTGACTTTTTTTTAATATTCTTAGGGGCGGGTCTAGTATTACTGTAAGCAAGGGGCGTGTTCCCCCCTGCACGTCTATTTCCCCTCTGTACCCCCCTGCACGTCTGTTCCCCCCCACACATATATCTGTTCCACCTCTGTACCCCACTACACGTCTGCCCCCCCCCCACACTCATATATCTGTTCCCCCTCTGTAAATCTGTCCCCCCCAAACTCACGGATCGGATCGTTGCTCGGATCAGAGTCACGGATCTGTTCATTTTTCGGATCAGCAAATAATTGAATTTGCAAAAACCTTTGAAAATTTCACCACCATAAAGCCCCCACTGTAATATCCACAATCTCCCCCACTGTAATATCCACGTCATCTCCTCAACTGTAATATTGGCTGGGTACGGCTGAGCATGGCTGGGTATCACCGAGTTTGGCTGGGTATTACCGTGTATGGCAGAGTATGGCAGGGTATTGGCAGGGTATGGCCAGGGTATTGCCAGGGTATTACCGAGTATTGTCGAGTATTGCCAGGGTATTATCGAGTATTGGCAGGGTATTGCAGAGTATTGGCAGGGTACTGGCTGGGTATTGGCAGGGTGTTGCAGAGTATTGGCAGAGTATTGGCAGGGTGTTGGCAAGGTATTGGCTCGGTATTGCAGAGTATGGAGGGATGGCTGCTGCCATCCGATCTCTCCTAGACATGGGAACTGTCAAAAAATTTGTTTCGTTTCGTCCCGTTTTGTATATAAAAAAATTCGTAATTCGTAATTAATCGTAATTTTTTTTACGAATCGTTAGTAAAGTTACGAATCGTTACGAATCGTTAACGCGGCTAATGAATTGTCGGTTCTCATAACACAGAGAACAATTCGAATCCAACTACAAATATCGAATTTCAATTTCAAGTTACGAATCGTTACGAATCGTTACGAATCGTTACGAATCGTTAGTAAATCCAACTACAAATATCGAATTTCAACTAATATGAAAGAAATTATAATAGCGGATATAACGAATGGTTCGAATGCTTCGAATGAATTCGAGATTCAGTATATCTAATATAGAGAACTGTTCCTGCACAAAGTGTCATTTTTGCAGGAAAAAAAAGCTATTTAAAAACCCTCGCGGCTAATAAAAAGTCGGCTACGTAACACAGAGAACAGTCATTCTTTTATTAAAAAAAAAAAAAAGCGTGGGGGTCCCCCCCAATTCAATAACCAGGCCCTTCAAGTCTGGTATGGATATTAAGGGGGACCCCAGCCAAAAAAAAAAAAAAAAATGGCGTGGGGTCCCCCCCCAAATATCCATACCAGACCCTTCAGGTCTGGAATGGATTTTAAGGGGAACCCCGGCCAAAAAAAAAAAAAAATGGCGTGGGGTCCCCCTCAAAATCCATACCAGACCCTTTATCCGAGCACGCAACCTGGCAGGCCACAGGAAAAGAGGGGGGGGGACGAGAGCGGCCCCCCTCCCGCCTGAACCGTACCAGGCCACATGCCCTCAACATTGGGAGGGTGCTTTGGGGTCCCCCCAAAGCACCTTGTCCCCATGTTGATGAGGACAAGGGCCTCATCCCCACAACCCTGGCCGGTGGTTGTGGGGGTCTGCGGGCGGGGGGCTTATCGGAATCTGGAAGCCCCCTTTAACAAGGGGACCCCCAGATCCCGGCCCCCCCTCTGTGTGAAATGGTAAGGGGGTACAAAAGTACCCCTACCATTTCACCAAAAAAGTGTCAAAAAATGGTAAAAATGACAGGAGACGGTCTTTGACAATTCCTTTATTAAAATCTTCTTTCTTCATCCTTCGGTTTCTTCATCTTCTCCTTCCGGCATCTTCTTCCATCTTCTTCCAACTTCTTCTTCCTTCGATTCGCTTCTTCTTGCTCCGGTCTTCTCGTCCTTCTCGTCCGGCATCGGCGTCTGTTCTCGCAGGCCGCTCCTCGCAATGGGAGGCTCCCGCTCTGTGAGGCTTCGCTCCGCCTGACAGGTCTTTTATAACGGAGGGCACCTGGTAACCCCGCCCCCTCTGACGTAATGGGGAAAGCCATAGGGAAGTCCCCATGACGTCCCCGTGCGTCAGAGGGGGCGGGGTCACCAGGTGCCCTCCGTTATAAAAGACCTGTCAGCCGCAGCGAAGCCTCACAGAGCGGGAGCCTCCCATTGCGAGGAGCGGCCTGCGAGAACAGACGCCGATGCCGGACGAGAAGGACGAGAAGACCGGAGCAAGAAGAAGCGAATCGAAGGAAGAAGAAGATGGAAGAAGATGACGGAAGGAGAAGAAGAAGAAACCGAAGGATGAAGAAAGGAAGACCAGAATAAAGAAGATTTTAATAAAGGAATTGTCAAAGACCGTCTCCTGTCATTTTTACCATTTTTGCCACTTTTTTGGTGAAATGGTAGGGGTACTTTTGTACCCCTTTACCATTTCACACAGGGGGGGCGGGATCTGGGGGTCCCCTTGTTAAAGGGGGCTTCCAGATTCCAATAAGCCCCCCGCCCGCAGACCCCCACAACCACCGGCCAGGGTTGTGGGGATGAGGCCCTTGTCCTCATCAACATGGGGACAAGGTGCTTTGGGGGGGACCCCAAAGCACCCTCCCAATGTTGAGGGCATGTGGCCTGGTACGGTTCAGGCGGGAGGGGGGGGGCGCTCTCGTCCCCCCCTCTTTTCCTGCGGCCTGCCAGGTTGCGTGCTCGGATAAGGGTCTGGTATGGATTTTGAGGGGGACCCTACGCCATTTTTTTTTTTTTTTGGCTGGGGTCGCCCTTTATATCCACCCCAGACCTGAAGGGCCTGGTTATTGAATTTGGGGGGACCCCTACGCATTTTTTTATCAATGACTTCAATGAATGACAGTTCTCTGTGTTACGGATCCAACAATTGATTTGCCGGCAATAGCTGCGAGTGATTTTAAATAGTTTTTTTTTCCTGCAAAAATGACACTGCAGGAACAGTTCTCTATATTAGATATACTGAATCTTGAATCATTCAAAGCATTCGTTATATCCGCTATTATAATTTCTTTCATATTAGTTGAAATTAGATATTTGTTAGTTGTGGTATTCGAATTGTTCTCTGTATTACGGGAATCGGCAATTAGCCGCGAGTGATTTTAAATCGTTTTTTTTTTCCTGCAAAAATGACACATTGTACAGAGAGAGTTCTAAGCACAGGAAACCTGCGCCCCTTCATAGGCATACTATAGAGTATATAGTATAGAGTATATAGAAGAGGGTCATGTTTCCTGTGCTTAGAACTGTCTCTGTACAATGTGTCATTTTTGCAGGAAAAAAAAAAGCTATTTAAAATCACTTGCGGCTAATTGCCGATTCCCGTAATACAGAGAACAATTCGAATACAACAACTAACAAATATCTAATTTCAACTAATATGAAAGAAATTATAATAGCGGATATAACGAATGCTTCGAATGATTCGAGATTCAGTATATCTAATATAGAGAACTGTTCCTGCAGTGTCATTTTTGCAGGAAAAAAAACTATTTAAAATCACTCGCAGCTATTGCCGGCAAATGAATTGTTGGATCCGTAATACAGAGAACAGTCATTCATTGAAGTCATTGATAAAAAAAAAAGCGTAGGGGTCCCCCCAAATTCAATAACCCCCCCTCTGTGTGAAATGGTAAGGGGGTACAAAAGTACCCCTACCATTTCACCAAAAAAGTGTCAAAAATGGTAAAAATGACAGGAGACGGTCTTTGACAATTCCTTTATTAAAATCTTCTTTCTTCATCCTTCGGTTTCTTCATCTTCTCCTTCCGGCATCTTCTTCCATCTTCTTCCAACTTCTTCTTCCTTCGATTCGCTTCTTCTTGCTCCGGTCTTCTCGTCCTTCTCGTCCGGCATCGGCGTCTGTTCTCGCAGGCCGCTCCTCGCAATGGGAGGCTCCCGCTCTGTGAGGCTTCGCTCCGCCTGACAGGTCTTTTATAACGGAGGGCACCTGGTAACCCCGCCCCCTCTGACGTAATGGGGAAAGCCATAGGGAAGTCCCCATGACGTCCCCGTGCGTCAGAGGGGGCGGGGTCACCAGGTGCCCTCCGTTATAAAAGACCTGTCAGCCGCAGCGAAGCCTCACAGAGCGGGAGCCTCCCATTGCGAGGAGCGGCCTGCGAGAACAGACGCCGATGCCGGACGAGAAGGACGAGAAGACCGGAGCAAGAAGAAGCGAATCGAAGGAAGAAGAAGATGGAAGAAGATGACGGAAGGAGAAGAAGAAGAAACCGAAGGATGAAGAAAGGAAGACCAGAATAAAGAAGATTTTAATAAAGGAATTGTCAAAGACCGTCTCCTGTCATTTTTACCATTTTTGCCACTTTTTTGGTGAAATGGTAGGGGTACTTTTGTACCCCTTTACCATTTCACACAGGGGGGGCGGGATCTGGGGGTCCCCTTGTTAAAGGGGGCTTCCAGATTCCAATAAGCCCCCCGCCCGCAGACCCCCACAACCACCGGCCAGGGTTGTGGGGATGAGGCCCTTGTCCTCATCAACATGGGGACAAGGTGCTTTGGGGGGGACCCCAAAGCACCCTCCCAATGTTGAGGGCATGTGGCCTGGTACGGTTCAGGCGGGAGGGGGGGGCGCTCTCGTCCCCCCCTCTTTTCCTGCGGCCTGCCAGGTTGCGTGCTCGGATAAGGGTCTGGTATGGATTTTGAGGGGGACCCTACGCCATTTTTTTTTTTTTTTTTTGGCTGGGGTCCCCCTTTATATCCACCCCAGACCTGAAGGGCCTGGTTATTGAATTTGGGGGGACCCCTACGCATTTTTTTATCAATGACTTCAATGAATGACAGTTCTCTGTGTTACGGATCCAACAATTGATTTGCCGGCAATAGCTGCGAGTGATTTTAAATAGTTTTTTTTTTCCTGCAAAAATGACACTGCAGGAACAGTTCTCTATATTAAATATACTGAATCTTGAATCATTCAAAGCATTCGTTATATCCGCTATTATAATTTCTTTCATATTAGTTGAAATTAGATATTTGTTAGTTGTGGTATTCGAATTGTTCTCTGTATTACGGGAATCGGCAATTAGCCGCGAGTGATTTTAAATCGTTTTTTTTTTTTCCTGCAAAAATGACACATTGTACAGAGAGAGTTCTAAGCACAGGAAACCTGCGCCCCTTCATAGGCATACTATAGAGTATATAGTATAGAGTATATAGAAGAGGGTCATGTTTCCTGTGCTTAGAACTGTCTCTGTACAATGTGTCATTTTTGCAGGAAAAAAAAAAAAAAAAGCTATTTAAAATCACTTGCGGCTAATTGCCGATTCCCGTAATACAGAGAACAATTCGAATACAACAACTAACAAATATCTAATTTCAACTAATATGAAAGAAATTATAATAGCGGATATAACGAATGCTTCGAATGATTCGAGATTCAGTATATCTAATATAGAGAACTGTTCCTGCAGTGTCATTTTTGCAGGAAAAAAAACTATTTAAAATCACTCGCAGCTATTGCCGGCAAATGAATTGTTGGATCCGTAATACAGAGAACAGTCATTCATTGAAGTCATTGATAAAAAAAAAAAGCGTAGGGGTCCCCCCAAATTCAATAACCAGGCCCTTCAGGTCTGGGATGGATATTAAGGGGGACCCCAGCCAAAAAAAAAAAAAAAATGGCGTAGGGTCCCCCTCAAAATCCATATCAGACCCTTGAGGTCTGGGATGGATTTTAAGGGGAACCCTAGCCAAAAAAAATGGCGTGGGGTCCCCCTCAAAATCCATACCAGACCCTTTATCAGAGCACGCAACCTGGCAGGCCGCAGGAAAAGAGGGGGGGACAAGAGCGGCCCCCCTCCCGCCTGAACCGTACCAGGCCACATGCCCTCAACATTGGGAGGGTGCTTTGGGGGTCTGAGACCCCCAAAGCACCTTGTCCCCATGTTGATGAGGACAAGGGCCTCATCCCCACAACCCTGGCCGGTGGTTGTGGGGGTCTGCGGGCAGGGGGCTTATTGTAATCTGGAAGCCCCCTTTAACAAGGGGACCCCCAGATCCCGGCCCCCCCTGTGTGAAATGGTAAGGGGGTACAAAAGTACCCCTACCATTTCACCAAAAAAGGTGACAAAAATGTTAAAAATGACAGGAGACGGTCTTTGACAATTCCTTTATTAAAATCTTCTTTCTTCTTTCTTCATCCTTCGGTTTCTTCATCTTCTCCTTCCGGCATCTTCTTCCATCTTCTTCCATCTTCTTCTTCCTTCGATTCGCTTCTTCTTGCTCCGGTCTTCTCGTCCGGCATCGGCGTCTGTTCTCGCAGGCCGCTCCTCGCAATGGGAGGCTCCCGCTCTGTGAGGCTTCGCTGCGGCTGACAGGTCTTTTATAACGAAGGCACCTGGTAACCCCGCCCCCTCTGACGCACGGGGACGTCATGGGGACTTCCCTATGGCGACAATTCATTTGCCGGCAATAGCCGCAAGTGATTTTAAATAGCTTTTTTTTTTCTGCAAAAATGACACTTTGTCATTCGAATCATTCGAATTCATTCGAATTCATTCGAATTCATTCGTTATATCTGCTATAATAATTTCGTTTGAATTAGTTGAAATTTGATATTGGTAGTTGGATTCGAATAATTTGGAGCTGAAATTTGTAAACGGAATTTTTCCTGCAAAAATGACACTTTGTCATTCGAATTCATTCGAATCCATTCGAATTCATTCGGCGACGAAATTCGTAAACGGAATTTCGTATTCCGTACGGAATTAGTAAAAAAAAAAATTTGTACTACAGATTCGTAAATTCGTACGAATTTCGAATTCGTACGAAATGAATCGCACATGTCTAATCTCTCCCCTCCACTGTACAGGTCTGTACACAGAGGGGAGACCGGCGTCATCTTGCAATGCACCTTCTATGGCAATGCACCGGAAAGAAATGATAGAAAACATTACATACATGATGCTGTCCGGTTGTCTCAGCTCTGCACAGCAATAACAGTCAGGCATACAACAGATGGATCATCAACACACCACTTCCCCGCTTGTCCAGCCCGCCTCTACACACTCAGCCAATAGCCGAAGGAGATACCATCCTGTCCTATAGGTGCGTGCGGCTCATCTCAGCTTCCTGAGGAGACCATCAGAAAGGAGCTGTGATTGGCTGCCTGCGCTGAGCGTCGGTGAATTGCCATAAATTGCCAGACAACTTCATGTATGTAATGTTTTCTATCATTTCTTTCTGGTGCATTGCCATAGAAGGTGCATTGCCATAGAATGAGAGCCAATAGGATGTGATGGAGGTGGAGCATCTCATCCGACGGAAAATCTCATTCTATGGCAATGCACCGGTTTGTTTACAAGTGATCGATCCGTCATTTGACGGAGCAATCACATTGTAAGCGGCCGACGGGTGCACCAAGATGGCCGCCGCTCCGGAGCTAGGCCAAAGCCGCGGCATTTCCTAACGCCGAGGCCGCGGACAACTCCGCAGATCGCGGCGGGTAATTGCGGTAACGCTGCCCCAGTAATGGGAACGGCGTTACCGCGAGGGGACGAGTAATCAGATAGATTACTTGTTACCCTCTAAAGTAACGGCGTTATGTAACGCCGTTTACTTTAGCGGCGTTAGTTACAACACTGCATACTACCCACCATACACTCAGCACCCCTCTCATCTACATACTACCCACCATACACTCAGCACCCTTCTCTTCTACATACTACCGAGGATACACTTCGCACCCCTTTCATCTACAAACTACT